>OZ026575.1:10738055-12073055 GCA_964020215.1 Aurelia sp. 3 sensu Dawson et al. (2005) | reverse complement strand
GATGATGAACTTGTGATCAATGGGAGCATATAAACATTATTCCGGGCGATTTCAGTCTCCTAAGAAAATACCATGTGCTACAACGTGTTGAAGTCATTGTTTGTTTGTTTGTTTTCAATTTGTTTTGAGTGAGCTTGTCAGGATTTCTAGCTACTGAAAGCTAATTTAGGCCCACTGTGCATGCCGCATCCAGGCATGGGACCCCTAGTTTAACGTCCCTTCCGAAGGACGACGAGGTGAGTTGCAAGGTCAGTCCTCAGAGGTCACCCATCCGAAATCTGACCTCACTCGACCAAGCTCACTCGGCCACTCACCCCGCATTGCTGGAAGGTAGAAGTATTAGGAAAATGTGGTCATGATCTCCGCCCTTGTTCGAAGGCTTCTACAAAGAGCTTTCTCGAGACAGTATGGATTTCAAAGATGTTCATCATATCGTCAAATGATGCATTGCCAATGATATTTGTTTTTGTATCCAGGGAGCATCAGCGCAGCCAGTGAAACGGAGGAGAAATATTATTCAGATTGAAATACAGTACACAATTCGTACTTTTAATTGCTTCTGCGGTTATTCTGAACATTCTAAGCGTTGCATACATACAAAACTTGCCTGGACATACCACTCTACAACTACTTTAGGCAGGTACAGCCTCATTACGGCTATTTTGCAATTACATTACCATCAAGTATAGCATAATCAGATCAATAACAAATGAATAAACAAATGAGATGTCAAAATATACACCATTAATTGACTTTGTTTAGCTATAACGAAACTACATTGCTATGATGAAGGAATTACGTAAAGAACACAGCAGTACTGGGCGAGTCACAAGAAAGTTGCACAAATCCGATCCCAAACTGGCTTGTTTAAAGGTCTGTTTCATCTAGCATGCCTTGCACGTGTCGTATCTTAGTTTGCCTTTGTTGTCACCATTTTCATGGCCCATGAAAATGGCGACAAACAAAGGTTAGCCAAGAGACGACACGTGCAAGGAATGCTGGATGAAACAGACCCTTTAATTGTTGTGTTTACATGGGGGACCTCGCGGATCCGATCCCATTTGGATCTGCTATCCATACCTACATGGGATTGCTTTAAAGTGATCCTGTTTGGATCCGATCCCAAGGAGGTCTCGTGTGAACGGGTGAGATCGGATCCACACCGACGGACAGGAATTGACGTGAGAAAATTGAAGTCTTGTTGACAATTCAAAGCAAGCGATCAACAATGAGACAATGAGTCGATCAGAGTGCAAAATATCAAAGGAGCCTATCAAAAATGAGATAAAGGTGTACCAGAGCGAACAGTGCTCGATCCGATTCCTTGTAAACAGGGTCACAGACTGACTAAAAAATATGGCCCAAAATAAGGATTCCTTAATTTGTAGTTTTCCAAAACACACAATGAATCAGTTTCGTTTTTGTTTGAATTCGAGAAAAGAGTCTCCGTTCTACAGCATCTCCCCAGACTTTACTCAGAGTAAAAGAAACTTTTTCTCAGAGGATTGAAACTTAAACTTTTAAGCCTGGTTTCCATATTTCATTTCATTTATTCTTATTTAGACACAATACCCTATCAGCATAACAAAGTAAATATAAATACTAATAGTATCAAGAAAAAATAAAGCTGCTCTTCCAAGGGGTTGTGTTTGTGTCGCTCTACCTCAAGAACTCTCTCAATCTTACTTTGAAGGAGCTCAATGAGGCGGAGTCTCGTATTTGCTTTGGGATCAGCAAGGGCAGATTTTGTAATACAATAGCATCAGTCGCTTTGGTTCACACCTCAATTCAAAGCGATTAGCGAATGCAGACAAAAAAAAATTCTCTCAAGCAGAAATTGAAAACAAACGAAGACGCAAAGTTGCCCTGAAACCAACGGCAAACTCTCGTTTGGTGCGGGCGAAGGGAGGTTTTTAAGAGATGTAATGTGCTCGTAATGAAAGAAGAAGGGTAAATCTAAAGTTCTGTCTGGGGCATTTTGTTTATTTGACTCAAAAACCGAGCAGAGGGCATTACAATTTTAGCACATTTATTGCTCAGATATACGCAGTCACTGCTCAGCTCCTGAATCAAGTAAACAAAATGCCCAAGACAGAACTTTAGATTTACCCTTCTTCTTTCATTATGAGCACATTACATCTCTTAAAAATCTCCCTTCGCCCGCACCAAACGAGAGTTCGCCGTACTGGTTTCAGGGCAACTTTGCCTCTTCGTTTGTTTTCAATTTCTGCTTGAGAGAATTTCTTTTGTCTGCATTCACTAATCGCTTTGAATTGAGGTGTGAACCAAAGCAACTGATGCTATTGTATTACAAAATCTGCCCTTGTTTTTGGGATCTCGTTCCAGGCACTTGCTCCCTGGTATCCAAAAGACTTTTTGCAGTACTCAAGACGAAGGCGAGGAATTTCGAAATCATCAATTTTTCTTGTGTTATATCTCGAAATATTCGACCTAGGAGTGAATTTATTTTTGAGGTTCTCTGGGCAAAGTCCATATGATCGTAACAGTCAGCGACGCTTCGGCGACGTGTCCCCGATCAGTCGGCGACATATGGAAACGATCACAGTTACGATCATATGGAAACCACGCTTTAAACTCATCTCAACTCTTTCGATGCGTCCCCGTACCGTCCCCGTCTGATCGGCAACGTCGGCGACGTCGTTCAGGAAATGTTCCCATTTATCCCCCGATGTGTCCCCGAGCCTGTCTCGGCGACGCGTCGCTGACTGTTACGATCATATGGAAACCAGGCTTTGGCTTTAAGAATAACAATAATTGAACTTGAAGCCACTGCGTCACCACCATTTTTCACAAGAAGAAAAGGAGGCTCGAATGTTCAGTTTGGCCACAGGCACGAACGTTACGAGAAAAACTACACCGTAAGTAGCTGTTTTTCATATATCATCTCTTATTATTTGTCATAGACTCTTTGTTGACTCGCCCAGTACGGTATAACGCGAATATTGGGACAACAATTCAACAAGTTGATTTCGATAGTTTGGGCTTCATTCAAGATGAAAGCACTTATGCCATGAAAATAAACCTATACCCCTTTTCGTCACGAACATCGTTATCTTTCGTTTCTTGCACTTTGCTGTCCTAGTAATTTTGCAAAGGGGTATTTCTGCTCCAGGTGCAGCTGTCATGTACTATAAAAGTGATTCTACTAGGCTACGATAGCTTGTTAGTCTTTCTAAGGGCTTGCTTACACGATCCTGTCTTTCTGGGATATCTTGCCTTGCAGGAATATCTCGCCTGGTCGGGATGTTGTTCTTTCTACGTTCACATGAGAGAAAGGCACGTGATTATTACGACGTGATTACGACTATTTGTTCATTATTTTTGATTTTGCATTTCATTTTTGTATGAGCGAAAACTATCCAATTCAATGAGCGATGCTGAGACTTATTTAATAAATGTATGAGGCAGGCGGGAAAGGATAAAAATTATCCACGCTTTTTAGGTTTCACATATGACCTATCCCCATAAAAAAGACTGACTATCATCGCGTGCGCATTGACGTTAATTTCATCTCGGCAAAGCGGGCTGCCCCGCCTGTTTCTGTTTCAATAGAAAATCATCACCGCTGCGCTAGACGAGTTATTTCGCCATACCGAGACGGGATGAAAACAACCCCGTGATACAGGACGGGAACGGGATGAAATTCATATGTTAACGCAAAATGAAAATCATGTAAGTTCCTACAGGCAGCCGAGGAATTCTGGCTAGGCAAGATATATCAGCCAGGTACGATCATGTAAACAGGCCCTTCCTAACTCACGAGCTGGTAGCTAGCGGCCATTGGTTAGTAGGATTTATGGGTTCACTGACGACACCTTGGTATCAAAGTTACATGGATACGACAACACTGATGCATTTTAGATGAAAAAATTGGCGACCGTTCAAACGAAGTTAAGATCATCAATTTCTCCTACTTGATGCTAAGGTATTGGGCGTCATTCCAGAGCTACAGTACGAAAACGTAAAATAGAAACCACCTGGCTTAACTTTTTTAAGAATGGTGCCCTCGTATTACAAACTTCTCAGCCCACCTCGTATTACAAACTTCCCAACCTAGTTTTAGAAAGGCTTCTTATAGGAGAACCCCAAATACCAGGTGAGCCAGAAAAAAGTTTCCACTTTTCGAAAATTCATAGCTACTCGAAGGATATGATTCTTTTTCTGGTTGAGAGCCGACAGAACGAGGTAGTTTTTTATTTTTCTTGCTTTTTCAAGAGCAGTGAAAATATTGGTAAATTCGACTTAAAGAAAATTTCTTGGCTGCAAAATGGAGCGAAAAGGGGCCTAAAACACGGATCACATCATAAGGAATCTTCTCACACATAACAATTCGAAACAGTCTACCTCCATCAAGACATAAAAGAAATAGATTTTGAAACAAATACTCTATACTTAAATCCAATGGCAATAGACATGCATACGATATCTCTCATCCATGAAGACTGCACTTCCTGTATCGTTCTGTTCGCGAAGTCTGTTTGTGATTTGATGATGTGTTTTTGGCTTTTTCGGGCATCTCGCAACGATGGAATTTTCGAAAGTCAAATTTTCCTATACTTTCAGTGCTCACAAAGAATAAAAACTAACTAACATATATCAATCACTCCGCCATCAAACTGAAGTTGATTCATTCAAATCGATTACGTACTCTTGGTGCTATGAATTTTCAAAAGTAGGAATTCTCTTCTGGCTCACCTGGTATGTCCATGTTCGTTTTATTACGGTTGAACACTCTGTAATGAGCTTTTTCAAATGCATTCGTTCATGCAGTAGTTCGCGTAGAGACAAGAACTGTAACGTGGAGATTAGCGAACCTTTATTTGAAAGCCTTAACTCTCAGTCTGGATGAAAATTGTCCATTTTAGTAATCGTTGTTATCATCAGGTGCTAAACATTTTCTGAGAGATGTCATGCAAAGCATCTATCTTTCCTTGGCATGCAAGGCATGCTATGGTTGAGTAAATTTACAGGCAAAACCAGGTAACAGGAACATAATGTTCACTAGGGGGCTTTCTCCGTGTTTTCCTCAAAAATAAGTTGAAATCACTGAAGGTTCCTTAACGATATCATAAGAAATCTTTCAGCCTGTTTCCAAATTAATGCCCTTGTAATAGAAACTAAACATGATCTTTTTCTCTGTTCTGCGGGTTCTTGCCATATAGCCAGAAAGGGAAAACGATTTCATCAACAGTGAGCAATGTTCGTGGACGGAGTTCTCAATAAGGTAAATACACATTGGCAAAATTTTGCATTCGAGAAACACTTACTTCTGTGGCGTAAAAAATCAATGAATAAAGTGCACGAAAGCTTTTCGAGCAAGGAACCAAATTGCTCCATGTGAAATTTCTGACATCAGATTCAGCACCCAAATTTTAGTCTGATTACAAATTTTCATTACCTTTAATTAGATCTCAAATTAGAGTCCGTCTCAAATTAGACTTCACCTGAGATTTGCGATAACGCAAAAATCCTTTGCGAATCGATTCTATTGCTGTAATTCGCGGGCATTTGCAGATGACATCTAAATTGAGACAAACTAGAGTAATTACGCTAAATCACGACAATAACGATAAAAAAATTCAAAATTTGTCATGGAGTTGACTGCAAATAATGAACGAGGGTGTAAAATACGCCCTGAACCATTTTCAAGGTCAAATCCCTCATGAAATTGAAAACTGCAAACGCTAGGATTGAGAAAATGTGAATCTGGAACAAAATTTAGGTAAAGGATTTAAATCTGTGGACAAAAAATTCGTATGAAGAAATTTTGAAAACTTCTAAAATGAGGCCATTAATTGAACAGTGTACCGGGTGAGTAAAAAATTTACCCGTTTGGTGGGATATGGCACAAAAGTATGTGGCTGATATTCAAAACTAACAGATTAATCGATCAGTCAAAGGCCAACTTAGATACGAAAATTTTGTTTCGTAAAATCACTCATCTTTTCAGGCCAAAGATTAGAAAAGTATCTGTAGGGGCATGTATGAGAAGGAGAATCCGCGTTCTATTCTGGCTCATGATTTACTTGTGATTGAAATCAACATTCTATCTTTGAAGCTGGTAATTCCATTGAATTTTAATTTCAACGCTAAATAAATCATAAACGAGAATGAAACGCGGAACTTAGTAGCAGGATTTGCCAGTATTTTCCCAATTTCTGAGTCTTAATGATGAGTGATTTTACCAAACAAAGCTTTCCCACCGAAGTTAGCCTTTCACTGACAGATTAGAATTTTAATTTTGAATATCATTCATATACTTTTCAACGACAGCCCTCCAAAAGTGAACTTTTTTGCCTCATCCGTTGTAAACAAATCAACGATACATTACCTGCACCTGAGGCTATACTTTACTGAGCTTTCTCTCGTATCGCTAGCGTCCTATGCAGCTCTTGTTCCGCAAATCTATACAACGCAAACGGTGTTCAGCAGCGTTTCTCGGACAGCTCAGTCCATTTTACATGTAATTTTGCGGCTTGCATGTATGTTAGTTGATCTAAACTTTCTAAAATAAAATATTCTATGGGTTCATTGCCATTTCATTTTTATCATAACAATTGGCATTACCACTGAACAGGAGTGTTTGTGTGCCCATGATTGGAATCATAGCCTTCTTCCCCCATACTTTAGATAAACATTCGCGCGTTGAGTAATCTTTATTCACATGAAGGGATTGGTCGATTTTTGTGCCAGACTTGCTTGGTTGCCACCCTGGAAAGGAAAACAAAAAAATTTCAGTGCCTTATCACAAGTGAAGAGTCATCCAGCCTTTGTAGGGTGGAACGCCTTCCTGAATTATGAATCCTGATTTTGTCGTCAAACCATGGGTGGCTAGGCGCCGCAGTTGCATTGCTGCGGAGGAAAACAATAATAATAGTAATAGTAGTAGTCTCTTTATTTACAGTTGGTAGGAAGATAGTTAATATACATAAACAATCATGTACAAACTAATTAATACCAACTATTTACAAACAAGAAAAGGAAAAAGTACAATGTTGATCTACTTATTTACATATATTACCGCTACATTTGTCTCCATTCCAGGCTACGGAGGAGGAGCAAATATGCCACTTCGATAACTCCTCCACAGAGACAAATAAATTTTCCTCCGCAGTGTAATCCCTAAATTCACACACGTTTGCTATTGCTTCCTGGCTGTGATGTAGCTTTTCTGTTTGTAAATAATACGACTTTTATCCAGTTCTCGAGATGCCATAACATTGTTACGGATAGCCCCCCTTTTCACTTGAAAACAGCAACGTCGTTAAGGGAACAATTTGAAAACATCAGAATTTGAAAATGAAACTCTAACGGACACAATTCGAGGCTGGCATCGTTGGAAGGCTCGAAAATGATCAAAATGGGAATTTTTCAACTTCTGAAACAAGGCATGTTGACTCAGTAGAATTCAACAAATTTTTCTGTCATCAAAAGCCAGTTTTTTCGTACCTGAAATTTAAGAGAGGTTCAGTAAAGAAAAGTGGACAAGTCCGGGTTCATAAAATTGTTGTTAAAAGGCAACCCTACCAACTGCTGAACACCAATCGTAAGTTCTTTCCATGCTTTGATGCCTCTAACTTTCATAAATTGGTTAATGAATCTTCGTAAGTTAGACCAAATATCGTCACCATTTTGTATTTTGTACGAGTATGCAAAGGTGTGATAAGGAGGCTAGCAAGGTGAGTGGTAAAATATCACCACATTTGGCAGCCTCGTTCAGGTCAACATGAAGTGACGTAATAGAAAATGACGTCATTTCGCACTTCTTAGCTGATTGAAATATGTAGTTTTGCAGATTAAAAGAGATAAAAACTGAAAAAGTACTACACACCATTCAAAACAGTGAAATCCCTTGAATAATCAACAATTATACCATCTCCGGACTTGTCCTTTAAAGCGGGTCCTTTATAGGGGGTGCGATATCCGCATAACCACGCCTATTCTGCTCCGATGTTCATAAAGTGGGGGATTTTGTCGGCAATATCCGCAACAGCAACCATTCCGTTTAAAATAAGAATCCTTTGACCTAGCAGTAGTCTTTATAGAAAGGTTGCAGATGCGGCAATTTCATCATGAATACACTCAGCGGCGGGGCCAGGGTAAGTAAGTTGGGAAAGTATTAGCATGATGGGGTCAGGAAATGGAGCACACCAGGAACATTCTTGTGTGTTGGCCCTTCATTCTGGCTTAGAACACTTCTACTGATATCATGTTGGCCCGTGCTAAACAGCTCTTTGTTCATTTTGAACATTTGTTTCCATGAATTTGGATCCAATGCCTTCTACAGAGGACCGTTTTTGAAACTTCTCCTTTTCTGCACACAAAACCCTTTTTCGGAACACATTCCTTTGCTTATACCTCAGGCGAGACCACTATGGAAACAAAGTCGCATTGACCTTTTAATGCTATCCCTGCCATTTTAAAACTAGGGTATTTTTAGATTACTCATTTAGCTTTCTGCCGGTAAACTTTTGTATATTTGTAAATTAATTCGCTTTCTTCTTTGTCATTAATTGTACTATGATTCTATGGCAAAAAACATATGTACAAGGTTTTTACGTGACCTTTATTTTCTTTGATCAAGATCTACCTAACTTTTAGCTTTCATCCCATCTCTACTAGTTCAAATCGGAGATGTTCATAATTTTGTAACAGTTTTTCATGAATCACAGTCACAATCAAACTTGTTTACCTCCAACATGGAATTCATTTGAATTCTATGATCGTTTGTCAAGGAAATCCTTTCAAAATGTGTGAACCTTTTGAATATAAACTTGGAGAATACTTACCATTCCAAATGATCCAGCTCCTCCAGTATTCGTCTGTCCCCATGATCCAAACTGTTGCTGTGCCGGTTGTTGTTGTTGCTGCTGTAATTGCTGCTGCGCCCCAAATCCACCTTGAACACCTGAATTTGCAGTGGGGAATCCAGAAGATTGGCCTCCGAAGCCTTGGTGACCTGTGAAATTTTGCTGTCCACTAAACTTTGGCTGTCCAGTAAATCCTTGCTGCTGTGCATTAAATGCTTGCTGGCCTCCAAACGACTGTTGTTGGCCACCAAAGTTCTGTCCACCACCAGACTGTGGTCCTGCAAAACCTTGTTGTTGGCTAAATTGCTGTTGTCCTCCAAATGCTTGTTGACCAGCAAATCCCTGCTGCGTTCCAAATCCTTGCTGATTAGCAAATCCTTGCTGCCCGCCAGCAAAAGCATTCTGCTGCCCTCCAGCAAACATATTCTGTGGCTGTTGCCCTTCTCCGTATTTGTTCATTCCTTCTTTTATAGAGCTTTGTCCAAAAGTGTTTTGCTGAGCATTACCGAAAGTATTCTGTTGACCACCGAACGCATTACCCTGGCCACCAAAGTTCTGTGGTTGAACCCCAAAACCACCTTGTTGCTGCGGCAAGGTTTGCCCTTGATTAGCCCCAAAGCCAACAGCCTTTCCAGCTCCGAACTGATTCCCAAAGTTTGAGTTACCAGCTGCGTTAACCTGACCAGTGCTAACACCCACCTGGCCACCTCCAAATCCACCTTGATTGCCCGAGAAGGCCGAACCCCCACCACCCAAAGACGAAGCTACGGGGAAACCACCTTGATTAAATTGTTGTTGCTGCTGCTGCTGTTGAGGTTTCTGAAAAGCATTGCCACCAGTCTGTGGCTGGGACATTGCACCCCATCCACCTGATTGTCCTTGGCTGTTTGCTCCGGCTGTGTCAAAGGGGTTTTGTGCCATTTGCTGCTGCTTCTGAAACATAGCAATCCCGCTTGCTCCACTTGCAGGACTCATAAATGGGTTTGGGTGTTGATTGGCAGCAGGTCCCTGCGCATTTGGACCTGACGAGGAGCTGAAAACGCTTTGAGTGTTACTTGTCCGGAAAACATCATCCAGTTCTGATAAAGCCTTGTATCTATCTGATTCGCTCATACCTTGGGGAAAATAAAAGCACTTTACAGTACGAATGAATCAGAAGAGAATACCCAGGCGAAATTCTGAAAATAATGATGATATCAAACAGGATCTCTCTGGGCTCATGGCAAATTACATAAACTTCCCTTGTTCAATTCAGTTGAAGGAATGGGGCAATAACACTTTACACACTTCATTTTAGATCCTTGGAAAGATCTGAGTCCTATGTGGGGTGAGTGGCCGAATGGCTTATACAGTCTTCGTCAGGTGACTGAAGTTAAGCTCGGTCGAATGAGGTCAAACTCCGGATGGGTGACCTCGGAGGCCTGATCTCACAACTAACCTCGCCGTCCTTCGAAAGGGTCGTTAAACTAGGGGTCCCATGCCTGGATGGGGCATACACAGTGGGCCTAAATTAGCTTTCAGTAGGTAGAAATCCTGACAAGCCCACTCAAACAAATTGAAAACAAAACAAACAAACAATATGCTGTCGATATTTCAACCTAAAATGTTAATCTATCAGTCAAGGCTACCTCAGATGTAAAAATTCTGTTTCGCAAAGTCACTCATCTTCCAGGTCCAAAATATAGAAACAATGATAAGGGTTCCACAGAACAACTAGAGTTCAACAGTCATTTCTAGTCCATGATGGCTTGCTATTGAAAGATGAATTCTGTACAATTGAATGTTTCAGAAATATAATATGACAGATAACTAAACCATGGACCATAATTAAACGGAGAATCCTGGTCCCCATACAAAACCCTTTGAGCATCTTTCTAATTTCTAGGATGAAAAGATGAGTGCTTTCCTACCAAAACTTGCACATCGAAGTTAGCTTTCCTCAGCCATTCCAAAGGCAACCAACTCACCGGGCAGTCTAACATAATCAATTTTTAGAGATTTCCATATTGTTGCAGATTCCTTTTCATCACCCCGCACAAAGATAACAGGATTAAAAATCGGGCTGACCATTTATTTTAGTAAAGTTCATTTTATTCAAACAAATTCGAACAGGAATCTACCATGCAATGCCCAACTTAGATCTGAACATTTGTTTCATTTCTGTAGCTGCATGCACTGATTTTATAGCAACAAATTCCTGAAGAATACCTACAAATGTCATGAAAGAGCCAAAGAAATTGTCAAAAAGATCGTTAATCTGCAGCTGAAAATACATACAACAAGCTTTTTAACAAAAATTTCAACAGTGAGATGCTTGTTGTTTGAAGAAAAGGTACACTTTCCATACAAGTTCCAGTGGTCTGCACTTTGCACATTGCCGAGTTTTGATACAAAGCTATGAGACTGCCAAGCGCGTGTATGCTCATCATGGTTATGATGTTAAACGTGGAATGAATAGCCTACGCGTAGACCCATCATTCCAAAAGAAGAAAGGGTCTACGAAACATAGGGCAAAGGCTTGCTACGGCTACCCAATTAATTATTCTAATCCTCTTTTCAAATTATTTGTGAAGCGGGTCTAAACAAAGGCTACACAAATTAAGTTTCCAGAAATCCAGACACCTTGTAGCAAGCTTTTGCTCTTTGTTTCGTAGACCCTTTCTTCTTTTGGAATAATGCGTCTACGCGTAGGTTAGGAATAAATGGATCATATCTCTATCGCAAGGATTTCTCCTTGTCAAGGGTTTCTGAACTGAAGTTTTCCAAAAATTCATATTTTCATGTCTTTTTATCAGCGAAAAATGGCAAAATTATAAGGGCCTACGTTAGCCCTCAAAACGAGACAATGGCTGTGGGCAGATCCGGCACGTAATCAGACAAGGATCCGGCCCTTGCTACAATACCTTGAGGAAGAGCTGCTGGTTTCGACTGTGGTGCCCCAAATGCATCGAATCCTGAAGGGTGTGCCACGGCTGTCCCAGTACTTTGCGAACCGCCAAAAAGGTCCAGACCCCCATTAGAGGCATTGCTTGACGGAGGATTAGCAGTTTGTCCAAAGGCATCGAAAGAAAGCGATGATGCAGCTGCAGGAGGGGTAACTGCACCGAAAGGATCCGTCGAATTCATCGATTGTTGCTGAGGTTGATTTCCAAATGGTGTCGATTGTGGAGTACTTCCGAACGGTGAGGCTGGGGCTGGTTGTTGTGGTTGTTGCTTGTTGGCAAACGGGATGAATTGGCCACCAAATGGTGGTTGTTGAGGTTGTTGCGGTTGTTGATCAAAAGCTGCGAATCCTTGGCTTGGAGCTAGAATGACAATTGAAACGGGCTTTAAATTAAAGAACTGGCAATAACAATTGTCAGGAAAAGTTGCGTAGCGCGTACTGTGTTTACCGAAACGTCCCACGACTGTAGTCAACAGCAACTTGAGCGGGCAGTGCCCTCAAGTAAGAAGGTGAAGGTGAAGGTGAAGTTGCGTTTTTCAGCGCCAAGCACTGGGATCGCAGAAATAGAGCAGACCTAATCGAGTCCGCGACCCCTTGTCATGACGCTCAAGTGGTGGGGCCCTACCGGGACTCGAACCCACTCCGCCTGACTATTCTGGCTGCAAAGTCAGAGGATTACACCACTGCGCCAGAACACCTTCAAATAGTAAGAATCCGGTAGTGTCCTAAACTAAACAATAAAAAAGCTACAGTTGCATGGTAAATTGATTAGTATATTGCCTTTTAATCAAGTCCATTGACCAAGCATGCAATGCTGTTTTTCCAATGTGACAACAAAGTTTTTAATATTTACCATACTATGCACCGGCTAATATATGTTGTGACCCACAGTGATGTCATTTTACAGTCACAATTACGTCTCAAACCATAGTTGAGAACAGGCAGGAAAACCAACAAACAAACAGTATCCATAGAGACTATTTGTGAGATGCTTGGTAAATTATCCACCCAGGAATAAATCGGTTTTTTTAATTGAGGCCAAATAAATCCACCTCGTAGGGACAACTAAACAATAACTTTGCAAAAATGTTACTGCAAAGCATCCAGCTATCAACTGAATGTTTTAGAAGCTACCGTAAAGAATGAAACTTAGATTTCGATCTTTGATGTTGGGTTGTATAAATATTCTGCTGCAGTAATCTTCTGGAATAAATGTAGCCTTACTCCTCAAAGACCCTCAACATTTGCTCATCTCATCTCATTGATGTTACTACTGTCCCCTCTTTGAGGGCCTTGTTTCCCTAGTGCTGTAAAACCGGATAAAATCTCAATTGGCGACAAAGTTTTGTTGCAATCTATGTTCAAAACAGAAAGCAGGATTTGAAATTCTACTTTCTGCCAATCACAAACAACGGTCGTCGATTGATCTGCTGAAACGGCAGAGCCGAGTACAATTTGGAAAGATGCTGACATATTTAGGAGATCTGTTGAAGAACTGAAACAAACAGAATATGGCTTAGAGGAAAACGGTTTTTGCAATTATGGCTTTAAAAGCAATAGAAAGTTATTTATTTGGCTTTAAGAAGCAATAATATGGGAACTGATAGCTTGCCTTTTGCATAGTACAGCAGTTCAGGAGAACTGCTCATGAGGCAAATTAGGCTCGGTGGCATGAAAATAAATGCCAGATGACTTCGGCAATATTTAATTAGTACGAAGCCAATCCATTTTTGGAAGCAGATAAATGGAGGGAAATGAGTCGTAGCAGTATCAGTAAAGTCTACGAGCGAAACAAGACAAAATTTGACTCTAGAACAACTCCTACTCTGATCAGTGATGTTCAGCTGTCTTGCATGTTTTTTTAATTTTGTTCTTTCTCTATCTTTCCACTACATACTGAGAAATGATGCATGACTTTTACTGAAGTTTTAACTTTCACTGTCGATTGAAACAGATTCTAGACCAAGCACCCGAAAATATCAACTTATCATTTCATACGAAAATAATATGACCTTTTCAATTAAGTTGATCATCCAACACAAAGCTTTTAATGTTTCAGAAGTTCCAACAAATATCAGTTTAGAAAACAGACCTACCATTAGTATTCTGACTTGCTCCAAATGGATCTCCACCAAGATCTCCTAGTAAGTCAAAACCAGAAGCAGCAGGTTTTTTCTGTTCAACCTGAACTTGTGGTTGTGTTTTTGGCAGCTGGTTCTGCATGGGTTGCTGTAAAATTTAAATTTGTTCTAAATCAATTAACTTGAAAGTCACATGCTCACGACTGCTACTGTACACTCTACTTCCTGTAGAAGTACGAGGTCAGTCAATAATGAAGGCTCGGCGATCGAAAAAATGCTGCTCCCTGAATCATGAATCGACAATACTGAAAGCTGTCCAGTTTCATTGGAAATATGGCCAGTTACAGATTCAGCAATGTACCCGATTCCTATCAGCCATTCTTTCCCATCGATATGGGAGATTTTCTCCAGATAGCCTCTTTTGAAAACCGGCAAAATGGAGTGAAAACAACGAGCAAATTTCCCATTGTTTTTCTTCGTAGCAAATATGAAACTTACGTGCATCCATGTATTTTTTTTTCTCTTGGGAGAATGGAGTCACCATGAATAAGTTATTCATACTAGGGGGGAAGACCTTTTGTTCTCCCAAGAGGATAGCACTTGCTTAAGGCTGATTTCCACTCAGTCGAATTTTCCAATTGGACAGGAAGTATTTTGTTTACCTGAGAAAATGTCGCTCTGAATTTGAATTGAATGTTACGCATGACAAACACTTTATTGTGTAAATTTCAATCCGCCCGGAAAATTCTAGTGAGTGGAAATCAACTTTAAAGCATGTTCAAGTCATTGATAGAAGGGTAAAATAATAGGGAAACCTGCTCTTGATTTTAGCACATTTCTTCAGAATAAATGAATAGGCTGAGTATCCAATCAGATACTGAAAATTCAGGGAGCAAGAGCATTTCAAGTGATTAAGTGTTGGGCCTCGTTTTGACTCACTTGATATGAAGTACACGTTTTTTTTTATAAGAAACTAGGATCAGGCCATAGTACTAAAAGTTTGTTAATTTAACAAGAAATTTTGTCCATTTTAGTACTAAAAGTTTCTTACTTGGTTTCTTATTTTTTGAATGCATGAATTGTCAAGGTGGTCGCTAACACTGCTGCAGATATGTTTCTTGATATTTAAAACATCATATAGGAATAAACAGTGTTCTGTTATATTGAAAACACAAATGGTTAGATAATATTTCCCAATAATAAACTATCAACGATCTATTTGCTATAAATTCATGCTTTTAACTTTGAAAAGTTTCTTAGCACTTCTCAGACATAGTACTAGAGTTTCTTAAAATTTCGGCCATCTTAGTACTAGTTTCTTATAAACCAGTTTCTCATAAAGAAAAGGTGTACTCACTTATTTATTTGCATGAATTTGATCACAGGGAGAACATATTAATCTTGGCTACAACATTGACATACCTTTGTGCAGTTAGGTCATCTAAATTATAATCCCTCTTGTGTCTCACTTCAAAGTAGCAAGATGTATTGGGTGTCTCAATAAAAAGTACCCCCTTTTGACAGGAAATAGGAACAATACGATAAGATATCATTACTCTCAGATGTCACAGTTAAATTTATCAATCTTCAACTTAGATGCACCTACCTCGCATTTAAAAATCGTCCATAAAATACCGGAGATACACCGGAGATACAAGATTGCAAAGTCAAAATTTTCAGTGCACCCGAAACCAGAGGTTTTAAAAAGGGCCTAGCAATGCTTTGCATCATGAACTTTCTCCAAAGTACCTGCAAAAAATTAATTTTCCGTATTTTGTTTTTTAAAGAATAAAAGATTAATGGACATCGCCCTGATTAAACGAATTTAAGAAATGTTGTAAGAATGATAAAATCGTGCCACATTTTCAAATAGGCGCGCATGTGCTCATGTTCCTCTCCTTCGATACCAAGCAAATAACATTTGGGGTTGAATACAATGCAGCGCTCATTACCCAAAAAAAGTCATTTCAAGAACAATTGAATTATTTCAAGGTATAATCCTTTTAAAAAGTAAATTTAACGGTCAAAGTTGAAAGATCTTTTGCAAAGTACCTGTGATATTATATGTCATGGCTAGGCCCTTTGTGAAACCTCTGGTTTCAAGTGCACTCAAAATTTTGACTTTGTTAACTTGTATATCCGGTGTTTGGAGGACGATTTCAAAATGCAAGGTATGTGCATTTAAGTTGAACATCAGCAAATGTAGATATGGTCTCAAAGGTGCCGATATTCTATCTTTTTGGTCCTTTGTTTAATCAAAAGAGGGTATTTCTTGTGAGACACCCGATAGTGTATGATTTCTGCCATAATTTCCTGTATCATTACTGCTATGTCCATTATTACTTTACCCTCCCGATAGCTCAAACACGGAATAAAAACATTAAAGCCCTAAACTGAACGTCATCAGGTTAAATTTTTCATCTGGACAGAATAAGGTCATCGATAATTCAATTGGTGGAAAAATTGCTTTATGATTACTTCCTCGACCAAAAACTATAATATTGTTGGAAAGACGAGATATGCTTTGTCCGAGGAAACTTATGTGTTCCCCGTGCAGTAGGTTATAGCTCATGCGCAGTAGCGTTTTGAGGTTGAAGCTCTGACGGGCGCATGAGCTTTGACCCATTGCACGGGGGGACATATTAATTTCCTCAGTCAAGCGTATCTTGTCTCCCCAACAAAATAGCCGATTCAACGGGCAGACACGAAAGCAAGTGCGAGGGAGAACATTCAAGACTAGTTTTGGGATGTGATACCATGACTCCTAATTTGATCTTTGAGGGTGGTAGTGGTTTCGGTAGTAAGTGCTAACTATATTTATCAAATCGAGGTCGTAAATTGCAAAATAAGATCTTGTCTCGATTATATACATCTAAATATGTCCAAAAAGCTTCTGACTTTATTCCTTGCTTACTGTATCTCTAATAAGAGCATTCAGTTTGGATAAACACTGGTTAATTCTGAGCAAATTTGACCAATCTTAAATGAAACTTTTCTGTCTGCAATACTTACCGTAAATCCTCAAACAAGCACCTGGGCGCTTATCTAACTTTTCAGCCTCAAAGGAGGGCGCTTGTTCAGGTAGGGTGACTACTCAAGTGGGGCACTTATTTGATTTCTGGATGCGCAAGCAATTCAAGCAAAGGCAAAAAGGTAAAAGTGGGATTCGAAAGACATACATTTCATGTTCTCCTAATAAATACATTTGAGAATGTGTGAAAGAAATGTTCCTGGCTATCAAAAATTAAAACAAAAACTGACAAGAATGGTACTAGAACAAACTTTGTTGTTGTTGTTTTGGAAAGATCTTCGAAAAGATCATTTTTGACGTACTTTATTGTCATCTTTGTGACCATGGGCTAATAACACAACATCAATCTGGGTTTCGACCTGGTGACTCAACAATCAACCAACTTTTATCCATCACTCAAAAAATTTACAGTGCTTTTGAAGAAATTCCCTCCAAAGAAACACGAGCAGTCTTTCTGGACTTGTCCAAGGCATTTGATAGAGTTTGGCATGAGGGGTTACTTTATAAGCTCAAATGTAGTGGTGTATCTGGAGATCTCTTGATCTTAACCCGCAACTATTTAACTGATCGGCAGCAACGTGTTGTATTGAATGGGAAATGCTCAAGATGGGCTACTGTATCTGCAGGGGTTCCACAGGGCTCTGTTTTAGGTCCATTGTTTTTCTTGTTTACATAAATGACATTGTTGATAATGTTCGCTGTGATATTAAGCTTTTTGCTGACGACACTTCACTCTTCTCCGTTGTCCGGAATGATAGAAGTAGTGAGGAACTAAATAGGGATCTTGAGCGATTGCGCTTGTGGTCGTGGCAATGGAAAATGCACTTCAATACGGATAAAACAGAAGAAGTGATTTTCTCTACCAAAAGGAATAAACCCTTGCATGATCCGTTAACACTAGGAACTGACGACATTGAAAGAAAAACGGAGCACAAGTACATCGGAATGGTCCTTGACTCTAGTTAAGTTTTCAAAGTCATGTCAGAGAGGCTATTCTCAAGGCTAGGAGGGGGATCGGAATAATAAGGTACATCTCTAAATATGTATCTAGAAATGTGCTTGATCAAGTTTACAAGCTTTATGTAAGACCCCATCTCGACTATGGTGATATTATCTACCATAGGTATGATCCTGACATGAGATTAAGTGTCACAAAACGACTCGAACAAACCCAGTATCATGCTGCGTTAGCCGTAACTGGAGCATGGAGAGGCACAAATAGGCAAAAACTGTACGACGAACTAGGTTGGGAAGATCTATATCACAGAAGGTGGTACAGACGTTTATGTCACTTTTACAACCTACGAAAAACAGGTTCACCGGGGTACCTCTTTGCAGAAATACCGCCTGAACGAGAACAATCTTACGACTTAAGACATCCCCGCGCATACGATCAGAATGTAGGTAGAACTACTCGTTTCTCACATACATACTTCCAAAATGTTCTTTATGAATGGAATCAGCTAGATCATGACATCAAAAATTCACAATCCATATCTGAGTTTAAACGGAAACTACTTGCAATTATAAGACCGCCTAAAAACACTGTTTATGATGTCTTTGATATAGAAGGTATCAAAAAGCTGACAAAGCTGCGTGTGAATTTCAGCGTACTGAATGAGCACAGATTTCGACACAACTTTGATTGTGGTAGCCCAACTTGTATGTGTGGGAGAGGCATCGAGGATAATAAACACTTTCCCCTGCACTGCGACCAGTTTGACTTGATGCGTAGAGATCTCTTTCGCCAGCTTAACATCCCTGGTTTAGACATAAACAAATTGGATTCAGATGCACTGTGCACTTTGCTTCTATTTGGAACTAAAGATCTGAACTTGGTTGAAAACAGAATTATCATAGAAGCAACAATTTCATTCATCAATGCAACAAAGCGCTTTGATTAAATACTCAGAAAGTAAACAGCAGCGACCCCTCCCCCTACTATTGTTAGTTTTATCAGGTAGCTTCGTACCAAATAATCAATTAAACCTAGGGACATATAAACCTAATTGAATTTCACGTAAAAATTTTTGGGTTTTTGTATTATTTGGTACAAAGCTACCTTGGAGTACACCTTTCTTTTCTTTGCTGAAGTATTAGAATTGTAAATGCCATCCAAAGTGGGGACCAGATGACCTTGTGTCTATCCCTGCTTTGGATGGCACAGTAGAATGTAACAAATTTTTGTGTTTTAATCTTTTTGATGATATTGGCTTCACTTTTCTTCTCATCAGATGAGAAATATGTGAACAAGAATCCTCTATCCTGTAAGTGTCACCATATACTGCATACATTCAATATATACAAAAAAGCAACATATATATTGCACACAGTATATACAAAAAACCAACACATTTTCAACATGTGGCAAAATTTTAGAATGGAAGAATTTTAAAACTGAATTCTACCCAACCACACCTTGAACGCAATGTTGTACAAATGATCAAAACAATGAAAAAAGAACAAGCCTAATTGATCATAAGATCTAAAGTAACCTACTTTGTCATCAAAATCCAGCTACTCTGTTGCAAACATTGCAAAGAGGTTCATGAATTTTCCATCATTTTCAAATTATGCCAGCTAGTGTGAACACCAGCCAAGATCTTGATCCAGTCATATTATCTGCCATTTTCAAAATATCCTTGTACCACAGTAATTTGCTTTAAGCATATGAATTTAGTTTGCAAATACTCACACTAATACTTGAAGCTTGACCATCACTACCATTCTCCCCAGCTAAATGTTTTAAGGGCTTTGCTTCTTGTACAATTTGTGGGGCTGGTTTCTGCTTTGGTTGATTACTATACCATACTTTTCTTTCATATTTCTTGATTAAAAAATCCTTGACCTTTTGTTCATCTCTTGATTCTGGCTCTGGTGGATGACTGGAGTCCCACAGAGCTAGCCAAGTGCTCCGACATGCCTTGAATAAATTAGAGGGACTCTAACTAAAGTTTGATCCAAAAATGATTAATAATAGACCATTTCAAAAATTACAAAATGAGACTTGGGGGGGGGCTGTTTGTTCTGGTAAATGGCTGCCACAGAGCTTCAATGACTGATAGATTTAGCTATCTTGTTTGGTCTGTGAATCAGGCTATGATAGATTATTCTCTACAAAAAATGATAGTTTTAAATTAATGGCTGAAACTACAAATTATTGAGAAACAAACTCCCTAAATCAGTATTGAGAAACAAACTCCAATGACTCAGCCTCATAACCTCACATCAAACAGCTTTGGTGGGAAAGCAGGAGGTATTTGAAATTTTCCTTCAAAATTGATGAATCAGATGAGAAACAAAGAAAGAACAAGAAACATTGTTTGATTAATATGGAGAAGAAACTTACAGTAATTCTATCTTTTAATTGTGCAAAGAAGATGTATAAAATTGGGTGAAATACTGTTTAGGCTGGAAGATACCAGCTTAAGGTACTTGAATGGAAGGATATATAAATAAAATTTGATTACATACTGTAAGATTAATGCATCTCCACTTACCTCATTTCCATGCTTTTGAAGAAATTCTATCTCTGTGGCAGAAAATGTAGCCATTGATATTGATTTTATTCTATGTGGGGGGTTCAAGCCTCTCCTGAAAAGTGGACAATATCATACTGTGCTTTCTGCATATACATCATTGATCTCAATTGTCAAAATTGATGGCCAGGCCTTTCTGACCAGCAAGAAAGGACATGCCAGTTGTGCATCAAACCTGTAAAACCCTTTGTGTACAATGTTTAGAAAATGAAAGGTAAAAGGAACCTAGCAAGGTTGTTGGTCAATTAAATGAGTGCAAATTTTAACAAAGTTTTGGGTGCACACTAAGTTAAATGCCGCAGGTACAAATTACAAAGAATTTGGGGAACTCTTTCCTGCGCTACAGTAAATGCTAATCCATTCAATTGTTGGTTTAGAAAAATCCTAAATCAACTGAAACACAAATCATCATACTTGAAAATCAGCACATAAATGTGAGTGACTCAAAAACATTTTGAAAAGAAATTTAAAGGTTATGGGAAATGTTCTTGAGGAGGACATCAATCCACAAGTTACATGACTTCTGATGAACAGTTCACAAACAGTGTTCCTGTCAACTTGAAAGAATGGTCATGGGGAATATTTCAGAAATGTGAAATATGCAAGCAGATACCATTTCAGGCTACATTCAAATAGATAGTTACAGAGCAAAACATTCCTGCTGCCTCTTGAAGACAGAATGTGTTCACTGTTTGTGTCACATTGCATTGGAATTTCAACAAGGTGCATATGTACACTTCAATGACATTTCAAATATTCTGATAACATTGCTAAAGTGCTTCTTCTGACTTTGACTTAACTCCTATTTTTTATTGCAGAGAAAGGTGCATGTTTCACATTCTGACAAGAATAAAGGATTGCTGTCCAGAGAACTGGGCTGCTTTTGAAAATTTCATTGAACAGATTCTAGATACTGTTGAGTGGATTGTGCTAAAGTTAAACCTGCTAATTTTTAGAGTTAAGAACTGGGATTACAGAAGTACTAGCTTTTCATTTGAATATAAATCAATATGAAACCTTTTGGTATAGCAGAACACAGTTACAAGGCAATACCACAGGGAGCTTGTGCATTCATTGTAATAATGCATCTTTAACAATTGAAATAAAACAGTTGAGAATAACAAACATACTATAACAAACTTATTATATCATAATATTCAAGATACAGAGTGCTTCTTCAATCCATGATCCCTTGGCATGATGAATTGATGATATATGAACTTCAACCAGCTATGTCTGAAATACTCATGCTGGAAAATCAGACAACTATATCACTGTGCTACTACAAAATCATTGTGTTTTTATTTCACCACACAAGAGCTACATAATATATAATGTTTGTATACCATAAAACATTATACAAGTAAATAATGTGCACTATATCAACAAATTTTAAATTTACTATTCAAACACATGTGCTGTTCTTCAGCAGAGCCACAGCAAACATCCTCCCAAGGTTTATTTGGGCAATTGGTCCAGGGCTGATTGAGGGTAAAGGTAAAGTTGCGGTTTTAGCACCAAGCACTGGGATCGCAGAAGTAGCTAAGCGTTCAAGTGGTGGGGCTCTACCTAGTATCAAACCCATTCTACCTGACTGTTCTGGTTGCAAAGTCAGAGGATTACACCACTGTGTCACAACACCAACAACACCTTGACTTCTTCTCTTTTAATTGTCGATTTTGAAAACTGTAAATTGTAGGCTATAAAACAGGTTTTTGTAGGCTGTAAAACAGGTTTTGGTAGTTTTCAAATTAATGATTATTTAGAATTTTGTTCCACTGCTTTTTTATGGGAGGGCCTTTTGAAAACCAGTGCTTGTGTTGAAGGGCCACCATCCCCTTTGCTAAATATACAGTATGAAATACAAAAATATATTTGTTTATCACTCCCTAAGGCTCTTTTGGTTTCAACCTTAAGGCCCTTTTGATACATTGTCACAGTGCAGAAGTCCATATTTGGGCTTCACTTGCATTTCAGTATCATCTCAAGTAAATGTCATCATATTTCTTCCACCTAGGCAAAATCATGAACAAGTCTGCTGGTATCCAATGGAAAACAATGATCTATTTCAGCATTTGAAATATCTTCCTATGTTCCTGCCTTCTGGGTCCAATGGTAAACTACCACACACGTATATGTCGTTATGCATGAAATGATCTATCATCATAACAAACCCTCGTCACGAAAAGTGCCTAGCTGCAAGATGTTCTCTGTGAATTATTGACATCAAGTGGAAATGTTATAACTTCGGAGAAGCAGTTATAAAGTCTGCTTTCTATATAATGTGTTTCAAAAAGACTAAGGCAATTCACTTTCTACCATGGTTGGTATATTACCAATAAAAACAGGAGTGGCACTCATCATCTCGTCGCTGGAACTCCATCACCGTCTGTTTGGAATCTTGCAACAATGTTGCACTTGTTAGGGAAGCTGAAATGGATTTAAACTAGCCTATTGCCACTAGCTGCTCTTTGTTTAAACTCTTAAGTAGGCTACATTACAAAGGGAGCACAAATTCAGTGACGGCCAGTGCTCAAAACATCAACCAAAGAACAAGCCGATGGATGACTGACTGGCCTAACCAACTGGTCCTCACATACTTACAGTAAGCCGCTACATGATGTACATACAAAGGCGCCAATCGTCATGTTCACATAGGTTGGTCCTCTCTGACCACAGTCGAAGCATTTTTTGTTATTCGGCTGACTTACAAGCTCTTTTAATATCTTTAAATGTTTGTCCTCCTGCTTTTTCCTGCTCGCCATCTTGCGCAGCTTTTGAGTCTTGGTGAACGGGCAAGACCAAACGAGGTCTGTTTCCTTATCACCTCGAGTCCCTGTGACTTTGAACGTCATCTGATAGGGAACTGTGACGTCATTGTTTTACCTTGAAATGGCTTCAGTCCTTCATTCGAGAAGCAGTTGCACGAAGTTGCAAATTTTTTTTGCTGTTTTTGTTCTGACCCTGGGAACGCGTAATGTGGCTTTATTGCCTCTGGTACCATAATTATGGCTAACTCTCCTCTCTTACTATGGGATGCAAAATTTGGAATGGTACTTCCTTGTAAACAATTGAAGATTAAATCAAAAGATCTGCTTCAAATTTTCTCTGGCTTGGTATCGTCATAAACCCACGTTCTTGATCATACTCTGGACGATGATGAATGATTTTAATGGCTCTTGCTCGAAGGTCTTCGAATTTCTTGCTTATCGTGTCTGAGATCTTTAGAGTCGGTGTAAAAAGATACAGCACTTTGGGCAACACAATATAGACCTTTTAGCTATTCTGAAAAAGAATCTCAATCGAACGATACTTTGATACATTTTGTAGAATTTTGGAATGTTCACAATAGTGATAGAAGCCCTAACGCCACTCGATCGAATCTCGTGTATAAAAATGTGTAAAAATAACGCTCGATCCAGGCCTTTTGCTGAATAGCTAAAAGGTCTATTACTTTGAACATTGATTGATTCAGCTACGTGACTCGTCACTGATTGTCTCATTCTTTTCAAAAGCTTATTTCATGATGCCGCACTTTTTAAAGTCTTTTGTAAATGCTCTTTCATATTCAGGCTAGGTTCCAAAAGCATTCAAAGATACTTGTAACTATTCACAAAATATATCAAAGGCTCATTCATCTATTTTTAAATCATTTCTAGAGTGTAGCCTTTTAGCAGTACCAGTGGCGTAACGGAGCAACTAGGGGCCCTTAGTAATTTAACTACGCAGAGGGCCCCTGAGGCGGCAGATAGATCAACAAAAGTTTGCCAAATTTCCAACATCAAAGCGGTGTTTTTATCAGCAAAATCAACTTGAGCCCAGCACATCAAAACCTCCATAACCGGCGTCTATGGAAATATTTTAATGAAGGCACATTTGCACAAGAGACATATTGGGGACAGTGGCTGAAAGTGAATGATTGCGAAGCGAGCTACACTTGGGGTAGCCCATCGGGAAAATTTTTTGAACCATGCTCTTTAGAATATCAGAAAACGAATCTTTCCTTGAGTTTCCATCATCGAATTCAGAAAAAAGGATAGCATTCGACGACATGCTTCTCAAGGAAACATTCAAATGTTAATTTCAGGTATGAAAACGAATTTTGGTAAAGTCATCCTCTAAAACGCTCATATTCGCTAGAAGGTAGCAAGGCATTTTTGAAAAATTTGCCATTTACACCACCTACACCAAACTAAACTTGCAGTTAGTTCAACTCACTGCGGTGTTCAATTCATTAGAAGTCTTTGGGTCTCTTTTGAGGGGCGCTAAAGAATTCAGTGTGAATCAAAACGACATGCTGTTTCGCCAAAGCTACATCAGTACATTACTGGAAATCGTAAGGGGCCCCTTGGGGGCTCCCAAAGCTCGGGGGCCCTTAGGAGTTGCTCTGACCCCAACCACCGTGCGTTACGCCACTGAGCAGTACCAAAAAGCATGGCTTCTGTTTTTCCGTTTTTGAATTTATGATCAGCCTGTTGTTCTCTAACCATTTCGCAATGTTTGCCATGTCATGTCATTTGTCAGAGCATTCTCCACCTCATTAATGCTTTGTGAGGTGGAGCATTAGCATACATCAGCATACATTTGGATATACTTTGACAACTTTCGTTAGATCATTTATTTGTATAAGGAACATCAGATGCCCCAGAACTGAGCCCTGAGGTACTCCATACTTGACTAATTGGCACATGAAGATTTCCAATTGTCACATTGAACAAACTGGTATCGATCCTTCAGATAGCTTTTAACCCAGGGGTTAGCACCACTGATACAAAAAATAGGGAAGCTTTTTGAGTATTACCGAGTGTTCAACAGTGTCGAAAGCCTTTGCAAATCAACAAACACAGCACCTGTTAATTTTCCTTGAAACATTCCCAGGGGGGGACTCCCTATTAAGTGACAGTGTCAGACATTTCTTGGGTTTGTGAAACGTTGTCTGGTATACCTTTGGGTACGCTGTTTGGTGCATAATCGGTATGTTTTTGGGCTGAGTTTGCTCCGCCCAAATTCCTTCCACAAATCAAAAATGCTTTCTACGCATGATCACAGGTTTTCTTTCCAGGAGATCACTGTTCGCTTTGTCGCCACAGCAACAAACTGATGATTGTATCCCCAACCAATAAAAAGATCAGTCCTAATCTTGGTTGGTCTGAAATTTCCATGTCATGTAGTTCCAAGGCATCCACTATCCCGTTCCACGTTCCTTGACGGTGTGCGATTTTTTATTACGTGTTGTGCGATTTTTTGTTACATGTGCGTTTCAAAGAAATAACAAGTGCCGTTGTGTCAAATTCAACAACTTGGATCATCACAATGTACAACAAGTCGTGTGGATAAAAAGTGACAAGTTGTGTTGATTAAAAGTAGCAAGTTGTGTTGAGGAAAAGTAACAAGTTGTGTCGCTAAAAAACAAGGGTTAATTTAAGGTGCAGTGATGACCAATTTGTGCAGTGATAAATCGAAAATGTGCAGTGATGAATTGAATCTTGTGCAGTGATGATTTTGATATTTTAGTTTGAAATATTTGACCACTGCTGTACCCTGGGTACCAGAGCCTAATAAAAAATTTTTATTAGGCTCTGGTACCCAGGGTAACCACTGCTGTTCTTGACATTTTCAGAATAATGACAAATGAACACTCCTTTACAATGAAAGTCTGCTTGGCAGCCCCTGTAATTTAGCAGGAATTTTGCTTCTTTTATTGAAACTAACTATTAACATCTTCATAGTTTCTTCAAACCGAATGTTGGAAAAATTTACGATGCAGGCATTATTTAGTAAATAATTAAGGATATTGACTAAACCAGCTCGGAAGAGAGTTGAACTTGAAGAAAGTAGGCAGAGAATTGGAATTAAAAGGCACAAAAAAATTTTAGGAAATCAGCTACGTGCCAAATTGCCTTAGGGTAAGGAGAACCAAGTGCATTCTAGCCATCCTAGAGGTCATAGTTACAAAAATTTTCCAGGGGAGCTGCCCTGGACCCCTTAGATTTATGCATTCTGATCATAGGCATCTTGCTGCGCAACCTCTACACAGCCAAATAATGGTGCTCGGCAATCAATGAATAATTATGCTATCTGGTGCATGAAAAATCTTACAATTCATAACGGTCTCTGTTTTAAAGGGACTCGTCCAAACCTTTTGCCACACCCTTTTTCCACGCCCTTTAGATACAAAAACTGCAGTTTACGCTGTTTTGTGCAGTGATGAAAATTCCTTAAATTAATGCCTGCTAAAAAGAAACAAGTTGTGTCGATAAAAAGTTACAAGTTGTGTTGATTAACCCTATTTTGGTTGGGGGGGCAAATTTGCCCCCCCTAGTAGATTTTTTTAAATAACTCTGCGAGGAAGAATTTTATAGCCATGAAACTTCTTGACTTTTTGCAACTACTTATTGTGCAACTTCTCAAAAAGTTTCATTGAAATATTTTGAAAATGAGGGGGCGGGAGACAATTTTCTGGGACTGACCCAGGAAAAATCGCAAATTCTCAAATCTCAATTATCGCGAAAAAAGGAGCAGAAGTGGAATATTTTGCAAATTTCTTTTTTAATGTTGTGTTATTTGATGCATTCTATCATAAATACCATGTTTGGATGGAAAATATGCTCCAAATTTAATTTTATCTCGATTTTCCTGATTTTGGCCAATTTTGCCGCTTTTCTTGACCACACAAAGGAAAATGCTGACGTAAGCAAAAATGGTGGCTATTTTTAAGTTAATTTTTATATTTACAGAAAGTACATGCCTGAGGCTTTTAGCACACCAAATTTGGTCGCTCTATCTATTACCAGTAAAGAGTTAGGTAGGGGGGGCTTTTTTGCCCCCCCCAACCAAAATAGTACTATCAAATAGCCCAACCACTATAGGGTTAAAAGTAACAAGTTGTGTTGATTAAAAGTAGCAAGTTGTGTCGATAAAAAGTAACAAATCACCTCGATAAAAAGTAGGGAATGGAATCGCCCAAATAACATTATTGTAAAACCAGAAAAAATCCGACGTGTACCGCGTACCACGTTGTCTGGTTTTACAAGGCGCGTGTTCGAAGGCCAATAACAAATAAAACACAAAACAATTCACTACTTCGGCGGATCTTCAGCAAATACTCAATTCTACTCGTCTCGATTCGTCTCTCGGCAATACAACTATGTTCAGCGGTTCAATGATACTACGGTTCGTCTTCATCGGCTTGTCGTCTAACTAATCTGGAACTTCAAACTTCTAAGCTTAAGAGCGACCTAAAAATTGCGTCTGTCTTGTAGCGTCCTTATCGTCAACTCATCAACTAGCGGAAACGTGCGACTGATCAAAACATCAAAAGTAAAAACAAATGGAAAAGCTAAAAGGCAAAAACAATATTGGTGCTGAGTTACAGGAAACATTTTCAAATTAATTAATAGTGCATGCGTCATTAAGAACAAAAACCTAAGCAAGATGAGATGTCCATGAGAAAATAATGAGATGTGCAGAAAATAAAACAGTTAGTGTTTTTGTGACTTAACATTATAATCAACCAAATCATTACCTTGTGTCAACTAGATAACGTCATTTGTCAACCAAATAAGAACATGTGTCAACAAAAATTGATAATCAAACAATTTTCTTTCACAATTACAGATGTTTTTTAGTTGTATTTTTGTCCGGAACGACGCGCCATAGACATGGCTATATCTCGTAGACGCTATAAATAGGCCAGAGAAATGACCACAAATCCTTTGTTTCTTTAGCCACACAATCAAACCGGATGCGTCTAAGTTGTCAAATACAATAGATTATATTTTTGACCTGGCCCGGGCCAGCTTTTAACTATGTCGATTCCCTTTAACATTTTATTATTTTCTACATCTATTTGTTCGAACACAACTCTTTCTCACATTGTGGATAAAGCGGCAATGCTTTATTTTACCATTTTCAGACTTATGAAGTTGAATAACTCTTGCAATCTTGCAATCTTCAGTTTGTTTCGAACTAAAGAAGTTTTAAATGACAAATTTATTATGTGTGTCAAAGGCTTTGCAATGACGTCTGCACCATCTTTTCTTTTAACAGTCTTGGTGGTAAGTTATCATGACCATGAGATTTCGTCGAATTCAGCTGAAACACGATATCGTTGGCGAACCAAATTTTAGCCAATCAAATTTTGAAACTTCTACCATCGGTCTATCGAAATGTGATCGAGGTTGAGCTATCCTTTCATGAAAGACTTAGGCCCAAAAGCAGATGTTGCCTAAGTTGACCTTGTAGTGCAAGGGAAACGCAATAGAAATGACTCTGTTTCACTTTGGAAACTGCTTGGCATTAAGCTGTGGACCATATTTCATTCTCTACAAATCATCTGGACTGTAAGCATTTTCATTTCACTACTTATCACACAGGGTGCATTTCATTACGAGTTAGAGAAGCCCGAAGATCTTCGGCGTATCTGTTTATTATATCTGACTTTTTGTCAACGTGTATTTTTTTTCATTTCAATGTGTCATTTCTTCAATAAAATCGGTTATAAAAGCGTGTTATAACACGCTAGCCAACCTATACGCACTACTGTGGTGGATACGCCGCAGACAGAGGCGGGGTATTATGCTTGATGTGGTGGATACGCCATACGGAGGCGCCAGTATGGAAAGTATGGCAGATGCACACCCGAGATTTTTGGTTGACTTGTTAGTTGCACACCTAGGTGATTTACGACAAAACAACCGAGCAGGATCTGTGTGCGGAAGGGTGAAAATTTGCAACTTTGAGCTCCCCTTTCCATAGCTGAAATGATGATGATCACGGTATACATAGAACAGCATAGATGCATAGATCGACCAAAGATTTGAGGAAAAAAAGAAGAATAAGAGTGCCATTAGGAATACTGATAAGGAACAAAAAGTACTCAAGACATTTGATTTGGCAGTGGCTTGAAAGAACTTTCTATGACTGTTGGAACAAATTTCATATTGGGGGGCTGAAAAGAAACACAAGTGAAGTGAACAAAAACGGGGGTCCGGGGGCTTGCCCCCGGGAAAATTTTCCATGATCCCGCCCTTTAGACTGCTGGAAAACGACCCATTTTTGGAAAATGTGCCATTGAGGGAAACAAAAAGGATCATGACTAATGGGAGACTTTTCAAATTTTGAAAATTTTGAATTTTAAACTTCTATGACATCAAAAGATATTGCATTTTTGATAGATACTGGTAGCTTCCTCGAATAAATAAGAGTTAGAATCTTCATTCCTACTACCTTAGCTGTTACAGCCTTTTTCACTTACAAAATCAACAAACTTCATCTGATTTGAAAAGTTTCAAGATGTGCACATTTGAAGTGCCCACTTGCTACCCGTTGCACACTGCACACTTCAAATTTTCTTCGTGCACATCCGAGATCTCGTCGAAAAGTGCCGTACTTTCCATACTGGCGGAGGTGGGGCATTATGCTAACGTGGTGGGGTATTATGCTTGATGTGGTGGATACGCCATACAGAGGCGGGGTATTATGCTAACGTGGTGGGGTATTATGCTTGATGTGGTGGATACGCCATAGGCGGGGTATTATGCTTACTTGGTGGGGGATTATGCTCCGCCTCTGTATGGCGTATCCACCACATCAAGCATAATACCCCATCACGTTAGCATAATACCCCGCCTCTGTATGGCGTATCCACCACATCAAGCATAATACCCCACCACGTTAGCATAATACCCCGCCTCCGTATGGCGTATCCACCACATCAAGCATAATAAGGAACAAAAAGTACTCCATACAAAGATCATGACTAATGGGAGACTTTTCAAATTTTGAAAATTTTGAATTTTAAACTTCTATGACATCAAAAGATATTGCATTTTTGATAAGCTCTACTGTATATGATGTCATGATAAGCTCTATATGGCGTATCCACCACAGCAGTGCGTATAGGTTCGCTGGCGTGTATAAGAAACTAAGAATTGTGCCAGTCAGACAGGTAGGCCTACTACTGGAGATCATCAGATTTGAGATGTTTTATCAACTTCTCTCTCCCTGAAAATACCTGGTGTACAAAAGCTTAGGGCTTTGCGTCCAGTATGGAAAGTATGGCACTTTTCGACAAGATCTCGGGTGTGCACGAGGAAAGTTTGAAGTGTGCAGTGTGCAACGGTTAGCAAGTGGGCACTTCAAGTGTGTACATCTTGACATTTTCAAATCAGTCCCGTTGGATGCGGGGGGGGGGTGCATCAATAATCGGATGCATCAATAATTTGATGAAGTTTGTTGATTTTGTAAGTGAAAAAGGCTGCAATAGCTAAAGTCGTAGGAATGAAGATTCAAACTCGTATGTATTCGAGGAAGCTACAAGTATCTATCAAAAATGCAATATCTTTTATGTCATAAGAAGTCTAAATTTTCAAAATTTGAAAAGTCTCCCATTAGTTGTGATCCTTTGTTCCCTCGATGGCACATTTTCCAAAAATGGGGCGTTTTCCAACGATCTAAAGGACGGAGATCATGGAAAATTTCCCAGGGCAAGCCCCCGCACCTCCATTTTTACTTGTTTCGCTTGTGTCTCCTTTCAGCCCCCACATATGAATTTCGTTCCGACAGGCCTGCAAATAGAAAGTTCTTTCAAGTGACTGCCAAATTTCTTGAGTATTTTTGTTCCATATCATATTCATAATGGCACTCTTATTCTTCTCCTTTTTTGCTAAATCTTTGGTCAATCTATGCATCTACACTGTTCTTGTGTATCCCGTGATCATGACCCTTTGAGCTATGAGGGGCTCAAAGTTACGAATTTTCACATTTGCGCACACAGTTCCTGCTCTATTATTTTTGTTGTAAATTATTCAGGTGTGCAACTAGTGATTCAACCAAAAATCTTGGGTGTGTATCTGCTATACTTTCCAAACTGGCTTTGCGTACCTTCGGCGTGGGTTTTACATGGAATGCACCGTGGCGAAGGATGAGATGTTTGTTGTTGATTGATATGATGAGCTGAGCTAACAAAATAAAGTTGGCCAATCTCTGACACAAATTCTCCTAAAAAGTAGAAGACATAAAAATGACATAAACCAGGTTTATGTACATGATGAACTTTAGCTTATGGGCACATTAACCTAGTTGTTTACTACCTGTATGGAAGTTGAATTTCTGTGCACTGTACTTATGGACCTACAGTAGAAACAATAGGAAGCAATCAAAAACAATAGAAGCCAGGGACTCAGTGCACAGCACATGTGCCATGCACACTTATTTCTTTCTGTACTGGGTTGTTATGTATACATAGTTTATTATGTCAATTTTTGTGTACATCAACAATAAATCATTTAACAAATAAGACTCATCAACAAATAAGATTCATCCCAGTACACAGAATTGCGCCCTTAGTGGCTTGATCCCCCCCCCCCTTCTTAACAGACAACTAAATTTGTTCTACATTTTCTCTTGCCATGGGCTATACCTACAACATCCTCTTCAGATAGGCCTACTTTGGGTCTATTGAGGCCTAACAAGACCTACCGTGACTCTTTGTTTAGCTTGTGACCCCAAAAAGTGTGCCACCAAAATATTTATTGCTATATAATATTGCTTATTTCAATTTTATTCACAAAAGTAGTCTTTTTAATGGATTTGAGCTGGACGCTCTCCCCCTAATGGTCCAATTCTGTTAACCCTATTTTGGTTGGGGGCAAATTTGCCCTCCCCAGTAGATTTTTTTACAAACTCTGTCAGGAAATGGTATTTTATAGCCATGAAACTTCTTGACTTTTTTCAACTACCTATTGTGCAACTTCTCAGGAAGTTTATTGAAATATTTTGAAAAATGAGGGGGCGGGAGACAATTTTCTGGGACTGACCCTGGAAAAATCGCAAATACTCAACGCTCAATTATCGCAAGGAAAGGAGCAGAATTTGAATATTTTGCAAATTTATTTTGTTAATGTTATTTGATGTATGCACTGTACAGTATTCTATCATAATCATCATGTTTGGGTAGAAATTGTGCTCCAAATTGAATTCTATTGCGATTTTCCTGATTTTGATCAATTTTTCCGCTTTTCTTGACCACACAAAGGAAACTGCCGATGTGAGCAAAAATGATGGCTAATTTTAGGTTAATTTTATATTTTCAGAAAATACATGCCTGAGGCTACTGTACAGGCATGTATTTTCTGAAAATGTAATTTGATTGCGCTATCTATTACCTGTAAGAGAGAGTTAGGTAGGGGGGCTTCCCCCCAACCAAAATAGGACGTATCAGATAGCCCAACCACTATAGGGTTAACTGTGACAAAAATCGTTTGTTGATGACTCCTAAGCCAGGTTTATGGTTGTTAAGATTGGGACCTCAACCCCTTCTCCCTTACCAGCCTTCTGCCAAGCTTTCATCTGGCCCTATAAGGATATACTGTAGGCCTCAAGTCCAGTGTCTTGATATTATATGGTATAGTCATAGCCTACAATACAGCTGGAGTTGAAAGGTGGTATTCCTATGTTCCCAATGTGATTGAAGGATTACCAGGAAAATTGAAGGTGGATGGCCTGTAGACTACAACCCATTCTAACTGAAATTTTCTCAACTTCTATGATTTTTCATGTCTTTGTACTGTAAATAGCAGGATAGAAGTGGATATACATGTAACTGCACCAAAGATGGTGCCAGAGAATTTTTACCATCACTCATCTCTGAAAGGATTTCAATTGATTTAGTTATTGGTTTATAGTAAAATACAAATTTTCATGAAAAAAGATTGATGCATGCCATCTTTAGCACAATCCTTTCTGTGAATATATACTGTATACCTATTATACCGGTTGTCTCAAAAAAGTACCCCCTTTTGACTGGAAATGAGAACAACATGATGAGATATTATTACTCTCCGAGCGGACAGCTAAATGTATCAATCTTCAACTTAGATTCACATAAGTTGCATTTAAAAATCATGCACTAAACAACGGAGAACAAGCTCGCAAAGTCAAAATTTACAGTGCTCCCAAAACCAGAGGTTTTGAAAAAGGGCCTAGCCATGATTTGTATCATAGATATTTTCCAAAGTACCGGTTTTAAACTTTAACTTTCAGCACTTCGCTTTTGGAATGAATAAAAGACTCATGGACATCGCCCTGCTTAAACAAATATAAGAATGTGCTAAAAATGATAAAGTTGTGCCACATCTCTAAAATGAGCATGCATGTGCTCCTTTTCCTCTTCTTTGACACTTGGGATGGAATGCATTGCAGAGATTGATTCCTCAAAGGAATAATTATTTGTAGAACAACTGAAGCATTTCAAGGTATGATTCTTTTTGATTGAAAAAGCTAAATGTCAAAGTTGAAATTCTTTGCAATATGCCTGTGGTATAAAAATCAGCCAGGCCCTTTCACAAAACCTCAGGTTTCAAGTGCATTCCCAAATTCAACTTGTGAACTCATATCTCCGGTGTTTGCAGGATGATTTTAAAATGCAAAGTATATGCATTTTAAGTTGAAGATCAACAAATATACCTATGAACACAAAAGTCCCAATATTTCATCGTTTGTTCCCTTTTCTTTTCTTTTTTGAGACACCTGGTAGATATCATGTTTCTGAATTTTTAGATCAGAATACAGTTCATTTTGGAAGTGTATAAAAGCAGGAGCAGCATATTTTGTAACACAACTTTGCAAGGTAAAAATTCTATCAAGCTTGTAAACTTCCTATTGTCATTACGAAGGCCCACATTATCCATACAGACTGAAATTTGCTACTATTAGTGACCTATACCAGCTGCACTAGTAAAGTTCAGACTTTTGAAAATTTCTTCTGTACACATACACCAGAACCGAATGGATTAGAATGAACCAGATTATGCTTGGAGGAACCTACAGTCTGTTCAGAGGCATTTACACATTAATAAGTTGTTTTATTAACCATCAAGATTTCCATTTGCAGGGCCGTTGAGAGCCAGCTCGGGCCCTGTAGTGATCTATGGGAACGACCCTCAAGATAAATCTTGGTGCAAGGAAAATATCAAATTCTGAAAAGTGTATTTAAAAGCCTTTTAGTCCTGTTTGTTTTCTCTGTCCACATGATTCTAATGAGCACAAGTTTATTTGTATAGATGCTGATTCTTGCAAGCTTCTTCCCAATGTCCGATGCTGTGGAGGGTCAAGTAGACATCGTAGGGGTATGTTATCCTTAATTCACATACTCACCCTTTAAATTAATCTACAAGTTAGTTAAACTTACTCATGTAAAGTTTAAATATTGTATAAATTAATCTCTCAAAATGGGCAAATACTGCCTCACAGTAACAGAGGATTTCAGTTATTTGCAATGTTATAATTCCCCAATGTAAGCTACGTGAAGGGACATGTTAGATTGTAAGGGGTATCATAGTTCATTCTCCTTCTCCTCATGTTTATTGTGTCTTTAACATGTAAACATAGATTTAGAACTTTATGAAATTTATCTTATTAACATCAAATTTCAAGTGATTTTGTGAAATAGCGCATTAAAAGATATTTATTGAAGCAAGGAAGTTCCCTGGAATATCCGCCCTTCCTCTGATGTTAGTTTTCAAAATATATTTTACTTCTCAGTAATCTGATTCTCTACCGGGTGTTCCAGAATAACGCAACAGATTAGATCAAGGATAGCAACAAGAATTTGGATCGAACCAGAAAAGTTTGTTACATAATCCTCGATGATTAACTTGAAGATAAATACCTTTTTTGTTGATTTTGGTGCATTGAAAGTGAGAATATTAATCTTGAAGACCCAATTTTGCCTCCACTTCCAAATCTCGGAGCTTTCAGATTTTGGCTAACTGCAAATGCGCTGTTTAGGGAAATCTCCTTAGTCATAAGCATAGCGTAGTAGTTTGAACATGAACCCATACTTTAACCAAACCCCAACCAAACATTTCAATAGAAAGTTGAAAGATGAAAATGGAAAATCATGCTATTGCATGTATTCACAAAGGAGTATATGTCTATTCAATCAAGCCTGGTTTTCATTAGATCCTAGTTCATCGGCGATCATTGGCGATGCTCCAAGACAATGATGGGCGATTAATTACGATTTAATAAAAACTAGGCTTCACAGTGCACACAGACAAAAGCCAAGCAAGAGTAAGCATTTTCAAGGATCTTTTTCGTAGATACTTCCCCCTGGATGTAATTGATTGCTTGTTTCGTGATAATGCTCTTTTATATCCACTAAAACAATAAAAAATAAATTTACAACATTTTACACATTCAGCTTTGAAGTTTTCAAAGATTCTAAACCTATGCTTTGTGAATAAAGCTGCCACTTGAAAAACTGTTATGGTAGACTTGAGCCTTTTCGTTCATTGCCCCCCTTCCTTTCATTTCATTTCATTTCATTTCATTTCATTTCATTTCATTTCATTTCATTTCATTTCATTTCATTTCATTTCATTTCATTTCATTATTTATACAGGGTAAAAAACATTCAGTTGATACGAAAAAACTGTTTCACAATGTGCCCTGTTAAAATAGGAAATTAAAACAAAAAAAAAAAGAAAAATTAGTTAATCAATGAACTCCTAATACTACTTAATACATTGAAAAGTCCTGTTTTGAATAGTCCTGTCGAAAAGAAATAGGAAATTAATTTGCAACAGAAAGGAAAATCAATAGAATTTGTCCATGATGAAAGGAAATATGTAAAGTTTGCTTTATAATCCTTGCTTTAGTTTTAATTTGAAATTTGATAGCGAGGGAAACACTTTGATTTGGTGATCTAGACTATTCCAAACGGTTGCCCTTCGATATGCAAATGACTTTTTCCATTGTTTGTTCTAAACAAAGGAAGTTTCAGATCAGCTTCTGCGTTTCTTAGCGTCCTTTTTGCCTGTTCGCGCTGTCTTTGAAACATTTGGGCCATATAGTGTAGGCAAAGTTGGTTCACAGATTTGAAAACAGTAGTTGCTGTTTCAAACCTGATCAGCTTCTTAATTGTTAGCCAGCACAGACCTTGAATAAGAGGCAAGGAGTGTGCATCATAGGCACTATGTGTCACAATACGGGCAGCGCGATTTTGGAGAATTTGCAATCTTTTTAAGTTTGATTTGGTGATATCAGTTCGTCAACAGGGACTCATAATGTTTATCTTAAAAAGTGGGCCCACTTTTGGTCCCCGTAGAGTGAGTACGTATTCACCAATCAAATGCTAGAATTCAGTTTTCAACCAGTCAGAAGGCGTTATTTAGACAGTTGTTGTCGTTGCATACAAAAACAGCATACGAAAAATGACCTAAAGTTCTCGTAGCTGCGATGGATCTATTTTGTTTCTACAGAGGAAGATTACTACTGGAAAGATATGTATTTTGCGATAAGTAGGTCAGGAAAACATCATTCTTTGTACTTAAGTTTGCTTTTCAATGTTCAAGCTCTTTAACCAGACTTTGAAGCGATTTTGTTGAGTGTACGAGAACCCCCGCTAGTTGATGCCATTTGGCCAACTTTTTCAGAGTAATATTAAGAGTTCCTATTTACCAACCGATGTCAGCTAATCAAAGAACGCAGGGAAAGAAGGGACGAAAAATCATAAGTCCATTGTGGCTCTTTGTGACTCCTTGTGCTGCTGTGACAGCAATTACGGACAGTGCTGTGCACATTCTGAAGATATGATGAGGGAATGAAATAGCATGCTCAATCCAGGATTCCATATGAGGTCATATTCCCAAGAGAACGGCAACTTCAAGCTTGCAAACCGAATGGAGACAAAAAATTGTGACTATGCCATAAGAAAAAATCACTGTTGAACTCATATTGTCCCATGACATTCTGTATTGTGATGATTAGTTTCAGATTTTTGGCAACGCAAGGTACCATGTATGTCAAGTTTCCAGTAAAGTTTGCAGGAAATAACACAAGGAATAAACTAGATTCACTCAGTAGTTCTCCATTTTCCAACTCTCAAGCTTCATCACAACAGAACTCAGGCGCATGCCCAACAGAACACTAAAACGAGGCTAATAACGTCACACCTTTTCTCCAACAAAAGAAATAAACAAAAGAACAGAAATATAACAAAAATTAATTGTCTTTAAAGTTTGTTAATTAATTATTGTGTCCAGCAAGGTAGTCCGGGCGTATTACTCTTCTACCACTCCTTGTCGTCACAGGTCGATAAAAGTTTAATTGCCTGTGATCAAATCTTATTTCAGCAGGTCTGGCGGCCACAGTCTCTGCATCAACATCGTCAGGTCGTACTTGAAATGGCTCTTGCTGGTCTAGTGGTTGGCCGTCTTCAGGTTGGCGGTCTTCAGGATTTTCAGTCGTCGCTTCTTGTTCCTTTGTGGGGAAGGCGATTGAGTCTTCTTCATCAACATTGAATGGCTCATTGGTATGGCGCAGGAACTTTCGATTTCGTCTGAAGATCCTTCCATCTTCTGTTTTTGGAATGAGAGGTTCTTTGGTCTGGTTGTTTTGGAATGTGTTGTAGATTTCACATTTGGAGATGAAGTCGGTCAGATCTTTGTTGATGCCTGGCCAATAGACTGCTTCTCTTGCTCTCCTGAGGCAACTTTGTATTCCTGTGTGCGCAACATGCAGCTTCTCTCGGATCTTTTGGCGTAATGACTCTGGGACAATTGCTCGTTGACCCTTGAATATTACATCATCTTGTGTTGCTAGCTCATCTCTGACTGAGAAGTAGGGATGAATACATTGAGGTATTTTCTCTTTCTTCTCTGGCCATCCTTTCAAAATGGTTTCCTTCAACGATTGCAGAGTGGCGTCACGTGTGGTTTCTCTTTGGATCTCTTTCAGCTGTGGCTCGGAGATTGGGAGATGATTTGTCATATGGATAGTTTCCACTTCTTCTTCGGTTTCTGACTTCTGTCTCTCACTTGTTGGCAGGCATGCTCGAGAGAGTGTACCTGCTAAAACCATTTCCTTCCCTGGTTTATAGCAGACCTCGACATCATAGGATTGCAACCTCAATAATAGCCTTTGCAGTCTCTTTGGGGCAGAGGCGAGTGGCTTGCTAATGATTGAGACAAGTGGCTTGTGATCCGTCCAAAGTGTAATCTCTCTGCCATATATGTAGGTATGATGGCGTCCTACTCCAAATACTTGTGCAAGCAGCTCTTTCTCTATTTGGCTGTAATTTTGCTCTGCAGGAGTGAGTGCTCTGCTAGCATAGGAGACTGGACGCCCCTCTTGCATGAGTACAAAACCAAGCCCTTTCGATGATGCATCACCTTGGCCTTCTGTTGCTGCCTTATGGTCAAAATACTTCAGAACTGGCGCCTCGCATATTGCTCTTTGTATGTCTTGGAATGCCTTGTCGTGAGTTTCTCCCCATTCCCATGGTGCATCTTTGTGGGTCAAACTTCTCAGAGGCTCGCATAATTCTGAGAGTCTGGGGAGAAACTTGGCCAGGTATTTGACCATGCCAATGAATCTTTGTACGCCTGAAACATCTTGAGGCTTTTCCATCTTTGTTATGGCTTCCACTTTTGCAGGGTCTATTTTCAGACCATTCTGTGTTAGGGTGTGGCCAATGAAGGAAACTTCCTTGCACTTGAACTTGAATTTATCTTTATTCAGCTTGATATTCTTTTCTTGGCATCGTTTCAAGAGTGCTAGCATGTTTTCATCATGGTTTTTGACAGCTTCTTCATATGTTGCCCCTTTTTCCGCGATGAGTGCATCATCAGCGACTGCATATACACCTGAAAGGCCTTCAATGCATTGATCAAATCTGTGCTGGAAATGCTCTGCAGCTGGTTTGATTCCGAAAGGCATTTTCAGGTATCTCCAACGACCCCATGGTGTTTGGAATGTTGTAAGCATGCTTGATTCATCATCGAGCTCAATTTGAAGATACCCTTCCTTCAGGTCTATTTTGCTGAATACTTTGACATCTTCTAGCTCTGGCAGCACATCGTCAATTAGTGGCAAAGGGTAGTGACTTCGTTTCAATGCTTTGTTGAGGTGTTGAGGATCGATGCACACCCGTAGTTTCCCGTTTGGCTTTTCTGCAATGACAAGATTTGATACCCAATCTGTGGGGCCTGTAACTTTCTGAATGACACCAAGATCTTCTAGCCTTTCCAGCTCAACCTTGAGCTTGGCTTTGAGAGCGATGGGGACCCTGCGTGGTGGCATGACAACAGGGGTTTGTGACTCATCAATGTCTAAGTGCAACTTGCCAGGCATGTGACCAAGTCCTTGAAAGACAGACCCAAAACGATTCTCTATGTCTTCTGCACTGAGTGGAGCCTCTGCGGTGGCTGACATGACTGTTTCTGAAACAGCACCTTGTTGGGCTCGTTGAGATGGGCTGCTTGAAGCAATACTGTTAGAGCTAATATTATCTACATTTGCATCAAAGATATTAGCATAATTTACAGTCAATAAGCCCATCTTCTGCGCAGCATTAGCTCCTAATAATGGTACGTAGTCCCCTTTCACAATAATGAATCTCACAGTGTATTCAGTCTGTGTCTTGGGGTTTGTTACCTTTAGCTTACAAATGCCTCTTATAGGTAATAATGCTTTACTGTACAGGCGCAAAGAGTGATCAGATTTTTCCACTTTAGTGCCAGGGGGTACAAAGTGTTCTGGAAGAACATTACAGGTGGCTCCAGAGTCAAGTTGAAAAGAGATTTGCCTGCCTTTTATAAACATAGAGGGAAATATTTTGTTCTTAGTAGGGGATTGGGACACAGAATTGATTTCCAAATTGTTTTGGGGTAAAATTTCAACAATGAGAATTTCTTCATCACTAGAAGTTGTTTCCTCTTTCACTGCATGTATCTTGGCTTTAGAAAATGTATCTCTCTTACCTGGTGATTTCTGCATACTGCACCTCTCAACAAAATGGTTTCTCTTACCACAACCAGAACAAAATTTACCATAGGCTGGGCAGGACTCTTTGTTCCGCTTATGACTACGTCCACAAAATCTGCAGTCTGAGATAAAAACCTCTTGTATCTCCAGTGGGTCTTCTTAGGTTACTGTGTTTTCCAACATAATCTGCCATAAGATCATGATTATCAGCTTGGCCTGCCATTGCTTTCACTTGAGCAGCAGTTGTTTCTGTTGCCCTGCATAAATCAATGCATCTAGATAATGATAGGGTTGGTTCCTTCAGCAGCTTTCGTCGCGCAGCATTATTGTGAATTCCACAAACAATTCGGTCACGTATTAGCTCATCATTAAGAGCTCCAAACGCACAGGTTGCTGCCAGGGCACGCAAAGAAGCAGCATAAGTTTCAATTGATTCTGAAGGTTCTTGATTGCGATTATTAAATTTATAACGCTCGTAAATTACATTTGTTTCACCAATACAGTAAGCATTCCATGATGCAAAAATTCTCTCAATGTTTTGACGTTCACTCTCATCCTGGTACGGAAGTGAATTGTGTATATTGAGAGCTTCCGGTCCTATGCAGGTGATAAAAGCAGCCACTCGAAAGTTGTCAGGCTTAGACTTCAAATTCGTTACAGTTTCGTAAGCATCGTATATTTGTTTCCACTGTTTCCAATTCTCTGATAAATTGCCTCCTAAGTGTAGTCGCGGTGGTAATGGTACATTAGATATAAACGATGATGATGTTGCTCCATTTCCTTCTGGGGAAACAGGGGTTTTGCATATGATGTTCACATTCAACCAATTTTCTTATTGCAAAAGAGAATAATCAGAGCTATTGCCTTTCAAAGTTTTTCCTCGCCTTCCTCTCCTATCTTCTCTGATGTAAAGATCCTGAAACTGCAGGATTTGTTTCAACTAAAACTTCTTTCCTTTGTTTATGAATGTATCAATAAGATTTCTCCTGTCTGTTTTTACAATTACTTTGAATAAATCAAATCCATTCATCAACATGATACTCGCAAGGCTTCTAAGAATGACATTTTCTTGACTCGGAAAAACACTCTTCAATATGGCATAAGATCTGTTCGTTTCACTGGTGCTGAATCCTGGAATAGTATTCCTACAACTATTAAAGAATCTGTATCCTTGGTTTGCTTTCGCTAAAAACTAAAGTCATATCTACTTGCAAAAAGCATTGACAACTAACCTTTGAAATTTTCCACACTCTTTTCATATCCCTAAATAACCAAATTGGAGATTCCCATTCAAGTAATCTAATTTGATCTCTGTGAAAATCTTTCTGCGAGCAGGGGGGTCTCCCTCCTCGATTAGCCTTGCTATTGAGGGAGTTCCTCCTTTAAATGATTCCCCTCCATACATATCAAACTGATATTTTTTGTCTCATGCAAATTTGTAACTTTCTATTTGACTTGTAAAATTATTTGTTATTTAAATTCGTTGTATTTTAGTTATGAAATGTATGTTGTGTGGAATTTAAAATATATGAACCTGAACCTGAACCTAGGCCCAGGTGCACTTGGATCTGGATCGGTCATTACTGCAAGTTGAGCCGCAAGATCGTTTGAACAGCAACAAAAAAAAAATCGACAAGTAAGTCTTCACTTGTTACATATGAGAGATGGGTCTTTCACTCTGACACCATGTCAAGTTTCCAGTCAAGTTTGCAGGAAATAACACAAGGAATAAACTAGATTCACTCAGTAGTTCTCCATTTTCCAACTCTCAAGCTTCATCACAACAGAACTCAGGCGCATGCCCAACAGAACACTAAAACGAGGCTAATAACGTCACAATGTACTTTTTGGAATGCTCTACGCAAAACCAGAACAGGATCATGTGTTCACCTAACCATTGATGCGCATTAACCCTTGCCAGCTGTCCGATTTTGTAGTAATACTCTGCTTTCGTTGCAATTTTGCAGTAATAAACCATTTTGGTTACTCATTGTTGAACTTAATTGCAGCTGCTACTACCATTTGCCTTTTCGTCTCTCGTTTATAGATCAATTTGTTGCTTCTCTTGCAGGATTTGACAGTTTTCTTCCTGGTTACAAGTTAATTTCTTTATTGTTCTTTCTACAGCAGTTAACTGTTTTTGACAGATTCTATTGTCTAATATGGCGTTTGTAGGCTTATTACGATGAGACTGTTATTCAATTCTATTTTTGTTATACCACTGCAACAAACAGCCACCATTCCAGAAAATCTTTCCAAATATCCTTGTATTAAAATTTTGACTCCACACTCAGATCCAGCATCCAGAATGTGGTTCATCTGCATGGTTCCACGCTCCTAGTTCTTGCTATATTTTAGGAAGATAAGGAGTTTTAATTAGGACTGTTTATTGGTAAGCTTTTACCCCAACTCTTTTTGATGGCTGAGGCCTTGTAAAATCTACACATCATGGTGAAATCAATATAAAAATGATTGGTAATTTGAAGCAATGCAACTTACTACATTTTAGGAGTATTAAATATAAATCTTTACTGCGTGTTGACAGCTCTCCATAACGATTAAGACCGAAGTTTTTTGATTTGGTGTAGAAGACCACAAGCATTAATATGTTCTTGAATTGCAGGAATTCATGAAGTCAACGATGGACTTAGCAGATCTTGTTGGACTTCATATCTTAATGACAAAAATTCCTGGAAGAGGTGAACTAAAAGTGCTCGTGGCTGGTCTTGGTATGTTTAGTGAAGTAAACTTCCTGTTAGAATGCTGATGTAGCAAAGTTGTATTGACTTCCAGACATCAATTTCAGATTACAAATGTTGATATTAGAACAAGGTGTATGTACAAAAATTTCTTCAACGTAGAATTTGAGACTTTAAGGAGAATTTAACTACATACAAGCCCATAAAAAAATAGCTGCGCAAAGACAATAGCCCGTGAGACGTGCCTAGCCATGCTTGAGTAAAGGACCTATATCAACAGGAAATATTGATTTCTGATAGGCTGGAATTTGATCGCAGATGGCCTGAGCCACATTCATATGCTTAAAGTTCATTTAAGTATTAGCTTCAGTTTATTCAGGTAAATAGTTACCAACTTACGGCACAATCAGTTGAAGCTGAAGCATCTTTTGTTCAGGATTTTAAGAACGAAGTAACTGAATTAACAGCCCCTACAAAGTGAGCGTACAGATGCACATGTTTGTGACACCCAGCATATTCAGTGAAACAATATTTAGTATCATTCTGGTATCCCTGTCGATGTGAGTTAGTAGGGCCTTTTTGTTTAGCTCACTCGGTCGATACCATTGTTTCGGTCGATATCATTGTTGTTTTCGAAATGTTATTTTGAAAGCATGAACAACTTACTTGTAAAGTGATGAAGTCATACAGCAGACATAGTTAGATGTCGATGCTCTTGTTTGTTATAGGATGGGCAAGTGCAGAATTCTTGACTACAAAACTAGTCCCACTTTGGGTTGGCGCTAAGGGTGTGGAATTCGACTGGAAATACACTCAACTCAGTCTAGATACGAATATCAGTTTGGTAAGTATTGTCATTGATCAATTTTTTTCTTTGGAGTGTTTTTAGGTTGTGATGATATAGAAAGATCCGGAGAGTGAGCCTTTGTGTAGACTTTACAAGGTGTTTAAATAGGCTACCAATCGAAAAATGTGATTGAGAAAGTCTGATATAAATGAGATCCGCCCGACTCTTATATCTTCATCTGATTTTAGTTTTTGCGAAATAGGTCTTCAGGCAGTTCTCATGAAGGGAGAAAACAAGCAAAGTCAAAATTTGATAGCGTTTCGGATATTGTTTTAACTGTCTTTGATAATCAGTCAACAATCGTTTGTAACAATGAAGGAAGAATTGTTTGTATACAAAAGTTGGCAAAGACGTGACATTTATTTCAATATTATTTGGTGATTCTTTGTCATCCTGGAAAATTCCTAGTTCCAGTAAAGATCATCAGATGAGAAATAGTTGAACTCACTGTTGACTAATAGGATTTTCGGACGAGCCATGTTATTGGAGGTTGCTGTTTCAGTTCATCCATGAAGCTGTTCGTAGCTGCAAAATAGTAAGACAAAATTTTCGACCGCTAGTTTCGATCATCAGGAGAATTTTGTTTTGTGAAAGTCATAGCTCATTCATTTTTCATCAGCTTTTTACGAGGATTGCAGCAAACCTGAATTGGACATCTGAGGAGCAACATCGTGTAAAAGTTTGGCGAGGATCCTCGACCGTTAGGTCACAATCTTCACACTAAGGGGGCACTTTTTGTGTCACCCTATATATTTGTTGGAAGAGAGAAACTAAAAATACTGAAATGTTATGATTTTTCTCTTTCGGTAATCAACACAAAAAGCTTACACGGTAGCATTTATACAGGATTTAATCATTTCTGACAATACTGTTGTTGATAAAAACTTTTCAACAACGAAATATCTGTACAATAACTTTAGCTGTACCTTGATCTTTGTGAAAAAAATCGTTGAAGCAAGACATTGCACGTTATGTAATACATTTTCTAATGAAACGCTGCTTTATTCACAGCGATGTAACTTACTGCTTGCCTTCTAACTCTCTGGTGACTTAACCAACGCCAAATGACAGAAAAAGTAAAACTTACTACAAATGATTCAATTAGAACTTTCATGAAAAGCGCTACCTCATTTTGACATGTAGTTGCTCTTTTCGTGCTTGGAATTCCCTAGCAACCCTATTATACTAACACCATACAGCAAATATGAAATGAAAGCACATAAATTGGGCTTTCATAAGATTACCACCTCATGTTTATCAGAACTTTCGTTCTCGAGAGATTTGAGTTGTTCGGCTGGAAGCTTTTTCATATACCCTGTACAATTGGTTTCTGAAGACGAACTGAAGTGATTTCTTGCTATGAATAGCAATGAAAAAATTCGAGTCAAGTCGTCTCTGTGAACAGCAGAAGGTACATGCGAGGCTAGACAAGGTTGACGGCTTAAAGAAGCTAGCCATTCATATTGGATAGTATCTCATTAACATTGGTCACTTGTGATGAAGCAGAGCTGATTTTTCATTTCATAGGTGCACTATCTTGGTATTGCCACATTGATCTGGTTACTTGGTAGAACTGACTTGCAGAAGACATATTTGCCAGTTGTATTTCTGCTGCTTGTACTTGCATCTTACAGGCCCTTGGTTTTAGAGTAGGTTCATTTATCGATATCAGTTCTAACATTTATTTCTTGGTCACGACAGAGCGAAATTAGCACGTGCGAGTCAAAACCATGTGGCAGGGTATATTGGATGTCAAGTTTTATGGGAAGATATGCTAAATGTTGTTTTTGAAAGCTGATATTTTGAAATCTAATATTCCCTTCACACTGACACAGTCGAACCAGATTTTACGAAACCATGTTCGATTTTAACCAATCAAATGCATTCGATTTGTTGTCTTGACCAATTAAAAGGTGTCATTCAATAACCTAGTTTAGCTTGACATTGTTTAACTTGCAAGCATGAATTGGTCATGAGTTTATTTTCTGGATTTCGGAGAGTCCAATTCCCTTGGAATAGCACACTTTGATCTGTTGTATGTGAAACTGAGGTGGTTGATTCTGTGATATCTTTAGTAAATGTGAATAGTTTCGTTTTTGTAAAACCTGGAGCTTAGGTTCCAGATCTTTAAATTGGTGGAAGAAGGCGGGTGTAAAATTCAATGACCTATTTCTTTGAATCGAATGAATTGAAAGAAAATTTAGCCACTTTTCTATTATTTTACCGTTGGATTTTTCAGAAATCTTGAATGTTTGTCGAAATTACAGCCTATTTTATATTTCAGCTCATTTTGTGATGTGACATCATCAAATTTCTAAATCACAAACCAGAAGAGTGAAAGAGTTTTGCTTGATACCATATTGTAGAAATCCATAAACTATGGTTTTCTTGAAAATTATTTGATCTTTCGTCAACAGGTTTAGAAATTATGATAGTTTTTTTTCGAAAATTTTCTTGAATTCTTAAAAAACAAGAAAAACACTGTAATTCTGAAAATATTGAATATTTCGGAAAAGTCCAACGGCAAATTTTCAGTAAAATAGTTCAAGTTCTTTGAAGCCGTTCATTTCAAAGTAACAGGTCGTAGAATTTTACACCCAGCTTTTTAAAGATTTGAAACCTATGCTAAAAGCTGGTATCGCAACACCTTAGTTAAATCTTCTAGGGGTGCTATCATGCAATTTTCGTGGAATACAGATAACGCATTTAGAACTGAGGGAAAACAAACATAATTAGTTTCCGGCAGCTAGGTTGATGATTTTGTGAATGCATGTTTGGAAATTTTTATGAAAAACTGTTTGCACTTTACTTTAATTTCATTTATTTAGGTTAGTAAGCTACGTCTTCGGCATCGCGTCATGGACACTTTTGCTGTTAAGAGCCATGTACACGGGTTTGATTGGAGCACTTGCGTTGCAGATGTATCTTGGCCTTGTCAAAACACTGAAGACCTACTAAACGATGACTGTATTTTGTAATTTGTAAAGAGAACAGAATGAAAATCACGAAGCATACTCTGGTAACTCATTAATGCTTGTTGTTCAAAGTTGTGAGTGCTAGGCTAAGCTTAAATGTAATGTGTCCATGTAGGTGCTGCGCCTTTACTACTTGCACGTGATATTTCATGTGATAACTTTGACAAATGATCTCTGGAGATAGCTTGCTCTACCATAAAAAGACTGATAACTTACTTGTGGTTACGCTTCCATAGCTAAACCTCATTAGGCAGCCTCGTTGAAAATTTAAATTTTAGTTTGCATATGATCAGTTAAATTGTACCAATCACAATGCGCTCTTGAAGCTTTTCGCCAGCATCATGTCAGCATATTTTGACAGAGCGTGTACGTGGCTGTACGTACATGGACACATAGCCTTTATTGTTAAAAGTAATAGTTAAAACTGTAAACACAAACATACCTGTATCTCTATCGTGGTTTCTTCTGCCTTTCTTGGCTTTCCTTTACTTGCCTGCCTCAGCTCAATCCATTGATTCAAGTCTGCAACGGCCCAATTACAAAACCGCAAACGAGGGCAGCCTCGCTTTTGCAGAGAAACTGAATTAGGCCATTGCAGACTTGAATCAATGGATTGAGCTGAGGCAGGCAAGTAAGGAAAAACCAAGAAAGGCAGAAGAAACCACGATAGAGACAGAGGTATGTTTGCGTTAACATTTTTCTCAATTATTTCGTTTCCTGCGACCCATGGTTTACCTGTTATTTATCATTCTTTAAAAAATTAAAATCTACGGAATGAAAGAAAGACAGATTTTGTTGCAATCGGATCCATTACTTTTGATTGACACGGAGGTTAAAGGCGATATCTGATTGGAAACAAAGGGAATTTCATGCCTGGTTGGTCAAGTCATAAACAAAAGCATAGGAAGCCTCAAAAGTTGCCCCGAAACCCAGGTAGCTAGCTCGGGCGTTGTACTTTCCAGGTTTGGTTTTTCAGAACAAAGTTGAACACATTTCGAAAGAAGAAGGACATATGACACTTCTCATGCACAATAATAATTGGATTGGAATTCTTTATTTACTTTTATTCACAACTCACATTCAAAGTATTCAAAGAAGGAGTCAGCCACCGGGTGACCCAAACAAAAGTAAACTTTTTAAAATCTTCAAAATTTGATTATAAAGCAAATGTTTGAAGTTTTTTGTGCATTTGTGTTAAAGATCAAATTAATCTTAAACAATTGCAGAGTCAAGAAATTGCTTTGGATTAGTGGAACTTTGTGCTGTTAGAAGTCAGCTGGTTTTGAGACATACTCCGAAATCACAAGAGATTATTTTCAGTTTGAATTTTTACCTAGCAATGCCGCATAGATTTTTTGCCTGCTAGGAAAGCTGTTTTATCATGCAAAACTCATTTGTTCATAAAAGAAATCGCACAGGTTAGCTTTTAGGCTAAAAACTCGATATTTCGTAAAACACTATAGCTCAACAAATGTGTTATCATGCCTTTATTTTGTAATCTCTCTCATAATAGAATAAGATATACGAGTTTCTGTTAACATTATTTGGTCCTTGACACAACACGCAAAAAGAAAGGTTCAAAATTGGTAACATTATCAGATTTTGGTGATTTTCAAAATTTGTTTTTTTGTTGGATCACCTGGCAAGTAAAACGTCTTAAAAATACCCCATTCTTAGCTACACTTAATCCGGTTAAAAGAGCTTCATCATTTTGTCCTTTCCAACTGCCTCATCTGATCGCGGTGCCTTTATCTTGATCTCTGGCTTCGCCATGCTTTTGAATTCTGTAAGATACAATTCTACCAGTGAGGAAGAGAAACGTGGCGCGTTTATTAGACAACATTCTTATTTACACAATTGTGTGGGTTAAAGTGTTATCATGGAAGAAATAGACCAAATTTGTTTAGGCTGGCTTTAACACGATCATATTATCAGCTCCGGTCAGTACTCAACATTTCCTTCAATATTGCTCCACACTATGTTCTGTGATATGTTGCAACCCTTTGGCCACCCACCTTTTTCAGTGACCCAATGTTTGTTGGACGTTTGTCAGTAAACTTTGATCGCGATTAAACTGTTCCTTGAATATTTGCGATATTGCACGTTGTTGGTAGATTTTAACTACACTAACTACTTCAATCCCAGCTTTCGCTTTGTTTATTTGATGGGATGATGGCACTCCGCTAGTTGTAGCGATTATCATCCTATCACGGAGCGAAACTACGACGATTTTAATCAGTCTAGCTTTTAACTACCTCATTGACAAACTGGGATGCATCTTTCCTCGTACAGGTTGCACAGCAGACTACCTCATGCAAGGTTTTGTTCACTCCTCAAAATTCCTTCATGCAAAATTTGTGACCACGGCATTGATTTGGATTCAGCACCCCAAACTTAGGCTAGTGACAAATTTTCATTTTCGTAGACTATGTGTTTTCGATTTAATTGCATAATAAATTCGAGAATTTATAAGGGATTTGAATGTGGAAATCGTTCCAGGTGTAACTGTACACCTTCAGTCATAATTCGCAGTAAATCCCTTATAAATTTTCAAATTTGCTATTTGCACCTAAACTAAAATTTTGGTGTTGAATGTGAATTTCATATGATTCAAGCTGAAGAAAGTTGAAAAATTCCAAAACTAGGTCGCGTAGTTGAATAGGTGTACAGGGTGCATAGACGGAATAGTTAGATCGAGTCATCTTTTGATAAAAGCTATATTATTCAGCAAAGAACATTAGTCAGTGAGTGCGGCGATTTGTGCATTGGAAATACTGAACGAACGGTTTGGGGAAAGTTTAAATGGCCTTTTTTGATCTGTTGGCACTACATAAAGCGAATATCTATGACTTTCTTCAATGCCTGCCCCCCCCCCTTCAAGAGTTATTTACCTGCTACTTTCATAATTGTTCATCTGGAACTGGTAACTTCATTTACCTAGCCTGCGTGCAGACTCTACTGATCCCTTTTCAGACAGGTTCTCCTCCTGTAGAGTCTGCGCATCAGACCAAATCCTTGTTGTGAGTTCATGAGAAACATGGAACCTTTCCTGATTGGCTGACGCATATCCCCTTTCTTTCATGAGCATCTCTGTCTTTGTTCGAGTCTGCAGCTATTTAATTAGCTCTTCCATGGACAAAGCTGGCCAATAAAACCTTATTGTGTGTGGGTGTTATGGCTTCCCACTCTATGGGTCGCTCTATTGAATCCAATTCAGTGACTTGGTTCCTCAAGAGAGGGAATCGCGCGTGGCTCAGAACAAGGATTTGGTCGCCGATGCGCAGACTCTACTGGAGGAGAACCTCTCTGAAAAGAAATCAGTAGAGTCTGCACGCAGGCTACATTTACCCGTAGAAAGCCGTTTTATGACGACCAATCGACATTCCACACAACAAGAGAAAGATTAAGAAGGCTTTGTTACCATTTCCTTTGATGCTTCATGCTTGTGTCATCATTTTTTTGCAGACAATTTTGTTTCTTCCTCGCATTAGCATTATTACAGCGGAAATACTCCTTCTGAGACAAAGCAGAAGTTATTCTTTTTATTTTTCTGGAAAGCTGGATATCGCAACTTTTGATTCAACTCGAATAAGTTGCGGCGAGCGCAGCAACAGCCAAAAAAGGAAAAGATATTGCGATAATACGCCAGCAATGTTTGTGACATTATGATGTTTATACCTTTGAAAGTGATCTTTCTGTTGATATTAAGTCCTGTATCTGCAAGCATTTCTTTAACATCTACTTCAGTGACACCCGGATCATCCATTCTCATCAAAACATACTTGAGTTCTGCTGCATGCATGAAGCCTTTATCGTCAGAATCAAATGTTCTAAATGCTTCCTTGAGATCCTTTTCCTTCCAGGCCATTTGGTCGCCTTGTAATACCATCATATTTACAAACTCTGGGAAGTCTATTTTGCCATTACCTTGTGAAAAAGGATAGGGACTGCTGGGGTAAAATGGCTAAGTTTGAGGATAAAATTGATAGGTTGAAAACTGACAAATTTTTCCAAAATCTTTTCTCGTGAATTTACTATGGCTAGAACCGCTAGAAGTACCCTCTTTCACATAATGAATGATGATTGATTTCTGGTCTACAATTTTTCCAGCAATTAACACTGCCCATTCTACCCTAATAGACCCAACCAAACCTTCATAAATTTTCCTTTCTGAGAGAAAATTTCATCTATTTTTACACCCTCTTCGGTTCCACTGACCATGCACGTAGGAATCATCTCTTTATGGCTAGGTTCACACTAGGTCTTTTGGGTCATTAAGCCTTTTTTTATATATATATACCGGGTGACTCAAAAAAAACTCCACGAGCTAGAGCATACCTAGCTCCCTGAAATCAAAAGCTAGTACCAAATGCTTTCTATCAAAGTTTAATTGAAAAGCTTAGCTATCTTTAGAGATGCTGCATGATCATTTCAAGCAGTGATTACCATCCGAAAAACCAGATTCAATGAAAATTTCGAATCCAGGATTCCTCATTTTGAGTGAAATAATGGAAATCATTTTCCAGTCAACACTTTGTAAAAACTCGACATAGCTATGGATTAGAAGTCATCTGGGGAAATTTTTGTTTGTAAGATGATTGACCTCTGTTCCTCATTCAAATTTCATGCTCCAAAGCAAATTTCGAATGCAGCTTTTTTGACACTTTCCAAAACATAGACTGGAAAGCGAGGGAATAGTCCGAGAAATGAATGAATTTCCATATTTTTGAAACTGTTTTTTCGGACAGTACGCATATCTTAAACTGACCAAGCAGCATGTCAAAAGATAGCGGAGCCTTTCAGCTATATGCTGATACCTTGCTTGTCTTCATAACTTTTGCTTTCAAGAAAATATGCGCGATCTAGCTCTTGAAGTTTTTTTTGGGTCACCCGGTACATTCCATCTAAAAACTTACAATGCATATTACCTAATACCACTACTTACAAAATACTATACCCTACTACAAAAACAATACCATTTGGAGCGAAAAACTACTTCTACCAAAATGGCAGAAATTAAGCCTGGTTTTCATTAAATCGTAATTCATCGCCGATCATTGTCTTGCAGCGTCTGCGATGATCGGCAATGCTCTAAGACAATGATCGGTGATGAATTACGATTCAATGAAAGCCAGGCTTTAGGGTCGTGCCGAAGGACCAAAAAGACAAAGGACTCAAACTCTGAGTCTTTGTCTTTTGGGTCTTTCTGCACGACCTTAACGACCTAAAAAACTTGGTGTGAACCTGGCTTACCTGTCGATACAGTTACCTGCGTCATGCTTTTCATGGTCTTTCATTGCACGAACCCGGAGGGTGCACTTGACCAACTTGCGTTATGCTTTTGGTCGGGGACGCGCCATCGAGGCTTCAAAAAACGTACCCGTTCCTTATACCATTTTTTCCGAAAATGGATACCCGACCTTGTACCAATTTTTTGAAAAAATATAACTGACTTTATATTTTATACCAAAATCTTGAAATTCGGCACCGTTTCATTATAACAAAATTATGAAAATCGATACCGTTCGTCATATGGAAAATTGATACCCTTCCTTATGGCACGTCCTGGAGTGCACCCCCGGGGGTACAAACGTGTTTGAAAGAAAGTTCTTGAAGAGGAGAGTCACATGATTTGAAGTCATGTAAACAACGTTTGCTGAATTTGTTTTTCAATACCCCCGGGTGAGTCAAAAATATCCTTGTGTGGTCTGTCAGCCACAATCGATTTATTGGAAATAGGAGGGCATCTACATTTGACTGCAAAAATAAAAGAATATAAGACAATAACATGGATAAATTCGAATTAAATTTCTCGTCAGTCTTGCCTTTTCCGAAATACCTCATATGCCAAGACAGTCTTCAGTGGCACACGATGAAAAGCAGTTTCGGGGCTTATGGTATGAACGGAACATTTCCCAGCATTTTTTCGGTTTAGTTCTGAAGAAGCTTTGTATGCCGATGTGAAATATCAGCTGTTATATTTATCTATAATCATTATTACTTGACTGAAGATTCAAAAACGAGGCAATACAGAATCCCACCACGCCTATTGGTTAATCGCACATTTCCTGCGGGTTTCCCGCAGCCTTGTATAATAAGATACAAGGACGCGCTTTTGTCGCCACAGGATAGAAACAAAATGTGTTTGACAAAGGATACAAGTCAAAATAAGAAGCTATCAGGTAATAAAACTCACACTTGCCGGTTTTGTCTTGTACAGGAAAATATAAAGCCCTTGGTCTTAACGAACAGACCTCGCAAGCTCGGTATGTACTTATAAGCCTTGGGGCTTTATATTTTCCTGTACAAGACAAAACCGGTTAGTATGCGCATAATATTTAATCTAAGAAGTAGTTGTGTTCTCTCTCTCGTTGTTTTGCGATTTTCCTGCCTTCAGATGTTATTTCCCTGCAACTCTGCCAAGGGTGACTTGTGTCGCATTTATTTCCAAACCGAAAGTGACTTTAGAAAAGACTCATTAAAGCTTACAGATGCAAGAAATATACAGTTAAAGCTTGAATTATTCATACCCAGGCCAACTCTGGAGTATTTTGAATCGTCCTATTTTCCTCATAGTGCTTTTTCAGCCTTTGCTATATTCTTACGTAACTTAGCCACAAAAATTCTCCTCGCACCTTTTATCTTTGGTGATGATGACTTTAGCCAGAGTTGAAACTTTCAATATTTTTTTCATAAACATGGCTTAGTCGTATTTAATCTATTATTCACCGGATGTGTCTTTGATTATTTGCTGTTATAGATGCGAATCGTTTGAAACATGTCCATATTTTTCGTCGCACTGGCTCAAGCTTCGCATCCAAAAGAACTGAATCAAAGCTGGCATTGTTATGAATAATTTCGGGTTTAACTGTATGCCAGTAAAATTAGATATTGATATTAAGCCCTTTTGTTCACTGTGTATAGAGAAATAAGTTTTTTGAAAACATAAAATACAAAAATGGTCTTCAGTAATTGCCAAATAGATGTACGTATTATATGTCTAATCTAGCAATGTTACTAATCACGAGCTATAGGAAATTCTGAATTCAAAATAAAACTCTGCATCACGCATCGCATCTTCCCAATTCATCATTACGTTCCTGATTGATTAATTGATTGATTGATTAATTGATAGATTGATTGATTGATAACTGATTACAATTTTCATCTCTGCGCATGGCAGATTAACCAGACCGAGAGCCAATATGCCACTGGAAGGGTTTCCGTTTGAGTGACGTAATGGCTGTTTGTCACGTCAAGCCGCAACCTACCGGGACTATAATTGTGACTCGTCAAAGACAAAATAATTAGCTACGAAGCCTCAATGCATAGTATACCGCTCTTGTTTCAAACTTAGAGTTTTCTACAGCCCATGCTTTCATCCATTAACTGTAAAGAAGGCAAATTACCGTCAAAATCCACTTCATTGATGATAGAGCACAATTCATGCTCTGTTGGATTTAAACCCAACGATCGCAGAACTGCTGCCAACTCCTTAGTTGTAATGTATCCGTTACCATCTTTATCAAAGGACGAGAATGCATCACGAAACTCTGCACAAATAAAAAGAAAAACAGAAACTTAGACTTAGTCAAGAATTTTTTTTGGATAATTCTGTTGGTACTGTCACGTAAATCAGCAGAGTTGCGCTCGTGACATCATTTGATTGGCATCGAATGTTAGTCGTTCGCAAAGATGTTGAATGCAGTTTAACGTTGTGATTCTCTATGTATTGGCCATGGAAAGCCATTGTCGTTCACTCCCTATGGTATTGTAAAGCTGGTAAAGCTGGGTGTAAGATGTATCGTAATATTTTATAAGAATATGATAGAAAATAAGTCGACAGTTTTCAGATGAACCGAGCAAAGTATGCTTGAGGCATGTGATTGAATCGATCCCTCTTATTTCGAAGGCGTTGTAGCGCAGTGGTATAATCCTCTGACTTTGCAGCCAGAACAATCAGGCGGAGTAGGTTCGATACCTGGTAGGACCCCATCACTTGGGCGTCTTGACAAGGGGTCGCAGACTCGATTAGCGCTCAGCTACTTCGGCGATCCCAACGCTTAGCGCTAAAAACCGCAACTTCACCTTTACTTTTCGATGTATGCTCATCTTTGCACCTGAAACAATTTGTTGAATGCTTCACGAGCGAGCTGGCTACCTGGGTTGTAGAGTAACTTTTGCAACTTTATTTGTTTTGAATTACTTGAGAGAATTTCTCTTTTTTGCAACTACTAACTGCATTGAAGTCTGGTGTTTGCCTGAGTAGCTGAAACCGTTGAGTCACAAAAAATCTGCACATGTTCTTTCTTGATAGCTTCAAATTGTTCATACGGCGTTGAAAGATTTTGCAGCAAACAATCAAATCAAAGAATGCGTACTGCAATGACCGAAAGGTTGTGACGGTGTCTATCATTTTACCATCCAAAACTATCTGAAATTTTCTATTTTTACCGCGTTAACAATTTAAGCCTCATTTCTTGCAAAAAGATCACAGCAAATTGACAATAAGCTAACCTTCAATTTGTTCATCGGCCAGCTTTTCCTGAAATAAAAGCAATTTTGAAATTAATTCATGACGTTGGTAAAATGGAAACTGTAATAGATTTTAATGAATTTGAATAGAATACAAAATGCAAACCTAAACACAACCAGGTGAAAGAATAAATTCCATAGTAAAGGCACCGGGATGTGCTGGATCAAATTAGCCATGGGGTAGCCATGCTTTCGCCCCCCTTGGTATCGTCCCTGTAGAGTCGTATAGTAGAAACGTATAGTAGAATGTAAGATTTATTGTAAAATTTTTATTTGAATCAAAAAAATGTGCCACCGACAAGGGTACACTTTTTCGGAGTTCTAGTTTGGCCAAGGGTATTCTCCTTGGCAATTTTAATCTAGAAAAGGGTACGCTTTTTGGCAACTTTGGTCAAAGAAAAGTCAGATTTGAGTAATTCCTTTGTGAAACCTAACATTTTGGTGATTAGAGTCTAGTGAAGGCGAAAATTTAGCAATTTTTGTCCAGAAAGCACTAACTCGTGACACACTTGATGTAGGATTTAGTCTAGCCAAGGGTATCATTGGTATTCACAGAAATTGGTCTAGCCTCATGATGGTATAAAATCGATAAAATAGCTGAATGGCCGTCCCAAGATAGACTTAAGCTTTTTCATCCCTATTTCCCATCGCTCTTTGATTTGCTGATATCACTTGGTCATAAGGGACTCATGATATTACACTGAAAAAGTGGACCCTCTTTTTTCAAAATGGTCTCAACTTGTGGGTGTTCTCATACACTAAACAAATCGCTCTCAAGTCTGTTCTAAGAACTTGAACATTGGCAAGGACACTTTTAGTTCAAATAATGCTGTTGTCTTGATCTACAAATCGCAAAATGCATACGTTTTAAGCAGTGATCTTCCACATAAGAAGAAAAATAGATCAATCGAAGCTGCGAGAACTCTAGACCTCATCAACGGCTTTTTGTATGCAACAACAGCAACTGTCACAATAGCGCCTTCTGATTAGTTGAAAGCTAAATTCTAGCAATTTTGATTGGTGAATACGGAATCACTCTACGCTGGCCTTAATTTGGCCCCTTTTTTCAGTGTAATGCTATGAGTCCATGTTGACCAAGTGATGTCAGCAAATGAAAGAACGCAGGGCAACAAGGGACGAAAAGGCGTAAGTCTAGTCCCAAGAGTTATGCAGCAGCCTTGGCTCGGCAACGGAGCAGAGAGAGTTTGAATATCGTGGCATCAGACATTATCATCAAATTTACTGCCAAAGCGGAAGAAGCCTACTATGTAAATTCGAAGATTATTTGAAAATAGATTTTCATGATTGGATGACTATTCGGTTATTGCTTTGTTATTTAGCTCCGTTTCATTCCGATATCGCTTTTAGTGGGCAGAGAGTATGAAGCAGGGAGATTAAGTCAAGATTTTAATTCTACAGAGGAAGATGACTGCTTGAAAGGAAAGTTTTGCAATTAGTAGGTCAAGAAAGAATCCTATACCATCACAACGGCATTCTCGATACTCTCTTCTCAAACAGGATGCCATCGGGCAAATAAGGACTATAAGAGAAAAATTTCAATCCAGCTTCTATCCTCACTGCTTATCTGAATGGAATAAGCGTGATCCGGAAATTAGACTTTCGCCCTCTATTGCTGCTTTTAAAACAAAGCTGCTATCTAAAATTCGCCCCCCTCCAGAAATCTGTCTTCCGCATTCATGATCTAAAAGGACTAGCGTATCTTACCCAACTTAGGGTTGATCTCAGTTAGTTGAATTTTCACAAAAAATCCAAACACAATTTCAGAGATACTATTAATCCAATGTGCCCCACCAATGATGGCATCGATGATACGGAACACTTCTTGTTGTTCTGCCCTTCTTTTGAAGCACCACGTAGAGGTCTTCTCGCTGGAGTTTCTGCCTTGTTACGACCACTTGTTGCGACCACTTGGACATACCAATCTTTCAAACGAGTTTCTAATGCAGATTTTATTGTATGGTGATAAAGATTTTACTGATGTTCTCAATAGAGATACTCTTCTGTTCACTCTCTGCTTAATCCATAAAACTGGTCGGTTTGATTAGGAATTTAAAGCCTTGTCATTCAACCACCAGAGTAAATGGCTCATTTTTCATTTTTTGTTAGCGCTCCCGTGTAGTTTATGTGCTATCTTTGTCTATCACGCCGTTACTTATATTTGCTTTGTCCTTGTTTCCTGTTTTATGTTGCCATTTTGTAGTCGTAATTTATCGCTCCAAATTGTATTCTGTTGGTCTATTAGTAGTAGGGTATAGTATTTTGTAAGTAGCGTAATTAAGTAATGTGTATTGTAACTTTTTGAATTGAGTGTATATAAAAAAAGGAAGCATCCTTCTTTTTACTATAATGTCGCTTTTCAAAGTCCAAGCTCTTTAGACGAGACTTTGAAGTGATTTTGTAGAGTGCAGAAGAACTCCCGCTTGTTTGAGAGCTTTTTTGGGCCATTTTGAAAAAGTGAACCCACTTTCTAAAAGATATGAGTACCTATGGACTAAGTCTTCTCAAAAGAATACAGCAAGATTACGTCACTTGAAAGGTTTTTATCATCATATAGCAAAAGACGTACAAAAACGTTGTTAGAAAGGCTGTTGATTTCAACAAATGGTCGTAATGCAACCTAAACTCCAGCGAGGCAAAGATGCAAAAACACTGCACATCTACTAACCTGGTTTGGAGGAAGTTACCAGCCAAAAATTGAGGAAGTTATTTGAAAGATGAGAATTCATAGGGAATTATCCTATGTCCTCATATGGGGAAATGAATCTGCAAAGCTGGGAGAGTCTTCGTTCCTCTCCCTTGGAAACCACAATGAATAAGAATGTTCAATGACTTCTTCATGCAGAGAAAACAAAGTCCGATAAAGATACGATTGTACATGATTCTATTTTGAATATATTAGCATAGCTGGTACGCTTCTCCCTAGTATGAATAACTTATTCTGGGGATTCCATTCTCTCAAGAAGACGAAATACATGAACATATCCAAGCGTCATTATTGCCAGGAAGGAGAACCAAGGGAGATCTCGCTTGTTGTTTTCAATCGCTTTGCAGGTTTTCGAAAGGGGCATTCGGCAGAAAATCTGAAATTTTGATCGGAATAAAGTGCCGATTAACGCCGGGCAAGCTGGACGTAATTGAACATACAGGGGATAAAACAAGACAATTTTCCATATCATTGGTTTGATATTCAGTGAGTAGCATTTTTTCAAGCTCCAGACCTTTTTATTGACTCACCCGGTGGATTTATGAAGAAATATGAGTACATACCATTTATGGCAGGTCTGCTAATGCGTATTACTCCTCTCTGTTGTCTATCTAAATGTATTTTTCTTGCTGAAGTGAAAATTTACCAAGAAAATCTATCAAAGTCACCTTGCTCTTGACATTGACATTTATATCAATCAGCTGTCCTCATAAAAAGATTATCAAAAATGCCAGCAAATGCATTATTGATACGAAGTAGTGCTTAAAAAGAATAGAATGATTATATTTGCTTTGATTTTCATTCCCATGCGGGCTGAAAAACATCAAAAATGAACGAATGATATTAATCGTGGTTAGACATGCTAAGCTTTTTGCGTAGCTACGAATGCTCTGAAAATCAACAATGATAGAAGTACTCCGAATTTGCCATGGAGATTTTGAAATATCCGTCATTTTAAATCATTTATAGGCATTTTAAGGGAACGCGATAGCCGTAAGTGATGTTGAACTGCAACAGGAGCAGTTTGTAATGATCACAATGAGTCATCACAAAAGCAACTAAATAGAAAAAATTGACAAACGTTCCTTGGCCCCACTATGGTCTTTAGAAATTTTTAGAACAACATTCTATTTTTGCATCCATTGCACAAATCTCCATGGCACGAAATATGTTAAAAATCAAAAGATGTGTTATTAAGACATTGGTCACTTTACTTGATTCGGTGCAAACAAACCTTGGCCGATCAGTTCTATGAAATTAATTAGACACTTGCAAGTTAGCATTGCCTCTTTAATTTTGGCCAAAGGTATCATGGAAAAAGTGGTCGATAATAACACATTAACGGGGCTGAATAAACGTTAAGTTAAAAAAATACCATGACTTTCTCTCCCATTTGCGAGCAAAGAGCATTAGATGCATTGTTGGTCTGAACTGCTTAGAAGTAGCTGGTGCAATCAGATTTTCACGCCATCACAATCTTGGAGATGCAGCTGGATTCCAGGGAACAGGCTTCAGAAGTGCTTCATTTCATTCATTCATTCATTCATTCATTCATTTTAAAATATTTATACAGGTATAAGTTTCATTTATAAATAAATGCTTTTCAAACTGACCTGTTTAAAACAAAAAATTAAAGGAAAAGAGACTAAACTAAGAACAAAAGAAATTCATACACCTAATTTACAATACAATATGCTAAAATACCTAATTTACAATAAAATACAATGGATATGAAAGAGAACAAGAAAGTAAAGTTGTACCGCCCTCTATAGTCGTTCCTTGAAAGATTTCAGGGAAGGTGCCAATTTTGCTTCTCTTTCTAAACTGTTCCAAAGTTTTGCACCGCGATATGAAAAAGCCTTTTGGACATTGGCAGTTTTTAACAACGGTAACCTAAGATCAGTTTCTGTTGAGCGCAAAGATCGTTCTCTATCATCTGAATACTTAGTAAATAGATTTCTCATGTAGACTGGGGCAAGCGAATTCAAAGACTTATATGTTAGCGTGGCGGTTTCTTTTCTTATAGCCCAAACACACGAGATCCCACTGTATGTATGTTTTAGAAATTCTCTATGGCAAGCATCTTTCGTTTATCAAGATTCATACAGCTCCTTTTAAGTTTGTGCAACTTATTTATCCAAATCTATTTCTTCAGAAGTGCTTAGCCCAAACACACGAGATCCCACTGTATGTATGTTTTAGAAATTCTCTATGGCAAGCATCTTTCGTTTATCAAGATTCATACAGCTCCTTTTAAGTTTGTGCAACTTATTTATCCAAATCTATTTCTTCAGAAGTGCTTAGCCCAAACACACGAGATGCCACTGTATGTATGTTTTAGAAGTTCTCTATGGCAAGCATCTTTCGTTTATCAAGATTCATACAGCTCCTTTTAAGTTTGTGCAACTTATTTATCCAAATCTATTTCTTCAGAAGTGCTTAGCCCAAACACACGAGATGCCACTGTATGTATGTTTTAGAAGTTCTCTATGGCAAGCATCTTTCGTTTATCAAGATTCATACAGCTCCTTTTAAGTTTGTGCAACTTACTCATCCTAATCTATTTCTTTTGTTCAAATCTACCGTGCTTCTCAATACTGGTAAAGCCGGTTTTCCACTAGGCGGATTTTTCCGTGCGCAGCAGAGCGGCTGTTATTTCTAAAACAATGCACGCGTACTAAAAAAGATTTTCAATTTCCAAGAAATTCAATGACCAAGAATTTTTTAAAATATTTTCAGAGCTGTTTTCGTCAATCGCCGTGGCTTTTCCCCTCTCGTGGAATGTTGAAGTCATGTGTCAGAGCTTTGGAGCGATTTGATTGGTTGGCGCCATAGGACACGGCGGAAAAGTTGAAGTCAGTCCGACTTTCAAATACGCGCGTAGCGGAGGGACCAAAGGTGACCATTGTTAGAAATAAACATTTCTAGATCTTAAAAAGGCCTTTGATACGGTGGACCATGATCTGTTACTCGCAAAGTTAGCTGTCTATGGCATTGTTGGAGGTCCTCATCAATGGTTCTCGTCCTACCTAACGAGGAGAGAACAGTATTGCCAAATAGGTGGTCAAAGGTCGAGTCGTAAGGTTGTAAAACATGGAATACCACAGGGATCGTGCCTTGGGCCACTTTTATTCATCCTTTATGTAAATGATTTGCTCAGTGTCTGGTTAAATCTTCCCCAAACATGTATGCAGATGATACCAGTGTAACATGTTCGGCAGAAGATATAGACACACTTTGAAAGAACCGAACCGAAATAACAAATATTGCAGAGTGGATGAGACAAAACAAGCTTAGTCTTAATGCTAACAAATCTGAATTCTTGATTGTTTTGCCACAAAAGAGACAACTTAACGGTATCCATGAACCCGTGCAGCTACAGGTTGATGAGGAACCGATAAGAAGAGTTCAGACAGTGAAATATCTTGGAATAAGGGTCGATGAAAACTTAAATTGGAACGAACAATATAAAAGCCTTAAATGCAAAGTAAAATGTGGACTATCCTCTACTCGCAAACTTAAAGATATTTTACCCCAATCTAAGTTAGAGCAAGTCTACAGAGCCCTGGTTGAAAGCCACCTGCGATTCGGTAATGAACTATGGGGCAGTTTGTCTGATACCAAATTAAATCATTTGCAGCGTCTCCAAGACAGAGCTCGCACATTGATTGAAAGCTCCAATGTAAAGAACAGATGGACGTGCAATTGGCTCTCTGTCTCTAACCTTATCGAATATGACAAGGCTGTTATGGCATATAAGATAATGAATAATTTACGTCCGAACAGCCTTCAAGGAAAATTCACCATGAGATCTCAAATATCTGCTTACGCAACGAGAAACTGCCGAGATATTGATATCCCAAAACGAAACCTAGAATTTTCAAAAAAGAGTTTTCTTTACTCTGGTGCTAAACTGTGGAATGATATACCTCTTGATATAAGGAATAGCCCCACAGTTCTCACATTTAAAAAGAAACTGAAGGACTACTTGCTACACTAGCATTTAACCCAAAGCACGATCCCTAGGAAGAGCAGCACTTACCACGGTTACATTCCATATTATTCTTTGTATATATAATATTACGTTGTTCTTTTGTTTTCTTTTTACTATTGTTATTTTTCAAACTATTATCTTGTTGTTGTATAAGCTGATAGGGATTTGTGGATAAATATGATTAAATGAAAATGAAATGAAGAAATGATAAACAATGCAATTTCAATAGCCGCTCCGCTGCGCGAGGAAAAATCCGCCTAGTGGAAAACCGCTACATCAAACAGTCTAAGCCATTTTCATAAATGCTGGCTTCAGAGTATCAAACACACTGCCCGAGGTAATCACCAGGGAGCGCCGAATCCCTGGTAATCACAATAGATAATGAACAAGAGTGAGCGTAAGCAAGATCATTGTAGACTTTGCATGTTAAATTAACGGTTGTTGATCATTCACCATTGAATTCACTGCAGTTATTGAGACATTAGCTGGATCAATCATCTCAACGTATTCTGTGGACTTGTATGAAGTGATTTGCTGGACAAATTGTTCGGTGCATTGACTGGTCTGTCGAGTCATCATGTTGACATGTCAAGTCATCGTATCAATTGTTCGAATCTTTGAATCGTGGTGTTGACTCATCGAGCAGTTATTTCGAATCGTCTGGTCTCAGTGTCGATTTGGGGTGGCCTTGTCTCGAGTCATCGTGTCGACTCGTCGAATCGTCGAGTCGAGTTGCCGAGTCGTCGAGTCGAGTCGTCGAGTGATGATCAGAAGGCGGTCACTCTTTAGATTCCAAGTCGATGAGCATGCGCTGTTCTTAAGCAATTACGATAGCAACCATCTATGTCCTGATGTGATAGATAAGGAGCATTTTCTTTGATGCAAAGTGGGCCTAAGTTTACTTCGTAATTTTTTACCATTCTTGCAGAGAAATTGTTAGAAAAAAACAGCTTTCTAAAGCTAAAATACCTTCACGAAGTTTCTGGTAGTTTGGAGCAATATCTGCTTGTACAATTTTTGTGAAGTTTGCGTTGCGGCCGATTTGCAGCGGTAGTAAACGCACTGGAACCGGAATATGTAAAGTCATGACAGAAAGGAAAAATGTTCCTCTTCAAAAATATGAAAATAAAAGAGTCATTTGGGCAGAAATTGTCATAGTGACATCTGCTGGGCTTAACTTTCTTCAGTCAGAAGGTGGAGAAAGGAAAGAAAAACGTATTTTCCTTAAAAGATATACATTGTATCAATAGTTAAAAGTTGGAAGAGCTTCCTTTTTTGGTGGTTGCTCATGTAAATTCAATGGGTCCTGTTTCGTTCTGGAGCAATGTCAAGCATACTGTAGTATACCCATTTTTTCATTAGAAACTTGGCTTTCATCCACCAGGGTACTTGACTAGGGAAATGATGGTAGCGTGCGGAAAACCCTCAACCCTATCTCAAAGTGTACCCCAAGTATGGGATTTGCTCTGGCGCTCTGACATTTCTGTGGTATTAGTTTCTCAAGCAATTATTCAATCATTCATCATTTAATTAATCACTGCAGAGTTTCGTAGAAAGAAGTGGATGCAAATGATGTTTACTTTATCTAGCATTTTGAGTAATGTTAAAATCACTCTCGAAAATACGTTTGTCCTTCCTTTCTCCGCCTTCTGACTGCAGAAAGGCAAGCCCAGCAGATAATTTCACTACGACAATTTCAGCCCAAATGCCTCTTTTATTTTCAAATTTTTGAAGATTTTTAATGACACTTTAAATATCCAGTCTCACTTCTTTGGCCTTCCCTGCAGTTCACGCCACATACCAGTGCAGAGCCAGTGCTTTTATTACCGCCGCAAACTTCACAAAAATTGTACAAGTAGATCTCCAAACTACATGAATGCTTTGTGAAGGTGATTTTAGCTTTAAAAAGCTGTTTTTCCAACAATTCGTCTGCAAGAATGCTCAAAAGCTGTGAAGTAAACTTAGGCCAACTTTGCATCAAAGAAAATGCTCCCTATCACATCTGGACTTGCTACAAGTCTCATCCTCTGATCAATAGAGATGATCTCTGAAGAAAGCGAGCGAGTGAAAATAACAATGAGAAAAAGAAAAGAAAAAAGAAAGGAAAGAAAGGGGAGGAGGGAGGAGGAAGAGACTTGTCAAGCACATTTATCCGAAACGAGGCTCCATTGTTTTATGCACTTTGGTGGACAAGATTCTGTCCACCGGCATTGATCAGCCTCGTTTCGGATAAATGTGCCTGGCAAATCTCTTCCTCCTCCCTCCTCCTCTTTCCTTCTTTTTTTCTTTTTTTGTTCTCACTTTTATTTTCACAACATCTCGAGAGATCAGAGGATGAGACTTGTAACAAGTCCATATCACATCAGGATATAGATGGTTGCCCTCGTCATCCCTTAAGAACAACGCATGACGACAACTCGACTCGATGACTCGACAAGTCGACACGATGACTCGGCAAGTCGACACGATGACTCAACAAGTCGATACAATGACTTGACAAAGTGACATTATGATTCGACCGAAACGACCTCTTGAACTACGCGTTACAAAAACGAGGCTCGGCATTCATCTGCTTAATTTGAATTGGCTCTTCCGCTAACATGAGAGAAAGCCGCCGGTCAAGATTCTCAGGTCTCGTTTTCGGAACGCGTAGCTCATAAGCCTCGCCCTCATGCCCCTTCCTCTTCCTTGAAGCAAGTCCAGTCCAGTATTCCTGTGGCACAGAACTGAATTTTCGCTGAGAAGACATTGTCTTTAAAGCCTGGTTCACACCAGTGAGATTACGATATTCTCACTGACTTTTCAGTGAGATAATGTCTAATCTCACTGATGTGAACGCAAAATTTTTTTCGCACTGGCCAATTTTCAGTGAGAAAATCAGTGAGAATAATATCAAAACGTTTTGATATTTATCTCACTGACTTTCTCACTGAACAAAGAAACGCAAAGGAAACCGCTAATGGGAGTGACGTCAGTGGGACTCAGGATGATATTTTTGCACCCAATTGGTTCGACATTGACAGTTTTCCCCGTTTTCTCGTTCTCAAGTTCCTGAAAAGCCGCTTTTCGACTTTTATCCGCAAAAAATCTTTTTGTGAAGCCATGGAAGGTCGATCAAACTTGGTGGAAGCAAAGTCATACATCAAGTGATGGGGAAAATAGCAAATGCGGTACTCATACTCTTTGATTCTGTTTCCTAACACGAGGTCTACAAGATCTCTGAATCAAAGTGAAAGCAAGGGATGCAACTTAAAAATGGTCCTCTGAATCACTATCCATCTCAAAGAGAAATGAAACGGAGCTAGATACTGAGTGGGATTCCCTAATCTCACTGGTGTGAATGCTAGTGATCTATTTCAGTGTATTTCCGGTTTGAAATATTCTCACTGGCAATTTTTATCTCACTGAGTGAGATTATTCTTATCTCACTGGTGTGAACTAGGCTTAAATAAGGAGCCATTTGTAAATTGTTACCATTAAACAAATTAATATAAGTTAATGTATGCATAGCAATTTTACAATGCTTTATTTACAACATAAGAAAACTTAATTACATCATTCAAACTTTCATAGTTACCAATAATCAATAATTTGTCAAACATCTCCTTACGATCGCTGTAGCTACGATTTAATGGAAACCAGGCTTTACCACGGGGGGGGGGGGTCTTCCATAGTAAAGGTACCTGGGGATGTGCCGCCCGCAAGGGTATACTTTTTCAAACTTTCTAGTCTAGCCAAGGGTATACTTTTTGCCATTTTTTAGCCCATTTAGTCTGAGCAAGGGTATGCTTTTTGGAAATTTAGGTCAAAGAAATGTCAAACTTTGGTAATTCCTGTAAAGAAACACAATTTTTTTCAAATTTTGGCCCAGAGAATGCAAAGATTTGGCAAGTTTTGTCTAGAAAATGCCACATCATTGCACTTTTAATGTAGAAATTAGTCTAGGCAAGGGTATCATTTTCACAAAAATTTATCTAGTCAACGGGACCTTTTTGAAACTGTGGGCGGCACACCCTTACGCGAAATTTAGCCAAGACCCCCCCCCCCCACCGTGGACTTTACGAAGGAGAAGTATTTGAAAAGTGTGACTGGTTGCACAACAGATTCCGTGGAGATCAAGAGAATGAAAGCATCGCACATGTCTGAGGGGCGCTTTGGGGCTTAACGGGTTACGGGTTAGGTCAATTTTAGCCCTCAGGTTTCGGGATTTATGTTTGAAACTTGCTGGTTTTCTGGTTTTGAGATGTGTTGGGGATTGCGGGTTTGGCCGTTGTTTGTGCTCGGGATTCGGGTATTTTACTCAAAGTTCCTATTTTGTCGGGTTTTTGAAGTCATACAGTCCAAATGTAGTTAACGGAGATTGAAAAACCAGCTTTCGAATGCTTAAAACAGGAAGGAGGGAGTCGGTGAAAACGAAAATGCTTAGAATAATCGAAGATTACTAATGAAAATTGAAGATTTTTGTTCAGAAGTGTAATTTCGGGTCTTGGCTTCTTTGCTTGCGAGATTTCGGGTTTTTGCTAATTTTAGTCCGGGTTTGCGGGTTCTGGTACCTTTCAAAGCCCCCTCATGACTGTATCTAAAAGCTGTTCAACAACAAAGATAATTCATAAGTGAATCCTGAGAGATGTCTGGATGTGGCTTAGTGGTGGCCCCGGTGGATCAACCCCTGAAGTCCAAGTGTAACCATGCTTGTCTGCGGCAACTTTTGAAATCGACCCTTTCCTCTGATTTTGATTGAAAACATCAATCCCTATCACGAGCTTTTCTCTGAAAAATGCGGAAAATGTAACCCCCTTTTCCAGGATTTACCTGAGAAATAAATGAGATGGAGTTTGTTAGCCATTGTGTGAAAGATGCCAGGGTGAACATATCAAAGCCTAGATAATTCTATTTCCTTGCTATTCCAGTTCTTCAGAGGTATGAAAAAGACTAAAAACAGCTTTTAGTAAGAGAATTCTAAAAGTAAGAAACCTTTTTTCGTTGGTTTCTCTTTCCTACATTCGTTAGAAATTCAACCCCTTTGTCGGAGATTTCATAGAAATGGATGGTTGCTTTTGAGATGTTGCTTGGCCAATTTAAGATATGCCTACTGTCCCAAAAAACAGTTTCAAAAACATTCATTCACTTTCCAGTCCCAGTTGTGGAAAGTGTGAAAAAAGCTGAATTACGAATGTGCTTTGGAGCATGAAATTTGAATGAGGAACAGAAGTAAATCATTTTGCAAACAAAAAATTTCCCCAGACGAATTCATCGCTATGTCGGATTTTCACAAATTTTGACTGGAAGATGATGGTGATTATTTCACTGAAAATGAGGAATACGGAATTTGAAATTTTCTTTCAATTTGGTTTTTCGGATGGTAATCATTACTTAAAGTGACCATGCAGCATCTCAGAAGATGGCCATGCCTTTCAAATAAACTGTGATAGAAAGCATTTGACAATAGCTTTTGATTTCAGGGATCCAACTATGATCTAGCTCGTGAAATTGTTTTTGGGTCACTCTGTATATCCGACCTTATATTTCATACCAAAAACTTGAAAATCAGTACCTTTCCTCATCACCATACCAAAATTGTGAAAGTTGACACTGTTCCTTCTACAAATACCTGGAAAGTCAATACCCTTCCCGATGGCATGTCCGCATACCCGAAATATATGAAGTGCATCCTCCAGGATTCGTGATTTGAATAATGTGTTACAGGCCTCTTATGTCTTTAAAGATAAGAAAAGCAGTGAGCATTTACGTAGAATACTCACAGAGTTTATTCGATAGCTTACGAAGTTTCGTTAAATGTAAACAATGTCCATGTTCCTCCGTGCATACCGTACTGGTAGCGTAGTTTCTTCAAATGACGATGAATCACTATTCGAACAGCTTTCTTCGTCACTCTCATGAGGCCAATAGGTGCTGTTTGAACGGTAACTATCGTCTGATAAACTGGAATACCGTTTAGATACACTTCCATTGAGATGACCTAAGTAGTAATATGGCGGGCTTTTCCTTCTACTTTCCACCCGTGTACTCTCACTTGAAATCTGACTTGAAGAAAAATGGCGCGAGATTTTATCCTTGCGGGATCTCTTGTCTATTTCATTGATATGTTCTTGGTCGTAATCATATTCATCGAGATATTTTCTTCTTTTCCAGCTTTTAATGTCATCTGAGAGATATTTGTAATCTACCGTATCTCCTGCTGACTCAGTCACAACGTATCTATCTGTCAGGGTCTTGCTCTTTTTATCAGTTTCTTGATTGTCATAAACAGGATCATCTATCAATACTCTCTGGTCTTTTTCCACTTGATAATCCCTTCTAATAGGGCATTTCGATTTTTGTATTTCATATGTTTGAGCCGATTTCTTTCTCTTTTGGCATAGTGCCTCTTGGTCAATACTTTCTCTTTTGGGGTAACTCATTTTATCAAATTTCATTTTCTCCGCTGTGTCACTTCCATGTATATCATCAGGAATGTATATTGATTTCTTTCTTTTCAACGATGTGGATTGTTGCCATGCCATAGAACGATCTTCCATTGACGAATCACTCACTGACCGGTCAGTCTCCGCGTCTGAGCTATATGGACAAACAGGTTTTCTAGTTTCATTGTACATCCTCCTAGAATTATTAGTGCTGGTCTCTGGTTTCAAAAACTTGGGCCGGTATCCTCCGGCTTCTGGTTCCAAATAGCAAACTGTGGGCGAATGACGCTTCCGCTTTTCAACGATGGATTGCCTCAGTGATGACGGCATCGCTTGTGCAGGGAGCACAACCCCAGGCAGAAATATCCCCTCAGGGGAAATGTCGACAACAGTACTCCCACGTTCTTTTTTGGCAGGATCTCTGTCTAACGTGTGAACCATGACAATTTTGGGTAAGTCATCCACGTCATATGCAAATCCATAAGGCTGATCCTTGTCGCATTCATCATCACCATCATCGTCATGTATGTCATGGTCTGATGTCGATCGAGTTGCTTTGATTGAATCAGAACTTTCCTGGAAAGAAGAGAAGACTATGTTCAATCAGCCACAGAATTCGACCAGCCTTCCTTTGCGGCACATACATTATAAGGCTGGACCACCTCCAGAGATATACCGCATAGCCTCTTCAGATTCCTGACTTCTGGATACCTGGTTAAATTGTATCCATTGATCGCGTATCCATTTGTGGTCAACGGAGTTTCGTTTAAATAACCAATACCCCCTCCTGGTCACGCTTAGGCAAGTTGAAGTTGAAGCAACTCATCAAAGTTGTTCTACTAGAGTTGGCAAGAACAACAATACGAAGGCAAGAATTCGGCTGCAAAGGCAATGCAACGACCTCAAGAGTGGAGATGGTGACTAAATTATACCTGGCTGGTGGCCCGGGGGGGGGGGGGTTGTTGAATAGGGAAGTGACGCAGGTATGTGGCCAATCTCTCAACACCCTGTACCCTATCGGATAAACAATACCCTAAAAGTATCCACATATTACTGTTTTAATTAGTGAAATTTCTTACTGAGCCATAAACTTGACTTTCTAAGTCTCCTGTGTATGTGAGATGTTGGAATGAGGATTATAAACATTGCTGCGCTGCCCTCTCGTTGGAAATGCTTTCGTAGAGATCTCTTTGGCAAATAGTCTGTTGATATATTTCGTAGATTGTTCGAATGTTTACAATAATGATAGAAGCTACAACGCCATTTAAGAAGCTCTATTCCATAGACCATATAGAATCAGTATGGACTTGCCAAGTCTTCTTGTGAGATTTCCAGACTTTCTCCTTTCCTTCTAATGCAAGACGACTTGGGCAAGACCAGATTCAGTACGGAACTAATCCGTTTTACAGGCGTAGGGCAATGAGTCGTAGTTGTAGGTTATCAGTTCAGGCAAAAAGCGAAACTACGACATGTCCTCGAGTCTAGTGGAGCCTTCCACATTAGTTAACATGAATTAAAAATATGTTGTAGATTCAAAATTCAGGTCTGCATTGTCATCGAAGGTTAATAGATTCATGCTTTCCATGCATCAATTCTCCAATATAATGTTCCAAACAATGTGCCTCTAGATCACAAGAAATCTTATTGATAGAGTAAACTTCCCGAACTATTGCCCTATGCAGTCAACTTGGATTTTTATGAGTTTTAAAAAGAGACACATTTTAGGCAAGGTCTGGTGGCGCAGTGGTGTAATCCTCTGCTTTTGCAGTCAGAACAGTCAGACAGAATGGGCTCGATACTCGGTTGGGCCCCACTACTTGAGCGTCATGACAAAGCCTTAGAGCACGCTGGGGTCGCGGAGTCGATTAGCGCTTCCCTACTTCAGCAATCCCAGCGCTTGGCACTAAAAACTGCAACTTCATCTTCACTTTACCTTCACTTCTTCTTCTTCTCAGCATCTCTCCGAAGCCATTCATGTTAACGCAATGTCAAAGCTTCAATGCACTGGAAACTGTTGGATTCAATGGTTTGTATCATGATATACGGCAATATATATCTATCTGTACCGGGTGAGCCGGTAAAATGTTTCTACTTTAGAACATTCACAGCACAAACCAGTGCTTCACAGATTTGAATGATTCGACTTCTAGTTTGAAGCCGAAGAACCGAAGTACTTCTGAAATTCTTCTAGTACTTCAACCTGGTGTATTTTCGCATGTAGTTAAAAGATCTATTGAATTAAAATCACTTGTTACATTTTTCTAACGACCAAGGAGTCTAAAATGCAACGAAAAGCAGCTCTGTCGAACTGCTATACCATAAAACTGCCAGACAGTAAATAGTTGCCAATGGACATTTTTTTCGGTTTTACAGCTCAAGGGAAATAAGGCTCTCAGTGGAGCGGCAACAACAATAACAATTCAACTCAATGAGATGAGCGTAACTTGAAGGTCCTTGAAGGCCCAAGGATGACTGCATGCAGGCTATGTGATTGAGGCTTGGCTCCAACGTTGAATAGATGATTACACTAAAGATTACAGTGAGGAACTTTTTACCAATGTCCAATGCGTTCTTTGTTGGGGATACATGGTACTCCCCCTTTTGTTCCATCTGTTTGTTTTAGGCTCAACTTGACAGCCAATCAGCACGGGGACTATGAACGCATGCGCTGTAGACATCACTTGATCGTACAAATATTTGCAGCCGTTTCGAAGATCGTTGCAGTGACAGCGAGCAGTGAGGGAAGGTTTTCGCAGCTCTGTTTACAGGAAACTTTGCCTATGTTTCATCAATTCCTGACTGCGGTTGTGACTGATATGTGCCTGCAAGATTTCATGACCGCTCGTTCTGGAAGCTTGGTACAGAAGAAAATGTCAAGTGGTTGATCTCGCGTGGGGTAAATTGATGGCCTAAATTGATGGCGCTCCCTGGCCTAAGCCAAACATCAGCGCTTTCATTTGAGCATTGCTGTCGAAAGCCCAGTACTCATATCTGGATTTGCTGTATTGACTAAATTCCACGAACCAATGCGATTAGACATAAAAAGCCAAACTAAGCTGGGTATGACCATACCATTTACTTATCAGATAAATTCGCTTCTTTGCCAAGCTTCCATGAAACGATATCGTGGGACGTTTTGAACACTGTTATTATTGCTCCCCCATAAAAAATTGATTGCTCTGTGGCAGATGTGGTTTCCTGCGAACATCTTTCTTCCGATGGCCTCTCGAAGGACTAAAAATTCGTGATGAAAACAGTGACATTACGTAATCAAATCGACAAAAAATTCACACACTACGCATGCGTTCATAGTCCTCGAGGTGATGTCCACTGCCTCGTCAACATGAGCTCGCACGTATTCCCAACAATTCTAACGACCAATCTTTAACAGTTCTACCGGGTGACCCAGAAAAAAGTGACCCTATGCGATCCGTTGTAGAAAAACAACTAAGAAGCCGATTGAGATGATTCAAACGTAGTTCTGTCATTGAAAGACTACGCTACATTACGAGTATTTGTCGCAATTTTTTAAGCACGGTAAATTTCCAGAATTAAGGATTTCGAAGAAAATGGCAAGCTTGAAATCCTGGAAAAGTCATCAAAAACAGGGGATCGATTTACAGCCATTTCAGATCTTCAAAACAATGAGAAACGTGCTTTATTTCAGGCTTGGAATAGGCAACTCATTCGAAAGTTTTCAAAGCAAGATTATTGTCCGTAGGTAGTACCTAAAACATTCTTTTCTCAAGGGACAAGGGCATTCCTGCTTTTTCTGCAAACAATACTTGAAGATTTCGATTTGCGTGGAAAACTTAACATCTTTGAAAACCCATGAGCCACAAGGCAAATTAGGCTAATACCAAATGCATAGGTACCTAGGGACCAGCAACGCTCGCTAAACTTTCGACTGAGAAGCCTATTCCCGGCCTGAAGCAGAACATGCTCCTCATTGTTTTCATGATGTGAAGTGGCTTGAAATCGATCTCCTGTTTTTGGTGACTTTTTTCACGATTTCAAGCTCGCCATTTTCCACGAAATCCTTATTTCTGGAAATTTATCGTGCTTAAAAAACTTGCAAAAAATACTCATAAAGTAGCGTAGTTTATTAGCGATAGAACTGTGTTTGAATCATCTCAACCCGTCTTTTAGTTGTTTTTCTATAACGGATCGTGTCGGGTCACTTTTTTCTGGGTCACCCGGTATATGAATTCGATCGAAGGAGCTATGCATTTCGGAAAAATTTTCTATTCACCATTTTTAGAGTAATCATGTGTTCCAAAAATAATCTCAACATCAAGCCATTTAAGGAGCGGATCAGTCATGCCATCATTTCATCCATGATTGTAACGTATGATTTGAAAACTTGCGTTGTTGTTATTACCGATCTTTGTGTCGGAGAAATCCTTGTTTCTTTGCCACCTAAGAATTTAAGGCTGGTATAGTCCTTACTTGACTGTTAATGAAACGATAAAACATATCATTTTAAGAAATCACACACCAAAGGAAATTTTCCCGAATATCATCGTGACGAGAATCTATGCATTCATCGAGAAAGTCTTCTTGTTAAATCAAGCTTTATTTCAATTCATGTGCACTGGTTTTTGTTTCATTCATTATGCTAAAGACTAACAAATAACATATGTTCTACGTCTAGCAGTTGACAATGTCGGCAAAACCATTCGATCTCCCTCAACCTGTTGTTTCCCAGCAATCTTTTTAAGGGACTACTTTGTCTCCCCTAGGACTGCTGTGGTTTCTCTAAACTTTGTTTTGAATTTTATTGTATCAAAGGGCTGTCGGTGTCGGCTCCGCGTTGGTTCCGAGTCGGTAACAACTATGGTTCGCCAACAAAAGTTTTTCCTTTTCCCATAAAAACGCATTTGCATACAGCAATTTCTCAGTACGATCATGGTGCGATAGCAAACACTCGTATTCTTCAAATGAAACACATTGATTTAAAACTTCACAGTGAATGCTTAGCGGAAATATCAAAAAAGTACCTACGTACAAGTTTGATGGTGCGATGAACATATCTGTAAGGTGAAGACTTAGTTAAGGTAGACACAACGTTTTCCTCAAAAGTATTGGCACAGGGAGGTGTAATCGTCTGACTTTGCAGCCATAACAATACCCTGGGTACCAGAGCCTCAAAATTTACATGAAAGGAAATTGGCTCTGGTGCCAAGGGTACCATAACAATCAAGTGGACAAGTCTCAATCCCAAGTTGGATTGATTACGACTGAGTCCCAGTAATCGCTATTCAAAAAGAGACTACTTCACCAGACTCATGCTGGGTCTCATAATATTATGGCAATATTTTTTGGCTGACTTTTTCTACTTTCGAATGCCCTTTTGGAACGAGGTTGCTATACACAGTCATGTCCAAAGTATAGAGCAAAGTATAACGTCATAACAATTTGTGTAAATTTCGATCAACTAATGTCGACCAACGGAAACTCCAAACTCAAAGCAGAATTTCAATAAGGAACTAATGTCGACCAACGGAAACTCGAAGCTCGAAGCAGAATTTCGAGGAACTTAGGCTGACTGAGCAAAGTCTTACGAACAAACAAGAATGACACGAAAAAAGTTGAGTCAAACCTTGTACCTAGGTACTATTTTGGTACTTCCGCTAAGCATTCACAGTGAAGTTTTAAATCAATGTGTTTCATTTGAAGAATACGAGTGTTTGCTTTTGCCTAGGCCCTCATCGAAACGAGGCAAATATAATCACTGCAAAATAATGGTGTTTGATTACTCAACATATACGCTTCTGCGGAGAAACATTCATGAGGCCTCCTAAGGGATCTCGGGCTCCGAGTCTCCAGGGCGTATTTTGATGGGCTCCGGGCTCCCAAAGAAAAATTACTGAGCTCCAGGGCTCCATTGCATGCTCTTCTGGGCTCCAGGGGCTCCATTTGTTAAAATTCGAGAAAATTGTCCTGGGAATTTTCTGGGCTCCAGGGCTCCAAGCTTTCAAAATGATGGGCTCCAGCGACCCCCCCCCCTTGGGATTGGAAGTGCTGAAGTCGTTAATAGCTCTGAAGAGAAATTACTTGGAGTTCATATTGATAGCAAGCTCTCCTTTGACCATCACGTCTCGCAACTTTGCCAAAATGCCAGTAATAAACTTTATGCACTTGCCCGCATATCCCCGTATATGGATCATAACAAACTAAGAATCTTGATGAGGGCATTTATTACCAGTCAATTTCAATACTGCCCTTTAGTCTGGATGTTTCACAACAGGCAGCTGAACCAAAAAATCAACGAAATATAGGAAAGGGCGTTGAGAATTACATATAAGGACACCGAATCAACTTTTAGAGACCTATTACAAAAGGACTGTGCAGTCACTATTCATACAAAGAACTTGCAAATACTTATGACTGAGATGTACAAAACCAGAAATTACCTAAATCCTTCATTTATGCAGGAAATTCTCCGCGAAAATACGACTCACTACAATTTGCGTAACAATAACGAATTTATTCAACCAAGAGTGAGATCAGTCAACAACGGCTCAGAAAGCGTCAGATTTAACCCTATCAAGCCCCTAGCGGTTTTTTGTCTGTAGATTTTTACCAAGTGCACTTACAACACTGAAACCTGCTGACTTTTAGTTTTTATCTTTGTTACGATGTAAAATTAATTTTTTGAAAAAATCAAATTTATTCCAGGGGGTAAACGCGACCAGTTTTCAAGAGATGTATGTGTCAAATTTTGAATAATTCCTAATAAAATCTACAGCTAATGTGATAAAATGATGAAAAGGTAGGAATATATACTACTTTTGATGCTCTATCCAACAAATTAGCTCAATTTTAATTTGAACGTATGGTTTTGCAGATTTTGGCACTACGCATGCGTGCATTCTTTGCATTCCTGTGTGATGACGTCATCACTTTTTGTTAATTTTTCTTCACAGAGCAAATACTATTTGGACATAGAATACAGTGAAATTGGACTGATGTCCTTAATGCTTTTTGTTTTCTCACAATTAACGATTGAAAATTTTTAGTACTGAACCCTATTGACTTTGAAAATTGAATAATGTGACGTCATGGAAAGGTCACGTGACATATCTAAAAATAGATTTCATTTTTGGGTTCATCATAAATTGTTCTATACACATGCAAAGTTTCAAGGCTCTAGGTTGTCCAGAACAGAAGTAAATTAGGGGGGGCCGAATCAGCCCCCCCCCTAGGCTTCCTAGAGCATCAAATACCCTAGGCCTGATAGGGTTAAAGGTCCGCAGCTGTGGCAAACTTTACCACTAACAATACGCAATTCAGAATCCCTTTATCAGTTTAAAACAAAGATAAAAAGTTGGTACGGAGAAAATTGTCAATGCAGGTTATGCCGCACATTTGTTCCGAACCTGGGCTTTTTATGATGCACATTTTTAGATATCTGTTTTATACTGTTTAATTTTGATGATTTGTAAATTTTTATCCACCATTTTTTATGCAATATTTGTATTTTGTAATGTTTTTAGGTTGGAATTAATTAGCTAACTACTTTTAGCTATTTTTATTCTCGTCCAACTGTAAAGAAATTGATAATAATAATAATAATAATAATGGGGGCCTCATTCATATCTTTCTGCGAAGGAGGGTTCAAATTCTATGATTATGCTAGCTTTGCCGCAGATTAAATTAATTTTTGATTGCAGAAGAACAAAGTTGCGGCAAAATAGACCATTTTCACAATGAAGTCATTTCTTTAAAATGATTCCAGGAACATCACATGCCTCTAAATCTCAAAAGCCTCTAACATAATGTGGATTTAAATCTCAAAAGCGTCCATTGCTCTCAGCGACGCATGAAAGAGTTTTCCATATGTATCTGTAACATAATGATACGATGTAGAATTCAACTGCGGCGTCTAGCTACTCACGCAGCGATGCGTGATCACCACCCGGGGGGGGGGGGTACTTCACTTTGGGTAAGACGGGGATGTGCGCCAGTTTTGGGTAGTTTTTGGCCTGAAAATTCTGGGATTGGGGTATCCTTTTACTGGAAAATTTCTGTGATTGGGGTATACTTTCACTCGGAATTTTCTGGGATTGGGGGTTACTCAAAATTCTCTAATGGGTGTTGAATGAAAGTACAACTTGATAAATTTTCGAGCAACACGTGGTCAATTTCAGGTGAACTGATTTCAAGTATTTTTGTGTTGAAAAACGTCCTCAGATCAGAACCTCGTTCCAATGGCCACTTGGAACCAAAATAATCGTTCCCAGCCCTCTATCCCTTATCCTTTTGACGTCGAATTGCTTTTGTTACTTCTTCGATTGGGTATCAATATCTGACATATATTCTGGGATTGGGTATCAATATTGGACCAAATTTCTGGGATTGGGTCGTAACAGAAATCCTTGCGGCGCACACCCCCGTATGAATTTATAGTGAAGTACCCCCCCCCCCCCGGGGATCACCATATAGTGCTAGACCTATGACGATGAGTTTCTTGTTTCCCTGTGCTCTTTGACTTGATGATGGCGCTTCGGTCAAAATAGACTCATAGTATTAATCTGAAAAATCTGTGGCCCTATTTAGGCCCAAACTCCACGATTCTTATAGTACCAACCGGATTGCGAGATTTTGCAAAGAACTTTGCGGTCAAATTTTCCATTCGAATGAAGCAGTTGACTAGATTTTGAGCGAACTTTTTAGGGCAGTTAGTTGAAAATTTCTCTGGTATGTTTTTGTCTCAAAAACATGTTTGCATTCACTAGGTAAAGTGAACTTTCTTCTTTAGATTCAAACCAAGTTTCGTCGACTAAACGCTGCTTAACATGGCATTTATCGCAGTTTTTTTTCTGAGGAGTGACCGTCCAATAGAGCTGAAGCAGTCGTTCGATCATGAATGGAGCATGATGCAGAAATAGGACCAGGTTTTTCACTGTTTCATTATGAGTCCCTGTTGATCTAGGTTTACCACGGGGATACAAGGGACTCATCGTCATAAGTCTAACTTGGCACTGAAAGCCACAATTTCAACTCCACCTTCAGACTTTATTGGGAATGCGAACAGGGTTACATTGTGAGCCTCAAGGAATCCCCCAAAAAGGGCTCTAGATCGCATGCGCACTAACAGTTTACTTCAATGACGTAATATGCAAATTTGGTTGACCATTTGGAGGAATAGCAAGAAACAGTAGCACCGTTGCGCATGACAGTGTGAGCCCCAGGGTTGATTCGCTATCAACTCACTGTGATCTAGAGCATCGAATTTAACTAAAATTTGATGTTTTAGATTCCTACTCGATTTTCCCATGCACCATCACCTAGGGGTTCATGTGCTGCAAAAATTTTCAAGATCAGTCCACCGAAAGGGAAAATATTGACTTTTGAAGTTGGGCCTAAATCAGATCTTTGTTTACATGAAGGGCAGAGGCATGGAACTGTTTTGACAGAAAATTACAATTATTTGTATCTAGGCTCAGACTTCACCGATCTTTTTTCATTTTAGTCTCATTCTGATCCTCTAAATGTGTGCTTCGAGGCAAGGCAATGTAAAGCATGCTTAAATATTTTGCCTTTTTAGGACCATTTTAAACCATTTCAGAATGGTACTTTTCTAACAAATTCTTGTCTTCAAAAATCAATTGTAAAATTAAAAAGCTAAAGACAAAAAAGGATGCTTCGCTTTGCTCTTCAAAATAATTTCAACAATTAGGAACGCACCTTCCTAACAAGTTTCTACCAAAGGGCTGGTGCCAATTCGAGATTGAAATTCTTTTTCTTTATTTTTTACTTCTGTTTCTGCACCTTCTTAAAATCAATTTGACTTCAATCCGAGGGACATTTCACTGGTTGAAAAAAGAGTGCTAGATTTTTCAGAGCAAAAGGAATTTTGCGGAATTTTGATTGAATCATCTCGAGAACAAAAGGATTTTTCAAAAGCTCGTGTACGAGATTTCTTGGGAGTGACATGCCCTTCACTTCAATCTACTTTACTGTTTCGATTAGAAACTTCTAAACAAGCCTAAAAAATGAAAAATTCATGTAAAACATAGAGTGATTCCAAAAAGAGAAAAGTATGCGAAATGGCCACTATGCTCCCACATGCTCTACGAAACAAAGTGTAAAAGCTTGCTATGCAGATATCTTGATACTCAATTAATGATTTATGCTGCCTTTGAGTCCCTTTGTCTAATCACGCTTCACACATTGTTTGAATAGGAAGAATCAAATTGGTAGTACTCGTAGGCAAAAATTCATGGTTTAAAAACTGTTATGATTAACACCAGTGGTGGCGCCAGAAAACCTCCGACAGAGGAGGTGGAACTTCCGACAAGGGGGCTAAAATGGCTCAAAAATGCAGCTTTGGTACATCATTTTGCTAAATTTCCTCCGACAGGAACCAAAAATTTCCTCCGACAGGGGGCTAGATGCTTCCTACAGGGGGGCTGTAGCCCTTTCTAGCCCTTCTCTGGCGCTACCACAGACCCATTCTCTTTTGAATGACCTACAATGTAACATACATGCATACATGACCTCCCTTATGAACAAAAAAATGCTCTCGATCTTTATACGAGACACATCTTTGTTTATTACGCTCATATCTTTTCCTTTTCCCTTCCCGGAGACAGAGAACTGCAAATGGCATTGATCTTACAGCAACACGCCAAGGAGAAAGCCTGATGCTCAAGTTTAGTGGTGAATAAAAGAAGCCTGGGGATTCAAGTATCAACTGGGATAAATTTTTCCAATTTCAAAACAAAAATTTTTCAGAAGATAGGCAGTCACTTTCTTTCATCAAAATCCTGTGGGTTTCATGCCAGGATTAAGTAAAACTATGTAAATATCTACACATCAAGGCTTACTTAGTACGTATTTATTTATCTATTCGGAGCGAGAATACAAACAAATATAACTCATTAAAGTTTGTTCAGTTATCAAAAAATTGAAATTTAAGGTACTGCTTCGATTCGAAGTTGTCATCCTCTTTTCTCTATGTACCCCTTATTCCTCTTGCAAACATCATTGAAACTCGACCAAAATGAGAAGGGACGAACAATTTAATAGCTGAAGAATGATTAGGTTGATTTCTTACGTGACAGTGATTCCTACTGGTAGATTGCTTCATTCTCAATTCAATAGCTTGAGAGTGATTAGGTTGATTTCTTACCTGATAGCGATTGCCGATAGTTGATTGCTTCATTCTCAAGATTGATCAGAATCCTCAGTTTCTATGAGGTAGCTCTTGTCGTGTAAGATCGAATAAGAAGTCTCTAAAACATCTCATTAGTCTGCTGTTCACTGGAAACTTATGAGGTTGAGAGAAGCTGGGCCGAAAAACACTATCCTTATGTTTTTAGTCGTTTAAAATGCCGTCTCACAGTAATCTGCCCAAACAAAGTTCCGCTGGCTTTAGCAGTACTGAGCTTACAATCAACGCGGCACACATCACACAGGGCGGCCTCTAAGAAGATTTCATCATGTTTCTCAGCGCAAATGCCCTCCAAAGGAAATTAATCTTTGAAAAAGGCGGCAAGCTTTATTTTCGAATTTTGCGAAAGCCAAGCCGCTGTCGATTGTTTTTGTCGTAACTCCTTTCATGTCCTAAAAGTACTTTATTACTTTACCACTTATACCGCTTTTTGACTGTGCTTTACCATTGATTATTACAACACATGAGTTCTAACGCTTTCCAACTTTCCGAAAAGAATTATCGATTCTTTATTAAGCGCACATCAAATTCTAAACTTGAAATTTGCTATGTCTGGTTATAGATGGGTTGAAGCTCAGCAGCTGGTACTTTCTCCAAGTAAAGTTGAATAGACACTTTAAATGTTCGTGAAGTTTCCACCAAATCATAATAAAAAAGCTATTTTAAAGATGCGATTTCTTGAAGCTTCCCAACGGTAGTATCTATTTTCGTGCAGTGCCTATGATCACCAGGGCCGCATTTAAGTCTGCTGGGGCCCTGGACCCAAAACTGATTGGGGCCGGTTAAAACATACCTAAAAAATTTTGATTCACGTGCCTTGTACTCGGCACCATATTAGTATGACTTTTCATAGATTAGGTCCCAAAATTCAGTCATAACAGCACAAATTGATAGCTAACTTAATATGGAATTTGATTGGGAAAAATCGAACAAAGCAAGCAGCTGGTACAAATATAAACATTTCGGTACAATCCCAAGAAAACTACCCTTGTGCCTTGGTTCGTGATGCTGATGTCTTTCCTCTGGACCATACAGCTGGAAAATTTCTGATGATTTTCTTGGGGTTTAAAACGCTAAGGATATCAAAAGTTGCTGCCATTAGGGACAACGGAAAATTTATTATGTTACTTTGCCGGCGGAGAAGAAAATTTGTTGCAAAGAAATCTGCTCGCCCCGCATGAATTCATTTGAGAAAACAACTGCCAAGTCACCTTTACCTTAAAAAATGCATCTTCTCCGTATTCCTGAACAACAGATGTTGTATAGTACTATAGTACCACCGATGATTTAGCCAAAGACCATACGAAAGGCAGTTCAACTCTCTAAGAATCTTTGTCAATGACTGATGAGACTTTTCAAGAAACTAACAAGGAAATTTGGTGTCATTTATACACATCATTCAATGCATTTCTCAACTTGCATGATTGAAAATTTTGTCAATATATGAAAGAACCAACTTAGGTGGAGATGTTACAAGTACTCAATGCAAACACAAGGCTGAAATCAACCAGCACTTCATAGGCTATCAAAAACTTTTGACTCGGGGGCCCCTTAAATTTAAGATTTTTTAGGGGGTCCTGGGCCCGGGCCCAGTGGGCCCATGGGTAAATGCGGCACTAATGATCACAAAATATCTTATGATACATGGTCAGCTAAACTAGTAGTATTGCACTGAGTAATAATGACATTTTCAAGGACCGAGATACAGTGCGGTCCAGGGGGGCCATGACCCCCTCAAAAATTTCCAGTGGTTGCTGCAGTAAATCTTCATTCTTTAATCATTTTAGTGTTCCAGAATATTAGATAGGTAAAGGTACTTCATTTCCTCATGTATATCTCGTTCAATTTCTACCTTTCATTAGTTTCGGAAGCCTTGTGGGGATATTTTAGCCGTAAATATCATATTTACAGCTAACAAACTTGTCTCACGCTAGAAGGATGCTGCTATTAACTCTACATAAGCTTTTTGGTAAAGGCAAATTAGGCATTCTTGATTTTTGGGGATGTGTACATCCAAAAGTAGATCTGTATCGTCAATCTGTATTGAGGAACAAAAATTAGCATTGTTTTTAGCCGATTTGAAGAGCGTGGTCTCACATTTTTCCAGGGGAGTACTCGCAGACTCCCTTCTTGGCTCGCTTCACTCGTTATCCAGTTTGCCTTTTGGCCCCCTTCAGTAAAAAGTTGTATCTCGGTCCTTGGACATTTTGCTTTAACTTTATGCATGGACGTTTCTGGTAAATGATAGTCAAGTACCGTGAAAAGAGGGATATTAAGTTTGTATCTTCGTTGGTTGAAAATAAAAATCATTTTTGATTATCAGTAGGGATGCTGGAGAAATTTGGATATCACTCCCCCGGACTCTCGGCATGATAGAGCTTTTGCAATAGCTGTATTCAGAACTTTAGATTGAAAAGATTCCTTGTTTTCTCTTCGAATTAGCTTCCCTCTCTTCAAAGGAAAATTATGGTTTTCAGGCATCTCTGAGTTATAGGAAGCCTCAATTTGGCCTTTTGTATGATAGTAGCGTACGGAAACAATACTTCCTTTGCTGAATATCAGACGATGTTCTGGCCGGTCTGGCTGGTGCTGTAAACTCTCTATTATTTTTTTTCGTCACGACAAGTTTTTTCAGCTCCAGTGAAGTAGACACCGCCACCGACTTCATGCAGTTCTTATCTCTGCGCCCTCTTTGATCTTCCTTCTAGCGTCTCTGCTAACACCCGTGACTTTAGCACCTTTCTGTGATGAATTGTATTAAGTAGGATTCCTCTCAGACCATTGTTTTCTATTATTCATGTAATTTGAGACTTATTTACATCGCTCTGTTTGATTTGAGAACTTTATTACTGATGAAGTTTTAGAAGAATACTGTTAACTGCTGGAAAAGAACAACAACCAAAATTAGCCTGTAGCTAGAGAGAAAATTGTTGAATCTTGCTAGGGAAAATGAGTTAGTCTGGAGCTCTGAAAGGAAAAGAATGATTCAGTAGCAGCGATAAAAAGCAAAGCCCAGTAACTAAAAATGCGTCTCGTCACATACTTGTCGGTTCTGCTCTTCCGAAGAGCAAATTAACAGCAGAAACAAGCCACTTTAACCCCTTTAATACTAGTAAGTTACAGTAGTAAAAAGTAAATCCAAAACCACGTGGTCACCAACAATTGGCTAAATTCGAAGAAAAGCCGCCAAGAATCAGAACCTTTTGCGTCAAATCAAAACAATTATAGTGCGGAAGCGAACCCGCATTAAAATTGATTTGATTTAGTACAATGATTACAAATCATCATCAAATTCTATACCGCAAAATCAATTGATTCATAAATTCATAGAGTGAAGAATGGTAGACAAAAAGGAAGAACGATAAAATATAGTCGTTTGATGATCAATCTTAAACAAAATTTGATAGTCGGGGTACTGTAAAGTTATAATTTCTAATCCACTTAGAGGAGAGTTGTTCAGTTATTTCTTTCCAAATCTTCTTCGCCAATAAACAGTAGGCTGCGGAAGTTTTGGAATGCGTGGTAAATAAATTCTGGGTGGATACAATCTTGCATATCCCCAAAATGGTTTTGGATCATTTCCACCTTTCTCTTCGTCGTCAAGTTCCAGATCTATACAGGTACAAAATAAGACATGCATTAACGCAAAGCTAGGAAATATCAATTCTTTGATTGCCACGCTGACACCAAGTGATTACCAATTTCAACTGAAGTGACATGTTGATTGGTTATTCTAGTTTTTTGATTAGATGGCTGAGGCAGTTAGTTGATTATTTAAGCTGATTTTCTTGAGCCAAGGTCTATGTACAGCAAGCAGCAGGGGGTATATCCCAGCATGCAAAATTGGGGCTTTTAAAAGAATACGTACAGACCAGGTGAGTCAAAAAGTCGATACCCATATGAAAGACCATTCTCCTGGATATCAAGTTGACCACTACTCCTGGATATCAAGTTGAAAACTTCGCAAAATCTCATTCAATGGTTGACCATAAGGGTAAGAACACCATTATGTTGAATTAGATCGTATTAGATTCTTGCCTACCTTGAAACGCCATAGAATTCTCTTCCTTGTCATTACCAGCCTGGCCTTGAATTGAAGAGCTCTATCATTATCACATGTGCTTTCAAACTGTTTGGGCCTAAAAGGACCTTTGCAATCTCCTGCGCATTACTGTACCGACGTAGCGATCTCGAACCGCTTCGTAGGTACAGTAATTCGCATGAGATTACAAAGGTTGAAGGTGAAGGTGAAGGTGAAGGTGAAGTTGCGTTTTTCAGCGCCAAGCGCTGGGATCGCAGAAATAGAGCAGACCTAATCGAGTCCGCGACCCCTTGTCATGACGCTCAAGTGGTGGGGCCCTACCGGGACTCGAACCCACTCCGCCTGACTATTCTGGCTGCAATGTCAGAGGATTACACCACTGCGCCACAATACCTTCAATTTAGGCCCAAATAGTCTGAAAGCACATGTGATAGTGATGGAGCTCTTCAATTCAGAATTCACAATTTTATGGCTTTTCAAGGTAAGCAGAGAATCGAATACGATCTAATTAAACATAATGGTTTAATTCTGACACTCATAGGTTGACACGTTCAATTCGATTTTGAAATTCATGACTCCGGTCTGAAACAATGAGGACTCTTTACGAAAGCCCCTTTAAAGGTGATCTGAAGCGAAAATTTTTATTGATTTAATTGAACGGCACTGTCAAATAATGAAGAATCCTATTTAAATGTTTTTGATATCTCATTTCGTTTTCAAGTTGACATTAAGTTTCAGTTGATGACATCATTTTGTTTGCAAATTACTAGGATGATAAGTTGAAATATAGCTGCGTCTGATTTTCGAAAGGTTGCTGCTGAGACATTCAAGTTCAGCTGAATAAATGAAGATGAAATTGTCTCGTGGATTGATATGATGTTTAGAGAGCCATGTCAATTAAAAAAAGTTCTGCGAATAATCAATTTCTTCTTGGAAAACAATTTTTTCAGTCATCTTCTTAAAGTTCTTTACTTTCTTGCCAGGAAAATGACGTCATGAGCCAATCTAACAAAACAGTGGATAACTCGAAAAAATGAAACAAGGTATTACAAAATTATAAAGGACGCAATGGCTCTTATATATTTATAGCATGACCTATCCCTCTAAGGGGTTAGATTGTCATCCCTCGGAGCAAAACGACATTATTCCTCATGATTTTATCTTTCCAACAGGCCCAGGGGGGGGGGGGTACTCCTTAACTTTCAATACGGGGTAACTTTCAACAAATAGCTTTCAATACAGTCTATGTCACGATTTTGGTGCTCAAAATATTGATTTTTTTTCCATGTTGTAATGGTATTGATTTAACGTAAAATTTCGGAACCCAAATATTGAAAGTTATGGAGTACTCCCCCCCCCCGGGCCAACAGGAAAACATGAGCTAATACGTGTTGAAGTCCGTGTTGTAATGAAGAAACATTAGGAAAATTTGTTCGTGATTTCTATGCTTGTTTTGAAGGCTTCTTGAAAAGGCTTTCTTGAAAAGATTTGAAAAGAAACGAACAAAGCCCCTCTAGAGAAAAGTTACAAATTTAGTATTGTCAACTTATTTCTTTCCAAGTCGTCTTCTCCAAACCAAGGTCGGCTGTGGAAGTCGTGGAATTCTTGGCAAATGAACTCTGTGTTTATAAAATCTCACATAGCCCCAAAATGGTTTTGCATCTTTCTCATCGAGGGGTGTTGGTATGTTCTCATCTCCTTTTTTATCCCCAAGTTCAAGCACTACAAGATGTTAAACTTTGATTATACATTGTTGATTTCTTGTAGTGAGCAAAATTTTTCAACTTTTCGGAAAAGTTTGTCAGTTCAAATTTTTTATCACAACTTATCAGGCTTAGCCATTTCAAGTCTGATCTAGATTCAAAATTCTGAGTAACATATTGCAACATTCTAAAATGCATCAGTTTGTAAATTACCTTTTACTCCTTAACTTTAACCCTATCAAGCCGAGGGGCTGAATCAGCCCCCCCCCCTAGTGGCATTTCGTCCGTAGATTTTTACCAAGTGCACTTACAATGCCGAAACTTTCTGAATTTTAGTTTTTATCTTTATCACAATCAAAAATTAATTTTTCGAAAAAATTAAATTCGTTCCAGGGGATAAGGGCGATCAATTCTCGAGAGATTTTGAAATAATTGAGAAAATTTTGAATAATTGCTACTAAAATCTACAGCTGATGTGATAATATGGTGACAGGAGAGGAATACATACTCATTTTGATGCTCTATCCAACCAAATAGCTACTTTTTAATTTGGTTTTGAGGATTTTCGCATTACGCATGCGCACATTCTTTGCATTCCTGTGTAATGACGACATCACTTTTTATTAATTTTTCTTCACAGCACAGAGCAGATGCTATTCAGATATAGAATACAATGAAATTGGACTGATGTCGTTAATGCTTTTCGTTTTTCCACAATCAACGATTGAAAATTTTTAGTACTCAGCCCCATTGACTTTGAATATGGAACAAAGTGATGTCATGGAAAGGTCACGTGACATATCTAAAACTAGATTTCATTTTTGGGTTTATCACATGCTGTTCTATACGTATGCAAAGTTTCATGGCTCTAGGTTGTCCAGAATAGAAATAAATACCCTAGGCCTGATAGTGTTAAACCTTCACTTGCAGAATTGCTGCAGTTGGTTTGGTTCTAGGCTACCTTTTCACTTGTACCTTAGTTTTCCGTCTTTATGTGAAAGCTTCATTTGTATTGTAGCTGTGTGTGGTTTCATCTAACTTTTATTTACTTTTTATTGGCTGAAGGTTTCGTTCCTTGCTTCCTGCGTTCATCGATTTGCTTATATCACTTGGTCAACATGGACTCGTGAATATTTCGCTGAAAAATGGGCCCAATTTTTCAAAGAGGCATAAACAAGTGGAGGTTCTCGTACACTCAATAAAATCGCATCAAAGTCTAGTTAATGAGCTTGAACATTGAAAAGCACACTTTTAATACAAAGCGTGATGCTATCTTGAACTACAAATAGCTAAATGCATACCTTTCAAGCAGTAAACTTCCTCTGTAGAAGCAAATTAGATGCATCGAAGCTGCAAGGACTCCAGGATTATCAATGCTTTTTGTATGCAACAACGACAACCGTCTGAATAGTGCCTCCTGATTGGTTGAAAGCTAACTTCTAGCAATTTGATTGGTGAATACGGAATCACTCTACCCGGTCCTAAATTGGGCCCACTTTCTAAGAGTAATGTTATGAGTCCCTGTGGACCAAGTAATATCAGCGAATCAAGAACGTAGGGAAACAAGGGACAAAAAGGCATGTTTCTAGCTGCAGGGTGGAAATAGTATCTCGTTCCTTGTGTAATCTTATCTGTGGCATTGTAGCGCAGGTAGGAATTGTAATAAGTGGCGCATTTGTAAATTTCTAATGGAATATATATATATATAGCAAGTCTGCGAAATGTTTTTGCCGCTGACCAATAGCACTATGCGCCACCGCATTTAGTTGGAATATGTAAATCTGGGAAACACCCAGGAAAAGCGAACAATGGAGTTTAGAAGATTCCTGACCCTAGGGAATCAGCCTATTGTCATTGGGACATGGCAACTTGCACAGGTCATAAGTTCAAAATTACATGGACGAAAGCTCAATGTTTTAAAACATCAAGAACAGAATCAAAACATTGGAATAAATATCACAGTGATGGCCAGAAAATCGAGCAAATTGAACGATTTATTGTTTGGTAAATATCTCCAAATCTAGCCGCATCCTTTTCATCTTAATCGCTGAAAATTGTCTCCAAAATCCAAGCAACATTCTGAACCAGGTGAGTTATTTGGGAAAATAGGGGATGGCATCTACATTTTTTATCGAAGTAGTATTGGTCTTCACAAGGCTACCGGCCTAAGTATTTTGGTCTGCCGAAGTAAGCCCTCCTAGTGCTCAAAATCCTTGACATGAACGAGCGATCAAATCATTTTTGAAGAGGAGGATCCTTTGTTGTTTATTTTGGTGAATTGGAAGCCTATTCGACCCTTCTGAGCCTCACTAGTGAAGAAATTGCAAGTTTATCAGATTTTGGTGTAAAATTTGTGAAGGAAAATTGACCGAATTTCTATGTAATTTGCTAAAAATCTAGCCGCAGCCTTTTCAGGAGACTTTTTGCATCGATCGGGATTTTATTTGGCTATAAGAAAATCGTGTTGTTACTGCCGGGAAAATAGGGGATGATATCGTAAAAATTAGATATCTACTTGTTGGTTTTGTGTCGATTTCAGAGCCCACCATTTTTGTTTGTTTACAATCTGGCTACTGCAAACAATAGAGAGCAACGACAACAGCTCAAAGCGAGGTCAAAATTATACCCCCGTGACTTTTTTCATGTTAGCATAGAGTCCTTTATGTTTTTTAAATTCCAGGGGGTCAGTATGGCTGTCTGTAAGTTGATCTTCTAAGGGGTTGAGTAATAATAGGGGCGAAGTTCTCCTTGTTTGCATGTATGTCGTATTTTTGTGATGTTAATTTCGAATCTGAAGTTTTCTTAAGAATTTTTCCCCTTTTCAATCTCATTTACCGAAGTATTCTGTCCTGTCACAGTCCTGTCACCTCTGAGAAAATAATATTTTTTCTGCTTCCCACGTTTGTTTGCCCCATGGGTATACTATTTATGGCTAGTTCGTCGTTAAGAGAAACTAATTTTTAACATTCTATCCTATAACTGCAGCTGCAGTGCAGGGTAAAAGCACGACTGCATCCAAAAATATTAGTTGCTCGTCAGATTATCTATGGATTCAGCTACTGGCGACCCCTCAGCTCGTTGTCGTCGTTTCTCAGAGGCAATACACAGGCGGGAAGTTTAGGCCATCCACGAGTTAGTTGAAAACAGAAACTCTAGGCTTTGCACGATTAAAACTGCACATAATGAGATAGTTTGTGTTCCTCAGAGAAAACTACGGAGGTCCAAGTGACAGTGACGCTGTCTTGTTTTTGTTTTGATTTGTTCGGTAAAGCTCCATTTGAGATATGTACATGAGCCCGTTACCTCTGCTCGTTGTTGTTGCTGTGAAGGTTTTGGGAGTAGTCACTCCTCCAGCTGAGACAAGGAGCGTTTGTAATGATTCAAATTTCACTATTGTCTCGGTTTCGATCGATATCTGCGCACGCATAAAAATCATTTTGCAGCCTTGCTTATATATATATATATTCTAATGGGCCCTGGAGGAGGCGTGCCAAAATGGCCGGACGTGTTTTCCGCAGCTCCTGAAAATTTCCTTACTGCAATGGATAGCTGTGGATTCCAATTCGAATAGTATGTGAAGAATGGAGTTACTTGGTTCCTAAATGTTTTGAGAATAGTTTCAAGTTGAATTAGGAATAACAAATGGCGTCAAAGACAAAGGGAAGGCCAAGAACAAAATCGAAACAGCAGCGTGATGAAGTGCACGAGGATACTGGCCTAGGCCCTGATGAGGACAGCCACGAGGAGCAAGGTGATCTTAGACCAGATGATTTGGTGACTAAAATTGAAGAGATTCTTGATGTCAAACTTGCAAATTTAAAGAATGACTTGGCAACAAAACAATGCATCTCCAGTCTTCGTGCTACGATATTGGAGCAAGCTCAGACTATCGAAAAACTTGAAGCGAGAACTGTGATACTTGAAAGCTACATAAAGCAAATAGAAAAGAACGCAAAAGAAGTGAAACGTCTCTCAGAAGACCAGTTTAAAAATGATGCCATAACTGAGCAACTGGAGAAAAGGGTTGATGATATGGAACAATATCAACGTAGATTGTGCCTACGAATCAATGGTATCCCGTGTTCCAACGACGAATCTGCAGAGGATTGCCTACTAAGAGTGAAGTCGCTGGTAAAGAATGACCTGAAAGTTGACGTCCCCGACCTGGCTTTTGATAGGGCTCACAGGATCGGAAAGGTCAGTCAAGAAGTAGAAAATGGAAAGACCTATCAGTCAATAATAGTGAGGTTTACCACTTGGCGTCACAGGACCATTGTATTCAGAGCTCGGAAGAATACAAGAAAAGTTAGAATCAAACTGGACTTAACCAGAAAACGAATAAAACTTCTGGAGCAAGCAAATGATATGTTGGATGAAACAGACGGTTTCTTTGCCATGGCCGACGTTAACTGCAGATTATGTTTAAAGTTAGACGACGGGTTTCACTATTTCGAAACAGAAACTGATTTAAAGGAACTTCTCAAGTATGTTTAGGTCACATGTTTAGGTCTATAATTCCTTTCGTTGAGTTTAGCCTAAATTGGGTGTGAAGTTTTTGGCATGACAGACCTTCGGACAAACACTTATCCTGAAATTTACTTGTACGAAGTTCCAAAAATGTCTCTGTAATATTTTTGTAGAACCCGATTGCTCACAATTCCTTTTTCTGTCTTCCAAAAAGTTATCCCGGACAAAACGCACTTATCCCAAAATTTACTTGTACGAAGTTCCAAAAATGTCTCTGTAATATTTTCATGGGACCCGATCTCTCATAATTCCTTTCTCTGTCTTCCAAAAACTTTACACTTGATGTATATGCTTGGGGTGGTGGGGGTGGGTCCTGTGGGGCGGTGGAGCTGGCTCTCTTGCATCATTAGGCATTTTGCCTTTCTGGGGACTAGTTTTCAAGTCATCAGTCCAGCAAAATGTTTCTCTACATTTCATGTTTATTTGTTAAAATGGAGCGCGCCTAGGCAAGAGGGATCTAAGCTTTGAGGGCAGGTCGCTCGGTGGTGGGAGGGGGGGCTGGCTCCTTTGTTTTGTTTGGGGGCATTTGTCGTTGCTGGTACCTGGCAGTTTTGTGTGTGTTTGTTTTAATTTTCTTTCCCGAACATCCCAGAAGACTTATCATGAACGGACTTTTCGTCACAGATCACATTATATCTCGTCTTTCTTGTTGGCTAAAGAAATTTGAATACAAAGCTGCTTTTACTGTACGGCCAAGTGATGATAAAACTAGGCTTCGGGCTGGGTCTATTGGGTCGTTGGGGTCGTGCAGAGGAGCTCGGGCCACAAAGGGCTCGACAGAGTCTTTGTCTTTTGGGCCCTCGGCACGGCCCTGACGCCCCAGGGGAAATAGTGTGAACAAGGCTTTAGGAAAAAAGTAACTCAATTCAATACAACGAGGAAAATATGTTCTCATAGTATTTTCATTGCAGTATTTTCGAAAACACAGCATTCCAATTGCAAAGCATGCTTTCACCTTACATCCACCTGGGACCGATACATTTTAACCATCACTACTTTTTGTGTGTGTACCTTGTATTGTTGTCTGTATTCAATATCTTTCTTGGGAATTTAAGAAATGGGAACAGTTTCAAAAGGCAGTGGTACCTGTTCACAATTACTGGTTTGGCTATTAAAACATCAGTGAGGGGATTCCCATTGTATGCGATGCTGGTTGATATTTGTCAATGGCGAGCAGCAATAGGTTGTTTCCGTGCCTCCACTCAAAGATCAGTTACATTTCATTGTGCGCTTACACTTGCTTCCATGTTTCTGCAGGTTTTTCGTTTGTACAAATTCGCATGCTCGTTTATTTTCATCTCTGCGATTATTTTGCCATTTACAATTGCGATTCAATTTTTCGCAGGCCACTTGTTTTACCCTAACGCATTGTTCTTGCCCTTATTTTCTCTCACATACTCGCACGCCAGGGTATTCCTGTATTTGGTCTTTGAGCTCTCCAAAAGGATTCCTCTTGCTTTTTACTGCCTGTTCCGATCGAAATGGGGTAAAATTAGTTTCCTTTGGCTTGCATATCTCCAGTCATATGCTGTTTGCCTCACTTTCCATTTGATCCACACACATTGGGTGACTTCAAGAATGATATTGCTTAGTGGCGATGTTGAGACAAATCCTGGCCCAGATACCTTAAGTTTCTGTTGTTGGAATCTGAATAGCATTATTGCCTATGACTTTCTCCGTGTTTCCCAAATAGAGGCATACAATTCAACATGTAACCATGACCTCATGGGTGTCGTTGAGACTCACCTTGATGATACTATTGACGAAGAAAGGCTAATTCTGAAAGGGTATGATCTTATTACAAATAGCCATCCATCGAATACAAAGAGAGGCGGAGTTGGCCTATATATCAAAGAGACACTTCCTAAAACAAATCGGACAGACATTGTGACACTACCCGAGTGCATTGTTTGTGAACTTCGTCTCGATAGGAAAAAGTATTTCTTTGTCGTTGTTTACAGAAGTCCTAGCCAGGACCAGCACGAATTTGAAAATTTTATGGTTAATTTTGAGCTAATGTTGGCAAAGATGTCTGCTGAGAATCCGTACGCAGTCATTATTACAGGAGACTTCAACTGTCGCTCCACCCAGTGGTGGGCAAACGATAATGAAAATGATGAGGGAAAAAGTTTTGAGCCACTAACATCAGAACTAGGACTACATCAGCTAATTTCCGAAGCCACCCATAAAATTGGCCAGTCAAAATCCTGCATTGATTTGATATTTACTGATCAGCCAAATCTGTTCATTGAGTCGGGCGTTCACCCTTCCCTTCATGAACAATGCCATCATCAAATTGTTCACGGCAACCCCCATATTCTCGTAAGTTGTGGTATTATGATAGAGCTGATTTTCTCGCTATCAGAAAAAGTATTGAAATGTACAACTGGCAGGAATCATTTAAGACGGTTACACATCCTGACGATCAAGTCAAGATCTTGAATGAGGTCCTTCTAAATGTCTGCTCGAATTTTATACCGAACAGGGTTAAAACGATGAGGCCTCGCCAGGCTGCTTGGATCACTCACAATATAAAAACTTTTCTCAGAAAAAAAAATCATGCGTATAAATCTTTTGTTAAAAAAGGAGAACCCGCAGATATGCTTGAAGGCATTCAAAATATGATCACTGAAGGCTCAAAACTTGTGGAAGATGCTAAGCAGAAATATTTTGCTAAAGTTGGTTGCACTCTCTCAAATCCATCGACAGGTAGTAAACTGTATTGGTCTTTGGTAAATAAGATGCTTAACAAGGCTAAGATACCTGAAATACCCCCTCTTCTCGAAAATGATGTCTTTGTGTTGGATTTTGCATCAAAGGCTCAAATATTTAATGACTACTTCATTCTCCAATGCACGACATTAGACACAGGCAGTGATGTGCCCCATGACCTCCCAACAAACTGTTCCCAACTTGCCGAGTTTTCTATCTCCGACGAAAAGATCTTGACAATTATCCGCAATCTCAATCCAAACAAAGCACATGGTTGGGACGAAATTTCAGTTCGTATGATAAAAATGTGTGACGCTTCGCTAGTAAAACCACTGAAATTGATTTTTGAAAAGTGCCTAAGTCAAGGTATCTTTCCTGAAAAGTGGAAGCGGGCAAATATTGTACCTGTTCATAAGAAAATTGAGAAAAACCTCAAGACAAATTATCGTCCTATCTCTCTTCTACCAATCTTTGGCAAAGTTCTGGAGAAGCTTATATTTGACTCCTTGTACTCACACTTAACGTCAGAAAACTTTCTGAATCCCAATCAATCAGGCTTTCGTCCGTGTGACTCAACAATAAATCAACTACTTTCCATAACTCACACTATTTTCGAAGCCTTCGACTGTAACCCTACCCTAGAAGTTCGTTCTATCTATCTTGATATCTCTAAAGCATTCGATAGGGTATGGCATGAGGGTCTTATTTATAAACTAAGAAGATGTGGAATCTCGGGAAACTTACTGTTGCTTCTCCGAAGTTTTTTGTCCGAAAGGAAACAGAGGACAGTTTTGAATGGGCAGTCCTCAAGCTGGGGAAATATTTCTGCTGGCGTTCCGCAAGGCTCAATTTTAGGCCCCCTTTTCTTCTTGATATACATAAGTGACTTGACTGAAAACTTGAGCTGCAGTGTAAAGCTCTTTGCAGATGATACCTCACTCTTCACAATTGTGCAGGACCCAAATTCGGCTGCTAGCGATCTAAATCATGATCTGGATCTCATTAGACTATGGGCATATAAGTGGAGGATGTCTTTCAACCCAGACCCAAGGAAGCAAGCTGTGGAATTAATCTTTTCAAAGAAAACTGCTAAGACCGACCACCCCCAAGTCTTATTTAATGATGCACCAGTGATGAAAATTGATCAACATAAGCACCTAGGAGTAATATTAGACCCTAAACTTTCTTTCTCTGCTCATATACAGGCAGCGGTAAGTAAGTCGCGAAAAGCAATTGGTATGCTACGATTTTTGTCCAAATATCTTTCCAGAAATACCTTGAATGAATTGTATAAGCTATATGTTAGGCCCCATCTGGATTATGGTGACGTCATCTATCATATACCGCAAAAAGAGGACAATATAAGTAGCTTGGGAAATCATTTGATGGAGAAACTTGAATCAGTACAGTATGCTGCTGCATTGGCAGTAACAGGAACATGGAGAGGCACTTCTCGGGAAGGGTTGTACAATGAATTAGGATGGGAACCCTTAAGTTTAAGAAGATGGAGTAGACGGCTCATTCTTTTCTACTAATTTGTCAACGAGTTAACACCTGATTACACGAGAGACCCTATTCCACCTCTCAATGAAACTAGCTATCCTATTAGAAATAGGTCCGTTGTGGGGCAAATAAGGGCAAGAACGGAAAGATTCAAAGCCAGTTTTTATCCTCACTGCTTATTGGAATGGAACAAACTTGATCCTGAGATCAGAGCATCACCCACTGTTGGCATTTTTAAGAAGAAACTGTCTTCACAAATAAGGCCACCTGCGAACTCTGTATATGGTATTCATAATCCAAAAGGGGTTGCATATTTAACTCAACTCAGGGTCGGACTGAGCAAACTCAATTTCCACAAATTTAGACACAATTTTAGAGACACAATAAATCCAATGTGTCCAATCAATGATGGTGTAGAGGATACGGAACACTTCTTGCTGCTTTGCGACTCTTATAAAGAACACAGATGTAATCTTCTCGCTCATGTTAATGCTGTACTACAAAATAGTGGGCATTCTGTCTGGAGCAACAGCTTTTTGCAACTTCTTTTGTACGGTGATCAGAGTCTGTCTTATGAGGCAAACAGATCAATTCTAACTTTGACTATTACGTATATCCTCAAGACAGAACGTCTTGATTAAAGAATCTTTATATCATCCCAAGAAATTGTCCCGTTTCCTTCCATTTCCTTCCATTCTCTCCTTCTCGCGGTTACGTGTAGTGCTATGTTCGTGTTTCTTGTTTTATGTTACCATGAGGTAGTTATTGTTTTTTGCTCCAAATGGTATTGTATTAGTAGTAGGATATAGCATTTTGTAAGTAGTGTAGTTGTAATATGTATTGTAATTTTTTAGATTGAATGTAAAAAAAAAAGAATATATATAACAATTTGCTTTAATATCATACCAGGCTTCCAGACTTGATCCTTGCTTCAACTTACTGAAAATAACACCCCATTTGCTAGACTTTGACAAGCTTTAAATTCATGAAACAAAATAAAGGGTAGCTTACCGTCTTCTTCATCAGCTTCATCCTCCTCCCTTGCGGCAGGATTTTGCAATTTGTGTTCTTGATCTTCTTCATCTTCCAACTTATTCTCTTGGTGAGCTATAATTTAGGAAGAAAGACTTTCTGCAAACTGACTTTGGCCAGCTGTGGAGTTCAAAGGACAAGTCGTATTCACAAAACATCTTTTGAGTGTAACTGAAGTAACCAATTCTTTCATCAGTGTAGCAACGTGAGTGAATTTGCAGTTGCTATTTCAGTTGCACTCCCCTTTCACACTTGCAAGTTAAATAGCTTTAACTAAACTAAGTTAATGAATGGGGTCTTTTTTTGTAAATCGAACAAATTGAGTTCGCATTTGATTGGATGGTTTCGATAAAGCTGGTCTAACTGTGTCAGTTAAGTGCCGCATTAAACAAGGATTAAACATGAGGCATTTAAAAGGAACCTCTTTCTAATCCATTCGAAGATCCATTTGTCCGTAGTCCATAGTACCTCAATGAATTGGTCATCGTTGTGTGATCTACTTTTCTCTCATCAACTTTGTTTGTATTGCCGTCAGTTCGCTTTTAAGGTAGCACTGAAAATAGGTTGAGTTTGTCATGTTATTAAAACCTGGCATGTGACCGTGAACAATGGTGTCAGCTCATCATTCTCGTGGTCGTTTATTCATTCATAAGCAAAAACGATAGAAATAGCATATACATCCTTTTCAATGTTAACTTCTTGCTTATTCCACCAAAAAATTTTTAAGGGCTGCATCACACCCTTTTTCTAATTTTGCAATTCCTTCTAACGTATCGCTTTATCCACTGTCTGAAAAATCATCCAAGGCCCAGGAGAACACATGCAACCAATCTCCAAATTTTGATTCCATCATCTTACCGAGAGCAATTTGATTTAAAGGATCTTTGTAAGAATTTTCAGTGCTTTATTTCCTTCTGAAATTAGGAATTGGCCAAAAAATTTACTTCTTGCTCTACCGAGATGCAACTGAAATGGCTCGTTTATATTCTTGTAAATGAAACCTTTTGATACCCAGCATTGATGAGAAAGCACAATGAATTTTCAGTTGTTTTACTTTGTGTCCATAGTAGTTTTAATATGCTATGCTATGCTATGCTATGCTATGCTATGCTATGCTATGCTATGCTATGCTATGCTATGCTGTGCTATGCTATGCTATGCTATGCTATGCTATGCTATGCTATGCTATGCTATGCTATGCTATGCTATGCTATGCTATGCTATGCTATGCTATGCTATGCTATGCTATGCTATGCTATGCTATGCTATGCTATGCTATGCTATGCTATGCTATGCTATGCTATGGCCACGGCCACACGGTAGGGGTAGAAGCAGCTTTTTGCTCCATGCGGTATCATTTCAGTGGTGTTGTGAAGTAATTTTTAAGTAGTGTGACCAGTAATATGTCATTGTAACACTTCATTGGATTGCATATAAAAATTGAGGCCAATGTTCAAAACTGAATGTTAATCCACCAGTCAAAAGCCAATATTGACGACAAAACTTTGTTTGGTAAAATTTCTAATCATTTAGACACAGAAATTTAGAAAATACTTGCAAGGAAACAAAGATTCCACATTTCATTGCGGTCCATTATTTACTTGCTATTGAAATCAAAGCTCTGTTTCTGAAACTGACAATATAAACTTCAAAGCTACAAAAATTATAGACCATAATGGAACATGAATTCTCGATTCCCATAAAGAATCCTTTGCTGACATCTTTCTAATTTTTGGTTCTTAAAGATGATTGATTTAGAAAACAAAATTTACTAATCTAAGTTAGCCGTTGACTGATCGATTAACAATTTAGTTTTGAATATCGGTCACATACTTTTTATGTCACCGCCCGCCAAACGCGTAAACTTTTTTGCCTCACCCGGTATATAAAAGGCTATTACTCAGACCACAATTTATTTCTATTGACAGGTCAGCAGGCTACCGCTGGGCCATCCACATGCACCTTAGTCGATCATATATAGAAGGAGTAATTATCATAAAACAATCCATTAAAAGTCAAACTCACCCTTTCCATGTATGGAAACAGTTAAAGCTAACAGAGCACAAAGTAGCACAACAATCTTCATTTTGACTGTTCTCAATGGTATTCTTTGAATGATTGCCTCAAGCTCAGGCCTTTGCAGTTGTGTTTTACGTCTTTAATAGGGCTATTTATACAGATCTCGGTCAAACAAGAGTGACAGTTGGATTGCGGCAAAAGTAAGGAATGCTTTCATTAAATGTGGGGGCGGAAATGGGGTCATATAACTTTATTTCCGATGCGATTCTTTGGATGTTCTTCCTTATGAAATATCCTTCCGTTTTTAAATGGTGCAGCTCCTATCGTTTTGCATTTACCGGGTGTCCCAAAAAAAGGTAACAGATTTGATCAGGGCTAGCGCTAAGAATTTAACTCCAATCAATCGGTAATAACCTTTAAACTAATTCTCGATAGTTTACTTGAAGATAGACACCCTGTTTGTTGATATTGGAGCATTGAGAGTAGAAATTTTTATCTTGAAAGTCCAGATTTGCCTTTGCCTCAAAACCAGGGCTTTTAGGATTTGGCATAAACTACAAACGTGCTTTGTGGGGACTTTCCTCGAGGATAGGCATAATGTAGAAAGTCCGAGAAAGGACCTTTACTTTGTGCATGCACATCTAATTACAAATACAAAAACTGAAAACTGAAAAAGTCCCCAAGGAATGTCTTTACTCGGCCAAAATGAAAATGAATTTACAAAGGAGAAACAACTTAAGCACGAGAGAGCGCTTCAAGGATCTTATCCTCGTGGATGTTTAGTCCTTTTGGGTATAAGTGACGAATTCCTGTTTTGTAATAATTTCAATGATCACAAAATGCATTTTATTGGAACAAGGAATATTTTCCACACTCAAGGGAATCATTTCCTTGTAGGGTAACTTTTATTTTGCATGAACAGAGATATCCCTTGGGAAAAAAATCTTGAGTTTTGATTGTCAAGTTCGATTTGGATTTCTATTAAGAATTTTTCTGAAGTATCAAGCTTCTTGTGTGTACTTGGCTATGATTCAGGAGATTCCACAACAAGCGCGTTGACAGCTTAGGCCGAAACCCAAAAGCTCTGGTTTTGAGATAGAGGCAAATCTAGACTTTCAAGACTGAAATTTCTACTCTCAATGCTCCAACATCATTATTATTGTTATTATTATTATTAAATTCTTTATAGTTGGTATTTACAATAGCTTAAATACAATTAGCTAATTCAAACCAACTATCTACAAAGGAAAAATTTACAATAATATAAAGAAAATAAGTATATTTACATCGATTTACATGATTTACATAATTACTGTTTGCTGAGGGATTTCCAAGATGTTGTTCTCAACAGCAATTTTTGCATGTACAATTTTCACCCTTCCATTCTTTTATCGATCTTTTGAAATATACGACAGATGGTGAGCTTTTTATAGCGTCAGGTAGGCTGTTCCAGAGAATGCTACCTCTAAAGGTCAACGAACTGGTCCCATAAGTTGTCGTTTTTGCTTGTGGCAGCATTAGCAGTGAACCTGATCTTAGATTATACCCAAGCTCTTTTCGCTGGAAAATATTCCACATAAAGGAGGGATTTTCGCACGATAAGCACTTGTATATTTCTACCATCAAGTTTCGTAGATTTTATACATGGACCCTAGTGTCATCAATCTTTTGAAGAAGCTCATCGAAGCTCGATGTATAGTCTTCAAGAAGTATTCTCAAGGCTCTTTTGTGAACTCTGTCTATTTCTTTGTTTTGCTTTTTACCGCAAAGCATCCAGACAAGTGGACAATAATTGAAATTTGACATTATGAATGTATTGTACAGGATCTTCCCTTTCTTTTCGTCGATGTAAGGTGCGACCCTTGAGAACGCACTGACTTTTCTGCTAACTTTTTGGCACAGTGTTTTCACGTGCTTGTCAAATTTCAGCTCATCGTCAACACTTATCCCAAGTAGTTTGGCAGACCTTGTCACATCATTTGATTTGTTTTCTATTTCTAAGAAAAATTCTTGATGCTGCTTTAGGCCAAGAAACATTACTTGAAATTTTTTGGGATTTGCCACCATTCTGTTATCTTTGAACCAGTCAAGAGCTCTAGAGATGTCATCCTCAAGTCTCATTGCCACTGACTCGACATCTTTGTCACATGCATACACGGTATTATCATCTGCAAAATTGCAGACATGGGAGGACTTCATAGCGAAGATGAAGTCATTGACAAAGATATTGAAGAACAGTGGACCGAGAATTGAGCCCTGTGGAACTCCTGACACTATTTCTTGCCATTCACTGAATGTTAAACCTACTTTCACGCTCTGTTTTCTTTGTGAGAGATAGTTTGAGATTAGTGCAAGACTGTTTGGCCCAAACCCATAGGCTGCAAGTTATCAACAAACAAGGTATCTGTCTTCAATTTAACTATCGAGGATTAGTTTAAACGTTGTTTCCGACTAATTCGAGCCAAGTTCTTAGCGCTAGTCGTGATCAAATCTGTTACCTTTTTTCTGGGACACCCGGTAGTATGCGGAAAGAAACTTCATAACTATTCCCAAACTGCTCAGAGAACTACGCATTTGTGAGGCCCTATTGAAGCAATCATGTGAACAGTTTCGTTTGCATTAAATAAAGACAAGTTCTCAAAATAAAGACCTTGTCCTTTATGTTCAAAAGCGTTTTATTCAGAAGATTTTCAATTTCTTTCTTCTAGCATACCGGGTGAGCCAGAAAAACTCTTTTGAAAATTCATAGCGCCAAGAATATTTCACAGACTCACAAATTCAAATTAAAGCCGAAAGAGTGAAGTATTTTTGAGATATTTCTCGTTGCAAATATAGAATAATATCGCCCCTATCAGACCACCATCGATTCTGTGTTGTGCAACAGCCTTGAATGAAATGTTAGAATTAAAAGGAAGCTTGGGCCTAGCTAATCCAAAAAGCGCGCGAAAGTTGTTTGCTGATGTCATCTCTTTGATATTTCTTCATTTTCGCTGTTTTGTTTTGCTCAGAAGACTTGCAATAAAGTTTTGAAGTTGACCTACCTGCCATGAAGGTGTAAGTACAATTCACATTTCCTTTGATGTTTCCACACACCTTGTCTATTTTGTGTCGTTTCTCGATATCTCTTTCAGTTAACATAGAATAGTCTTCATGAATGTTTCTTTCGACTCTTCTCGTTTCATATCCAAAGAAATTTCGAGAATCGCACACAAATTGCGAGACCTAGGGCTCCTTTTGGAAGAGCACTGCAACTGACATTATGCCGCCCAGATGTGTCCACCGTATGAAACCCTTTAGTTTTGTAGACTGTTGACACATCGTGTGGTTAGAGTTGACTGAGGTCAAGGCTTGGAGAGTTAAAAGCGAGAGTGAAATTAACAATATTTTGAAATCATTTTCAATCAAATTAGAATTGGTCATGTAACTTTCTGGCTTTCTGGGAAAGTAAAAAATACTTTGTTGAACTGTCAACGGCCTTGAAAAGATTTTTATGTGCTAAATTCATCGTCCTTCTACGGTGGTCTGATAAGGGCGATACGGCCTAATTTATGCATTTCAGACCTGTCCGTATTTGTGTGGTTCCAGCATGACAACAAGGAAACGGATGGAACAACTCTCACTTTGAGGTTTGTAGCAAGAGTTGAGAAGCCTATTCAAGGTGAGTTCTCTTCCAGAAATTCTTTGACCTCTCCGAAAATCTTAGTTTTCTGAAAAGTGGTCTGATAAGGGCGATAGTGCTCTAGATAAATTTAACTTCATAAAAAGTTCATGGTTGCAAAATGACTGAAAATTAGCATAAAACGTTGATCAAATCATAATGGATTCCTCGCACGGATCAATAAAGAATATGCAATTGTCCGTTGGTTAGGGATATGCATTGCAGGTTTGTTGCAATGGGACTGAAGCTCTGTTCAAGTATCTGTTTGAAAACTGATGTCGTATAACTCTTGAGAGAGGTGAAACGCCCATTGTGTATCGTTCTGTGTAAAGAGAGACCTTGAAATTTGATTAATGTTTTAGGCCCTTTTTCAGTCGTTTTGCAACCATGAATTTTTTTTAAATTTACCAATGCTTCTAGTGCTGGTAAGACAGTGCGAAAAATCACAAAAATACTTCAATTTTTTGGCTTCTAACTAGAATTCGAATCATTGACATCGGTGAAGTACTCCTGGTGCTATGAATTTTTAAAAGTGGGAACTTTTTTCAGGCTCACCCAGTATTATAGACTTGTTCATTTTTTTGATTTATCAACTGAAAATCAATCCGAAAAAATGTCTAGAGCCTGAAAATGGAATGTACGACTCTATGGAAGAACAGCATCCAGACGCGTTTATGCATGTATGTATTCTTGTATTCAGTTACTATGTATGTAATCATGTATTCAAGTGCGTAGTTTAATACTGAAGGGATTGCGTTTATAAAGATTAAAGGATTGATATAATGATGATAAATACCAATGATAAATACCTACAATGCAAGGAAGTTAGATCACTCGCTTCGCTCGCGCTTCGACATTTCATATTAGAAGGGAGCCTCTTATATGAGTCAACCCTATTTTAACCGGGGGCACTTCCCCCCCCCCCCTCCCGAACTTTTTTAAGTAGCTCTAAGGGCTTTTCTTATAATTTCATTGGCAATCAGAAAATACAAATTTTGATGCCTATTGTCAAACCACGTGACCACCAGATGCCCATATTTGGAGAGTGGTCACAAAGAAAATCGTTAAAATTGCTCTAGTTTCTTGATGTTGTGTTGAATCTCATTAATATATATATATATCTACCGGATGAGTCAATAAAAACGTCCGGCGTTTGAAAAAATCCTGTTCCTTGAATATCAAAGCAATGATGTTGAAACCTGTCTTGTTTTATCCTCGATATGCCAAATTAGGTCCAGTAATTTACCCGGCTTTAATCGGTCATTCCTTCCCGTCGAAATAGGAGATTTTCTGCAGAAAGCCCCTTTCGAAAACTTGCAAAAACGAGCGAAAGCAGCAAACAAAATTTCCCTTTGTTCTACTTCCTAGCAACAATGACTCCTGGATGTGCTCATGTATTTCGTCCTCATGGGAGAATGGAATCCCCCTTAATAAGTTATTCACACTAGGGGGAAGACTTTTCTACCATCCAAAACGAAAGCACGTGCTAAAGCATGCTGAAAGTCATCGCTGTGAGGTACACACATCAGGGATTCTTGCTTGTAATTTTAGCACGTTTTTTAAGGTTTCTCAAAGGGACTAATTTTGGAAAATTGCCTACAGAATCTGAACGGAGTGACCGACTTTAGCCAGGAAAATTTCTGAAAATAATTGAACATGTTAGCTATTCAATCAAATATTGCAAAATATCATTGCTTATATATTCAGGGAGCAGTAGCCTTTCAAACGTCGGGCGTTTTTTGTGACTCACCCGGTATAACACTCGATTTTTCTCGATGAGTACTTTCATTTGACATATAATTAATCTATATTTGCTGACCTCAGCCGTTTATAACTTCTATGACGTCATACATCTTTATGACGTCATATTTCTAATTAATTAGCAACGTTTGCATGAAAAATCATGTAATGACTTGAAATATTGATAAAACTAATTGATTTCACCAAAAGTGTGCGAAATTGGTTATGTTTAAGCATTATTATTGAGCAAACAACTTTTCATTGAATCGAATTACCATTACTTAATTAGCTAATATTCAAATAACAATATTCATATAAAACTAAATGAAATCGTAAACTAAGGCTATCAAGAAAATATTTGGATAGTTTTTAGCCTATTTCATCTCGTTATTGAACATAAATGTACCTTTTTCTCCTAATAGCTCAATTTCGTCAAAATTTGTCCTATTTTTGGTTGCCTAGCAACCAATCACGTGATTAGAAATTAATTGATGTTATTTTTGAATTCTCCTTTGTTTAATTATGACACAGTGCAAGTTTCATTGTCATGGCTATTATAATAGGGTTAGCAAGACCCGAGGCTGGAGTGGAAGATTCTGCCTTCCTAGATGTTTGATTTTGCATCCTTTGAACTTTTCATTTTGTGTTCATATGACAAGCGCAACACCACCGGTATACTGAGATCCCACCTCGTCAGAAGTGAATTTTCACACAGGTGAGATTTATCGTTTCCATATGAACAAAGCACTACTGGCTTGGTTAGGTGAACTGGCCTATTCTTTGATCGTTACTGGTTAATCTATTCATATTTCACAGAAGCAGTGAGACTTTCACCACCTCGCCACTCAGCCATTCGACTGAACAGTGAAGTCAAAATCACATTTAAGTAGTAAATATGCCCTGCTAACCATCTTAGGGTCTCGACAGACTGTGGTTCAGATCACAAGCTCTTCTGCTGCCAAAACCTTAAGATTTGAGAAATGCAGTGACAATGACCCAACAGTGTCAGTCGTATGAGGACGAACATTTTCTTGATAAATGCCTTCTTGAAAAAATTGCAATTGTTTTTTAAAGACACTGACACTGGTAAGCTGTGGCAACAAACAGAAACTACAATTCCAATTTTTGATAGTTTTCCAGTTACGGTCACATCCTACAAGCTGTTTTCAAAAATAGATATCAGCAAACTGTTCTTCTTTGGAAAAAATTAATTTTTGCCCTCAGATTTACACAGTGTTTCTTTTTAATTGATACCTCATGTCAAAATGAGGTGATGAAATTGAATTCTGAATTCTGTAAACTGGCATAATTCGGTAAGCCAAATGACTTTTCTTTATATGATAGACCATATGATATGTTTTTACGCAGGAAATTACTTGAGCTTTAGTGCACTATGAAAGTTTTTCTTTATCCTGCATCAATTAAATTTGAAACAGATTAAAACCAAAACTTAAATTCAGAGGCTCTGGTACCCAGGCTACTATGAGGTTGAAGCAGAAAACATAATGTTATGAAGCTACCTGCACACACCATGAATTTCACGATTTTTTTGCGTCAAGATGTAAAAGATGAACAGGGTGTCCCCAAAAAAAACTTGCATCCCGTTTTGTGTGGCCACTGTGGAGGACCTGTAGAGTGAATTAAGTGGTTGCTGATTTATGGTAGAGAAAAGGCAAAATCGATGGTTGCTTCAAAAACAGCACTTCTTTTGTTCTCCAGCAGCGTCACAATACTGAAAAGTAAGTTTTCAAAAAAGGGTTCAGGCATCGTATCAAAATTTTCACTACATGTTTTAAAAGTAGAAATTGCTCTCCTACGAATAGACAACACTGCCAACCCTTTGAAAAACTTTGATACGATCCTACAACCCTTTCTTTGAAACTTACTTTACTTTGATATTGCTGGAGAAGGATAGAAGTGCTGTTTTTGAGGCAACCACTTATTTTGCTTTTTCTCTGCCATAATCAGCAACAACTTATTAGATTGACTCATATTAGGTATCAAATTCTAATTTGAAGCTAGACCTATGCAACTGACTAAGACTGCGTTCACACGATGCCAGCACATTTTGAAAACGGTGAAAAATTCGACGGATAGGCCTCCTGTTCACACGAAAACGGCACATTTTTTGCCGGCAGATTTCGAAAACGGTAGATTTTGAAAACGGAACCGTAACCGGCATAAATTTGAAACAGCATCGTTTAAACACTCAACAAAGATGAAAACAGAACATTTTTCGACACTTTTGGATCGAGACAGGTCTATTCTTAGGGTGTAGATACTATTCTTTGGCATCAAATCCTGCAACGAGTTTTTATCGTCAAATTTCCTACCGTTTTCAAATTGTGCCGACATCGTGTGAACGCTAGCTCAAATTTTGCTACCGTCACTTTTTTCATCGTTTTCAAAATCTACCGGCATCGTGTGAACGCAGTCTAAATGTCGAAATTATTGAATCTACAGCTCCTCCACAGCAGCTACACAAACGGGGCACAACATTTTTTGGGACTCCCTGTAAAAATGTGAACAAAATTTCGCTAGAAGTATGACCACAACTAAATGGCACAGATACTTTGCCAAAATAAGCAAAAATCGAGAATTATCCCAATCAACGAACACGTTGCCCTCGAAAAGCATTTACAACTGGTTTGCAACATGATTTTGAAGATAGGTGAAACCTGCATTTCCTGATGATCACCAGAACAATTTCTTTTATGTCCATCCATCTTTGATTTGGTTAAACATATCGAAGGAAACCAACAGAGTCATTGGCGACTTCAAGATTGAAAAAAAACATCAGATTCTAAATGCTAGGTAAGACGGACTCTTTTCCTTGAAAAGTGCCGCATTGTACGGTAGTTCTCTACAGTTAAAAATTGCATAAAGGGAATTTCAAATGTAGTAATTTTAACTTAAGTAATGCTTAAACTTTAAAGATTGGGACAAAGCATTCCATCGTCTTTAAACGATTTAGGTACTTGAGGTATCAAGTCACCACTGAACTTTTATCATAGGCTTGTCAATCCAATCGTGAAGTTTTTTTCAAACAGGAGTACTTCATTGGCATAGCCGGTACCGGGGGGGGGGGGGGGGGTTACTCATACGTTTTTCTATAAGGGACGTGCCGCTGAACAGGGTATCATTTTCAGGATTCCGACTCCGGGACAGTGTTCATTTTCGTAAAAATCGGACCCATGACAGGGTCCTGTGAAAATGCTGCGGACTGGACCGAGTTTGTAGGATAATTAGATTTTTGACCTTTATTTTGTGGGGAGTTGCGAACTGGCGTAGAGACGGGATGGACGTGTAAAATAATTGTGAACTAGCATGGAGAGAGACGCAAAATCTATGCACCTATGAATCTATGAATCTATAAATCTATTAATCTATGGACCTGAAGAATTTGATAATACTTCAGGTCCATATTTGCCATTTTTGACTCCGAAAGATCGTTGTAGGCCATTTGCACTCTACGAATGTGATTAAAATAGCTTGGATGGCAATATTTCCACATTTTTGATGATTTCTTAGAAACGTTTCTTTGTAGGGAATCATTTTTTTCAAGAAACAAAGGACAGGGTATTGTTTAAGAAAATTTTACTCCGGGACAAGGTATCACTACAGGAATTTGACTCCAAGACGGGGTAGCTTTTGAGATTTTCTAAAGGCACCCCCATTATGTTCGTAGCCCAAGTACCATCCAATAAGAAAGGCAAAAAATGATATAAAGATTGAGTGCCATGGAGTCAAGATCTTTCTCAGTCTTATTTTGACAAGGTCGAAGATCTGCCGCTGAATGTGCTGGAACGACCATTTCACAAGATAATAAATGGAAATTTCTTTAAGAATAACAAAAAGAGGATTCGATGACAAATCACACAAACTTCATTTCAGTCATCTATATCATGAATCAACTTAATTCCCGGAGGGGGTACTTGAACTAAATTTGTACAGGGATGTGCCCACGAAAAAATTTTTTCACCCTGCTCCAGAATTTTTGCCTTCAAATGATACCCTGTTCTAGAAAAAAATCGGTGTAAATTTTACTCAAAAACACGAAAATTTGAATAGATAATAACCCGTTGTAACAAAATTTCCTCCTTTGACATGTTTTGACAACCTGCTCCAGAAAATTTGCCTTTTTTTGATACCCTGTTCTAGAAAAAATATGCGAAAACGATACCCTGAAAAACGGCAATTCCCCGTCAGATAAAAATACTAAGTACCCCCCCCCCCCCTCACCTGGGACTTAATTGCATGGATGACTTGTAGTTTCTTTGGGAAAGGGAGAGTAAATCATAATTTGAAGTGAGCACTATGTGATAAACAATAGAAATATTTGGACATTTTCAAGCATGTAGCTCTAATTCTAGCTTTCCGATTTTTACAAACAGGAATACAGCTAGCATATCAACTGAGACAAGAAAATTTGATTTTTCGGGATCAGTCCTACTGTTACCAAATTATCCTTACTTCCGCCAAAATACTTCTCCAAATTCTTCAACATATGTCAAAGACATCCTGTCATATTTGCTACGAATCCTGTCTCATTATAATAGAAAATAGTCCAGAAACAACTGCACAGCACTTTTTTCTATCAAATGTTTAAAAAAATCTATAACTAATATAATTTGATTCAACTATGCCATTCATAGTGGAGAAAGACACAAGTTCATCGAGTTTCCACTATGCAGCAGTCCAAAGTAGTTACAATTATGCCGTTTCCCTGTTAACAGTTATCTGGAGGGGGGATGGGCAACTTCACCCCTCTCTCACCTTCACAGGCTGAAATAATGTACTTTTTAAGCTCATAACCTTCCATTTGTACATCAAAAGCCTTGAAAATAGGTTGACACAGTCCTAAAGTTTCTATAGGGAAATTGGAGAGAAATAAACTAATGTAAATACTTGATATGTATCAACATGATACCCCGCAGTAACGACCCCCCGCTGGACATGGAAATTACAGCGGGGAAATCACGAAACTATACATTTCAGCGGGGATTGAAAATACCGTAATGGGGAAATAAAACCTTTTGGCAATTATATGTCAAACTCATTTTCCTGAAACTCATTTTCCTGGCGGGTCATCCTCTTACCTTGGCGGGGCAGCGTTTCAGCGGGGTCGTCACTGGGGGTGTAACATGACCAGGAAGTAGTTCGTGATTCCAACAAAACTATTTGAATGAACAGTTCATTTTTAGCATCATGCTACATATTTGGCATCCAAGATCCTTGCAAGGTGTCAGAAGTCAACGACGAAGTTTCCATTGGGAAATGGATCAAATTAAAGAAATGGGAAGTATTTCGTAATTTGAACTTTATCTTTTGGGTTACTATTTGAATCGACGGTTCATTCTGTCTACACAAGGTTTATATTTGGTACAGCACTGCCTTGCAAACCAGAATTCAACTATATCATTTCATAAAGAAGCAGAAAAAGCCAAGAAACTGATTTTTTTCAAAATGACTGGAAGTATTTTTTGATCCTAGCTTTACTTGTTGAAATTATGGGTCGTAATTTGAGTCAATAGCTCATCTTACCGCAGCATGGTTCATAAGTTACACCCCCCAGTAACGACCCCGCCGGACCTTGTAAATACAGCGGGGAAATTATGAAAAAATACATTTTTAGCGGGGATTAGAAATATCATGACGGGGAAATAATTTTAGGATATTATCTATGATGGAACTTGCATAGTTTTGACTCTTTAAACTCGAAGCTTAGCGGGGAAACGAGTTTTCTCGGCGGCTCATCCTTCAACCTTGGCGGGGCAACGTTTCAGCGGGGTCGTTATTGGGGGGGGGGGGTGTGTTAAATTGGCACGAAGGAGCTTCGTAAGGCACTAGAAGTCTCAGTTGGGAATTATGAAGTTTCAGTTGGGAAATAAAGTACTGTAGAGAAATGTAAATATTTCTTTGTTCATTATAAGGCATCTAGGCAAAGAGGGCCTCCAACCTAATTAAAGTGAATTCTGTAAACTGGCATAATTCGGTGAGCCAAATGACTTTACTTTACATGGCAGACCATATGGAATGTTTCTACGCTGGAAATTACTTGACCTTTAGTGCAGCATGAAAGTTTTTCTTTATGCAGCATCGATTAAATTTGCAACAGACGAAAGCCAAAACTCAAATTCAAACATTGTTGAGGTTGAGGCAGAAAACATAATGTCATGAAGCTACCTGCACACACCATGAAATTCACGATTTGTTTGCGTCAAGAGTATCTGTCTAAAAAATATCAATCCCTGTCAAATGATGGGGATTCGTCGGTTTTTCTAAAGCCTAAAGTCTCCCAAAATAGCTGGAATCAAATGTAAAGCCTCCCGATAGAAAGTACATTATCATAACAGAATATGTAAGAAAATGGACAGAAATTGCTCTGTTTATATTGAGCTATGGGAATTTGATGCATTGATTCAAGCAGCAGTTTTGTTATCCAGATAAAATTCTACAATGCAAGTTACTATCTACTCTACAAATTAGTACTATACAGCTGTACGACACTGCAGGGACATGAGACCATACGAGATGCAAAATAGAATGACTACCCCATGGCCATCACATTTAACAATAAAAGAGAAAACGCTACCAGGACAACACACAAGAGAAAACGAGAAAATATAATCACTTGTAATTTAAACACTTTACGCTAAGTTACATATGAAGGACTTTTGTGGTGAAGACTGAGGAGAGGAAACTCGAAATAACGAGCCTATGCATCACTCCATCACATCAAATGGAATTTAAGTCGACTTGATAGGAGGACTTTATGCAAAATTTGAGCGATTTCCTTGGACAGTTTATTCAGCCTAGCATCATAAATATATACCCTAACACTTCTCAAAAACAGCAAATAATGTCTTATGGAGAAAGAGAAAAAACCCAATTCAAAGGAAAATATCAGAACCTGAGAGGGAAGTCCTATCCTATGTTATTACAGCATCAGCTTTGGAAATTTGACATAGCCAGCTATTAACTCTGTCAGCAGTTTCTTCTGATCATCAGCTTCCTTGTCTTTACCCCCCAAGCCTCTCAAATCATTTGAAGTCTCCAATGAAGTTTCCATACGGAAATAATTTCATGTAAGGAAATCGATATGTTTCAACAAACGTAGTCTTCTCTCATTTCAGATCAAGTTATTGAACAAGGGTGCTAGCTGAATCAGCAGTTCATTGCTTCATCATCCAAATAAGGCTTTAAGTTGGCCCTTCAGTGATAGTGACAGGCTATACGCCTATAAATGACAACTGCAAATGATGCACCCTTTGAGAGCTTGTCAGCAGCTTGGCAATTGCTATATATACCGGTAGCTATAGCAATTTAGAGTAATATTCATCGCGCTTTGCAAAGTGTCTCTACCCATACCTGAAAGAGATTATTCTGCAAGGAATATCGGAAAGGATGAAGACATTTCTGCTGCTTGGAATGCTGCTTGCACTGTCAGTGTCTAACCAAGGAAGTAGCTTAGGTTTGATATTTGAAGCAATCTTTTCCACTTTCTTTGTGCCTAAGGCTGAAAAATTTCTCAAGCGTAAATAGGTTAAGAAAGGAGTTTGTTGAAATGTAAAGGAAGGTAAAGAATCAACGGGAGGATAAAACAAATAGTCGTTTAGTCAGTTAAGTTCCGTTTATTTCCTTCTGTTATTGGATTTTCGAAATATTCACGTCATTTTTCTAAAGAATCGTTTCCCCTTTCTTGAGGCAGAATTGACATTAGAAAAGAGGCTTGGAGAATACAAACCATCTATCTTCAAACAGTTGTGATAAGAAGTGTTTAGTTTTTAAGTTTCAATTGTCTTCGTTTGTTTGTATTTGCATGTGATATTCAATTTAAGTTAAATTGGCACACAAATTTTTAGTCTATCTGCAAATTTTCATAATCTTGATGTTAGCGAGTTTAACTTTACGACAATTACAATGTTGAAAATTTATAAGGGATTTCACTGTGAATAATGATTGAGGGTTGGACTTGCCTAAGTCTCTCCCGCGTGAAGAAATGGTATTTTTGCCCCGGGATGCCATCTCATAAGAGCACACGTTTTAATGTCTTTTAAACTTATTCTCGGTGTGGCAAGTTTTATCTTGTGAAGAGATTTGCTTTCAACTAGATCATGTTGTGAATCACAAAGGGGGCTTTCCAAACTATTTTATTCTCCCCTGGTAATACCACAGGTGATGTACTTGTAGCGTTGGCAAGGCGTTGGTAAAATGTTGAAGGGGCTTTGGTTAAGAGTTCATTCCTTTACAAGACTCTCATGCAAGGTCTTACGAAGAAAATCTTTTTTGAAATACATGAAGTGACCGATTCAAATGGGGAAACGTTCATGATCTAAGCTAGACTGTTGGCTGCACAGAAAAATTTGATTCAGGACAATCAGGTGGCTAAACGCGATGTTACAGTTCTCCAAATACCCTGCCCTTTTTCTGACTCACCCGGTAGAACTTAGCATAGCTGTTGAAATGTCAAGATTTCATGAAAGTAAACATCATTTCTTTACACAGAATCTACATTTGCAAGGATCAGAGATCAAGAATTGGTAGATGACAGCGCAGAAAGGATTGCCGATGACAATGAAGATTCTGACGGTACTTTTTCGTTGCAAATCTGCAGCAAAATAATTTTGCAATATTTCTGCAACTATAGTCTGTCTCAAATGAGGTGTTTCAAGAAGGTGTCCGCGAACAACAACTAAAGTGTTTTGCATCAGCAATTTTGCGTTGTCGTAAATCTAAATTGGCATATCATCTGGGATAGACGTTAACTTGAATGATTGTTTGAACCAAATTGCAATTTCAATACAGGGCAATTGTAATGCTGACTTTAGGGTGAGCAAAAACAACTTAGTGATGTTTGGAGAGAATAAGTGTGTTTCGGTCCTCTTCACATGGCAGAAGCAAATTTGAGAGAATTATCGAGGTTGGAGAGGTGTTTGTAGAGGTGTTGAAAAAATTTAGTCCGCAAGTTTTGGCTAGAAGATGCAAATAGTCCTCATGCGGCTACTATATTTATACAGAATCGCATTTCCATTGAAATTCTGAATCCTTCGTAGCAGCCAACACTGTACTCAGTTAACTTCAGTTACCTTCACACTGGAGCACAGACATGTGCCAAACTAACAACGCAGGGACATGTGCCAAAATAACAGCTCACAGATGCTAAAAATTTGTACATGTTTATAATTTGGTGGTTTATTGTTTTTTCAATTCTGAGATCAGACTTAACTGTTAATGGAGTGTGTTGAATTTGCTTGAGACGTGGGCCTTGAATTGCGGGCCGTAGATAGATTTGCATAGGTCGTGGGTACTTTTTGGAAAGATGTTTTCTTACATATGATCCTAAAATATTTATATAAATAACGACAACAATTAAACGAGATAGAGAGAGCAAAAATATGTAAATCGTAGCGAGAAAGGACACAAAGTCATCGAGTTCCTACTGCAAGCGACATTTACAACAATTGAATACAACGATAACATCTAATATCTAGATCTAACAAATAAACATACACTAGACTTAGGTTACAAAGACTTAGGTGTACCAGGACCATCAAAGAAATCTATCTCTGCATAGTAATTTGATGGTTTTATTTCTAGCCTAACCGCTGTGTTCATTTGATGAAGGGAATGGTCGCTCCAAGAATTATTCTGTTCACAATCACATTTACGTTTGGGCTACCAAAGAGTAGTGATTCGCAAACAGTCTTACTAGATTATTACTTTCCGCTTTCCAAACTCTCAATGTCAGTCAATGCCAGGAGGGTTCCCGAGCTGACCGAGGAGATCTCTACACTGCAATTCAAAGAGAGTGCAATGCTGGAGAAAGTGCTCGCTATCTTCTTTACCTTTGCCACAAGCACAGATAAAGTCCATACATTTAAAATTATGCTTAATTTTGTGTTAATTTAAGGCACTAAACTTCGAACGAAGCTTATTCAGAAGTCTAATGCCTGCTATATCGTGCATATCATAATTTGGCCTTTGAGCAGGTCTTTTGATTCCCAGCAAGTCACGCTTGAAGTCAGCAATCAATGAAGAATTTCTGATATCAAGAGTGAGTCAGTTCAATTCAAAAAACGTATTCTAGAAGTAGGTGTTTGAAAACGGGAGAGTTCTACCAATGTTTTGCTTATACAGTCGCACACTTCTGAGATTGTACAATCTGAGGAAGTGTTCCCTATCGCGTCGGGGTTCAGGTAGTTGCCCTCGTCGTTCCTTAAGAACGACGCATGCTCAGACGAGTGTCACCTGTGTTAGATTGTACATGACTTGACACTCGGGTGGAATTTTCTGCATACAATTACTTAGGATGGTTTGAGTTCTTTAGCTTGAAACAATGGCTCAAGCATCTATACCATCTCATCTTATAGAGAGTTTCAGTATAGAGAGTCATCTTATAGAGAGTATCACTAAATCTTCGAAGGTGGAGTAGACGTCTCACCTTGTTCTACAAGTTTATGAATGATTTAACACCTGCATATACAATAAATCCAATTCCGCCGTTTCAACAGTCGCAGTACTCTCTTCGCAATCAGGATGTCGTTGGGCGAATTGGGGCAAGGACAGAAAAATTTCAGTCTGCCTTCTATCCTCACTGCTTATCCGAATGGAATAAACTTGATCCAGAAGTTAGAACTGCGCCATCTGTTGCTGTTTTTAAGTCAAAGTTGCTATCCAAAATACGCTCTCCTGCAAAATTCGTTTTTGGCATTCATGACCCTAAAGGACTATCCTATATTACTCAACTAAGGGTTGGTCTTAGCGCACTGAACCTTCACAAATTCAAGCACAATTTTAGGGATACAATAAATCCAATGTGCCCCACAAATGATGGTGTCGAGGATACTGAACACTTTTTGTTGCATTGCCCTTTCTTTGACGAAGAACGACGAGATCTTCTCGCTGGAGTTTTTTCACTATTGCGACCATATGGATATATTGATCCTTCAAACAAGTTTCTTACCGAGCTTTTATTGTATGGCGATAAAGGTCTTTCTAATGACGTTAATAGAGATATATCAAAATTAACCTTACAGTACATCCATAAAACTGGTCGATTTGATTGAGATGATTGCAAACCTCGCTACATTCCACCACCCTCTCCCGTTTATCAAAAACTTATGAGTAGATTGCATGTATTTCTCTTTGTTGTTCTCTTTGTTCATGTAATTCTCTTGTCTTGTTTTCTAATCCTCTATATAAATATTTATGTTTAATGGCCTCGGGGTAGACATTGTCTTTTGCTCCTCGGGGTATCGTTATAGTAGTATTGTGGAGTCATTTCCGAAAGTAGTGTAGTGTAGCTTATATTGTAGAGTATTTCTGTAGGTAGTGTAGTGTAGCTTGTAACATATATTGTAAATTTTTTATTGGAATATAGGAAAAAAAATCTTATAGAGAGTTTCCCAACAACCCAGTTCCTCGCATAGCATTTGCCTATTTGTACTTCTTCATGCACCGGTCACCGCCATGGCAGCCAAATATTGAGTCCGTTCAAACTTACGCATGAAGCTTTGGAGCATCTCAGGGTCATGCCTGTGATAGTCAATGTCATCATAATCTAAATGAGGTGTAGCATGGAGCTTGAAAATTTGATTAAGAACGTGCCTAGAAACATCATTAGAAATAGATCGCATTAATTCAATTCCTCGCCTTGCCTTAAAGATAGCTTCCTTTCCTTCATATGACTCTGGAGGGATTTAGAGTGAGACATGGGTGGTGGGTGAAACATTTTTGCGCGGCTTTTTCGTCTCATGAGGACAAAACATTTTGTTGCATAAGTGACACATTTTGCGTGAATGACGAATTTGCCGCGAATCGTGCTTTGAAACTTTAGTAACTCAAATCACTGTCGTCGTTGTCAATTTCATTTCCAACATTGAAAGCTTTCAATACAATTTTTTCAACTAACGGCCTCTTTTTGGAAATTTTTGGAAAATTCATGATATGAACTTCCTGGCCACGGATTTGGATTCAACACCCAATGTTTAGTCTGAGTGCAAATTTTTCATATACCTAGAGTTTACGACATTAACAATTTGAAAATCTATAAGCGATTTGACCGTGAAAATCGTGCAGGGTGAAACTTTCACCTATCAATCATTATTCACATTCAAATCCCTTATAATCTTTCAACTTTGTTACTGTCGTAAAGTTCAACTTGCTGACACTAAGATTATGAAAATTTGCAGGTAGACTAAAATTTTTGTGCTGCATGTGAATCTGAGGTCAGAAAGTTCCTATGAAGCAGTCTACAGAAAAATGTTGAAAAATCCCAAAACGAGGTCTCTTAGTTGAGAAGGTGTATAGTTGACAAATTTCTGTTGTGAAGGAACATAGCTAACAGCTGGATTTTACTATCTTTTCCACATTCTTTCTTCTCTTTAATACAGCCAAATTGGGGTTATTTTTTTTCTATAAAACAGTTAAGAAGAAAAAGCCTTGCAATACAATACTGTGAAAATTTTTCTGTCAAACTGTTTCAAGTCGACCTTCCTATTTTTCCTTGTTTCACTCGAATTTAGTTTCAGCCCTCTCGCAATATGAATTTTATTGCGACGAGCCTCATTCCGGATAACTTGTTCAAGAAACCTGATGTGGGTCCTTATTCAAACGATTTCTCTGACACTTTTGTAGACGATGGAATGGAAGAAAATGAAGAACAGCCGATCGTAGAACAGCATCATGGGTATAATAGGCACTCATTGCACATACCACATAAAAGATGGGGTCCTTTCCCATTGGGCAAGAGAGATGAAGAGAGAGACCCAATCGTAGCACGACACCATGGATACGGCAGGCATACATTGCACATACCACATAAAAGATGGGGTCCTTTCCCATTCGGCAAGAGAGATGAAGAGAGAGACCCAATCATAGCACGACACCATGGATACGGCAGGCATACATTGCACATACCACATAAAAGATGGGGTCCTTTCCCATTCGGCAAGAGAGATGAAGAGAGAGACCCAATCATAGCACGACACCATGGATACGGCAGGCATACATTGCACATACCACATAAAAGATGGGGTCCTTTCCCATTCGGCAAGAGAGATGAAGAGAGAGACCCAATCGTAGCACGACACCATGGGTACGGCAGGCATACATTGCACATACCACATAAAAGATGGGGTCCTTTCCCATTCGGCAAGAGAGATGAAGAGAGAGACCCAATCATAGCACGACACCATGGATACGGCAGGCATACATTGCACATACCACATAAAAGATGGGGTCCTTTCCCACTCGGCAAGAGAGATGAAGAGAGAGACCCAATCGTAGCACGACAACATGGGTACGGCAGGCATACATTGCACATACCACATAAAAGATGGGGTCCCTTCCCATTCGGCAAGAGAGATGAAGAGAGAGACCCAATTGTAGCACGACACCATGGGTACGGCAGGCATACATTGCACATACCACATAAAAGATGGGGTCCTTTCCCATTCGGCAAGAGAGATGAAGAGAGAGATCCAATCGTAGCACGACACCATGGGTACGGCAGGCATACATTGCATATACCACATAAAAGATGGGGTCCATTTGGAAAGAAGGATGAGGAGTGAGAGCCTGGTATAACATTATTGCAAGATCTGGAGAAAGAAATGATGTTGTATGCAAATTTACCTTAAATCATCTTTCTTTTAGACTAAATTAATATTTTCAAGAACAACTTATTTTTGATGTGATTCATAAGTTCACTTGACTGTAGTATTACTAAGAAAACTTTGCAAAGAAGAAGAGAACATGAGAATATCTTAAGGTGGCCTGAAGCGAAATTGTTTATTGTTTCAACTGAATATAATATCTCATTTCATTTTTAAGTTATCCCAGGACTTCAGGTAGCCACTGGTGACGTCATTTTGTTTGCAAATTAGGAAGTTATAGCTGTATCTTACCTTTGAAAGGTTACAGATGCGAAATGCTTTGCAGCTTTGCTACACAAATTAAGTAGGAGTTGTTTCGTGAATTTGTATGGTGTTATTCATCTTTGGAAGCAATGTCAACCTTGTATACGTTACTCGCTTTGGGCAAACAAAAATGACGTCATCGGCTCAGCTGGTCCTACAAAATGGTTGACAACTCGAAAACAAAACAAGGCATCAAAAAAATTTTAATAAAAGTTTGCATCACTCAATGGTACCATACCCTGGCATCAATAAAAATTTCACTTCAGATCACCTGCTTTAAGATTCAAAAAGAGTTTTAATCGTCGTATTTTGATCAGCAAATCAAAAGGAATCACGCAGTGGGCACGGTCAGGTTCAACGTCGACTTCCCAGGGGGGAGGGGGTACTCCCTAACTTTCAATACGTTCCATGCCAATGTTTGGGGTCCGAAAATTTGCATTAAATCAATATTTGGGGTCTGTGAATTACAACATGGACACAAATTCAATATTTTGGGTCTACAAATCTGAAGAAAAGAAGAATCGTGGAATTTGTCTTGCATTGACTTCACATGGAATGCAGTATGACCCTCAAGTTGCGAATCATGAAATAAATGTTATGGTGTTATGTAAAAACTTAGAAAGATCAAGAAGCTCAAATAGAAATCATTAAAACACATTATGCGGGTCATAACAATATTTGGTGTCCCGAAAACATTAGGCATTTAGGGGTCAGCAAAGAAATAGTGGCATGGACCCCCCCCCCCGTATTAAAAGTTAGGGAGTGCCCCCCTGGGGTCGACTTGTAGTTGATATCATGTTTGAACAATTGATCAACCAGAAACCCAAGCTCCGCTGACATAACTTTTCTGACGGAATTTCTGTGTTAGACTTGTGCGGTTGATCTGATTTCACATTACACTTTTGACAACAAAAATCAATTTTCAACTTTTCATCTAAATGCAGCCTTCTTTGTTCTAACTGAATTGTTATGGAGCATCTCTTTCTCCAAAAAACATAGAAAATGACTCTGCGTTAGAAAGCTTTCGGCCAGGCTATGTAAATCTCATTGCTTTATTTCCAAGTTGGCACAAAACTTTAACTTATCGTAGATGTCAGTAACGTAAAGGGAATAGACATAGCTATATCTCGTAGCCGCTATAAATAGGTTGGAGAAACGCCCACAAATCCATCGTTTCTTCAGACACACAATAAAATCAGATGCGTCTAAGTTGTCGTGTACAATAGATTATATTTTTGACCTGGCCCGGGCCAGCTTTTAACCATGTCGATTCCCTTTAACCAAATATGACAAGCAAATACATTTCGAAGACTATTCATCAAGTTCTCTCTCATCATATAGATCCAACTTCTTGAAAAATTTGCTTGAATTTGACAAATTTCATGACCTAAGTACAACCGTAACAGTATGCTTGATGAATCCTCCCTTAATACTTTGTTGTCCCGACAGATTCAAGCAGATTTTGGGTGTTTCACAGGGGAAGAGATTTTGGAATGACTAATGTAAAATGTATCTTCGAGCCATTGTTCTGTTCTAGGATAATTCGCATGTTGAGGACACTACTATTGTTTATGAAAATTCTTATGAACCCTATTTCTACTGGGCGATTTTTTACTTACTTTATACTGGGGGGGGGGCATTTTGGCCCCCCTCTTTTTCTCCGAAACTACAAGAGGTATAACACTTAACTTATAACCGCGCAGCAAAAAGGTGAAAGCAAAGCTCCATCAATTTTAAACTGATTGAGGAAGTCAATCTGACTAATACAAGAAATGCTTGATAATTAATATTTTTGAAGGTCAGCAAGATGGCGGCAAAGCAAAAATGTTTATCTTTAAACTTTTGTCGTTTACAATGTAGGAATTTGATGAAATCGTAAATTCTTAGCCGGCAGGAATTAGAAGTGCCGTAATTCGGAAAATAATGATGACATGAGAATTTTCCCTCTGGGATTATAGGAAATAACCAACAGACTAAGAAAGTATCTTTTGCTCTTTCCTACGAGGAAACAACCCGATTCGACATGACAACAACGATTATGCAATTGAGAGGAACGAAACTTGCAACAGAAGAGAGGAGTTCCTTATGACAAGCATAATTTCCTGTGATCAAGTCAATCATGTGATTTGGATGACAATGATTGCTTTCGCAGAAATGTATGACACACAGGGAGGTCATATCAATTCATTCATCCAGTGTCATGTTTGCTAGTCCTTAATAGAGAGTCTAATGCTACTTAGATTTCTCCACCGATAAAATGATGCCCCATATTACTGGCTTATAGAGAATGTAAGCGTGTATAATCTCTTGATGAAAACAGCCGTGCAAAGACAACAAACTATGCCACGTGCCCCACTTTATTTGGATGACTTTCCTAAGTTAATAGGAAATCCTGGTATCTGATAGGCCAGTTGACTGCAAGTAGCTTGAGGCACTTTTACATGCTTAGATTCCCTTTAAACCTACACTGATGATAAAAAAGAATTGCATAGAATGGAAAGAACTCATTTTCAAAGAAAGGTTGCTTGCCTTGCTTGATGTGAAAAAGAGTCCTGGTTTAATGGCATATAGGTTATATTGGAGCTCGTCCTTTCGTCGCCATATGTAATGGTATCGTATCTCTAAGGCCCCGTTCACACTACTCCGTTTTTGTACAAAAACGGAGAGAAAAACCTCCGTTTTTGTGAAAGTGTTCACACTGATCCGCACAAAAACGCCACAAAGACGGAGGTTTTCGAAAACGCTGCCAAAAGTGGATATCCACAAAAACGGAGGTTTTTGAAAACGCAGTTGATCAATGTGAACGCACAAAAACGGAGGTTTTTGAAAACGCTTCAATATCCAACAATGAGCTTCACAAAAACGGAGTAATGTGAACGCACAAAAACGGAGGTTTTTCGCTGCGTTTTTGTTGTCGGCAGATCAGTGTGAACACACAAAGACGGAGGTTTTTCTCACCGTTTTTGTACGAAAACGGAGTAGTGTGAACGGTGGCTTCGATGCAACAAAAACGGATACTAACAAAAACGGAGTAGTGTGAACGGGGCCTAAATCGTTGAACTCACCCAAGTCCCAACTTCTTTCCATATTTTATCATACACCTGCAAGGTCCCTTCAAAAAACAATGCAATGGCTGTAATAGATAATATTGCTTGGTTGACTTGTACTTACTGTGTTTCATCGTACTGCCCCCCCCCCTCTCCCCACCTCTACAACTGCAACTAATAATCAAACTGTTTATTTCACTGAGGCTGCTACCACTACAGCTTTGTGGCACGGTTTGCAGAAGTTATTTCACTAATATTTAGGAGAATTAATGCTTAACAGTCAGGGCCGTCGCGACGTGGGGGTGTGGGGGGTGTGACACCCCCCTGAAAAAAGCATCAGTGGGCAAATGAACCCTCAAACCTGCTTTTTTCGGCAAATTGGTAAAATTTGGGCAATCTCTGCTCAGCAATAATTAGTCGGCGTTCTCCACAAATTGTTCACAGAACAGTGAGTTATTGTATGACTAATAAAGTTAGAACAGAATTAAATCACAAAAGCAGTGTAAACTATTGTTTGCAATCTTTGGTAAAATAAATAGTTGCTTTGATCTTATTCCCAAAACAACTTGACGATATTTAATTTCTGGTCGATGTTTGGGCTGATTTTGTTGGGCAAAAGTCAGAAGGAGCAAAATGAGTGGCAGTACTACTACCGATGTCACCAGAAAACGAAAACATGTGAAACTGAAATGTCTTGTGTGTGGTAGAGCTTTCGACGACAACTATAGAAAAGGTGACAACGAAAGATTCCACCCAGAATATGAAAGGGAAAACAGGTTGGTGCCGTTCGAAACATTGGGAACAGCAATTGGAAATCAACAGACTATTTGCAATTTGCTTTAATTCTGAAAGCTAGTATCTAAGCAAAAGATCTTCTTCATGTATACCAAGTAGAGCATGGTGTAAAAATCGAGTTAAGAGAGCTGAGAACCAATGAATAAAGACACTTCTCAGGCATGACTAGTTCTAATGACCACACCCAATGACCACGCCCTTTGTCGGCAAATTTAGACCATTACACCCCCCTTGCAAAGCTTCCTTCGCGACGGCCCTGTTAACAGTTCAATTTGTAGCAAAGGTTTCAAATCTTTAAAAAGCTGGGTGTAAAATTCTATGACCTATTTCTTTGAACTGAACGGCTTCAAAGAAACGTGAACTATTTTACAGTAAATATGCCGTTGGGATTTTCTGAAATCTTCAATATTTTCAGAATTACAGTGTTTTTCTTCTTCTTTAAGAATTCAAGAAATTTTCACAAAAATCTTAAAACTATCGTAATTTCTAACCTGTTGATGAAAGATCAAATGATTTTCAAGACAACCATAGTTTTTGATTGCCTACAAGATGGTATCAAGCAAAACTCTTTCACTTTTCTGGTATGTGATTTAGAAATTTGATGACGTAACACCCTGATATAAGCTGAAATGTAAAATAGGCTGCAATTTCGACAAATATTCAAAATTTCTGAAAAGTCCAACGGTAGAGTTATAGAAAAGTGGCTAAAGTTTCCTTTCAAGTCATTCAGCTTAAAGAAATAGGTCGTTGAATTTACACGCCTTTTTAAACTGATAAGATTTGAAACTTATGCTTTAGAACGAATGAAGCATTATTCCCAGCATGGTAAATAAAGCTCTCAGTGCTGCTATTTACTGTCTTCTCTTCTTCGAGCCTCAAAAACTTGAATTAAAGGAATTTGCATTGATGCTTTCCCTTTTCGTACCGTTAACTGGTAGAATTGTAATGGAATGACGCAACATTGTCTCTGATAAGGAAGTTCCAAAAACTAATTCCATAAGTATAACACAGACGTGACCTTTTTCTGATAAAGCGACTGATAAGTCATCACATCAAAAGAGAAAGTAAGTGAGTTCTATGGCAGATCATATTCAATTCACAGATGAAGCCTTGGCCTATTGACATTAGATTCATTCCAGTGGGCAGTGAATTTAAATTGTTGCATTTTATGAACTTTCTACATGGACGTAGTTTCGAATCATTACTGCAAAAAGACACCACTAAATACAATAGCCTTCTAACACAAGAAGACGATGTAAAAATAATGCTGTCGAAGATGAGATTCACTTTCTCCGTTGATGCCAGTGTCTTACGAATTAAAAACAGCTGTATTTCAACTTTGATTTTACAAATCCCCCGATTACAGTAAAAGCGGAAGAAGCATTCCATGCAAATTCAAGGATTATTTGAAAATAGATTTTCATGATTGGATGACTATTCGAATATTGCTTTGTTATTTGCTACTGTTCGATTTGAATATTGCTTGCGTTGGGCGTAGCGTATGAAGGATTGCAATAGGAGTTCTTTCCCTTGGAAGCCACAGTGAACAGGAATCTTCAATGATTTCACCATGCAGAGAAAACAATATCCAATGAAGATACGATTCTAGTTTGAATATTGAAAACATGGGTGGTCCGCTTCCTTCGCTTTTACTGTAATAGGACTGAACTTTTTAAGTAAGTATTGGCCGACGACAGTGTGAAAATGCAGGAGATTTATGAAATTTATGTAAAAGAAGTATTCCATAGACGTAGACGCGAAATGGATATTCCATCACCTGCATCCTTTTTATACTACTGTCAAACTGGCTGTTATTGATGCTGTTACTGTTATGTTTTTGTTTTTATTTTTTGTTTCTTTCATCTAGTATGCTAGTTGTTTGTAATGAATTATTGGTTACTTTCAGTTTATTTACATTATGGTAGATTATTTTTGGTATTGCCATGCCTTATAATAGGTAGTGCATTTGATATTAAAACCATCTTGAAGGACAAGTTGCCTTATGTAAATTTCGACACATATTTTTGACAACAGTTCAATTTAGAAAAAGATGTCTTAAAACCGTCTGGAGAGAACAGGAAACAATAAGTAGACTGATTACGATGAGTCCCTTGCATCTCTGCGGTAAACCTTGCTCAACAAGGACTCATAATCAAATAGTGAAAAAACCGACCCTATTTTCTGTTTCCGATCGATCGAATACATTATTAGCTCACTTTATCTGGTGAGTGCAAAATAAGTCTTTCAACACTACATTTTCCATGTTTTCAAGACTAAAGGAAGCCAGAAAAATCTTCACCTACCTGCAGCAGCGAATTCGGTCAAAATCTAGTCAACTGCATCATCGAATTGAAATTCGACAAAATTCTTCTTTGCCAAATCTCGCAATCTGATCTATGTTATAGGAATCGCAGAGTTTGGGCCTAAATAGGGCCAGGTTTTTCAGAGCAATATCATCAGTTTCTCTTTGACCGAAGCGCTGTCATCATCGACTCTTGGTCATAAGTCTAGAAACAGAGAGACAGGCATTTGAAGGGAGCTGGATAAGAAATATGTAAACAAATCCTCGTTTTGCGCATCAAATATCGCATTTTGAAAGGAGAAAATTGATTTGTAATTGGCTAAATTCAAGAGGAAAGATCCTTATCTAGATACAGGTTGATCGTTGGGTGAAGATCAACGAAAATACATGTTGGAAATCTATTTTAATCGCACCCATCCCAAAATATATGGAGGTTTAATTTGCATCAGAAGAAAGTGCAAAGGCTAATCTCCAAGATAAGAAATTCATTTTTGAATTTTCGGTTGAACAGTCGCAATAAATTAGCTCAGCAGAAAAAAGCCAAATAGCCAAATCAAGAATTTCCCCGATAGTTTCTTATCCAGCTCCTTCAAGACAGAAGGACAAATATTAAGATACATATTTCACTTGATTCACTTTCTAATTTACAGCTATACAATTATGCCATTATGCGATACTAGGGGGGGGGGATCACTAGGGTTTTGCGGATAGGGGATATCGGCCTATTTTCGCTGCGGAAATGCGGAAATTAAACATGACTTCTGCGAATTGCTGATATTTGTTGCATTTTTGCGGAATGCAGATATTTCTGCAAAATAAATATTCGTTGCTAAAAGATCGAAGATTTGATGCTCATTCCGTCAAAATATTGTGTAACATTTACTTAAAGGCACTAAAACAAACGAAAACAATACATATCACAAAGATCAGACAACAGTCTCACCAGCAACAGCAACAAAAAAATAATCACCCATGATGACTGCAAACTGCTTGAGTCTGATCGGTCACGTGCAAAATGGAAAGAAAATGGTTTATGTCGTGTTTTATATGAATTAGGAAGACTTTGCTCATTGCTCATATCCCTAAAGAATAGTGGAAATAGCCAATTCCTGTCTGCGTATTTGCGGAAACAGGGCAGAAAAATTGCCGAAATGCGGAATATCATACCCCGAGTGACCCCCCCCCCATACTACAGGGACGACGTGACAGAGAGCAGAAAGCAATAAATACCCCCCACTGCCTAACATAAAGCATGCAGACGAATAAAAGTACATAAACAACTATACAAGTATTACAAATACGATTAGATGCCATAAGATATGCTGGAGCCTGTCTCACATTTGATGACAAGCCATCATGGAATGACCCCGAGAGACACAGTTAGAGTGCTTGGACATATCTCACCATGACACGGGTGCGGAAGACAAACTTCAAAATAAATAACTCATTACATGTAATGAGTTGTGCTCGTAAAGAGTCTGCAACCCTGACCAAGACGTGAGACGGAATCTAGTTATAGTATTCAATAGATATCTAAATCGTTCGTTGTGCTGTTGCATTTAGTTTAACATTATGTGTCCTTTTAAATTGGCCATGGGGTAGTCATTGTCTTTCGTTCCCCGTGGTATGGTCCCTGAAGTGTTGTATAGTAGTAACGTATAGTAGAATGTAAGATTTATTGTAAAATTTTTATGTGAATAATAAAAAGTCAAGAAATTAAGATGCGTATATGGCATTTGTAAATAAAGACAATTAATTATAAAGAAATTAAATTTGGCTCTCAATTAAGCCTCTCTGCAAAAGTTAGGAATGCTAATAAAGCGCGAACGAACCGAGCACTTTATCTTTATATTACCATTAAAATGTTATGACTTGTGCATGCAACATGTGGAAAGACCGTTCGGTTTTTACACAAGCAATTTTCATGCAAACTTCAGAATTTTCCTGCAAAATCTTAGCCTTAAAGGGAATTTGCAATGGTAAATAGGCTTGTTTGCCAAGTAAACAAAGCAAGCACTGAGGCATAGCATGTTTCTTTGGCTAAGTTTGATGATCTTGCTTGTGCACCTTAGCTTTCAATGAGACAGCTACTTTCCTCCTTGCGAATGCAAACATGATTCCTTTAAGGCTCTTGAAAGTTTTGCTGTATCGTATGCAGGCTTTTACAGTTTGGACACAAGGAACAAGGAGGGCTTCCTTCAACGAAATGGCACAGCAGTTAACCTAATCTTCAAAGAGGAAGTATGCAAAGGTCACATATCCTTGATCGACAACGGCCAAAAGGATGTCACATGCCCTAAATGCGTGGGAAGTTTATGAAATGTGATCGTCTGATGAGTATAAGAGACCCAGACTTAGGCGGTTTAGTCAGTTGGCTTCGTGCCTTATCACAGAGCTGACAAACAAGATGAGGGCATTGGTACTCTTCGCGATCCTGCTTGGATTGGTTATTTCAATCAATGGTAAGCTAACGAGTTGTTCTTATTTCTATAGCTACACGTGTGTTTTAGTGAACTTTGAGTTGCATATTTTGCATCATCCAACTGAATTCTACGTTTGACAATGACATGACAAAACGGAACCTCCGTTCAAACGTAGTTGAAGCGATTTAGTTGCCGCTGCAAAAAAAGTTTATCTGCTCTAATGCACTTCCTGCTTCATGAAATGCCAGTCTTACCTTGAAAAAACGCATAGAAGCATTCCATGTCCATTCATAGCTGAAGAAGCGCTTTTCATGGCGTAAACAAACAAAGTATAACATGCGTCTGATCAAATGTTTCTAGTGCTTTTGCTTCTGTCTTATGAAATTTGATTCTTGCTTGTACCTGGGCAATGACGTTTAAAGACCCATTTCTAACCATCATCCTTTGTACGCTGAATGTAAAACAAGACAATGGGAATTTAGGCCAAAAAAGACTTTCAGGTAATACGAAAGTCGACTTTGGCGCCACGAAGAATCATGGTCTTTAAGGCGTTCAAAATTAACATTAAGCTTCCTTGATTTGAAAACCAGAACAAGCGCAATGTCACTGTTTTTGTAAAAGGCAAGTCAGTTAATTTTGATGAAGACCAATAAGCCGCGCTGTGGCCTTTCAAATTTTATCACTAAGAGCATTCTAATAAATGTTTTCAAAAGAGTTGAAAGGAAACTCGGCATTGTAAAATTACAATTGGGACTATTAGGATTAATAGGATTGGTTCATAAGGTGAAGAGATTTGAAGACTCAAAATATAATTGCAAACAAATGGAAGTCCTACAATTGCAATATGGGATTGATCAAGCTGCATTGTGGTATACTTCTATTGTGCAGAGGATGCTGGTAAGCGTAGAGTCTTTAAACCATCACACAAGTTCTCCGCTTGTGCTCGCAGTCACAGCTTCTCGAAGAACCAACTAAATGATGCCTTAAGATATGACAAGTGCAAGGACAATTTCGAACTCCTCTCAACAATATGTCATTAATAGCTTATACATATTTTGTTATTAGTAACTTTTTGGTTGCTAACACTGACAGTGGTTACGTTTAATACCTTGGTAATACTCCTTTGTCTGTGCAAGAAAGACGCTTTGGGCCCTCTTTGTGGTGGTGGTTCTGGTTTTTTGCTATTCAAAGTCCCTTGACATCCGATACATGTCACATGAAAAACATGCTACTGGCGCTTCAGAGCATTTCACTGTCCATGAAAACAATCTGCTGTGAAAGCTTATGTCAAATTCTTGTCCACAAAGGCTAGCGCAGCTCAAGTTTAAGAATATGTTTCTTTCAGGTCGGAATAAGTCTTTTGATCTATTATTCTTCGGGGCTTTAGGGACCTGTCATAAAGTATCTGCTACAGGGGGGCGGAGGGGCGGAAGATATAGGCTGGGGCCACCAAAAATTTGATGGACTTGATAATGGGCTACAGAAAATATTTGCACTTTTGAATGGGCCATGAAATATGTCAGTGAGTAACCTCACAAAAGCTTTTTGAAATGTTGAAGATACTGTGATATTTCTGTGAAAGAAAATTCAAAAGTCTTTGAAGAAAAACTAAAATCAGTTCAGTTATGCAGTCAGAATCAAATCAAGTCACTGGTTCAACTTTCCAGTTTCATTCACTTTTTTCCAAAGCATAAGCGGATTTTCCCCGTTCTGATGACTGTTTTGCTTCCTTTGAATTCTTGCATCAGCCCATCAACGCAAAAATACTTGCAAATTCTTAGAGCTTGCTTCTTTTTCCTTGAATTCTGAAAGTGCATCGAGGTGAAACAAACTCAAAGTATGGAGGCGAATTCTTTGAAAGCTGTTCTTTTAAAATGTATGATTCTTTGCTTCATCAACCAACAAAGCTGGGCAACAATTATAAAGAGGAAGAGTGGGCATGCTGCCTTGCGACTGCCCAAACCACAATTTGCTCTGAGTTAATAGGCAGAGTTATACTATGCACAACGGGGACAATATTAATGCTATAATCAAAGTCTCAAGATGAAGTGGAAAGAGGAGAGCATCTTGTGCTATGGGGGTGCTATAGGCAAATTTCAAAAAATCAAATCGAAATGGGCCACAAAAATTATCCTTTTCTGCAAGAGGGGCCACGGAATTTTTTACTATGTTTCAAAAGGGTCTTTGAAAAATATTTTGGTCAAAGTCGAATATCCTCCGCCCCCCCTGTAGTAGATACTTCATGACAGGTCCCTTAATGCACCCCTTTGCCAACAGCTGACAGTGGCTTCCTGGTTCCATTCTTTCTTTGACCCTTGCAACTGGTCTTCAAAGCCCCGGTGGTGTATTTACTATATTGCGCTGACGGGATGTGTATTCCCTCCCAGAAGACGGAAATTTTCCTTTAAAGCCAGTTGTCAAAAGCGTTATTTGATCGCTTTTCTATGACATTTTTTACGTTTTAGAGTATACTGTTGGCCGATTTCTTCTGATGAGGGCTATCATTTTGAGCTAACAATTCTACATTCGGGTGAGAAGACCCCGGAGACTAGACTGATTGCATATTCGTAGTTATCGCTATTGATAGACTGATGGACGCTCAAACTACGACTTATGGACTTTGATACTAAATTTGGGATGAAGTTTTTCCCTATCGATTTCATAACTAGATATGGAAACCATAGCAACACTGTACGAACACCAGGCAATGGAGGATGGGCCTATGTTGCCGGCTCGAACCTACAATGTTAAAACAACTCAGAATTCAAGTTTATAGTGATAATAGCCATGAACAAAAGCCACAAGTATCTATACAAATGTTTCCTCAATCCAAGAAACAACAAACCTTTCATTGTGAATCAGGGGTTCTTCATTTTTAAGGCCAATTAGCTTCCATGAACTTCACCGCAGCATTGAGAATTTCCAACTGTCGAGGGTCGCTGGCCTCGCTTCTGAGACTACACAGCAGCCTCGTTCCAAGGGGCACACGTAAACGTGTGCATCTCCGTCCCAAAATTTTATACCAAAGTCCATAAGGCCCAGATTGAGCAAAAATAAGAAATGTTGTTGTTGTTGTCATTGTTGTTGTTGCTACTTTTGTGATATCTGGGACTATGTCGTGAGGCTACCCGGAGACCATAGCAGCACAGATTTCAGATCTTTAAAGATGTCAGTGTAAAACTTCATGACCTATTACTTTGAACTGAATGACTTGAAAGAAATTTTACTTTGCTATGATTCTACCATTGGGCTCTTCTGGAATCTTCATTTCATCCAGAATCAGAGGAATTTTGAGCATTGAGGAAAATTTTAGAAATGTGTGGAACCATTGATATTTCTACACTTTCCGAGAAAGGGTGTGATTTCCTAGAATACCATAATTTGTGAATGTCCAGAATGTGGTATCAACCACAACCACAAGACTTACATCTTTCTGGCTAAAGAATCTAGAAACTCGATGACATAACGTCTTTAAATTTTGTTCAAGCAGTATTGGCATCTATATCTCTGCGATCAAGTTGGCTCTCATCCTAGGAGAGAGCATCAAAACTTTGTTATAGCCTTTAGTATCTTTATTGTTATTTGTTGAGATCATTTAGGGTAGTGATCATGCCTTTCAATATCGCATCATTTTCGTAAATATGTTTTCTTAAATTGTATATTGCGAGATTGTTTATATAAAGATTGAGCTGAAGTATGCTGTAATTTGAAGAGTTAACGGCCGAATTTTAGCAAAGTAACAAAAATTTCTTTCATGTCATTAAATTCAAAGAAATAGGTAGTAGAATTTTACACCGACCTTTTCAATATCTGAAACCTACGTTATTCGACGTGATATAACAACAGTGAGATGAGACCAAAGAGGGCAATGAAGCCAAAATCCAAATGACTTTAATTTGCCTCAGTTTAAAGAGTACATGTGTTTTGCGGTTGTAGATATTTCTAAAGCAATCAACAAGGTTAGATTGGGCATCTGCCATATCTTTATAATTGGTCCAATAAGAGGGCATTTTGAAAGCGAAGGTCCAATCAGATTGCATATTCTAATCTTAACATAGAGTACAGGCCCCCGTTGCAGGTATTACGTACTAGTGGTTAGTAGGTTGTCGAAAGACAAATGATAATATAGAAAACAAGCGGGTTAGAAATGCCGGGTTGCTATGCACTAAAAACAATTGTTCATCTGGAGTTTGGTACACAAATTACAATACAAGATACTTGCAGTATTTCGGGCCAAGAACGTAGGAAGCATCTGAAATTGGGGGGGGCGACACTTTGAGGGTGCTTTCTTCCTTAAGAGAAAGGGGACATTTTCTAAAAATGAAGAGGGCACTTCTTTGTTTGCTGCAAAATCTTGGGGGCCCATTGTCCCTGGCTCCTCGTCTATGATTCAGGATACAGTAAGAACCCGCGTATAAGAACCTAGTGATTAAGAACCTACAGGCTGAAAATTCTGAAATTAAACCCCCAATATATAAGAACCCATTCAGCCTGCAGTTTAAAATAGGTTCTTATTCGTGGAGATCAACAAACTAAATCAAACTCTAGTTGCTTTGTCATTGAGCCTATACGTACTGATTCTGCCATATGTGCAAATTGCAAAGAGCTCTAAAGATGCTTTGAAAGCTTTTCATTGTATTCTGTAAAATTTCTTATTCTTCCACAAACTGATGTTTTGAATAAGACCTTATGAACTTAGGTGTCTCTCAACTGACAGCAAATAATGGGCTTGAAGTTTCAATCTGAACAAAAGAAATACCTGGAAGCCCTGAATGAAATAAGAACCGATTTAAGAACCTGAACAGCCTTATTTCCTACTAAATACTCAATACATAAGAACCTAATCAGGCTGACTTGCAAAATTGCAGGTTCTTATACGTAGGTTTTTACTGTAGATCCAACATTTAACGACATCTTAGTAATCCTGCAGCTGACTAGTACATGTAACAAAATTGAAACGAAAAAAAGCTATCAAACTGACATCCAGTTTTGGTTCAATTAAACAGTCTTGTCTCCATCATAGATGATAGAACAGTTCTATTATCTATGTCTCCATATGACTTACAGATGATTTACAGATGATTTGAAAGATTCAAGTGTGTTTGAATTTCTTGCTCAAATGGGAAGCCCATTCCAAATTTTTACAACTGGTGGAACAAAAGGAGTGCTTATAGCAGTTAACTCGCACAGCTGGTCAGACTGCTGTCAGACTTCTTTTGTTGTGTGTTCCTACTTCAGTAAAGATATCTTTAGGAATGTTTTTAAACATCATTGGTGCCTTCTGTTTAGCACGTCTCTCCACGATTGACTCCTATCCCAGTTCCTTTATCATTTCAGATGAGCTTTCTGACCATCTTTTCTACAAATGAATCTTTATGCTCTGCTTCGTATTTCGATCTTATTTATGTTGACTTTGTAAAGGGATTCCACAAAGTGCAAGCATACTCTAAAGTTGGTATCACCAGGGTGGTATAGCATCTTTCCTTTACAAATTTCGGGCAGCCCTTCATTTTTCTCGTTACCAGGTGTGACAGTCCCTTTTTCACAAGCAGCGTCCACTTGTCTGTTCCAACCAAAAGTGCTTCTTAGGGTAAACCGCGAAGTATTTCTTTCCATCTTCCTCTTCAGCGTATAACTCTCCATACTGTATGATTAATGGCTTTAACTTTTTGTTTTAGTTAACAGATTACACTTTTCAGGATGAAATGACATCTTCCAGCTTTCAGCCCATTTCATTAAGTTATCAATATCGCCTTGAAGAGTCGATTCATCTAGTCTTGTTTTGATCAATCGGTAGAGTATAAAGTCACCGAAAGAATCTTACATCAGATGTAACATGATTTGGTAAATCGTCTGTGAAAAATTGTAAAACAGCGAGGGACCTAAAACAGAGCCTTGAGGGACGCCAGATGCAACAGTTGAAACTTAAGATTTTTTACCTTCTTAGACAACTCTCTGGCTTCCATTTTGATAAAAATCTCTTTGTTTATTGAAGCAAATTGTCCTGTATCCCATATCTATGCCGCTTGAATAATAGCTTTGAAGGAGAAACATTATCCTTTTAACGATATTGGTCGGATTCCCTTTCAGTTCAAAAAGTCTAAATCCTTAGACAACGCAATTCTCGTCTCTCAGGTACCACCATCAAGAAAGCAACTAAAGATGTCGCTAAGAAGGCAACGCCAGTAGAGGAAGAGGATATCAACTCAGTAGAACATGAGGAGGAGAACGAAGAACCGGCTGAAGATGAGGCTGAAGAGGACGAACCAGCAGAGGATGAGAATGTATCCGCCGCCGATGAATCCGAGGCTGAGGAGCCCCTGGAGGACATGGTTGTGGCTGATGAACCCGAAGCAGAAGAGCCCCAAGAGGATGAGCCTTTAGCCGACGAAGCCGCAGAGGAAGAACCAGCTGAAGACACTGCCGTTGAACAATCTGAGGATCCCAAAGGTTGGTGACTATTACAAAATATCAATTTGGAAACAACTACATAGAGCATATTATTGAAATTTGATGGTCTTTCTTTACCATCTGAGCAGCTGCTACATTTTTTGTTATAGTTGAACAGTTGTTTTGTCAAAGAACTATTGTCACCCAGGATCTTTTGCAGCACGCCACAGTTTCAGACTGTGTGAAAATTAAGTTAGGCTTAACCCTATTTTTGTTTGGGGGGGGGGCAAATCCCCAAGTAGATCGTTCAAAGAATGTCAGGAGAAGTTTACTGGCAATAAAACTTCTTGACTTTTTACAGCTACTTACTGCGCAACTTCTCGGGAAGTTTCATTGAAATATTTTAACAAACGAGGAGGAGGAAGATAATTTTCTGGAAATGGCCCTGAAAAAATCACAAATTCTCAGGTCTCAATTATGGCGAAAAGTAGCTACTTTTGAATAGTTTGCGAATTTCTTTTTTAGTGTAGTGTTATCCCGGGGGGGGGGGGGTACTTGGGTTACGAACATGCGGGGAGGTGCCGCTGGAAAATCTAAAAAGCTACCCTGTCCCGGAGTCAAATTCCTGAAAATGATACCCTGTCCCGGAGTCAAATTTACTTAAACAACACCCTATCCTTTAGTTTCTTCAGACAAAATTGTGCTCTCGCAAGGAAATTTGTACGAAATCTATCGAAAAATGTGGAAATATTGCCATCCAAGCGATTTGAATCACATTCGCAGAGTGCAAATGGCCTGAAACGACCTTTCGGAGTCAAAAATGACAAATATGGACCCTGTCATGGAGCCGATTTTTACAAAAATGATACCCTGTCCCGGAGTCGGAATCCTGAAAATGATACCCTGTCCAGCGGCACGTCCCCGTACAGAAAAATATATGAGTGCCCCCCCGGGAGTGTTATTTGATGTATTCTTTCATGATTATCATGTTTGGATGGAAATGGTGCTCCATCTTTAATCTTATCACGATTTTGCTGATTTTGGCAAATTTTTCCGCTTTTCTTGACCACACAAACGAAAATGCTGACGTTAGCAGAAATGATGGCTAATTTTAGATTAATTTTTGCATTTTCAAAAGTTAAATGATTGAAGCTATTAGTACATCAAATTCGATTGCTATACCTATTGCCTATTATTCATCTGTTCAACTACCACAGTCAGTGTAGATCCATATTTCCTCTTGGGCCACTTTCGATTCTTAGACAGTCTGGAACTGCAGAGAGGCCTCTAAGGACCCTGGCTGACAATCGCCGCCAATCGCCCATTAAATACATCTTTTCAACTAACGGCCCCATTTTCCTCATAGAATTAAAATCGCTAAACACTAAGATCATGAAAATTTGCAGTTGGACTAAAATTAGGGTGCTGAATGTGAATGTAGGGTCAGAAATTTCATACGACTCAAGCTAAAGAAATTTTGAAAAATTCCAAAACAAGACCGCTTAGTTGACAAGGTATATTAGAAAATTCTGCCACTGCACTGCTTTAATTATTGACCAGCAAATACTTTTCTGATAAGCTACGAAGATGCTACAAAGCGACGTCTTGGCATTATTTGATGCTTCCTCTCCATAAAGCGAATAACTTTATGCACAATCATAACTCAATTTTACGCTTGCATTTACATTGCATAACAAACTTGAGGAAGCGCTTTCGACACTTGTTTGCAACATGCTTGTTACAACAGATGTTTCAAATTACATGTTTAGGGACATTTAGCTCACAAATCTACCAATCGAGATCTGACACTTTTTATCAAAAACTGTCATTTATAACAGGATTCTTCTATGTAAGATGGAAGCCATACATCTCAACGTTCCCATAAGGAGCCACAATTTTGGTGTTAGAATGGTCGAAGCCATGCTTTTTGCCTTTTTGCACATATCAAATTTTGGACTTGATCTTATCAAAAATTCCCTTGCTAATTTCTCTTGCAGAAGATACTGAGATAGCTGAGGCGAAAGATGCAGATGCAAAGCCAAACCCCTTCATTCGAGTGCGATTCAGGCTTGGCCGCAAAAGATGTAGCCGCCGCCGGTATTACCGTCGTCGAGTGTTCCGTAGACGTCGTATTTGGCGCAGACGTCGCATTTTCCGCAGAAGAATTTGGCGCAGACGTCGCATTTTCCGCAGAAGAATTTGGCGCAGACGCAGATCTTACCGCAGAAGATCATACCGCAGGAGATCCTATCGCAGAAGATCCTACCGCAGAAGATCCTACCGCAGAAGATCTTACCGCAGAAGGTCCCTTCGCAGGCGAAGCTCTTACAGAAGAAGATCTTACGGAAAATAAACTTGTGTAGCTGTAGTAGAAACTGCTGAACAAATGCTCTTATAGGATGTATGCTGAACATTTAGTCATAGCCAATATTTTACTGATGTTCATTTTTTTTACAATTCAGACTACTTTCCAGATCAAAAGTTGACAAGTTCATTAGCTGCTTTAGTTTTGTCGATTTAAGCATGAAAAGAACAGGTACAATACAAGATTCCTTATTCAGAATTTTCCTGCTTTTAGTCATTTCTCTCCGTGCAGTTCTGACGGAAGGGGGAAGGCTCCCATAGATTGGATATTCAGGGTGTTTCAGAAAAAGCAAATCCCAGAAAGTTTGAAGAAAAACAATAAGATTTGATTCAATACAATGAAGACTACATTAAATCGAAAACTTTCGGACGATCAAACTTTCGGGCAAAATTTTGTCAGAAAGTTTATTCATCCGAACCCTGGTGCTGTCCGAAAGTTTTTTGTCCAAAAGTTTTAAATTCATTGAAATTAGAAAAAACAACAAAGAAGCGTAACATAAAATGTTAATTAATCAATGTTTTGCCAGTTACGCTTAAGTTTCTTGAGTATTTTATCTAAAAGTTTGGTTCCTTGAAGCTTTTCTTGGAAATGATTCATGCATAGTAACACCTTTAAATTTTGTTTACAGCTGGTTTGACAATTGTTCAATCTAGCAAAAATTATATTCAAATGTCCTTGTAGATGTGATGATCACCATGCACCTTCTGTAAGTTGATATTTATGATAGAATCACAATCAGTTTTAACATCTTTTTGGTATCATGCTTGCTTTTTAATGTCGTATTTGTCCGAAAATCTTTTTGTCCAGAATTCCTGAAAAAGCGTCCGAAAGTTTTTTGTCCAAAGTTTTTTGCCGAAACTTTTGGTCCCAAGGTTCTCGATTTTAATGTATCTGAAAGTAACATTTATCATATTTTCGATGATATACATTTTGCACATTGAATTAATTCTCATTAAACTGTTATTTTAGTAAGCGCCGTGATTTCAAGTTCAGTATGTTGTAGCAGCCAAGTCAATGCCTTTTCTTTGGTAGGGGTTGGAAGGCAGGTTTTGTCGAGGTATTGTAGGTCTAGAGGCACTTGAGGTAATTCCGTTAGATAGGAAAGGACAAATTTATTTCCATAAGATGCACTTATATTAAAATTGAAGAAACAAGCATTTACAAAATGAATTTTTGTCTACGGGAGTGTCCTGACACTTAAACGCTTCTAAAAGTGGCCATCCTTATCAAAGCGTCAGTGATGAAATAAATCAATTAATATGGCCAGCTATTCAAGCTATTCAAGAATTATCATTGAATATCATTGTAAAGAAAATGAATTGTACTTTCAGATGGCAATCGTCAGATTCATTCAAATATCGCAATTTTATGCAGAATCTCTAATAAATTGGGTTGTGTTTTTGCCGAAGCACTCGGTACTTTGTTGTTAACTGTCAAAGGGGATACATTTCAGTGCTCAAATCCAAAACCACGGTCATACTGATACAGCTAAGGGACAGCGCAAAGTTTATTTCATAACATGATCGGTGCAAAACGTAACTGGGCAATTACTTTTTTTCTCCCTGGAATGGAATAGGGTCAAATCTTTCCATACAGCAAATATGTACGAGGCAGTAGCAATTCATAATTATAAGCTCAAGATGAAATTTGAAATACCGGGTGTCCCAGAAAAAAGGTAACAGATTTGATCATGGCTAGCGTTACGGATTTAGCTTGAATCAATCGGAAAATAATCTTTAAACTATTCCTCGATAATCAACTTGAATATACACACCTTGTTTGCTGATATTGGAGCATTGAGAGAAGAGAGTTTTATCACGAAAGTCAGATTTGCTTCCATCCCTGATTGGCCTAAGTCGCTGACGCGCTTGTGTAATCTCCTGAATCATAGCGAAGTACAGGCAAGAAACCTTGTGCTTCGGAAAAATTCTTGATGGAAATTTAAATCGAGCTTGAAATCAAATTCACGAATTTTTTTCCCAAAGAGGCATCTCCATTCATTCAACAAAACCTTTAAATTACACCTGCCGAATAAAAGTCATTCATTTTTTTGATTCAGGATTCAGGAGCTGAGGAGTGATTGCGAGGAGTGAGTCATTGATTATTTGATTCAGGAGCTGAGGAGTGATTGCGTACATCTGAGCAATAGATATGCAAAAATTGTAATGCCCTCTGCTCGGTTTCTGAATCAAATAAACAAAATCCGTGAGACAGAACTTTAGATTTACCCTTCTTCCTTCGTTATCAGCACATACCTTCTCTTAAAGACCTCCCTTCGCCCGCACCAAACGAGAGTTTGCCGTACTGGTTTCAGGGCAACTTTGCGGCTTCGTTTGTTTTCAATTTCTGCTTGAGAGAATTTCTTTTGTCTGCATTCGGTTATCGCTTTGAATTGAGGTGTGAACCAAAGCGACTAATGCTATTGTATTACAAAATCTGCCCTTGTTAGACAAGATAACAAAACCAGACAGAAGCGTCCCTTGACAATAGCTGTCCCTCTACAATAACTGTCTCTTGACGACAACTTTAAAAATTTAGCTAAAGTTTGAACGAAAGAAACAGTTGCACGTTACAGATTACAATGGATAAAAAAAGTTAAAATGAAATGAAATGAAAATGAAATTTATTAGGAGAAGAAAATCTGATCCAAAGACTGAAGACTTGCTAAATACCCAACTACTAGGTAGATCTTTCTTGTCAATTTGATCGAAAGATCTAGCCAGTCACACCCATGACAATGTTCCATTAAGCCGGCTTAACTGGCCAGTGTACTTAAAAGGGGGTAACCAAAAAGGGGGTACCAAAGTGGGGGTAACCAAACAGGCATACGTGTTCCTTCGAGTCTCACCTATGGTATCATGCCTCTTTAATTTTGCATGTTCTTTTAGCCAAGAGTAGAGAAAAGTCCAGCAAATGCTATTATTTTCATGAAAATGTTGTTTTCTAGCTAACGGTAAACTTTTCTGTCCATGAGGGCCTTCCACAAGAGCCATGAATATTGACATATGAGCAAAGGAAGTGCTTTTACTTTTCAAATAAACAATGAATCAGATCAGAAAATGAAACGAAAAACGGAAAACGAAACTGGTCATGGTCTATGTTTTGGAATAATGTTTCCGTCCATGATGTCCTTGCACAAGAGTCATATATTGAAGTACGAGCAAAGAGAGTGCTTTCATGTCTAAAATGAAAACGAATCATTTCAGAGCATCATGTTATCAAATTCAAGACATTGGACTTTTACCAAACTGGTCAAGGCTTGTGTTTTCGAATGTTGTTTTCTGTCCACCAGGGCCTTCGACAAGAGCCATGAATATTGAAGTATGAGCAAAGAAAGTGCTTTTACGTCTAAAATGAAAACGAATCAAATCAGAATATGAAATTAAAAGAGAAAACGAAACACGAAACTGGTAGAAGTCTATATTTTGGGATGTTGTTTTCCGTCCGTGATTGCCTTCGACAAGAGCCATGAATATTGAAGTACAAGCAAAGAGTGTGCCGTTGCGTCTCAAAAAGTAAAAGAGACATTGATGGTTTTAAAGACAGGCCCGAGAGTTAGTTGGTGGTACTAGTTGATGCAACGAGTCTAGCTTATCAGAGAAACTTTCCTTGTCGCTTGAACTGCTTAGATGGGTTACATATGACCATAGCTATCAATGTAAATGGGTTGCCGGAATCTCTTTCTATGTATAACCCGTATCTGCTGCAAGAATCTTTAGAGGAATCGATCATGCAAGGTTAAGGAAAGACCTTTAGCATTATAAGTTGTGAACGTTGAGTTTGACTAGTGTCTTGCAGTGTTTGACTAGTGTCTTACATAGATTAGATTAATTCTACTGAAACATCCCGATGTTCAGATACATCAAATACAGAACTATATCAAATTTTGCTAGCAGCTGGGCTGCAAATACGGTTAGGACAGAACGTTTAGAAAGGACAGACGGACCTATAATATGAGATAAAATATTTTGCCTAAAAAATATGACAGGCATGATATGTCTTTATATTTGAAATTGCCTTTATGCGAAACGGTTCGCTTTCTGCATTTGTGGCCCAACTAGGTTCTGAATTTTCACGAAAATTTTTGAAAAATTGTTGTCTAAAAGAGCTGAAATAAGCTTAACAGGCAGAGATTTGGAGGCGCGAGCGAAGCGAGTGCTTATACCACTAAGCACAAAAATAAGGCTGAGCAGAAGCGCCGGGAAGGGGGGCAAGGGGGGGGGCGGTCACCCCTCCAATGTTCTGCAGGACCACTTGTCTAATTCTTCTAATTCCGTCGTATAAATTGCGGGGGAGGGGGTAAGGCCAATGACCTTGGCAATTACAATGTGTAAGAGTATTCGTTTCAAAAATCTTCTGATTTGAAGTGCATTTTTTCCACGATCTGTACTGCATTGACTCGAATTTCTTTCTCGAGGCGAAGCTCACAGATCCCTGTTCTCCGTACGCTCCATGTTTGCATATTTCAGCAACATTGCTTATGGAGGGCGTATGTCATTTCACGAGCGAGGAGAATGAACTTTGATACTTGGGTAGGTAGTGCTTGGTGAGAATCGTTCGGCGAAATACTGGAAAGTGACTGGGAGACTTCTTCAAAGCCACAGCATAACAAACTAAACAAACTATTATAGAATAGTCCAAGACTTACATTCTTTAAGGCCATGGAAATTGGATTGTGAGGGCCGTTCTACGACAAAGTAGTGTGTTTGCACAAAAATGTAAAGATGCCTACAGGATAGGCATCTTAAGCCAAAGAGTATCATGTTTAACAACTTTACCAGAGATTCTAATTTAAATAACTGTTCCAAAGTGATCAACAATTCCAGTGCAGCACAGGCTAAAATATGATCGGTAGAAGTTTTCTGAGCTAAAGTAGAGAGTGTATCCACAAACATTTCCCGGGGGCTGTGCCCCCAGACCCCCTCAATGTGTCCACCAAAATTTTTGCCCCAGTTATACCCCCAAAACTTTCCTGGGGGCTTTGCCTTCAGACCCCCTCCGAGAAAATATTGTCACTTTGCCTCCACTTTTGAGGTATTTTGTTGGAAGACCTGGCATGAGATTTCAAAGTTATTCGTGTGCAGCAGTTGATAGAAAAGCACAAATAGTATAATAGCAGTAAATGCATTGTGATAAGGAGCTCTGGTGGCGAAGTCCAGGGAAGACTATTGAGTGCCCTCTACCTTTGCTTAGAATGCCTATTGTGACCCTATTGTGATCCCATGCTTGCCAGAATTGACTCAGAATTGTCAAGAATTTGGTGACAAATTTTGTAAATTAGCATCGCCAGGAAAAAGTTTTTGGTTACTTCATTTACGTTGTCCAAGGGCGGCGCCATGGGTTGGACTGGGGTGGACATGTCCACCCCACTTTCCTCAGGTCGGTATCTATTCCCAAGCAAAAACGACATAAAAATCGTTAGGTATACCTTCTGGCCATCAATTCTATCACTTTTCCAACCTCGTCCCCAGGGCCTTTTGTCATATTGGGACGGAGACGAAAAGGCCCTGGCATCGGCTGGTCACCTAAGCAATCTGATTGGCTGTTGCTTTTCACATAAACTATATACAATTTAAATCAATGACTTACCGGTTTGTTGTTGTGAATGTCAAAATCACTTCCGTTTGTGATCGAAGTTTCGAAATTCATTTCTTTCAAAATTAAGAATAATCCAACCTCGTCCCCAGGGCCTTTTGTCATATTGGGACGGAGACGTCCCGATATGACAAGAGGCCCTTGGGACGAGGTTGAGAACAAAACCTTGCAATTCCTTGGGCTGGCAAACTTCGTTGTCAAACTTCCTGCGGCATTTTAGTACATTTGTTTTGATAAGGAAACCTCCCTGAGACTGAATGAAAGTAATTTAAAAATAGCATTTTAATTATTTTCGTGTTACTCGGAGGTGCATGACCGAAGAATAATCCTTTGTACAAAAAATTCAAGTAACTCTCAACTCGAAATGTATTTGAAATCTGGTCAAATGGCAAGCTTCCCCGAAGTCATTGAGAAAATATAGAGAACTTACAAACCATCAGTTGATCTTCAATGATCGAATTCAGAGGAGTAACGACCAACATAATATTGAGGCCCCCAAAGGGGGGGGGGTCGCTGGAGCCCTGGAGCCCATCATTTTGAAAGATTGGAGCCCTGGAGCCCAGACAATTCCCATGGCAATTTTCTCGAATTTTAAGAAATAGAGTTCCTGGAGCCCAGAAGAGCATGCAATGGAGCCCTGGAGCACAGCAATTTTGTCTTTGGGAGCACGTCCTGGAGACTCGGAGCCCGAGATCCCTTAGGGGGCCTCAATATTGCTTGCCGTCTTCGTTGGAAGGATATCGGGCAGAAGCTGGAAGAGGAGGGACTTCCCATAGCCAGTTGGCAACAAGGACCGAGATACAAGTTTTTACATGAGGGGGCCATGGGCAAACCGGGTGAAGAGCAAAGCGAACCAAGACCTTGAAGGGGTCTGAGTTACTCCCCTGGAAAAATTCGAGACCCCTTTCTGCAGATTTGGTTTAAACAACGCTAATTTTTGTACCTCAATACAGACAGACTCTACAAGTAAATCTACATTGGGATGTACACATCCCCAAGAAAATGAAAAAGTTTTTGTGGTTTGACATCGGTTTGAGACAAGTTTGTTAACTTGTAACCTCCAAATACACCAAATGGCTTCCTAGACCAATGAAAGGTAGAAAATGAACGAGAAAAACATAAGAACATATTCTGAAATACTAAAGTAGTAAAGAATAAAGATTTACTGCAGCAACTACTGAAATTTTTTGACGGGTCCATGGCCCCCCTGGACCCCCTCCCCTGTATCTCGGTCCTTGGTTGGCAAAACTGCGATTACATCTGAGCCATCGATCAGACTTTCAAAACACAGCACCTGCTTTAGCCTTAGACAAAAACATTGATCATGATTCGATAGTGCGATTGACAACCTTTGGAAAGCTGACAGAAACTTTGGCTGTCTGCTGCTACCTGTCCCCGCCATGGTACAGCGGGTATAGCAGCAGTGTAGCTGTGGCCTAAAATTTTGCATACATTATAATTTCTATAATTTATGACACCCACTGAGAGAGGGTGTTTTGATGGTCATGTGACCAGCCGATCCAAGGGCCTTTTCGTCTCCGTCCCAATATGACAAAAGGCCCTGGGGACGAGGTTGTCACTTTTCCACCCCACCTTTTCTGGGCTGGCGCCGCCCGAAGCCCTTTTTCAATCAGAAATTTTAACATTGTTTTCCAGTACCTGAATTGAGAGCTTGACACTCGACAAATTTGGTGAAAAGGAATTCCTACTTTGTCTCAGAACACTTCTCACAATGCAATTTTACATGGCCTCAAAATGAATACTTTGAAAAATCCCTGATAGTTTGTTGTAATCGAGGGCATTTCACTCCAAGAAATCTCGTACGCCTGTGGCAAAAATCCTTTTGTTTCCAAGAAAAATCCATCAAAAATCCGTAAAAATCCTTTTGTTCTGAATAAATCTCGTACGCTTTTCCGAATGAGTGAAATGCCCCTCGGTTGTAATGTAGCATCACAAGGAAATTATTTAAACTTTTCCATTGCGTTAGAATGACTCTCCAAATAGCATTCATTCCAACATCACTTGGAGATGTTGCTACCCTCTTGATCTATACTAAACCGCTTTCCTTCTCCGTCGTTTTAGAAAGAAATGTAATTGTACAGAAACTTTAAAGGTCTAATATCACCATTTTCGATAAGTTGTAATAGGGACGTCCTCTGACAGCTGAATTCGATAACATCACTCAAATCGCAATATTTTGCCTACAAGTGCCCCTAAAAGCCCCCCAAAGTTGCGAATTTGCGGAAATTTTTCAAAATTACCGCGCAGAGAAAAGAAGACTGGTAACGAGCGCTGCAAAGTCACGGCAGGAACGCATGAAAGAATCACAACACAGGCCTTCATTGAAAACACTACTACAAGGTTGCATCTTGTTTCTTCCCGCAAAACTGCTTTTTCAGCCATGCCTGAGAGATGTATGGTTTATGGTTCCAGCAATTACCTATGACAAAGAGTTGGGTATTTCAGTCCATAAGCTGGCTTCTTCGGAGATGACAAGCCTGAAGCGAAGGAACGAAGGAAGCAGTGACGGATGAGAGAGAGAAGGCAAAATGAACCGAAAAGAAGCACTCCGTCATTGGCGCGAAGCATTTCTTTTTCATACAAGAAGAGATCGATACAGTGTGCCTCTGTTCCCTGGATGGAGTTATCATACAGAAGAAGTTTGACATCAGATGACATCGGGGTTTAAAGCTAGCCTAAAAGTCGCGCTAAAGGTACAGGATAATCACATAGGCCAGGTGAAAACTTTCCCTTCAATACAAGAAACGTTTCCCTAAAGACTATATCTGGCGTTCCGCAGAGAAGAGAGAATTCTCCGGGGTAACATTGAAAGCTGAAGGAAACAATGATCATGTATGAATAGCTCAAAGAATCTTCTTTCGAATGGTGTGGAGGCATTACACTACCATATTCACGTAAAAGTTGCTCCACATTTTTTCTGTGATCGTAAAATATGATAGTGTAAAGCGCCTTAAAGGCAGTCTGTCGCGCATTTGATTGGTTGATAATGACAATACAAAGAATAGGAAATTTGAATGGCTGATGATCCTCTGATTTTCTATGGCCGTAGAAATTCAAGAAGATTAGCCCTCCTTTGTTTCAAATACACAGATTCACAAAGAAATCTGTTGTGTTGAACTCTGATTGTAGCGGCCAATCAGATACGTGACAGACTGCCTTTAAAAGTTGCTCGAAGTTGCATGATAACGTCTTTAATCCGATAATTTCACACCTTTATAATTGGCCATCACAGAAAAAAAATTTGATCAGAGATCAATTTCTTTTCTGCGCTACAAGTTTTTCAAAGGAGCCGACAAATGACCTGATATGATTGCCTACATGAAGTACTACATTGTTGGAGTGAAATCTTTTGGCGCGCTAGATTTCTTCCTGTTCTTCTCTTGAAAGGAGATATCAAGACTAAGGGTATGTACTCATTGACTGCAATATTACATCATCATCGGTGTTTGATTTCGATGGTATAGCTAAACGTAAAGTTTATTCATTTCGCATTTGCTCAGCTTTAGGCCGTCATATATGGTCTACAGCGGTCTTCATGTTTTTTTATAAGAAACTTGGATCAGGCCATAGTACTAAAAGTTTCTTAATTTGACATAAAAATTTTGACCATTTTAGTGCTAAAAGTCTCTTTATTGGTTTCTTATTTTTTTAATGCAGAATTATGAATGTGGTCACTAATACTGCTGCAGATATGTTTCTTGACATTTAAAACATCCTATAGGAATTAACAGTGTTCCGTTACGTTGAAAGCACAAATGGTTAGTTGATATTGCCCAAGAATAAAGGTTCAACGATACATTTGCTATAATATCCATGCTTTTAACTTTTGAAAGTTTTTGAATACTTCTCAGACATAGTATTAGAGTTTCTTAAAATTTTGGCCATCTTAGTACTAGTTTGGCCAAATTTGGCCAAATGTGTATATTCGGATCCATCTCGATTAGGTTCCTGGCATAAACACAAAGAATGGCTCTAATGTTGCAATCAATGAGTACATACCCTCGTTCTTTATATCTCCTTTCAAGATGTTGTTGAAAGTGTCTGTGAAGGTATTGATTCGCCATGAGAACGGAGTAGAACAGGAAGAACCTAGCGCGTCAAAGGATTTCCCTCCAACATTGTAGTACTTCACGTAGGCAATCGTGTTAGGTCATTTGTCGGCTCCTTTGAAAAACTTGTAGCGCAGAAAAAAAAATTGATCTCTGATCAAATTTTTTTTCTGCGATGGCCAATTATAAAGGTGTGAAATTATTGGTTGACGTTATCGTTCAACTGCGAGCAACTTTTAAGGCGCTTTACACTATCATATTTTACGATCACAGAAAAAATGTGGAGCAACTTTTACGTGAACATGATAGTGTAATGCCGCCTACTAAAATTTGCGGTTATTATGGGCGTGCAGTCAGCAGGTCATGATCTTGTGCGATCTGGCTTTCGGTCATGACAGTTCCCAAGGACAAGAGTTTTGACGATTTATCAATGGAAGTTTTTATAGGAAATACAACTCATACATTGAGTTTAGTGATGTCTTATCATCTGCAGAAGTACTTTTGAGGAGGGCAAAGCAGAATGTTGGGAAGCGTTGAGGAACTCTGTGCCGTTTCGTAGAGGCATAAATTTTGGCTTGTTCTTGGAGAACCCGTGGTGAATCTTATTATTTGGCCGCGAACTCAGCATTGCCGCTGCAAACTGAGGTAAGAGCCTTCATATTAAAATCAGTTGTGGGTTTCTTGTCATTTTAGCATGCTTTAGTCATTTGTTTATCCATTCCTCGTCGGCAACAGTTTCATCTTGACATAGATCTTTCATGTGCAAGGCTGGGTCTAAGCACAATGTAAAGTTTGCCGTAAAACGGTCATTGCTCACTGTTGCTGCTTCGTCTTTTTCTTCAGCAACATATTATTCGACGTTGTAGCAGAATACCACGCATCTTTTGATTTCCAAGATGATTCAGACAATGTTTGCAACATTTTTGAAGATCTAGTTCGTTTGTTCCCACGGTTTATCCACACGCTTCAAAATTCCTCAATAAAGCATTGGATACTTGCGCGTGGCGTGGTTCCTGTTGTTACGTCACAAACACTCGACCCAGTCTCTTTCTTTGCGCGGTAATTTTTCAGACCACCCCATCTTTCAGGGGCTTTTAGGGGCACTTCTTGTCAAAATATCACGATTTGAGTGATGGTATCGAATTCAGCGATGATAGAATGTCCATATTACAAATTTTCAGAAATGGTGATATTAGACCTTTAAAATATGTTTTTTGAGCTTGTTAATGCTCTTCTGTTATAAAAAGTCTTCTAATTCTTGACTGTGACTCCCTTTCATTTTTTTTTTATTCATATAAAAATTTTACAACATATCTTACATTCTACAAAACTTCCCTAATTACTTTACAACACTACAGGGACGACACCATGGGGAGCGAAAGACAATGATTACCCCATGGCCAATATATAAAAACGAGCAAGTTAATCTACCTACAACACAACAAAATACGAACGATTCTGTTCTACATTAGGTGACAGGTTGCGATAATTTTAAAATGTCACGAGCGTAAGTCGTGGGTTGTTTGGAGTGGAAAGACCTGACACTTAATGTGAAACAGAATTTACAAAGAAAAATAACATTACATAAGAGGACTTAGTGAGTGGCTGCTTTGTACGTAACTGAAGAGTCAACAGATCTTAGTCAAACCGACCAGTTTCGTGAATGAACCGTAAGGTCAATTCGAGAATGTTTCTATTCAAGTCATAAGAAAGGTATTGATCACCATATAGTAAAAGTTGCATCAAAGCATCATTTGAAAGATTGGTGATTTCCACAAATGGTCGTAATAATTCAACAATTCCAGTGAGAAGGTCTCGACGCTGAAGATCAAAAGAAGGGCACAGCAACAAAAAATGCTCCGTATCCTCAATGCCATCACTTGTTGGGCACATTGTATCCCTAAAATTATGCTTGAACTTGTGGAAGTTCAACTTGCTGAGACCAACTCTTAGCTGCGTAAGATAGGATAATCCTTTTGGGTCTTGAATTCCAAAAACAGATTTCGCTGGAGGGCGGATTATTGATAAGAACGTTTTTTGAAAATAGCAACAGAAGGTGCAAGTCTCAATTCAGGCTGAAGCTTATTCCATTCGGACAAACAGTTAGGATAAAAGCTACTCTTGAATTTTTCTGTCCTTGCCCTCAATCGCCCAATGACATCCTGACAGCGAAGTGAGTACTGCGATTGATGAAGTGGTGGGATTGGATCCTTTGTATACGCACCCGTATACGCAGGGCTAAGATTATTTATAATCTTATAGAATAAGGTAAGCCGTCTGCTCCATCTTCGGGAACTTAGTGACTCCCAGCCAAGTTCTGTGTACAGCTTCTCTCGAGATGTTCCCCTCCATGTTCCTGTTACAGCCAAAGCAGCAGAATATTGAACAGACTCCAGCTTTTCCATTAGATTTGATAAAATGATATTTTGACTGACTTCACATACTTTAGCAGGGATATGATAAATGACATCACCATAGTCCAGATGGGGTAGAACGTAAAGCTTATATAATTCGCTTAGAGTATGCCTGGGCAGATATTTGGAGAGATATTTCAGTAAACCGATGCCCTTTCTTGCTTTAGAGATAGCAGATTTGATATGAGCTGAAAAAGACAGTTTTGAGTCCAGGATAATTCCTAAATGTTTATGTTCAGTTACTTTCTTCACGGGTATGTCGTTAAAAAGGATCACTGGATGATCGGTTTCAATTTTTTTCCTTGAAAATGTCAATTCAACAGCTTGTTTTTGCGGATCAGGATTAAAGGACATTCTCCAAGTGTGAGCCCATTGACATATCAAGTCCAAGTCATGGTTCATATCACTGGCAGCTGTATTTGAATCTTCTACCACTGTGAATAATGACGTATCATCGGCAAATAGCTTAACATTGCACCTCAAGCCTATAGCTAGATCATTTATATACACAAGGAAAAACAAGGGTCCTAAAATAGAGCCCTGGGGCACTCCTGCTGAGATATCTCCCCAATTAGAACTCTGTCCATTCAGTACAGTTCTCTGCTTTCGACCACTAAGAAAGCTTTGGATTAAAAGAAGAAGTTGTCCTGAGACACCACATCGTTTTAACTTATAAATTAGGCCATCATGCCACACCCTATCAAATGCCTTAGAAATGTCAAGACACACAGACCGGACGTCAAGTGGGGGATTGCAGTCGAAGGCTTGAAATATTGTATGTGTTATTGACAGTAACTGGTTGACTGTTGAGTCTCCTGGGCGAAAACCTGACTGATTTGGGTCTAGTACCTCACATGATACGAGATGTGTGTATAAAGAATCGTATACGAGTTTTTCAAGTATTTTCCCAAAATTGGTAACAGGGAAATGGGACGATAATTCCCCTTCAGATTTTTCTCATGTTTCTTATGAACCGGGACTACATTTGCATGTTTCCATATTTCGGGAAATAAACCACGCCGCAAACAGTTTGTAAAAATAATTTTGAGTGGCAGAACCAATGCATCATCACTCAATTTTATCATTCTCACAGATATTTCATCCCAGCCATGTGCTTTGTTAGGATTGAGTGATCTAAGAATATTAAGTATCTTTTCATCGGAGATGGCAAAATCACTTATCACAGTCGTAGTTAATGGAATATCTTGTGGAATTTCACTACCTGTGTCAATGGTTGTGCATTGAAGTATAAAAAAATCATTAAAGATGAGGGTGTAGAAAGGGGGTACTGCTAGTCACTAGTCAAGCAAAAAACGTCCCAGTTAGTCATTAGTCACGACATTTGGCTTGAATTAGTCAGACTTTTCTTTCAAAGTAATATTTCTATTACGAGCTCTTTTATGCAAAGTATGCCCTGAATGGCACAAATCATTTACGCTTGAATGCGATAGGAAAGCAGTTTGGTACGACATAAAAAAAGTAAATCGAAAAAGAATAGGCCACGATACAAACGTCGCTCGTCGGATCTGCAGATGCTTGCGATGACGGATAACGAATGAATTTGTAGGTAAAAACACTGTGAAACGAAGAAGAACAACAGAACAACATTTTGCGAAAAGGCAAAATATATACCGGATGTCTCAAAACAAGTACTCCCTTTTGATTGGAAATAGGAACGAAGCGATAAGATATCATTACTCTCCGAGTAGTTAGCTAAATTTATCAATCTTCTACTTAGATTCACATACCTTGCATTTAAGAATCGTCCGCCAAACACCAGAGATGCAAGCTTGCAAAGACAAAATTTACAGTGCACCCAAAACCAGAGGTTTTGTAAAAGGGCCTAGCCATGATTTGTATCATGGATCTTTCCAAAGCCCCTGTAAACTTTAACTTTCTGTTTTTCGCTTTTGAAAAGAATAAAAAAGACTCGTGGAACTCGTCCTGATTAAACAAATATAGCGAAAATGTGGTAAGAATGATGTAGTCTTGCATCATCTCCCAAATGAGCATTCATGTGTTCCTTTTCTTCCTCCTTGACGTTTGAAGTGGAGTGGAATGCAATGCACGGATTGATTCCTCAAAGGAATAATTATTTGTAGAACAATTGAAGCATTTCAAGGTATAATTCTTTTCAATGGAGACAGCTAAAAGGTCAAAGTCAAAATTCCTGTGCAAGCAAATCATGGCTTGGCCGTCTTACAAAACCTCTGGTTTCGGGTGCACTGTAAATTTTGACTTCGCAAGCTTGTATCTCCAGTGTTTGGTGGCCAATTTTTAGATGCAAGGTATGTGGATCTAAGTTGAAGATTGATGAATTTAGCTGTTCACTCGAACAGTAATAATATCTTATCGTTTCGTTCCTATTTCCAGTCAAAAGGGGGTACTTTTTTTGAGACACGCCCAGTATACTCATTGAACCGACTCAGTCGCTGTTGTTCTTCGTCGTTTTGTGGTGTTTCTATCTAAAAATTGATAAAAAAGTAACATTTCATATAGCCAAAGACATAAACTTCACCCTTGGAATGATTGTTATTTCTTTGTCAGGAAAAGCATATCATTCTCTCAAAACTTTCCATCAACATCATCTACTGTAGTTCCTTTTTGACTGCTCCGTTTCTTCCATTATTTCGAAGGAGATTTAGTTGCTAATAAATGGCCCAATACCAGTTGGTTTTAGTCGTGAAGCATGGCGCAAAATCATATCATAACTGCATGTAATAAAACACATGTTTCCTTTACCAAAAGCTTTAAGCTTCAATAAAAGTAGAACCAGTATAAGGTAGCCTGCGTGCAGACTTTGGCTACTGGGGAGGAGAGAAAAGAAAGAAACTCTTTCTTTCCTCTCCTCCCCAGTAACCAAAGTCTGTGCGCAGGCTAGTATAAGGTAACTGAACATGGTTTTGGTTTTCGTCATGCACCTTGAAAGGTAAAGATATATAAGGGGATGTATGAGAGATTTGCTGAATGGAAGCAGGAAACAAAAAACATTTGACCGTCAGCTGCAAATATTTTCTGGCTCCATTCCCAAGATGTTAAGGGAAATGAAGAAGAATGGTGAATGGGAACATTCAGCCAAGCCAACAAGTATTGCTTTGTGTGATAAACATTGTCTTTTCCTATGCCCGTTGATATACACGATTTAGAACTTTTACATTAGTCTCCGAAAAAGCATGGTTGAGTCACTTTTGGCTTCTTTTGCAACTGTTTTTTGACATGATGCAGTGAAAAATAGGCTTTAGTCATTAGTCAACTATAGAGTGTAGTTAGTCATTAGTCTTGGCTTTTTAACAAAGTTAGTCATTAGTCAATGGGGAAAACAGCCTGTTAGTCAGCTAGTCAAAACCCCTTCTACACCCTCAAAGATCTGTGCTTTTTCCGTAAAGTCCGTTACAAACAGCCCGTTCTCTAGCAAGGGTGGTATCATGGGGATCTTAGCTTTGTTAAGGACAGTGTTTATCAAAGTCCAATAGGTTTTACTACTGGTCCCAGGATTAGCCAATGTTTTCCCGGCCTTAAAGAAGTAATTCCGCTTAGCTTCCTCAATCAGCCTTGCGCCTTCAGCTATCATCCTTTGTATATCTTCGAGCTTGTCATCTGGCCGGCCACTCCTCACGAAACTTTTATATGCACGATTCTTTTTCCTAAGAAAGTTCTTGATGGCTGGCGTTATCCAGGGTACTTGGCAAGGCCTAATTGTTTTAACTTTGTTAGGAATAAAATTAGAATAAATGTTCAAAAGGACCTCATTCAGTAGTTTCACCTGTTCATTAGGACATGTCAAACTGTCGTCATTGCAGTCTCTTCAATGCCACAAATTTTCGGACTGTTAAGGAAAATTCCCGAGTCCTGTGAAAGTGGGGAGGGGGGCAGTGGCTCCCCAAAGCCCCCTTAAGAGTCTCATCTCATCAGCTCAAAATTGCGCGCCAGCGCCCAGTTCTGCTGCGTCAGCTTCAAGACGCCAGATGTGGTACCTCGTATTGGGAAAGAGGTATCCGGATGACACTGTGTGAAGTGAAGTGAGGGTGATTGCAGAGGTTCATCAAACTGTGCAGTGATGGAATTCTGAAAACTTGGAAGACCAAAGATCAGTATACACTACAGCTTACTGCAGCTGAATGGTTGCTTGAAGAACTAAAGACATGGCAGCAGAATTTGAGAATCCTTTGCGGAAATTCAAATTGGTCTTTCTTGGTGAACAGAGTGGTAAGAAATCGATATGTTTCGACCAACTGTTAAGTGTTATTTAGGCCAAATCTTGTTTCAACACCATTTTTGACCACACCTACAACTCTTGGTGAGGTGATCTTTATCTTTTATGTGATCAAACATGGTCTACACCCGGGTATAGAACGAGAAAGAAGTAGTAATGGTATAAATCCATGAAATGTTAAAGCTGTTTTTCTATGCAAGTAAACAACAAACAAACAAAAAAGGAAGGGTCACACCACCAACCCAACCGAGACTCTCAACCATTCTAACATTGCAAGAGATTTAGATTCGACTTTGGCTGGCCTATCCCCTTAAAGGGCCAGATTGGAAAATTTGAAAACTCCACATGGGGATTTTCAAGCGGGGGGGGGGGTACAGATCCTATTTTAATTTGAATTGAAAATGGGCATATCAGCACAGCACAACTTACTACATACAATGCAAGTAAATATGCAATCCTGTTTGTAAAAATCTTTCAAATTCGCAGATGGCCACACATTGGATTTAACATAAAAGTGTCCGGGATAGATCCCCTGCGCATATCAAACTTTCCAATCTGGTTCAAGGGGCTGTGAAATTCTTGATGGAACTTTGAAGTGTTTACTGCAAACTTAGAGGTAATTAGGTAGATATCAGTTTGCATTGTTTGATTTTGGCATTGGGAAGCGGTCTGGCACATCTAAAGATTAGGGGTTTTTCTAAATTGTATAAGCAAACTAAACTGCCATGATAGGTGTGGCTTTTACAAAGGGATTTTGAAGTGGCATTACATTGTATCTTGCCAAACGCCACCAACTATCAGTCAGGTGTGCATTATTGCACTTGCAGTTTCCGTTTTCATTGAATCATTGAATCATTCATCCTTCCTAAATACGATTCAAAACAAATTACGATACAATTAAATACATTACAATACCATAAATTAACTAAAAAAACTATAGTACTGCAAACTAAAACTAAAAAGAAAAGAGCACAATACATGATTGTATTTAGGATAGATTAACTTAGGAGGAGCTCTCCAAATAGGTTAACTAAACACAGTTGCACCACAGGTAACAGGGAAAAATTGATAAAAACAACAATTACCTCTCTTTTTACTTTAGTGTTTGCCAAATTTGCCAACTTTGTCTAGATAAGGCCAACAACAACAATGTTTATCAAACAAACAGTTCCGGTTTCCACTCCAAAAGAAAAGAGATTTCAAGGCTTGCAGGTTTCTGTAGGCCATCACAGCTTCCTTCGGCTATCTTGCCTTGCTCTGCAGTCCATCGGCCAGTATTCCTTTCACACATGGCCTCAAAATGTTCGCCAATGACTCTTCTGTGTGGCTGTGGATTCCAAATTGAACTTGGGTCTTCGTGTTGACGACACGAAATGAAAAAATCTTGCCCACCGAAGTCCATTGCCGTTCTCCCAATGATGGAGGAAAGTCACCGGTCCATAAAACAATAGTCATGCCTCCTCTGCGAGGGAAAACCATTGTTTAACGAATGGCTCTGTGCATAAATGGACCGGTGATTTTCCTCCATCATTGGGAGAACGGCAATGGGCTTCAGTGGGGAAGATTTTTTCATTTTGTGTCGTCAACACGAAGACCCAAGTTCAATTTGGAATCCACAGCCGCACAGAAGAGTCATTGGCGAACATTTTGAGGCCATGTGTGAAAGCAATACTGGCCGATGGACTGCAGAGCAAGGCAAGATAGCCGAAGGAAGCTGTGATGGCCTACAGAAACCTGCAAACGTTGAAATCTCTTTTCTTTTGGAGTGGAAACCGGAACTGTCTGTATGATAAACATTGTTGTTGTTTGCCTTATCTAGACAAAGTTGGCAAATTTGGCAAACACTAAAGTAAAAGAGAGGTACTTGTTGTTTTTATCAAATTTCCCCTACCTGTGGTTGCACACTGATATGTCAATGGCTACTGTAATGCACGGGCACCAGGTCACCAGGTCATGTAATCCACAGGTCACTGATTTTGCGGTCGGTGGCTGAGCGGCTACTGGTTCGAGCATTCCTGCACTGGCTCTGGTCCGTAAAAGATGCTGTTCTGTAGATAGTAGAAACTAACGTCATCGCTTACTGCTGGTGGATTGTCAATGGAACGATACATTATTGTGCATGACAAAGTTGCGATTGTTTGCCCTCTATGAGGTATTTCGTTCATGTTCATTCAAATAACGACAGTGTGTTGTGGCTCGGCTTGAAATATGTTCCTTGTTGAGATCTCTGTCTTGCAAAAACCAATACCCAAAATATGTCTCAAAATTAATACTGAAAATGTTGAAAAACCAATTCAAATAATGTTGCAAATTGCTAAACTTTATTTTCACTTTTTTCTTGTATCACACTACTTAGGAGGTACTTGAGGAACAAACACTGGAAAGTCTTCAACAACTATTTTGAAGTTTTCAGGAAGGCACGGATAGGCGCAGTAGGAAATATTATCCTGTTATTGAACTTTTATGAAACCCGTAAGAAACTCGTTCGATTACACATTTTTAAGAAACAGAAGGTACAGTAAGAGTACACGTTCTTTAGAAACTTGGATCAGGCCATAGTACTAAAAGTTTCTTAATTTTAACTTGAAAAATTTTCTTCTCATATGGTCTCTAATGCTTCTTGTGGTATATCTTTTGACGTTTAATAACATCAGATACATACTGTAGGGTTTAGTGACGTATTTGGCATAATATAGTGGAATTTACCTTTTGAAAGTTTCCTACGCCTTCTCAGACATAATACAAAAGTTTTCTTAAAGGTTTGCCCATCTTTGTACCAGTCCCCAGTTCTTTGTACCAGTTTTTTGTATGAAAAGAAAACCATCGAGGAACATATTACTTGTACTCAAAACCTGATAATTTTAAGAAATGTTACTTGCTCAAATGCTAAGTTTCTTACAGAAAACATGTGTAGCTAAATGTCATTTGTTGTCTACAAGTTTGAAGGACTGGTATGCTGCCTCCAAAAAGCACAAAATAACATCACAAATTATGTGGACGAATTACGTAAAACCATGTCATGAATTCTATTCATTTGCCAATTGAGTCCCTTGACTGGATTGTCTTGCACAATATGTTTCAAGGTCAAATTCCATTGCTCTTATTAAATCTTGTCAACCAGAAATGCCTCTTTGTATCAATCATATGACAACTTGGATAAATTCTTTACATTTTTGAGGTGCATCACAAGGATAGATGATCACAAGATCTTTGTGCGTGGGCATCGGAGAACAAACAAATGCACTTACTGTAGCTCAGTTGATGCATAGCACTCATAGACCAGACGGTGTAGGAATGCTTGCAGCAATAGCCGCTCGGCCACCAACCGCAGATATAGTGTATTTCAATAAAAAATATGTTGTTGCATGTGTGGTACCATGGTAATTAAGCGATAATGTTATAGATAAATTTTTGAAATACCAAATGAAGCGTGGTTGTTAAAAACACGACGTTTGGAGCGTATACTCGTTATCAAGTCAACAAGTATATGCTTGAAATGAGTATACGCTCGAAACGTCATGTTTTTAACATTCTACGCTTCATTTGGTACTTTAATAATTTATTTATAATATTATCGTAGATATAGTGACCTGTGGATTACATAAACTTGTCACCCGTGGATTACAGTAGCCGATATGTCAACAGGTTATTCAAAATAAGCAATGGAGAAAAACATAAACTTCTCACACACCAGAGATCTTATCAAAAAGTACCATGCCTACAGCATGTTTATTGACAAGGGGACCAGAGTGGAACACCACTGGTATGCTTAAAACATGGGTCATAGGTGGCTAGGTTGGAAACTTGGCTGACTCCTGGCAAATAGGTTCATTGCATGGTGGTGGTAGTATTTATACTTTCATTGGGCATGGAGGTCACAAACATCCTTCGGCCTTTTCTAGAATTTGTTCAGGTTGCCTGAGTTGTGTTACTGGCTCTGTAAGAAAACTGAAAACTTGATTAGTTCAGGCGATCAGGTATAATCAAGTAAAAGTATGATTAAACCAGAGCAAATGCTCTAGATTGTTAATTTCTTGCAAGAACCATTTTTGTGGATACTTCCAGTTGCCTATTTCTACAGAGTAACCGTAATTTACACTGCAGGAATAGATTTCAGGGCATTGCAGACAGACTTAGCCTAAGGTTGATGCCAGGTAAAAGACTTGTTTGATTTCATCAATGATGGATGAAGTAAAGCAAACATTCTCAAATTGATAAGCAGGCCCTAGCCCTTCCAATAAGTTGTTGGCAAATATCTTGGTAGAAGTGGCATGGCCTTGGTGGCCACTTTTACCCCCAGTAAACTGCCAACAGATATTTTCTTGGCATTTGTTTCCATCTGTTGGCACTTGCCTACAAGTCATGGCATTCCAGGCCAAGCTTGTAAAAACAGTTTGCAAGTTGCCGAGAAAATTGACATGTTGCCATAATCATTGGCAAACATGGCAAATCAACTGAATTTTCCATTTTAAAGAAAAACAAAAACAAAAGACATTTTGAAGTTTTCATTTCATACAGTTCTCACAAAGCAAGAAGAAAATGATAAGGATCCCACATAGAGCATCTAACACGTAAACCTCCATTTGTTACTTTCTGAACCAAATCTTCAATCACTGATTTTTTTGCATGAAATGATAGAGCAAAGGTTTGGAGGGCTAAAAATAAGCTCATATCATACAAATTGAGCAATTATAGAATTGATATGTCCCATTGCATCGAGGAATCTATTCAGTACTTCCACAAAACGTGATATAAAATGCAAACACATTTCCCAGCATATTATAATTTTCATTGTCATACAGTATATAATGGAACAGAACATTGCTTGCCAAACAGTGAAAACTGGTGAAAAGACTTGCACAATGCTGCAAAACACTATTTGCACATCCACAGAACACTAAAACAGAGTCCAGCAAGGAGTGCATCATACTCACTAATTCCTTGAATGGCACAGATCAACATTGTTCATCACAATTTGCCCTCAAAACTTGTATATTTAGTAATGTCTCCAGGGAAGGATGGTTTAAATTACAGTTATTGTCATGGTGTCCACTAATGCAGCAAACTGCCACAGAGTTTGCCAAGAGTGGCAGCAGAATGATATCAATAAGAATGAAGCTCTTTGATTTAGTTTGCCACTTTTGCTGGCAAATTTGCCAACATTCTATTGTAAAAGATTGTATTCAATTTTACCAAGGCAGTCCATGGCAGGCCATGCTTACCAGACGTGGCTGCGAAGGCCTTCACATGAATTTTACTGGAAGGGAGACATCAAGATGTCAAAGAAGAAGGTGCATGTCTTTTAAGAGTCCCCAGGTCATCCAAGTTTTTTAAACTTGGGTAACACTGCCTAAATGTAGAAGGATGATTAAGTAGAGTAGAAATCCTTGATATTCTGATATCACTTATATCAAAAAGGGAGGTGGTAGAAATGCTCTTTGCAATCTTGCTCAAACAGTGGCCTTGCAAATTAAGATTTATCTTGGGGATGGCAGTCAACCAAGGAAAGAGTAACAAAACAGCCAAGTTTATTCTAGTTTCATTATTGTCCGTCTTTATTTTCATTTTTCATAGCAAGGAAACTTTTGTAACACGCCCCTATCAAATGCATGTCTTTGAAATTCCTCTTTTATTTCTTGTCTTTGCTTGCATTGCTTTGACATCCAGAGAAATCAAATAAGCGCCCCGCTCAAATAAGTACCCCCTTTGAGAATCAAAAATTAAGTAAGCGCCTGGACGCTTATTTGAGGATTCTCCGTAAACGTAAAACCTTTCATTCATGTGATGAAGAGATAAAGGAGTTCCACAATCACTCTCAATTGAAAATAAAAGCCACAATACAAACAGCCATAGGCCTTTTCCTAATAACTTTGACCTGGGTAGTTTTAAATGGACCAATTCTGAAGTTGCTCACTTTATAATCTAAGATTCTTATCAAGTTCACTTTATACACAGAATTACAGTACTGTACATGTATTATTCTTTGACATAAAGCTTTTAGTAGAAAAATTTTCATAAATTTGATCAGATAAAAATTCTTTCATTTTTGATAGACTTTTGAAAAGCTTTTATAGTATATTCTCTGCTTGGGAAAACTCCATTATCCCTTCAGTAAAGCTTAATAGACCACCCATATTTGCTCTCAGTCATAGAATAGTGAAAGCTCCCCGCAGAAACAATGTTTCACTGGCATATAGATTGACTTTTATTTGGTTTGCAGTAAATTTCCACCATGTTTATTCAGAGTTTAGACGGAGTATGTTTCAGATTGAGGTGTTTGTAAATCGTTTGTAAAAAGTGAATTTGGCACCAAAGCAATTTGCCACAGGTTGTTTGATGCTTTAATTGAAGAACAAGTCCCGGCTTAGTATGATTGATGATAACATACAACATTATACAGTGCTGTAATGAATGGTGTATCATATCCTACCATTTTTGTCTTTACTCTACAAAATCACACATTCAAATAGTGATTTGAACATGGTGACGTTATCATACACAAAGATCTGGGAGAAATCTGTGCACATGATGGTGTTACTATGCACAAGTTACTTGCTTGAATGCGTACAACGAAAAGACAAAAATGGTTGAAAGAGTTTGATACACTATTCATGACAGTACCGGGTGAATCAGAGATTAGTTTGCACTTTTGAAAATTCATAGAACCAAGATTACTTCACGGATTTGAATCACTCAAATTCTAGTTAAAAGCCGGAAGATCAGAGTATTTTTGTGATTTTTCTCGCTGCCTTGCCAGTGCTAGAAGTATCGGTAGATGCAACTTGTTCAAGATTACGTCTCTGCACGTGCGTGAACTGAACTTTGTTCAGTGCCTCACCAAACGACTCAACATATCTCAACAACAGCTCTGAACAATATAGAAATTTAATCCTGTTCACCTAACAATTTTGAACACGATCAAGCTTCTCCCAACAACTCTCAACATCACTCAGCAACGCTCAACAAGATAGCCAAGCGACTAAATTTTGCACTCAACATTTTACTAACCTTTGTTCACTGAGCTTTGTTGAGTTGATTGGCCGGGCCTTAACGCTGCATCCTTAAGAAATTGAAAACATACAAATTTCGTACAAATCACTTTCCATATCGTTATTTCTGGAATTTAAAAAAAAAATGAACTTGAACTTGAACATCCTATTCGAAAGTGAAATGAGCAACATACAAATTTTGTAATTTGTGGAACCATTCATCATATGCTAGTACTGTAAGATACATCTTCTCTATTTCAGTTGGGAAAACATCGCTCATAACAAGGTTCATGTATGACAGCTTTGACAGTACCTACCAGGTATACATGTTTTGCCTATTGTTAGCATTTTTCTTGTAATAGGAGCTTTCTAGGCTGCTTAGGAGTGCAGGTATTGAAGCTATTTCTACAAGAAATTTCTATGTAGAGGGCGCTTGTGTTGTGGTTGTACCATAATGTCAAAACACTGGTTGCAATGGACAGAATCAGTATCGTGGGGGAAAGAACGGAAGGAAGAAAGAGAAAAGAATTATTCTTTTGTCCATGTGCCCATGATTGTTAATAATGGTGAAACAATCTAACATTGCTAAAAACAGAATAAGCGGAACAACCCAGTAAGCAGCGGGACAGGCAGTAATGCATTGAATAAAGAATTGAAAGCATAAAGTTAAGTATATGTGGATCCCATGGGAGCGGAGTTTTCCATCTTTTCTGTTTCAGAGCCTCCCATTATGTCGTGATGTGCTGCATGCTGTGTGAATCAAGTGCTGAAGGAAATAGATCAACTTCCTGTGTAAACGATTCATGATCCACTCCTTACCAATTGGTTCCGTGATTGTTCCGTTTGTTGGTGGCTTGTTCTGCTTGCTCCGTGTTTGATGTTGCGAGACAATCACAATGTCAAGGTTACTTTGAGTTTTTGAAACTAATGCCCTCTCCCATTTACTTCTTCACCTCAACTGGGCCTGGGCCCTCTCAGTTCTCTAATGAGAAGATGGCGCAGCATAAATAGCTGGCACAGTACAGACTATTCTCATCTTAACCCATCGTTTATATGGGAATTTCATGAAAAGAAGCATGTAAGTTATATTCTAAGAATACAAAATCTCTGCAAACTGCCACAAATAAAGACACACGGGGCTATGGGCAAGAGTCACCTTCATTTAGAGGGAGTCTTCTATGGAACACTCTAGATGATAGCGTCAAAAATGAGCCAACACTTACGGCTTTCAAAAAGAGGATCAAAGACTGAGCTGGTAATAAATGCACCTGCAAAATATGCCGCTAATTTTTGTATTATTTTGTATAATGCATATCTTTTTTTTCTTCTGTAAATAGTTGGTTTAAATTAGTATTTTTATGATTACTATTGTGAATACCAACTTTAAACATGGATTAAAAAACAAGTTGTCGATGAATAACTGACATTGACATGTCAAACTTCTGTTGAGGTAGACTCTTGATTTTGCTGAAAAACTTTCCAGAGTTCATGGCACGCTTCAAATCAGCAGCCATTGCTTTGATAGCAGTCTTTATGGGATCACTACCGCCAATCACATTTCTGATCATAATCATAATCTTGTCATGTAAGTCTCATGCAAATCTTTATACTGGTATGGCTATATAGGCATCTCATTGGTCAGTCCCTATGATTAATGTCACCATTTCACCAAGGCTGATTTTCTACTACTTTTTCCTTTTATTTACTTAGCTAGGACAGAGTCCGAAGAGCCAGCTCCATTTCATTCGTTTTGTCGTTCACATACTTAAGAGATTATCACTAAAACGGCAGAGGAAACCAGCAACTGATAAATTGTGGGAGCACTAAACTTTCTGAAGACTATGTGGAGCGGGTCTACCATTACTCTGAAATATTTTGTACCCAGTGCTTCATGAGAGTAATCTCCAACAACATCTGGAGCATCAAACAACAAACAAGTTGTGAACATGGGTTAGTCACACCTTAGAATTCAGGAGAAATGGGTTTTAATTACATTACAATATTTTATATCTGGTCTTCCTTGAGAGTAAAATCAAAAGAATGTGTACCCATTTCGTGACCAGAAGAAATGAATCATTCGGCAAGCAAGCTAGCCTCACGGCATAGTCCCAGATATCACGAAAATAGCAACAACAACGACAATATTTCTTATTTTTGCTCAATCTGGGCCTTATGGACTTTGGTATAAAATTTTGGGACGGAGATGCACACGTTTACATGTGCTCTTTGGAACGAGGCTGCTGTGTAATCTCAGAAGCGAGGCCAGCGACCCTCGACAGTTGGAAATTCTCAATGCTGCGGTGAAGTTCATGGAAGCTAATTGGCCTTAAAAATGAGGAACCCCTGATTCACAAGGAAAGGTTTGTTGTCTCTCGGATTGAGTAAACATTTGTATAGATACTTGTGGCTTTTGTTCATGGCTATTATCACTGTAAACTTGCATTCTGGGTTGTTTTAACATTGTAGGTTCGAGCCGGCAACTTAGGCCCATCCTCCATTGCCTGGTGTTCGTACAGTGTTGCTATGGTTTCCATTTCTAGTTATGAAATCGATAGGGAAAAAATTCATCCCAAATTTTAGTATCAAAGTCCATAAGTCGTAGTGTGAGCGTCCATCAGTCTATCAATAACGATAACTACGAATATGCAATCAGTCTACAAGCAAGCTATAAAGACATGAATAATGGTCAGTCATCTGATAAAAGAACAAACATCTATGTCTGTCATCACTGCATCCTTATTGCTTTATCGGCTGGGTCAAAAAAGTTAAACCACTTGGCAGGCTGTGGAATAAAAAGTATGTTGCCGATGTTCAAAACTGAAATGTTAATCTATCAGTCATGATAAAATCATTCATCTATGAGACAACAACTTAGAACAATGCCTGCAAGGGATTTGTATGAGACTCGAGAATACCATGTTTCATTATGGTCCGTAATTTATTTGCAATTGAAATCTAGATTCAATACAAATTTACTGAAGCAGAGTTTTAATTTCCGTAGCAAGTAAATCATGGACCAGAACGGAAAATGGAATTCTCGATGCCCATACATGCACTTTTACTAATTTCGAGTCTCAAAGATGAGTGATTTTACCAAACAAAACTTTATAATCTAAAATTGCAATAAAATTAGTTAGTGAGTGCCGCACTTTGGGAAGTGAAAAGAATCTGCACCAACATGGAATGGAATAAAAATAGATTTCAGGCTATTTTGAGATTACAAGATGCATTCGCCCCCTTACCCGTCTCGCGACAACTGTTCAATCCTGTTTGCATTACATCACATAATCGATGTCGCCTCTCCACCCACATCTCAAGACAATAATGAAATCAGACCATAGTCTTTTGAAAGACAAATGCGTATTCAATTGTATTCCATAGAAGAAGAGACAGCTTGAAAAGGCTTAATTGACGCTGCATTTGACATCTTTATGATTGTGTGACGAGACAGCAACAAGCTGCATTTCCACATACATTTCCTCAGAAAGACAGTTGTTCGGGATACTGCGAATTCCCCCTTTTGTAAATCACAAAGGAAAAGACGTCAACTCTGATTGGCTTGCTGATCATGAGATGAGCGGAGCGTTTTGTAGCCTGCGTGCAGACTTTACTATGGTGGAGGAGTTTGAGGGCGAAAAGGAAAAGGTAAAGTCTGCGCATTCACTCCAACTTTTCCGTTCCAGAGATAAATCCTATCCCCCGTCCTTATTGTACAAGGACCAATCACGTTCGGTCTTTGATTTCGCAAAAGTATTGTTCTCGCTAACCTTGCATCTGATTGGTTAGAACTAGGACAATAGACTATTTGGATTTGCGTGCTATCGTCATAGTTCTAGCCAATCAGATGCAAGGTTAGTGAGAACAATACTTTTTAGAAATCAAAGACCGAACGTGATTGGTCCTTATACAATGAAGACGGGGGATATAATTTATCTCTGGAACGGAAAAGTTGGAGTGAATGCGCAGACTTTACCTTTTCCTTTCGCCCTTAAACTCCTCAACAATAGTAAAGTCTGCACGCAGGCTAAGCGTTTTGGGACATGCGCAATTTCACAAAGAAAGGGTGAAGGGTGATGACGCTGAAATCAATACTGCGCAGAATCCAAAGCGCTTCGAGGGGCATCTTGCTATTCTGGAGAAAATCCGAAAGACTTTCACTGATAGTATCCCGAACAAACAGAGGGAAGGAGGGAAGGAGGGAAGGAAAGATCTCGTAAGGCTTTGATTCTTTGAGAATAGATTCCGCTTCTCGGCAAATAGCCATGTACTTATAGATAAACATGTCAGTTTTGAGTATTGATAATCGACCCCCGTCCTATTTATTCTACAGCCTATCAAACGGGTAAAATGTTTGTTTGGCTCACCCGGTATACATCTTAGCCGGATGTGGTAGCACTGCTGATAAACCTGCCAATACTGACAGCCTGCACATACTTGGTAGAAGTAGGTTTGTCGCTGACATTATTCTTTACCATTGCTTCAGCGTCAAAACTGGAATTTACAATCAAAGATCCAAGAAAGGGTATTTCGTGTGCTCAGAAGATAAGCTTTGGAGTTTTTCATCACTGCATTGCAATAGCTGATGCCTGCATTTCTTAACGGTAACGTTGACCGAATGTGTTGTGCATTTCCGTCAAGATTCCTCACAAGAACTACGCGTCGATCAAACATCTTCTAGCATATTAAAGACAGAAAGAATGGTAGCTGAAGCAGCTAAAAATTGCAAGACAATGTTCTTTCTTTATATATTGTATACCTGCAGTTCTGAAAATAATCTCGACAGGATGGGTTGCAAGCGTTCCTTGAAGATTCCTCACAAGAACTGCAGTATTTTCACAGTATGAAGCAGCCCCAAGGAAAAGTAGTCTAAGCATGAGGTTAGAGGCAGCACTTACCTCTTTACTTTGCTGTCACGTTTTATACGTGCAACCCTTGAGAGCAATCTTGATGGACGATTCTAGGCTGCCAACAAGATTCCTCACAAGAACGACGGCATTAAAGCAGCAACGTTGGTACTGTGATGGAACAAGGCGAGAGATGCTCAACGTGTTATATTATTACGAAGGATCTTTTACCATTACAAGATAAAATTGTTGTATGTACTTTTTCTGAGCAAGCTCACGATGACGATTACGCTAAAGATGGCGGCGAGGAACTTTTTACCAAGATGCACTGCGTTCTTTAATCGAATTCCTATAGAATCGTTAAGGATTCGTAATTCGAACGCAATGCATCTTGGTAAAAAGTTCCTCGCCGCCATCTTTAGCGTAATCGTCTATTGTCTTTCACAGTCTGTCAAGGTCTCTCACAGGAACTGCAGATAGATAGCAGCAGTTGGAAGGCTTGAAAGGATTCAAACGAAGTTATATCGACTTGTTAGCTAGTTACGAGGGATGCAACAAACAGTCCCTTTAGCCAGTGAGAAAAATTTTTACAGAACGTCTTTCACACGACAAATGACTGATAGAGTATGTTATGCTACTTACAAGATTCCTTGCCAGTCTTCAGCATCAGATCGGAAACATACAATTAATGATCTATGAAAGAGTAGTTCATGTACATAGAAGATAAGCTTTGCAGATTTTACCACCGCAATATCTTATACCTACATTTGTTGAGGGTAATTTTATAATTCTAACTGTGTTGTGCATTCCTTCAGAATTCCTCACAAGAACTGCATATGGAGCAGACATTTTATAGGTTTTCAAAGACACGAAGGGTGGTAACCTAAGCAACTAAAGGCCACAAGAAATGATTTCTGCAACACTGTTTATACCTGTATCACTTGGAAGCAGTCTTTGCAAGACCCGCTTTATATGCACTTTGGAGATTCTTTTGAACCTTCAATGTATGATTCAAGAAAGTGTAACTCATATGTTTAGGAGGTCATTTGTATAGATTGTTTTGTTATTGAATTGCAGTAGCTTATGCCTGTATTTCTTGAGGGTAATTTTGGCAGAATGTGTTTTGCATTCCGTCAAGATTCCTCACAAGAACTGCGTGTCTAACAAGCAATTTAAAGGCCTTTCAGAGACATTGAAAATGGTACCTGAGGCAGGTAAAATCACAAGGAAACGTTCCTACAAGATGTTTGTGGCTGTACTACTTGAAAGCAATCTTGGAAGGATAGGTGGAGTGTGTTCTTTGAAATATCCTCACAAGTACTGCAGTATTTCATACGATAGCATGGGGCCAAGAAAAGGTATGAGATCAACAAGGAGAAGTTTTGCCACGTCAGTATAGTATTCTTTGATACAATGTATGATAATCCTACAGTGCCAACAAGAATCCACATAAGAGCGATAGCATTGAAGTAGGAACTTGCATGCAGTAGTAGACCAATACGAGAGATGCTGGACTTATTGTATTATTTTGAGAGATCTTTTATCAATACAATACAACAAATCATGTCTGCATTTCTTCAAAGCAATCTTGCCGGAATTTGTTGCACATTCTCGGCAAGATCCATAGATGGAAGCAGTGACTTAAATGCTGCCAAAGAGCCAGGCAAACGTAGCTCGAAATGTTAAGTCATTATGAGGGATTTTTTGCTATAGTGACAATTTTTACTGAATCTTTCCCCTTTTTTAAAGATTTGCTATGAGAAATGTGGATAGAAAGTGGATAGAAAGTAGAGAGTTGAAGGCTATGACAAAAGATCCAAGCAAAGGAAGCTTGACGTGTTAGATAGTTATGAGGGATCTTTTTCAGTCATGATGTTATATATCATGCCTTTTGTCATGAAAAATTTTACAGAATGTTTCGCATTTCGTTAAGGTTCCACATAAAAAGTGAAGGTGGAAATCAACAACTTGAAGGCCGCAAAAGATCCAGATAAGGGAAGGTCAACTTTTAACTGCATACGAAACATTTATTTTCTTTTGAAGGTTTCTCAGAAATTTTTTACCCTATTTGAATGCTTGTTGTGGAGGCATTGTCTGGAAATTATTGCATAGGAAAGGTTTCAAGTGAAACCTTGTTTGAGGGTATTAGCCCAGTTTCTGATTTGCATTTTCTTATCCACTGCACTGCAGTTACTTGTCCCATTCGCTCAAGCAAGGTCTCAGACTTTGAATTTGAGTCTTTCATAAAACGCAGGTTCAGAAATTAGACAATCTAGAGTAGCTGTTCCTCAACGATAGCCATGCAGTGGGGACTCAAATTTTTGGAACACCTTGTACATTGTAGGCGTACAAAGAAACTGACTACTTTCATGTTATTTTCAGGCTACCATTGGAATCGATTTTCTTTCAAAGACAATGTACCTAGAAGATAGAACGGTAAGTGTGATAAGTAGTTTCATGCAACGGAAAGTACCAACTCTATGGCTACGAAAAATTATCCTCATATTCAAAACAATGTTCTCGAAGCAACGTCAAAATAAATTCAGTCCTCAGGACGGTCGCAAGGAGCCCCTTCTCTCGAAAGATTTCCCTTTTTTGTTTTGTGCTTTGTTAAGCTGGGTACTCACTGAGCGCTTAAGTGCGTTTAAGTGCGTTTATCTTTGTGCGTTTAAGTGCGTTTAAAATCTTGGATAAAACCCAGGATCATACTCACTGTCAATACGTAAACGCCGACATAAACGCCAAAACGTGGTTTCAAGCGCAACAGGCTGGGGAAAAAAGAAGAAAAGTTTACAATAAACGAAAGATTCTTCCCTTGAGCATGTTTTGAAGAACTTTATGATCAAAGTCGACAATTTTCTTTTCATTTTGACCTAATTATACCGATATTTTGAAAATTCAGCGTATTCAACTCAAATTATATACGTTCGTTTACCGAAATAAGAAAGCCTAGCACAAAGCAGGGATGTAGGTTGTAAAATAATTCAGAGAGAGACAGAAATTGGAGGCAGAGACATGAAACTTGAACAGGAAACATGGAAAAAAGTTATCCTGACTCACCAAAACGGACAACGCAATATCAATTTCAATGGCGTTAATCCATTGCATATTTCGGCACTTTTGAACTTTAAACGCGAAGATCAAAATTTTTTGATCTGCGCGTTTAACTTTTTTGAGGGTTTAAGTGCGTTTAAGTGCGTTTAAATCCCGAAAATTAAACGCCCACATCATACTCACTGAGGGTTTAACTTAAACGCGCTCGGATAAACGCACTTAAACGCACTTAAACGCGCAGTGAGTACCAAGCTTTAAAGCTACAGGGTTGCGATGTATTCCATGCTCCCTGTGGTATCATTGTGTAATGTTTCAATGTGTAGTTGTAACTTTTTGGGAATACATAAAAGGTGTTGCCAATTTTGCAATACACACATTTGCCTGCCTTCAAAGTTAAAGGGGCAGGGTCACGTAATGTAAACAAACCTTTTTTCGAAACGATAATTTTTCAGGATTTTTGATAGTCCATATCGGAGAGATTTTCCACTACTTTTCTAAAAATATAGGTGTTATTTTGAAGATGGGCTCTTGAATTTTCTAGAGAAATAAACCAAACACCCATACGTTGTAGGATTGCAGAGATATTGATGGATTTTTACAAGTCACTTTATTGTGGATTCACCCCATGCACCAAAATCTGAGCGGAACAGAATGGCCACGTGTGGGTAATAATATAGATCTCAGTAAACTAAATTTCAACAAATTCAACCACAATTTCAGGGACACCGTAAAATCCAATGTACCCAACGAATGACGGTATCGAGGACACGGAGCACTTCTTGTTGCTTTGCCCTTCCTTTGATAGCCAACGACGAGATCTTCTCGCTGGAGTTTCGGTTGCATTACGACCATTTGTTGAAATCTACAGCCTTTCTAACAACGTTCTTGTACAACTTTTGCTATATGGTAATAAAAACCCTTCAAGTGACGTTAATAGAAGTATACTAGAACTGACCTTAGATTTTATCCACAAAACGGGTCGATTTGTTTAAGTTAGATAAAACCTTTGTTTCATGCCACACAGCCACAGCTACTTTCCTCTTTAAGTCCTGTCATTTTGTTCCCATTTTCATCTGTTTTTTTTGTCAGTAAACATCGTTAATATATAGCTCTTTGTATTGTATATTTAGATGTAGTTTTAGTTCTATGTTTCTATGTCAAGGTAGAATCCCTATGACTTTTCCAAATCCAACATATCCAACGCCAACAAACATCCAACAATCCAGAACAGTTGGAATTTGATCGAAAGTTTTAGGGTTTCTACCTTAATGACCCTTGGGATAGTCATGGGTTCTTGCTTCCCGGGTTATCGTTCTTGTTATGTAGTCTAGTAGTTTGTAGTCCAGTAGTCTTAAGTATCTCGTTTGGTAAATTTTTATATTGAATAAAAAAAATAATAATATAGATCATAGAGATAACAGGTTTGTTTACAAATACGTGACCCTGCGCCTTTAAAGATAATCACCATCTTTTTTGGTGCATGATTTGCAAGATATAACCAAGAGCATTGAGGCCAATTCCAGTCAGAGGGATTTTTCAAGCGAGCGGAATTTTAGACAATAAAAAGTTGCGCAGCCATAACTATCCATTCAGTTTCCGAGCGGCATTTTCTCTCACAAACAAAAGAATTTCCGCCCCCTCGGAAAATCCCGTTGACTGGAAGTCAGCCTTTAATTTGTTTTGAAACACGAAATGAGAAAATTGACATGGATTGATCTCTTTTCGTAAAATTCCAGGTACAAAATAAGAAGAAAATGTAAAAAAATCAATAAGATCCGAATGGAGACGAAGAATTTGAAGTTTTGGAAACTGGTTGCATAGATTTAGAAATACGATTTTTCAGGCATTGGATACATTTTTGTAACTCACCCAGTAGATTTCTTTGGCTATTACAAATATATCTTTATTATCAGCAGAGTCTCAAAAACGCTAAGAAAAGCTGGTTACATGGGTTTTCCAGGAAAAAAGCAACCCTCCTTGTCCGAGATTCCTGAAAAAGTATTAACAATTGAACTGATTTTGCAAATGCCTTCTGAAAGCACAATCTATTCTGTTTTCAGTTATATGCAGGTTGGGCACAGTTAGTGAATTATTCATCTTTCATCAGACTGTTAAGGTTGAATGGTGTATTTCGGATACAGAATTTGATATATCTAATCAGAAACCCTGTTTGTGAGAGCTGATCGTTTTTAAAGGGGCTGGATAAGAAACTATGTAGGAAATTTTTGATTTGGCTGTTTTCTGCTGAGTTAATTTTGTGCGACTGTTCCACAAAAATTGAAAATGAATATCTCATGTTGGAGATTAGCCTTTGCACCTTTGTACTCTCTCCTAACACAAATTAAATCTCCATGTGTTTAGCGATTCCTGCAATATAAATGGATTTCCAACAAGTGCATGGTGTCTCAAAAAAAATTGTTCGACGTTTGATTAAATATTAAAACATAAGGACAACATGAACAGGCTCATGGAAAGATAACCTTGTTCCTAACATTATGAAATAATTTTAGAGACTATAGTCGTGCAAATCGGTTGAATATTCACAGAGTTACGAGCTCTCGAAGGTCGGAAATATGCGATAGCTGAAACCAGAGACCCCCCAGATTACTTGTATCGCAAAAAGCTCGAAGACGGAGGTAAGAGAAGCTTATCCAATGTCATACCTCTCGTTGATATCAGAGCAAACCGAATAGGACTTCTAAAGTAAATAATTTCTTGCGATCATTCTGAAAATTTCCTAACATTGCTTAAGTCCAAAAACAGTAGCTCAAAATATAATCGGCGAGAGACTGAATCTGTTGCATCAAAGCATCCATATGCTTGACAGTTAGGTTATCAAAAACCTGTTTGAATCCCATTTGGTTCGCCCTGAAACAATTGAGAAATAACAGAAACGACGGCCTATGGGACTTTTATCAAAAATGCCATTTTGAGGCCTCTGGTTTCAGCTCACGCACAAACTTGAACTTCAAAAGGTTGTAACACCATGAATTTCTAGCGGATTTGCAAGATTCTTGTTTCAAAAATTAATTTAAAATCTCAGGAAAAGGGTGACTTGACCAAGGGTCCATTCAGCGTATCGTTATTTTTTAGTATTTAATCAAACGTCGAACAATTTTTTTGAGACACCCTGTATATTTGTTGATCTCTCACGCAAGGATCAGCCTTAATCTAGATAAGGATCTTTTGAAGTTAGCCAATTACAAAGGAATTTCGCCTTTCAAGCTGCGATATTTGATGCAGAGAACGAGGATTCGTTTACGTACGAACGAGGATTCGTTTGCTTATCCGTTTTTAATCAATCAATCAATGACATACATGGGAATAAAATTGTACGTTTTCTTCTAACAGCATCACCTCAAAAGCTTTCAGGCCAGCACTGTGTTTACAAAATATGGTTTGTAACCTCGTACGGGGAGAAAGGCTTGATTTGGCTCTTATAGCCTTGCCTGTATAATAGGCCATCCTTACTCAATATCGATAAGGTGATGAATAATCCAACTCGTATCTACACATCATATCATTGGAAGGGCAGATTATGCTTAGGCTTTTAGATAGTCATGCTTTCAGATGGAATTCATTATGTCAATTTAAATCTTGTTATCTCTAAAAAAGGCATTTTCTGCTATAGTTTGATTGCATTCTTTGACACACTACCTTAAGCATAAGGTCGAGCGAGCACCAAAAATAAACATGCTTGCATAGCTTTTTGTTTGGTTTTCCTTGCGATTCAAAATTCCTAAAATTGTTTCCCCTTGCATTTGCCTGTAGGTTCGTCTCCAAATCTGGGACACGGCTGGACAAGAGAGGTTTAGAAGTCTCATTCCTAGTTATATCAGAGATTCTTCTGCTGCCATTGTGGTTTATGATATTTCAAGTAAGTTGAAATTCTCCGCAGTTATCCCCTCATTGAATACCAATTCTTCTGCCAACTGCTTGGCAGAGTTTTTTTGTAATTGTTTAGACGACCTGTTGAAAAAGTCCGAACGAAATGGGCTACTTTTTAATCATTACAGCGGTCCAGTTGTATTTATCATTTAATTTACCAGCTGCTTAGATTTTTGTCGGCATGGCTCAATGGCAGGACTCTGAACTTCTACTCTTAGGGCTGGTGGCTCAAATTCACGCTCTTTTGCACTTGTTACTGTGAGTTAGACTACATTACATAAGTCCCTCTAATTTACGCTTGTTGTTATTGTTTTTATCGCTTCAGTTGAGGGACTTATGTCCTTACGCTTCAATACAGGGACTAATTAGGCCAAGTCTGCCGCATTCATGGAGCGACCAATCAGATCACTACTTTCTTAATATGGTCAACGCACGTGCCTATTTTTAGCCTTTGATTGGCTCATTAGTTCAAAGTTCGACTTTTCGAAGCGAAGCGACGCTCAAAATGACCTTCGAAGAAGGGAAGTTCGACTTTTCTTTCGACGTTCGTAGGATGGAAGATGTTCTAAGTTTCTTCTGCCTTTTCGTAAGATTTTATAGCCTGTGGACAGGCCGAAAAAAGTTGCCTGTCCACGAGCTAAAGATTTTAGTCCCTGTTTAGAATCCGTTTGGTCGTGAGTCCTTTGAATGAGTGAAAGTAAAACATCAGATTATAAATGTTGAACGAATACAAGGAATCACGTCGTCAGTCTAACTGGAGTGAGAGGAGTCGCCAATTCTTTGTATTCCAGGCAAAAGGAGTTAGGAGGTATGGTCACATAGAGAGGCAGCCTCTCTCCATAAGGACCCTCAAGCTACGCTTAGCTCTTTGAGGTGAATTGCTGTTATTGTTGTCGCTCCACTGAGGGCCCTATTTCCTTAGAGCTGTAATAGCGACAAAATTTCAATGGGCGACGAGTTTCTGTCGCCCCGTGGTCCACTGCCCAGAATATGGCTTAGAGGAAGGCTCTTTTTGCTATTATGGCAAGAATCAGCCTTTAGCGATGTACTGGTACCTAATTTTATGGTACGGCAGCTCTAGAAAGCTGATTTTCAAGGCCTTTTAGACTCGGCGGTTCTGAGGAAAACGCTGCAGGTTATTAGGGCCCAATTGATCTTTCAGCTATATTCTAAGAAGAAGACGAATCGAACGACAGATTTTGAGAATGTTCGATTGAACACAATAGTAATAGAATCTCCCCAATGCCACTTAATCGAGCTTTTTGTACAGCAGCTGAAATGTTTCATACAGAATCAGTACGGAGCTTTACTATCCCTACAAGCGTACGGAAATGATTCCTAGTTGTAGCGTTATCACTTCCAGCAAAAAGTGAACTACGACACGTAATCGAGTCAAATAGAGAGGATTGACCAGGAAGCTGCTTCGATAAGCTTAGCTTCTCAGTGATCTACAAACTACGTTCGTTCCTCTATACCAAATTCCCCAAAAATGTACTCCTATTTGAAAAGATATCAAAATTTCAATAGCAGACATTTCTTCGAATTTCTTGTTTTGGCAATGTGCATGAATGACCAAATTTTTGTTATTTTTTTTATATCGTAACATTAGGACCACGACGAACATCATTCTGAGAGTCATTTCAGAAAAGACAAACGTAGTTAAAGCGACATTTCCAGTTGGTTAAGACGACATTTCCAGCTGGTTAAGACAAATCCATTAGCAAAAAATTAATTAATTAAGACATGTTCAGGACGCTTCGAGACGAGCTTGTCTCATCTTCAGCTAAATCAAAGTTACACGTGTGAGGTTTTTATAGTGATAATTATTCTAGAGAAAATGCATAATAAATTATCAATCATACGATATCTAAATAAGGAAAGTCTATTGAAATTGAACCGTTGTATCTTTTTTAATCTCCCTGAACTTTCCTTTTAGTTCAATTTCAATAGACTTTCCTTATTTAGATATCGTATGATTGACAACCCACCATGCATTTTCTCTAGAATAATTATCACTATAAAAACCTCACACGTGTAACTTTGATTTAGCTGAAGATGAGACAAGCTCGTCTCGAAGCGTCCTGAACATGTCTTAATTAATTAATTTTTTGCTAATGGATTTGTCTTAACCAACTGGAAATGTCGTCTTAACCAACTGGAAATGTCGATTTAACTACGTTTGTCTTTTCTGAAATGACTCTCAAAATGATGTTCGTCGTGGTCCTAATGTTACAATTTATAATAAAGCTGCGCTTTCCCAACAATGTTTTTTTATATCCATATAAAAAATTACACTACATGCTACATCTACGTTCTACTATACTTTCTAATTACTCTACAATAATGCCACATTACATGGACGGGACCACAAGGAGCAAGAGATATTTGACTATTCTGTGGCCATTAACATAAAGACATATAGATAAAAAAATTTGATAAATTAAGACTAGATACTGATACTAACACATACTGGAATCTGTTCCACATTGAATGTCCGGCCAGCATAGGCGCGAGATAGCAAACGTATGCTGTCAGGTCAGGGTTGAGTTAACGATATCATTGGTCATGGACCTTTTATGTGCTTAACATCGAATTTGAAACAGACTTACAAAAGAAATGTGCCGTGTGCAGTGGCTGTGTGGAGTAAAACGAAAAGTTATCCAAGGCGACCCGTTTTGTGAATGAAATTTAGAGTAAGTTCGAGCAAATTTTTATTTACGTCATCAGGAAGTTCTTTATTACCATACAATAAGTATTGTACCAGAACGTTGTTTGGAAGGGTATTGATGTGGACAAATGGTCGTAACAATTCCGAAACTCCAGCGAGAAGATCTCGTCGTTAACTCAACCAAATTATTTTTCCAGGTATCTATAGCTGATGTTGTGATTACTTTAAAATCAGCAAATTTAGCTTGTTTTGGGGCTGCCTGATTTTAAAGCATGCTGCAAAAAGCACTGATGATTACCAGCTTAGTTTCATTTCTTTTTCTGTATCAAGCTGCTAGTTTGGTAATAAGCGTCAGAAAGAAACACGAAAAAAGTCTCACTATAATGGCACATAGGCATGATAAGCGATATTTCTTAAAGTGTATAGCCCAGAATGAGGTTTTTCAGTGCGATTTTTCTTGCCCTATAAATACCCTTTAAATAAAGAAAACAAACACTTTGCCAACCATAAGTGGTTTTTAGATCATTTAGAAGATAGGTCAAAAAGAATTTAATAGATTTGGTAATCGCTTTTTCATGATTTTTCAAACGGGAGTACTTTTTATTTGGACACCCGAAAAAATGTAGAAAGGAAGCTGCTTTGATAAGGAAAACTGGTACTGTGACAAATAGATCGCCGGCTGATTGGTGATGTTCCTCCTCAAGATTTAAAATGCCAATGACTAAAATTGGTAGCCTGAAGCCGGTTGAAACTTGGTTGAGCCAGTTTATTGTTTAACATTCAAAGCTAAACTGGTAACGTGATTTAAGCTAAACCGGTTTAGATTGCTCAGTGTGAATGTGATAGTTTTAAGGCTGGATGGGCTGGTCAGGAGATTAAAACTATATGTTCGTTTCTAGAAGTTCCTGACAAAATAGAAACTTGTTTTGATTGGTCAAGTTAATCTTTCAGCGGCAAGATTATTTAACAGTAATCCTACTCCGTTTGTTGACATAATGTGGAGCGGGTGCTTTTATAGACCTTTTACAAGATGAGTGAATAACGAGTCACTCCATTTAGTTATACATAACAAAATGATTCAAAAAAAGTCAGTTTGCAATAGAAAGTATGTGGGGGCTAATTACATTGATTGCTTCCGATTCATGCGACATAGGTCATATATATATATATATAGGATGTCAGGATGTCAGGATGTCCCAGAAAAAGTTCCTTGGATGCCATATAACAGGTTGGTTTTTACTTCTGAAATGGAAAGCTCACAATAGATTTCGCTTGCACGCGCGTGTAAGTAATCTGCGTGCTAACCAACAAGCTTTTTCGCATGAGCAAGCTTCTTTCCGCATGCAAATATTTTGCAGTCTGAACACTGTAAGGGGTTAGTATGGCGGATTTATGCACGGGCGTTTACGCGCTTACAAAAGATTGTGCAATGTGAACGCAGTCTAAAATCACCAGACCTGGCAGTTTTAGATTTTTTCCTTTGGGGTTACCTCAAGACCAAGATTTGGAATGTGCAAGGAAATATGCAGCCTACAACCTTCGAGCAGCTGAAGAATGCTATTAGACGGCTGTGCAGAAATATCCCAAGGGAATTTCTGTTAAATGCGTTTCAGGGGTTGCTTACAAGATACAACAAATTCATCAATGCCCAGGGGCATCATTTCCCCGATTAATGAACATTTGAAAGTTCTAAAGCTATGAATTGAGATGTTACGTGGGGTTTCTTCAGTAGATGAGAAAGATGTCCCATGGCGACCAACTTTGTCAATGTTATTGTACTTTCTCAGTCTTCGAATTTCTATTCAAATAAATGTATGCTTCAAGAGGTCTGCGAGGTAATTTGGGTGATTCCCAAAAACAGCGCATTAGCAGTTTAGGACAAAGCCCAAAGCTCTGATTTTGCTATGGAGGCAAATTCGGACTTTCAACTTTAATACCTTCACTCTCAATTCACTGATATCAACAAACAAGGTATCTGTGTTCAAGTTAGCTATTAAGGCATGTTCTTAAAATAATTTCGGGTTGATTCAAGCTAAATTCTCATCGGTAGCCCTGATCAAATTTGTTACCTTTTTTGGGAAACCCGGTACAAAACATTGCTCCCTCTTAACAATCTTATCTGATGTCCCCCAAGGCTCGGCGTTAGGCCCTTTTCTTTTTAATATATATATAAATATATAAATGATCTTTTTTTGTATATTACGCAGGCAAAACTATATATCTGTGCTGATGACAACACGCTTGCTTGTTTCTCTAGGACTCTACCGAATCTGGTGCGAGTCCTAGATGAAGAAGCAGGTGTTGCACTAGATTGGTTGAAAGGAAACCACATGATTGCAAATCCATCAAAGTTTCATGCACTTTTAATCAAAAAAGACCAAACAAAAACCAGTGGTATAAAATAAGCATCCAAGGAAAGACTATTGATTCAGTCAAGCTTCTCAGATTTCAGCTAGACTATAAACTAAATTTTGATCCACACATTTCAGAGCTTTGTAGAAAAGCTGCAACTCAACTTAATGTTCGAAAGAGGCTTCGATCTTATATTGGTTTCGAAGAGAGAAAAGTCCTTGTTCAGAGCTTCGTTTATTCAAATTTCCATTACTGTCCTTTAGTGTGGCATTTCTGTTCAGCAAAATCCACGAATAAGATCGAAAAATACAAGAGCGTGTACTTAGCTTTCTTTATAATGATCATGTCAGTTCGTACAATGATCTTCTACTGAAGTCACAACGATGTACTATGCATGTTTCCCGACTTTGATCTCTTTCTTTGGAAATTTTTAAAACGGAGCAATTGCATGCCCGTGTGAATGGAAACAAAATACGACACGCAATCATTCAATTCCCGTGTTAGCAGTCTAATCTTTCATTCCAGCACATGGAACGAAGATGGAACGGAGCTATCGAGTTCCCGTTTGAACGGGGTCTCAGCTTTATGGGAAATCAAGAAACTCTACAAGAAACTTTTAAAATAATACAAGGCCTTATTTTAAGAAACCTTGCTACAGACTTTCTAGCCAGATTTCTTTGAAGAAAATGAGTGTACCGGGTGAGCCAGAAAAAGTTCCCACTTTTTAAAATTCTTAACACCAACAGTACTTCACAGATTTAAATGATTCAAATTCTAGTTAGAAGCCGAAAGATTGAAGTATTTTTTCTCGCTGTCTCATGAGCACTAGAAATATCGATAAAGTCAACTTTACAAGAATTTCATGGTTGCAAAATGACTGAAAAATGGCCTAAAACAGTGATCAAATCACAAAGATGCAATTCTTCAAGGTTGAGAGGTATCCTCTGCCCATGTATTGCACAGGGACTAAAAATCTATAGCAGTTGCTTGAAAATTGATGTCTTATAACTCTCGAGAGAAGTTAACCGCCCGTTGAGTTTCGTTCTTTGTAATGAGAGTCCTTACAATTTGATCAATGTTTTAGTCCTTTTTTGATTCATTTTGCAACCATGAAAAATTTTCATAATGTCAAATGTACCGATACTTCTAGTGCTGGTAAGACTGCGAGAAAAATCACAAAAATACTTCAATCTTTCGGCTCTTAACAGGAATTTGAATCATCTAAATCTGTGAAGTACTGTTGGTGCTATGAATTTTTAAAGAGGGAACTTTTTCTGGCTCACCCACTATTTCACTTAAATGTTGGATGACCTGATTGTCCTTGCTGTTTCTTACGTTGGGTAAATCTCGTATAAATATTTGATAATGTTTGGATCAAGTTGGATAAACAGTGGATCAATTTTGGATAAATGTTTGACCAATGTTGGATGTATGTTTGCTTGATTTTGGATCAATGTTGGATCTATTTTCAACTATTTGCAATGAAAATTAGATCGTTTTGAATGGAATCCTTGATTAGTATATGATAAATGTCGGATAAAGATCTGATAATTCTTGAAAGAAAGGTTGATCAAAGTTAGTTCAATGTTGGCTTGAAGATAGATCAAACATTTTTGTTATAAACAACGCCATAGGATAACACATGTATTTGGAGCTCAAGGCTTAGATTTGGGATAATAATGTTCGGAATATTTGGTATTTTTTTTTACATCCCAACGTTTGATATTTTGCGTGCACGGTTAACAGTTAAAGAAATGACTGACTCCGAAACAGCCTGCATGGTATATAAACCCTTGCATGGGCTTGCACCTCCTTATATAAGGTCGATGTTTCAAAAATTGTCCGAGTCTTGTAATCGGACTTTACGTAATACCAGCACTGACCTCAGGATTCCTTTGTGTAAAACCTCAAATGGGCAGCGGAGCTTTTCGTATCGAGGAGTTACTGTTTGGAACAAATTAAGCCTTGAAATCAAAACTGCTCCTTCGCTAGCTGCTTTAAAATCTTAAACACGAAATTAAACAAACAATTAATTAAAAACGAAATTTAAAATCTTTTTTGAAAGATCAAAGAGGTTGATGATCCAATCAACGTTAGCCACATATTTTTGACGTCAGAGCCCCCTTTCTTTTCATATATTCTATTTTCTTTCTTACATATTGGATTTTAATGCCGATGATAATTCATGTAATTAAGTAAGTTAGGTTTTAAAGCAGGGCACATTGTAAATCAGTAGATATCTAGAGTAACTGAATGAATTTACCGAATGTATTGTAATAAGTGAAAATGAAATGAAATGAAATGCATCAGTCGACTTAGGGTTGCAGATATTCAGCTCATAACCTGAAACATATATTAAAGGTGTTCAGAGAAGTGTTTGAGGTGGCAAGTCCCGGGGGGGGGGGGTACTTGGCCTAAATTTGTACGGGGATTTGCCCACGATAATTTTTTTACCCAGCTCCAAAAGAATTTTGCCTTTAAATGATACCCGATTCTAGAAAAAAGCGGTGAAAAATATACTCAATAATTGGACTACATAATAACCCGATCTAATAAAATTTTCCCCTTTGGCATGCTTTGACAACCGGCTCCAAAACATGGCCTTCTTTCTATACCACGTTCAAGAAAAAATAGGCGAAAACGGTACTCTGAAGAACGGCACATCCCCGTCGGACAAATATATTAAGTACCCCCCCCCCTGTTAGCAAGTTTACAAAGCATTATCCCAAACGTAAAGAAAATCCAGCCGGTTCTATCAAAAGTTCCTTGTTACTGTGAAGCAGCATGAAATTGACAATTTACTTAAGTTTGACATTGCTGGAGAACAATGTAAGTGCTGTGTTTTGAAGGAATAACTCATTTCGCCTTGTCTCTGCCATAAATCAGCGACAATTTAACACTTCGATAGAATGAAACGATCTCTTATGTATTCAAAAATCCCATATTAGTTCAATTATCGTATGTTATATTATGCTATACAACTACCTTGATTATGCTATATTATGCTATCCATATTACATCAAATTATGCTATCAGTCTTAGTGATTTGTAGTGACCAATTTATTAGTAAATATAATATTGCTGTAAACTACTAGGCCCTATCATTGGGTGATGAAAATATGAAATTTAAATTAAAATTGAACTTAACAGTAACAAGGAAAATATTGATTGCTGAAGGGTTTTTTACGTGTTAAAATACAGTTAAATGGAAAATAAATGAAAATGAAACTTGTCAAATTAACTCAACAGCATCTCAGATTCTGAGTTGAAGGCTGACCTATACAACTATGTCAAAACCAAGACAATCAATGCTACAGCTCTACCAAGATAGACTCGAGCACCTTCTCAAACTCAAAGTCGAAGCCCGACTTATGCAACTATGCACGACGGGGGCGATCAATGCTACAGCTCTGCCAAGATAGACTTAAGTGCTATGTCAAACTCAAAGTTGAAGCCCGACTTATGCAGCTATGTAAGACGGAGATAATCAACGCTACACCTCTGCCAAGTTAGACTTAAGTGCTATGTCAAACTCAAAGTTTAAGCCCGACTTATTCAGCTATGTACGACGGGGGCGATCAATGCTACAACTCTGCCAAGATAGATTCAAGCACAATCTCAAACTCAAAGTTTAAGTCCGACTTATGCATCTATGTACGACGGGGCGATCAATGACACAGCTCTGCCAAGACAGATTCAAGTACCATTTCAAACTCAAGTTTAAAACCCGACTTATGCAGCTATGTACCACGGAGATAATCTATGATACACCTTTGCTACAGCAGGCACGCAAAAGAGGCACAAGTTTTTGGAACGCTCTTAGTATCTTATGGAGCGGTGTTTTCTGGTTGTCCATCTTATTGGTTTTATTCGGACAGATTTTACGTTGAAGTTTCAGTAATTCTTGCCTACTGTTTAATGCAAATCTTGCACTTCTGTTAAGCTTGTAATCAAAATGGCAATCTTCTTAGAAAAGTGCCTATCCATCTTAGCTAGCTGCTGGTTTTTTTTCAAAATATAAGATCATTTGCGCCCGTGGTCTTGCGACTACTTGGTAGTATAGATGGTCTGCCTCAGAAAAGTTGTATTTTCTTTAAAGTAAATCCCCGCATATAAGAGCCAACTTTTTCGAGAGCCAGGCTGAAATTGGTTCTTATTTCAAAGGTACTAAGACTAAATTCCGGGTATAGTTCTCATTTGAAGGGTGCCTCATGTAGTCCCCTTAAGAGTCTCACAAAGATGTTCAGCCCTATTATTTGTGTTGGAAGCGTTCTTATGGACCTAATAAGTAACTTGGGAGAAGAATAAAACTTTCAAAGCCAGTTTGGACCAAACTGACATTAATGACAGCAATCAAAGATCAACTTTCCTACTCCTGCAATAAGAGCCTATGTTTCGTCAAACTGAAACTGGTTCTTGATTGCAAGGTACATAATTCAGGAAAAACAGCCTCTAGATTCTCATTTCGGTAGGTTCTGACAGAGCAGAAACTGCGCACGCATGCGCGAAAACTCGTAACTTTGAGCATCCTTAGCTCCCGGCAACTGATCCCAAAATTAGGCAACACTTGATATTTTCTTCCTTGGGTCTTAAACTCTTGATTTATCATTTCAAAAAGCTTATCTGTCCCAACACTTACTTATCTCAGATTGGTCGATGACGTCATTTTACGCAGTTTCTGCTCTGCCGTAGGTTCTTATATGCGGGGATTTACTGTACCTGCTGTCTGTTCTGTCCAACCCATTTGTGAAGTAAGAACAAATTGGAGTGAAGCTAATTAAAATGCAAAGCTGTCAGATGCAGGTTTGACCTGACAAAAATCCCTCAATCTGCTTGTAAGCTGAAAACGTAATCGGCTAAAAAGCTCCTTTCACTTGCGGTAAACCAGATGAAAAGTACTAATAAAGGTTGTTTATTTCTTGGTATTTGCATAATTTATGCTGATTGCATTCTTTATGTAAGCCGCTTCGCTAAAGGATTTTAACACAGCTTTATGAGAACCTATTATTTTAAACGGAGGCGAATAAAAATTAATGTGAGTCGTGTTTCAGGGTATATGATCTTGCGGAGGAAAATTTATATCATTCTGCTGCGGAGGCTCGAAGTGTTTCTTTCGATCAGTTTGACCTCTTTCGCTGGCTCTTCGTTAGTAGTAAGTGATTTTCTCCGCTGAAAAGAACAACGCAGCGGCGATGATAAACAAGCAATCTTTTTGTATGCGTGTTGCATAATGTTTCATTGAAAAATAAACAAAGAAGGGATGACTAATTGCACAAGAAACAGACCTTTGTCTGATACGATGTTTCGGGTTTAAACCCATAATCAAATCAACAAAGCTCTGTTATTAAAAGCATTGAGTCCGTATAAGGCCCAGTCCACACTGCTACGTGTTCATATGAAAACAGAGTAAAACTTCTCCGTTTTTGCCTTGCGTTCACACAGCTCCGCTGTGAAAACGGGGCTATTCGAAAACGCTAATGAAAACGCATGAATTTGAAAACGATGAACATTCCTTTGGATTCCTTTGGACTTTGGATTTCAATGGTATTGAAAGTAGTGATTGGCTCCATGTTGATACCTATTAACAAAAGGCTTTGTTTTGAAAAAGGGATTAACAACACCGTTTTGCGGGAGCAATGTGAACGCCTATCGTTTTCGAGTCTGTTAAATGGCGTGCCCTACGTGCCCTCGTACATTCGATGTTGGCGTGCCCTCGTGCCCGCATGCCCAAATTTTCGGCGTGCCCTCGTGTCTTCCACCTTGGCGTGCCTTCGTGCCTGCGTGCCCAAATGTTCGGCGTGCCCTCGTGCCTTCCTTGTTGGCGTGCCATCGTGCCCTCATGCCCTCGTGCCAAAATTTTCGGCGTGCCTTAGTGCCTTCGATGCTGGCGTGCCCTCGTGTCCTCGTGCTTAAATTTTCGGCGTGCCCTCGTACCCAAGTGCGAAATGTTCAGGACGCTCTAGAGGGAGGTGAACCTTGAAATGTTACTTGAAAGTTTGAAACTTAGTGATCCTTTTTCTCTAAATTTCATCCGCAAAAACCTTAGTAGAGGATTAGAAGTGAAAAATTTAAGACATGGATAAAGTTTTGTGGAGACAAACATCTACAGAACTTAACAACAAGCACATGTGACGGTATCTAATTAATGATATGGACATTAACGGCTAGGCTGCACCAAATGAAGGAGATCATTTGGGATAAGACGGGGTAAAGTGGACTATTTTGGAGGCTTTTTAAGGATACGCAGAAGAGACTGCAGCTGAGGGCAAACTTTTCAACTTTGTTTTGAAATTATGTCCTTGGGTAAGTTTATCAGCAAAAATGTTTTTGAAATCTTTTTCCACTGTCTTACAAAATAGCTTTCTCTGGAGACCACTTCGCCTAGTTCATTTTACCCCGACACGGGGTAAAGTGAATTACTTAGCAAATTTTCCAATAAAACCAATCAAATTCCAGGGGAACCTGAAATCGTTATTCTTTTTGCGACTCTAAGCAGTCCTTTGCATGCCAAAACCACAAAATCCAAGAAAATTAAAAAGTGAAATTGTGGCCTATGTTGAGAAGAATCTTTGCAGAATCAAAATATTTACCAAAAACTATTTTCAGGGTACAAATTCGAGTCACATAGTGAAATCTGAATACAAATCTATGGATAATCATGGGAATACACTTAGGAAAATGTTATCTTGCATATAGATACCGTATCACCACGGAGAGAAACACTTTTTTCGAGGTAGTTCACTTTACCCCGAAACCTCTCCCAGAGGTAAAACCAAAACTGCAAAAAAATCTTACGCAATTATCAATACTACAAGCTCATGGTCATGACCATCTATCTTTCCTGTATCGATAGATATCCTTGTTTTATCAAATCAAACAGAATTTTTGGATCTGTAACTGCATTTGTCAACGAAAGTCAAATTTCAGGAGGGTTTTTGAGCAGCCTGTATTAGAATATTTTACTGCATCTTCAGAACACAACCTGACACTGCAAATTATGATTTTCCGAAAGCTTAGATATGAAGATGTCTTTCATCAGACTTCATGTTCACGTGAGAAAATAAAAAATCCTGGGTAGTTCACTTTACCCCCGTATTTCACTTTTTCCCGTCTTACCCTAATCATCACAGAAGAAATTTGAAAATAGCGAGCATTTAAAATGCAGGCTACATGGTGCAGTCGACATAAATGAAAGTTCATGTCAGATGTTATGCATCGTTTTAAAGCAACGCGGGCACCAGGGCACGCCAACATTGAAGGCAGGACGGCACGCCGAAAATTTGGGCACAAGGGCACAAGGGCACAAGGGCATAAGGGCACGAGGGCACGCCAACATTGAAGGCACGAGGGCACGCCGAAAATTTGGGCACGCGTGCACGAGGGCACGTGGGCACGCCAACATCGAAGGTGCGAAGGCACGCCGAAATTTTGGGCACGAGGGCACGCCAACACTGATGGCACGAGGGCACGCCGAAAATTCGGGCACGAGGGCACGAGGGCACGCCAACATTGAAGGCACGAGGGCACGCCGAAATTTGGGGCACGAGGAGATTAAAGGGCACGCAGGGCACGCGATTTAACAGACTCATCGTCTTTATAGCGTGTCTATTTGAAAACGGAGCAATGTGAACGTAGCTTAAATAGCGTTCTCATGACCAATTTCAACTTCTATTCAATCATGCAACAAAGGTTGACATTTAATCCCTATTGAAATTAAAGCAAAGAAATTCCATAAGATAATGCAAGGATTAAGAAGTCTTTGGTCTCCACCGCCAACGACTTTAGCATCATTGTGCGACAACAAAAGACCGTCAGCGGTTTGTCAGCAAAAATTCAGGATAGGGTTAACGCTCAACTATTTATATGGACTCAATTCCTTTAAGCAAAGGTTTGTTTATTTGGCGATGGTCAACCCTAACTGAGAGAGACGCAGATCTATCAATTTCATTCGAGGACAAGGAAAAAGCAAATTTTATTTTTTTTCTTTGACCTTGTTTCGTCAGTACAAGCGTAGATATTATCAAATACATAAGGTCACCGATGAAGTCTCTATAAGTGATAGATTGCTCGCAATGGACAATACGATCGGACAATAGGGGACAATATGCCATCAAATAACATTTGATTCTACGACCACTGCCTGAATAATCTGTCTTGCGTAGTTGACTTGCAGATACCACGATTTGCCATATTATCAGTTTCAATACTACTTCATTTTTCAAGCCAAAATGAATCGTTTGTTGAAAACCCTGTATTCCACCGATTCAATTGAAACACTCTTGATGACCATTTGTCTGTAATCTGCAAATGGGATTTTTGGGGCTTTTCCCAACAGTCTTAAGGTTTCACGGTGTGTGATAGTATGAACTTTTTGTCACCAGTTGTCAAAATACGATCCGTAAGTTTCTCAGTTGATGTGATCTGACTTGGATTCACTTGCAGTTAAGGCACGAGCGGATAAATCACACAAACTTCGGTTATATGATTACATACAAACGCTATGTACATGGTTAACGGCTCTCCAGTGAGATCCGGAATTAACGTGTAGCTGGTCGCATAAACGATAATCAAAGATCAACTCAAAAGTTTACAGAATATATTAGAAACTACGCGGAAATACGAATTAAGACTAACCAATCAAATATAAGAATAACAGGAAAATGACTAACATGAGATTTGCGTTAAAGGACCAATCTAGGTAATAAAACAACTAGTCATATACCAAAAGTAAATACCGAAAAGGAATGAAAGCGAGGTTCATACGTAATCAATGCTGAAACTATGTGAAATGATACCTAGTCATAATCTGAAAGGAAAATCATTAAAACTTGAATGAATAAACCAAAGCTAAAGGAAAAATATATTCAAATGAATGAACTCATAAAAATGCTAAAAAGTGCATATCATCACAGGTGGCAATGCAAACAATTTCATTCCTGCTGCAACTAATTTGGCTCAAATTATGTATTGAATTGACTATGTTATATCAGGTCATTCACTGTAATTTTGAACCTGAAGCTCAATCTGTGATAAACCTTTCTGCACGAAACAGACAAAAGTATCCTTTATATGAAGCGGTGATGGGGTCAAAACTATTTCGTCGCCGCAATAGCCATCCATCGTTGAAATGGTCATTCATCGTTGAAAACGTGTCCATCGTCACAAAGTGATTCGTGACTGAATAAGTAATTCGTCATCATAGACTGATTCGTCGTTGCACAGTAATTCGTCATTGCAGTTGTTATTCGTCGATTCAATCCTTAATCGTCTTCGCAAAACAAGTCGTCATGATCGTCATTCGTCGTCGCAATCATCATTCGTCGCCGCAAGCATCATTCGTCGTCGCAAGCATCATTCGTCGTCGCAAACATCATTCGTCGTCGCAATCATCATTCGTCGCCGCTAGCATCATTCGTCGTCGCAAACATCATTCGTCGTCGCAAACATCATTCGTCGTCGCTATCATCATTCATCATCGCAAGCATCATTCGTCGTCGCAAAGTAATTCGTCGTCGCAAAGTACTTCGTCGCGGCCGTGGCCTTTCGCTGTCAGCAAGCATTGCCAATTTGTGTTGTGCTGGTAAAGCAACTGAAACTTGTCAGCAAGAAGAAAAAAGGAGTTTTATTCCTGATCTTCATTTTCTTATTGATATCAAATGGCCTATCAGCTGCTTTCATTGATGAATTAGCAAATTTACCATATGACAAGACAAGGAAAGATGCTTGCAGAGAAATATGCTCGCCCCATATGAAATTATTGCAAAGAAAAACAACTTCCCTGTCACCGTTTTGATAAAGATGTTTCTGCCCTATATTCATGAACAACAGATGTTGCTTAACCCTTTCACCCCCTCAAATTTTTTCAGGGGTAAATTCAGCATTTGGAATTTGATTGATTTGAAAGGTTATGCACTTTGCATTTATCTATTGCTTACTGAATCACTGATTATGATACCCCCTGGAAAACGACAATCTGTATCAGGTTTTCCTGTTAAACTTAATTTTAGTCGGGCGTGAAGGGATAAGCCTGAGATTTTCAATTTCACGGGGGAGGGGGGTTCTCAGCTAAATTTCGGGTAGGGGTGTCGCGCCCACAGTTTCAAAATGGGACCGTTGGCTAGACCAATTTTTGTGAAAATGATACCCTTGGCTAGATTGATTTCTCCATTAAAAGTGCCCTGAAAGGGCTTTTTCTAGACAAAACTTGCCAAATTTTTGCATTCTCAGGACAGAAATTTTTTTCAAATTTGCGTTTTTACAGAAATTACCGAATTTTTACAGTTCTTTGACCAAAATTGCCAAAGAGCATACCCTTGCCTAGACTAAACTCAACTAAAATTGCCAAAAAGGATACCCTTGGCTAGACTAGAGGTCCTTAAAAGTATACCCTTGTGGGCGTCACATCCCCACGTATTTTTACTATGGAAGAACCCCCCTCTCCCCCCGGTGTTCAATTTGAATAAAATTTCTTTCCGAGTGAGCCTGATCACAGGCCAATGTTGTATTGTACCATCAATAAAACCATAACAGAAATAAGCCTTATCCTTAAGAGTCTTTGTCAAGGAAAAAATTGATATTGTAATAATGAAGAGATATGACTGATGAGTCATTCTTTGAAACAACTGGCAACGAAAATTATTACACAATCCTTCCAAGTATTTCTCATCTTGCATGATTGACAGTTTTGTCATCAAACATGAACAACTTTATATTTCAAGCCTCATTTTGAGCATATGAAATGTTTGCTTTATGAAAAGTGGCCGTAAATGTTTGCTTTATGAAAAGTGGTCACCCAGTTATGTTCAAGCTCAAAGAATTATTTGCCCTATTATGTTTTGCACCAACCCACTTGGTGCTGTCTCTAACAAAGAATAAATAATAATTCACCATCAACAAGAAATTTACTTTGAAGGATTTACAGGGCTCAAACGTTCAAAACAAATACAAGGATATTTGTCAGATACAGATTCAAATTTTTCGGAATTTGATTTTCTCCCCTTCACGGAATCTGTGAACTCGTAGGACAGTTTCCATACTTCCAAACGTTTTCATTGAAAACAGAAAAAATGCAAAGGTCATAAAGCAAAATACAGCCATATGGATAAGAAAAATAAAGATCACGAATAAAACTTTTTCTTTTCACCAACATGTTTCAGTTGTTTTACCAGCACGACGCAAGTTGCCAATATCCTGCAATTAACCTGCCACCATGCCTTGCCAAAAGCAAAAGGCCTAGGCCGCGAGAAGTTAAAGAGTCACTGCTAACCATGATCCTTTGTGGCGCCAAATTCGACTTTCGTATCATCTAAAAGTCATTTCTGGCCTAAATTCTCTTTGCCTTGCTTTTCATTCGGCAAACCAATGATTATGTTTGACAAGGGGACCTAAGCAACAGACATACCTCCCATGCCTCGCACGTGCCGTCTCCTGTTGTTTGTTTGCCCATAACAAAGAATGGGCGCAAAGCCTAATGGTTAGCAGAGGGTCTTTAAGCTCTGTCGAGTGAGGTCAAACTCCGGATGGGTGACCTCGGAGGCCTGACCTCACAACTCACCTCGTTGTCCTTCGGAAGGGACGTTAAACTAGGGGTCCCATGCCTGGATGCGGCATGCACAGTGGGCCTAAATTAGCTTTCAGTAGCTATAAATCCTGACAAGCCTACTCAAAACAAATTGAAACAAACAAACAATAGTTGCTTCTGGGATTATTCTGTTGAATGTTATGATCTCTGCGGGGGCGCAAGCCACGAAGAGGACCCTTCGAGAAAGAAAATAGAAGAAAACGGAATATTACAAGGCTTAGCAAATGATTTCAGTGGATATTTGAAACCGCTGTCAAGTTAAAGTCCTGGGAAAGTGTCTATTTATGCATTTTAGCTGTGTGGTTAAGAATAAAGGGCATTATATGTTGCGAATGAATTGAAATGAAGTGTGTTTCTGCGATCGATTAAATTTCGCAACGACAGCAGAGAGAAAATAGCGGTTCTGTTACCGAGTTTCTGTCGTAATTCACAACACTGATATCTTGGGGTACAACTTTGAAAGTTAAGATTTACATTTGGTCATGTCCCCGATTTGCAGACTTACTCAGTTTATTCTTAAGTCAGATCTGTACAAAATCAATGTAGACAGAAGTGGTGTGAATTATGTTGAAGAGTCATTCAGAGGACGAATCCTTGCTACCAAGATTTTTACGCGACCCATTTGTTTTAATGGACAAATCCGTGTTTGGGATTGGGGTTGGAGTTGCGTAGTTCACATATTCAAATAAACGAATTGTGCGTACTGACGTCATCACGCTCAAAGATTTCTCGCAGATCTTTGTGCTTGATGACGTCACTATGAACAAGTCGCTGATAAGTTACATAATGTTGCAAAGAAAACCAAAAAATGATGGCATTAGGTACGACGCACCATTCTTAACGGTATATAATCTTTTTAATGTTATGCCTCAGTGACACGGAATTTGTCCCGAACTATACCTTGTTCCATATATATGTTCTTGTTTCATATAAGCGCCATAGACTAGATAAACACTGCTTTTTCTAGGGGGTACAAATCAGTAAGTATTCAGTTTTAATTGATGTGTGAATAGATATCATCATATCCAAATCAATATGCAAAATTGTCTAGCCAACTAAATGGAAAATCTGCGATACCCTCGGGCATTTGGTAAAAGAGGGGAGGGGCTAGATTAAATTTATTGTAAACTAAAAATCTTCCATCAAACCCAGGTGCCTCCAGTTGTCGTTAAGGAGACGACAAAGGCTTTGTCGAGGAAACTTATATTTTCCCCCATGCAATTAGTTAAAACTCATGCGCAGTAGTGTTTTGGAAGTGGAGTGCTCAGAACTCCAGCCTAAAAAAGCTACTGTGCATGAGCTTTAACCAGGTCACGGGGGAGACAGAATTTTCTTCAGACAAAGCCTATCTTGCTTGTCCCCCCAACAAGATCTGGGATTTGCACGATCCTGAAATAAAGAGGCTTTAGGGCACGTCTCTAAATCCACCATGTGAATCAGAGTTGTCATAAAGAAGTGGGCGGGAGGGCGGATGAAGATAAAACTAAGCCTCGGGATTTAAGTTTTACTTAGAAAGCTTTAGTAATATGTTAGATATTTTGCTGAGAGGAACTTTGCCATCGGCATTTGATAGATGATTCTGAAGTCATACATGTAGATCTCCGCGTTTTGACTGATCAGGATATTTTTTCATCTCAAAACTTGAAGACCGTTGAGAGTTTTATCTACTTCATGAAAGTACTTTATCGCATTATATTTCTCGTCAAATTCTTGGAAAATGTTTGATTAATAGTGCATATACCAGGTGTCCAAAAAAGATTCGGCTTTTGATTGAACGCCGAGAAAAAAGTTTGTTATCTCGCATTTTCTATTCATTCTAGTTACATGCTAGACATTTTAACTTCAGTTTGGCATATCGTAGGAAGAAATCGTGAGCTCTAAGATTTCTTGTTCATGTTCAAGGCAAAACCAGAAAGATCTGAAGGCCCTCCTGCATCGTCGCAGTGAAGGGGGATTTTCTGGATGAGCAACACAAGCAAAGTTCGGCTGGGCTGACATTTTCGTACATTACCTTGACGCGGAGAAAGGGTTCTACTCAGTGAGGTCTCATGAGGAAATGCTAAGTTTTTATTTTGGTACTCAAATCGCGTTGGAAAACACTGAAGAATTAATGATTGCTTAAGATGGCAGATCGAACAAATTGAAAACTGTTTTCGTTAAAGAGAACAGTTTGTTCTGCTCCTTGAATTCGTGAAACAGTAACATTTGCATTTGAAATTCTTATTTGTCACAGGGCAGCAATAAAAGCAGCAATATGAAAATAGATTGTTAGAGCTCAAATCTCCATTTTCAGATTACTAATTTCTTCCCACAATATGCCAAACCGTAAACTGAAATGCCTAGCATGTAACTAGAATGAATAGAAATTACCATGATAAGTTTTCTCTTCGTTCAATCAAACGTCGGAGATTTTTTGGGACACCCCCACTTAAATTTATCTCTGAATGAATATGTGAAGGAAAAGATGTGAACTTGAAAATGAAAATTGCAATTTGCACTTTTCCCTTTGCAAAAACATTTCTGAAGGAAGAGAAAGCATGGCTTTCACAAAGAGAGAGATGTGCCTTATATAATGGCCCTTATATTTGTCAATTATCTCATATTGTAAGGTCACATACCAACTAGAAGTTGAAAGTTTGGGAAAGAACGCTGTTCTTTCATAATCGGAGCAGCTTTTTACAAGATTTAGTTCACTTACCTGACATTAAATTGAAAGCTGAGATGCAAGTGTCTTTGATAAGCAACTGCTTGTAAGATCTTCAGCTCTTAGATCAGATCGCTAAATGTTTGGGAACTGTAGTACTGGGACAGAATTTTAGTCCAAGAAATCCTTTGCATTGTTTACTTTATTTTCACTCGTTTCTTCTATCACGTTACTCAAACGGTATTAACAACAGATAGAGTGCCCTTCCAGCATTATCATGCATCGTCACCGTTATCATCATAATCATTATTATCAACACCTTCATCATCGCCATCATCATCATCATCATCATCATCACCATAATCATCATCATCATCATCATCACCATAATCATCATCATCATCATCATCACCATCGTCATCATCATCATCATCATCATCATCATCATCATCATCATCATCGTCATCATCATCATCATCATCATCATCATCATCATCATCATCATCATCATCATCATCATCATCATCATCATCATCATCATCATTAATTCTTTCTTTCACAGTTGGCTTAAAAACCAAGGCTGTGCTCTTCCCTAAAAACCATGGCTTGTCTTGATAATGAACGCCAACTATTTACAAAAAATACATATATGTTACAATCAAACTAAAATTTATACTAAAGAGCCTAAATTATGATAAAATATTTTACGTAATCTGCAGCTACAGGCCTGGCATTTATGAGCTTTAGTAAGCCTTTGAAAATTTGAAGGGATTATGGATGTTTTAGCCCTGGTGGTAGTTTCTCCCACACTTTCCCCATATATCTGTCTGTATCGATCTCAAGGCAAGTTTTTTCCTCCTTTGGTAGTTGTAGCTTATTAGAACACCTTAGCTTGAAAGAAATTTATTTTTTCTTCAAACATTTTCCTCGTAAAGCTGGGATTTGGATTGTATTTTTTTTGTCTGTATCTTTACAATGAGCAACTGTAGCTTCCTATGATGACCGATTACCAAATTATCCATTCTAACAAGTTTCAAGGGTAGAATTATTGACCTTGTATGCGATTCTTAAGGCCATTTCATAGATCCTATTCATCTTTTTATTTAAATTTTTATCTTTAAACATCCAGATCATCGACTAGTAGCTAAACTGAGATATAACGAATGTTTAATCAAAATGTTTTCTTTCTCAGGCTCCATGAAACTGAATGTTTTTTTCATACCATTTAAAATTCAAAAGCTACAAAGCGTATGTAAATTTTCTATGGCTGCCATAACTGGAAAGGACATGGTATCAGCGAGTTCCAACTGCGACAGCCACTTCCACTGATTTCAAAATATGAATATATACAGATATACAGAAAATTTATTAACAAAAACAACTCGAACGGGCGTCTCAGAAGGAAGACCTCCCCCATCTTACTGCAGGTGGTCAATGAAGCACCCAAACAAAACTGAATGTGAGTAAGAGGATGAAGCTTCTGACTAGCTTTTGTACACAGTGTTTCAACATGTTTCTTAAAACTTAATTTCTAATCAAGATTGATGTCCAGTAACTTCCCTGCGTCACTTCCTTCTATCCGGGCTTCTCCGACGTGTATATTAACTCGTCCTTCGCTAGCCCCAAGCAGAATGAGGTGACATTTATCTTCATTTAATTTAAGATAGTTCTGTGGAAACCATCCTGTTAGTTGGTTTACATCTTGCTCTAGTCTTTTCATCACATTTTCTACCTCATGATCCCCTGAGTAGAAGGTAGTATAATCTGCGTAGTTGCAAGTTTTCGCTCCAGTTTATCCTAAGAACTATATCGTTAATATAAATGTTAAATAGAAGGGGCCCTAACGCCGAGCCTTGTGGCACACCTAAATTATCATCATCATAATCATCATCGTCATCATCATCATAGAATTATTTCAAGTAGGTTAAAGAAAGGAGTAGTTAAACGAACACTTACTTTCTTCCAGGGCCGTCGAGAGCCAGCTTGGGCCCTGGAATCATCTATCAGGACGGGCCCTTAGGGGTTTGGGGGCGCAGCCCCCAAGAGAATTTTGTACGACCACGCCCTTCAGTTTCCCGGAAAATTAAGGAAACGCCCCTTTTATGACTAATTATTCTAAAAGGTTGCTTAAACAATCCGTGTAAAGACCATACAAAAATTGTTGTTATGAATGAATCAAGGACATCGTTTTACTTTTACGCTAGTAATGCCTTGTTCACACCAGGCCGTTGCAATCACTGGAGATGCTAGAGGGAACGAGCAACTCAAAGGCCGAAAAGACTGAATGTGAACGGTAACTCAACGACCCTATGACACCAACGTCTGACTCACTGGGATAGAACCAGTTTAGACAAATCAGAAAGAACATAATACGACGGTTTGGTCTCTAACATAAAAACTGTCATCAAAGTCGACGGTTCTTGCAAATACCCTTTTAAAGCAGATAAATTGTCATAAAAATGCACTGAAGAGATATAAAGCAATAACAAAATTTCATCGCACAAAATATTTACGGGCCCCTTCAGGGCCCGGGCCCTGGACCTTTTACCCCCTCTACCCCCCCCTTCTCGACGGTCCTGCTTTCTTCCAATCACATAACTGACATGGATATATACATAACAGGACAACTAAGTCAGCTAAACTTTGCGGAGCCTACAGCTGCATTGATAGCCATTCTAACGTCTAATTTGTTCAATGAAAATAGAAAGGCTGTTTCATTGATTTATTTTTTGCAGTAAATGCTGCCATAGTTGACTTCCAAGGTAAGTAATGGACTTAAACTGCTGCAAAGGACGTGATTCGTATCTTTGGCAGTTGAGCATCACCGCCATGCCTTAGATCGTAGCTAGTGCATTCAGCAGACAATCAATGCTTGCTTTGAGTTCTTTTTGAATTCTTGATCATGGGCGATTCTGACACGTGAAGAATGTTTCAGAATTGTCCGCGTTACTTCTCGAATGAATCAAAATGTTAACCTTCCTATTCTTGTTGGTATTCCATCTATTTCCTTGATTTTGTTGGGGCTTGCAAGCTGCGAGTCTCATTCCGTCATTTCGAAATTTGATTTGAAATCAAGAAGTTAGTTGATATTGCAAAAAGTTATGTTTTTAAAGCAGGTCGTCTTTTAAGCAAACGCAAGTACTAGTCTACGCATTTGCTTATAAGAAGACCTGCTTGAGAAACGTGACTTTTTGCAATATCAGCTAACCGCCAAATTTCAAAGATTTCAATTCAAATTTCAACATGGCAGAATGAGACAGGCAGCTCTACAAATATCAAACAAAATCGAGAAAATAAGAGGAAATACCAACAAAAACGTGAAGGTGGACTTGCCCAAGGCGTCATATAAGAAAGAAAATTCCAGGACGACTTCAACGGCAAGGTTGAGTATTTTAATTTATTTGAAAAGTAACATGGACAATCGCCCATGTCTTCATTAACAAAAATATTGAAATCAATCTCTTCCTCCCAAGAAGGATTACAGAATGATATAGAGATTAAGATTGCAGTTTGCTCCCTGTAGCCTTGAAGATAACCCATAGGTCAAGTATTCTGCCAGCAGGCAATCTGACTCACTGTTGATCATCATATGTCCACATAACGTAGACGTTTTTATTTGGTTATCTCTATTCACGTAACTTGATAGCCAGATTCTTCTTTCCCACCTTTCATTCTGATATTTCCTTTCTTAGATGTGCTTGACCCTGGGTTCTTGTTAATTATGTGTGTAAGGCCCCGTTCCCACTGACCCAGGGAAATTAAAAGCGTTTAAACTTTATCAAATTTCTCTTTCCTTCCCCAATTGAAGTGCTGAAAAACGGATAAACTTCAAACCTTTAACAAAGCTCTTAGAAAAGGCTTTCTCCTTCTGACATTTGAGCAAAGTAGCACATCAGATTAGCAACAAATCTCGACGAATTACATCATGGGTGAAAGGAGACCAAATAACCTTTATTTAATATTTTGTATACGCAAATCACACATGATGTGTCTTTATCGTGGTTTCTTCCTGCCTTTTATGGGTTTCCTCTACACCCCTCCTTAGCTCAAAGAATCACAAAGAATCGTTGATTCAAGTTTGCAATGGCCTAATTCAGTTTTCTGTAAAAGTGAAGGTGTCCTCGTTTAGGGTTTTGTCACAATCTGATGCAATGATGTAAATCAATTCATATGATAGAAAATCATGACCAAAATACTCGACAAGTCACACAGTTCCACTTCTTTGGTCTTTGATTATGTGCCGGCCGCTGTCCGCTCTCCGCAACCCCTCTTTCGATATTGCTTGAATCAAACACGATGCGACCTTTGCGACATTGATTTAGGGGGAAGGGGGGCTGGAAGTTTCTAAACGTACGTGTTCGTCTCGATTTTTAGGAAACATCACGACAGCATTGAAATGGCCCAACTAGTCTTGGCCAGGATTTTTTTTTGTGTCTAAATCTTGTTCTGTCGATTCAATAAAAGTCTTCACCAGTCTCTACTGACCCAAATTTGATTGTCTGCTTTTTAATTGATAGGCACAAATTCATTTGAACAGACAGACAGATGGGTAGAAGATGTAAGAGCTGAGCGAGGCCTAGAGGTTGTAATAATGTTGGTTGGAAACAAAACAGATTTAACGGAAAAGAGGTAAGAAGTACTTTTACTGATACTTCGTTGCGTTACTCCCATAAAGATCGTATAAAATCGGGAAGAGGTCTATTTAATATTTCCTGATAGCATCATTTCATGATCACAGGGTCCATGCGACGTCGTCTGTTTGTGCAAATGAATATTGTTGTTTGTTTTTCATCCATTTGCCTCTGCACCATTTTGTGAAAGTTATCGAGCTTATTATAAGTTTGATGTTTACAATCATTTGCTCACCATTGGTCAGCAATCAAAAGCATTTGCTTTTATCGTAACGCTAGCAAAGATTTTACTTTGGCACAAATATTCATTCGAAGGTGTTGTGGCGCAGTGGTGCAATCTTCTGACTTTGCAGCCAGAACGTTCAGGCAGAGTTGGTTCAAAACGCGGTAGGACCCCACCACTTGAGCGTCATGATTAGGGGTCCCGGACTCGATTAGCATCTAGCTACTTCCACGATGCCGTCGCTTGGCGCTAAAAACCGCAACTTCACCTTCACCTTACTTTGCTCAAATTTTGAAACACAAAAGTCATCGAAGTTTGGTTCTTTTAAAGATGATCTTGTTCTACATGGAAAGACAAACAGATGCTATTCCTGTCTTCGCATGTTCTTTTACGACATTAGTTTTTGTGAATTTCTTCATTCCTCACTAGGGAGTGTAAGCAAACGTAAAGGCAACTCGCAGTGAGCCCACTGGTGAAACTTTGAACGAAATGAATTTTTAAACATAAAGTGCTAAGTGTAAAGACATGTAAAGAAAGCTGAGATTCTGAGCTTTCCAATTCTTCCTTAATTTTCTGGTTTTCTGGTTTTTTCAACAAAATTTTACGGCAGTTTGAAAATCAACAAATCTATATAGCTAGAAATCTATTGTAGCTATCTTGAAGTGCAAAAAACTCGACAAATATAAAATTTCTTGAACGTGCTGAATCTGTTTAATCCACAAAAACAGCTACTTGCAGTGTGTGAAAATATCATAAAATGCAATAGGTTATTCAGTATGGTGATCGTTCATCTCTAAAATCGTGGAAAACATGAACAAGCGGATGATCTTACAAAAATCTTATAGCCATTATTTTTGCCTTAAACTGAAAGTATAAGATAGTTGCAAACCGTATACTTTTCTGAAAATATAGATCATCCGCGTCAAGATTCTAACTGGTTCATTAGCTACTACCCCGTTCATATTTCTGAAATAATGTGTATTTGCATTTGTGCATTACGAATCTTCCCCAAGTATGTTTGCCCCAGACCTATTAAAACAGAAACGAAGCAAAAATTTTAAATTCTGAATTCGCCTTAATTGCACTTCAAATGAGCTATGAACAGGCTTCTAATTTCGTTTCGTTCTTAACCTACGGTAGATAGCCTGTCGTTCTTTACAAAATGCCCAAATATGGTAAATATGATTTAATTTGGTCCCAGTCCTACCATTTTCATTTAAGATTGACCCTTTGTAGTGTCTACATCCATGTTACGATATGCGTCAAGCCATGCACATAGAAGATTAGTTACATTTCCCTCCGCAAATAATGGACTTTCCAAAAATCAGCATTAGCCCACTGTACAATTCTTGTAGCACAGCACAAGCATCAAATCTTTAAATGGATCAACTGAGCTTTTGATGCATGTTTCATTTGATGTAATTGTTTGAAAGGAGCTTCAGGTACTTTTTAATGATTCTTTGGTGCTTGTCTTTGATGTCGTATTTTTTTCAGAATTGCAGCATTTTTCTATGTTTGCACCAGTTTTGAAGTTTTGACGTTATTAAATTACTAATTCTTTAGAAAATCTACAAATTACGTTCACTATCAAATTACATTGACCTTCAGCAATAATACTTTCCTAAATATTTTACCGTTTTTCCTCAAATAATGTAGGATTTACGATGATTTTGACTTTTTCAAATTTCGTCTGGAATCCTTCAATAACTGGAAAAACGTCGTAATCCTTAGGGTGCGGTCATTTTGATCCTGGGTACTGGGGCGGAGGAGTTTTGGCAGGGGTATGAAACTTTTTCCCACAATTTCGTTGGGATGCGAAAATATATTAAGAGCAATTTTTATGGGGTACGAAACTATTTTGGTTAAAAAAAATTTCGATGAAAACATAAGAATGAGAGAAAAAATTTACAGACACCTGGAGATGATGAACCACTTGAATTGTATGAAAATCGCCAGAGACAACTTGGTATCTTTCCATAGATCTGTGTTTGTTTGCACAGAGACTTCTGGGTGGGAGTACTAAACCATTTTGCTGAAAGATGGTGGGGGTACGAACACTGTTCAAGATGGGGTGTGAAATTTTCTCTAACTGTGCGAAATTATCCTCCGCCTTGGTGCCCAGGATTAAAATGACCGCTCCCTTAAATTATTCAAGATATAAAAGATTACCACTAGACAGTAGCAAATTTACCGGAGCCCACCGGAGCCCTTTAAGTCATCTTATCGAAAAGATGCGTTGACCATTCATGCAGTCTTTTTTGAAGATTGATGCTTTTGCTTTGAAACAGTGTTATATGTTTTTGGTATTTTTTAAGTCTTCTCTCGAGTAATCTCACTGTCTTTTCTTTTGTTCCCATAAAACTATTTGAGGAGGTAGCTCTTATCGTCCATATAAACCAATTTCGGCAGATAATATTCTGTTTCAAGGAAAGATTTAGGGTTGGTTGAAACGACATCAGAAAACAAGCTTACCCCCCGTAAGATTTCAATGTCTTTTTACCCTTTCACACTCTTTACCTTCAAGCAAAAACTTTGATAGTTTTGGCCTAAAACGAGCCTCATCTCGGGTGTCATGTTATACCGTGTGGGTAAAATCGATGTTGGTTCCAGTCGGAGGATCAAACTTGTGCAAGGAGTATCATGTTAGCCACAGTGGCGGACATTTGAGGGCAAAGGGGCACGATCACCTCACCCCCCCCCCATGCTGGCTTGAACAAATGTCTTTTCTTTGAAAACAATGAATTAACAATACTTTTTAACCGAAACAATAGCTTGATACCCCAAATAGTTGCCAAAGTGTCCGCCACTGGTTGACGAAACACACCTTTGCTTGTTTAAGGGCGATAAACTGTGGGCCTCCGTCACGATAAAGAACTTATCTTTAAGGTGTTGTGGCGCCGTGGTGTAATCCTCTGACATTGCAACCAGAACAGTCAGGCGGAGTGGGTTCGAGTCCCGGTAGGGCCCCACCACTTAAGCGTCATGACAAGGGGTCGCGGACTCGATTAGGTCTACTCTATTTCTGCGATCCCAGCGCTTGGCGCTGAAAAACGCAACTTCACCTTCACCTTCACTTCACCTATCTAAAGATGCAATGCATCATATATGACAATTAGTTGTCGATTCAAACTTGTAGTTTTTTTCATTTTTTCCACCACAGCAATTTGACATCTCATCATTTCTGAGCGGTAAGAGGTGAATCTAAATTTGATGGATGCTTAAAAGCTGGTATCAAGATATTCAGAGGCAATTTTTCCCAGAAAATTTCTCACACTGTTTGAACATAGGCTTGTTTACAACTTGAACGCAGAAACATTACTTTGCGCATTGAGCAATAAATGTACTTGATTATGTGCATCATTGTTATTATTATTATCAATTTATTTATAGTAGGCGTTAAGGATAGCTACTACAGCTAATTGATGCCTACTAAATCATAAAACAAACATTAAGATAAAATAATTACAAAGTGCAAAGTAAAATCTAATTAATTTAACAATAAAATGATATCTACATATAATACATATTTACAGGTGAGTTTTCAAAGTAGATAAAACTAAATTAGTTCAAGAACCCAACCTGTGCTACAAATGTCTTGCATGATCGACAGTTGCATTCTTCGCCCATCCATTTTCTGATGTGCTTTTTGAAGACGGAAACATTCGGTGACTGTTTAATGTCGTTTGAGAGTCCATGCCGCAGTTTACATCCCAAGAAAGCAATACTTTCTGTCCCAAACTGAACTGTTCGGGCCTTGGGCATCTGTAAGAGACTTTTGTTTCCAAGAAGATGGGCATGATTCTTCTCAATGAAAATCTCCGTCATAAAGCTTGGGGCTATATTCGACTTTGTTTTGAAAATCTCTGTCATCAGCAACTGCAGATTCCGTTTGTGAATGGATACAGAATTATCTCTCGTCAGCAATGCGTCAAAGTCAGAAACACTATCCTTGTATGCGATGCTCAGTGCCTTTTTATGGATATGGTTGATTTTGTTATTAAGATGTCTGTAACAAAACATCCACACTAAGGGACAATAGCTAAACTGGGAAAGAATGAAAGCCCGCATTAACTGCTAAGTCTTGTTAAACAGTTAAGTATCTTTTCTTATGTCGGATATTATTAAATGATATTGTTTCTTTCTTTTTCTAGGCGGGTATCAACGGAGATGGGAGAAAGAAAAGCTAGAGAATTAGAAGTTATGTTCATTGAAACTAGTGCTAAAAGTGGTCATAATGTAAAACAGGTATGCAAAATGTTGGAATTAGTTTTCTTCTGTGTACCTGATGCACCAGTTCTACTTCTGGGTGTGTCAGCTAAATGTATACACTGTTTGAAAAATCCTACAACTAAAAATTTTAAAATCAGTTGAAAATTACAACTCCATACAACACTTTAATTAAGCATCCTCGTTTTGGAAATTTGTCAAAATCTCTTCCTATTGTTAATATGAAAATTTTGAGCGCAGATTCGGATTGATTTAACACCCAAATTTAAGTCTGGTTACATGTTTTAAACTGATAACTATTGTGATGTTGGTTTTTGACAAAGTAAAGTTCAAAGATTTATAAGGGATCTGACCGTGAAAAGTCGTTCGGTGTGAAACATTACACCCCAATTCATTTTCACGGTCAAATCCCTTATAGATTTTCAAACTTTACATCGCCAGAAAATTAACACTACAACCGCTAGCAGCATGGAAACTTGAGGTTAGACTAAAGTTTGGGTGCTAAATCCGAATTTGGCGTCTAAAAATTTCACATGAAAGAATTTTGCATAATTTCCAAAGCGAGGCTGTTCATTAAAGTGGTTTATTGCCTGGGTTAGGGGTTAGGGTCTATTTTGAAAAATCTATTCATAATTTACAACAAACAATCTTATCTCTGGTCAAGAATTACCGAAAATGAGCTTGCATGAGATTTGAGCTGAAACTATAAGTGCATTTCTCAATTTTATCCGCTTTTCAACAGTTACAAATTGGCCACATTGCTTTTCCCATACGACTTTTCAAACAGTGCATATTTTTGCTGACCCACCCGGTACATTTGTTTAAAATTCGATTTCAGTAGGTTTTTTGACCAATTTTTAAGAATCATTTTCTAGCGGAAAGGCTGCTGGTTTAACTTATTTACATCTTCTTGGAGGTCAATGAGTGCAATGAGCTTCCTGCGCTTGTTTGGAGTTCAATGTTTACCAGCATTACCATTGCCGTTCATCAACTGACGTGAAAACGGAGCACGAAATGGTTTTGCAAAACTGTTCCTGGGTTAGACCCACGACATAGTCCCAGTTATCGCAACAATAACAACAACAGCAACAACAACAATGACAACAGCAGCAACATTTTTTATCTTTGCTCGAACTGGGACTTATGAACTTTCATATAGAAATTCGAGACGAAAATGAACACGTTTAAGTGTGCACTCTGGAACAAGACTAAGGTGTAGTCTCAAAAGCGAGACAAGCAACCATCCACAGTTGGAAGTTCTCATTGCTGCGCTAATTGGCCTTAAAATTGATGATCTCCTTGTTCACAGCGAAAGATTTGTTTCAAGGAAAGATCCATCTAGTCATTCACAGCTTTTGTTCATGGCTAGTATCACTGTAAACTTGGACTTTGAAGTGTTTTAGCATCGGAGGTTTGAACCGGCAGGCAACTTGGGCGCATTCACCATTGCGTGAAGCACTGAACTGTTGCTATGTTTTTCACATATTTTGTATTTATATTTATGTATTATATTTCATATTTGAATTTTTTAAGGAGGGTAGCCCTTCGGCAGAAGCCGTTTTTCAAGAGGCCCTCCTTGCAGACATGAAATGTAGGGGGAGGGGGAATTCGCCCCAGATTTCAATGTGAAGGTCCATGAAGCTTAGTTTGATTGTACATCAGTCTATCTGTAGTGATAACTACGAATATGTATGCAATTAGTCTAGGTAGATAGAGTATTGCAGCTCAACACTCAATGACATCAAAATAGCTTGCTTTATTGAGTTGGCCAAAGAATTTGGATTGCTAAAACAATAGTGCATAGCCGAAATTATTTGAATCGCGTGGGCGAATAATGCACTTGAATTCCTCGTTGAATTGTAGAAGTAATGAAGTGATTACTCGTTGTGCTTCTGTTGCATCGTTTACCTAATATGTTAACCTTCCTGGATAGACCAGTTTTATGTGTTGTTCTTTGTTCATTTAAAGGACTGTTTTACGTTTTACTACTCCCATTGAAATTTGCTCTTGATTTACGCTATGTCAGCCTTTTCTGAATAGACTAATTTTATGTGTTGTTCTTCGTTCGTTTCAAATAGCAGTCACAATTTACTACTCCCATTGACATTTAACGCTCTTACCACGCAGCTGATGATTGATTAAACTGGTGATAGCATTTCTCAATTTTGAGGTTTCCCGGTGACCTAGTGACGTGTTTTGTTGCAAGAACCTTTCTAAATGTTATGTAGGCGGTGAACAGTGAAATCTAACAAAATAGACGTGCTTTGTCGTAAAGCTGAATTTATCATTGCCTTGAGTGTAGCGACCGGAGCCAGTAAGCCACGTTTCCTTTAGCGTATTTTCGAAACAAAGTTGCTGTGTGCCTGCAATGGACTCTGGGTGACAATTGCTGTCTAAAGGGAAAATCCAGAGTTGATATGATTGATTCTACAAAACAAACTTACCAACTGCTGATGCGAATCCTTACCTTGTTCCACATTTTAAGAGTCGTATTATGTGATAATTCGTTAAACATTTTGATAATTTAAGCCAGACCTAGTGGCTGTGTCGCCATTTTTTTTCATGAGCACATCATAAAGACGCTAGCAACGATTAAGAGTCGATAAAACAATAGGACAGCCTCGTTTTTGATTAGAATGGGATGCAAATTCTTTCTGCGATGTGACGTCACTTCGCACAAATCGCTTATTTGAATACGTAATTTAACACAGATAAGGCGAAGAATACTGGGAACCATTCATAGCAGGAATATCTTGTATTTTTTCATCAATCATACAAAACTCAGGACTTGTCCTTTAAATGTAAGCAAAATATAGACCGCAGCTAGTGTTTATTCATTATTTCGCCTATTTCGATCATCCAGTAATCACCAGGGGCTTAGTGAGAGATATCACATACTTTAATGTGGCTGTACAGTTAATTTTGATATTAAGACGATAAATGAAGCATCTGTGGCTTCCTAATTTGAGTTTTTTCTGTATCTTAGCTAACATTCACCTAGTCTGTCTGAGTTTCATCATCCTGATTCGATTAAGATAACATGAAAAAAGCCAATTAGTTCTTTTACCACATTCTGTGTGCACAGACCAACATAACACAGCAGATCGCAGAGAATCCAGCGTTTGATAGAACTGCTCCATGCATCACTTCTTACAGTCATTATCATCAACATCATTATTATGATTACCATACAACGCAACGCGATATAGCCTCTGCTTAGTCATCATATCTAACCAATCACGTTGAGCATCTCCTTTTCAAATCGTTGTACATATTTGAATTTTGATTGTAGCTATCACATAGCAACCCCGAAGAAGTCTTGCATGGCAGGACGAAATATTGGCAATACATATATCATTATTAAGTCTACTCATTCACTGTTGTTCTTCATTGTTTTGCGGTGTTTCTACCAACGAATTTATGCATTGCTCGTCATCGCAAGCATCGGCGGATCCGACGAGCCACGTTGGTATCAAGGCCATTTCTTTTTCGATTTTTGTAGCATTTCTTTTCCCTCTGTCCATCATTTTCTAGAACGTTTTGCGAATTTCATGAAGGCGAACAGGGGCAACTGCATGAAACAGAATTTTGAAACAGAATTTTAAGTTTTAAACTTAATTTCTTATCAAGTTTGATCCCCAGCAACTTCTCTTGGTCACTTCTGTCTGAGCCTCTCCTGTGTGCATTAGCTTTTTTTGATTACAAAGTCCAACTTTGTAATCTAAGAGGGGACTGGATGTTTGTAAGAAAGGAAGTAAGTCAGTCACGCTCGTTAATGCAATTGATTAATTATTTATTTGTGCTAATTAGCACTGAAATAAAGAAAGCGCACAGAAAGCGCATAGAAAGCGCATACCACACAGAAGTTTCCTGCGATCCTATGGCAAATTTGACATCGGCTTTTTTAATTTTCGACAGATTTGACACCATAAGATTAACATATGGCTATGATGTTTTCATTGATAGAAAATCAACGTTAGCCTGAATTGGCACGAACTCGGCCTAATTAGCAACTTACTTGCGTCTAAAGCATGTTGAAAATTGAGCGATCTCTCCCATTAGTGTTTTTTTGACAAGGTCTTCGTTAGCATGAGAGCCGAGAGCGTATTTGTCGATTTTCGAGCATTATATTGTATAGCCGAACAGAATTATGTAACCTTTATATTCATTTAGTTTCATATAGTTTCCTGGAAGCCCCGGCGGGGCCACTTCAGTTTGGAGTGTGTAAGCACCCGTGTCTTTAAAATCACTGAAAAGGGTTTCCTTCATGTTCAAAAACAAGGACAGTGAAAACTGAAAAAAGGGATGTTTTTCAAAATTTTGGACAATTCTAGGAAAAGGGTCAAAATTAACTCCTGGCTGGAAATGCCAGAGATCAAATTTTATAACTTTGATCATCAATTTCCACACAGATTGTGTGTCATAAGTCCTTTCTTAAGATATGGGTGGGCAAATTTACTGGACTTTTCAGTTTTCTCACCGAAAGAAATATTCAAAGAAATTTTTTTTGCCCAAACAAAACTGCAGAGTGGCAATTGTGGACCTTAGCAAACTTTATGGATTGTCATAATAGCACAACTGGATTTCAAAAGAAATAACTAAACATTTGTACCCCAACACCTGGCACACCCGTCAAGATCCTGCTGGTACCACCACATTACCATATTGGGTGGTTGGTATTACAAATGGTGGTTGTATAACACCAATGTTTTTGTTTTGGTTCTTCCCATAATTTTCATTTCTACACCATTTCTTGTTACATACACTATCACAAGGCAGTATAAGACCTACATCAATATATTTTCTTCCTAGGCATTAGGCTCATTTAGGCATAGACCTAAAGCTACAATTTTGGATCCTCTTCCTCCCACTGCTACCATTTGAAAACAGTACTTACCTGGCCTCACCTGCCTGTGCTGGCCTGGCCTAATGAATCTTAATGACCAAAATATTAAGAATGATTCATTTTCCAATTATACTTGTCATCCAGAGCCAGGAGATCAGCTTGATGACTCTTGTGTCTTTTGCAACTCCAATTCTACAATTCTCTTTTCACTAGCAAGAACAACAACACCTTTTTTACATTTAATTGAATTGAATTTCGATTGCAATGGCGGGAAAATGAATTGAATTATCTCAATAATATCCTTATCCTTCAACTGGTCTTTCCACACACAGCCGATCTTCTTACACTTACAAATAGATGATGAAAGAAAATGAGGTGTGTTTTTACTAGTTATGCATCTTTACTACATATGTAGGGTAGAAATTCCTTACGAGGTAACTGGCCTACTTCAGTTTTGTAGGCTGATGTCATAGATCAGTGGCTTTGGCCCACTAGTACTTCTTATTTAGGTAGGCCCAGTCTCCAATATGCAGAGACACAGAGCATGTATGTATTATTCCAGTTCTGAACAAGATCTTAGGTTGGGTGCACAGATCATGATGCACTGATGTTCTTGTTTGCAGAGGCTGTCGTTCCTCTGTTTTTAAAGCAGCAAAAAGATTATATGTTTTACAATATGTGTGCACATCAAAATTTTGTGAAAATCAAGCCTTGTAAAAATCGTTTTTGTCTTAAATGCCAAGCTTGCCAAGCTCTGGTGACTTGGGCCCCAGGCCTGCAGGACTGTGCTATGGAAATAATTTTTGTTGCCAATAATCACTTTGTTAAATGATCTTGTCTTTAATGCAGCTGGAGCATTTTTTATTATCTCAGCTGCCACAACTGCAGTGTTTGTTTGAGGATATTTGCAGTATGTCATGGAACGTTGCTCTGCTGTTGGACTTGCTGTCTAGCTGTCTTGCTGCAAATAGCAACATAAGGTTACAGATATTTAAATTTGGCAGTTTGCAATTCCGGTTTGAGTATTCTCATGTAAGACATGAATTATTCATAGCACATTTTACTGGGTGCCATGTTTAAACCAATCAGAATCATTATATTGTTGATAAGAAATATTACCAATAATTGATTATGAATGCATATCACATGACTACATTTCCGATGCAGAATATCAGTGTTTTCACCAAAAGGGGGTGGTTTAACAAAAATCGTCAGAAAAAAGGGGTGTAAAATTTTACACAGAAATCAGAGGAACAGGGGTAATTTTCCAGAGATGAAGACAAGGGTGCTTACACCTTACAAAGAGAAGTGGCCCCGCCGGGCTGGAAGCAGTGTCATTAGTTGGCTTGCATCTTGCTCTTGTCTTTTGTTATCACCTTTTCTACCTCATAATTGTAAGAGTATACTTTAGTATCATCTGCGTTCTTGCATATTTCTGTTCAATTCATCAGAAGAAATAATAGTTTGATACTAAAATCTTTAAATCATAACTATTGTACTAAAATTTTGGACGACCGGATAAAAGGAAAATTATGGTGAGACCGAGATATGAACTCGGAACATTCTTTTATCCAGATAGAGGCTCTACCAAAAGACCTTAAAACCAAGGGGCCTTACCACCGTGCCTCTTGTGGTGAACCTAAGTTAGTTTCTTTTGTCTGCTGCTCGAAAGATAGCGGTGAACAAGCGCGAGTGCAATTATACTAAACCCATAAGCATACAGTCTTTGCCAATAGTAGCTCTTGATTTTGACAGTCGAAAGCTTGGGAGAGACCCATCAAAGAGCACCAGCAAAACCTCTGTTGTCCATCGCTGTCTTGCAAGTTTCTGGGAACTTTAGAAGTGCATGTTGCGTATTATAGCATTCGCGAAAACCACATAAACAGTGCAGAGAACAGAAACCACTAACCAAAAGACATCATTTACTCATACATGAGTTGCTCAAAAATCTTAGAAATTGATGAAAGAACAGTAATCGGGCTGAAATTTGTCTTGCTAAAAAGCATTATATTTTCTAGATAATGAGGAAGTATCCCCAGCTCTCAGTTCATCAGGAAAATAGCTTTCAGAAATGCATGAGTTTTAACTGCTCATCAAGTGTGGTGAGCAAATTAGAATTTTCTTTTAAAACTTTAGCTGGAATACTTTGTAATGAAGGTGCTTTTTATTGGATCTAGTCTTTCTGTTTGAATCTTTATCTCCGCTGTCGAGCAAGGCAAATATTGAATTTGTATTGAAGGTGTTGTGGCGTCGTGGTGTAATCCTCTGACATTGCAGCCAGAACAGTCAGGCTGAGTGGGTTTGAGTCCCGGTAGGGCCCCACCACTTGAGCGTCATGACAAGGGGTTGCGGACTCGATTAGGTCTGCTCTATTTCTGCGATCCCAGCGCTTGGCGCTGAAAAACGCAACTTCACCTTCACCTTCAAGGCCAAAACTCAAATGTTTCAGAAGAATGAAAGTTTACTGTTACCCTTGTAATACTTGGGTGTAAACTGTACTTAATAATTGCGAGCTCAAAATGATCTTCGATATCATTGTTTGATACCAGGCTTGATCCCGTTTCTTCAGTACCCATTGAACCTGTTTATTTGGCGACATAAATCATTTCTTCCTCTACTTCACATAGGCTTTGAATGCATATGTTCCGGGAGTACGTGAAAGTAGTGGAATAACAGGTTTTACACACTTTAGAAAAAATTACGGCTAGTTTCAAGGTAAGAGCTAGACTTATGCCTATTCGTCCCTTGTTTCCTTGCGTTTTTTGATTTACTGATATCACTTGATCAACAGGGACTCATAATGTTTACGCTAAAAAGTGGGCCCAATTTTTAAATTAGCCTAAACTAGCAGGACTGAATCTTGTACACTCAACAAAATTTGTTCAAAATCTGATTTAAACAGCTATAGCATTAAAAAGCAAACTCGTAGGACAAAGAATGATGTTGTCTTGACGTACAAATCGCAAAGTGCATACCTTTCAAGAATAGTCTTCCTCTGTGGAAGCAAAATAGATCCATCGAAGCTGCGAGAAGTCCAGGCTTCATCAGCAACTTTTGTATGCAACAACAACTTCTGTCTGAATAGTGCCTCCAGATTGGTTGAAATCTAATTTCTCTATCTCATCCCTTGAGTGAGCTCGTTGCTTTACCCCTGCTGTGGGACACGATAGGCTGTTCGGCGATTTGATTGGCTCTAACTCTGTTTGGCGCGGTATCCCCGTTTTGCTGGGTAAACGGCCTCGGCATGTCAAAATCCGAGGGGAAACCACATTCTTGACCCATCTCGACCATAACTCGCTACATTTCTTGGAAATTCGGAGAATAACGAGCCATTTCATTTTCGAAGCTGCGGTGAAAGTTTCTCGAATTTGCAACTTAGGCCCATTTTCGCTCCAAACAAACCGAGCTTATTTTCACACTAAACACTCTGGCCAATCCCAGATTATTGTTCAGATACCTTCAAAAAGGTTGAAATGAGGTCCTCAGAGTGTTTGTTTTTAGTTTCTCGATTTATCTTCTGCAGAATTCACGCTTAAGTAACGGCCATTTTACGTCGATTAGCGTTGCTTAGCAAACCGTGAAATCCATAATGGTGTAAATCTGCCCATTTTCTTGGCAGATTTGATCGAAGTGTACCAGTGTGTTCATTCAGCTTCGTGATCAGCGTTATGACGTAAGAACACACTGGAAATGAGGTTGCTAATTTCTAGCAATTTGATTGGTGAATACGGAATCATTCTTTGCAGGCCTAAATTGTACTTACTTTTTAAGCGTGATATTATGAGTCCCTGTCGACCAAGTGATATCAGCAAAATCAAAGAACGCAGGGAAACAAGGGACGAAAGGCATAAGTCTAGGTAAGAGCTACCGGGTGAGTCAAAAAAAAGTTTTGGCGTTGGGAGGGCTGTGGAATAAAAAGTATGTGACTGATATTCAAAACTGAAATGTTCATCTATCAGTCAAAGGCCAACTTAGATTAGAAAATTTTGTTTGGTAGTATCCCCCATCTAACAGGCCCAGAAATTAGGAAAATGCTGGTAAAGGGCATGTTTGAGAACAAAAATTCCACATTCCATTCAGGTCCATGATTTACCTTCTATTGAAATTGGGATTCAGCATCTCAAACTGGCAATGTAAACTTCAATGTCACATAAATCATGGACCAGAATTGAATGTGGAATTGTCGATTCCCATAAAAACCCCTTACAAGCATTTTGATTGTTGTTTGGTCTTAAAGATGTCTGATTTTACCAAACAAAATTTTGCCATCAAAGTGAGCCTTTGAGTGATAGATTAACACTTTAGTTTTGAATATCGGTCACATAATTTTTATTCTACAGCCCCCCAAACGCCTAAACTTTTTTGACTCACCCGGTATACTTTGTTAGATACAACAGACCATCGTTCTAAAACTTTGCCCGGGGCAACTTTGAAGTGTCTGTTCCCTTTAAGATGAAGCAAGTAACATCAGGAAGCATTCCCTATGAATGAACAATAATCATAAAGACCCTTTGGTAACAGTGGTCTTTTAACGGAATGCTCCAGAATATTTGACATCCATGAAGTCGATTCTGGCTAGCTTAGGCATGGATTCTTAATAAAAACATTGCACATTTAGTTAATACATCTTTTGCTTGACGTGATTGCTTGAAAAGTATTTAGGTACTTTGCTGTAAGTGTTCTTTGGCAAAATAGTTGTTCTGTTGTGACACCATCAAATTGTTAAATCGCGAACAAGAAATGCTTTCATGTCGCATTCCGCATTCAACGCGTACGAATCTTAGAAAGTCTGCCATGGGGACTTTCGTTCTTATTCTGTTTGCCAGCCGTCATTGAAAAGGACATCTAACCAAGCAACCCATTCCCAAAAGAATCAAACGAATCTTCTGTACCGTTGTGATGGAGCAAGACTTAGACGAATGTCATCAGTCTAAGTTTATCTGGGAGAAGCTGGAGGCTTGCGAAGGCGCTTTAACAAGCAACATTGGTAAACTACGAAAATTGAAGCCCCCATGGTATTTCCCTGGCAGCCGTTGTCCATGCATATTGTGAGTTGCAAGAATTCTAATGAACTTGGGTGAATCTTTTCGTCAAAAACGGAATACATAGTGTGATTCAAGAGGTTAGCACCGGTTAGCGCCAGGAAACCTGATGTAAGGAAAATATCACGACTTCAGAAAAGTGGTAAGCTTTCAGAGTTTCTTTCTAACGGATGGAAATCATGTGGCTGCTTGCAAATAAACCATCTCACGGCTGTTAGCAAATGATTCACTGGAGTTTTATTCATTAGGACTTGAAACTCGACAGTTTACCTGAAGCAGCATGGAGTCGGGCATTTGTTATCTGCCAGCTTGAGCTGCGCAGCCAATTAATTACTCAACCGAAACCATCTTAGTTCTGTTATTTCCCAGATTGCTTTTGTACGAATATGACATCAGGTAGCTATCACTGTACCTTGAAATTAGGTTACGTGTGTTATGTTGACGCCTTTTTCTAAGACTTTGTGGTGACCTTCATGGCTGCTCTGATCAGTACTATCTCTAAAATGTGGCCGAAATTGATAAACAGAATCGAATCGACACTCTCGCCGCAGAGCCCATAGTGGTCCTAAAAATCAAACGAATCTTTACCGTTATTGGTGAATGTGTTTTGAAACATTTTGTTATGACTTGATTATGTGCTATTTTCTGAAAGTTTCCACAGCTATCTCTAATGAGGAGGAGGAGGCCTAATTTAATCAATAAACCCATTTCACAATAACATTCAATTCGAGGCAAAAGATGTTAGGGTCATAGCTCCAGTCTGCGGACAGCTCCAGTCTGCGGACAACAAGCAAAAGCTCTGGCTTTCGAGCATAAAAAGCCCGTAAATCCTCGCATTGTTCTGATCATTTTAACTTTGTTTTATAGTCATTCGGAAATTTCCGTCGAGAATTTCATCGGGCAAAACTTATCATCTCCTGAGCAAATTAAACTTGACAACCAAGAATCACTTCTTTTGCCAGCATCCGTCAACAAACCTGTAAATTTTAACTTTTTGTTGTAAATCGTCGTAAAATATTCCGTTGAAACTTTCTTCACGCTGCGATTGTTTGACTATGCTTTGTTTTCAAATTCCCTTAGGAGCGTTGGTGAATTCGCCTCGTATTTAGGCTTCGAGGGAGTTAAAATTCAACCGTGTACCGACACGCCCCGTCTCCAGTCTGCGGACACATGTTCTTCCATTTGTTTTTCTGCACTTTATACTTGCTCCAAGTCTCGTCCGTTCGTTATTCGGGCCACTCCGACTGAGTGGCCCGAATAAGGAACAGACGAGGAATGACGACCGGACGAGACTTGGTTCATGTCTATCTGCACTTCGATGCTCTGTGGAAATGCGACATTTTAGGCCCAATTTTTACAGGATGTTATGATCGATTTCTTTCGTTAATTTTGGCTTGGATATATTGCTAATGTGAATCAATGCGATTTGGAAAGTATGGTAATGTGACAGCAATGATCAAATTGATGGAAACATTCTGAAATAATGCACTTCAAGGTATATTTGTGGCGAATTCATTACTTGTCCGCAGACTGGAGATCATGTCCGCAGACTGGAGCGAGACAACGACACAAAATGGAGCCAAGAAATCCGTTTTGGAGAAATTAATGAATTTTAACTCAGATATTCTGATAGCACATATTTTAAACTACTTTTGTTGCGACTTAAAGGTTTGTATGCAATTTGTAAGTGATGATGATTACCAGTTGAATAATACTGTCCGCAGAGTGGAGCTATGACCATATTCCCTGTGCAGCGAGAAATGTACATCCAGACTCTGGTACATCGTTAGACTGATGACGATGAGTCCCTTGTATCCCTGCGGTAAACCTTGCTCAAGAGGGACTCATCATGAAACAGTAAACAACTTGGCCCTATTTTCTTCAATCATCAATGGAATTAGGAAAGAATCACGGCTTCGAATCTCTATCCCATGGGAGTGTTTTCAATTCTTCAATCGAATCGAAAATTCTATCACATTTACACGTTAACAATAGTAATTCACAAATCTCGCAATCTGATTGGTACTGAAGAAATCGCTCAGTTTGGGCCTAAATAGGGCCAGCTTTTCATAGTGATACTATGGGTCTCTATTGACCGAAGCGCCATCATCAAGTCAAAGAGCACAGGGAAACAAGAGACTCATCGTCATAAGTCTAGTACATCGTATCATTATGTTGCAACTACGCGTAAAAAACAATTGCATGCGTTGCTAAGAGCAATGCACGCTTTTGAGATTTCGATGCACGTTAAATCGAGGCAAGTGATGTTACAGGAAGAATTTCAAAAGAACTGACGTCATTGTGAAAGGGGTCTATTTGACATTTACACTGCCAATTCGACCCACTGCCGCTAGAAAGCAAAACTTCATTTCGTTTATCCATATTCGTACTTGAAAATCAAGTGATTTCATATACAAATCTGAAATCTGTAGAAAAAGCACTGCAGTTACAGTAGAATGAAACGATCTCTCATGTATTCAAAAATCCCATATTAGTTCAATTATCTCATGTTATATTATGCTATACAACTACTTTATATTATGCTATATTATGCTATCCATATTACATCATATTATGCTATCAGTCGTATAGAGGGTGCACAATAGGTTTGGCGGGATGGCGGGATTGGCCGTTTTTGACGGGCAGGATACGGGATACATGATTCCTGGTAAGCGGGATACGGGGGGACAAGGGGAAGCGGGATCGGGATTTGAGAATATAGCCTTACGGGATACGGGATTCAGCATTTTGTTGGCGGGATGCGGGATTAAAAAGAAATCAAATCGAATACTGTTGCTAACTTTATTTAGTCTAGGGAGTTTTCGCTACGCCTGCAAAGAAAGCATCGAAAGAATGCCAGTTCCATCAGTCAACAGGTCTTTCCATTGAGTTCGACAACGTTGTCTTCGTTTGCGACTCACAAACAAGTTGCATAAAAGTATTCTCGAGTCTGTTTCGGATGCATTAGGGAAGATCTGTAAGGCATTTTCCGTTCACGATAAACGCCAAAAAGACATCAAATGCAGTTTTCACGATGCAATTTTGCTATTGAGTGAATGCCTGCAATGTCTTCGACAAAATGAGCTTTTGATCAGAGAAGAATGAGACTGAACACAAATGTATTAAATGGCCCTCTAAGAAACGTGGCATCAAAACGATCGATTCAGTTGCAATGTTAAAAGATGGCGTGATAAAGCTAGCGTACATTGCAGCAGTTTGATTATGATGCAGTCAACCTGCTCAGCTACATGACCATGGGTGTCGAAAACATGCACTCGATTGTTCACCACATATCTGCAATCTGATCTGAAATTTTGGAAACGCTTTAAAGGAAGGACTAAAAAGAACATCCTGTAGGGCTGCTTGTTATTACACCAATTCTAGGTCATGGTATCCTCTACCAGACCGTGCAATGAAATTGTCTGACATTGATCTTGCCATTCCAGTCAACCAGCATCTTTGAGCAAAGAAGATACATGCTTAATGAAGTGGGCACATAATTCGGGTGCTTCTGTGCGTCAGCGCACGGTAAGACAAGAACCTGCAATAGCAAAGGCTGGGACTTTACCTAGCTTTTTGTATCAACGCCAGATTCTACCAAAGCAGAGAGTAGCATTCAGTATTGGGGCATTCTACCGATGTTGAATATGCGCCCCTGTAGGTCACGCTCTGTTCCATACTTTTGGCTGGGCGGGATCGGGATTTGCAAAGATGCAGCGGCGGGATACGGGATTTGCCGGAAAGCAGGTGCGGGATAGCGGGATGAAGGTAACCTATTGTGCACCCTCTCGTATAGTGAGCAAATTATCAGTAAATATAATATTGCTGTAAACTACTAGGCCCTATCATTGGGTGCTGAAAACATGAAATTGAGATTGAAAATAAGTGACTGTTTTCGCCAATCCAGGGACGTAGGAAGCATCTCAAACTTGGGGCATGACCACTTCGAGGGCACCTTTCCTTGCGAAAACAGGGCCCTTTTCTAAAAATAAAAGTGCTCTTCCAATTCCTTTTTCGTTGCTTGTTAACCAACTACCTTAATTTTAGCAACGATTCACTATGAATGGGTTTTGTCACAGTGTAAACCACCATCTTAAAAGTGGGCGCCCGCTGCCCTCAATGATATCAGTGGCACTAGTTGTTAATAGGTTTTGACGAGATGCGAAATTTATCGGGTACGTGTCAGATTCAATTACTAGTCATTTTGTTCCGAAGAGGTGACGCAATGATTTGTCTTATATCTTCAGCCCTTGAGAGAGAGACGAAAAATTGTGGATGTCATAGTTTCATGAATGCACCTTGTTTTCGTGAACGTATTTTGTCTTTATTCAGTTGAACGGGAAAACTCGATACAACATCCACTGCAAACAGATTCAAATACTCAACAACACCACTGCTACAACAACAATCATCCTCATCATCGTCGTAAATATAACCATCATCACCAGTATCACCATCATCATTTTATTTGTACTGAACGTCAAGCCAATTATGGCTATGAAAGTGTCACTATTATCATCATTATCATCAGCATCATCAGCATCATCTTCTTTCGGATTAGAGTGGTGTTGCCCATCATGCCTGGGTGACAACTTGGCAGATTACCTAACCTAGGTATACTTGCTTTCTCCTTTGAAACTCCTTGTGAGGATTTACTAAAAATTGTGACGGGCAGGATGGGCAACACCACTCTAATTAATTATTTTTGTAGCTTAATACCTTGTAACTTGTTGTAATATTTGTGTCTCCATGTTAAGTGTAAGTCTTAGGGTTATTATGTATTTCCATGCTCCCTTAGCTTTTGTATTGTAATTGTTTGTCTTTGTAAATTTTATGAGAATATAGAAAAAAAATCGTCGTCATCATCATCATCATCCTCATCATTATCATCATCATCATCATCATCATCATTATCATCATCATCATCATCATCATCATCATCATCATCATCATCATCATCATCATCATCATCATCATCATCATCATCATCATCATCATCATTATCAGTCAGGTTGGTTTTGGTTGGCGACCAGGGCGCTTGATTCCTTGATTGGGACCGGTGCTGTCTAGCATTAGGTAGCATGTTGTTCGCTGACCGAACCGAGACTGCGGTGCTCGAAGGAACATAAAAATCCAAGGTTTGTATTGAATTGAACTGAATCTGAGGTTGTTTCAACTCGCTAATGGATGTGATTCACAGAGTAGTGATGCAATTCAAATCCATTTGTTAGTTCTCCATGGATATAACACACATCTTTATCGAATATTAATGTGGTTTCATATCTTAAACCTACGCAATATCGCAATTATCCACAATATCTCATCCATAATAGACTGATAAAGAAGTGTTATTGGATGATAACATGTATTTACACTCATCCCCTTACCTTTCCTATCCTTTTCGGTCATGCAGCTTTTTTTAAATTCCAAAATTTTGTAAATTACAATTCTGTGTGTTCAGTAATGTGCGATAGAAAACTAAGTGCTTATCAGTGTTAATATGTATCAGTAGGCAAGGACCTTGACCCGTTGTTATGTTTTTTGACATACTTTTACTTGTAGTTAACCATCTTATCACTTGTCTGTGAATTGAAATATCTTTGGTACTGAGTCACCTTTAGTGTTGATCTACCTTAACTGTAAATGTCTTGAAAAGGTTATGGTGGCGCGCGATTTCATTTCATTTCATTTCATTTCAGTTTTTATCTAATCATAATCATAATCATAATCATAATCATAATCATAAACTTATTTAAAGTTGGTTTGTTAGTAGCTAACAACAGCTAATTTACACCAACTATCTACAAAATATACAGTATAACAGAATATATAAAACCCAAAATTAAGTGCAAATGTAGCACGTGCAGATGTTGCCATCCCAGCAACGTATTTCTTGTTTGAATTTCACGAGAGAAGTTGTCAATTTTAGGTCATCACTAAGAGCATTCCACAACAGACTCCCTCTAAAGGACAGGGAATTTATTCCGTAGCGTTGAGAACTCACCGAGGGGAGCTTGCATAGTTCCTTAGTCCGAAGGTTGTAGGGAACATCTTTCTTGACAAAAAAATCCCACATGTACTCAGGATTGAGATGGTTCATTGATTTGTAGATCTCCACCATGAGGTTTTGTAGATTCTTTTTATGTGTTGTCTTTGTATCACCCCTATCTAAAAGTTCCTCAAACGTGGATTCATAGTCTCTATATAAAGTTCTCAGTGCGCGTTTGTGGGTCCTATTGATTTCATTGTTTGCAGCTTTGCTACAAAATAACCAGATCAGAGGGCAATAGGAAAAATTCGACATTACCACGGAGTTTAAAAGTAACTTTGACTTTTGTTCTCCTAAAAATGGTCTTAACCTTCCAAATGCATACAATTTTTGGTTGACCTTCTTACATATCTCTTTCACATGCGTTTCAAACTTCAGTGAGTTGTCAATGTTTACACCCAGAAGTTTTACATGTTCGCTTGATGGAATCAGTTGGCCGTTCATGTTAAGGCATAGTTTCTTTGCTCCCTTTAGCCCCAAAAACATTATTTGGAATTTTGAAGGATTGGCACTCATGCCGTTGTTAGTAAACCATTGCATTAATCCCTGTAGGTCATTCTCTAATCTAATCATGACTGCCTCCACATCTGTATCGCACGCGTAAATCGTCGTATCGTCAGCAAAGTTACATATCTCCGATTCCAGTTCCATATAGAACAGGTCGTTTATAAAGATGTTGAAAAGTAAGGGCCCAAGAACAGACCCCTGTGGTACCCCAATTGAGATATGCTGTGGTGAGCTATATGTGGAGCCTATTTTGACCCTTTGTGTTCGGTTTGTCAGGTAACTATAAACCAGTTTGAGAGCATTTTCCTTGAACCCATATGCCTCTAACTTTGCAATTAGTAGATCGTGGGGTATGCAATCGTATGCTTTTGACAAATCCATTAGGATTGTTCCTACTATACCCGACATATCTAGACACTTTTTCCAAGTCTCCACTACTCGAAACAGAGCATGTTGTGTGCTATAACCTTGTCGAAAGCCAGAAAGCAATGAAGATAATATACCCACAAAAAACTGATTTATTTGCTCACTCATGATCCGTTCAAAAATTTTGGACATGGCTGATAGGACGCTAATAGGTCTGTAATTGACTTTTTGGCATGTATCATCCTTTTTATGGATTGCACAAACGTCCGCTTCCTTTAGTTTGTCTGGAAAGCAACAGTTGTCCATAGTTGCATTTATGCAATCAGTTAAGTATGGGCAAATCACCTCTTTCGCCTCCTGTATAATTTTTGTTGGAATGTTACCACTGTTTGACTTACTATTGTCTAAGGCTTCTATTTTAATCATAACGTTTAACAAGTTAACATTACTAAATTCAAATTTTTTCTCAATCTGGACTTTACTTTTTATAGCAACAATACTTGGGTGGTTGTTGTATTTTTCTGTAGCTATGTCTACCTTATTTTCCAGACTCACATCAATCCCATCATCCTTAAATGAGGGATCTAGACCAAGGGAGTCTGTGATGTTCACAAAATGCGAATTTAAGCATTCAGCAATCACTTTATCATCTGATATAACCTCGCCTTCTTCGATAAGGACGATTTTCTCCCCCATTGGGTTTCCGTTGGAAAACATTGGTTTGACTGCTTTCCAAAATTTTTTGTCATTGTCAATAGCGTTAATGTCTACAGAATGGTAAAAGTCACGCTTTGCTTTTCTGTTCATACTGACAATCAGATTTCTCTGTTGTTTATATTTCTTGCGATCTTCGTCATTTCCAGATTTATTCGCCCTTGTTTTGAGTCTTGTTCTTGTCATTATCGCTTTTCTCATGTCAGACTTTACGTGGGGCTTATTATTTCCCCTAACCATCCTTTGTTTCAAGGGGGCATGTTTCTGTAATACACTCTCGGTGACAGAGTGTAGTGCTTGATAGTCAGTAGGAATGGTGTCACGCAGTTTGATATCCAAGTCTCTTTGGAACTCTTCTGCGCAGAAGTTTCTATACTCACGGTACCTGATATTTCTTGGGGGCAGTTTTACAAAGGTTGATTTTAATATTGTGTATATCAGATGATGATGATCACTGAAGCCTGTTTCAAACGATTGGCTTTTCATGAAGGAATGCTTTTTATTGGTGAGTATGAGATCAATGGATCGCCCTCTGGATGTCTTGAAACATGTTGGCCCCTTCAAAAGGTTAAATAAGTGATAGGTATTAATCAAAGGACTAAGTGCCCTATCACCTACCTCCATATTAAAGTCACCAATAAGCAAGACATTTTCTCGCGAGAGGGCATATCCATCGATAATCCTGCACACGTTATCAACAAAATAACATGGATCTTGTGTAGGGCTCCTGTATATCGGTAATAACAGCCATTTCTGTTTTCTTATATTGATCTCAATGGGAATAGCCTGAATATCCTTAGGTATCTCAAGACCCTCTATCTTCCTACACAAAATATCTTCTCTTGAGTAAACCAGAAGTCCTCCACTGTTCCTAGTAATGTCTAATCTAATTGGTGCTTTAAAACCATTTATTGTAAACTGACTGCTCGGAAAAGATGAATCAAGTTTTGTCTCTGCAATAGTTAAGACATCAAGCTTGTCTCTTATCATCTGAGAAAAATGCTCGAATTTGTTCCTTACAGAGTTGATATTTATGTAGCCGACTATAACATTTTTTGAGTATTTTAGTCTTAGCGTTTTCATCTCTTCAAAGCAATCAGTATTTGTATCAATACTGTTTACAGGTTGGGGCTCTACATAGCCCAAACATTGATAAGATTGGTCTTCTCTATTCAAATTCAAATTATGTTCACTATTTTGAACATGGTAAGGAAATACTTCTTCATTTAGGATGACATACTGTGTTCAAAAGTTATCTAAAAATTTGACGAAGTTGCGTGCAAGGGTGGAGTCACCTCTTCTATTCAGGTGCAATTTACGTGCACTCAAGCAGGAAATGTCAATATTATTATTGTCGATTATCGGGATACCTTGTTCATTAGCTAGCTTCTTGAGAGATCTGTTTAATTCATTAACTTTGTTACTCATACCTTCATGGTCTCTTCTCATCGTAAGTGACGACAGAACGATGGTCGTGTGCGGAGATTCATCCTTCGCCTCAGAGATGATTTCCTTGATTGTTTCGATCGTGTCAATACCATCCTTATTGGTTAAATCATTGGTTCCACAGTGTACTAGAACACAGTCAGGCTTCCTTCTCATTATTGGCCGAATGTGGTCTTTAATATCCAAACTTGTTGCCCCACTGTGGGCTCGTATTCTCACATTATGTTGTTTTCTCAATCCTTGTTCACTTAGGCCATTTAAGATAGAGTCTCCGAAAATCACAACATTTTTTCGCTCATTCTGCTTCTTATCATCTTTTTTACTCTCTTTTTCGTTCTGCCTTTTGCTGTTTCTTGCCACTGCAGTTGTTTCTTTCTCTTGTGTTCTTGTTTGTTTATTTGGATCTTCGATCACACCATTGTCTCGCTTTGAATCGGGATTTTTTGGTGGTTCTTTCAACCTATTGTCGTCGATATTCTTTGCTTCTTTTGTTTTCAGTTCTTTGCTCTTGTCAGCGTATTCTCCCCTTTCCCCCATGGGGGAAGCTTCCTTACAATGGTCGGGTTTGTTTACGTATGGGCTAGGCCCACGAATTAATGCTTCAATTATGCGTTGCTTGTCCTCAAGTTGCTTTTCCAAAGATGTTATGCGCTGTTCGAAGCTTCTCAGCAATGGTTTCAGGTAGGTATCATCTCTTTCAATTTTTACATTTTTTTCTGTATGATTCCCGTTGGATGTTTGGGCCTTCAGCGACAGGATTTCACTGTGTGCGAAGCGTTTAAATTCTTGCAAGTCGTTTTGGATATTGACAAATTCCCTGTCATATGTGACTGTTGTTGGTTCAGTTTGTGTTTCCACTGACTTAACATTGTCCTGGATGATGATTCCTTGACTTTTTATCCTGTATGAAATTTTGTTGTTACTTGGCGCTGTGTAGACGAATCCAGCCTGAATCGCGTGCTCCAAGACTGCTTCGGTTTTGAAGGCACGGTAGGCACGGTAGCGCCGTCTATGTAGGCACGGTAGCGCCGTCAGCCCACGAGGGCCACCATTGATATAGCGCCACACTGATACATACACACTTGGGTGTCCTATCGCGCATAGTGTAACCTGCACTTCTTTCTTGTGTTCGTTCCTTCATTCATTCATTCATTCATTCATTCTTTCGTTTGCTTGTTCATTCGTTTATTCATTCTGCCTTTATTTCCAACTTTCAGTATCGTCATTGCTCAATTGTTGTTTCACCATCCATTTCAGTCGCCATTGCTCAAAACGTCTCGCCCATGCTGTCACTTCAAGGTCGCTTTTCACAGCATTGAAACCTTTCACTTAAGCGTGAAAAGGTGTAAATAAATTAAAAATAACTTGAGTTTGCCGCGAGATGCGACCGAAAGACGCAAGTGGTACGTTTTTGACCGAAGCGGAGCGGATTCTGCTAATTTCCTACAGTTGCTAAGGCTGTCAGAATAGGTCGCGCTCCCTCACTCCCTTTCCTCAAATTGTGAAAAGGTCTATTGCAGAGAAGGGAAATTCTTTCAAGCGTCAAATCAAAGGAAACAGCGCCGCTAAAGTTTGGTTGAAACCCGGGGGGGGGGGTACTTAGTATATTTGTCCTACGGGGATGTGCCGTTTTTCAGGGTATCGTTTTCGCCTATATTTTCTAGGACAGGGTATCATTTGAAGGCGAAAATTCTAGAGCAGGGTGAAAAATTTTTTTTCGTGGGCACATCCCCGTACAAATTTAGGCCAAGTACCCCCCCCCCCCGGGGGTTGAAACCAGTATGGCTAACTACCTAGTTGTGCATGCGAAAATGGATTGTTTAAAGAAGTTATCAGTAGTCATCGAAGGAAGAAGGATGAATCTAATAGTCTGCTTCAGGCAGTTTAATCATCTCCTTCATAATGTAAGTATTAGGCATTATGATGATCGTATATTTTGCTCCAATTCTCAAGCACATAGAACTAAACTTCGTAGTACATAAATAGGATGCTTGACGTAGATGTTCTCATTTATCCTTCTTCTTTCCTTCTTGGGATGTGTAATGCACTCAGGACTTCGCTTGACAGTCAATTTTCGCATGTACAATGAGACAGGTGGTCATACCGTTTCTGGAAATCTTTTGCGTCCTCGTTTGTTTTGATTTGTCGCTTTGGAGAAGTCTTTCGTCTGCAGTGGCTAATGGCTTTGCTCAGGGTTGCATGGGAGGTTTTGGAAATATAATTTAAATTCGAAATCCACACTCGATACCAAAATTCAACGCAAACACTGCCTTATCCACTGGAGCGTCGTTCACAATAATCTAGGTTATTATTACAAATAGAATCTATGCCCTTTTTGCAGCAATGTGTTTATGGTAGAAATTCTTTATTTTCGCTTGCGTTTGACTTATACATGTATTTTTTTATAAGAAACTAAGAATTTGGGCCAGTACTAAAAATTTCTTAAAATTATCAGATTTTGAGTACTCAGAGTTTTATTACGAGTTTCTTAAAGGTTCCGTAACAATCTTCATGTTGACTACGTGTTCCTTGGAGAAAAGTTTAAAACACTGTTTTTGAAGCCTGTCCAATGTTTATATATCATTCAAGTACCATTATTTAAAAAACAAGTGGAAGTGGAAGTAAAAATACGTTAAGGACTCATTGTATAAAAATGAATAGTTTCTTAAGTTATATTTTCCCAGTACTGGAGTTTCTTAATTTTTTTAGCGATCTGAGAGTATAGTTTCTTATAGCTAAGCAGTTTCTTATTAAAAGCAGTTTCTTACAAAAATACGTATATTGACATTGATTGATAATAATAAGTTTCAACAAACAAAATCATCCTTCAGACTTGAAGGCACATGCTTTCGTGGCTATGATCGACCTCATCTTCAGTACAAATAAACTTCATGAGAGTTCACCGAGCTTTGCATCGTGCGTTCTTTCCCGAATAAGTGGAGTGAGATAATTGTCACAGAGTGGACTGTCAAACTGACTGAAAGACGGGAATCTTGCATTTTTGTATCGTTTTGTATTGTTTTATTTATCCAGTCAGAGTATCGGCAGTATGTCTTTAACAAAAGCCTCAAGTACAAGGGCAACACTGTTTGAATTGCCAGTCGCTTCCAGCATAGCTAGTTTTCATCAGTTCTTTGTCGTTGTAACGAAGTCATAACAACAACGACAGCAACAACAGCAGTAATGAATTAAGGTGGCAGTTAATAAAGATGGTAGCGAAAGCAGAATGAATTGTGCATTTCCTTGAAATTCGTATTGATAGCAGTGATGTCAGCTTGATGATTTGATTCCTTCCTGTAATTTTCTTATCTCTTGTTATCTCTCGTATCGAATCCTCACCATACTGTAACAGACCATTACAGTCACAATATTTAAGTGATAAGTATATTGAGTCAGCTGCCAATCGTATTACGTTTATTTCTTGAATGGCCATCGCGTGTAAAGTTATCTCATTTTCAGCTATTTCATTTCCTGATGCTTTATGTCATTAGCGGTGGAGAAAGTCGTTACCTTTTGTGTCCTGCCTTATCTTTTCCGAATCCTATTTCAACAGTAATTCATGTGAATAGAAAGTATTGGATCAACAATCTTTACATACATTATGCGATCTTTGGGTGTGTTGAATTCAACTAAATATAACCAAAAGATTAATCAATGTTGTGAGAGAATATCATGGGTTGAAAAAGGACGCTCTACCAAATGCTAATATTTTCCGGGGGCAATCCGTAAAGGGTTTCTTTCATCATGGATTTTTGCAAATCCATCCTCCTTCCTCATATTTCTTTCAATGAGGGTGAATGTCATTCAGCTTTGAAGTGAATATTGAGAAAGGCTGTTTTATCATTACGGCTTTGTATATGCAAGTATAACATTATTTCAACAAGGCATTGGAACGTTTTGACAGAATCATTGCATTTAGATACAGTGCCCTATCATTGTGACGCATGTTATTATTTTTTTCTTCGCTTTATTTTAAGTTGGTAAATATAATATGTGATAGCTATGTCAAAGCTAATTGATATATATACATAAACGATATAACGTGGCAACGCCACACAACGTTTTTACAGATTTACATCTCGTAGGGTAGCAAGGGTGATGCCACCATGAGAGTCCACCACCAGAGTTCTCAGGAGCTCAAACCATGCATTCCAAAAGAAAAAAATAAAAAGTCAAGCGAGACTGAGCAAAAAGAAAGGAAAAGTTTAACAGTTTAGAAAAAACTCTTTCGGACAACAAGGCTCAAAAAAAACCAGAAAAACCCAGCAGCAGACCTAATTAGCTAATTAAAACCAACTATTTAAGAAACCAAATACAATAATAGCAACTAATGATAAACAAATAGCTAAATACATCAATCCACAGTTGTTTTCCTGTTATTCTATATAGCCTATCTGTCTCATAAATGGTTTGCATATTCGGCACGAGCAAAAAAATTGCAGATAGATTTTTAATACTTGCTTTAAAAATGTTTATGCTTGGACTTGAGGTAATTTCTGTGGGAATTGAGTTACAAAAATGAAAGCATAACTTTTTCACTGATACCAATACGTAAAATATCCTGTAAACGCCATTGTTTACAGCAGTCTGCTTGGTGGCTCTAGCCATCCAAAAGTGACGGTTAAAATCCACTTATACACTTTTTTGTAAGAAACTGCTTATAGGAAACTCAGTTCTCAGATCGCCAAAATTAAGAACTCCAGTATTGAGAAAATATAACTTACGAAACTATTTATTTTCACAAAGGACATCCCTAGCAAATTTTGCTTAATTTTCACCTTTTTCCCGTATAATATTACTTGGAAGGTACTGTCCTGAATCAATGAACTTGTTTGTTTATTTTCTTATTACGCTGAGCTGAAAGACTGAACTCGAGCTTGAAATCGATTCAGGCTGAATTCTAAGAAACACTTTACTACGCATTTAATTTGATAACTTCAAAGACAATACGCTTATCCGCTGATGTGATTTTATTATTTTGTTTTATTATGTGTTATGATAAAAAGGAGTTTTAGTTGAGAGGAAGTTGAGACTAGTCAAGAGAGAATCAACACGATATTCTAGCGATTCTAGCAGTAAATCTAAATCGATTCAAGAATTATACAGTCCTCTAACTAAATCAATCGCAAGTCTAGTTATTCAGTCTATACACTACTACGATTCAACAATCAAAACCAGCGCAGTCGAAGACATTTCCAACATTTTGATCAACCGAGACGGATATCGACGAAGTCAGTGGAGTAGTGAAGTCAACGAACAGAAATCTATACGAATCAAATCTATTGTAAGCAATTTATTTACGAAGAAATCTATGCGAAGCGACTCTGTTCGAAGGAGTAAATCTACGAAGAAATCTCTCTTGAGTCCGGAATCTGTGAAGAAATCTATCGAAAAACTGTACGAAAGTAAATCTAGAGCAACGAACAAAGACAAGTCAAGTATCAACGATTCTATAACAGATCAAAACAAATCTATGAAAGTCTCAACTATACCCCCTCCCCGTACCCTCCCCTCCCTTCCCCTCCCCTACCCACTTCATCGAAATGGAGAAAGTCTAAAATCAAGGAGAAATCAAAGCAAGAAACTTTCTGTCAAAATTCAAAGAAAATCTATCGAACTCTGAACAATACCCCGAAATTTCCCTCCCTTCCCTCTCCTCTCCCCTTCCCCCCAGTCAATTTCTCTGAAGCTGAAAGCAAGGAAAACAAGACAACAAGATGTCTACAGCAGATGAAACAGAGGCGGTCACAGGGGAACCAACTGTGAATCAAGAAGGTACAGGGATGCCAGGAATCAACCAACCTGGGTCATTTTTTGGGCTTAAGACTCCAGAAATGCAATTGGAAGAAACAACAAAGCTTCAAAATGTAGCAAAACAAACTTTGGAAATTTTTCAAGCGAATATTAATGGAACAATACAAAGAAGGAGACCAATCGAAATGCAAAGAACAAAAAGGCGAATAGAAGAGCAATTAGAGAATGTAAAGCAGCTTAACAAGCAAATGACATACTATATGGTACAAGCAGGTGTCTCATGTGAAGAGGTAGCAAATTTTACATACCAAAGCGATGTAAGTCTCGACATTTATGAAGACATGGTTTTACAGCTAGCAGAGGAGTTGCAGTCAGTTGAAGGCAGCAAAGACGAGCAGTCAATCAGTGAGCCATCTACGAATGAGAGAGCTAAAGTACCAAAGCTGGAGCTGACTACTTATGGAGGTGAACCATTAAAGTGGCTGGAATTCTGGGAGCAATTCAACAGTGTTATACACAAGAGTAGTTTAGCAACAACCATGAAGTTTCATTATTTACGCAAAGTATTGGTTGGGCGAGCAGCAGCTGTGATTAAGGGACTCCCTACAACAGAGGAGAACTACATGGTGGCAATCGACAAGTTATTGAAAGAGTTCGGAGATGATTCTAAGCTGCGAAGTGCTCATGTTAAAGCTATTCGTGACATACCGTCAGTGTCAAACGCTCATAATCTGTATCCCAGGGGGGGTACTCCCTAACTTTCAATACGGGGGGGTCCATGCCACTATTTTTTTGCTGACCCCTAAATATGATACTTAATTTTTTGGGGACCCCAAATATTGAGTCTAACATTGTGGAGACCCGCATGAAATTCCATGATTGTTCCTTCTTTCAGATTTTTGGACCCCAAATATTGAATTTTTGTCCATGTTGTAATTCACAGACCCCAAATATTGATTTAACGTAAAATTTTAGACCCCAAATATTGGCATGGACCCCCCCGTATTGAAAGTTATAGAGTACCCCCCCCCCTGGGATCTGTATAAGCTAAGGAGATTCTACGAAGAGATTTCAGCAAATTATGCCTCATTGGAATCAATGAACTATGAAGAACAAGTTATGTGCCTTGTAGAGGAAACTGTGATGAAGCTACCACGCAGTATACGCTATGAAATCACAAAAGATGACCGACAATGGACACAATGGAAATTCCCACAATTCCTGGATAAGCTATGGAACTATCTCAAGGCATGCGAAGAAATTGAGCCCATGGAATCACCAAGGAACGTGGCAGATTTGCACAAGAGGTCGGTAGCACACACAACAACGAATAGAGCGGTGGAATGTGTTTATTGCAAAAGCACAGATCACAAATCATTTCAATGTACAAGTGTTGTCAGCATTGCAGAAAGAAAGGCAATCTTGCAAGGTCAAAAGAGATGCTTCAACTGCACAAGAGCAAATCACACGTTGAGACAATGCAAAAGCAGAAATCTGTGTTACCACTGTAAAGGAAAGCATCACTCGTCCATATGTGCCATTGCAAATACAACAACAACAACAGCAACAGCAACAGCAGCTGGCACAGGAAGCAGCACAACAGATGGAGTTCAACACATACGAAATGGGCCAGTTGCCTATCAGACTGTTCAAGCAAAAGTTGGTGGTGAAATTTGCAGAATTTTGTTGGATAGTGGAAGCGGAAAGTCATACATTAGCCGAGAACACAGCCGGAAGTTGAAATTAAAACCCAGTCGAAAAGAGAGCAGGATCATTGGTACAGTTAATGGAGAAATGGAAGTCAATTGTCCAATCTACAACCTCGAAGTCAATGGTGTTGGGAATGCTACAGGCAAATTTACTACGGAATTCGCAGAACTGGATCTGTTTATGCTGAGTTCAGTTCCAAATATTCACCCTGAAATCCAGCGAAAGAAGTACCCACATCTCAAAGGGATATGGTTTTCAGATGTTTCAGGAGATAATGAATTGCCAATACATGCGATCCTGGGAGTCAAAGACTATGCACACATTAGAACTGGACGTATGGTGAAAGGAAATCAACATGAACCAATTGCAGAAGAAACCACACTAGGATGGACGCTGATGGGTGCAATTCAAGAACATCAACGAGACACAGACAGAAGCAGTGTTAATGTGATGGTGGAAAAACCAAGTTCAATTGCAGAAGACTTCAAATTATTATATGATTTGGACATCCTTGGCATCAAAGACAACAGTGAAGATGTGTATGAAGAATTCAAGGACAATATAACCAGGCTGAGTGATGGTCGCTATTCAGTGAAATTACCATGGAGGAAAGGTCAGTACTATCTACCAAACAACAAGCAATTGTGTGAGACAAGGTTAAAGAGTTTGCTGAAGAAGTTAAGAGGAGATCAGCAGACACTCGAAGCCTACGATGCAGTTATTAAGAGCCAGCTAGAAGAAGGAATAGTTGAAGTGGTTCCAGAGCAACCTGATGGTCAACGAGTTTCATACTTGCCACATCATGGAGTGATCAGGAAGGAAGCTGAGACAACGAAGCTACGAATTGTTTATGATGCCAGTGCAAAGCAACGAAAGTATGACAAATCTCTGAACGAATGCCTTCACATTGGCCCTCCATTGCAGCCGATGCTTTATGATATTCTACTACGATTCAGAATGTTTCCAGTGGCAATTTTGGGAGACATCGAGAAAGCATTCTTGCAAATTGAAGTTAGCAAAGAAGACCGAGATGCAATGCGATTCTTATGGGTGAAGGACATACATCAAGAACCTCCTGAAATCTGCGAGCTACGATTTACTAAAGTTATCTTCGGATCAGGACCCAGCCCATTCCTGCTTGGAGCAACTATCAAGGAGCACATGGAAAGCTACAAGAACGAAGATCCAGAATTTGTGAACCTTGTCACAAAGAGTTTATTTGTTGATGATCTAGCAGCAGGAGGCAAAAATACTAACGAAGTTGCAGTGCTGAAGCAGAAGTTAAAAGAAAGATTCAATGAGGGACACTTCAATATGCGAAAGTGGAAATCAAATGACGCAGATCTACGTGAAGAGACCGAGAAAATTCCAACACAGAGAAGTACTGCAGTCAAGGAAGATAGTCAAACAAAAGTTTTGGGAGTCAGCTGGAAGCAGGAAACAGACGAAATGGCAGTTGACTTTGAGAAAATTTGCAGCCTGGAACACGAGCCAACACAACGAGGGATACTGAGAACAGTCGCAGCAATCTATGATCCACTTGGTACAGCAAGTCCAGTTAGCATTGTGGCAAAGATTATGTATCACGATGTATGCATGCAGAAGCAAGGATGGGATGAACCAGTCAATCCTGATATTTTGAAGAAGTGGGAGAAGTGGCTGAAAGAGTTAGCAGAGCACAAGATGATCACATTCAGCAGATGTCTACTGGCATATCCAAAAGAAGACATCATCAGCATTCAACTACATGGGTTTGCAGACTCAAGTGTCAAGGCATGCTGTGCAGCAATCTACTTGGTGATCACACAGACAAGTGGCACATACGCAAAATTGCTAACTGCCAAATCTAGAGTTGCGAAGCCAAACATGTCAGTGCCAAGATTGGAGCTTATTGGAGCACAGATGCTGACAAAGTTGATTCAAAACGTCAAGAGTGCATTGTCAGAGGAGATTCACGAAACACGTGGATGGCTAGACAGTCAAACAGTCTTATGTTGGTTGCAGAACAAAGGAGACTACAAGCAGTTTGTCAGAACACGCATTGATCAGATTCTTGAAGCAGAAGACATCAAGTGGAATTATTGTCCTACGCAAGACAACCCAGCAGACCTTGGTACCAGAGGAACGACATCGACGAAACTGCAAGAAAACCAAACGTGGTGGAATGGTCCAGAGTGGCTAACTGACGAGGACAAATGGCCAGAACAACCAGAGTACCTAGAAAATGCTACAGACCAAGAAGAAAGAAGAGAAACAACCATTTTGACAACCACGACTGTTCAGACAACTGGTTTGAGCAACTGTATTGACATCAATCGATTCAACAGTGCTTTAAAGATGTTCAGAGTTACAGTATGGATACTACGATTTGTCAACAAAGCCAGGAAGAAGTCTACAGAGACATCAGAAGAGCCAACTAAAGAGGAAATTGACGCAACAGAAGTCATGTGGGCCAGAGAAAGTCAAAGATTGTATCCACCAAGCAAACAACAGATCAATCAGTTAGGTCTCATGAGTGACAAAAATGGAGTCCTTAGATGTCATGGAAGGTTCGATCTTCAAGAAGAACAGCAGCCAGTCTATATCCCGAAACAGCATCAACTCGCCTTCAAGCTAGCAACAGATGCACACAAGCGGACGATGCATATGGGGGTGGAAACCACATTAGCAGAGCTCAGAAGTCGATTTTGGATTCCAAATGGACGCCAACTAGTCAAGAAGGTCATCAAAGTTTGCAGACGTTGCATAAGATTCAAGGCTAAACCATTCAACGACCCAACAACAGCACCGATTCCAGACTTCAGAAAAACACCTGGTTATGCATTTCAAACTACCGGGGTGGACTTCGCAGGACCATTTTACTGCAAAGATGGCAAAAAGCTGAAGAAAGCGTATCTAACATTATTTACCTGTGCAACAACTCGAGCAGTACACCTAGAGCTAGTGAACGACATGACAGCAAGCACTTTCAGGAAGAGCCTCAAGGGATTGGTAACAAGAAGAGGAGCCCCAAGTTTAATCATATCGGACAATGCAAAGACGTTCAAGGCTACAGCAAGGTGGCTCAAGTCAATCTACAAAGACAAAAGGGTTCAAGAGTTTCTTCAAGAGCAGAAAATCGATTGGAAGTTCAATCTATCTCGAGCAAGCTGGTGGGGCGGATTCTTCGAAAGAATGGTGGGTGTGGTAAAGAACACACTCAAAAAATCTCTTAGTCAAGCACATCTGAAGTTTGCAGAACTGCAAGAAATACTTCTAGATGTCGAATTCAGTTTGAATAACAGACCCCTAACCTATCAAGGGGAAGACCTAGACAGTGAAGCCTTAACACCAAATCACCTCATCCATGGAAGGAGAATCAAGCCAATGAAGGAGGAAGAAATCTTCAGTGACGAAGACGAAGTTGCTGATGCCAAACGAAGACTGAAGTATCTACAAAGATGCAAATCCCGATATTGGAACAGATGGTCAAAGGAATACATGACAAGTCTCCGAGAACACCACAGAATTACAGCTGGTAAGGCGAACGACATACAGGCTGGAGATATCGTATTGATCAAAGATGACAATTTGCCGCGAAACATGTGGAAGGTTGGCAAAGTAATCAAGCTCATTCAAGGCAAAGATGGGATAACACGTGGAGTCACCCTAAAGACGATAACAAAGGGAAACAAATATGAGATCGACAGACCAGTCCAAAAGCTATATCCACTCGAGCTAAAGGCCAAGACTTGCGAGAAGTATCAAGAGAAGGAAAACAATGATGACGAACTGGTAGGGACTATGAACGAAAGACCGAAACGCAGAGCAGCAGTGCATGCTGGGAACGAGATCAAGACAACATTGATGCTTGAAGAAGAAAATCAAAACTCTGTTTGATTTGGGGGTGGTGTGTCCTGAATCAATGAACTTGTTTGTTTATTTTCTTATTACGCTGAGCTGAAAGACTGAACTCGAGCTTGAAATCGATTCAGGCTGAATTCTAAGAAACACTTTACTACGCATTTAATTTGATAACTTCAAAGACAATACGCTTATCCGCTGATGTGATTTTATTATTTTGTTTTATTATGTGTTATGATAAAAAGGAGTTTTAGTTGAGAGGAAGTTGAGACTAGTCAAGAGAGAATCAACACGATATTCTAGCGATTCTAGCAGTAAATCTAAATCGATTCAAGAATTATACAGTCCTCTAACTAAATCAATCGCAAGTCTAGTTATTCAGTCTATACACTACTACGATTCAACAATCAAAACCAGCGCAGTCGAAGACATTTCCAACAGTACTTGAATAAAGTCTAAACGTGGGCATGGCTTCAAAAACTTAGTTTTTGAATTTTCAAGAAGGAACAGGTTGAAAGGGAACTTGGTGTCATGTCGCACCGCGTACTCTCTCCTTTCTGTCGAATCTTGTCTTCTCTTAGAACTTTGATCTGCTCGATTGATTGATCGATTGATCTACTTGATAACGAGTATACCCTCGAAACTTCGTGTTTGATTCGTGTTTTTGAACATCTACGCTACATTTGGTACTTAAATCATTTATTTATAACATTATCGTTTAATTACTATAGTGCCACACACAACAAATATAGTTTTATTCTGAATTCCATCCTGCAAGATTCTTATAAATGGTTCGTATAAACAGTATGCCTTGCACATGTTAATTCTGTTTTTCAGCGCCAAGATTTTTTCAGAAGTCTTAGGGATTCGTGAGAATTCTTGAGAACTTGTTTAGGTAAGATGTCTTGTTTCAAAATCTGATAGTCTTTTGTACCACTGAGGAATGCTAATCAGAATGTTAAGAATTCTTTAAAGTTCTGAGGAATTTTGAAGACATGAAACCCATCATATAAGAACCCCTCCTGATTTTAGCCTCTGCTGGGTTTTTCTTCAGGGGGTTCAAAAGATTACATTTCAACCACAAGATTCCTATGAAAACAGCTTCTTCTATGCAGGTTTCTACTGTATGCTACACATCAAGTCGAAATAAAGGATGCTAGCTTAACAACTTTAAGGCAGGGTTGTGAGAACTCCGATTATTGTTGATCTTATAAATAAATGATTTACTGTAAGTACCAAATGTAGCGTAGATGTTCAAAAACACGACGTTTCGAGCGTTGTGAGAACTCCCACAGCATTTTTTAATGTGGTTAGTTGGCAGCACAAAGAAGCACAGTATCCAATTAACAAGAGGCCAGTTGAAAAACCACATCATCAACAGTCATGCACAACAGACAGATATTGAATTCCGCTTCTGATCGATGTCACGATACTGAAAAGAGTTGTGCCTTACGCCTTAGTTTGTTCTTCAGTGACACCACAGGTAACGGGGAAAAGTTGATAAAAATAACAAGTACCTCCCTTTTTACTTTAGTGTTTGCCAAATTTGCCAACTTTGTCTAGATACGGCCAACGACAACGATGTTTATCATACAAACAGTTCTGGCTTAACGGGAAATCTTTGTATGACAAACATCGTCGTCGTTTGCCTAACCCAGACAAAGTTGGCAAATTTGGCGAACACTAAAGTAAAAAGAGAGGTACTTGTTGTTTTTATCAATTTTTCCCCGTTGCCTGTGGTGACACACGAAGTTTTCCGTCCTGTGTGCTTGCTTCTTTGTACGGACCATTCGATTGTAGTTTTTCAGCAAACTGAGAGCCCAAGAGAAAGAAAATAAATAATAATAATGATAATTGAGGTTTCTTTTAAAGTTGGATACAATGACATATAGTTTACTCTAAGAATAGGGCAACTAATGCAAACTAACTTTTAACAAAAATACAATATTTACTATATTCACCAATTACAGATGTTACAGTTAAAATTACCTCCATTCCATGCTTCGATCTTGACTTTGAACGAGGCTATATAGATTGGTTGGACTTTATCTCAACAGATATGGCGTTCCAAAGAATGCTTCTTCTGAAGACAATTGAATTTAAGCCGTTTCAACAGTTCTAACTTTAGATAAATGTAAGAAATCTTTTGCTCTAAGGTCATAAGTCACTTCCTTTCTCATAAACAGACCCAGATTAATGCTGGATTTTGGCAATTTGAAGACTTGCAGACTTCAGTCATCAGCTTATGAAGGTTTTTTATAAGGACTGTCTGCATATTGTTTCTTTGTAGAAGCTCTTCAAATGAGCCTTCATGATCATTGAAGAGCGTACATAGAGCACATTTGTGGATTCTGTTCATCTCCTTGTTTGCGGCTTTCCCACAAAACATAGCTTAGGCTTGACATTATAAAAGTCATACATATAGGTAGCCTTGATTTCATAGAGTCAAGTTATCTTGCCACCCTTTTCTTCTTGTTTTGGCAAACAAGGATTTGACATCATAAGTTTCACATCATCTTTGGAACTGAAATCAGATCCAGAGGAAGTGCTAAGCACAGCCAAAGCTTTGTGTATACCGCAGCAACTTACTGGTTCTTCCTCTCGACACGACCACAATGCTTATTGATGGTTTCTGTCATTTTCTTTAAGTTTACAAATAGGCATTGTTTGATCCAAATTTATCGTCCTTTTGGACGCGTTTCAAAAACAGCTTAGGAATATGTTTGCCAATTACAAAAGAACAACAACACGAATTTAAATCAAATAAATCTGACCACTTAAATTAGCCTGTCCTCCATTAAATGACATGTGGTACGTTAAAATTGGTGGATGACCCATGATTCTGCAGTTTGGCAAACACTGATACTTTTTTTGGCTCAACCGATATTCCTTGTTTGACAATAGTTCTTCCAGAAGCGCTTTAGAAAATAGCGTCCGAGTATACTTTCCCATAACTGTAAAACGACCTTAGTCTATCAAATTAGTCTTTTCTCCATTAGGTGACATTTGCCCTGTTAAAGCTGGTTTTTAACTCATGATTATACAGTTTGACAAACATTGATACTTTTTGTTTGACTCACCCGATGTCTCTCGTTGGACGTTGTTAGCTCTTATCTGACCATGATGTTTATAAGAAAATCATCATGAGATATGAACGCCGGTCGTCACTTCTTAATTTTGGCTGAAACAATCGCTTCTATGTCTTTAGTGTTTTGTTTTTAACGATCAGACAAGGTCGTTTGACTGGAGAATTGGCCGCATATCCTGGATTTGTAACAGGATTTTCATAGAATTCCATTATGAATATTAAATCAATCAATTGATATGATATGTAACTAGTTTATCCTTATAAAGAATCAACTTTTAGACATCATTACATTGACAGTGTTATTGCTTTGTATTCATTCTCTCGTGAGATTTGCACCAGAAAGGATCGTTAACCAAAACAATGAATGCGGCAAAAATCATTCGCGATCATTTAATTTTGCTCAAGAAGGTTAATCTCACCTTTTCCAGAATCATGCATAAGTAGATCACTCCAGTGCCGACTTGATCTGCTTTTCCTGGCTCATTGCGAAGGGAGCCGAGGCGTATTTGCCACACTTGAAATCTTGTTACTTGGCGTATAATATGTTTAACGTGTTTCGGGATTTTCGTAAATCGGCCGTCAAGAATTTATGAAAATCCAGTTGTAACTGTCCTGCGCGCAGCGTGGACACACCTCTGTGAACGAACTGTAAGTACGTTGCTTCTTTTCCGTTCTTTTCACTGTTTCTATCCACTTTTCACTCCAAGCCTAAATTTATGCCCAAGACATTCTTCCAAAGACTATTGCTGGCTCAAAATTTATCACCATAAATTCGTTGATTAGTGCAGTCCTTATCAGGGTGAGGTGCTATACCCTAGAGGGTACTAGGGGGGCGGAACTTTAAACGTTTCTTCAAGCAGAGAAGAGTTTGAAATTGATCTTTATTCACATTATTTTATTTGGAAACGTGTAGAATTCTTTTGGACACCAGGTATCAAGACTTTTGAACTGAATCCGACTTAGTCTTTGCCACTATCACTACCTGCCCTACTGCTCAAACTAGTAATCATAAAAGACTGGACCTTATCAACATAGGACTCAAATATTTAAAAGGTTAGGTGTAAAATTCTATGACATTTTACTTTGAATTAAAATGCTTGAAAGGAACTTTGAGTAATTTTCTGAAAGTCTGCCTTGGCACTTTTTTTTATATCTTTATTAGTTTCAATATGGCAGCATGTATCAATTTTGAGCCTGTGACGTCATCGAATTTCTAAATCCTGAACCAGAAGAGCTACAGATTTCTGCTGATCACCGTATTGTAGACCTTCATAAACTATGGTTTTCGTGAAGATTGTATCAATTTCCCTCAAGTAATTTAAGATTTACGATGATTTCAAGCTTTTCAAAATTTTCGATGAATTTTTACAAAAATAATCAAACTGCCGCCATTTTGAACTAATCGATATAGCAAAAAATTAGCACGGTAGCTTTACAGCAAATTACTCAAAGTGCCTTTCAAGCACTTTAATTTAAAGAAAAATGTAACAGAATTTTACACTCACGTTTTTACAGATTTGAAAGATTTGAACCCTATGCAGACTTTGACCATGTCAGGTTAACTTTTGTAGCTCGAAAGAAACAAGGCCATGGAGCATTCGAGTGATGACAGGGACAGGAATCTTTTCATTGCTTAAAATTACTTTTTCGAAAGTTCTTCTGTTTTGCTGTTTTCGAAAAAAATTTACTGCTGCTTTGATTGAACGATCTACGTTGAAACGTGTGTTCCTGCTGCTTACATATTAATTCAACGGTAAAATTACCTGTAAAGAATTTGCTTTTAGTTTATATCTACATTTACCTTGAAATACAAGTTGCTTTTGGAAATTTGATTGGCAATTCGAAAACGATAGCAAACATACATTTTCTTCTAGAACATTTCCCAACCCCTTCCAACAAATCCACATAACTTTGTCACGAAGCAGAAATATTATTATAATAACACTGTAGTGTGTTGCTGCATTTGTTTGAATTGAGGTCGCATGATTAACACTCCAAGCCAAATGGAAATTGACAATGGCTACTAATTTGCTCTTATTTTGGGCGAATATGTGTAACGTGTACCAAAGTATTCCCTCATCTTCGTGTTTAGTGCATTTGTTGGGAGACGAAGTACTGACCCTTTTGCTTTGACACATTGAGTTTCAGCTTTATTGATAGCGAATCAACGCTGGGGCTTACACTGTCATGCGCATCGGTACTGTTGTTTCTTGCTCTTGTTCTCAACGGTCAAGCTAATTTGCATATTACGTCGTTGAATTAAATAATTGGTGCGCACAGGACCGTCGAGAAGGGGGGTAGAGGGCGTAAAAGGTCCAGGGCCCGGGCCCCGAGGGGGCCCGTAAATATTTTGTGCCATACAATTTTGTTATTGCTATATATCTCTGCAATGTATTTTTATGGCAATTGATCTGCTTTAAAAGGGTATTTGCAAGAACCGTTGACTTTTGATGACAGTTTTCATGTCCGAAACCAAACTGTCGTATCGATATGTCTAATCTATCGAAACTGTTTCTATCCTAGCGAGTCACTCGTAGGTGTCGTAGGTTCATTGAGTTTCCGTTCACATTCATTCTTTTCGGCCTTTGAGTCGCTCATTCCTTCCAGCACCTCCAGCGACTGCAACCACCTTATGTGAACAAGGCATTACTAGCATAAACCACGTCCTTGATTCATCAATACAATTTTTCGTATAGCCTTTACACGGAATGTTTAAGCAATTTTTTAGAATAATTAGTCACAAAAAGGGGCGTTTCCCTCATTTTCCGGGAGACTAAGGGGCGTGGTCGTAAAAAATTTTCTTGGGGGCTGCGTCCCCAAACCCCCTAGGGCCCGTCGCGATAGAGCACTCCAGGGCCCGAGCTGGCTCTCGACGGCCCTGGGTGCGCATGTGATCTGGAGCCCTTTTTTTGTGTATTCCGTGAGGCTCACAACTGAGCCTGTTCGTAATCCCCAACAAGTATAATTCCAGAACACCCTAGAACGAGCTCCTACCTGGTAGTTTTGATAGACGGCCTACATATGATTATAGCAGCGTAAAATGTGATCAAGTTGCAGTGGAAGCTCAGCCCATCAGATATATTGCGTGCAGATTTCAAGAAATGATCCCCTTCCCAGTTATTCTGCACACACGATTTACTTTTGGGATCTAGGCCAATAATCCACTTTACTGTGTAAGTCTTGAGTAATGTTGTCAATTCGTGACACGTACCTTACCGTGAGGATTATGAAATAATAACGTAAAACTTTTCAACCACAGTAGGCTTCTGCTTGAGTTTAACAGTAAAAATGGACGTCGTGACATACTTTGCTTAGCAAGAAATCCGGACATTAATGGCCAATCGCTGTTTGCATGAGAGAATGATGTTGAGGTCTCTTGAGGATTTCCATGTTGTACGTCATGTCAGTTCTCATTTGATGTAATGAAAGGAGAGACGTTCTTGATAATTGCGATTTCATGGGGTTCGTGTGTTCCAGCATGAGTGACAGGACACCCAGTGTGTAGCAGTTTGACATTTATATCAGAAGCTAGCCACCTTTAACCCAATGTTCTTTTGTGTGTTTTCAACTTATTCTAATTGGTATACAGCCACCTCTTTCTGATTCGTAATTCTGAAATTTACGGTAGCGAGTCACCTTAATTGCAGATCCACCTTGGTTACTTCAACTACAACAGTAACTTCGACAAAGATAGGCAGGAAAGACATTTATTTCGATTGTTGAAATACTATCATTTTTCCCCAATTTTGAACCAACACTCGTGCAGCGGATTAGAACTGATCGATTTCTACATACCAAAATCAACTCAAGAAAGTTTTCTCTTTGTCCATTATGTCGAGTCGCCAATGTTTAGAAACTCGCTTATAGCTATATCGCAAGAGTCAAAAGACGAAAAGATTACCAAAATCTTGCGATCTAGTTCTCGATTTTGCCAAGAATTAAGTCCTATTCATCCTGGCCTGTCAATAGTGGATAGTTTTTAGCGCACCCGCTACCTTTAATATTTGTTCTGTCCCATCATAAAAATAATTTTCTTTGCAGAAATGCGATACTTGTTGAACAATAAGATGAACAAATTATTATCAATTGCAATCCACAGATTATTATCAATTGCAATCCACAGGTTTGGTAATTTTTCCTTGGAATCCTCGGAATCTCTGTAGTTTTGCAAGCTGTGTGAACTGCAATATTGTTTTTGCTCTTTTAACATTTTTGCCTTTTGTTTCAGCTATTTCGAAAAGTTGCAGGATCGCTTCCAGGATTAAAAGACAACAAATCGCAAGCCCAAACGAAATCGCAAATCATAGAACCGAAGCCAATTCCATCCGGACCTGGAATCAAAGAAGAGTCATGGTGCAATTGCTAGTTATAAGATTATTACGTCATCTAACTCGAACCGAAGAACAGGCCGTTTGATTTAGCCACTTCACTTCGAAAGCAAGGTAGAGGTATGAGACGAAGAGAGTTTATGACTAGTTTACAATTCTGGTCTGGTCATATAGTTTACCGAAGAATTTGCCAGCGGAAAGAATTAGTGTTTATTGAAGACAATCTAAAAAACAAGACATAGAACAATGGTGATGATAGAAAAATATATAATACAAAATTATTTTCGTATACGTTAGAGATGAGATTAATAGCCATTAGTGACTTGTAAAAATTTTTTAATGAAGGTAAGTTAATTAAATTAATTCAAATGAAAGTTTTTCCTAAAGCAGTCTACCTCCTCGTTATGTTACATACATTGTCCAAAGTTTATCTATTGAATGCGTTGCTCATGTGTATGATGGCTGTTATCAAACCTTCCATTGGGCAGATTGCGGCAGTGATTGCAGCGCCACTTCAATTAACAGCCTCGTTTTGGAAATTATTCCAAATTGTTTCATGTCAAATTTTAGGGGCCAAATTCGGATTTAGCACCCAAGCCAAGGGTGTTAGGACACGGATGTTTTGATAGATTATTTATTTACCTTGTTTTAATCCTTGTGTCTTGTTTTGTTGTCTTGTTTTGTTGTCTTGTTTCTGTTCTGTTTCGTCTTCAACTGATCTCCACAACTGAGCGTGATTAGGCCCAACCGCTCCCAATTTGTTCGAATAGAGCTCCCTTGTATTTCTATGTCGTAGTGCGCCTTCGCACAAGAGATGTTTCAAACCACAAAGTATGGCTGCGACATCCATATTTCGGCCTAAATTTCGATACGGAGCCCCTTAACCCTATTTTGGTTGACGGGGGCAATTTGTTAACCTGGTGGACTCTTTTTAATCACTCTGCCAGTAGAAAGATCATCACCATGAAACTTTTGTAATTTGTGCTTCAACCCATTGTACAACTCCTCATGAAGTTCCATTGAAATACTTTAACAAATGAGGGAGATGGAGACAATTTTCCAGGACTGACCCTGGCAAAACTGCAAATTCTTTAAATTTATATTTTCGCAAAAAAAGTAGCGAAATTGCAATATTTTGCAAGTCTCTTTTGTACAATAGTGTCATTTGATGTATCCTATCGTAAGGAAATTGTGCTCCAAATGTTACTGTATTGTAGTTTTCTTGATTTTGGCCACCTTTGCCGCTTTTCTTGACCACACAAAGAGAATTGCTGACGTGAGCGAAAATGATGGCCAATTAATAATTTTTATATTTTGATAACGTATATGCCTGAGGCCATCAGCACACCAAATTTGGTTGCTCTACCTGCTACCAGTCAATATTTAGATTGGGGGAAGCTTTTTTGCCCCCCAAGCAAATTTGGACATGTCAGATAGCCCAACCACTTTAGGGTTGAACGAGTTTACGAAGTTACTTATAACTTGGGAAGAAATACGACCAATTCTAACCAATATTTAAATAGACCTAATCGGCTAAGGTTTGTTTTACCCATTTGAAGTCATGTTAATAGCCCATGGGAAGTATCCTACTTTTTGCATTCATGGCACAAATGTGTATGGCATAAAATATGTTGGAGAAATCAAAAGACGTCTTATCAAAAGATTGATCACATGACTTAAAATTTGTATTAACAAACCTTTACCAATTTTGTCTATTACAGTATTACCCCGCCAATTAGAAACTCATTTTTTAAAACCAGGCTGCTTGGTTTCTTATAAATGGAGAAAAAAAGATAAAACAGGCTGAATAATTTCTTATAATTACAGCAAGAAACCCATCAAATGTGCATCAAAAGAAACCATGAAATTTCTTTTTATTTAGGTTACATTAAACCAAATCTTGGACAATGACTATTCAAATTCAGGTTAATGTAACCTTAAATTGACATTGCCATCCTATGTAAACTAAAAACAGCAGAAAACGTTGACTACATTAGTTACTAGCCATGTGATATTCTTTTCTACTTCTAAAACCAAATTGTCAGATTTTTTTGTTTTATTAGACACATAATAAGTTTTGTATTATGAAATGCTTGAAAAATACCACTTTTCCAATCAAAATTACTTTTAAGAAACCAAATTCAAAATTTCAGGCTGATTGGTTTCTTATATCAGGGTAGATATTGGGCCATCTGACAGGCTGCAGTTTCTTATTAGTCAGTTTCTAAGTGGCGGGGTAATACTGTAACACGTCACGTTACACATACACATTGATTATAAGTTTGAAGAAATCTATCTAATAGTTGCAAACTTCAAGCTTGCAAACATTGTAACTTGCCCGGTAGTTCCTTGTAATTTTCTACTGCATATTGATTTTGAGACTTTCTAACATAAGCAAGCCTGAACTTCGACATTTATGTGAAAATTGCAAAAAAAAGATTTACTGTAACCAGAGTCATGGAGCTAATTCTTTTACCAGGGCTTTTTTCTGCAATCGCCATCATTAAGAGTTTAACATATCCCTAATGCCAAGATATCATAAAGAAGTTCTTTATGATATCTTGCTAATACGTGTTAGGTACTGCAAATAAGCAAACTGATGTTGATAGTAACTTTTTGCTTGTGTCGTCAGATTTTTGAAAATACCACTCGTACACAATTTCAGCTTGATTTGCCATTATAACTTCAAGCTCAGGTAATCTTAATTTCGTAATTTTCATCCTTACGAACTGGCTACTTTTGGCTATCCTGATTATTATTGTTATTACCATTAGAAGTTGACTAAGGAATTAGGCGTTACCAAGAGGGAAGCTCACTGAAACGACGCGCGGTAAACCATAAATTTGTGCAAATTCGCAAAATCGGATTTTCATTTCAGGCTGGGTAGTCTGTGGATTACGACTTCCAAAACAAGATTGCGTATTTTGAACAAAAGCAGCAAGGGAAATCTTCATCTGCCATCTTTCTTCTTATTTGCATCTCAACCAGATTAGAATTTTAAATGTTCCTGTTAATTGATTACTGATGGAAAGAGCCCTCGTCAGTAACGCGGATTAGGACACTAGGCTTGACAGGGGTATCATCACAATGGGTATCATATGAGGACAGTGATGCATGTTGGTAGAATCATGACTTTATTCGGATGAAGATTTTTTGATTACAACATCATCAATTATAGTAGATGCGTAATTCTGCCTTGTCCTTTTGTCAAGCTCTCTTTCAATGCAAAAGTAGGTCTCTTTTCAAGTTAGATGTGACGTGACAATGTCTGTGATTAAAGAGTTGAAGTGCTTTGCCAACAATTCTGCGGTATTGCAAATCTCAGGAAGCTTTGAACATTTCTTCACTTTCTGTTTGTGTCGTCAGAGTTTTGAAAATAGCACTCGTACACAATTTCAGCTTGATTTGCTATTACAACTTCAAGCTCAGGTAATCTTAATTTTGTAATTTTATCCTTGCGAACTTCTATGAAGTAGTATAGAAGGCTGGTTTCAGTTACGTTGTTGGGGGGGGGGCAATTGCTCCCCCCCCTACTTTTGGCCAAAGATGGTCCTCGATATCCCTTTAAAATTGAAAAGAAAATGGCAAGGTATAGGTTGGGTACACCATAGTTTCGCTATTTGCCTAAACTGATATACTTGCCACCAATTCTGCGTTATTGGAAATCTCAGGAAGCTTTGCACATTTCTTCACTTTTTTTGTCGTCAGGGTTTTGAAAATAGCGCTTGTACACAATTTCAGCTTGATTTGCCATTACAACTTCAAGCTCGGGTAATTCTAATTTTGTAATTCTATCCTTGCGAACTCCTATGAAGTAGTATAGAAGGCTGGTTTCAGTTGCATTGTTGGGGGGCAATTGCTCCCCCCCCCCACTTTTGGCCAAAGATGGTCCTCGATATCCCTTTAAAATTGAAAAGAAAATGGCAAGGTATAGCAGGTTGGGTACACTTATACAGAGTCATAGTTTCGCTATTTGCCTAAACTGATATACCGCTACAACTAGGTTGTAAAAAAATGAATGACAAAGTTGGTTTTGCGTGTAGTATATCGTAAGTATATAGTAATCAATTGATTCTTTACGAAATACGACTTTGCACATGAAAAATGTCACGTATAAAGTCGCATTTTATAAAGAATTGGTTGTTTACTACAACTAGGTTGTAGCGGTATGTCAGTCCCATGCCGAGTTTGAATACACTGTCGGTCCGATTCCTATCGGAGACAATCTCACGATTCGACACTAAGATCAAATCAAATAAGCTATTTACACAGATGCATTACCCAACCTATACTCTGGAAACGACAGGGTATATAGGTTGGGTAAGAATCTTTCCGAGAAAAGCTAGAAGGAGATTGCTTCTTTGATTCGTAATTATAATGTAATCTGAATGTGGAATCAAGAGATGCCTTATAAGCCAAAGTAAAATGCGTTTTTTCAAAAATCTACCTCGTACGCTTTGGAATAACTAATAACTGTACTGTCAAAAAACTATCAAAATTTCCGCATCGCTAATTGCAATCATGATGTTGGGAGATGCATTCTAAGCCGAAGTAAAGGGAGTTTCTTTAAAAATTTTCCTCACACGCACTAGAATAACTGTCACAAAACTATCAAAATTTCCGCATCGCTAATGGCAAGCATGATGTTGGGAGACGCCTTCTGAGCCAAAGTAAAGGGCGTTGCTCCAAAAATTTTTCGAAGGGTTCGCTCTCAGACTCCCTCATTTGAATTTCCCTCACTTAATTTACCCAGGCCATGCCGCTGGCTGGTTGGCAGGTAATGAAGGGTGCCATGAAGTACGTTTAAACTTGATGTTTTATCAGTGTTTTAAATGAGATTTGGGGCCATCGTAGATGCCCATCAAAAACAGCAGATTCGCTCAGGCCGCGAAACTGAGAGCGAATGCAGCAAATCTGCTTCAGAATTTGCACGTAGAAAAAAGAGGCTTTGAGTTTAGTGGTAGGCATTTCATATCTCAGCAAGTATTTCTACTTAAGTAAAACTTTTAAGGTAATGGAAATTGGCGGATAATTCATTATGCTACATTTAGTTTGGCTTACCCTGTAGGAGTAGATTAACTACCTCAGTCCCAGTTTCCGCTTCGTTCATTGAATTGGATGTCGCCATTGCGCGTCATCTGGGCCTAATAATCAAACTAACTGAAAATCCAACCAATATCGCCGCAAAAATGGCGCGACAAATCAGATCGCAGGACCCTCTACTTGTGATCTGATTGAGCGAGAGAGGATCAGTTTTGCGACCTATGCTATACGAAAAGTCGATTCCACAAAATGATTCTGGTTTTCCGAGCCCATAATGAATGCATGAAAGAATGCCATGAAGAGACGGGAGCACTTGGGAGTTATCTGGCGAAGAAAAAACAACAACACAGATCAAAAAACATGCTTGAATTATCATTACGAGGCTGGCCTTAGCTAGCCTCAACTGGCCGATTTTTCGAATAGCTTAATCATGAGTCGTAGTTATAGCGATTATCAGTTTATCAAGGAGAGCAACTACGACATGTAATCAGTCTACTGTAGGAGCATCTTTGATACCAAAATCGAAGCTCACGAATATCGCTTGTTGCCTTTGAATGGTACAAAGGAAAAAATATTGAAGAATGGAAATATTGAATTTACCATTTACCATTTACAAAGAATTTTTTCTAAAATTCCGTGCGTTACGCGGAATCTCGATTGGTTTGATAATTGGACGATTCAACACTGGAAAGAATCGTGGTTAAGAATTGACGACGCCAGCGCAATCTTCTATTCTGCTCCTGAAGCCTTGATCACAAATAACACTGTACCGGGTGAGCCAGAAAAAAGTTCCCACTTTTGAAAATTCATAGCATCAAGAGTATTTCACAGATTTGAATGATTCCAATTTTAGTTAAAAGCCAAACGATTGAAGTATTTTTGTGATTTTTCTCTTTGTCTCACAAGCACTACAAATATAGGTAGATTCAAAATTACAAAAATTTCATGGTTGCAAAGTGACTGAAAAATGGCCTAATACATCGATCAAAGGATAAATGACTCTTCGCACAGAATAACGAAGGAAATGCAACTTGTCATGGGTGAGAGACATCCTCCATACATTAATTGCCATAGGATTAAAATCTTTTGTATTTGTTTGAAAACTGGTGTCTTGTAGCACTTGAGGGAGGTGAAACGTCTTTGCCTATTGTTCGGTGTGAATAGAGTCCTTACGCTTTGATCAATGTTTTAGGCCCTTTTTCCATGATTTTGCAACCGTGAAACTTTTATAAGTTGAATTTACCAATACTTCTAGTGCTGGTAGGACAGCGAGAAAAATCACAAAAATACTTGAATGTTTCGGCTTTTAACTAGAATTTTAATGATTCAAATCTGTGAAGTAGTCTTGGTGCTATGAATTTTCAAAAGTGGGAGCTTTTTTGTAGCTCATCCGGTAGATTTGAAAACAGCCAACATATCGAAAATGTGCACTGTACAACTTCAGTCAAGTATCTAAGGTTCAATTGATGACCGCCATTTCGAAAGGTTTGCCAACAATGCTCCCTCTCTGCACTGCGACAGCGGTTTGCAAGCACAGGGCTCAAGTCGTTTAAATGTAAGTGTTAAAACTCTGTTTTGAAGTAAATGGCTTGGAAAGAACTTAGCGTACTTTGTTGTAGCCTGAGATCAGGCTCAACAAAGAAAATATCGATCTCGAGGAGGAGAAGAGAGAAAGGGAAAGGGTGAGGCTGAGGACTCTATAAACATAAACGCTTCCAGTGATATCTAATTCTAGGTAGCAGGCTGTGATTGGTTGTTCTGTCGATTTGCTTAATTATGTGCGGTTTCTGATTTTGTTTCAACTCGGGCAAAAATCGCAATGGCGGAACGCCTTGGGTAGAGCTGTGGTGGAGAGTTCTTCTCGCGGACCTTTTTCTTTTCCGTCCCATTTTACTTTGCTCATGGTGAGCCTGATCTCTGGCTAACTTTGTTGCAAATCTGCCTTGGAAATATTTTGATATCTTGATTAGTTTCGAAATGGCAGCATTTATTCTACTTGAGTGTCATCAAATTTCTAAATCCGACACCAGAAACGTGACAGACTTCTGTTTCACACCATGTCCTAGGCGTTCATAAACTAATGCTTTCTCTTATTTTTCTTCCATTGATTTTGGATCATGTTTCAATTTTTCAAAACCTTCCATGAATTCTTTCCACAAAAATTGAAAACACCACCATTTTAAAATGTTGAGGACGTAAAAAAGTACGAAGGACTCTTCCCTTTCAAGAAATTCAGTTCAAGGAAAAACATAACGGAATTTCATGCCCACATTTTGAAGATTTGAAAGATTTAAACCCCATTTTCAACTTGCTTGGTGCACAGTTGATCTGCTGGTTTGCAAGAATATGATGCACTTCCCAGTCGAAAAATTTTGACCCGCAGCCAACAAAGTGCATTTATTCAGAATGAATACGCTTGCGCCAGAAGAAGATCCATGATAATTTATTGGAAATACGACAGGTTGTCGAACAGTTGAGGTTAAAACTGCCTCGCACTAGCTTGCAAATTCGATTTGGCTGGCAAAGTAAATCCGTTTAGGAAGCCATATTTTTCGTTTTAATTTATCTGCAAAACGCATCAAAATATCATGCAGGTCAGTCAAAGTCACTAGGTCACTCAGGGGGGATGACACAGAAACATCAATCAACTCAGGTTTTCGCTCTCCCACAAGGATGATGAAGAGCAAGTGCTGTATAGGGCTCTCGGTAGACACAACGATATACTACTACAGTTGCGATGCGGGGAAAGGAAATCTATAGAGGGGTGTACCCCCAACGCCCTAACAAGGTATCAAATGTTCCTTTATATTTTGTACTGTACGGTTACCAAGCTTTGTTCCCCAGTATCCCAGTTTGTTGTGTTTCCCAGTCTGTTCAGTTCGCTCCCTGTTGGAAGAAATAGATCATCCAACAAATAATCCCAAAAAAATCAGATCCTTGACTAGTCGTTTTCTTGTTTGCAAATTATTTAAAAAGCATTTCCTTGCTTCAAGCTTTGAAATTTCAAGTTTTTCTTGCTCCCTGAAACTCTTATGGGAGACCCTTTGTTGGACTGATTACGTCTGTAGTTTCACTTCGCGCCTACGCCCAACTGATGTACCCCGTAACAACTGCCACGAGATCAGTTTGACCTATCTCGGCTCGGTTTAGCGTTACAGTCTCGTTTAGGTGATTGACTGTGATAAATCAAGGCCTCTGTGTGGTTGACAAAGTCAACTAGCTCTTTCTTTTAGTCCTTGTATTGTATTAAGATAACATAAAAGTGAATTTATATCCCTGGAAAGGAAGGGAGAATCCATTGTCAACCAAGCACATATGTACTGTTTTAGAATCCCCTGAGTACCTCCAGGACACGACAAAGTTAAAAAGGGCGTCTGCGTAAAAATATGGATGTCAAAGGTTTTTTCATTAAAGCTTTATCATAACATTAGATCGTAAAATTCATTCATGGTGAAGTAGTCTGAGATTTCTAGGTTAATCGAGGGCTAACGCCATATTTCTCATTCCTGCAAAGTAAATCAGTATTGAAATTTAATGAAAAGAGTACGACATGCTTCTTCAGTCGTTCATTCATTCATTCATTCATTCATTCATTCATTCATTCATTCATTCATTCATTCATCTATTCATTGGTTCATTTCGTTCTCTCGTTACTTCGTTCTTTCTTTCATTTTTTATTAATTTTACTGTTTGCTCAAAATTTTATCATTATTAGCCTTCATATCGTTGCTGCAAAACAGAGTAATATCCTTTTGCAATAGATTCTGCCGGTCTGTCTTTCTTTCCGTAGCGCATGTGCAGTTTGGCCAATATGATGGTAGCATCTTGTTTTTTCATAAGAACATCATTATTTGCACCAGTGTGGAAAGTTCGTTTTTGTTACGCCAAAGGTTTACGCCACGCCAATTGTCTAAAGACAATAGACCTATTGTTCTTCTATTGTTCTTGACGTTTCTCCACGCCAAAGATATTTGGCGTAACATACATGTTTTCCAGCGTGGTATTTGCATGGTCACTGCACTTTATCAAAAGCCTTAAGCCTGTTTTCGACCAGGCGACGGATGTAACGCGACGCGACAAATTTCGAGTGTAAGCTACCTTGGTAAAAAGTTTCTTCGCTGTGATAGCTTTCTTTCTGTCGGAATGAAATTGAAATCAATCTTACTTTCTCGCTACAAACTTTTCTCGACATCTTTGGCGCGATGTTTGTCGTGTCGCACGACATTTGTCACGTAATAGAAACCATCTTAAAACAAACGAGTTCGTCACACCACTGTTAGTATTTCTGGAGTTTCATGACTTTAGGACTCAGTGGTGGCGCCAGGTAAGGGCTGCAGCAGCACCCCCCCCCCCTCCCCCGTTGGAAGCACCTAGGCTACTCGTCGGAGGACATTTTAGTTCTTTTCGGAAGAAATTTGGCAAAGTGACGATGAAGGATTGCATTTTTTGTCAAGCTCCAGCCCCTCTGTCGGAAGATTTCTAACGCGACCCCTGTTAGGATTTTGGAGAATTCCTACATGAAGACACTGCCTGCACAAGCTGCCATTGACCATAATTCAGACATCCTGACAGCAATCTCCCTGAGTGAACCCAGTGTGCGGCACTCCAACCGTTCTTATTAATAGCATCAGCCAAGTGAAGGCACTTGCCACTTGGTCGACAGTTTACGGACATTCAAAGAGAAATAATATGGCTCTCCATTCCTTGCAATTGTAAGCTCTGTACATGTTCTCAATCTAAATTCGCATCCTTGTTTCTTTCCATTTTGACTATCACTTATATTTGTTGGTATCTGTTAGCTGATTCTTACATGTACGTAATGAACTAACTACCTTACCAAGGTATGAATAAAACCACGTTTCGAATGAGTTGAATCGATAGGTGTTTTATCCAAGTTCTAAATGCACAACAAAAGAATGCAAGAAGATGAATGTCGAAGGAAAGGATTACCTCCGAAACTTGCAACCCGTGGAGAAATCTTTGTTGATAACCAGAATATGTTTCATAGCAAAGTTGACTAATCTTCAGAGCTCTTTGTTCTTCAGTGATGTTGAGGTCACTCCATCTAAAACTGATAAATTGAAAAGAGATTTGGTCTGAAGGAAATGATAACTGCAAAGCGATAATCGCGAAACGATGCCGCGTCTTTTACTGCATCTTATTGTTCTAAGTCCTTGCTTGTTGATTTTCGGTTAATTTCCATGGTTGTGTACCGATATTTGCAGAAAAGTGCAGTTTGCTGTTAATCAGGCAACGTGGTTTCAGCAATGATAGTTTTGTTTGACCTGCTAGAAGATTATCAACAAACTAGTGATCAGTCAACATTGACAAAGGATTTACTATCGAAAGATCGTTGTGACGTATGATTTTTCAAATATCTGCCCACTTATGATAATGATCACACAATGTAGTGTTTGCCTTGAGTTGGCATGCATTAGGGTAGTGTGCGAAGTACAACGAAGTACATGTGGGAATGGGAAAGTGTGGTACACACGCTCACTCACTCAGGAACCAAGAATGCACATTCCGAACTAGATATGAATGCCAAGAAAGAGTGCAACCATTTGCTAATTGTTGGTGCGCCTCGCACCATGACAGAATCCCATTGGTCATGTGATTAATGAACATTTTAGTTTCAAATATAGCGCAACCAATTTTACATACCATGAATCTTCTTTATGGGTAACTGGGTAACTTTGTCAATTACCAAATTAGTTCTTGAGTAATAAAATTTGAGAAATTACTTTGAATTTGTACATAATTATTTGAGAGTTGCTTGACAAAGTTTGAAGCTGCAAGAAATATGACTATTAGAACTTCGTTGCTTTTGCAGTTGATAAAGCTGAGTTGAAAAGTTCATCTCTCATCAGCTGAGCAAAAGAAAGTTTACACGCTTGGCTTGCTGTAGAATAACTAAATATTCACAGTGAAAGCGCAAGAGGCGTACCATGTAAATTCAAAGATTGTTTGAAGATAGATATTCATGACTGGATGACTATTCGAATATTGTTTTGTTATTTGCTTCCATTCATCGAATGTTGCTTCTGTTGGGTAGCCTGTTCACAAGACTCTAGTTGGTAGAGTCTGCGTGCAGGCTACCATTGGGCGGAGACTATCAAGAATTGCAATAGGAGTTTCTTAACTTGGAGACCACAATGAATAAGGTTCTATGATTTCTTCATGTAGCGAAAACAAAATCCAAGGAATATACGATTCTACTTTGAATATTGATAACATCGGTGATACGGTTCTTCTGCTTTCACTGTAACCTATCAGTCAAAGGCTAACTTAGAAGTGACAGTTTTGACTGATGAATTCGCTCATCATCTACACCCAGAAAATAGGAAATTCTGATGAAGGGTTTGTATGGGAATGAGAATTCCATGTTCGATTATGATCCATGATTTACTTGCCATCGAAATCTAAACTTAATACAATCGTCAGTTCAGAAATGGAATTTAGATTTCAATGCGAAATAAAGCATGTCTAAGCATGGGCAATAATTCAACGTGTTTTTAGCTGAGAAATCAAAGTTTATTACCTCGATATACTGTTTTACTTTGTTGCTGTCTCTTCGGCTGAAGCCTAACCAGAGCTAGGAATCAAATTCAAATGGCTCCTGCGCGTCTGAACAGTTAATTCCGACACAGCGTTTATCCTCGTTCAGTTTTTTTTATATATATACACAATCTAAAAATTTACAATTTAACAAAACATATTTACATCAACGATATCATTGGGAGCATGATAGGCATGGCTACCCTAAATGATCTTTAACGAAAAACAATACAGATACTAAAGGCTATACCAAAGTACTGGTCCCTTCAAGGGGAGAAACAGATCATGGAGATCAGATAACACTTTTGCCGGATCAAAATGCAAGGTGGACAGGTTTTGGTATAGCCTTTAGTAACATAGATATATTTACAATACAGTTGTGATGTTATAACAAAAGTAAAGATTAATGGAGAAGGATGAGATAAAACATTAATGTCCCCAGGTATGCATTGGTGGTGCTACAAAAAGCGCTCTGATGAGTGAATGAATTTTAGCGTTGATTCCAAAATTCGCATGTTTTGGTCATGAGTAAGAGTTTTATCACCATACAACATTATTTGCACAAGGGTTTGAAATGAGGATGAACGCTGTGTAGGATCCAACAGTTAAGACGTGCAGGAGCCATTTTAATTTGATTTCTAGCATTGGTTAGGCTTGGGCCACAAAGGAAAACAACGAAGGAAAGTATGGTAATATCGAGAGATAACAACTGTAATTTCCAAGCTACAAACACGGTGCATCATTGCCCACGGTCTAAGTGGAATTCTCGTTCCTATATACAAGCCCCTCACCAGCATTTTGCTTATTTCTGCATCCAAAAGACCAGTGATTTTACCAAACAATTTTCACATCCAGTTGAGTTTGCCTATAACTGATTGATTAACTCTTCAGTTTGGAATATCAGTAACATACCTTTTAGTGAGCAGCCAACCGAAGGTGCTAACGTTTTTTGACTCACCTGGTATACAGTTTCTAATGTAAAATGCAATGTATACCAGCTTTCTCCAGCAGAAGCAAAGTCATCTCTGCCATCCAAATAGACTTGCCCCAAGTGTTGTTCACTGTATCAGGCAGACTTATTACAGATGACGAAATAGACTTGGGGCAAGTCTACCATCGAAAAGAAAATTGAAGCACTACAGTTATATTCTACCGTATATAAAAAAACGAAACTCGGGCTGTTCGGGCAAAATGAAAAGTACGATTAAACCAAAGAATACTTTACAACCGTAACTTCTCGCAAAAACCATTAGTAGGTTTCTCTCATTAAGTTGGCCTAAGTTTTATTCCAATTGATAGATTTGTTATTGTTAGTTAAAGACAGATGGGATGAGACGAAAGAAGCATTTGCACATTCATAGAGAAAGCTTAGATGTTACAATTAACTCAGAGAATAACGAATAGTGCCCGTTTTTTTAGGTTTTCTTCATCAAATCTTCATCAAACTGCTAAGTCGTTAACCAAAAGGGTTACAGATTTCTCTCTAATGCCATATTTTCTTGTTGACCTTAACAGGCTATGATATCTTTGGAGATTTTAACGCTTTTCCAATATCAGTCAGTAGTTACAATGACTTCAAATCTTTCAAAATTACGAATTCTTGCAATCAAAAGTAGAGCATTAAAACTTTGAAAGTAATCGAGATATCAAGAATCCCCACAACAGAATTATCGCAAAAGTACCCGAAGTTCACTTCTAGCCACAATGAATGAAAAGAAAGATATGAAAAAATGTCTTTTCCACGAAACCCACGTGTCATAATTTGAGATGGACCACTGTTTGCAACTCCCTCTCCTTTCACTGTTCCATAAGATTTTTTATCAAACTTTGTGTTACTGCCGATAAGTTAAGTGAATAAACCTTCCCCTTCCTCCCTCAAGTTGGAAGTGTTTTACGGCTCCCTGGGGATGCTCCATTATGGCCTAACAGGGAGTTAGGTTCAGTGACGCATTTACCCATGGGCCCACTGTTCTTAAATTTAGGGGGCCCCGAGCAAAGTTTTGAACAGCTTATGAACTGCTGTTGAATTCAGTCTCGTGTTTGAATTAAGTTGTAAAGTCTTCACGCAACATAATGATATTTGATGGGCGAGCAATAGTATAGCGAGTAATAGTATAGTTGCACAATAGTATTTAATTACTTTGGGCTCAACTATAGATCAATCATAAACTTGGTTTGGATTTCAAATGACTGTCGAGTTTATGAAAGACAAAAGTCTACATTTCGTATTATCTGTTAAAGCAAACTGTGAAAGGAGATGTAGCTGCAACTTTCCCAAGTGCGATGAACACACTTAGATCGTTGCTCAGTTAGCTTTGGGAAGTTGCACCCCGATGCTGAAAAGGTCGACAGTCACTTAAGGTCTACCATGTCACAAGAGGGCATTGTTGCCTTATGCCTAAGGGGCAGTATGCAAAGCTTATTTTATGGCCGGTGCAAAACGTAAAGGGCAACTACTTTTTTGAGCTTGTACACTACTGGGTCAACACTTTTTATTAAGCAAATATGAACGGGCTTGAACGGAGCAGTAACTTTTTTGAGCTTCAAAGGAGATGAAGTTTTAAATATAGAATTGCTCGACTTGAGGACAGAATTGTGAATCATGCAAGTTGAGAAACGCATGGAAAGATAAGTATTAATGACGCCAGATTTCCGTGTTAGTTTCTTGCAGGGATTCATTAGTCATTGACAAGGATTCTTAGAGGGTTGAACTGCCTTTCCTATGGTCTCAAGCTGCATCATTGGTGGTAATATAGTACTATACAACATCTGTTGTTCATGAATACTGGGCAGATGCATTTTTAAGGAAACGGTGACTGGGTAGTTGCATTTTTTAAATGATTTCATACGGGGCTAGCAGACTTTGTTGCAACAATTTTTCTTCGCCGCCGGCAAAGTAATATGATATATTTTCCGCTGTGCGCTAATAGCAGCAACTTTGATGTCATTAGCGTTTTAGACCCCAAGGAAATCATCCGAAAATTTGCAGCTATATGGTCAAGGAGAAAGATAGTAGCATCAAGAACCAAGGCACAAGGGCAGTTTTATTGGGATTGTACCAAAATGTATATATTTTTGTACAAGCTAATTCATTTCTTCGATCTTTTCCCAATCAAATTACATTATTAAGTTAATATCAATTTGTGCTGTTATGACTGAATCTGGGAACGTTACCTACAATGTCATACTAATACAGTGCTAAGTACTATGCATGTGAAATAATTTTTTTTTTGCATACTTTAATGGGCCTCAATCACTTTTGGGCCCAGGGCCCCAACAGACTTAAATGCGGCCCTGGTTAGGTTGAGTTGCAGGCTCTACTCAATGGCTCTAAATGACCTTGGTTCTAAAAAACGTGCTACCTAATGGAGACATTACATGATTCTTTGCATAAAAAGTATTTCAACTCAGTACGCACCTCCACGCAACAATATCGTCCAATTTCCACGTCGGCAAATAGTTGTAGCAATGTTCATCAATGAGTTTTGAAGTCTCCTTGCTCTGTTTTCATATATTTGAATCTTATCAAAGTTTGCAGAAAACTGTGATTTGTAATGCTACCAGACCAGTCAATCCGATTTTAGTTCCAGGGGGGAGGGGGTTTCTAAAGATATATTACCTGTTGATGGTAATTTTTAAAATCTTTGAATTGGTTCTGATCAACCCTGCCTTGGTCCCTTCTGTTAGGCCACTAAGGAAGCTCCCCCCCCCCTTAACTAAGCCTTTCCTTCCAGATTTAAGAGAGCTACAGTCTTTGCCAAAACTCTTGAAAAAATCGCATATTTTTCCTCTTCTCTCCCCCTCCCCCTCCCCCATACGATGTTGGTTTATGTGCGATTACGAAATGCGTTAGGGCACAACCATCAAGCAGCTGAATTGCTTTCCTTCAAGTTTGATAATCATATTTCCGGACCAACATTGTTCAGGGGGGGGGGGGCAGGGGGCGCGGAAAAAAGCGCGAGATGAGGTTTCCAGCGATGTATTTTGTATGGTTTTTGTATGATATTTTGTAAGTTTTTTTTCAGGTTGTTTTGGCAAGGATTGTAGCCTGAAACGAGGACACCTGGAATTGGCGTCACAGAGCTTTGCCTCAAACTTGAGATTCTGAAGATCTCAATTATTTCATTGACGCTCTGGTTGCAATGAATTAAATAAATCAAGTGGACACGCTACAAACTCTTCTGCTTTCGAACATCTTAAAAGTAGGCCCACCATTTTACGACAGGTTTAGCTTTCTTGTTGTTTTCAAAGCCGTATAGTCGGTACCATATTCAGAATTCTATGGAGATGGCTGCATGAAATTTTAAATTGCGGTTTTCTCGACATGCAGTGGATTGCTGTTCTTTCATTTGGTTTATTTGATTACATCATGACACCTTATAACGTGCTGCACGAAACAAGCGGCCTCAATTTGCTTGGGCGAGACCCAAATAATTACACCTCAGCATTCTGGCACGGGAAAGCTAAAAAGTAAGCACAGAGTCGGCTTTATCATAAAAATATAAAGACACAAACATAGTTGTAATGCACTTCCAACTTGTCAGCAAGGAGCGCGGAGCACATTTTGGATTGGGGGGCTATAAAGTAATGGGGAAGCTGAGGGGGTCTGGGGGGCGGCCCCCAGAAAAATTTTCTATGACCACGCCCTCTACTTTGGCTATAAACGCGACCAACGCCCTTTTCCATAGGCAAACTCGCCTTAGAAAAGACAGTTATCATCAGCATATCCAATCACTAAATCACATTAAAAAGCATTATTTATAAAGGTGTATTGTATTACTTTTTTTGTATTTCATAGCGAAAAGGCTCAGCCTAGAATGAAAGGACTAAAGTTAAAAAAGCTTTCACAATCTCGTGGAATTATTATCTCCGAAAAATAATGATATGGAAACACAGTGTCTGTGTCTCTACTTTCAGAAGCAAACATTTTAAACATAGAGAACCTAGTAAAGCAAACACTGTTTTAATTTTGCAGCATTAGAAAATCCAATGATTTTTTTCAAATTTTCGAAAGTTTTGTTTTCCGTTGTTGGGTCTCTTGATAAAAAATTAGTTGGAACGTCGATAAAGTATATATTTTCTGTGCTCTTCATATGAGTATTAAGAATTGCTAAATTATACGTGTTTTGGACGAGTCTGCTAAATTACGTGCCAAACGTGCCAAACGTGCCAACGTGCCATGACCTGTTACGTGCCAACGTGCCAACGTGCCTACGTGCCAAATTTTCTTACGTGCCAACGTGCCATGACATGTTACGTGCCATCGTGCCAACGTGCCTACGTGCCAAATTTTTTTACGTGCCAACGTGCCATGACATGTTACGTGCCAACGTGCCAACGTGCCTACGTGCCAAATTTTTTTACGTGCCAACGTGCCATGACATGTGACGTGCCAACGTGCCTACGTGCCTACGTGCCTACGTGCCTACGTGTCAAATTTCCTTACGTGCCAACGTGCCGTGACATGTCACGTGCCAACGTGCCTGCGTGCCAAACTTTTTTACGTGCCAACGTGACATTGCATGTTACCTGCAAACATGCATAGTTCCTCCCTGCCATGTGCCAATTTACCTATGTGCCAATTTGTCACAAACCGCTTCCTTTTCATGCTTATTTTTCTTCATTTGCCAAGAGTACAGCTATTAAATTTGTAGCTAGAAGGGCTTCCAAATTACTTGGTAAGATCTTAAACATGATAATGACATAATTCACATTGAAAACATTGTCGAAACATTCACTGTTACTGTACAGTGTCAAAATATTTCCAATTGACCATGGAAAAAGTTCCCAAATACAAAAGTGTCTTACCTTTTCAATAACGGGAGAGCAAAGTACATAAGTAAAGAAGCTTTCATAACTGCTTAGTTTGAATAAAACATGTTCGCGCATTCTCTTACTTTCTTTGGCTAACAATCTTCCTCATTTTACCCCAAGTCGACGGCAAAGTAAACTGCTTTACAAAATGAACAGAATATATTAGCTCATATTCCTTGCGATACGAGTGTCAAAAATTCACCCACTTTTCCTGCCCGTCAGGTGGCTGTCAGGAAAGGTGGACCTGTTTCAGTTGCCTAAAAGATGATTCTTGTTGTGGGATAAAGTGGGAGATTGTAATTTGGGCCTACATGATGATTTTAGTCTATTTGCTTTGTTCGCTGTTGAAACGATTTAAGTTGAAAATTCGATTCATACGTTCAGAGCTTTTAAGTGGTATCGAAGATTTTTTCGATGATTTCTAGCAGATTTTCCCCGGCCTAAAGTTTGATTAACCTGACAGCGTAGCAAACATTGAATGTCGGTTCATAAAAGATAGAAGGAAATGTTTAAATCATCCTCAGTTATGGGGCTCTGCCTTAACCAAAAGTTGTTCTTAGACGAGTACCTTAGAGTGACATGCTGGCTCATCGGTACAATCGAGTGCAAACTTGTAAGAAATCCTATATGTGCTAGCAATAATGCACGAAAAAGAATTTGGCACGTAGGCACGTTGGCACGTAACATGTCATGGCACGTTGGCACGTAAGAAAATTTGGCACGTAGGCACGTTGGCACGTTGGCACGTGACATGTCATGGCACGTAGGCACGTTGGCACGTTGGCACGTAACATGTCATGGCAGGTTGGCACGTAAGGAAATTTGGCACGTAGGCACGTTGGCACGTTGGCACGTTGGCACGTAACATGTCATGGCACGTTGGCACGTAAGAAAATTTGGCACGTAGGCACGTTAGCACGTTGGCACGTAGCATGTCATGGCACGTTGGCACGTAAGAAAATTTGGCACGTAGGCACGTTGGCACGTTTGGCACGCTTGGCACGTAATTTAGCAGACTCGTTTTGGACATTACAGAGAGCGAAGCTTAGTTGATAGACGTCTTGCCAAAAAATTATCGTCCCTCAAGCTCGCTGCTCGTTGCCTGCTTAACATTCTGCGATTTACATGTTTGGAGAACTGCCCTCATCAGCAAACTTTCAGGAACTGAAATTCGCTTTAAAGATAGCCGCACATCATGAAAGCATTTCACTTATCGCTTGCTAAAACTTTGGGTTTTGAAGCTGTGCTTACCATGATGAAACTGTTATATCTTGGCATAATGCTATTGGACACATTTCATTTGAGACAAAAACCTTTTGAAACATGCTGCTCAGCTGGATTTCTGATAAATGCATGAGAAACGGTACTGTGGGGTATACATACACTCGCAAATAAGGGTATTAACAATTTGATAAAGCAAATGGCGATATTTAATCATAAAAACAAAATTTGAGAAAAAGCTAAAAACTATCTCTTGAAAATTATTGGGGGGGGCTAAAGCCCCCCAGCCCCCCCCCCCCCCGGCTCCGCGGTCCCTGCTTGTCAGGGCCGTAGGAAGCAGCTGCTGATTGGGGGGGCAATTGTTCTCAAAACAATAGAGAACAATACATCTAATTAATGCTTGTGACGTAGCACCATTGTTCTCAAAATTATTGAGGGGGCTTGAGCCCTACCTGCCCCCCCCCCGCTTCCTACGGGCCTGACTTGTTAAACGCTGTCAGAAAAATCAATGAAGATAATATGAGCTATGACATCAGCCAGTAGAGTAGTACTAGGAAATCAAACCCGAACACTAGGTTTAGGATCAATTTGCTGCAAATTGGTAATTTTACTCCTGAGAGAATGGGTCCGGAAGAGTTATATTTTCTGGCACATGGCGTAGAAAAACCAGGTCAAAAGCTATTAACGTGGTTTTAGAAGTGATACATTTAGCTTTGCAAGTCTGTTGCTCATCAATCTTAGGCATGAGATAGGAAATAATCACAGGGCCACAGCAAGCATCTCGAATTTGGGGGCATGACTCTTCAAGGGCACTTTTTCCATTGAGCTAAAGTATCCTCCTGAAAACAAAAAGGGGACTTCTTTGTTTCTTCCAAAACCTTTTGGGGGCACGTGCTCCAACTGCCCCCCCCCCCCGCAGTTATTACGGCTCTATGAATAACTGCCAACAAGCGTAACAGATATGAAAAGCGAAATTGAAGAATGTCGATCATCCTTAGTATTGCACTTCCTGTTTGAAAAGACTCAGCAACCGGTAATCAAGATTAAAAGAACGTTTTTTGACTTGTGATTGCTTAGCGTTGAGTCTCTTAATTAAAACCCCGTATGTAAGAAACTCATTTTTTCGAGAAGGCTGTACAGTTTCTTATAAAACAAATAAATTTTGAAAAAACAAGCTGATGAGTTTCGCATAAGTTTCCTATAAGAAACTCTGATAGAAACAGCAGAGCCAGACCGGAATGGCAAAAACTCCATGATTGGTAATGAATGATGCATCCTATTGCATTTTACTCCCTTACCATAGGCCCTGTATCGTACATTTCATGCACAAAACACTCGAAACTTTATGGGATGGGAAAACGGACACACACGAGGACACGCAAATAATAACTTCAATCAGCAACCTACTAAACTTGCTTCTGGAAAATTGCTACTTTGTTTCACATCTTCTCGAGATTTAGAACTTATAAAAGACCAGGGTATAAAAGACTTAAAAATCAGGCTCACAAGTTTATATTTTGTTACATGAATTTTCAAAATTCAGCCTGCAGTTTTAGTGAGCTTCGCATATGCGACATTCGCGATATTTTACGTGGTTTGAAAACACGTTAAAACACAGGTGCAGACGGTGCAACAAAATGCAGGAATAACAAATACATGAGATATGCTCAAGATTCCACGAAAAGATTTACATTTTGTCAGTAGTGTATTCAAGTTTTCGTAGGTTTTGTTCATCTGAAATTTCTTATGAAAACTAATTGCATGTCGTGCTAGAAAAAATGAAAAATATCATTATTATTGGGAGCTGTTATAAGCTTATAAAGTATGGAGCTGGAGGGGGCAGAAGGGATTGAAAATGTCACCAAAACTATTGGGGGCACAGGTAGCGGGGGAAATTAGTGTATAATGGAATTAGTGCAAAATGAATACAAATACCTCTCTTTCTTGTCTCAATTTCTGTCAAGTTCGTCTGCCATCACAACAGTAGGCCAACCGCCATTTTCTTGCATGCAACTAGTTCCAGTCTCCAAAAAAATTAACACGGCCAAACAACAGCGAGAAGAAGAAAAGAACAAGGTTTGCAGGTTGCTGTAGGCCGTTGCAGCTTCCCATGACTTCTTTGCTTCGCTCTGCGGTCCATCGGCCAGTATTCCTGCGGCACTTACCCTCAAAATGTTCGCCTATGACTCCTCTTTGTGGCTGATTGTTTCAAACTGAACTTGCGTCTTCGTGTTGACTACACGAAATGAAAATATCTAGCCCATTGCTGCCCATTGCCGTTCTCCCTATGATCGAGGAAAATTAAGCGTCCATTCCTGCGCAGCGCCATTCTTAAACAATAGTCACGCCTCGCAGCAAAGGCACTTGGAGTGTTAAGGGAACAAGAATGGAGAAAAACATATTCACAAACAGAATTAAAATCATGCAGTATTACTGAAAACAAATGCCAAAATTTCAAAGAACATACCTGATTTCTATCAGTTGGGACACATTTGGGCATGTGTGACGACTTTTGGGCATGTAGGGCCAGTAAAATCACTTTCTTGGTCCATCTTTTTAACATAAATCATTATTTTGTGGTTGGCCTGAACACTCCAAGTGCCTTTGCTGCGAGGCGTGACTATTGTTTAAGAATAGCGCTGCGCAGGAATGGACGCTTAATTTTCCTCGATCATAGGGAGAACGGCAATGGGCAGCAATGGGCTAGATATTTTCATTTCGTGTAGTCAACACGAAGACGCAAGTTCAGTTTGAAACAATCAGCCACAAAGAGGAGTCATAGGCGAACATTTTGAGGGTAAGTGCCGCAGGAATACTGGCCGATGGACCGCAGAGCGAAGCAAAGAAGTCATGGGAAGCTGCAACGGCCTACAGCAACCTGCAAACCTTGTTCTTTTCTTCTTCTCGCTGTTGTTTGGCCGTGTTAATTTTTTTGGAGACTGGAACTAGTTGCATGCAAGAAAATGGCGGTTGGCCTACTGTTGTGATGGCAGACGAACTTGACAGAAATTGAGACAAGAAAGAGAGGTATTTGTATTCATTTTGCACTAATTCCATTATACACTAATTTCCCCCGCTACCTGTGTTGGGGGTCGCAAACTATTTCCAGTTGCAAACATGGCCCATGATGCTATTGGTGTACAATATTTTTAAATTGTCTTATAAACTTTCAACACCATTTACTACTCTCTTGATCATTGATATCGTTCTCCAAATCAGATTCCTGTACAAGTTCTTCCATACCCTCTTAAAACAATATATCAGACTAGGAAGTAAAAGCGCTCGCTTCGCTCGCGCTTTAACATTCCTAGCTCCTGCGGAGTGCTTTTTATGGTTACCGTACTCCATCAGAGACCACCATTGAAATTCAGCATGAAATCAGGGCTGGTAGTTCTCCGGACCGCCCCGAAACCAAACCAGGGGTCGGAAAAAGGTCAGATAAAGCCAAAACATTCAAAACAATGACCTATTGTTGTGCCACCTATTGTTCTATTGTTATTTCAAGCAATGGAGACTTGCATTCCATTGTTTTCGCATACTATATTGTGTAGCTCCGATGAAAACCCTATATCTTTGATGTTGCCTTGCAAAGAAAAATGTATGTATGTACATTTTCGCCAAAATAACAAAAACTATCAAATATTAATACAATAAATCTATTTAAAAAGAAAAGAAAAATCTAATAACAGGCGTGTGATATTAAAATATATACAGCTATCTAAATTAAAAACACCCTTAGGTAAAATGGCAGGGATAGCATTAAAAGGTCAGTGCGACCTTGATTCCATAATGGTCCCTCGATTCCTAATGTCCTAGATTGTGATCGTCTGTACTCCAGTTTGTAGAGAATTGAATGAAAATTGACAAAAAATCTCAAAAGAAGCCAAAATTAAGCCAAACAGCCAAACTTAATTTTGAAGCCAACAATAAGAGAAACGAGCCAAATTTCCAAAATGGCTGAAAAAGCCATGTTAGGTACCAACCTTGCATGAAATCAGAGCAGTTATGGTCATTCATAAGAATTCAAATATAACTAAGTAAGAGTGGTATGCTATACGTCAGAAAATGAGAAAATCAGACATGCCCCTTTCTATAACATCCCTTTACTCCCAAATAAGTCTCAACAAAATTGTTACGTTTTCAGCACATGAATCCAGTGGCAGATGCTTCTGAGTTCCCTCGCGTCTCTTGGCTTCAGAATGATTCATGAGACAACTTCGCCCTTCACCCCTGGCCACTGTTTGAAATTCATCAATTTATTTCGGAGTTCCTTAGGAGCCATTGTCACCTGAAGTTTTTTGTATACAGGCTGCATCTTCAGAAAGTCTGTAAATCAAATTTGGCCTAGTAAAAGATATGAGTCTCCACGGCAATAATTGAACTGATGGTGAAAATTTGACTTTAGATGACTTTTCCATCAGTTCATCTGCTGCAAAATGAATACATATTTCCGCTTACTTAGCCCAAATTTGAATTTCAAATAATCTGACATTGCAAGATGCCTGCAAAGGACCCTGGATGACAATGGGTCTTTAATTCCTGCCGACCATTGATGCTCTAAATCTACTATAGATAGATGATACATCTGTTTCTGAGCCAGCGACGTACCCAGGAATTCGAAAGGGGAATCGGATGGTTGTTTCCCTTCATACAGTTTAGGTCAAACCTGGAGCCTATGGACAAAGACATGTCATGCATAGATTCGTTTCAAATATCTAAAAGAATTTGGCTTCCAGGGTATTTGGCTTCCAGGAATTTGGCTTCAAGATTTTGAGAAGAAAACCTCTCCCTTTCCCTTCCACGGTCCAACGTCGCTTGGAAATGTTGCTAACTTACCCGACCACTTTGTTCTAAAATTAAAAGAAATGAAAGTGTAAATAAAAGCTGAAAAATATGCTGTGAGCATATCCTTTTTATTTGCTTTTTGCAAATCAGAGCTCTTCTTTTTCTCCACGGTGACTCGTCTTTTCATTGCAGTTTCGATCTTACCTAAGGATTTCTGACTTTTCTATAACGTTCCCCAATCTTTTCGAATTTGACAAGTGGCATTTCACTCATTCGAAAAAGCGTGCGAGATTTTCTCAGAACAGAAGAATTTTTACGGATTTTGGTGGAACATTCGTGAAAACAAAGAGACTTTTGCGGAAGATGTGCAAGAAGTTTGAAATGCCCCTCGGAATTTTGGGGCAATGTCCCCACTCCCCACAATTTCTGCCACTGTTACAGAAGTCTACCAATATTTAAAATTGCCCTAGTGCCTTTGCAGTAATACAGGAAACTGCGAAGGCAGCAGTAATACTTATTTCCTGTATAGTATGATACAGGAAATAGGTGAAAATAAGTCAAACTATGCCAAGGCTTTTCTTGAATGAAATGAATAGCTGCTAAGTTATATTTTCTTGCACTGGAGATTCTTAATTTTTTGATGGTCTAGGAATGGAGTTTCTTGTAAGCAGTTTTTTTATGAAAGAAACATTTGTGTACATCTCTACACTTATAAAATAGATGTGTGCATTGATATGTAAGGAATTGGAAATAAGGGTGCTCTGTGAGAAAATACTATGGTATGTTAGAATTCAGCTTTTCATATGAATAAACTGCGATTTTATTGAAGTGTGGACCATACGATCATACGACCATTCAACCATACGACCCCGGTCCAAAGTTTGATATATATAGCTTACAAAATTTTTTCACCACCGATGGTTTAGTGAACACGCAAGATATTAGTACGTGTCAAAGTTTTCTTGGTCACGTAGAATTCTGTGTATTCATACTGAGCTAGCCAGTTGTTGTAAACAAAACCGGCCCCTCTGAATACAATTAGAATGGATGAGTTGAATATCCACAAATATGCACTTCGTTGCTTGATTCAAAGCAGAGAAAGCAAATTTTCCATGTTTCAGTTGCAAGGCAATGAAAGTAACAGACTCAGAATGGAGGGCTATAAGGCTTTTCGACCGTTAGGGTTACTCCAGTCTTTCTAGTCTTTCTAATTTTTTTTTAGAACAATAACGAAGAAGTAAGAAAGTTATATCTTAAATGCAAACATTTCTTTATTTTCATCCAGATCCCCAGTCACTCATGAGCACCTCTGTTGACATTGAAAATAATGGAAGTATCAATACATCATAACAAAGTGATGCATACATACATAAAACTTTGGCCTTAGGTCGTATTGTCGTATGATCTAGGGCTGTAAGTCCCGGGTCGCAGAGTCCTCGGGTCCGGTCAAAAGAACGTCTCAGTTTTTATGCGAATAATGAACACATTACGTGATAGGGCAGATTTTCAGTATTGCGAGTTGGCAAGCCAACGGCTGCATGCATGATAGAAGTAAAAAGACTTCAGAAATGATCTTGTAGCAGAAAATCTGTCCATTGTTGGACCTTTTGTACTGAATTCTCTTTCAGAGTTCGTAAACAAGAAGCACAAAAGATGATACTGATAGAAGGACAATATTGATGAAGTCATTTACTAACTCGTTGAAAAGTAGACTTAGGACCTTTCATCATTATTTACGGACATCTACATAATTTTGAAATCATGGAAAAGCGATGAATCAGGGGAGTGGCAAAGGCAGTTACTGGACTCAAAGTAAGCTTTGCTTAATTCATTACCAAACTTGCATTATTTTCATTCAACAGCAGAACCCAAGAAATAGCTATTTCGTCATCAAATAAGAAAATTGTTTTGCCAAATTCAGACTCTGCATACCTTAGTTATGTTACTTAGCTTAGCCCCAGCGATGACGGAATTGCTGAACTGTTATTGAGGTTATTTCCAAGTCACCCCTTTTGTAATAACCAAGAACTCTCCGTCGCTGTGAAATATTAATCATACTCTACTTTGGTAAAAAAGCTTGGTTAACGAACAGTTTGCAATCAAACATTCTTTATACGGATAAACAGGATTTTTTTTGGATTTGGCCTTGAGCCAGTCATCCCGTCAAAATTTGGAAATGACGACTCTGTGTTCAGGTTCGCTAGGTTCACAGGTCTGACTTGTACTGTATGCCATTTTGGCGGAAGCAGAGAAACTCAGGCTATGTGTATGGCCTTTAATAAAAGCGTCAAAAATCAGTTTCAAGAGAAATCACTTTGTAACTTGGGCCAAATCTTCATTAAGAATTGAGTAAAGGTTCTATGCGTTGTAATCAGTAAATTTATGAGCAGAAGACCTAAAAAACTACAAGGGCAGACTCTTAACTTGTAGCACTGCGACAAAACCAAGAGGAGGGCCTCTGCAAAATAGGGCAATAACTTCGTTGTCTCTAACGTGAGCATCGAAATACTTTACCACAAGCCAAATAGATACTGCAGCTAACATAATATCAACTATTTGCAAGCTTTTACTCCCTTGGTGTTTGGAAAAAGCAGCTGCAAAACTTGTTTTTAGCTCAGATTGAACGCTGCCATCACATTTCTATGGCTGCCATCAGCATCCACAAAGAAAGGTCGAAGGTTAAGGCCTATTGTTGAATTGAATTGCTAAAATTTGGGTACAAAACCCCTCCTCACATTACCCCGAGATACTGTACGAAGAAAAGTATTGGACCACAGGCAAGCCTTTATCGTCAGCTATTTTACATCTTTTTTCTGAAATTTTTGGAGGTAAGCAGTAGGCGTGAGGAGCTGCGTGCGGGAAAGTGTCACAAACAGGAATGTGCGTAACAAAACTCTTCATCGCTTATATATATAGATGTTCAGATGTCCACAATTTCGGTATTGATAGAGTATGATCAGGGGCGTCGTGGGTACCTATTGACAGGGAGGGCATAGCTTGCTGATTTTCCGACGAACAATGACGTCAAAACTAATGACGTCATCATGCGCATGCGCAGTTTTCTTGGGAGAAAACGTTCCGTTTGACGTCATCTGTTGTGCATTCATCATATCATAAAAGAGTTTCAACAAATTATTTGCTGACCGAGAAATCATTTGCAGATAATTCAGTCATAACTGCAACAGCGGCGTGGCGTCGTGGCCAGGGTAAATTAAGTGGAGACAGCGAGCTGTGGGGGTTTGGGGGCGAAGCCCCCAGAAAATTTTTGGGACCACGCCCTTTACTTTGGCTTAAAATGCATCTCCCAAAAATAATACTTGCCAATGGGGATGAGGAAATTTTGATAATTTTGTGACAGTTATTCGGTAATTCAGAGTGCGAGAAAAATCTTTGAAGAAACATCCTTTGCTTTGGCTTTCAGAGCATGTCCCAAAATCATGCTTGCCTTTTGACGCAGAAGACACCTCCGAACAGTGGCGTCGCCACGGGGTGGACTGGGGTGGACATGTCCACCCCAGTTTTCCCAGAGTTCGATTTTCTAATTTCTTGAAATCCGTTGAAAAAACTTGGCGGGGGGGGGGGGTTGATTTTCATTCACTCTGAACATTCATTCCTTTCTCTCAGGACATTCATTCATCCCTTTCATTCATTCATTCCCTGATTTATTCGAATTTTTCAAGATCATTGCCAGTAACAGTAGCATCTTGCGAAAGAGCACACAGTAAAGTCAAGATAATAACATGTGTGCTTCAATGTCAGACTAATGCCTGGAACATCTCATTAAAGTTAGCATTGAAAGAGATATTGCCAATAAAATTGAACACGCAGATCTGATGGTGGTAAACGTGGTAGTAAACCTGCATTAACTGTGATTGTTCCCACTATCAACCATGTTTGACAACTGATTTCAATTTTACTTCATATCTTTCCCTTCCTCGTAAATAGTTACATGGATTATATGGTGTTGTACTTCTATTCGATTTTCATTCGTACAAGAATGCCCACTGTTACGCAAAATGCTGCTTGACAAGGCTGCTTTTCCAAAATTTTCTAAATAGTTCAGAAATGCTAAAAAGGGCCTTTCCCACGTTTTCCGAGAGTCTGAAGGGTGTGGTCACGAAAAATTTTTCTGGGGGCCAGACCCCTCATTTTTCCACCCCAGTTTTTTCGGGCTGGCGACGCCCCTGCCTCCGAACATCATGCTTGCCATTAGTGACGTACAAGAAAATTTTGATAATTTTGTGACTGTTATTCGGTAAATGAGAGTGCGAGAAAAATTTTTGAAAATACTTTATTTACTTTGCCTTAGAATGCATCTCCCAACATCATGCTTGCCATTGGCGACAATGATAATTTGTTTGTGATACTTATTCAATGAACAAGAGTGCGAGGAAAATTTTTGAAGAAACGTCTTTTACGTTGGCGTAGAAGGCATCCCCTGATTCCATATTTAGATCACATTACAATTATTCGAATCAAATGGAGCGTTACAAAATGTCATCACGAAATTCTGCAACAGTACGCAATCTCCTCCTTGCTAGGAAAAAAGTCATACACCACCAACGTACAAAACTTCCGCAGACGAAAATATCAATGAATCGTCCAAATAAGTAATACCGTCCAGTCAGTATCCCAGATGGAATGATTCGTTTCTACGATGTATGAATGAAGTTTGAAAGAGTGGAACGACAAACACCTAGTTTGTGCTTTGTGCCAAAAGCCAAAGAGATAAAGAATTTCCGAAAAATTTCTGAATTTCCGAAAATTTCCGCATTTTCGACGCTAGGGGGGGCAATTGCCCCCCCCCTGCCCCCCCAGCCACGACGCTTCTGAGTATGATGACAGGATAAAAAATTCGAAAAATTGAGCTGTACATGGCAGAGAGTTTTTCTTGAAGAAGTTTCTGAACCACAAAACACAGTTCATTTTGAACCTCTAGGATCATCATATCATTTTTGCAGATATTTAGGGACAGTGTAAACTGTTTCTACGAGGTTAACATTAACCATGGTTTCTGTTACATTAATCATTGGGCCACATAAGTGTACAGCAGATTTTTAAATCCCTTCCCCCTCTCTTCCATTCTTTACGACAGCTCCTTTGATTTAAGAAACATGGTTTGAGTCTCACTAAGTTAAGTTCTTCGAGTTCTTATTCCGTGACCCACACAAAAATCATTGCTTTTTATTCGTTTGATGTCATCATGTAGCTCTATTTTTCGTCTCTGTGGATGAGTTGTGCATGATTCGTATTTCGGGTGCCCTCTTCGTGAATTGGTGCAGCTCCCCAAGGTCCTTGACTCAGTAATTTGAACAAAAGGTCAACTTGTTCATATTATCATTGAACGCTCTTGTTTCAAGAGGTCCTAAACAAAAGATATATGATTCAGCAGCAAGTTGTCAATTCTCCAGAGTGAAAACAATGAGTCGATGACGGGTGCTGCGGTTTCATCCTGTCTGCACATTTTTCTTGGGAACTGGGCTCGATATTACGTCAAAACATAGTTACCAAAGATAAGATTACGTAAGTTCAGATGTACCATGTGGGCAAGAACTGGTCGTAAATCTGGTTAATGATGGAAATTAAAGCTCTCCCACATTGAGAACACCAAAGGAGATGATAAATGTTGATTTATCCAAAATATTGCATTGAGAAATGCAAATTACGTTTGTGTTTAATTTTGAACATTTTTCTGGTCCATAGTCAAAAATATAGAGTCTGAATTGTCTTTCAACAAGATTTACAATGCATAGAATAATGATTTACGATTCCGTATCTTTAGCTTAGGGGGGCTCGTGAAATCAAGTAACTCATTAGGGAGGACAATGCAATGCCTTTTAATCATCTAAATTTTACCACAAATCTTTGGGCAGATCTTGTCCTGAAAGGCAAGGGTTTTCTGGGATAGAATGGGCAAGAATTGGTAATGGAGCTGTCATTTTTAATCCTGGGTACCAGGGCAGAGGATAATTTCGCTCAATTAGATGAAATTTCATACCCGCAATGGAACACAGGAAAAATTTTCGTACCCCATCATCTTTCAGCAAAATGGTTTAGTACCTCATGCAGAAGTCTTTTCCCATAAAACATAGATATATGGACAGATACCATGTTGTGCCATATACTAGTTTAAGTGATTCATCATTTCCAGTCGTCTGTTAACTTTTCTTTCAATCATTGACTAATGACTTAATCCAAAATTTTACAAGCAAAATAGTTTTGTGCTCCATAACTCTTAAAATTTTTGTACCCCCACAAAACGATGGAAAAAAGTTTTCTATCCCTGCCAAAAATCCTCTTCCCCGGTATCCAGGATTTAAAATGGCCACTCCCTAAGATGGGTAGAAAAAAGCGTGTGAATAAAGTTCTTATTGATATTCCAAATGACATGTCTCGAGTTCACGTTTTGTTAGAAACTAGGAATTTGGGGAATTTGAGCTACCACTGATGGTAGTTTCGTTGATTCTGCTTCCTGAGAGTTAGTTTTAGTTGTAGTTATTAGTTTCTTCAAGGTTGCATAGCAATCTTCATGTTCCCCGGAGTTTTTTGAAGTTTTGAGACAGTACTCAAGCTGCAATATGATTCCAGAATGACTAGCCATGAGTAGCCTGGCTGAGAGTATGCATGTATGCAGGCTAAGGGAGCTGTCATTTTTAAAGCTCAGTACAGGGGTTGAAGAATTTTTGGAGGGGTATCAAATTTTTTTGGCTTCGTCTTATTGGGGTTTGAAATATTTTAGGGAAGTTGCAAAATTTCTGTTAGGCTGTGAAATGTTTGGAATATGTTTCAGACTGAAATAGAAATTACATATCTTTATATATTTTACTGTTATGTTTATCAGGCAAACAAGAAGTTACTTGAAATAGTTGGTGTTGGTTCTTTGTCTTGATGACTCTTGCAATTGTTCCAGTCCAGTTTGATTTCTTCTATGTTCAGATCGCGTTTTAAGTCCAAGCTACATAACTCCATAAGCGATACATGATTTTTCGCTCTCTTGGAATAGGGTGCCAAATTTCATTGCCCTTCGTGAATGGGGTAAGAAAGTTTTTCGATTTGTCAAAAATATTCTTCCACCTCTGCCCCCGAGCATTAAAATGATCGCCCCTGGATCGTTTCTCCTAGGTGAAAATAAAGGAATAATGCTAAAGTATTCACCGTATCCCTTCGACTAAAAATAGACATTTTCTTGATTGCTAAATGTTTGGTTTTGATGACCGGAGAACTAAGTTTCTTCTAAGCGACTTCATACCAAAATCAATACTTTTTACTGTACCCCAGTTACTCATTTTACCTCTGCCCTGCAGACCCTATGAAAGTTGAGGACACTTGATTTGTTCAAGCGAAAACCCCAGTGCTTCTCCTCATTTCTGACATTCTGCCAAATATTTTCGCTACCTGCCATTCTCAAATATTTGAAATGGATTTTTCATTCAAAGGTGTCGACGTCTCTGTTTTCTTCACATGATTCATTTCCGAGTTATTCTGATTAGCGCTATAGTGGTATTTTTTTGCCAAATATTCTCTCTCGTCAATATTTTGATTTTGCTCTTAAGACTTTCACTCTCTTAGTGTTAGATTGAGGAAGAGAACAGAAACATGCCCCTTGGGCTAAGTTTCCTTTCCCTTCCCCTCCCATAACAAAAATATTTCAATATCTTGGGCAAAGGCAACTTGAATGAGGTGTTTTGATCAAAATTCAAAAGAAAAGCAGAGTTGCATTCCATTCCAATAGATTCTGTACGATATGCACATTACCACACAATACCATGAATAGAGTTTACCCCAGTATTCCCTACCTCCCTCGTCATATTTTTGGCAAGGAAATGTGAATATTAGGGCCAATAACAACACAATGAATGAGGTGCCAAATTCAAAAAGAGAACAGAGTGTACCCCCTGACTGCAAATTCCTTTTCCCAAGGCTCTCTATCCTATCAAATTCTCGAAGCTGATTGGTGGAAAAAGCCTCAGTTATTTACCGACACTAATCAATACGATTCTTGTTTCATTTGGCCAGGATTTTGAACTAAGGCGAACGAAAGATGAAGCGAGAGAATCGAGTTTAATTCTACGTATTACCTGCTTGTTTTTATTCATTTTTAATCAATATTCGTGCACACGTCTACGGTAAAGAGAGAGCGCTGGTTAGCTTGTCAACTTGTGGACTTTAAACATGGGATCATCGTCGAAAGTGTATCGGTTATCGCTGACGGCCTTCGCCATCTTGATCGCGAGCAGTTATTGCGGTGCTCAACTTTCAAGGGACTGTAATGTTACAAGACTGTACGCCAGCAAGTTATTTATGCAGCCAGGACCAGTTCATAATTCATCAAGAACAGGTACTATGATTTTTGTGTGTTTCGGCATAAATAAAGCGTGTTTTGCTTGTCCTAAAGGGCGCCATTCCAACCAATGCGGTTTCAAGTTCACCGCTCACAGTTTCGGTAATAAACATCCGCGAAGACGACTCAAAACATTTAAAGAGTTGCTTTTTGTTCTGGTTTCAGCTTGAAGGTCGGTTATTATTTTATGACCTTCCTATGATGGTTCATTCTTGTACTTGACATCGAAGGGGTTGCTTGAATGTTGATTTAGATTTCGTTAAATGGCTGCTAGTGTGAGAGAAACTGGCGTCAGTAGGGCCGACCTGTTATATCTCCCTCCCCTCCCTTGTTTGTGAGACATTCCCACCCCCTTCCATATCCCGATACTGGCCTTCATTTCTACCTTCGTTATGTGCATCACATTGCAGTGGAGATAGGATGGTGACACACAAGGCAATTCAATCTCAAGTGATGTAATAATTTTGTTATCCATAACAAATTGTTATTGTTATATAAAATATGTTAGGGCTCCAAAGGAAACAGTTTTTTTGTGAATGTTTATTGGAGGAGTGTTCTTCCAGTTTTGCTCCCATATTTCCCAGTTCATTTTCAGGCTTAGGTTCATTTGCTCCAAATCATAAGAATAGGCTAAGATATTAGGGCGTTTCAGTGATACGAAAAAGTGCATGGGATTTTTGCAGGGAGTCTCGAGGATCTGTCTTAAAAACAAAAGGATTTGTTCCAGAAAAGTGTATGAGCTTTTCGGAATGAAATATAGGCCTACTCGTCCGTTAAGCAGCAGAATTGGAAAAATGAATGGTGAGCAAAAACTTGAGCAAAAACTATCAAGTGGGATTGGCATGTATGGAATAGCAATTACATTCGTGTATTTTTTAATGGTTTCTATTGAATTATCGTGAATCAACAAATAGGACACATTTTGTATTAATTTTCATTTTTTAGCACCACATGCCAAAAATTCTTTCCAACGGAAATCGCATGCATTGGCTGTGTGAAAGATGTTTTATGAGAGCGTGTGATTTCTACGTATCTGTTTAGCATGTGTTTGATGTCGGCTTTCCTCCACGCTCTCTTCAAATGCAAACGTCTCAAGAACACGATAAATCTATTGTTTTAATTCAAAATCATTTCGCTCCGTTTTAAGACAAAATCATGTTCATTGAAGATGTTAATTTGTCTTGTGAGTGTCTGATTTAAGAATTCATAGCATGTGCTCATTGACTTCGTTTACGAGTGAAAGTGCAAGCTGCTGTGAGCGACTCAAATTTATTCAAACGTTGTTGTAAACAGAAGTGGGAGATAGGGCGACAGTGCGCATGGGGTGGCACAGCATGTGAAGAAGACGAAACCTGTTGCTAATTATTATGTTTTCTGCAGGGAGACGATAACGAACTTTGACTCACTTTTTGTCATTTGATATCAAACTAAAACGCTTTCGAGCATCACACGAAGTGCGAGCCATCTCATCTGTAGTGCACAACGATTCTGATAACCTTCAACCGACCAAAAGGTGGATCACATTCCATAAGAAAATACGGACTAGCTACTTCACACAGGATTGCAAAAACGCCCGCATCCGATCCGGAAGAAGGTTTATTTCTGAAAAGTCATTTGTTTATTGTGCTGTCTTGTTTGTTGTTTTATTGGCAGCCAAAAGTTCATATTTGTTCATAAATACATGGCATTCTCGGAATTGGCTAAAAAACATGGCAGTTCACAGAATAGTCACAGAGGAGTTTATTGATTCAGTTTATTTGGAAAAATTTTCACTGATCGTTCACCATTGAAAGTACATTGCAGTTGCTGAATTATTTATCAACTCAACACTCATACCATATTCATCACAACATTTGATACACAAAATATTGAATTTCTATAACAAATTACGTTGTATTTTGTTGAGAAATTCAAGCATGGCGATTAGTGATAAACAAAGCAAGATATCCCAATCGCTGCCCTATCTCACTAATTTGGTTGTTTTTTATGGAATGATGGGTCAGTTCCTATTCATCTTGAATCCTGAAAGGAATTCCGATGTTTGGCGTCAGCACCCACTGTCCCACAACATGGATAAACCGCACGTTTCCGTGCGGTAGCCACGATTTACCAGAGGAGGCCAAGGTCAAATTTGTTCAACAGTAGTAGCATGCCCCTTTTGGCTATTGCTGGGGGCTTCTAAAATCAAGTGGCAGATAAGGAGGCCGCATTAACATTCCATCACAGTTTTCGTTTCAATAAACCCCACCTGCATCTTACAATAGAAGGACAAGGTTAGGGGTAGGTATCAGGTTTCTTTATTCTTGGGGCAGTTTCTTTACCAAAAGTTTCTTATAAGCTTCATAAATTTTTGAATTTTCTATATATGGGCCCCAGGGGGGTACATAACATGTTGAGGGTACGGGTATGTGCCACCATATGGGTTGGTTTTTGGGCCCCAAATTCTCTAAACAAGGGTCCCTTTTTCGGCAGATTTTCCATAAACAGGGGTGGGTTATCCAGAAATTGGTGAAAAATAGCAAAAATGGGTGGTTTTCCGCCAAAATTCATCATAAAAGTCGGTATGAGGGTAACTTTGGGTAATTAGAAGAGGGTAACTTTTTGAAAACCGGGCGGCAGACCCCTGTCCATCCACAAGTCATGTACCCCCCGGGATATGGGCTTAACATATTTTTCATAAGAAATTGAAGAAATTGCTTACTATAGAAAGCCCACCTGTGAGCTGTTGAAAATTAAGAAACCCCTCAGTCAGGAGAAAATCACTTAACTAGATCCATATGCGCATTTCATGAGCTACTGTTGAATGGGGAGGGGGTGAGATTCTTTCCATCCCCCTCTGAACACTACTAGACTCACCAGAATTCCATATGACTTTTTGCATGGTTACATACAGAACAACTATCTTTATATAAAAAATGAAGAAGTTGGCCGGTACTGAAAGTTTCTTAAATTTTTCAGAGTTTCTGTACCCAGAGTTTCTTGTGAGCTTCTATAGATTCCATAACAGTCTCCATGTTCACTACCTGAGGCTTCCTTAGCATTTCACAACAATGGATTTTGAAGCCTTTCCAATGCTTAGACATCACTTGACTACCTTCTGAGTAATATGATATGGGAAACAAGTTGAAATAAACAAAACATTCTAAGGGATTTAAATATAGAACTTAAGAAACAACTTACTTTTATAAAGGAATTCTTGACGTGTTCCTACTTTATTTCCACTTGTTTCTGATAATTTTAAGAAACTTCCAGTACTGGCCCAAATTCTTAGTTTCTTGTGGAGTTTCTTAATGTTTTGGTACTCTGAGAATTGAGTTTCTTATGAGTATTTTTTATAAAGAATACTTGTAGTCATTTGTAGCATGTAGTAACTGTTTGGATGTGACTGCAATGCCTTATATTGGTCAAAATCAGGCTGCCAAATTAAATGTTAGTTTGAAGAAGATCTTTCACGGCCTTATGCTGTTTTTAGTTCAACTTACACAAAACATTTGGTGCAGAATATAATTTGTGCTTTAAAAATAGACAAGAAGTTGCAAACTGGTGGTAACATATTACAAGTTTACAGTATCAGTGGAGTGTTTTAAACTGAAAAAGTTGTAAAGGATTCATGAACTTGCTAGTAAGCCCAAAATGGCTGTAAAAATGGACATAATTACAGGAAAATGCTGACATCATTAAATTCCAGAAGTTCTACTGGGAGAGCCAGAAAAAAGTTCCCAGTTTTGAAAAAGATTTGAGTGATTCAAATTCTGCTTGAAAGCCAAAAGATTGAAGTATTGTTGTGACTTTTCTTGCTGTCTTACCAGCACTGGAACTATTGCAAAATGAAACTTTACAAAAATGTCATGGTTGCAAAAGGACTGAAAAATGGCCCAAAACATCAGTCAAATTGTAAGGACCCTCCTTACAATACGCAATGGATGTTTCACATCTCTAAAGAGTTATACCACATCAATTTTCAAACAAATACTAAAAAAGTTCAGTCCCATAGGAATAAATGTGCAGTGGATACAGTAAAAACCCGCATAAAAGAACACGTATTTTGGACTTCAGGCTGATTTTGTTCTTATTTACAAGGATGTTTCTGCAAAAAACAGCCTAAAAGTGTTCTTAACGTGTTCTTGATAAAAAATATGATTGCCAAAAGCTAGAGAAGGTAAGGTAACTCTCAGTTAATTTAGTATATGATTTTATCTAACAAAGTCCAAAAACAATTTACCCTGAAAATCCCTTAGCAGCAGTAAAACAATCTGCACTATGTCTAATGTTCTCTGAAATTTAAAGCATAAACACCTAACTCAATAAGTCATATGTAAGAACAATTTTCATTTTTTCAGGCTGAATGTGTTCTTATGTATATGGTGTTTTTAAACCAAATTTCAGCCTGAGTGTTCTTAATCCACTTGTTCTTTTATGCGGGTTTTTACTGTATCTCTCATTCATGGAAAATTGCATTTTCTTTGTTGATCTGTGCGAGGAGTCCTTTATGATTTGAGTAATGTTTTAGGCCATTTTTCAGTCATTTGCAACCACAAAATGTTTGTAAAGTTAAATTTACCAATACTTCTAGTGCTGGTAAGACAGCAAAAAAATCACCAAAAATACTTTGACTTTTTGGCTTTAAACCAGAACTTGAATCATTCAAATCTGTGAAGTACGTTGGTGCCATGAATTTTCAAAAGTGGGACCTTTCTTCTGGCTCACCTAGTAGTATAAATCTAAATCCCTTTTTATGTTGGTTCATCGGCTGTATAATGCTTCATAATTCGATAAAATCTTTCCCTTGAAATCAGTGGCTACAGTGATTCTTCTACTACTGCTGCTTAATATGGACTCGTCAGGTGGCCTGTGAGCTCTATTGTTTAAAGTGTTTCCTTCATAATGTAGCTAATAGATCATTGGTAAAAATAAGGGACATTAGGGGACAAAGCTGATGTTGTTTAGAAATACAAAAAGTACAGGACACTGCGAAGGGGAGAGGGGTGTAGAAAACACCCCCATATGGATCAGGGTTAAGCAACCACTTACTTTAGTAAATGATATCCATAGCATGTTTTAATTGTATTTTCACTTGTTTGTGTCTCCTGTTACTCAGAAGGAACTTGAGTAATATATAAGTATTGAAATGGCTTCAAAAACCATGTTTTGGAATGGCCACAAGGGCACTGAAAGTAAACAAGAGTTTCAGTTTCATGAGTATGAGTTATATTTTCAGTCTGAAGCCTTGGTTCTGTATAGTGACAAGGGATGGGGACAGTGGCTGTGATGATTGCTCTAAGCTGGTGAACACATCAGAAAAAGTGTTTCCAATTGTCACAACAATGACCCAGAAAACTGGTTATTGTAAACTTCGCTAACACTTGATTGGCTAGCTGGAATATTGTGTTTTATAAGAACAGTGACATGATCAAAGGCATGTCCCTGATGGCTGTGACATGTGTTTCTGTTAAAACTTTATCAAGGCAGAAGTGTAACAAAGGCTGGGAAAGTTGAGCCAAACTAAACTTTTACATTGCCACATAGAAAAGCAACAGGCACAGCTATGGTAGAGCCGTTATTGTAAGGATGCATTTCCACCAAAACAGACAACGTCACATCACTGTTGCAGCACAGGTACAGGCATGTCTGTAACATTGGCCTCACCACTAATGGCTGTACGGAAACCAGGGTTTGTGTTAAGGGCCTCAAAAGCATACATAGCTCTTGAGAGTGAGGCTGTGAGGAATCAGTCTTGAAGCCACTCCATGCTTTTATTTAAGCATAGCCCAGTCAGTAGATGATTTAATATACCAACCATTCCATGACGTTAGTACTGCCATCTAAAAATTGCATTTTTGACAGGGAAATTGTTGTAAAATTGATATTTTTGAATTCTTTGTAGATAAAAATTTGGCAGTATGCACACAAAATGATACTTGTTGCACAAGAACACTTGAAACAAAGTTGAGAACATTCAGTGAAGAGGTGATGGTCAAAATGTTCTCACAAGTCCAAGGTGCAATCAAACATGCATTTTCAAATACCTCTCAAACTTTTTCAGGTATGTCTAACTATTGTTTATTGTGTCAATCTTCATATTCAAAATTTTCTCTGAACAATATCTTTCATGTTAACAAATGTGTATGTGGAAATATCATGTACGTGCATATGTTCTCTGTTCAGTTGCAGGCAATGCAAATGTGATATCACAAGGGCTTGCTTGAACTGCCTTGGAGCAATGTGAGGATGGCAAATAGTTCCCTTTTCATTTGTTCTTCAGTTTGGGTGCCACAATTTTGTATAATATTATTATTGTTTCAAAACAGAATCTGTGCACTGTTTTGTCATTTAGCATTTTTTTGCATGCTATTTTAGCATAGAAACACATTTTACATCTAAAGCAGTCTTTATTTTAAAGTTCTCCTGACCCCAAAACTTGACTGTGTTTAATAGACATTGCTGGAGGTTTAATTTCATTGTCAAAGCCCAAGTAAATCTGCTATTTTTTGTATCAACATAATTTTAGCTAGAAGGAAGGTACATAGAAACGTGGAATTGTTCCTTTGCTAAATTTTGTCTTCTGGACTGTAATGTGAGTTCTTAAATGATTAGAAGATAGTTTTGTTTTGGCGCGTATATCTTGAAAGGGGGCATTGTTGTTCTACTTAACTTTTACATGGAAATGCCATGAAAATTAGCAGATAGGTTATGATCTTAATGATTGATGTCAGGTTCCTTTGGCCAGTGTTAAAACCCCTCTCCTGCAGTTGTCTCATTCTGTCCATACTATAACACTGGCTATGGTATCAAAGTGGTGCCCAACGAAGATATGAAAGACTTAGGTCTCACCCTCAGTTCAGTATTGTAGAATGCATAGCTCATTTGGGAATGTTGGACGAAGTTTCTGGACCATACTTTTGTTTTTCAAACCTCTGTCCCATGACTGGACCACAAAAAATCTTAGTTTCAAAAATGCTGATTGAGATACATTAATGTTCTATTTGTTGCACCTATTTCCGGCCTTGTTGTATTTCCTATCCAGGGAGGCATTCACCTCTCAATTGTGAGAAAATGTCACAGATTTGGTTCTTTCCCCTGGAGATAGAGGGTACTAGGTGATAGGTGTGAGGTGTCTGCTATCAGAAGTGTATTGGTTTTTGTCTGTTACACTCGAGTACTGATAAACTGGGGGAGGGTGAGAATAATCAGGGGGGGTTGGAAATTGCTTGATATAGCAATAATCCGGGGCTGTGGAACAATAGGGAGGAGGGCTGTTTGGAGACATTGAAAATAGACGTTTCTTTGTTAAACACATACCTTTTATATATTTATGTGAACAGTGATGTTGCTGATACATTTACTCGTGAACTCTGGTTCTGTTGAATGCGCTTCTTTAGACTTCTTCTTGCGTTCATTCAGAGCTTATGTTACTATGATTTTATTTTTCAAACATTGATGAAAAGGGGGTTGGAATAAAAGCTTGGGGTTGGAGAATTTTTGAAAAATCAATAAGCGGGGAGGGGGACGATTATTCGGTACTCAAGAGTACTTTATTTAGGTCGTCGATTGAGGTCAGTCAGCGTTAGTGGAACAGATACAGAAAACATGTTTGTTACAACGGACTCAGTGGAACGCATCCAATTACACTACCGCTAGCATCGAAAATAGAGACTGACTTCGCAACGAAGCGCTTCCCGCTTCCTACTTCGGCTTTGGTCTGTGTTGGATTTCCACTCAGTCAGATTTTTATCGCTAAGTAAATCATTTTTGCGCCAAATACTGGTTGATAGAACATCTCAGTTGTTTTCAACTTATTTAGAATCTGTTGCTAAGATGATTAATGTGTCATGTGGTATCCCAATACGGCATTACAAGTGCTTGATCTAATATATGTTACATGATTACAGTCTGTTTGATGTTTGCGTCTTTGCTTTAAAACGTACGTTTACTTCGATTCCATATGAATGCAATTATTTTATAATCCCTCTGAGGCTTGGCCATACTCTTTCAAAGTGTATTTGCTTTCATAATCATTAATGCTTTCGGAATGACCCAGGAAGAGGCTTCTTGTTGAGTAAAGTACATTAAGCCCTTTTTGTCATGAATGGAAGGTCGTTGATACACCCTTCCTGTGTGCTGTTGGACGCTTCCAGTTGTCTGTCATTTGTTTGCGTGGCCTAAACTCACCAAAATGGTTCTTTCCGTCATCTCGTCTCGTTTCATGCCAGAGTATTTCTAGTGTGAAAAATCAACAGTATATCTGTGTTTATATTAGAAGGCAGGAACACCACAATACGACGCAAAATAAAAGACGACTATTATTTGGATTAAATGTTGATTATATATACTGTGTTTATTTGCTGTTTCCATTTCTAGTGAGGAATCTGTAAACATGGAATCCGAATGGAGATGTGGCTGTGTTTACGTATTGCCTCAATTTCTACAGGTAGTTTGTTATAAGAAACCAAGAAATTGGGCCACTACTGAAAGTTTCTTAAAATTATCAGATTCTGAGTACTCGGAATTTCGTACGAGTTTCTCAAACGTTTAATAAGAATCTTCATGTTCACTACCAGTGCCCTCCTGAACATTTCAAAACAAGGTGTATGCAAGCCTTTCCAATGTTTGTACATTGCTCAGGTTCCCTCCAAGTAATATGATACCGGAAACAATTGAAAATAGAATAGAAATATGTCGCGGATTTCCTTTGTCAAGACAAATAGTTTCTTAAGCTATATTTTCCAATACTGGGGTTTCTTTGCTTTTTGGCGATCTGAGAGATGAGTTTCTTTGGCAGTTGCATACAAAAATGTACGTGTATCAGAATAAGATTCGCTACTGTACTTTGTTGGCATGGCCTCACCCAATATTTATACTTGCCCCAAGTCTGCTTCGTCATCTGTAATAAGTTGATTGACGAAATAGACTTGGGGCAAGTCTACCCAATATTAGGCATCGTTTCATGATAACATATTCATGGTCTACCATAGTTCCTTCTCCCTTTGTTTACGAGAGTTTAGTGTTTTTAAATTGCAACGTTATGTTATTTTGAACAAGTAATTTCATTGATTCAGACGAGGGTGTATTGATTCGATATCGGTTGTTTGGGTCGTTGCCAAAGGGCTTTTTTTGTTGGAAGGAGGTCCTTGTTTGTATCTGTGATTTTGTGACATCAATCACCAGTTTGCTGATGAAGGGATGACAGCAAAGTCCCTCACTGACATCAACATCATAACCATAATAATAATAACAATAATGATAATCATCATCATCATTGACATCATCAACAACAACATCATCATCATCATCATCATTATCGTCATCAACATCATCATCATCTTCATCATCATCATCATCATCATCATCATCATCATCATCATCATCATCATCATCATCATCATCATCATCATCATCATCATCATCATCATCATCATCATCGTCATTAGCACCATTAGCATCATTAGCATCATTAGCATCATTAAAATCTTTGGTGACTCGACGAAGCTGCTAAGGACATCATAGCATAGCTGTGCAACAGCAACATGCATTTGAGCACATATGATAACGGACAGGCAGGAGCCTTATTTCATGTTTCATGCCTTATTAGCTTTCGTTGAATTTTGCGTTGTTTTATCGCCTAGACAACTTGGCGTAGATAGCTTATCAGTAGCCCTTAGCGTCTATCCTTCATTTTAATTTGTTTACTTCAGGTCGTCCCTTGGACTATGGTTTTCACGTCCATCGTACTTTTGATTGTGTGACTAAGCCTCTACGAGATATGATTCGAAGTCTATTGTACATTAAAATTGAGTTATGATATTATCGATTTTGCACTGGCTAAACTTTCTGTTGTCCTATGCAGACACATGTTTCAAATTTTATCTTGTCGGAAGTATTCGAAAGATTTCGGAATTCCCTCTGAGAGTTCTGTAATCAGTGACAGTTATACTATTAAAACAGGATCATGCTGGTGAGAATTTGTAAGACTTCGAAGTTTGTTGATTTTAAGTCTTCGAGTGTCACAACAAGCAAGCCTTTGCATGCTGGTTTTGTTGGGAAGGATTTCGACATGTGAGGCAAGTGTTACTGTCACATTTATTTTCATTAGAGAGCGCTTTGATGTCATTTTGAGGGGAATAGACATAGCTGTTTCTTTCTCGCCTCCGCTTCGCATCGAGGCTCACTTTGCTTGCACAGTTTATTACTTTCTGATAGGAGATTGCTTCCGATCACATGATCCAACCGCCATTTAAAGAGATAAATAACAATGGTCCTACGACGGTATATAAGTGCCAACGCCCGTATGCTACGAGGAGGCTCGAAGAACTCCGATCGGAGTTCGCCGAGGCTCCTCCAATTTTTAAATCCACAAGCTTTTACAGCAGAAACATGGACCGACTGTTACGTATGAGGAGATTTCTTACTTACTGATTACCGAGTCTCAGTAATCGCTATTCAAAACAAGACTATTACACCAAACCGACTTTGTTGAACTTTTCAACGCCCTCTGGAACGAGGCTGTTTGTAAATTCGATTTACTGATCTCGACCAACGTAAATTCGAAGCTCAGAGCAGAGTTTCAAGGAGGTTAGTTTGACAGAACAAAATCTCACCATTAAGAATACGATGAAAACAGTTTGTGAAAATGTCAAATCATGTAAGTAGGTACCATTTTGTTGTTTCATTAAGCATTTACTATGAAGTTTTCATATCAATATGTTTCATTTGAAAAAATGCGAATGTTTGTGTTGGTGTTTTTGCCTAGGCCCTTACCGAAACGAGGCAGACATCATCATTTCAAAATAATGGCGTTTGATTATGAGTCGTAGTTAGGAGCATCCGCCAACCTTTCAATAGCGATAACTACGGCCATGTAATCAGGCTAGATTCCTTACGATTTGATCAAAGGTTTCAGGCCCCTTTTCATGCATTTTATGACCAAAACATTTTGTGAAGTCAAAGTTACCTAAATTTTCAGTGCTGATAAGAAACGTTAGAAAAATCAGTAAAATAGCTTCATTTTCCGGCTTTTGACAAGGATTTCAATCATTCATATCCGTTAAATACTTTTGATGCTTTGAATTTTTCGCTCTCCCAGTATATTTCAATGGTGTATCCAACTTTCATTGCTTGCAAGGAACATGAAAGTGCTATCATTTTCTCTGCATCCTTTTTATTTTTAGAAAATGACAAAATAGGAAATTATTGAGGAGCTCCTTTTTGATCACTGACCTTGGTCTAGACACCCGAATTTGGAGCTACATGTTTTGGAAAACCAAGTAATCATTTATGGGCCCCTGACATCCCTCTCCTTTGCCCTGCTCAGTAGAGAAAACTATTGGATGACGATCTTATAACAGCGAACTTTATATAAAAAAGAATTTTCATCCTCATAACCCTACTTGAACCATCCTGTAAAGCCATGAAAACCGTCGATTTCAGCTGATCTAGCAGCCTCCATTTAGAGCTTGTCTCGTTGTCCCATGTACATGTTCGATAACAAAATGACCAAGCTGTTAACAAAGTTAGCACCGAACGGAGACTGGAGACCGCTAAATGTGCTGTGAGACCATGTCAAACTTCATCCCACAAGTTATGAATTTTTCCAAGTTCAATTAAAATCCCAAAGAGGAAACAATTATTTGCTTTGAAGCCCTAAGGGCAATCCAACACTGTACCACAGAATGACTCTTCGCTCGAACTTACTGGTCATGTTTAATCTTACGGAGTGACACATCCTCTTCTTTCAGAAGTGTCAGACCACTTTCGTACCGAGGTTAATTACTTTCTATAAAAAGACCAATGGGCCTCCTCCAGAACAGAATGTGATGGACTTCATTGTTAAAGATATTTTGCACCTTGTCGGGTCGGCCCATTTTTAAAAAGTCAAAGAAGGACTCCGTCCTGTTCTGAACAGTGGAACACGTTCCAAATACACAATTAGTAGAGTATTTTGACCGACCCCTGTGTTTCACATAACTCCGCAGGTACTAAATTTACTGTTATGACGAATCTTCTAGTTATGTGCAAGTGACATGTTTGTTTCTAAATTTAATTTTCCCCCGCTTGGAACTCTCGAAATTTTAAACAACACCCTAATATGTATTTGTAACCAGTAAGTATGCATTTGTACTTCTTGCAAAGGTTGTTTTGAAGGATGTTACTGAAACATTGTTATCTTGTCAATACAAAATGATTGACATTGAGAAACTTGCGTGAAGCAAGGTTTATGGGTTATGGCACACTTAAGATGAAATTTTGACTTACAATGCAAAGCACAGTTTTTTTTGTTCAGATTTTGACTGATCTGATGTTCTTGCAGACAAAACTATAGTTATTGCAATGATCAGGTAAATGTGTAGTTGTTGTTGCTGTTGCTGCTGTTGTTGCTGTTGTTGCTATTGCGTTTACCGCGAGAAGCGGTAACTGTGTAAAGATTTTGTAAAAGAATATAATTTCTAGATTGAGGTACTCATTCTTGTCAAAAGCTACGAACACTGCGTCGTGGCAGACGAAACATTACGTACAGCTTATTGCCCTTTTCCGGCCTCTGGCGACACTTTTAAAAATTTTAAGTCAGCATTGTTTTTGTAGTAAATTTATTTATTGTATCCTCTCAGCTTGGCAGCTGGGTGCTGCTTGTTTGTGGTGGTTTTAAGCCAACATATTCGAATGGTGAGTTATAAAGTAATTGATATTGCTCAGTCGTTTCCGTCACAACTTGTTATCAGTCAAAGCTGTACGTCACACTACGTTTGCAGGCTTGGCTTTGAAAGCTACACTTTGCTAAGGCTGTCAATGTCTTCAAGGTTGTTAACAGAAGCCTCACTATCACTTGATACCGCAAATGATTGATTGCGATCTTATTGATTTCATACATGTTATAAAAATAATCTATGGCGCCCAACATTTTGAAGTACCTGGCCGCAGTAACCATTGTTAATGTAAGCAACCAATTCCTTGCCACACCCACGTGATTGATCATACCAATATTCTGTCGAAAGGAATTGATGCATATTTCATCGGTAGCCAATGAATTGATGGTAGCCTCAACCGTTATCACAGGGAAGCCAGGATTGCACAGTGATCCAGGCAACGGAATAAATAGAGAAAAATGAAACTTGTAAAATTCAAAATTCTACTACCTGGTATTAACAAGCATACTTTGACATTCATGATAAAACAAATTTCAGCAAAATCGGACTTCTGGATGCAGAGATATGACATTTTGAAGTTGGAAGAAATTGATTAGGTCAAAGGTCAGTGCAATTTCCGGTCGAAATTCACATTGTTGGCAGAATTTTCATAACTTTAAGGCAGAATTTTATCCACTTCCCGAACTCCGATTGCGGCCATTTTTGTTTTGTTTTGTAGGTTGTTGTCTTTATTCAACTACTAACTATTCATTCGTACAATTTGATGAAGGATATTTCGTATTTTTCATGTGTATTAAACTATGTTCTTTCCAGTACTACATCTCCAAAAAGCTGAAGAATTCTGACTTTGAAGCTAAAAACAAAAAAAGGGCGGAAAAGGGCGGAAATGGCATCTATCGCTTATGGAAGTGGTATTTCAAATGGACATTTGAGCAAAAGGATTCGTACAAATTCGTACAGATAAGAGAGCAATGCAATTTTGAAAGATATCACTCTGGCTACTTGATTTTAGTGAAAATCGGTCCTTTTTCATAATTTGAATTGCCTTCGTAATGATTCCATCCTAAATGTTTTTACACCATCCTTGCTACTTTGAACTAATCTTATTCATCTTTCTCCATTATTCCTATGAGCTTTAACCTGCAACAAAACTATATTTTGAGTCCGATTTCCTTGCTAAATTGTCAAGCATTATTGTACATAGATTGTATGATTGCCTCTTCCTCTATCAACGGATGCTCCTCAATTTTCTATTGGCATTTTCACTCTACAAGGATGCTTATGGCTTCGGAGATGACTGATGAGGAAATGACTTCCCTTGGGTACAGATGAGTCCCTCAGTGCACCAAATGTTGGCACATATTCGGGGGTGTTTTTTTATTTTCTAGAAGGAAAGCCAATGGCCGTCTGGTCCGAGAGCGGACTCCCAAAGTTTCAGAAGTGGTGCAGGGTGTAGGGTAAGGCAAACTTCTATCCAAAACAACACTCGCAACATTTGTTGACCATGCTTGTTACATCTTCACCAGTCATCTCCATACTTGTAAGGCAAATCACCAAAAGAGAATTGAGGAGCGTCCTTTGACAAAGGCAGAGGCTACGAGGAAATCGGACTCAAAAAATAGTTTTGTTGTAGGTTAAAGCTCATAAGAATAATGGAGAAAAATAAATTAGATTAGTTTGAAGTAGCAAGGATGGTGTAAAAACACTTAGAATGGGATTATTGCAAAGAAAATGCAAAATTATGAAAATTCACTGACTTTTCACTAAAATCAAGTAGCCAGAGTGATATATTTCAAAATCGCATTGCTCTCCTATCTGTACAAATTTGAACGAATCCTTTGGCACTAATGTCCATTTGAAATAACACTTCCATACGGGATAGGTGACATTTCCGCCCTTTTCCGCCCGCTTTTTGTTTTTAGCCTCAAAGTCAGAATTCTTCAGCTTTTTGGAGATGTAGTAGTGAAAACAGCATAGTCTAATAAACATGAAAAATACAAAATATCCTTTAACAAATTGTATGAATGAATAGTTAGTAGTTAAATGAAGACAACAACCTACAAAACGAAACAAAACTGGCCACAATTGGAGCTCGGAAAGTGGATAAAATTCTGCCTTAAAGCTATGAAAATTCTGCCAACAATGTGAATTTCGACCGGAAATTGCATTGACCGATTTGATCAATTTCTTCCAACTTCAAAATGTCATATCTCTGCATCTAGAAGTCCGATTTTGCTGAAATTTGTTTTATTATGAGTTTCAAAGTATGCTTGTTAATACCATGTAGTATAATTTTGAATTTTACAAGTTTCATTTTTTTTTTCAATTTATTCCCTTATTTCGGTAATTTGGATCAACCATCAAAAGTCAGCCCTACTCCCAAAGAGATTTGATGATAAGTTGATGCAAAGAAGTAGATTTCCTGCTTTTATCATGCCCATGGCAAGTAATCTTCAAGTTTTTGGGACCGGACCAAAGACTTTCTCATCAAAATTGCATCGCCATTCCCAACATTATCACTTACGTAAATTAATGAACATTAAACCCGAATAGGGCCAAGAATCTTCAAAGTGCCGTGGAAATTTTTTCTGCATGAATCTGTACGAATCCTTTGGCAAAGATGTTCCCAACACATCAAATTTAATTCTAATATTTTTTGCTAAGAGTTAGATATAGTTAGATTCTTTGTTTACACTATAAAAGACAAAATTCAGATGTTTTCCACTGTTTTTGAGCCTAAAAATGCCAGACTCAATTTTTAAAAAAAGTCTATTTCAGCGTGAGGTTTTAATAATTCAACTTGCATTTTCGAAAAGAGTAGATATGTATCTGTAAAATATAAAAAAGTTTTTGAAAATTGGCCTTCTCGTTGAGGATATATAGTAATTTCAATTTGTATGTTTTCATCGATGCCACAAACATTAGGCCGGAAATGGTAATGTAAACAAAACTTGGCATCGTAGGCCAACTTTAAAAAATCGTAACTCTGGACTCGCAACTACGATTTGAAAAATTTTTGTTTTGTCCAATAGTACCATGTCTCTTCTGTATGATAAAATTATCAAATAGCTCATACTCGAATTTTCATTTTTTGGTATTAATTCCATGATTTCTAAAGAGCTGGATCACAGTGCGATTGATTGGTAATGAATAAAAAGAATGAATTATGAAAATATTGAAAATAGTGAATAAATTGTTTCGTATTTGTCCTCTGCGGGGGACTATTTGCGGTGGGGACATTTTGCCAAACTGCGAAGGATAGGATTGTGCGGGGAATATTCCCCCGCAGAGGACAAATATCAAATTATTTATCCTCCAATGTCAATATTTTCATTATTCAGTCATTTATTCGTTACCAATCAATCGTGGTTTCCCTGTGCCACAATTCGTGATATTGTCGTTGTTGCTGTTGCTGTTGCTGTTTGCAGAAGAATTGGGTTAAAAGCTATTGCCAGTTTGGTCGCGAACAAAGCCTATTTTCTGTTCTGATTTAGTGAGAGAAATGCCCCCATTATTCTTATCCCAGAAGGTCACAGGTACAGAAAAATGGAAGGATTTACCATGCTTTTACCGTACATCGTTGGTATCTGTCAAAGCCCTGATAATCGCGGATTTCGTTATTGAAACGGTGGACAACCGCCGCCAGAAATTCCCTTATCGCGGTTTATCGAAGGCTTTACACCTTCGTAGATACAAGTCGATCATTTCAGAAACCGTCCTTAGTTCGCAGGGTTTAGATGGCATGGCACAACTAACAGGTCACTCCACAAGCTAACGAGTGTAGCTGCAACGATGTAGACATTGTTTTCAGTGGTCCGGACACAGTTAGTTGGGGAACTATGACAATGATCTAGCTACCTCGCATTTTTACTTCAATGTTTCCCAAATCGCGCCTAGATTACGCCAGTCTCGATGTTTGTTATCTTATCCAGACAAAATGAAAAGAGAGGTTCTTACCGATTTAATGCTAATTTCCCCCACTACCTGTGATCTGAATTATTTGCCTGGAGTAGTTGTGAGATTTCCTATATTTTCCTTAAATTGGCCTGCTTAGCTCAATTAAGTGGCATGGGGAAATGACTTTCTTCCCATGAACGAAAGTGATTTTGTTTGCCATAAAGCCGTAAACAATATCGTTTTGCAAATAACTGTCTGTGTTGAAAATATGAGCTAGCTACGTTTTAACTGACATGAGGTGGGATGTTTCTGAAACCATACCCGATTGTTTTTGTTTATGTCAAATGTGTACAACAGTTGCAAACCCTTAAATAATCTTAGATAACGGATTCATCACAATAAATCCATAGACGCAACAAAACACCGTAATCTGTAGAGAAAGGACTTTAAATCCTGTAAAAGGAACTTGTGAATTTGGGAGAGCACTGTCGAAACCTGCTAGAGAAATCGAATTAATCTTATCATCTGAACGGAAAGAAAAAAGTTAGTAACTCACGAGTAACGAAGAACAACGTTGAATAACCATAAACGCGTTTCGTCGCACGCTTATCAGTTCGGTTCATGCAAAGACCAAATTAATGATAGAAACAGAGAAAATTGAAAATTACATGCCCATTACACCTGAGCCATTCATTGGTTAAACTCGACAACCGCCAGTCAACAACCGTCTAAGATTAAAGTCTTTGGCGCCAACCCAAAACAATTGCAAGATGAAACTAAGTCCTTCTGTCGGCAGAGGGAGGGATCTCGAAGCTTTGCCAACACATCTTCTGAAACCTTGAGGTTGAAGGCAGACCTAACTGGCCTAACTCTACTCAAAATTCGGAAACAATCCTCGCTAAAGTTTTCTCCACTCATTGCTACTCAGTAAATGGGTACCAGCCGCAGGATCACTTTCTGGTTTAGCAGGGATAGCTTTATATGCATAGTTGCAAACTCCTTTAATGAATTTATTCTTTCGATTTTTGTATTAATTGATGGGAACTCTGAACTTTTTGTTCAGGGGCATTGATGTTGTTCAGATAATCGTCATAAGTCTAGTCCAGCCCCACAGGTCATGGGTCGGGCTTTCCGTTCTGCCGGATAGATGAAATCAGTCTTACAAAACCCGTTTCTAAGCACAACTGTTTCGGGGAAGTTAGGCTTGACTTTGATCGCCGCATGTTTATTTGCCCTCTCTGGGTTACTGTCTCTTTGACATTTAAAACAGCAAAGCATCTTCACGTTATGCCCAGCAAAAAACCTTGTTTCAAGTCAAGAAAAAATTTAAATTGTTACTGGTAGTAGGGCAGTTGGTTTATACTACTTCTAGTCAGTAAACTTGTAAGATTGACAGCAATGAAATCTACAAATTTGCCAATCACTCTTTTTACCTACACCTGACTCATTTTGCATCAGCTGACATTAACAAACGGTTTTGAGGCCAGAGTCACACCCAATAGCAGGCAACCTGCTCTGACTTGGTTTGTGCTTAGGCTCTCATAGAAAAATATGTGGCTTTATTCACCAGTAGGCCTGCATAAATGTCATAAAGCAGATGGACTGGCCACCTTGTCACAGACAAGTAATGGGGGAGAGTGGGGCCACTGTCGGGCCTATTTTTAATTCAAAAATCTGTCGGATGGACATTAGATACTTTGAGGCTTCTGCCTACCCAAACCTTAAAGACAAATGACGGAGATATAAGGCGACTTAAATCAGGGGCCTGGGCAATCTAAAAATAGCCTATTGTATTCCTATATATTTTATGATCTCAAAAGATTGTCAGAATAATGGGACAAATGATGGCAGGCAGCAATCTTTTGCTGTTTTTGTAAGCTAGGCGTTATAAGACATAATCTAAGACAACTTAAATCAGGGCCCTGGGAAATCTAGATATAGTCTATTGTATTCCATTATTGTATTTGAAGATCTCTAGAGATCATATCAAAACAATTGGACAAATGATGGTATGCGCCCAAGTTTTGTTCTATTTTTAAACTTGCCGCTATATATCCGTCATTTGTCTTTAATGCGTATGGCTATCTCAGATATGAACCTATATAAAACACATGGTTGTCTATAAAATAGGTCATCTGGATCTGCGTTTGAGCCTCCCTGTTCAGCAGGAACCTAGGCTTTCTTCGCCTGTCGGACGGACTAAATAGAAAGTGAAATTTTAATGGATGTTTTTCAATTGCATCTCTGTGCTGCTAAAAACATTTTTCTTTACACTCTTGGTATCTATGCATCGCTCAACTCTTCAAGATTGCGTTTCGATGCAACTTTTTGCTTAAAAAGATTAATCACATGGCATGTGAATACATTACGTGCATGCAGCTGTCACACAGGTAAGTTGTTGCAGTCATAAACTGATTGCAAACACAAACCAAGGAACTTTGCCGACGATGTTTTTGACCCGCTTTGATGTATGTGAAAACTTACCCCTGTGAAAAGTAGCCCCACTCTCCCATTCTGTCAGATATTACCAGTCAGAACTTCAAACAAATCCGTTAGCGATTAGGCCTTGACTTCTTGGGAGTTTTCATAAGTGGGTGGCGATAGGCCCAGCATCCCTCTTTCCTGAGGTGACAGTATTTTTGATTGAGGGGGTTTTTCAGATAAGGGAGCAGTCATTAAGTATCTGCTATATGGGGGTGGATGATATTTGGATGGGCCATGAAAAATTCTGCCATGACTTTTTGGGGCTATGAAAAATAATCAGATTTATCTTACGGGGCCATAAAACTTTTATCGTAAAATGTTATTTCTAAAGCTTAGCAACGGCTGTAAAATGCTGCAAAAATTTTTTTGTTACCTTTTTCCGCTTGACACTTGCTTTTCTTTTCATTTCTTTTCTTGTCCTTCTCTTGTGTAATTCAGTGGCTAACCAGTGCTTCATTATTAAGATATAATTCTGAAATTACACTACCGGATAAAATCATCGAGCCTACATTCTAAAAACTAAATTATTTTATTGGGTCATGAAAAATATCATAGTTCTTGCTGGTGGGCCATAAATAAGTGAATAGGAATCTCGGATGGACCATTAATTTTTCTGCTAGATTTTTGGAAAATCATCCACCCCCATATAGCAGATACTTTATGACTGTTCCCTAAGAGCCGAACATTTTAGCTAGCAATTTTGATGGTGCAAATGGTCTCATATCATGATTTTGGTCATTCAGTCACCAAAAGGAAGTTGGTTTTTATTGTGCATGCTCTGTTACTTAACCTTGTATCGTCAGTTCTTGCTATGGTGCTTTTCTTAACATTACCCTGTTTCTTGCCGATTTGAACACCAGCAATCGTGCCTCGCTGAAAATGAATGCCGATTGGAAGCACTTTTTGTGAGTGGCATAATCACTGTGGGTCGCATCAGTCAGGTGCATAGCAATAGTATATATAGCTCCTTGGTAGGATAGATTGGCTAAGGGAGAAACAACTGCCTATGTGCAGTTGTAACGCATAAGTGTTTTATTGCTCAAAATCAGAGATATAGCAAAATGGTATCAAAACAGTAGCGGTTAAGTGTGCATAGTTCCAGTGCTGATCATGACACAGAACATTGCAGTAATGTGGAGGTTATTTAGTGAGGTAGAGCTTCTAACTGCGATTGAGGGATCACACGATATTGCTGGGGGGATAACATGCAGTAAGTTGAAAGATAGTTTGTTTTTCTGGAGGGATAGCTAGTATATGGTAACGTGGAGGGATAGCGTCGCGTCATTAAGAGAGATAAAAGGCAGTAAAGCGGAGGTTATTCTGCTGTCCAGAGAGAGAACAAACAGTGCGACGGAAGGATGACCTCGAGCCAACTGCAAGGCGTTTTGCTGGGTCCTGACATACCGCTGCAACTGTACGACTCATGATGTAACTGTAAGTTGAGACAAGTACCAAGATAGCCAAAGAACTGTTATCAAAGAAACTGATGCTAAAGTGCTGCCAAATTTGACGTTCTAGGACTTGAAAATAAAAAGCAAAGTTAATAGTCCTTGGATGAACGCTTGCTTCTTTGATGCAGAAAGTCTGAAGAGTTTCGTGCAGTGGGCTTCCTGTGCGGAGACCAGTTTAGGTGTGGTAAATTTGCTTGAATCGATGAGATTCGGCATTTGTCTGCATCGTTGTTATGGCAACTTGATCAACCAATCAGAGCTAGTGATTTGAGAGCTATTTTATCATGGATAAGGTTTATTTTTTCTGATTTTTTGCATAGAAAAGTCAATAGTATCATTGATGTGGCCTTCATTTGAAGATTTTGATGCTGGAATTGAGCAAATCTACAAGAAAATAAGCAGGAAAGGAGATTTCGTTCGGAAATATATCAGTATTTTTTCGGAACCTTTTTCATTTGTCCTTCTATATAATGATAGAGCGAGTATTTAAACTGGATGTGCAACAAATTAAGAACTGTCATTTTCAATGTGTGTCCTGTCCATTTGAGATATGCAAATTTAGTCTGGGGAAGTTTATCCGATACAAAACTGGAAACATTTCAGCGGCTACAAAACAGAGCCTTTGATATAATTGACGCTGCCAGATTTAAGGGTTCCTGGGAACGAAGGTCACTAAATGTACATACAAAATATGACATACAAAATAGTGAACAACCTATGTCCCGAAATCCTCCACAACAAATTTCAGGAACACAAGAAACAAAAGAAACCTGCGTGTTCAAAGGCTCAACTTAGAATGCGTAAAGAAGAGCTTCTTTTATACCGGAACAGCAATCCACAATCCATCAAACATGCTAGGTCAATAGACACATTCAAAAAAGTCTGAAAACTCATTTTTTGAGCTGAAAAAAAATTCAAACACACAGATTCATATGGAAGAGCAGTTTATCGATATTGTAGCTAGGTAACCAATTCCTGTATGTAGGTCCCGGGGGGGGGGGGGTTCTTCACTATAAATTCATACGGGGGTGTGCGCCGCAAGGATTTCTGTTACGACCCAATCCCAGAAATTTGGTCCGATATTGATACCCAATCCCAGAATATATGTCAGATATTGATGCCCAATCGAAGAAGTAACAAAAGCAATTTGACGTAAAAAGGATTAGGGATTGAGGGCTGGAAACGATTATTTTGGTTCCAAGTGGCCATTGGAACGAGGTTCTGATCTGAGGACGTTTTTCAACACAAAAATACTTGAAATCAGTTCACCTGAAACTGACAACGTGTTGCTTCAAAATTTATCCAATTGTACTTTCATTCAACACCCATTACAGAATTTTGAGTAACTCCCAATCCCAGAAAATTCCGAGTGAAAGTATACCCCAATCACAGAAATTTTCCAGTAAAAGGATACCCCAATCCCAGAATTTTCAGGCCAAAAACTACCCAAAACTGGCGTACATCCCCGTCTTACCCATAGTGAAGTACCCCCCCCTGGGATGTAGGTCTATTACTTTTGTTATTAATTTGGTTAACTCAATGAATTTGCCGTGATAGATATGATTAAATGAATGGAATGAACCCGATTTCGCTCAGTATCGTTAGATATAATCACAACTTGATCAGCCAATCAGAGCGCTTAATTTGAGTGCAATTTGCCCATATTTGGCACTCCACTTACTTGCGACTGTAAATGCTGCCCTCTGATTAGTGATTATGTCTTCATGGCTGAAGTTTTTGAAAGAACAGCTTAGGCCTGCAAAGATTTCTTCTTGTATTGACATTTGTCTTTAGACAACTGTACTCCCGGGCAGAAATTTACGCCGAAGTTATTCTGCCGAAACTTCCATTGCCATCTGCGATTTCTTGATGCCGTTTTTCTTTAGTATTATATTGAATAAGTGATATTTATGATTGATAACGTTTCGCATATATACTGTGAATCTAATCGGGCTTTACCTGCAAATCTTTATAGTGAGCTGTTCCGTTGATCTCGTTAAAAATGTGTGTAATCAAGTATTTGTTCTCGTCCATTTTCAAGTGTCAAACAATAAGAGCGTTATCTGCTATTTACTTCGCTCGGAATCGCTTCTTGAGAACACGCAGAGAAAATTGAATCACAGGCGCAAATGGATCAGAAATTTCGTCTTGTATGCATGATAATCACTTTAAAGTTTAATCGGTAACCCACTGCTTTTTATCTTTTTCAATCATATTGAGGTTACAGCGAGAAAACAAGAAACAGATTCAAATCTCAGAGGCTTGTAGGATTTCCCTCTCGTCTTGCCTTGCGAGAGCATAGATTGTCCTAATGCAAGCCAGCGGAAAATTCTTATCAGACAGCTCAGAACTAAGCTGATTTTTCTATGGTCACTGGAAATTAGGCAATTCCGGCGTAGGTAGCATTTGGCTGCAAACTTTACACCCTTCTTGAACCTGCCTTTGGAAAACAGCTCACATCAAAGCAAGCCAATTTGAAGTGGTGAGGTGCGATGTAGTTGCATAGACTGTGTTGTTTTGATTGGTTTTAAGTTTAATTTGTATGCAGCCATAACCTGCGATGGGAATACCGATAGCGGAGCCTTGTTTTATTTGCGGCTGTCGCTTAGTGGCGCTCCTCTCTGCCATAACTGATGTACAGGTTGATACTAGCACAACTAAGGTACATGATGCAACAGTAACCTGAGGCCGGGGGGGGGGGGGGGACGGAATAGTATCCCACAATGCATTGCGTACCATCCATATTATTGGATTTGCGCATTGAAATTTGAATCAGTGGGAAGTTTAGCACGAGAGTGAAGGATGAAGCTACATCGTTGGCCTAAAATATTGGAAGCTTTGTAAGATGTCAATTCGGGGATCTTGAAACAAAACAAAAGTACCCAACAGCTTTAATGCATTGACCAACTACCAGGAGAAGAAATAGCAGTGAAAACCTGACGAGAATATTGTTCAGTTTTGTTGTGGGACACGCATAGTTTCTTCGCTCACATTGGACGACGAGAACCGCATCTTGTTTTCAGGTGAAATATAGCTTTAGATGTTGGGACTTAGCGGGACTTAGATGTTTTTTAGTAGCCAAAGCCCTTTGAAGTATCAATGAAAGCAAAACATTGCGAAGTCCCGTCCCCGTCTGTCAGGAAACGAAGAACAAATTTGACAATTTTTGTTCGAACTGCGGTGCTTAGGCCTACAGTAACTTCCCAGAAAAACGGCCGATTAAAGCTTATCAATTACTGGGAATGACTGCATTTCACCATGAAACTGTGTGCAAATGCTCAGTTAATCATATTCGAATCAAAACACCTACCTAGATTGAATATTCTGTCTCTGCAATTCCAATCTCTGAACAGGGCGAAAAATTTCCTGCCATTTGCAAAATTTCGAAGAACGGCGCTCAAAGCTTCGCGGGGAGGCCTTTCCAACCCCCCCTGACCTGAGGCGGCCTGCTGCACCCACTTTTTGGACACCATTCAGCTAACAGCATGTACCAATAAGCGTGCTCAGATTGACTAATTAAGATTGATAGGCCTTACTTTGATTGAAAAAAGTAGTGCTGAAAACTTTGAGTTATTTGCCATAATTGATTGTCCTTCAAGGACAAGGGCAGGGTTGATAAAATTATTGTCAAACTGCAACCTTACCAACCGCTGAACATCAATCGCGAGTTCTTTCCAAGTTGTGACCTTTCCATCCGTCATTAATTCCTTAATGAATTTTCATAAGGTAGGCCAATCGCCATTTTGTATTTTGTACGAGTGCACGAATGCGCGATAAAGAGGCTATCAATGTGAGTGGCATATCAACACATTTGGCAGCCTCGTTCACGTCAACGTGAACTATGTGAATTATGTGTTCAGGTCAACGTGAACTAATTTTCGCAGATTGAAATATGTAGTTTCGCAGATAAAAAGAGAGAAAATTTTAAAAGGTGCTGCACACCATGCAGAACAGTGTAGTTTTGTAAATAATCGACAGTTGTACCAACCTTGAACTTGTTCTTCGAAACCGAAAGATTATTGCATATGCAATTTTTGCACAATAAGTGTCATGTAAATCGAAATTTCGGAGCGTTTTGTATCAATATTTTCTATGCAGTAACTTAACTCATCAATGTCAATATCGTTTCGAATTATTCATGTCTTATTGGCACCGAAAATTTAGCGAATCTGGCCTCTTTTATAATTCCCCATCTATCGGTTTAAAAATTGACGATATACTGAGGAGAGGTTTGTCATTTTTGACTTTGCTGGACTGTAAGGACAGTCACCTTACTTTACATAAGAATGTTTGAGCGGGAGTGGATGCGTGAGCTTTTTGCTATGGATACAGCATGTCTTAAGGTTGATCATGGTGATCTATATCGAGAAGAGCTTTTTGATAAGGATGCGCCAGATCACCAGAACTTAAATAATCCTACTGGAAGTCTCAACAATCGTTTCTAAGTAACAAAGCCGTGAATAAAACAGTTTCCAATCAAGATGATCCTGGATTAAGCATATGGTTAACATGTTGTTAAGGCTTGGCAGTTTTATCAGTGTTTATTGTCACCAACTGTTTCATGTTAAGCCAATATTTAAAATCATGAACTTTTGTTTGAAACACCGTTCTTCGTGTAGAAATGACCGTGAGATTTTGTCTAGTTAAATGGCTCTGAATTTGTAACAGTGGCCGTTACGGCATTTCCCACTTACGCTGGTTTTCCAATCGAATTCATTGGCAAGTTGTCCGAATAGTTTTCAAATCAAATAATCAGTCGCGATGTTTGTAAAATCGTTCAAGTGTAATTGATGAATTTTTCAGACAGAATATAAAGATGACATCAGAGAGTTTCTTTACCATGATTCTTTGCGTTTTATGATAAAGTGACCAACTAAATCAATCAAATTGTGTTGTAAGAGATAAACAGATCAGTCTTAAAACCCGAAAAGAAAGAAATTGTTAACTCAGCAGTAACTGCGATAAAAATCCACGTTGAATAGCCAAAAACGCGTTTCGTCGCACACTTTAGCTCCTTTTGTGCGAAGAGTAAACGATACAATCAGGCCGCTTTATTGCCAGATGAACGAAAGAAATCGAAAACCACTTGTCAAATAACGCGTGAGCCAACTTATTGGATATATCCAATCAACAGCCACCAGAGATCAAAACCTCCACCTCGAGGTTCTAGGAGCGGTGTCTATGAAACTTTAAAGTCCTTCCCTCTGCCGATGGAAGGAGCTTGTGTTCACGCTGCAACTGTTTTGTGGGGAGTAAAGCTTTATTCCTTGGCGGTTGTTGACTGAGTTTAGCCAATGAGTTGGCTCAGTGTAATGAACGTACGATATTCGGTTTTCTTTTGTTCATCTGGTAATAAAGAGGCCTGTGTGCACCGTCTATTTGTTGGTAGCACAAGCCGAACTGAAGAGAGTGTGACGAAACGCGTTTTTGGTTATTCAACGTTGTTCTTTATTGCAGTTACTTGTGAGTTACCAACGTATTTCTTTCCTTTCAGGTTTCATTTTCAATATCAATTCGGTTTTCACGTGCAGGATTCAATAGTGTTCTTCCTAGTTACCGGATTATTTTGGTTATTGTTCCTTTGCAGGAGGTATCAGTCTCCTTTTTACAGATTGCGTTGTTTTTGTAGCGTTTTTTGGTTGAGTCCACTATTTAAGGTTATTTTCAAAAGTGTTTTAGACCAGAAGGATAATGGTAGAGAAATCCTTGAATGCAACAATGGATCAACAATAGACCTTTTAGCTATTCTACAAAAGAGCCTGGATCGAGTTATATTTTTATACAATTTTATACGCGAGGTTCGATTGAGTGGCGTTAGAGCTTCGATCCCAATTGTGCACATTCGAAAATCCTACAAAATTTGATGAAATATCGTTCGATCCAGATTCGCTTTCAGAATAGCTAAAAGGTCCATTGCGCACCTTTTAAGAGTGTCCATTCTGCTGGGCTCTTCCTGGCATATTTGCTGAAAAATATGCTATACTTCCACGAAAAAGATTAGCCAATGAATTATTAATTCGACTGTTTGCTTGGAAAGCAAAGTAAATTTCATTTCCTCTTAAATTTGCTCATGAATTCGCATATCTAGAAACGAGCATAATTGGATTTAGAATGAGTTCGACATGGCAGAGTCATGTAACTTAATTTTAAAAATTTGATAGAAATTTTAAAATCTGTCTCTTGTGATGGTTTTATCTGAAAGATTGTAGAAATTACACAGTTCTCTGACAAACACATGTTGTGAGTTACTATTGAGCCAAGAAATTTGTTTAAAGACGTGTTTTGTTCTTAAAGGGGCTGGTTCTCGGGATCTCTTTCAAAACGGTAACTTTTGCAGTTTTCGGTTCGCCGCATTGTGCTGATCTTTGTAATTTCTTTTCCAAATGGAATTGTTATTTTGAAGGTGGATTCTTATATGTAAGAAGGGAACGAGCAGAACATTCACAAATTGCAAGGTTGAATAGATCTGAGCAGATTTGTAACAGTCCCTTGGCAGTAGGTTCATCATATCCACCGTAATGGATGCAGAAGAACAAGGGCAGATTTTGTAATACAATAGCATCAGTTGCTTTGGTTCACACCTCAATTCAAAGCGATCAGCGTCTGCAGACAAAAGAAATTCTCTCAAGCAGAAATTCAAAACAAACGGAGCGGCAAAGTTGCCCTGAAACCAGTACGGCAAACTCTCGTTTGTTGCGGGCGAAGGGAGGTTTTAAGAGAAGGTATGTGCTTATAACGCAATAAGAAGGGTAAATCTAAGGTTCTGCCTCGCGGATTTTGTTTATTTGATTCAGAAGCCGAGCAGAGGGCATTACAATTTTTGCATATTTATTGCTCAGATGTACGGAGTCACTCCACAACTCCTGAATCAGATAAACAAATTCCGCGAGACAGAACTTTAGATTTACCCTTCTTCTTTCGTTATAAGCACATACCTTCTCTTAAAAACCTCCCTTCGCCCGCACCAAACGAGAGTTCGCCGAACTGGTTTCAGGCAACTTTGCGGCTTCGTTTCTTTTGAATTTCTGCTTGAGAGAGTTTCTTTTTCCTGCAGACGCTAATCGCTTTGAATTGAGGTGTGAACCAAGCAACTGATGCTATTGTATTACAAAATCTGCCCTTGTTATGCAGAAGACATTGGAAACGTACCCAAGACTATAGAGGTTATCATGTTTAAAGTTTTGTTTCTTGGCCCATTTGCAATTAAAATCTTCATTGACAGGGTATTCTTATATGTTTTGCAGCATTCTTCAAGAGCCTCATCGAAACATCGTACACAAATTTGGACAGCTTGTACTCACGGACGTACTTGGAGAAGTATACCAATCACAAAGCCATCTTTAAGCATTTATTTACAAAACTTGGCAACTATATGACAGGAGGAGAGGAGATGGACCTCAAACAAACAGTAGACAGTTGGTTCTCGTTATTATACCAAAAGGTGTACATGATCTCTAATCCTGATTTCCACTTTGATGCATCTTACCAGCATTGCATTTTGGAGACTGCGGATATGCTCAAACCATTTGGCGACTATCCCCGTAAAATTAGTTTACAAATAAAGAAGTCATTCTTGGCATCAAAAGTTCTTCAGGAAGCTCTGGTTACTGGCAAAACGGTCGTTGATGAGCTGCTGAAGATGAAGACACACAAGAAGTGCGCGGAAGCTTTCATGAAAATGACGCACTGTGGTGTTTGCTCAGGCGCAGAGGGTGTGAGGCCTTGCTTCAATTACTGTATTAATGTAATGAAAGGTTGCTCAGCATATCCAGCCGTTGTTAGTCCTACGTGGAATTTGTATATCAATGCATTACTGAAACTAGCAAGCAAGGTTGACGGCCCTTTCAGCATGGAAGTTGCGGTTGAACCACTTGGAGTGAAGATTTCCGAAGGGATTATGGCTTTCCAGCTAAACAGACAAAATATTTCTACTCACGTAAGTTTCTGAATGATTCGTTATATGTTGGTTTGATGCAGGAGTAAACATTGTTGTTTCAATAACCAATCATCTTTTCTGCCTTCTGTTTATTGCGGTTTGAAGACAATTTTCCTCGTTACGCTTGTGTGGGACTGACATTTGTTGAAAATCTTGCACAACTCTAAGAGAAGCTTAGGCTCGGGAAATTTGGGTGGAAATTGAGCAAAAACCTCAAAATACGTTGCTAGCTCAGAAAACGGCAACAAAGTGCAAACATTTCCTGACTTTTCGTTTATTTGACATTCAAAACTTCTTGCCTCTCCCCCGAGAATGTCATTTCTTATAGACGTAGTTGCCCCGGGGGGGGGGGGTACTTAGTATATTTGTCCGACGGGGATGTGCCGTTTTTCAGGTTATCGTTTTCGCCTATTTTTTCTAGAACAGGGTATCAAAAGAAGGCAAATTTTCTGGAGCAGGTTGTCAAAACATGTCAAAAGAGGAAATGTTGTTAGAACAGGTTATTATTCAGTCAAATTTTTGTCTTTTTGAGTATACTTCTCACCGATTTTTTCTAGAACAGGGTATCATTTGAAGGCAAAATTTCTGGAGCAGGGTGAAAAAAATTTTTGTCGTGGGCACATCCCCGTACAAATTTAGGTCAAGTGCCCCCCCCCTGGGGTAGTTGCACATCTTTAACCCTATCTCACCTGCTCGTTTTGAAGCGGTCAATACCTGGAAGGGTGTAAATTCAACCAAACTCTCTTTTTCTTCGCTCTATAATCGGTTTTAATGCAAAACATCAGAATCGTATGATTAAATCAAATTAACTTTATTGTTTCTGTTGCCATGACAATAAAAAGAAATTAAGTTTTTATGATCATGATTATGGGTATCATGATTCAAACAACAAAATTGGCATTGGATTAATTTTTTTGTTTCAGATTGAGTTGGATATTATTCGATACTTTTGTGAGCACAATTTGCATAATTGTTGAGATCAACAACAATAAGAAAAAAGTTATACAAGTTTTGGCGACTACGCAGTAAAACAGTTGTTGCCATGGATAGAGTGCTTCATTTAAAGTCTTGACAATTTCACCATTCGATACAGCATAGATATAAAGTCAACGTGGCAGAATCTTGAAAAGTTGCTTTCAATACTTCAGCATTAGCAAACGAAGGTTTTGTTGGAGGTGGAATCCACCATCCCCCCCCCCCTCCGCAGGTGGATAGGGTTGAAGAATTGTCTAGGCACATAAATATGGCCCACTTTGCCCGAAGAGCTGGAAACATGGGTCTACTTCCAAACCTCTGATAATAAAGCAATGTTAGAAGTAGATCATTACAAAAATTGATAGAATCATATTCCCCAACAATTTTCTATTCGATAAAGTGCTGATCTTATCGCAAGCAATCCTGTTCCCGCGAAGAAAATAAAGCCACGGCCCGTATGCAGTGATCCGCCATCGTTTTTACTTGGAATGCTATGATCGAACTTGATTCTAATTATGCAGTAAGAGCATACCAGCAGTCGTAATGAAGGCAAAGCCTTTTTACATTTTAGAATCGAAACAACGCAGTCAGATAAGTACGAATGCGAAATCTTTAGCAATTCATTATTTCGCTAAATTTGAGTAATAGCTGAATTCTCAGTAGCGGCCACATTACCCCACTTGGTAAAAATTAAGATAAGAACCATCGCTTCAATGACGTTGAAATAAACGTTATGTCAGTGGAAATAACTAAACTGTCACCCTGTGCTGATTTAATGAACCAGAAAAGCGTAATAAGGAGAAAGTTCCCTAGGCCTTGAAATTCTTCCACAATAGGCTGCTTAGTAAAATGATTTTTTAGAATGAAGACAAATCTAAGACAGATGTGATATATGAAAAGGCAGTGTATTATGTTGACTTTAGAAGAAAATATTCAACCCTTCATCGATTTGACGAGGAAGGGATATTTATAGCAAAAAGCATAATAGACCAACTACCTGGGAGACACACTTTTCCCCCGCCCTACCCTACTGAACATTGCAAAAGTACCTTGTTCGATAAGAAGAGGAAACTAAGTGATAAAGTTTCATGTCTTTCCGAGCAAAGAATGCCCCTTATATTTAGAAATCGTCCACCAAACACCGAAGATACTATACTAGCTCGCAAACATTAAGATCAGAATGCACTTGCAACAAGAGTTTCAGGAAAAGGGTGTTACCATGATTTGATGTCATAGGCACCTTCCAGAGGACCTTTGATCGTGATTCTAGGACTTGCTTCTTGAAAAGAAATATTAGTGCATGGCCTCAATCCTAAGTAAACGAATCCAATAAACACATGGTAGGAGTGATAAATCTGTGCCACATCTGCAGAGTAAGCATAGAATGTGCTCCTATTCTTCTTCTTTGATTTGTTTATACGTATATGGTACGTGTTTGTAATAAAATGCAATATACGGGCGGATGCCTGAAAGAAGAATGATTTCAAGAACAATTAAAACACTTCAAAGTACAACTCTTTTTTCCAAAAGTAGAATTGAGGTTGAAAATTTAGTTTTTAAAATGATGTCAAGTCATTGATAGACTCCTCTGGTTTCAGGTGCACTCTAAATTTGAGACGTACTGGCTCAAAGGAGACAAAATTTTGGCTTTGTAGGCTTGTTGCTCCGGTGAGCTTAGACGATTTTAAAATACGACGTATGAGCAGTCAAGTTGAAGATTTAACAGACGTGGATGTTGCTGTGTGCATAGCCCGATATCGTATCATGTTCCTCCTTTGTACCCTGAAGGAAGGTTGAAGAAGGAAATCATTACATTTTCTATGCGTTCATCTATCGGATGAGCAAGTGTTAAACCTCTACAGTTGTTCCATCATGTATAAACTTTGCATGCCCCATCAGACAGAAGTACTTTTAACGTGCTGAGGGAAGTGGCAGCTGTTTGTCGTTTAACAGTTTTTTGTTTCCCTGTGTGCATTTCATTCAGACGAATTTCTTTTTCTCTTGTAGGTGGTTAGGAAATGTGGTTTGCCATCACCCAAGGGTAAGCGAGGCATCAGCAAGAGAGGTATCTCGGACGACATGGCATATCCATACAAATTTGATACCGGTAGCAGCATGGTACGCCCCACAACTGCTTATGGAACAAGTTTAGACAGGTAAGAATGAATGGAAAATAGGTTTTCGCCACTAAAGTTAATGCTTTATCTTAGGGATACTGTGAACACATTTGCCCAACAAGCGATAGAAGAGAGCACTTTTTGCTGCTCTGCCCCTCTTTTGACGTTCAACGAAGAGATCTTGTCACTGGAATTGTTTAGGCCATTTATCCAAATCCCCAGCGTTGCAAACGATTTTCTTACGCAGCTTTTATTATATGTTGATCAGGACGTTTCTGATTATTTGAACTGGAATATACTTGTGTTGACTTAGTGCTTCATCCACCAAACTGGTTGATTCGAGTAATATCATTTCATACCTTTGTCACATACATGCAACCACCAAGTCTCTCAAAGCAAAGTTCTTTTTGTTCGGGAAGTCTGTCTCACGTTATATGTCAGGTATATATGTTATTCTGTATGAACAGAAAGAAAGGATTTTGCTCGCGACAATTTTTCTCAATTTATTTTTGCCCCTACCTGACAACTAATGTTTGACATCCTCCTGGAGAGTATATGTTATCGTTTTTCCTTCCCCATACCTTGTGTAGTGTTTGCATAATTAAATGCATAATTAAATTTTAACTTAGTTTTGAGTTGACGCCATGGGGGTAGTCATAGTCTGTTGCTCCTCATGGCTTAGTTCCTGTAGTGTTTTTAAGTAATTTGTAATAGGTATTGTAAATGTTTGATGGTATTAAAAAATACTCTTCTTTTGCACTCCCAAGGAAAAGCGGAGGAGATACTTTGTAGAACAAGATTTGTTGTGATTTTTAGGTATTTCTGAAAAGCAATAGGATAGGTGCTTTAGCCGGACTAGATTTGTACGAAGTGATTCACCCCTTTGGTTTCACCTGGTTGATGAGAGTATGTGTAATTAAAAAGAGCGAATTTTGTTGTCACCTTTTTTGTGGTTCAACCACATGGGAATAGATACAGACAAAGAATATGTCCGTTCTCAAGGCCTTTTTATGTTGTAGTTGATTTTGTTCTCATGGAGACAGCTGTTTCGAAGGATTGAATGCTTTGATTGAAGTCAAAGAATTGGTTGTCTTTTCGTCACTCAAACTGAGAAACCAAAAATATGCAAAAACAAGGAAATGCGAGAGGGACATTTCCCTCTTTCGCAAATCATGCGAGCACAGTGTGCACGCATGAGGACATTTCGCAAAAAAATGATTTTTTTAAACCACATTATCCATTATGATATCCTGCAAGCGCAATGTGTGCATTATTGAATAGAAAAGACAAAATGCATTTATCTTTTTCCAATCAAAAGATATTGCAATTTGTATTTGCCAAAATATAGACATTTTTTCATTTTGATGTAATTCTTTACTTTTTGTATATTCATTCAGAAAGCGAAAGAAAATCTTTTTAAAACTTAATTTTTGTGTTCAATTTGATGTTATGATTGTTTAAATCCTTTTAGAATAGGAGTTCGGTCAGAATTTTTCTGTTTTGTGCCAAATTTAGGCATAGAAATGCCGATTTGTAAGAAAATTGTACGCATTTTAGGGGTAAATTTTTCCATATATTTGTAAATAGCTCAAAAGGCCCAAATTTGGCCCATATAAACCATATACTAGAAATAGCTCTTGCTAGGTTTGCCCGCAAAATGTAGATAGGATCGTAAAAGATTGTTTCAGAGTCGGGAAATTTTCCCTGAAAATAACCTGGTTGCTTCTGTAAAGACAGAAGAAAAGCAAGTAATGTGCTGATAAATGATAACGAGCAGCACAGAGTATGTGATATTACTGACCAACTGTAATCGAAGCTGTTCGTCAGCTCAAATTTCCTACCATTACCAAAACCTGACCTTCGAGCTTTCAACGGCAATTGTATCCCAAGTGGCAGATCTGCTGTGCACGAATCTTTCTCTTAATGAAATAAACGTTTATGAAATTGATGTCAGCTGCAGCAGAGAAGAATGCAACATCTTGAATTTTTTAGGCTGCCTTTATCATTTTCCTGTCTGATTAGGCCTAATATTGATACCAGTAAAAATCAACACAATATCGGATTTGAAACAGCGTTCAAAACAGGCCAAATAAACAATTCGGATGGAATGTCAGCGCTTTGTTTTCCTCATCCTTGTATTGCAAGATTTTTTCACGGCTGCTTCAATCCTTTGTTGGGAAAACAAACAAAATTGTTGCACTAAGGCCTCGTTTTAGATTTCCTCGTTCTCATGGCAGCTCAAATCTGCGGACAAATCGCTGACATAACTTCGCCTGGTGAGATTTATTCTAGTTCTGAGAACCATGGCGCCATGCACGTCCGAGGCAGACTATAAGCCCTTCAGGAGCGCGCTATCGCGCGCTCCTTGCGGGCAATGATTCTGAATCTATGAATTATCAGCTTTCAGATGAGCTTAACCAAATATGGACCCAATTTGGGCCTTTTTGTTAATTCAATAAAGCAAGAAACTCTTCCCTTGGGAATTCTGGAAATGCCTGTAGCAAAAAAGCTTCAAGGTCGCCAATATGTCATTTGAACCACCAAGTCACCCTTATTCTGAATTTGAACTTCATTTCTTCGTAGATTGTGTACTTTGTTAGTTATACTGTATTTATTGTACCAGAAAGATATGCTTTTTGCAAGTCTTTGCCAGAACTAGGGTCCAGTCTTTGGGTCATAGTTCATAAGGTGCATATCTTTCTGAAAAATATATTATCAATTCCTTGTTGCAGAGGGTGTAATGTGAATAAAAATCACAGAAACAATTGCTGGTTTTTTAACTGAATAAAACATCCATGGTTTAGTTGCCAATCTTTGATAAAATGTTTATTTAAATAATTGAAACCGTTGCTGCAACTAGATGCCGTACAAAATCTAGCTACTTTTGGTACATGTGAAATGTCCTCATGACCCCCTATTTATGCCCACTGTGGCGACGTTTTGAAAACAAAATGATTTTTACCGATTTTCGGTGGATTTTCTTGAAAGGAAAAGGTTTTTAGCCAAAGATTTACGAGTTTTTTTTGGGAATGAAATGCCTCGGATATGTTAGTTTAGGTTACATTGTTCGAGACAGATTGGTCGACGGATCGAACGGAAATCTTCATGAGCTACCTGGCATACGAATTTTCACATGCTAATCTCAATACGACGATTCGGGAATTTATTAATATTGTGAAAATTTAAACTGAATTAAAGGGATTTTATAAATGTCAGAAGATTACCAGGTGAACCTATGGAAATTTGAAATTTCAAGAGAAAACGAAACATGAAATATTTAGATACAAATGAAATATTTAGATACAATCCATCGGAAAGCTGCTGGTAACGGTAATTCTTTTGATTTAATTCCTTTCAGTTGTCTTGAGTAACGTTGCGCATCTCAATTATAGATTGATAAGGAGTTTGAAAGCTACTCTTGGTACAGTAAAAGATCACTGGATCTCACTTCCCAACGTTGTTTGCGCAAGTGGACTGGCAGCTCACCCAACCCAAGGAAAGAAGTGCTGGAATGGAGATAAAGTTGGAAGGTATTTCTAAAGCTTATCCTTTTTCAAGAGACAACTGTGAAATGAAAAATCAAAGAAATCTGATGACTTTGTCGTGTATGTAGTGACTCGACAAAATGGCCCCTGTTTTGGAAATCATTGCAGCAAGATTACATGCAGTATGATCGTCAGAGTTGATTTTGTTATAGCTGTTCAGGTTATTTTCAAAATGATGTTCTCTTGGTAGATTCGAACTGTTTGAAACATCGGTTATTGAAGAAAACCAGAGAATGACCTGATACCTGTTATCGAAGCCAATTCCTAAGAACAGAAAGCAGCTTGTCTTTTTCACTTATTTTGATAATCCCCTTATTTTAGAGCAGTAAGCAAGTTATTAATTTCAATTTCAAGTTGAGCTCGTCATCTTAGTAGCTTCGCTAATTCTCAAGTGGAATTCAAACGGATTTCAAAAGATATGAAAGATTTAAACGTAAAAACAGCTTCGTCCATTTTCCGTTTGGCTATTCTCCGTTTAGTCTGGAAAGTTGCATTAAAGTCCTAGCGATGTTAGGAATGTTTTTTTAGCAGACGTTAGATACTCTTTCCCTACAAGACCGCTTTATTTGTCCAATTATATAATGTGCTTATTCAACTTCTTCCTATTCGCTAAACATCCGCCTTATGTATTGCTGAGAGTAGAGTGTTAACAAAAGAAGTATCAACTTAATATCTAATAAATTGACTTCATTTTAGCTACATGAAGCCGCTGGTGAAAGATGGAATTGACGGAATGTTCAAAAACCCAGAAGTGCCGTTGAATATTACTGACCCATATTTGACAGTCACACGCCAAGTTATAAAGCTAAAAGAAATCACACAGCGAATCCTTTCTGCTGCCAACGGTGCAGACTCAAATACGTTCGATCTTGAAGAGGGCAGCGGTGAAACATCTGGAGATGGATCTGGCGTTGGAAGTGGTTCTGGCGAAGGTAGCGGCGAAATACCGACCCAAAGACCAAGGACCAATCCACCAGTTATTACCGATATCATCGACAATGGTGTTGAAGTCATGAAGACGACGCCTTTCAGACCACCCACAACAACCATGGGTAATGTTATTCCAAACAATGATGGCCCAGAGGTTTTAGGACCAAATGATATTGGTAATGGTGCAGAAGTTAAAAAAGCAGTTGGTGTCAATCCACGTGGTTCTGCCACATCTTTACTTACCTCTTACGGTCTGAACTTGTTGATTTTTGCAGTGACTTTCATACTGATGCATTAAACCAACTGTGTCTTTCTAATTAAAGGGTTCATGGTCCAAATGGGCGACTTTTACCCGTGGATTGTCTCCTTCAGTTGAGGCTCCCATGAAATCGCATCCGAAATTCTTCTGGCTCAGACAAGAAACTTCCTTTCCCCACTGCTTTTGCATTAAACGTTTTTGGAAAGTGTGGGTTATTTCGACTGTTTTTGTTAAATGCTTGCCCACTTGACGCTTGTCCACTGTCTAATATACTCATAAACATTCAGCTGTAATGGAAGTTTTGAGATTTAAACATCGTTTTCGAATAGTTTAATATGGAAAGGGGAGTTCTATGTGGCAACGTGCTGTTTTTGATTTGTAAATCGACTACCTTCAAAACAGATTGTTAGAAGTTTATACGACAGAGGTAGAAAGAAGGGATACATAAAAGATAGTTTATGCCGTATCTTTCAGATTCGGTCTTTTTAACTTTCATCTTTATTTGATTAATTTCTTCTTATGATTATTGGGATTGATAGTTGTATGGGCAGCCATACGAATTTTCTGTAAAGCTAATGATATAGTCTAACAGCAAGTATAGATAAAATGTAATTCGTTTAAAAAGTCAAGCCAGTGCCCACAAGTGAAAAGGACGTTGAATCAACAGCGTCAGAGCATTTGGGACACCCTTTTGATCTTAAATTTCCACAAATTTAGTGATTACAATGTTATTCCACAAAGCGGGGTGTAAAATTTGCATCTGGACCAACTTGTGACTGACTAATCAAAAGAAATTTGATTCTTCATTGTGTCAGTACACAGTAGCAGAGCGACACTACACATTAGCAGAGCGGTCTTTACCAGCTTTGATTACCTGACTGAAGTTTCAAAAACGAGACAATACAGAATCCCGCCTCTCCTATTGGTTAATCGCACATTTCCCGCGGATTTCCTGTAGCGTTGTATTACCTTCGGTTCTACTTTTCGTGGCTCGCCATTTTTCCGCCTAGTGGAGATCCGGACGTGGCTTAAGGGAGGGTAAACTTTGCTGATCTTCTTATGGAAGAATAATTTTTCCAATTCCAACCGTCTTTTATGAAAGTGCGTATGATTGTCAGTTAAATAATTGCTTGGTGTCTCAAGAAAGTATTCCTATTTGAGAAAACAGCAACATTTTATGATATGGCCTATCTTCAAATTTCAATTTTTGACAGGAAAAATCAGAGACCAAATTCTTTTCGAGGCATAGCTGATGTTGTGATTAATTTTAAGATTAGTTATTTTAGCACTTTTTAGCAAACTCGTTCCCACGGTGTTCTTACGTCATATGCTGATCACGACGCCGAATAAACACCCTGGTACACTTCGATGAAATGTACCCAGAATCTACGTGCATCAGCAACCATTATGGATTTGCACGGTTTCCTAGGCAACGCTAATCGACGGAAAATGGCCGTCGCTCTAGAGCTAATTCTGCTGTGGATAAATCAAGGAGCTAAAAACGAACACTTTGAGGACTTTATTTAAACCTTTTTGAAGGTATGTGCACGGTAATCTGGGGTTGGCAAAGGCGTCTACTAGGAAAATAAGGTCAGTTTGTTTGGAGAGAAAATGGACCTAAATTAATTCGAAAAACTTTAACCGCAGCTTCGAAAATTAAATGGCTCGTTATTCACCCATTAAGGATTGCTGCCTTAGTGGGACGGCAATTTCTCTTGGTAATCAAGGAATATTGTGGACGCGGTTTGCTTTTCAGTTGCCAGTAATCAAACTGTAACCAGACATCAAAATTTATCGCATCCCGCCCTCCCCCAATGGACCCTTATACCAGTGCCCCCGGTAGAACGATATGCATAGGAACAACCACAGCAGCAGCAGCCTTTCACGGACAAGCAAGGCAAATTTAAACTTATTTGATGAATGATTTTGGAGGCTTACAATTCCAGTCAGCTCCTCTACATCATGGAGATCTTTTGGATGAACCCAAAAAAGCCTTGCTTGATTAATACCGTCTTCATAAAACTTCAATTTTTTCAGAGGGTCAGTCATCTTTTAGCTGGAAATCAGGTTTTCATTGTTGATGTAGCTAATGAATTTTGCTGACAGACGTAACTTTAGCAAGATATTGGTAGTTTTAAAGCTTAAAGGGAATGTAAGCGCACAAAAGTGGCTCAAGTCTCTTACGGTCAATCTCCAGCCAATCACATATCGGTGTTTCCTGTTGACTTCAATGTGTTTTCTAAACAGGTGGGTCATGCGTTACGGCATATTATCTTAGCGCGGCGATCTCTGTCAAAGGTTTATAGTTGCTTAGATTCCCTTTAGATATTTGTAGAGTTTTAGATGGAACACAGTAGCCATATGAACCGCAGCCACGTCTGTTTTCATCAGTATAGCGTGTAGCACGCTACCAATTATTATTCTTAGAGAAGAACATAAATTAGTTGCGATGCAAGGGCAGACCCTTTGTGGTCATGCAGGTTATAGTCAATATGAAAGTGCTATCGAGCCTGGCATTTGAATGTAGCACCCATATACTTTTGAAGGGAAATTTCCTAGAATGTTGATCTTTGAAGGAAACAGCTCATTTGCCATGAATACCAGCCAGTTGCACCGAAAAGGCTGCTGTCTCAAATGGCTACTTCTGATATGTTCCTGTTTGTAGACAACGAGTATTTTTTAGTCTTTTTGTTTTGTCTCAGTGATTCGATAGATAAATGAACTGTACAGATAGCTATGGACGATGTTTTTACTCGACAATTATAAAGCGGATCATAGGCTTTTTGTATTAGCAAACATGGAGATTCAAATGTCTTTTGAATGTTCAGTTGAATTAGCTTGCTTGTGTATTTAATTCACATGTGTAGTGTCGCGGTCGTATCCTCAAATGCAGCCACACTTCTGGCTTGTTACAGAGCAAACACCTATGACCTATTTGCTTTCAGAATCTCGTCGTTATTTTATAATGTACATGGCTGCTTGCAACTAAGCGCAACGAAACGAATAGTTTTAATACGACCAGTTTGCGGTCCAGAACTGCAGCTCCATTACATGACTTACATCTCAGATATATTAGGAACAGTTGGTCATTCAAATTGCAAGAGCACATTGAGGCATGACCTACAGTAGCGTTGAAGCAAATACTTTAGCAGCATGCTCTTGAAAATCTCATCAGACCATCTCTTTACACGGAGACTCGCACTTATTCCACTGGGTGGTGTCTGCATTTCTGGATGGAATATGTTCTTTTTTATTTGAATACAGTTAAGTTCCAGCCATACATATACACTTTGTAAAGAGGTGACGTTTATTTCTGCATCGGTAATCCAATCTGTCGTAAAAAACTTTTTATTGAGAGTTGAATTTGTTTTTTAAGTGTACTGTATCAGATTTGTCCCTTATTGATTAAAACTCGTTTCCAGCTCAACTCTTCTTTCGTTCATCCTGTTGTTTCGCATTGCGTATCGTGTTTCGTTTGATTTCCGGACAAGTCTCTATTTTCGGATACTTATGCAACGGGTTGCAGCAGTGAAAATGCTTTTGAACCGATTTATACTCCTGTAAAGAAACCCAAATTTTTTCAAATTTTGGTCCTGAGAATGCAAAAATTTGGAAAGTTTTGTCTAGAAAATGCCAAATCAAGGCACTTTTAATGTAGAAATTAGTCTAGCCAAGGGTATCATTTTCACAAAAATTGGTCTAGCCAACGGTACCATTTTGATACTGTGGGCGGCACACCCTTTCCCGAAATTTAGCCGAGAACCCCCCCCTCCGTGTCTGGTACCCAGGATAATCGGTCGAGAACATCAGATTCAACAGACTATATATTGCCCCAGCATACCCATTGCTAAACTACTTTCAACCCTCTTGTCTGCTTTTATTGTTGTTGCCACGAATGCACCTGTCCCTTGCATGTCCACACATGATGGCCCACAAAATGATGTGGGCTTGTAATATGGCCATTTTCCCGATCAATGCTTCCAACTAGGTCTCTTGTCTCTCAAGAGCAGAAACTTGATGTTTCATTTAACCCGATCTGACATGTACGGTGGCCCACAACTGCCACGGCAAAATCAATCGTTCACGGCAATATTTCAATTTCCACAGCTGCCACTAAATCAATTTTCACGGCAGAAAATACAATTTTCATGAAGCAAAATCACTCTTCCATTGTACAAACACCTTTTCATGGAGCAAACAGTTTTTCACGGCACAAACACTTTCTCACGGCACAAACACTTTCTCACGGCACAAACACTTTCTCATGGCACAAACACTTCTCACGGCACAAACACTTACGGCACAAACACGCTCTCACGGCACAAACACTTTTTCAAGGCAAAAACACTTTTTCACGGCAAAAACACTTTTTCACGGCAAAATCACTCTCGTGTCTTGCTTATCCGCTCATGGCTTAGCCCTCTTGGATATGTTGCTCTCATGAGGGCCCGCACTAACATAACATCCTCACATCATGTTCTCACACATCAGCATAAAGCATAGCTATCTCCTCGGACCCTTGATAAAAATAGTATCTTATCGACTCAATCTCGTGTTGACCTTCAATATCTATCCTCGTAGGCCCATTCCCAATGCAAGAGCATTTTTTCAAGATTAGTGCATTTTAGCTTGACCTGAGATTGAGATTTTGCCATGAAAATGTGTTTGTACCGTGAGAAAGTGTTTGTGCCGTGCAGGGGCGTCGTGGCCGGGGGGGGGGGCAGGGGGGCCATAGCCCACAGAATTCAGATCGTCGGATTTTTCGGAAAATTTAAGGTTTCGTTGGAAAGTCACTGACTTTGGACTTGCACTAAGTACATTTGATCAGTTTAGATTTTTTGCATCGCTTTCAGTTTATCCCATAACATTTGCTCTTTTTGTTGCTATTTCATAGACATATTCCAGACATCAGTTCCGTTCTTAGCAGCGTATACACTGTGTACCAGAGCCTCGAAAAAGTTACAGAGATCTTATGCGATAAAAGCTCATTGCCTCGGGAGACATTGCTGATTTAAACAGGGAGGTCTAAATGCATATTTGAAGATAGCACTAGAAAAGTTAAATTGATAAAATACTACGGTACCTTAGCCTTTGAAACACGGAGAGCTATTCACGACTGAGGCCCCGTCCACACGTAACCGGATATTTTTGAAAACGCATCTTTTTTATCCGTTTTGGGTTAGCGTCCACACGGACGGCGTTTTCGGTCACCAAAAACGAATCTTTTCGAAAACGCTCTCCAGAGTGGATCTTTTTGAAAACGCCGTTTTCATATTGTCGTGTGGACGGGTGAAAACGGAGCTTTTCGAAAACGCTGACGTCAAGGCAACGATTTACGACGTATCAGAGCATGCGCATGGATCTTTGGGGACAACAAAAGGGCATTTTGATTGTCTCTTTTCTTTTATCGAAGTTCGAACAACGAAGTTTGAATGTAGCAGCGTCTTCGTGTGGACGGGGATATTTTCGAAAACGCTCCTCGTGTGGACGCGAATCATTTTGAAAACGGATAAAAAAGATGCGTTTTCAAAAATATCCGGATACGTGTGGACGGGGCCTGATAGTTATTACTCATTTCCAGCAAAATCAGAAACCATGGGTTACGCATTTTGCATAGGATGTTGTCGCTTCAGCCGCAAATTCGCTCCTTTTTCACTGAAAAAGTCTCTAGTCAAGCTTATGGAAAAGAATCTTTACCGAAATGAAGATATCCTAAATTTATCAGAGTTATCAAGCTGTCTTACTTATTTTTCATTCAGCTGCAGTAAAAACCAATTCCTAAGTAATTTTTAAGTTCTATTTTGAATATTTCCAAGGATAGCCTTCCGTTAGTCAAGTCCTACCGCTGCTTTCAATGGCGACTTCTTTACAAAAAATGGGCACTTTCCAACGATCTGAAGGGTGTGGTCGCAAAAATTTTTCCGGTTTTTGCCGTGAGAAAGTGTTTTTGCCGTGAAAAAGTGTTTGTGCCGTGAGAAGGTGTTTGTGCCGTGAAAAAGTGTTTTTGCCGTGAGAAAGCGTTTTTGCCGTGAAAAAGTGTTTGTGCCGTGAAAAAGTGTTTGTACCGTGAGAAAGTGTTTTTGCCTTGAAAAAGTGTTTGTGCCGTGAGAAAGTGTTTGTGCCGTGAAAAACTGTTTGCTCCATGAAAAGGTGTTTGTACCATGGAAGAGTGAATGACTTTGTTTCATGAAAATTGTATTTTCTGCCGTGAAAATTGATTTAGTGGCAGCTGTGGAATTGAAATTTTGCCGTGAACGATTGATTTTGCCGTGGCAGTTGTGGGTCAGCTGGGCGTTTTGAAACGCAGATTCCGCTCCCTGTTTATCTGTGTTATTGTTTGAGATATGGAAATCTAATTTGGCACAAAATTTGTTCATTATGATTAACAATGAATTTTTGAAACAATAAATTATCAATTAGCGGTGTTGTTGTCTTGCTAGAGAATGATTATCCTTTCGATGTCATATGATGCCATCAAGATGAAAGTGTGGAAAAGGGTCGTGAAACTTTACTTTTCGTAAAGAATTGAAATGTATAGATCAAAATATATGTAAATTCATTGCGAGCGACGAAGGAGCGAGATTACTATAGTGATCCAGCCAACCTTCTGTGATGTCCACGCATATGTTTATTGTATTGCTTTGTTACTTATTGTATTGCTTTGTTACTTCTGATTATCTATTACCGCTGGTTAGTTTAAATTGAAAGATTCGCTGGCCACATTTCCTTTGTCACTACAGTTCGATTGTGTACGTGTTTGTCTTCGTGAACAATGATCAATAGTCATGATATTCTTCTGTCTGCCAAGATACTGTGATGGCGGTCGGGCCTATCCCAGAGAAGGGGCGACTAAATTGAACTTCCCTTACGTTTCATGAGACACAGGCAATAAGTTTGTGCACCTTCACACTACTTTCAGATCTTCCATCGACACATTTCGCTACTTCGTTTGGCCATAAAAAGATTAAGATACCAAACACGGCGTAAATAACTGTAAGACGGATTTGTTCAATGATTCAACTTCACCCAACGAAACGAAGCTTGGCTTGGTATGAGCATGGTATGAGCCCTGACCCTGAGCGGCGTGTGGTATCGATACGAAACATTCACAAATGCTGCACAACAATGATATCGACGTCATTCAGTGTTTACATGCAATCACATTTTCAACAGGATTAAGTCAACACAATAAGCAATAATCTGTTGAACCTTCGTTCAATACCCTCCTTTACCTTCATAAAACATGGAATACGGAATAATGGAACGAACAATTCCACTTCAAGGGGACAGCAGAAATTTCATTTACAAATTTAGTGTGGCTTTATCTGAGTTCACAAATATGAAGGAGTGCGAGCAGTTGATAACTTATAGTTACTTCTAGTTAACAAGATGAAGAGAGATAAAGTATGTTTTTCGCACTGTGGCATGACATGGATACAAGGCTAAAAATAGGACGCCAAAATTGTCCAGCTAGGTTTGTTTACCCCCATTTCAAGTCATGTGACCATACTTCTGGGAAAATCTACCGTGATGGTACTTTTCGGACTCATGGCAAACTTTTCAAGGCAAAAGAAATGTTAGACAAATCCAAAGATGGTTCACCTAGAGACTGGTCAAATGACTTGAAATGGGTGTAGACAAACAAAACATTTCAATGAAAATCTACGAGGGGGGGGGGGCGCAATTGTAGTAGGACTGGTGGTAGAACTGCACGTATTCTTATAATTGCACTCATTGTTATGTAAAATATGTTAATTCTCTATACTCATTTCCGTCTTATTTGTATTATAGCCATTAATTATGTTTTCGATAATCAGTCAGTCAATAACCTCCAAACGAGTTGCACGAATCTCTCACGCTCTCTCGACTACTCAATTGGGCCAACTTTTTGCCTGTTATAGTTGGTGATAGGACCCGGATTGCATTTTGCAAGAAGCAACGATCAGACCTCAGCGTCGCAGCCAAGCTCAAGTGCCTCAAGTTTTCGAAATTTGCTGTATCGTCATTCGAAGTTGAAACTCCGCCAAACACAAAGACATGCATCAGTTGATCGCTTGCTCATATTGCAAAGGCCTTGGACACACGAAAGCAAGTTGTCTCAAGCTGCTAACGAAATCAACACATTTTGATGCATCGCAAAACATTTGTCGTGACTTCAATCGCTTCAAGTCATCCTCATGTCAAAGCAAGATGATCCTTCAGTATGTCAATACAAAAGAGAACATAAATGCTCAATATGTCTAGAGAAAGGATGCAAAGCATACCACCATATTCAAGGATTTCAAGGAAAGTTTGACTCGAATCTCACGAAAAAGATTCTTTCCTTCGTTCAGAGAGCCATAAAAGAAACCCTACACACTGAATTGAAGGCCAACGTCAAGCAGACAACCACCGAAGTACAGACTGAAGTACCTTCCAACATAAGCAACGAGCAAAAAGATGCTCAGTCACCAACACCAGAGCCATTACAGCTACCAAACAACACCTGTATGACAAATACCAGTTGTTTCAGCAAATGATACCATAGACATGGCCGTCTCTACAGGTTTTCCACTTTCTGCTGTCTCTGAGAAACATGCTCGCAAAGTTGTTGCTGCCAAAACCCCCTACAGAAAGGATTTCGCACTTGTCAATGCAAAATTAACCACAGCTGATTCTGAATTGCTGCAGCTCAAAGAACCCATTGAAGTGCCAATAACATTTCCAAACGGACAGTCGTGTAGATTTGAAATTGCCTTATGATATCATCTTCGGCTTTAATCACTTGCAAACAACGGACGCCGAAATAAACTATTCGGACAATGCTATAACATTTGGACACGTTGATATGAACTTTACTGTTAAATTTAGAAGAAATCTCCATCAACCAACACAGTGGTCGCACTTACATCTGCATTCATTTAGCCTCATTTTCCTCCAAAAAAAAGATCGTTCCTATCTTTTTTTTCTGTGGTAGGACCGGACTGTAGTAGGACTGGTGGTAGAACTGCACGTATTCTTATAATTGCACTCATTGTTATGTAAAATATGTTAATTCTCTATACTCATTTCCGTCTTATTTGTATTATAGCCATTAATTATGTTTTCGATAATCAGTCAGTCAATAACCTCCAAACGAGTTGCACGAATCTCTCACGCTCTCTCGACTACTCAATTAGGCCAACTTTTTGCCTGTTATACAATCCTCTCCCAGGTCAGATTGTGTTAATGGGAATTCTTTAGACAGCTTACAAGATAACAAATGGAGCTGCAATTGCCACAATAATGGGAAAGTTTATCATTTGATCTCGAAATTTCTGTTCTGCTGAGGGTGCCAATGCGGCAGTTTTGTTTGCCTGGATCATCAATTTAATTTGCAGCGTCATCGTGAATTTGTTTATTTTGGACATTACGCTGGATCATGTGAATATAAGTATCCACTGTGCTGTGAGGCCAAAGTCCACTTGGAGCTGTCGATCAAAGAAGCTATTGTCAGATTTAAGCCAATCATCGAAGAGCTGTGTAAAATCGTCCAATGAAATATTCAGAATTATGCTTTCTTGTAAATTTTGACCAACCAAGAGGCAATCTTTTATAATGGATGTTTGTTCTATTGTTTATGTTAATCAATCCCAAGTGGGATTTCGTCATTGTAAATCACGAGACAATTTGCCATAAACCTCTTCGCGTCCACAGACTTCGTCACAATTCTAAAGCATCTTTCGGTGAACGTCTGACTTTGCTTCAACAGTGCTTGAACGGGTAGGCTAACCGATTTAACTTTCAAGTTTAAAAATAAAATACAGTTTCATTCAACAAGAAGGCCAGAAAATGTCGTGCTCACAAGTTAGGCAGAACTACAACGAAAACTGTGAAGCCATGGTAAACATGCAGATCAACCTTGAGCTGTATGCGAGCTACGTCTACATGTCGATGGTAAGTTAGGCCCTTCTTGTCGTAGGAAGTTGTTTCACGAAGCTTCGGTTCGGTCGGCCATGTTGAATTTTCCGGAATTTTCATAGCGTTGCGCGTTATAGCGATACTTCTGTCTGAATATTGTTTTTATCCCCACAGGCACAACATTTTGATAGAGATGATGTTGCTCTGCAAGGATTTGCCAAGTTCTTCAAGAAGTCTTCTGATGAAGAACGCGAACACGCAGAGAAGGTAAGGTGCCCTTTGCATGTCCTTTTTTAGGCCCCAACTCTGATGGACCTTTAAGCAGTGCACTGTTTTGTTGCAGCTAGCATTTATCAGAGGGTTGCTAGCCTGTTAGTAGAGTAGGGTAAACTAACTTTTACTGTAGGTAGCATTGAAGTGGTTAACCTGTCGTGAGAACTCCATTTTGTCAACTCAACTGCGTCACCCACCACCAGTTGGCCACACAGCCACGTTTAGGGTGCTTTTTTGGAGCAGAAAGTAAATCTTGAGGTATCATTTTTGGTAGAATCACAAGCAGTCATAAAACTTTGGGGTGTAATTCTAGAAAGATAACAGTAAGATAACTCTTTAGGCCAGGCAGGGTATTGATTTTGATAGAATTTCATTTACTTGGTTAGTTACTTGGTTAAAATTTAGGATAGCTGTCACAGCATTAGGGCATACAATAGATTTTCAATGGCTTGTCAATTCTGGGACAATGTTTTGGGAAAATTTTTTAAACTTTAGGATGCAACTTCAGCTGCCAAATGGCACACCCCCATCACCCAGCTATTGAAGTTACCTGGGGTCACATGTTAATAGTGGTTTGTCATTGCAGCCTGAGCCATTATCAGGATTGTTTCATGTTGTATCTATATTGGCACATGTATAATTATATTTTTATTGTTTTTCTCCACAGTTCATGAAGTTCCAGAACCAAAGAGGAGGTCGTATCAAGCTTTCTGATGTCAAAGCACCAGCACAGGATGAATGGGGAAGTGGATTGCAGGCAATGGAAGAGGCTCTTGCCCTTGAAAAGAAAGTCAACCAGGCTCTTCTTGATTTGCATGCTATGGCAGCCACACATAATGACCCACAGATGACAGATTTCATTGAGGGCCACTTCTTGACACATCAGGTTGAGTCAATCAAGGAGTTGGCTGAATACGTCACCAACTTGAAGCGTGTTGGACCTGGATTGGGTGAATACCAATTTGACAAGGAAACACTGAGTGATTAAAAGTGTTCAGGAACCTAAATGGACTTCAATAAAGAAGCACTTGCTTGTTATTTTTCATACTCCATCCAGTTAAGAAAATTGATTGAAGAAATGTACTTCCTTGTATGCACATTTGTCTCATATCAAATGCAATTGCAATGTTGATGATATTTGAAGTTTTTGTTGTCAGTGTTCTCATGTTCTGTGCCCAGTTGATCTGAGATCTTGTTTTGTTTGTTTGTTTATTTATTTGTTATCAAAACTTTTTGGTAATCTGAATTTCTACCCTGGGTACCAGAGCCAAAGAAAAAAAATTGGCTCTGGTACCAAGGGTACTGAATTTCCAGCAAAATGGAATATTTGGTGAACCAAACAGATATTTAACTTTATGGGATTACCTAAATCTTATAGTTTGCTTGCTGTCGTGCCAGGGGAAGAGGATGGAGAAGCATTAAAAAGTCACAAAATTCTGGAATTTCACTCCCTACTTGTTCATTGTAATAACCATTTGCTAACATGAAAATACAGCGCAATAAACAAACAGTGATTTTTCGTTATTGAAATGTGAAGTGACAGTAACTTGACAGCTACCTACAATACAGGCATTGAGTGCATTGCAATGTCCAGTACCCTTCACATTGTAATTAGCTGATTTTGCAGCAAGGAGCTGAATTTTTACTGAGCTGTCTGGTAAGAACCTGCAAAGATGAAACTATTTTCCAAAACAGCCTCCAAGATGAAATGGACAAAATAAATGTTTCATATCTCAAGAAAATCAACTGGAGGTTTCTCAGAAAATGGTTTCCCCTTTGCAGGTTCTTACTGCAAGTTTAAAACTACTCTCTGGTCTCTAATAGTAGGGGGGTTGGAAAAAATCTCAAAAATTAATAGCCAGGGGGTTGGAAAAAATACAATGCAATGACATCACAGATTTCGCTCGAAAGTCTTAATCTTTGTTGGGTGCATAGAATTTTGTTGTGTAGCTTTTGTCTTGCTTAGAACTCGTTGCCAGAATTATTAAGCGGGGGGGGGGGGGGGGGGGTTTGAATAAGAATGTCCTGGGTGGAAAATTTTCTAAAAATTAATAAGCGGGTGGGGGGGGGGACGTCTATTAGAGACCAGAGAGTACTTCAGCAAGGTGAACAATTGACAGCTGATATCTCAGGCCAGCCTTTGCCAGAGAGCTGAAGGGGATGCATTTTCCCCAGGAGGGGGGTGCATAACATGTTGAGAGCATGGGTATGTGCCACCAATATGGGTGGGTTTTTGGGTTAAAATTCTCAAAACAAGGGCCCCCGTTTTGGTAGATTTTCCATGGGTGGGTCATCCAAAAAATGACAAAAAAAAACCAAAAAATGGGTTGTTTTCCTGTAAAATTAATCATAAAAGTTGGTATGACAGGAAGTTTTGGTAAAAAGAGAAGAAGACGGTACCTTTCTGCAAACCGGGTGGTGACCCCCATCAATCCACAAGTCATGTACTCCCCTGGGGCATTTTTTGAGAGAGTGATTTCGTAATTGCACTGACATGACAACTGATGATCTGTAACTGAAGGAAATTGAACCTATTGCACAAATGGTAGTTAATTCTAAATCTAAGGGAAATTTGATAACAGGAATCTAAACAACAAACTTGTAGGAAGGTGGGGTCTGCAAGGGTAAAATTGGCAGGCAAGGAGATTTTGGGACTATTGAATCAAGTGAATCAATACTTCAAACAAGATAGCCCAAATAGACATGGCTCTGTGTAATACAAGGATTTCAGCAAAAGCTACCAAACATGGGCAGATTTTGTAATACAATAGCATCAGTCGCTTTGGTTCACACCTCAATTCAAAGTGATTTGCAAATGCAGACCAAAGAAATTCTCTCAAGCAGAAATTCAAACCGAATGAAGCCTCAAAGTTGCCCTGAAACCAATACGGCAAACTCTCGTTTGGTGCGGGTGAAGGGAGGTTTTTAAGAGAAGGTATGTGCTCATAACGAAAGAAGAAGGGTAAATCTAAAGTTCTGTCTTGCGGATTTTGTTTACTTGATTCGGAAACCGAGCAGAGGGCATTACAATTTTAGCATATTTATTGCTCAGGTGTAAGCAGTCACTCCTCAGCTCCTGAATCAAATAAACAAAACCCGTGAGACAGAACTTTAGATTTAGCCTTCTTCTTTTGTTATAAGCGCATACCTTCCCTTAAAAACCTCCCTTCGCCCGCACCAAACGAGAGTTCGCCGTACTGGTTTCAGGGCAACTTTGCGGCTTTGTTTGTTTTGAATTTCTGCTTGAGAGAATTTCTTTTTGTCTGCATTCGCTAATCGCTTTGAATTGAGATGTGAACCAATGCCACTGATGTTATTGTATTACAAAATCTGCCCTTGTTAAGCTACCAGGTGCCAATGGTCGCTCCGGCTCCAGGAGACAATGGTTGCTTTACTGGAATAGACCTTTTAGCTTTCTGGAAAGAATCAGAATCAAACGGTATTTTGCTATACTTCATCGAATTTTCGAATTTTGCACAATACTGATAGAAGCTCTAACGCCACTTGATCGAACGACATGTATAAAAATGTATAAAAACAACGCTTGATCCAGTCTCTTGCAGAATAGCTAAAAGGTCTATTGTTCAAATGGAGAAACTTTTTTGGGACATCCTTTATAATTTGGTTGTATCCATTCCCCCCCCAAGCTTACCCATTCTATCCCAGCAGACCTGTTAATAAATTCTATTTGCTGCATATATGCCTCATAAGAATACTGTTCAGCTTTTCTAATTTCTTCACATCTTGTGCGTGCTCTGTTCTGTACTTCAAGCACTGAAAAAACAAATTGAGATCTTGGTGAGGTTTTTGGGGCCTACTAAGAAAGACAGCAAATGATCTTATAATCAAGTTCATTCAAAATTCTCCAATGAAGGTGATGGGATTCTATCACTATTGTGCACATCCAAAAATATTCAGATCAGCTGCAAAATATGTAAAATATTTCTTTATTCTACTAAAATGTGTAATTTACCAATGAAAAAATAACATTTTAAGACAATAGTATCTAAAGCATGAAAACAAATTGTAACTCTGCACTATTTAACATACAAATTACATTGTTGGAGTTACACACAACATATAATACTTAACATGATACCTTCTAATAGATAAAAATAAACTGTCATCTTTAAAAGCAGAAAATTAATATGAAAGAACACAGCTGTTTTTGAAACAAATCCTCAGTTAACTTTACAAGAGGACAGCCAACTATTTATACATTTTAAAAATCTTATTCACACCAACAATAAATTTACAAAGCCAAAGCTGAGCTAAAATCCTCACGAAAGTATTATCTTCCACAGAGCACTATCTTCTAAGATATTAAAAAGAATACAAGAAAATAAACTAACAGGAAATATGTAGAAAAGCGGACTACTACAGTGATCTCTCCATCCAACGAACCCTAAGAGAAACCATAAGTCCTAATCTCATGAAGCAGGGAAGGGGGGGGGGGGCTTTTTGAACAGATAATAAGTATGCAAGGGATTATGTTCTTGAAAGGCCCTCCTGGTAACAAATGTTTTTCAGTCCAGATTTGTGTAGAATTCCAACGTGGGCCTGTTGGACAATAATTTTAAAAATAAGCCAGCAATTCTACTAGAAATTGTTCTGGCTGTGCATGTGGTGTGTAAAGAAACACAGCCTTCTAAAGTTTATAGATTTGCACTTTATATACAAGTTGTTTCAGAAAAAATGCAACCCACTTTCATTTGAGATTCTTCAGGAACTGATAAGGTTTTTAATCAATTTGATGTATAACATCTGGAAGTACAATCTATCTTCTTGTCAATGATATCCAAGTTTGATGGATTAGTTGAATTTTCCATACTTTATTGACATTTTCATAAGAATGTCCTATCTTAGATGCTGGAAAGCAATTGGGCATTTATTAATATCCATCTTTGTGAGAGCATATTTTATCAACATCAACAAATGCATCTCATGGGAATGAATTTTGTCATTTCCTTACATAATGCATCATCTCATGTGCGTCTAAGACTGTGTTCACACGATGCCGGAACATTTTGAAAACAGTGAAAAATTTGACAGATCAGCCTCCCGTTCACACGAAAACGGCACATTTTTTTGACAGCAGATTTTGAAAACGGTAGATTTTGAAAACGGAACTCTAACCGACACACTTTGGAAACTGCATCGTGTAAACAACTGAAAATGATGAAAACAGAACATTTTTAGACACTTTTGGAACGAGACTGATCGACTCTTAGGGTGTAGGTAAGCTTCTTTGGCATCAAAGTGTTGCAACGAGTCTTTGTAGTCTAAGTTCCTACCGTCTTCAAATTGTTCCGGTATAGTGTGAACGCTAGCTCAAATTTTGCAGCCGTCACATTTTTCACCGTTTTCAAGATGTGCCAGCATCTTGTGAACGCAGTCTAAACCTGAAATGTTTTGACAGATTTTGTTTTGTAATTTTTACTGTACAAAGGGCATTGCTTCTTATGGCATGCTTTATTTATGAAATTGGGCATACTTACTAAAACATCAATTAAAGGAATAATTTTATTACTGTATCCAAACTGCATATAATTAGAAAGAAGAAAGATAATTGTACTTTTAGATGGTATACATAACATCTGCTCAAACTTTATCAATTTTCTAGTATTTTCAATTATAGTTTGGTTGCAACTTTTCTGAAGCACACTGTATAATCCTATAAGCTACTGCAAATATAAAGGACATTTCAACATGAGCTCTTTACTGTATGTATGGTCACCAAAATATAACATGTTAAATAAAGAAAAGTGGTACAGTTATGTGTATAAGGACTGCACTGTTTCCCCCAACAAAACAAGTTTTCAAGGAATCATTTAGATGCATAGGAAATGTTGTTCTTCTCCACAGAACCCTAACACACATGAAACGATGATGAGTAAAAAGTAAGAGCTAATATTCAAAAAAGAATAAGGGCAAAACTAGCTAGACTTACCTCTGTGTCATCTGTCACTTTCAAAACAAGGTTTCCATCACAATTTCTATATTTGACTACAAAACGAACCTAAAAAGATAAACATCAAAAGTCACTAGTAAGTCAACTGGCTTCAGCCTACTGTAGGTGGTGCAGGCTTTATCATTTGGAGTTCCATTATGGAGTGTGTCACAATTGTTTCTGACGGGGCTGGAAAAAGACATAAATTCATCGTTCTTGCATCATCAAATATTGCATTTTGAAAAAGAGATCTTCCTTTTAATCAGCCATATTCAAGAGTGTCTTTAACATAACACAAAGGCTGATCTGCAGGTACTAATACGCATTTGTATCCAATGAAAATGTGTAATTTAACTAAATTGGGTATTATGTAGCTTGTATGGAAAATGTAGCATTGCACACCCACAAAAACATAAAGGGTGTTTAAACAATCAACGATAGATAAACAATAGAGGGCCCTTCTAGCACGCCTGTGGCCTTGGTGAAAATTACCTGACTTTCCATATCAGCGGTATAAAGAATTTTGGCTTTTTGCTTTGATTACTTTTTTAGTTATGCCCCTATATAAAGATGCAAAGTTATTTCCCCACTCCCCACTTCAATTTGAATTTCCCCCACTACCAGTTTGCTCTGCTTTGATCTCATTAAAGTGTCCCTGTTGTGTAAAGTTAGGGCAAGTTTCCCCTGAGACCTTATTAGGTGTGCAGAGAATAGAGCTGTTTACTGTTTTTCCTTTATGACTTTTGAATATCCTGTTTATGCAAAGCATATTTTGACACACCATTTCGATCTTGCAAATTTAAAACTGGGAATGTAAGAAGTGCGCATGATGTATAGGCCTAATTACCCAAATATGGTGTGGCACGTGTTATAATAGCCTATTATCTTTACACAGCTATCTCTATCGAGGGCTTATATCCTCCTAAGACCTAGCGTAGATAGACAATAGATTCCCTGCTGGAAGTTTTGCACGACGTACTTTATTTGGATTTTTCAGATACAAATGCTCAGCTCTCTTGGCGAAATCTTCCCACGCATCAACGTAAGGGCCTTTGCTTGTCATGGCTGCAGGTTATCCTCAATCAAAGTCAAGTTGACGATTCCTCTTTTCTTTGCAATCTTGAAGAAGAACAACAACTTCACACGTCCTTTTTGGCAGCCATGTTTTTTGAAAAGAAGTTGAAAGTTGTTGTGTTGTACTATTGCCTCTTTGTGGAGAAATAATCTCGTTATGATGCAAATTTACAAATGGCTGCCACGAAGGCAGTACTTCATTGGAAAAGAGCATTGTTTTACGACATTATGATGTTTGGCGAAGTTGATATTCTGTTTTAAAGTTTCAAAATTGTGCCACAAGTAAGGTTGCTAAATGTCTGTCAAGTCCTCAAAGCAGTATTTGGAGCGGCTGTCGCAATGGGACTCGAAAAGCTGCCCACTTGCACCCCTCTCTGAACAGCAGAGGGCAAGCATTGTGGAACTCAGTACTCTCAACAGAAGACCAGTTCCTAAGAAGGTATAGAAGTATGATATGTAATTTACCGCTTGAACACCCATCTAATCTGTTGTGTTGTAAGGGACCATTGGCATCGATTTTCGATGACGATTTCCATTCCATATCATATTTTTTAACCGGTCACTGCTGACATAGGCGACCGTCTCAAAAATGTTTGGTTAGTGTCATTTTGACCGAAAAATATGGGTCGGTCGGTCGGTCGGCAACACGATCAAATTTTAATTTTTTCCGCATTTTTTAGGTTTGATGAGCTAGAGCCAGATTGGAAAGTTTGCCTTGCGCGGCCGATTTCTCTGCCGCGCACTTTAAATTTCAGCCGCGGTTCCAGCCGCGAAATTTTCGTAAAACAACAAAAGGAAACAATAGAGCTATTGTTTAGTGACACAAATACAGCCGCGCAAGCCAGTTTGGAAAGTTTGAAAACTGCGCTGGGGATTTTCAAACAGGGATGAAAATTGCGCACATTGTAGTCCAATTTGAATTGAAAAAGCGGATATCAGCATAGAATTTTTTACTTAGAATACAAGTAAATATGCAGTTCTGTTAGCAAAAATTTTGCAAATGCGCGGATGGCTGCGCGGATAGCATAAAAGTGCGCGGGGGATTAATCCCCCGCGCATGTCAAACTTTCCAATCTGGCGCGCAAGCAATTTCGACGTAGGAGAGATCCCCCGCGCATTCTGCAAACTTTCCAACCTGGAGCTAGAGGAGTATCGCCCTTTTGGAACACTCTGTTGAACTGAGTAGATTTTTGTAATTTTAGTTACAATTGCAAGATAATGCTTACCGTTATTGTAATCCTTTGCTATTCATATCACCTTTCTTAAAGCAACATGTCTGATTGTCGCTCCATCTTTCCATGATATTAATTTTAGTGCCAAGAGGTCTGAGTGGCCTAATGTCCAGCATTCGCCCATTTGGAACGCAGGCAAAATTGTTACGAGCGCCTTGCGTGAAGTATAAAATGCCAATATTAATTTGATTGATGTGTAACGTGAAAGGCTATTATTTCTTCGTGATCTTACCCCTCCGAGAATCCCCGTAATTGATGCGCTCTGCGCACCAATTTTTTTACATTCGCGCACCGAAGTTTTGAAGTGCGCCCCGAAGTTCTTCGGCGCGCAGTATGAACTTTCCAACCTGGGTGTAGTCAAATGTGTCAATATTCGAGAGTGTTCCAAAAGGGCGATACTCCTCTATTTTGAGGACACAAAAATTTAGGCCGGTTGTGCCGTCGCCGTTAATAAATGTGTCATGGTTCTGGAGTAGTTTGCCTCGTTTTCAGTTGCATGCCAATATACACCACTTTAATTAAGCAGCCTCGTTTTGGAAATTTGCCAAAATCTCTTCCCATTGTTAATATGAAAATTTCGAGCCCAGATTCGGATTTAGCACCCAAACTTTAGTCTAATGACATGTTTTTAAACTGCTGTGATGTTGATTTTATGACGATGTAAAGTTCAGAGATTTATAAGGGATTTGACCGTGAAAAGTCGTTCGGGGTGAAACTTTACACCCCAAGTCATTTTCACGGTCAAAACCCTTATAGATTTTCAAACTTTACATTGCCATAAAATTAACACTACAACCGCTAGCAACATGAAAACTTAGGGTTAGACTAAAGTTTGGGTGCTAAATCCGAATTTGGCGTCTAAGGTTTCATATGAACGAATTTTGAATAATTTCCAAAACGAGGCTGTTCATTAAAGTGGTCAATTTCCCGAAAATCAGCTTGAAAGATATGACATTAGATCAAAGCAAACTTTGGAAGCGGCAAATTGGGAAGTTTCTGATCGGAAACGTTCTACTGGGTGCCATTTTTATGTATTTGTAGTGCAAGTAACGTCACAAGTATCTTACATTTATGCAAATACTGAAAATCTTTATTCAAATTTCCTATATAACGTTTTAGACGCCCGACCCAAAAATCCGATTTTTTTCATTTCAACAGACGGTCGGTCGGACGACACTAACCAAACATTTTTGAGACGGTCACCTTATTGTAAAGTATGGTTGCACGCGGGAGTCACGCGGGGAGTGCACGGGGAACGCCAGACTGCTAACTGTGCCGTGCGCGAGGAAGATCTTCTGCGTGCAATTCCAGGCCGGAAGAACAATAGTTTATTGTTTAAAAACAATGGCCCGGCGCCGGCTTCCGTGCGCACTTTGCATGCAAAGTTGGGGAACGGCAGAACGCATTCCCTGACCCTGGCTGACCCCGGTCCCTGGGCAAAAATTTCTGGCATGTGTTGGATCTGCGCAAAGTTCTTTGGGAGGCCAGTTTCTGCACAGATTTCCCCACCATTTGGCTGTGTGTTATATCTGTGCAGTTTTTCAAAAAGAGGCTTGGAATTTTGCTTCTGCTCAGAACAGAATAACAAGAATGATTTCAATGTAATCCTTTTAGCGCTGGTCTTCATCTGGACAGCTCTATATGAAGCAACAACAAGAATAATGTGGGAGACAGTCAAGCGGTTCATGGAGCAGCGCAGATCGTACCTTTTTGTTCTGTACCAAGTATTCTGTGATAAAATCTGTCCACAAGTATTTTGCAATAGATCATAGTGTACTCACAATTTCGAATAATATCTGTGCTGATATCAAATTTAACTGAAGTTGTCACGAAGCAAAAGGTTCTCCGTCATGCTAGGCCTAAAATGGAATAAAGCTCCAGGTCACGATGATATACCAGCTAGGCTATTGAAAGACGCTTCTTACGTACTGGCAGAACCCTTGACAAATATCATAAACAAGTCATTGAGGCAGTCGGTGGTTGCAGATAGTCTGAAAATAGCAAAAGTGATACCGCTCTTTAAGTCTGGAAGTTTGAACTCAATCGACAATTATAGGCCCATCTCGGTTTTGCCTACCGTATCAAAATTATGGAGAGAGTAGTTTATGACCAATTGTCAGAGTACTTGGAACAACAAGGATTGCTATCAGAGTCGCAGTATGGCTTCTGGAAAGGTTATAATACTGAGCTGGCTGTCACTGTGTTTACCGACAACATTCGCCGTGCGATTGACAGTGGTAAAATGACTGGAGCTGTGTTCATAGACCTACGAAAAGCCTTTGATACAGTGGAGCATAAAGTACTCAAGCTGCCGCTCAAGGGAATTGTGGATGGTGAACTCAACTGGATAGCAAATTATCTGTCTGGTCAATATCAATATGTTCAGTATGATGGAGTAAAATCTGATTGAGAGCTAGTCAAGTATGGCGTACCACAAGGCTCTATTCTTGGACATTTGTTGTTTCTATTACAGATAAACGATCTTGTTAAAAGTGTGGATAACTGTAACATTCAAATGTATGCTGACGACACTGTCATCTGCACGTCACACAGCAACATTAGCGTCATCGAACAAACCTTAACATCAGAGATGATCAATGTCTCCAAATGGCTGGACAAAAACAGACTCATCATTAACTTGAATAAAGGAAAAATGGAGTCACTCCTATTTGGCACAGCAAAACGTCTTTCTTCAACAGATCCGATGGAAGTGTATATGAATGAAAAACTTATAGAAGTTGCTGATGGTACAAGTACCTTGGAGTTTGGCTGGAACCAACATTAAATATGAATGAACACCTCCGAAGAGTATTAAGGAAAGCAAATGCCCGAGTAAAGCTGTTGTCCCGTGTGCGTGATTCATTATCGGTTTTTGCTGCTATGGCAGTATACAATTCTTTCATTCTACCAACAATGCTTTACTGTTCAACGCCAGTTGTCAAAGTTTCTGATACAATGTTAAAGAAATTTGAAAGTGTACAAAATAGAGCGCAAAGAGTAATATATGGATTGCAGGAAGACAACAGATGTGGCCTTATTTCGATCAATAATCAAAAAAAGATGAAAGTTGCAGTACAGATGTTCAAGTGTTGTCAAGGAACTTGTATACCAGCCTTTAGAAAGTACGCAGATAATATTGACCATCAACACAAAACGAGAAGCAACAGATCATTGCTAAGACTGCCCTTGGTTAAAACAGAAACTGCAAAAAGATCCCTTTACTTTCAAGGACCGTACTGTTTCAAGAAACTTCCACGAGAAATACGTTCCCCGGAATCATTTGTAATTTTTAAATCTAAGTTGAGAGAATATTTTTTACCGTAAGAAGAACTATAGAGCAGTAAAGCAGAGAACAATTAAAAGCATAGATTTCCAGATTTTATTGTAACTCAGTTAACAGGGCCCTTATTGATAACAGCACCTTTGTTGCTGAAAAGGCAACCCTGTATAAATAACTATATTATTATTATTATTATTATTATTATTATTATTATTATTATTATTATTATTATTATTATTATTATTATTGATTGGAAATCTTAGTCACCCAGCTTTTAAATAAGCTTATTGCCATCATTGTAGCTTTAAGGAAAACGAATCAGTGATAAAATATTTTTAACAGTCTACAGTAAATCCACACTGCCATTATCAGCATGGTCAGGAATTTTAAATCCGCTCTGCCCTGATGCTATAACAACATGATAAGTTAGAGGCTCCTCATGCTAGGCAAGTCGCCATCTGACTAGATGCATAAAATATAAACATATACTGTATATTCTTCTTTCAGAGTTTTCTTGCAAATTCCATGAAATGATATTGGATGACATTATTCATTTTCATTGCTAGTGTTATTGAATTACTTTTAGCCTGTTTTCTTTAGTTTAGAGATGCATCTTCACAACTTGAACAAGCACCAACAAAAGAGAAGGAACCATCAAAGGAGATACAAGGGCTAGATTTGGGTGGAAAGAAAGTTGAAAATGCTCAGCAGGTATTTCATTATGCAAATTGAATACATGCGATAAAAGATCAATCATCACTCCCAAGAAACAAAGCAGACGTGATGTGATACAAAGCTTATGCAGCTCTAAAATTTGAATACTAAATACAAAGCCAAATCTAATTTTTGGTGGCTTATTTCCTTTTTAAGCTTTTATAAGTTGTTTTTTCCTCTAAACAGCATTTGAAAACTGATTTCCATGAGATTTTGTTTGGTATTCAAGCAATTTACCATTTTTTAGCTATTCTGCAAGACAGGCTGCATTATTTGTCTGCATTTTTAGATGACAGATCCATCTAAGTGATATTAGAACTCATCACTCTAGTGAACATTTGAAAACTTTAAAAAATGTGTACAGAGTGTTCCAAAATAACTGTGCCCCATTTGTGTGGCTACTATGGAGGAGTTGTAGGCTCAATTGTCTCAGTTTTTACACAGTTCCATAAATCAGGCTTCAACTTACAGTTTGAGACCTTGTTTGAGTCAATCTGACACGTGGTTGCTGATTTATGGTCGCTTAAAAAAGAACACTTTTGTTCTCCAGCAATATCAACATGGAGTTAGTTTTCAAAGAAAGGACTCTGGCATCATAATTAGGTTCTCACTACATTTTATAAAAGGTTGAAGATGGGTCGTTTTCGTGTGAACGGAGGCCTATCTATCACATTTTTTACCGTTGTAGAATTTGCTAGCATCATGTGAATGCAGCCTCAGTGTCTATCATCAGGTCTCTCAGTGTTATTAAACTTGAGGATGGCGATTTTGAAGTACATATTAGTCACACATAAGCCTCTACTAGGCATTCTTGCAGTTTTGAAACCTGTAAACAACGTTAAGGTGATGTCTGGATAATGTATTCATTACAACCTTAGATATTTTGTGTATGTGCTAATTAGAATAAGAATAATTAAAATGTTTGTAAAGATATACGGTACACTGTATGAAATTCCATGGCTGGATATATTTCAACTCTTTATGTTGGATTTTCACACTCAGCTAGTGAGGCCATTATCGGGTGTTGTTAGACTTTCTACGTTGAGTCCTCTACTAGAATTTCCTACCACCCATCCACCATACTCGCTCATACCAGTAGCATAAGGAAGTAACGGGGCGGGAATGGGGGTAGCGATGTCTATGACTCAACATGATAAGTCAAGGGTATTCATCAATCAATTTTCTAGTTCTTCTCTTGGTTCACTCAAGTCCAAGCACAGATGGAGGAGGATCAAGAATATACATACAGGTATAGTAAATGCAGCAGCTTCACTGAGTATTTCAGTGGCATCGAAATAGACGATTACGCGATAGATGGCTTCGAGGAAATTTTTACCAAGATGCATGGCGTTCCAAGTACGAATCCTTAACGATTCTATAGGAATTGGATTAAAGAAGGCAATGTATCTTGGTAACAATTCCTTGGCTGCCATCTTTAGTGTAATCGTCTAGTATCGAATTTGTTTCCTGTGACACATTTGTGTTGCCATGAGAACACAACATCATGTTTACAAAAGATTGACAAGTTCGAGAAATCGAGCTTCCTCGAAAAGGAAATTGATTTTCATGAATTGTCCTTCGGCTGTTTTTACTCATAAGCTTTTGAGAGCTAGAAGCTTGGGTGATTACATGTAAGAAGAAAAGTTGAACTTGGACTACACATAGACCTAATCAGCTAAGGTTTGTTATACCCATTTCAGGTCATGTGATCATACTCTTGGGAAGTCTTAGTTAGTATTATCCTACTTTTTGCGCTCATGGCAAAACTTTGCATGGCACGAAATATGTTAGGAAAATCGAAAGAAGTTTTGTCAAGAGACGGGTCACATGATTTGAAATGGGTATTTGGTCTATTGGCATGATACCTGCACAGTTTTAAGACTGTGAAAATGTGACGGAAGCTAAATATTGGCTAACGTTGACACGATGCCAACACAATTTGAAAACGCCATGGACTCTGAAATCTGAACAGTTTATCAAATTACTTCTAACAAGGACGCTACAAACGAGCTGCCTTATAAGCCGTTGTTACGCCGGCCCCCCGGGGGGGGGGTACATAACATGTTGAGGGTACGGGTATGTGCCGCCCATATGGGTGGGTTTTTGGGCCCCAAATTCTCTAAACAAGGGTCCCTTTTTCGGCAGATTTTCCATAAACAAGGGTGGGTTATCCAGAAATTGGTGAAAAATAGCAGAAAATGGGTGGTTTCCCGCCAAAATTCATCATAAAAGTGGGTATGACGGTAACTTTCGGTAATTAAAAGAGGGTACCTTTTTGAAAACCGGGCGGCAGACCCCCCCCCCCCCCGGGCGCCGGCCCTAATCAAAAACCGGCCGTATTTACGCCGGCCCTAATTTTGCCAGTCTCAAATTTTGCTCTACCGCCGTTAAGGACCAATTTTTCCGCCGCTCAAACAGCATGGACAGAAAAATTTTGATAATGAACATTTTGACGCACACCTGCGTCATTTATTTTCAGTCAGTTACAACTGTCCTGTTGCTATCTACATTTTCTTCATCATTGGACTGCACTTCTGTGGCATCTTCAACTGTTTCGTCTTCATACTCCTCCCCAGTTTCCTCTCATATCAGTAGCTGCTGTTCAAAATCAAATTTCTCCATCATCTTTTGAACTTGCTTATTCACGAAAGCTACCATTTTTGCCAATATGGCTTTGTTTGTTTGACATCAACATGTTTGATGTAACGTCTTAAAGAACCTTCACTGTACTAGTTTGTATCCTGTTTCATTAATATTTGAGCAAATTTGGGCCAAGGACATGGAAAGAAAACAAGTGAGCAATTGAAATATGTGTCATCTGCAGTCAATTCATATTGCCCTATTAATGTCCTATTTTTCATAAAGGACAGGCAATTTAAGCTCTGAGACCTACAATTACCTGTCCTTTATGAAAAATACCTAAATTATGGTGCGCGATAGGAAAAATAAGTGTTAGAAAATTAACGCCGCTCGGCCCTTTTCCGCTGGCCCTCGTGGCGCCGCCTCACGAAAATGAACGCCATTACCGGCGTAAAAGGGGCCGGTAAGGCACAACACAACAAAGGAAAACAAGATTATGACCATCCTTTAGTTCACACAGCACATGAAATGCATTTGTCAATACTTTTGTAAGGTTGATTTGATATTGCCTCCTTTTGCACTTTTTGCTCTTTAGAACCGAGCTCTTTTCCAATTTCTAATTGCTAGAGCTCCATGCTTTGAGAAAAATGTGAAGAAACATGAAAACCGGGTAAGTAAAAAAAGTGTAGCCGTTTGCTGGGCTGTGGAATGAAAAGTATGTGGCTGATATTCAAAACTAGAATACTAATCTATCATTCGAAGAATAAGTTAGATGGGAAAATTTCTTTTCGTAAAATTCCCCATCTTTAAGACCCAAAAATTAGGAAACTGTCTGTAAGGGGTTTGTATGGGATTCGAGAATTCCATCTTCCATTGTGGTCCATGATTTATTTGCCATTGAAAATTGAATTAAATGCAATATCTGTTTCAGAAATAGAATTTGAATTTCTAGCAAGTGAATAATGGACCAGAGTGGAACGTGGAACTCATTCCCATACATAGCCCTTGCAGACATTTTTATGATTTCTGGCTCTTAAAAATTAGTGATTTACCAAACAAAATGTTTACATCCAAGTTGGCCTTTGATTGATAGACTGACATTTTAGTTTGAATATCGGGTAGATACCGGATGAGTCAAAAAAAGTTTAGGCGTTTGGAGGGCTGTAGAATAAACAGGATGTGACGGACATTCAAAACTGAAATGTTCAGCTATCATCTTACAGACCCAGAAATTAGGAAAATGCTGGCAAAGGGCATGTTTGAGAACAAAAATTCCACATTCCATTCAGGTCCATGATTTACCTTCTATTGAAATTGGGATTCAGCATCTCAAACTGGCAATGTAAACTTCAATGTCACATAAATCATGGACCAGAATTGAATGTGGAATTGTCGATTCCCATAAAAACCCCTTACAAGCATTTTGGTTGTTGTTGGGTCTTAAAGATGTTTGATTTTACCAAACAAAATTTTGCCATCAAAGTGAGCCTTTGAGTGATAGATTAACACTTTAGTTTTGAATATCGGTCACATACTTTTTATTCCACAGCCCTCCAAACGCCTAAACTTTTTTTTGACTCACCCGGTACTTAAATACCACAGCCCGCCAAATGTGTAAACACTTTTGAATCACCCGGTACTTAAATACCACAGCCCGCCAAATGTGTAAACACTTTGGAATCACCCGGTACTTAAATACCACAGCCCGCCAAATGTGTAAACACTTTTGAATCACCCGGTACTTAAATACCACAGCCCGCCAAATGTGTAAACACTTTTGAATCACCCGGTACTTAAATACCACAGCCCGCCAAATGTGTAAACACTTTTGAATCACCCGGTACTTAAATACCACAGCCCGCCAAATGTGTAAACACTTTTGAATCACCCGGTACTTAAATACCACAGCCCGCCAAATGTGTGAACACTTTTGAATCACCCGGTACTTAAATACCACAGCACGCCAAATGTGTAAACACTTTTGAATCACCCGGTACTTAAATACCACAGCACGCCAAATGTGTAAACACTTTTGAATCACCCGGTAAGGTACGATGAAAGGAGGGAATGTAGAAATCCAAACACAACCGTTGCTTCTCTTTTATATCGATAACACTCTTCGAGTCATTCAGATTCGTTGCTTACTGCTGGTACAAAGAATTATCACGCTGTTCAACCTCTCACCAAACCGCAATGGTATATGTATCAGCTTCTACCAAGTAACCCAGATAGTGACCCAACACAGTCTGTTATAAGATAATAAATAAGCGGTGGATTGAAATGCTTCAAACGTTTTTCTGTCGCTAAATGACTACCCTACATTATGAGCCTTTTTGCAATTATTTTCGGCACAGAAAATTTTCCAAACCAAAGATTTCGAGGCAAATGGCATGCCTGAAATCCTCTAAAAGTCGTCAAAGGGGGATTGATTTGCAGCCATTTCAGATCTTCGAAACAATGAGGAGCGTGTTCTATTTCAAGCTTGCAATAGCCAACCAAGTTGAAAGTTTTCAAAGCAAGTTTATAGTTCTAGATACCTGAAATATTCTTATCTCAAGGGACAAGGATACTCCTGCTTTTCTGCAAGCAATTCTTGAAGATTTCGATTTGCGTGGAAAGTTGAATTCCTTTGACATTCCGTGAGTTTACAAGGGACGTTTATTCCCAACTTTTAAGTACATGGGGACTTTAGATTTTCTCTGGATACTTTTGACTGAGCTGCCTATTCCCAGTTTTCAATGAGCACACTCCTCATTGTTGTGAAGATCTGAAATGGCTGTAAATCGATCCCCTGATTTTGATGAATTTTCGAGAAATTCAAGCTTGCCCTATTCCTCAAAATCCTTAATCCGCGAAATCTATCGTGCCGAAAAAATTGCAAAAAATACTCATAGTGCAGGGTAGTCCCTTAGCCACAGAACAACGTTTGGAGCATTTCCATCGGCCTCTTACTTATTCTTTCTAAAACAGATTGCATCGGGTCACTTTTTTGGTTCACCCGGTAGGATTTGCAAACGTTAGAGTGTCGTTTGTTGGTGTGTTTGTTGGTGTGTTTGTTGGGGTGTTTGTTGGTTTGTTGGTGTTGGTGTGTATGTTGTTGGGACAGCACAAAAAAGGGAAGTTGGAATCAAGTTTTCCACTAACATTTTCTGTCCTTATAGATATGCTCCTTTCTTCCTAATTTATAACCAAATCATTTATCTTTGAACGCAATGAGTTAGAAATAATCAGATCTGTTTGTCTTTCCTGTAAGGCAATCCTTTAGAAATACCTGAAAATCGCAGAAAACTCTGCAAGTCGTCTGAGCCGTACTCTGTACAGAGAGAGATCAAAGAAGACCTTTTAGCTATTTTAAGAACAAATCTGTTCCAAACAATATTTTGATACATTTTGTATAACTTTCAAATGCGAGCAATTGTGATAGGAGATAAGATGCCAACTCAGTAGAACCTTTAATATAAAGATGGATAAAAGATATTGCTCGAGCCACATTCTTTTGAAGAATGGCTGAAAGGTCCATTGTTGGGTAAAAAGATAAAGTAGGTCTTTGCATAGTGATATCAAAGCTATTAACATTTGAGTACGATAAACATCCCTGACAAACCGTCAGTAAATTAGCTGAGCTTTATGTTAAAGGAGCAGTGCAAACAGCATGGTATGCCTGTGCAAGGCTCCATTACATCAAATTTGTTGAAATCAGAGGATAAACCTTTTCAACTAAGTGGCCTCGTCTTGGAATTTTCAAAATTTCTTTAGCTTGAGTCCTATGAAATTTCTGACCCCAGATTCACATTCAGTACCCAAATTGTCGTCCAACTGCAAATTTTCATAATTTGTTCTAGCGATTTTAGATTTATGAGGGTGACAAGTTAAAAAATTCGTAAGGGATTTGACCGTGAATAGTGACTGAGTGTGTAAAATTCAACCCCGAACGATGTCGATTGTCAAATCTATGGAGCGTCGTTTGCGTCTTTATTACAAATTGATATATTTTTTATCATACCCTAAATTTCTTTGATATGAGATATTTTGAGTTGTAATTGCTCTACTTAGTATGGCCTTCATATCGTTTCATTATCACGATAAAATTGAAATCGCGAACTCTATGAATGTAAAAATTTGCCTTTAGGCTAAATTTGAGGTGCTGAATCTAAATCTGTGGTCAGAAATTTCATATCAAGAAATTTTCAAAATTTCCAAAACGAGGCCGTTAATTGAAAAGGTGTATTATCATGAAATTTTTATCATGATGTTATATTCACAGGGAGCACAGAGATGAGTTGAATGAATACTGTTCAAAATGTGATGCAATACTAGATGAGATCCATCGACTGCTGACGGGTTTAGAAGAACTTCAAAGAAATTATACTTTCGTATTAACACAGACGAGAGCATTGCATGATGCTTGTGAACAGTCAATTCAAGAGCAGGTATGCTACCTAAGATTTCTGAATTCGTGAAAGGCCAATATGTTTTGGCAGATAAACTTCAGCAAATTGATATTTGATCAAAGTCATATAACTTTGTGCGATTTCTTTTTCGCTCCTTTGCTAACATTGACGCTGAAACTGGTGTTACACAAAGCAAGATGAGCTATTTTATCAAATGGCAATGTTATTCGACGAAACTGCCTTATGAAATTGTCAAGAAGGGCCTATTATTGAAATTTAAGATTGTATTTGTCGGCGCGTGAACTACAATCGACAATTTTTCAAGAATAAGAAGAAAATGAGGATTGAGGATTGACAATGAGGATTGAACTATGATACTTTGCGCTTTTATTTGCAGGCAAATCTCACGGGTCAAGTTGAAGGCATAACAGAGCGATTGATGTATTTCAGCGCACTTGAGACGATAAAGCATGTAAGCTTCCTCTTAATTTTGTTTTTGCATTGTTATTACCTAGCTGGTTAGGCAAAGAGGAACAACACAAGCACGAGTGTGCAGAACAACTCAGGCATGAGGGCACGCCAAAGAATGAGGCACTTGAGCGCGACGGCACATCAACTCTTAAGGCACCAACGCGCCAAACGTTTAGGCACGAAGGTGAAAGTGCATGTGGACACCTACAATGAAGATGACACTGAAGGCATGAATGGCACGCCATTTTCTAGACTTTGGGGGCACATCGACACTGAAGGCACCAAGGCACGCCAAAACTTTATGCATGAGGGTAAAAGGGCGTGTGGCACTTAGGGCACGAAGGGTACGCCATTTATCAGACTTTTTATACTAAGGATTCAATCCCATCGCTTCCACAGTTACAATACTCTCTTCGCAACCAGGATTTTATTGGGCGAATAAAGGCCCCAACAGAAAGATTTAAATGCATTTTCTGTCCTCATTGCTTGTCTGAATGGAATGACCTTGATCCTGAGATCAGACTTGCACCGTCTGTTGCCGTTTTTAAGAAGATGTTTTTATCACTAATCAGACCCCCTGTAAGATTTATCTTTGGCATTCATGACTCAAAAGGTCTATCCTATCTCATTCAACTTACAGTTGGTCTCAACAAATTGAATTTTCACAAATTCAAGCATAATTTTAGGGATACCGTAAACCCAATGTGCCCTACGAACGATGGTATCGAAGATACAGAACACTTTTCTTTGCTTTGCTCTTCCCTTGCAGTACCACGCAGAGATCTCGCTGGACGTTTTGCGTTATTACGACCATTTGGATATACAAATCTCCAAAATAGTGTTCTAATGCAGATTATATGGTGATAAAAGCTTTCCCAACGAAGTTGATAAAAATATACTCCTGCTCTAACTATACAATTTACCCACAAATCTGGCCGATATGACTAGAAAATTGCTTACTCAGGCCCCCACTGTGTGCCCAGGATCTCATTTTCAGGAAACAATTAATAACTCTTTTAAAAATCATCATGCAGACTTGGCAGAGGGCTCATTAGATGCGCGATTATGTACCCGATACAACTGTGTAAAAAATTTTTAATTTTAATGCGTTTTTGGGGGACTGGGACCTAATCTCAATATTGTTGAATTCCAAGCGCTTGGACACGAGAGTAATTTTTTCGCTGCATGTTGCATTGGATATTATCGAATATTATCTGACTCTAAATTCACTTTTTAAATAAAAAAGTATTCTTAAGGTAATCATGCAGCTTTCACTTGTCTTTTCTCTTCGAGTTTTAACGCACGAAGTTACCCCGATGCCAATCTATAACTGCAATCATGTTTACGAGTTTCACCTTCATTGTATGCAAAGAGTCAAGAATGTAATCTCAAGAAGATTTGGGAAGAAACACTTTGAAGGTGCTCCCTAACCTCGTCCCTAACGACAGATTAGTTCAGTTAAAATAAATTGATTATTCATTTTGTGTATGTCATGGAGACAAAGTCTGTTGCAACTGCTTTCACCTATTTTTAACATTATTTTAAATACCCTCTTATCCAGCACTCCCCGCCTCTTGATTATGGTGTGAATTTCGTATCGATGGACCAAATGATCTTTTCCCAAGGGTAGGGTCAGATGATCTAAAAATGTAATAAACACCTCCGGTTGATTTGGTCTGAAGAACATAAAAAATATATTCATAGATGCCACGCAAAGGAATTGTCAGCAGTGCACTTCACACCACAGTGCTCTTGTAGAAAATTCATGATTTGGGGTATTCGCACCCGAAAGGTTGTTGGTTTTTTTATGAAAGTACTATCAGTTGCTTGCGTGAGAATTTTCATATCTGAAATATTTCGCAACACCCCGTGTATATTTTTGTGAAAAGTATACAACATCTAAAACACAGTTTGTGTCTACTTTTAATTGCCTTCAAGATGGAGTGTAGACAGGTTAGCAACGAGGAAGCCTACAAACTTTATCTTGAGGCTTCTCCAACACTGCGAGCACGTTCAAAGAAATGTCAGACAGCTGCCGTTGCTTTCATCCCGAGATATGGGATTGATGAAGGGGAAAGGAAAAATCTAACGTTGAAGTTTTCACGCTTAGTTGACTCCAGGCAACGATGCAAAAATTCTCTTGCATTTTGGAACCAAAAGGTGTTCTACGATTTGAAACAGGAAATAAAAGTACACCCAAAGACGGCAGGAAGACCCGTTACCAAATTATGTGATGAACCGTGTATAAAGACTTCACGCAAAATCTTAAGGGATCAGATTGATCATTTAGAGGAGTTTGCTAAGGAGCAGAAAATCAGTAAAATGAGCGCCCCGCAGATGCTGATTGACGAGTGTCATCGTATATAGCACAAAGGGACGTTAGATCAATCACAACCTGCATCTATCCCAGTTATCGATGCTGTTGCGTTAATTTATAACATTAACTTGTCCATGCAACAATATCAGACTCTCAGATCCACTTGTTTGCCATTTGGTATCAACTTCCCAACAAGAAACCGCATTGATTTGGCCAAAGGAAGCCTCCATCCTCCGATAGCGACATGTCAAATAAAGTCTTCAGTTGACATGAAAGATCTGCTTACCGAAACAGGGCAAGCATTGCTAAGCCAAACAAAAATAGTTGGGAATGAAGCAAAGAAATTTGTCATTATTGGGAAATTTGGATGTGATGGTTCTGGCTCTCATAAAGTGCGACATCAACGCATATATATAGAAGATGCTTTGGAAGAGACACCGCATCTAAATCCCCAGAATGTTTCAAATTTTCTGTTGTCTTGTTATTGCCCATTAGAAATAAAAGAAATAGGGGAATCAGAAGTGCAGGTATGGAAAAACCCTCAGCCAAATAGTATCGCCTTTGCAAGACCAGTATCTCTTACAAGAGCAGAAGAGTCCCGAGAAATTCTTCAAAGTGAGCTGATGCTTCCTTTCGAGTTGATAAGGAATCCTTTCTTAAAGGAAATCAAAAATGCAGATGGGGAAATCAAATATACCATGGAGTTCAAAACAGAGTGTTCGCTGGTTGATGGAAAGATGGTTTCTCTGATTCAAGGTGATAGTGAGGCTTTTTGTCATTTATGCACATCAACTAGAGAAGAGGCTAATAATCACTTGAACATCCTTGCAGGATTTGAAATGAATAAAGATTACAATTCTTGCCAAACTGCTTGGAGAAAACTGAGAAGTGGTGAAATCTGCTATTCGAGTGTTCAGAGACAAGGACAGTGCCATGAGAGTCTGCTAAAGGCAGATCTCCACTGCATTTCTGTGCTCCATTTTAAACTTCGAAGTTTAGATTTTGTGTTGAAGATACTTTATCATCTGGTTGCAGATCATAAGAGCTGGTTTGAAGGTGGAAGTTTGACTCAAAGCTGTTTGAAACGGGCTAAGAAAGAGTGCATTGATAAGGTTTTGGAGAGCACAGGTATTTTGCTGGATAGCCCATGCAGTGGTGGAGGGAACACAAATAGCGGTCCCATAGCAGATCGATACTTTGAACCAGCAAACAGAGAAGTCATCAGTAGCCTCATTTTGAACCGTGCTGATAAAACAGCCTACACTCAGTTACTCTCTTATTTCAATCAAATGCTATCTGTAACACAAAGTGTGACTGATAAAATTGTCAACATAAAGAAAGTGAGGCAACTAGGAATTGACTTAATGCATCATACAAAAAGTGCTTTTCTGGATAACCGTAGCAGGCCATGGATTATGATCACCCCATCAGTGCACCAACTTTGTGCCCATGCATGGCAGCTCTTTGAACTGAACAATGGAAAATCCATAGCTGTTTGGAGTGAAAACCCTCTTGAGAGTTGGAACAAGTACGTACGATCTTTCAAGAGTAGGTCAGCTGCTAGAGCAAGACAGTGCTCAGTCCAGACCAATATCCATGATGTTCTTCGCCGTATGTTGATCAAGTCCCATCCTGACGTCGCTGCAAGGAGATATATACCAAGATGTTCCATATGCAATGAGATGGGTCACACAGCACGATCCAGTATACACAAGAGACCAAATAATGCTTTAACAGAAGAACAGCTTTTGATTGCTTCTTTATACGAAAACTAGGTTGAGCAACTTGTTAATCAAAGTGCATTTTTAGATTTGAGTTACTGAAAATATATCTGTCATTTATCAATGAAATATTTTTACTTGGCTATATTCATACGGTTGCAGATAACATGTAGTCATACGAACCAAATTTTTGACTTTGGATTCTATGCTATTATCCTTTTCTGGTCAGGAATTTTAAATCTGAGCTGAAATTCATCATAAAAGAATGTGATGAGTATGATATCATGAGCATTCTGCTGGGAAAAGTATGAAGCTCGGTTGCCTTGCAACATTCTAATTGCCAGTGTCCAACCTTGGTAGTAAAACTAGGGTCCTGGTTATTTGGAAAGCATCCTTGGAAAGCTTTTGTATTAAATGCATGATATTTGAGGTATGTTCGTTGACAGAGATTTCCATCTGCTGTGAAAAATCTAATTTCGGTGTCAGTAGCCAAGATCAGATTTGAATGTTTAAAATCGCAGCAAATCATATTATCCACGTTTAGCCACGTCAAACTCCTTTATTTTCCTATTCTTAGATGATTATACTTACAAGAAAATATATTGGCTTTGGCGAGTAATACTGAGCACTTTTTAGAAACAGTATTTTTGATGCATCAATAAAAACATGAAAATCAAACGTTGTATTTTTATGAAATAATCTTCATATTGTAAAAAGTTCCATTTAATACCTTAAGCTTGTTCTGAACTTTATTCAAGTAATAGAAGTGATAACCTTTCAGATGAGCCATAGTTTAAATGTTTTGGAGAAGTATAACAGTTTCAATTGCTGTAATAAAAATGGGTAGTTTTCGCCATTAGCTTCATCATATATTGGTTTCAAAAAAGAAGATTTTTCGTAACTTTGAAAATTCGCAGAAAAAAAATCATAAGACATAGCACAAAACAGTTTTCAGTTTCAGGGACTTCAGAGCATTGCCAATAAGAGAAAAATTAAAGGAATCGATTTTAGAAAAATCGATTTTTTAATTGTTTCCAGGTCTGGGCACACAGTGGCCCCGTTCACACTGCTCCGTTTCCATATGAAAACGGAGTAAAACTTCTCCGTTTTTGCCTTGCGTTCATATTGCTCCGCTGTGAAAACGGAGCTTTTCGAAAACGCTAGTGAAAACGCATGAATTTGAAAAAGGTGCGTTTTGAAAAAGATCTGTTTTCAGTGTTAACGCCAAAAACGGAGACATTTGAAAACGCTGCACATTTCTTTGTTAATAGACTGTTGATTACAATGGCTTTCAAAGTCACCATTGGTGCTTTTATGAAAACTTTTAACTAAAGGTATTGTTTTGAAAAGGGGAATAACAACACAGCTTTGCTGGAGCAATGTGAACACCTATCGTTTTCATAGAGTATTTATTTGAAAACGGAGCAATGTGAACGGGCAGAGCGTTTTTATCAACAAAAACCGATAGAAATGAAAACGGAGCAGTGTGAACTTAACCTCAATTATAAGCCATAAAACCACAACCACCGTTTCCCACTCAAGTAAACGTGTAGTCCTGTACGTCTTTTTTATTGCGTCGATCTATAATTCGATACCACTCGATATTTGCATAATGTCTAATTTCTCATCCAATCACTCGAGTTGTTTCGATCGCAAACATTTCTTCTGGTGACATGTAAATTGAGACAGACTGTAGTATTAATCTCTATGTCCCAATGGCCTCGGTGTAGTCATAGCCATTTCCTTCTCGGGGTATCGTTCCAGTAGTATTTTACAGTCTTATAGAAGTTTTTAAAGTTGTGTAGTTTGTAAAACTATATTGTAATTTAATTAGTAGATATAAGAAATTTCCAGACTACGGGGCAATACCATTTGTGTTAAAATCAAAGCTAGTACAGGCATCAAATCTAACATAGATTGTGCGGATGGTTATTGGACTGTCCTTTGATTCGATGGCTAAAAAGGAATTTAAGCTACTATGAAATTATCGTTCAGTGGAGAGCTTTCGTATCTAGATCTTTTTTGGAATTACAGCGATTTCCATTCCGTGCAAAAAATTCACGAGGAATTTTGAAAAAATCGAAGTCATTTCATTTCATTTCATTTCATTTTAAATTATTTATACAGGGTAAAAAACATTCAGTTCATACGGGAGAAAAACTGCTTTACAATGTGCCCTGTTAAAACGGAAAAGAAAAACAAAAAGAAAAAATTAATTACTCAATAAATTCCTAATACCACTTAATGCATTGTCAGATAAATTCCCTAAAAAACCTAATTTTAATTATTCCTATCCAAACGAAAAAAGGAAATTAAATTGCAACAGAGAGGAAACATTAATATATGTTCTTGATGGAAGGAAGTACGTAAAGTTTGCTTTATAATCCTTCCTTTAGTTTAAATTTGAAGTTTGATAGCGAGGGAGACAGTTTGATTTGGTGATCTAGACTATTCCAAACGGTAGCCCCTCGATAAGTCAGTATATATCGTAGGTTGATGGGACGATAGGAAATTTACTGAACTTTCTTGGGCGATAGGAAGATCTGTGTCAAAAGTACACATAGTAACGGCATAATTCAATAGTCATCTGTCTTGACTTTGTCTGAAATTTTGCCTCGTTTAAGTGAATTACTCTGCGAATACAAACATGATTTGGAAGTGCAAGGTCGCGAAATATAAGTTGAGGTCCCATCTACAGGGTGTCTCAAAAAAATTGTTCGACGTTTGATTAAATACTAAAAAATAACGATACGCTGAATGGACCTTTGGTCAAGTCACCCTTCTCCTGAGATTTTAAATTAATTTTTGACACAAGAATCTTGCGAATCCGATAAAAATTCATGAGGCTACAAGCTTTTGAAGTTCAAGTTTGTGCGAAAGCTGAAACCAGAGGCGTCGAAATGGCATTTTTTGGTAAAAGTCCCATAGGTCGTCGTTTCTTTTACTTCTCAATTGTTTCAGGGCGAACCAAGTGCGATTCAAACAGGTATTCCATAACCTAACTGTCAAGCATATGGATGCTTTGAGGAAACAGATTCAGTCTCTCGCCGATTTTGTTTTGAACTACTGTTTTTGGACCTATGCAATGTTAAGGAATTTGGAGAATGATCGCAAGAAATTATTTACTTTAGAAGTCGTATTTGGTTTGCTCTGATATCAACGAGAGGTATGACATTGGATAAGCTTCTCTTACCTCCGTCTTTGAGCTTTTTGCAATACAAGTAATCAGGGGGGTCTCTGGTTTCAGCTATCTCATATTTTTGATCTTCGAGAGCTCGTAACTCAGTGAATTCTCAACCGATTTGGACGATTTTAGTCTCTAAAATTATTTCATAATCTTAAGAACAGGGTTATCTTTCCATGAGTCTGTTCATGCTGTCCTTATTTTTCAATATTTAATCAAACGTCGAACAATTTTTTTGAGACACCCTGCATACCATAAACTGAAAAAAATTTTTTTTTTGGACTCCCGGCAGATTTAGTGCATTCTTCAGTTTTACGGGTTGAGTGGCCGAGTGGCTTATACAGTCTTCGTCAGGTGACTGAAGTTAAGCTTGGTCGGGTGAGGTCGGGATCCGGATGGGTGACCACGGAGGCCTGATCCACGGGGGGGGGGGTACTTGACTAGGGAAGTGACGGGGGTGTGTGGCAAAGCTCTCCACACCCTGTACCCTGTCGCATAAAAAATGGCCCAAAAGTATACCCTGTCGCATAAAAATTTTGCCAAAATCCATTGTTTCAAGAGAAATCTAAAAAATTTCCTTCCACATGATACCCTGTCGCATAATTTTCTTATCAATTGTAATACCCTGTCGCATAATTTTTATCAGAAAAGGACACCCTGTCGCATAATTTTTACCGTAAAAGGACACCCTGTTGAGCGGCACATCCCGTCAAGTCAAGTATGGGAGTAACCCCCCCCCCCGGGGCCTGATCTCACAACTCACCTTGTGATCCTTCGGAAGGGACGTTAAACTAGGGGTCCCATGTCTGGATGCGGCATACACAGTGGGCCTAAATTAGCTTTCAGTAGCTAGAAGTCCTGACAAGTCCACTCAAAACAAATTGAAAACAAACAAACAAACAAACATTCGATATAGATTATTTAACTTAGCATACCGGGTGACTCAAAAAGTGTCCCCCTGTTTACAAATCGTTGCAGCGGAAGAAGTTGCATGGTGATGATGGAGAGTAATTTTTCTAATTGCTAAATACTTGAAGTATTCCTTGCAATTTTTAGGTAGTTTTCAATGAAGGAGTCATATGGTAAATTCAAAAGACTTAAAAAATCAGTCTTTCAGAGCAGCTGGAAGATGGCCTAAAACGCCCGAAATCCATTCCAATTCCTTTTGAGAAATAACATGACTAATAAAATGATGAACTGAATCTGAGACAGAAACTGGAATTGACGTCTTACGTATTGCTCTGAAGAAAAATTATTGGAAAAAGTAAAACTGATAGGTTATGCTATTTCGAGATGTGGTCAAGCGTTTTAGGTCATTGCTGAATGTTATGGAAGACCAATCTTTCGAATCTTTCAAAATTACCACAAGACTAGCTACATTCTTCAAAATTACCAACAAAATACAAAAATTACTTCAACCTCGTAGCTATTAGAAAAGTTAATTTTGATGATTACAGCACAAGTAAATTTATTGCAATGGTCTTTTAAACAGGGGGGGGGGGAGGAATATTTTTGAGTCACCCGGTATATTGTATGTATTGTTAGCTAAGTGAATATTGACTTAAGATACCGAAGCAAAACCATAGCAACAACAACGACAAGAACAGCTATCATTGCTCAATTTATAAGGTCTTTTACCAAAAATGAATGAAATCTTGAGACTGAGTTAAACTAAACATGCCCTATTCAGAAAATAGCTAACAGTAATTTCTTTGCAGAAAATGACTGGAACTACGCTGTCAGTGACTGGTGAATCTTTTGTTCCATTGCTAACGAGAATCGATGAATGCATATCGTATATGGAGAAAAATGTGAGCTACTTTTGAGTATCTTATTTTACAATAGCATGTTCATTGATTACAGGAGACACACATTTATTCTTCGTTTTATTTGAAGTTCTTTATTCAAGGTTCAAATTTATTATTGATGCTACTTTATAATAATAATAATAATAATCAATTTCTTTAAAGTTGGCTAGTACATAGCTAAGTATAGTAAAAACACTAAAATTGCTAATTAAGGCCAACTACTTAAAAATATACAATTTACAAAAAAGTGTGATAAAATGGTTTGATATAAAAATAGCAGATAAAATGGTTTGATGCAAGAAATGACATAAAATGTAGATAATAAAAAGCCCAATCATAAAAATTCATAAAAATCCGACGTTTGGAATAAAAGGTCGACATAGTCTGCAAGAGCATTCTTCACCGTGCCACTTTTTTATCTTTGATTTAAACAATGAGAGAGATTCAGTATTCCTTATATCTTGAGGGAGGGAAAACCAAAGTTGAGGCCCTCTGTATCTGATGGATTCAGATCCAAAATGTACGGTCTTTATACTTGGTAATACAAATTCATTGTTATTTCTTAGCTTATAAATATTATCTCGCTCTCTGAAGATCTCATTCATAAAAGGAGGGTTCAGATTGTTCTGCTTTAGAACTCAGCTTTCAAAAGTTCGCACTACTTGGTAGGCTTTGATTCTAACATTGCTAGCAAACTACATACCCCTTGATAGCAAAGCATTCTTGCTAGGTTTCTTAGTTTTGTTCACTAGCTACCTATTACTCTAAAGTATCGTAATTTCCGATATTCCGACAGTTCAGTTCCTTGATGGAAGGTGAAATGAAGGTGAAGTTGCGACCTTTAGCGCCAAGTGCTGCCATCGCAGTGGTAGAGAAGACCTAATTGAGTCCGCGGCCCCTTGTCATGACGCCCAAATGACGAGACTATACCTGGGATCGAACCCTGTCCGATTGAGTGTTCTGGCTGCAGCTTCAATGGATTACAACAGTTTATGTTCACAGTACTACCGGATGCACCGAAGTAACCGATGCACTTTTGACATGCCACAACAAATCGTATACTGGATCGATTTTGAAGATTTATAAGTTAATATTTAGCTAAGATCCTCAATGCTTTTCGCAAAATGTGCACGTTTATGGCTTGGGCCACATGGATCTTGATTCTGGACGTTATTGCGGTCATTTTCATGTAAAAATTGCACAGTTCCATGATTTGTGCAGCGGAGAATACATCTGACATGTCTCAGACGACAGCCCATTAGATGCTAGTATTTTTTGTGCATTTTTTAGTCTACTATTTTTGGAGCTACAAGCGAGTTTCTTAAAATTTTCGATTTCGAAACCCCTAAAAAACGGTCAAAAGACGTCGATCTAATTTTCTAAAGAATCTACTTGAATGGAAAAAGAGAGAATGTTTTTGTGGTGATTTATAACTTGGTAAAAACTTCATACATGTTTGACCTGATCATGTCGCTTCACTGTTGTTTGTCTTTTATCCTCCTTGACACAAGAACGCAGTGCCTGCATAAAAGTATGAATTCAATGAAATTTCAGATGGAAATACATTCTTTGTATCTTAAAAATTATTTTTACATTCCATCCAACATAGAACTAAGACTAGTGCATTGGATTATGACTAATCCATTTCTGAATCCTAAAATCACTACTAAAACGTTCTCTATTTTTCCATTCACGCTGAGCCTTTCGAAAATGTGATCAACGTTTTTCGACCGTTATTCAGTGTTCTCAGAATCTAAAATTTTAAGGAATTCCCTTATAGCTCTATAAATAGAAAACTAAAAAATTCAATAAAATACAAGCATTTATTTGAGGATCTTAGCTAAAGATGAACTCATAAATCGTCAAAATCAGTTCAGTGTACGATTTATCATGACCTGTCATAAAAAGCATAGTTTATTTTGGCGCAACCAGTAGTTCTGTTGCTCTGAAGACATTATTTCGAGCGAATGTTTGATACAAAGGGAAGGAAGCATCCTAAACTCGGGGGCACGAAGATTTAAGGGCATTGTTTTTCATCGAAGTTAAGGTCCTAAATGGGCACTTTCGCTAACGGTAAGGGCCCTTTTTCGTTACGATTGCAAAATAGTAGGGCATATGTCCTTTGTGTCCCCTAGTTCCTACGTCTCTCATAAAAGTGTCAGCGTATTCTGAAGAGAAACATCAGAATTTTGCCGATCTTTTGCAATCTCCGAGTGAGTTTGAAAATGTTTGGAATTTGCTAAATGCACAATATTGGATTATAAATGAATTTCAATGGACCATAGGCCACGTTATCGTGGAACAGTCGACTTACGTAAGAAAGGCGATTTGCCAATAGATTATAGTTAAGTGAAGTGAAGTTGTTAAAGCTGCGTTTTTTAGCGACATTCGTTGGGATAGCAGAAACAGAGCACTTAATTGAGTTTGTGACCCCATGCCATGACACTCAAGTGGTGGGGCTCTTCTGGGTATCGAGCCCTGTCCGCCTGATTGTTCTGGCTGCAACGTTGGAGGATTACACCACTGCGCCACAATACTTTAATTTCATTTGTTTTAGTTTTCATTGCTCCTGCAGCCGAAACTCTAAGTTCAGCATTGAAACACGATTTTTGTAAACAGGAGTCTTGATGCAAGATAGTGATGCAATGGCCATTCTTTTCAGTTATTTGTTGGTCTTACTCTTGTCATGTTTAGGCACATTATAAAGAAGCGCCGGTGTATTTGATACGGTTCAAGCAATGTTTGAATCAAGCACTTGGAATGCTGAAACAACTTGTTTTCAAAATACTCAGAAGTTCGACAGAACAAGCATCTGCAAGTCTTCAAAAGGTACCACAATATTCAATACTAACGTATTAACGGAACATCGCCTAATTGATCTTTTAGCTAATCTACCAAAGAGTCTGGATCGAGCAATATTTTCATACATTTTTATATGGTCCGATTGAGTGACGTCGCAGCTTCTATCACTATTGTGCACATTCGAAAATTCGTCAGCAAGCATAGAAATAGCGTGCGATTAAGATTCCTTTTTTAGAGAGCTAAAAGGTCCATTGCATTTTGCTCAAGATAGTTACACAGTGAAAAAGCATATTTTATGACATAGAAATCTCGACACTACGCCAGCACATGCAAGATAGCTTGCACTTTTGCTGCAAAATTGATAAAATAACAATGCACTTTGTGCTTGGTAATTGTTGGGGATATGAACAGGCTAAGTTGCGAGCCTCAAGGAATCCTCTACTAGAGCTCCAGATCGCATGCGTGGTAGCGATTTATCTCAATGACGTATTATGCAAATTAGCTTGAAGGTTGAGAACAAGCGAAGAAAACAATAGCGCAGGGACCGCGCAGCCATTGGGCTAGGGGGGCTGTAGCCCCCCCCACTTTTTTCAGAGATAGGTCTAAAAACTTTTACAAATATGGAATTTTCAAGTTCAATCATTTAAATGTATCGATGACAGCGAAGAAAATAACTTGCAAACAAATTTACATGTCAACCGTGGTAACTTTAGCACGTCGTAATCAGGGTCATCGAATTAAGAGCAAGGTCGTTCATGATCTCTTTCTCAGTCTTCTCATACAATACCTGAAAAGAATGGGGGTGTTGATGATCGCGGTCTTCTGGGTACACTAATAGTTGTCACGATATGTGTCTCTTTTGATAGTTCCTCGTCTCTTTTCTCAAAGGAACTGTAACTTAATATGGACTTGAATAAGCACATCTTTAAATAGTCGAATCAAAATAAAGTTACACAAACACACACACACATCTTTCTTTGAAAGGGGCGTTTTCCGACGTTCTAAAGGGTGTGGTCTCAAAAATTTTCCGGGGGCAAGCCCCCGGACCCCCACCTTGCCTTGCTTCGCTCGCCATTCAGCCCCCCCACTTTTAAACCGCTGCGCGGTCCCTGCAATAGCGAAGTTGCGCATGACAGTGTGAGCCCCACCGTTGATTCACTCTCAACAAAGCTGAGTCACAATCGGTCAAAACAATAGGGTCAGCACTTCATCTCCCCAAACAAGTAATTAAAAGTTATGAATAAAGTACCGCCTTTAAAGGCACACTGTCGTGGCTTTGATTGGCTAATCGTGCAGTTGAAATCGCCAACAAAAGACCTGGCCTCTGAACAATTACCAAGCCTTTATGCCCTTGGGTCATACTTTGTTTCGAGAATAAAGGCAGTCAGATCGTTATCGTCTTCATGAATTTCAGTGTACAGCAAAATTGAAAATTGCTGAGACTTGCGTAATTCTATTCTTTTTAATTGTCTTACTTACCCAATCAGCGCCGCGACTGTGTGCCTTTAAGCTCGCAATGAATATGATGATGTAGCTACTAAATTCTTGTACGCATACTTCGTAAGGACCTGCCCAACCCTAATTGATGCGATTTTTGTTTGTATTCATTGCTTTGGACATTTAGGACCACGATCAAGCGCAGGAAGGCTCTTACACTGCTATGTATGGCAAATTCAAAACACAAGCATTCAGAGTAAAAGTAAGCTCTCTTTACATGTCAGTTTTTTTTTTAATTTTCGATGAAAGTGGACAAGGTGAGTGCAACCTTGTTTTAGGCGAGAAAGATTCATCAAAATTTTTGTTACTTAGCAATGATATTCGTAACCCATTATAGGAAGCTACATTCTGTCGGGTGAGCCAGAAAAAAGTTCCCACTCTTGAAAATTCATAGCAGCAAGACTACTTTGTGGCTTTGAATCATTAAAATTGTAATTTAAAGCCGAAAGATCAAAGTTTTTTTTGTGATTTTGCTCATTGTCGTACCAGCACTGGAAGCATTAGTAAATTCAACTTTATAAACATTCTATGGTTGCAAAATGACGGCAAAGGGGCCTCAAGCATTGACCATATCGTAAGACTCTATTCACACCGAAAAATAAGCAATGGGCGTTTCACCTCCCTCAAGAAATATAAGGCATCGATTTTCAAAAAAATATGGAAGATTTTCAATCCCATTGCAATTAATGTGCGGAGGATATCTCTCACCCATTAGAAGTTGCATTTCCTTCAATGTTCTGTGCGAGGAGTCATTCATGCTTTGATCGATGTTTTAGGCCATTTTCAATCATTTTGCAACCATGAAATTTTTGTATTTTTGAATTTACCTATATTTGTATTGCTCACGAGACAACGAGAAAATCACGAAATTATTTCAGCCTTTTGGCTATTAACTAGGATTGGAATCATTCAGATCTATGAAATACTCTTGCTGTTATGAATGGCATTTTTCCGGCTCATTCGGTACAAATGCTAGATTTACAAGCATAGGTTCCATATCTTGGGGGGGGGGGGGGGTAGGTGTAAAAATTGTATCATCTATTTCTTTGAACTGAATTGAACTGAATTGGAATGAATTGAACTGAATTGCTTCAAACAAGCTTTGCTTCTTTCGCTATGATTCTCCCATTGGACGTTTTTTAAATCTGCTATAGCTCTAGAATAAGAGTGTTTTCTTCTTTTTCAAGAGTTCAAGAAAAAAATTCTCATAGATACTTAAAACCATCTTAGTTTCTAAAATGTTTAAGGCAACATTTAATGAAATCCCAATAAGCTATAGTTTACTGACGTCGACAGTAAGGGATGAGAAAGAAGTGTGTCGCTCTTCTAGTTTATATGATGTTAGAAGTTTGATGACGACATATCCTCAGATGAGTTGACATATAAAGGTCCCGTTTGCAGGAGACAGTTTTCATTTCATATCGGATTGGCCTTCTGTTTACACAAGACCGTTTCTATTTCACATATCGGATTCGCCCTCTGTTTACACAAGACCGTTTTCATTTCATATCGGATTGGCCCTCTGCTTAAACGAGACCGTTTTCATTTCATATCGGATTGGCCCTCCATTTACACAAGACCATTTTCATTTCATATCGGATTGTCCCGCTGTTTACACAAGACCGTCTTCATTTCATATCGGATTGGCCCTCTGTTTACACAAGACCATTTTCATTTCATATCGGATTGTCCCGCTGTTTAAACGAGACCGTTTTCATTTCATATCGGATTGGCCCGCTGTTTACACGAGACCGTTTTCATTTCATATCGGATTGGCCTTCCATTTACACAAGACCATTTTCATTTCATATCGGATTGGCCCTCTGTTTACACAAGACCGTTTTCATTTCATATCGGATTGGCCCTCCATTTGCACAAGACCATTTTCATTTCATATCGGATTGTCCCGCTGTTTAAACGAGACCGTTTTCATTTCATATCGGATTGGCCTTCCATTTACACAAGACCATTTTCATTTCATATCTGATTGGCCCTCTGTTTAAACGAGACCGTTTTCATTTCATATCGGATTGGCCCTCTGTTTAAACGAGACCGTTTTCATTTCATATCGGATTGGCCCTCCATTTACACAAGACCATTTTCATTTCATATCGGATTGGCCCTCTGTTTACACAAGACCGTCTTCATTTCATATCGGATTGGCCCTCCATTTACACAAGACCGTTTTCATTTCATATCGGATTGGCCCTCCATTTACACAAGACCATTTTCATTTCATATCGGATTGGCCCTCCATTTACACAAGACTATTTTCATTTCATATCGGATTGGCCCTCTGTTTAAACGAGACCATTTTCATTTCATATCGGATTGGCCCTCCATTTACACAAGGCCATTTTCATTTCATATCGGATTGGCCCTCTGTTTACACAAGACCGTCTTCATTTCATATCGGATTGGCCCTCCATTTACACAAGACCATTTTCATTTCATATCGGATTGGCCCTCCATTTACACAAGACCATTTTCATTTCATATCGGATTGGCCCTCTGTTTACACAAGACCGTCTTCATTTCATATCGGATTGGCCCTCCATTTACACAAGACCATTTTCATTTCATATCGGATTGGCCCTCTGTTTAAACGAGACCGTTTTCATTTCATATCGGATTGGCCCTCCATTTACACAAGACCATTTTAATTTCATATCGGATTGTCCCGCTGTTTAAACGAGACCGTTTTCATTTCATATCGGATTGGCCTTCCATTTACACAAGACCATTTTCATTTCATATCGGATTGGCCCTCTGTTTAAACGAGACCGTTTTCATTTCATATCGGATTGGCCCTCTGTTTAAACAAGACCGTTTTCATTTCATATCGGATTAGCCCTCTGTTTAAACGAGACCATTTTCATTTCATATCGGATTGGCCCTCCATTTACACAAGACCATTTTCATTTCATATCGGATTGTCCCGCTGTTTAAACGAGACCGTTTTCATTTCATATCGGATTGGCCCTCTGTTTACACAAGACCGTCTTCATTTCATATCGGATTGGCCCTCCATTTACACAAGACCATTTTCATTTCATATCGGATTGGCCCTCTGTTTACACAAGACCATTTTCATTTCATATCGGATTGGCCCTCCATTTACACAAGACCATTTTCATTTCATATCGGATTGGCCCTCTGTTTAAACGAGACCATTTTCATTTCATATCGGATTGTCCCGCTGTTTAAACGAGACCGTTTTCATTTCATATCGGATTGGCCTTCCATTTACACAAGATCATTTTCATTTCATATCGGATTGGCCCTCTGTTTAACGAGACCGTTTTCATTTCATATCGGATTAGCCCTCCATTTACACAAGACCGTTTTCATTTCATATCGGATTGGCCCTCTGTTCAAACGAGACCATTTTCATTTCATATCGGATTGGCCCTCTGTTTAAACGAGACCGTTTTCATTTTATATCGGATTGGCCCTCCATTTACACAAGACCATTTTCATTTCATATCGGATTGGCCCTTTGTTTAAACGAGACCATTTTCATTTCATATCGGATTGGCCCTCCATTTACACAAGACCATTTTCATTTCATATCGGATTGACCCTCTGTTTACACAAGACCGTCTTCATTTCATATCGGATTGGCCCTCCATTTACACAAGACCGTTTTCATTTCATATCGGATTGGCCCTCCATTTACACAAGACCATTTTCATTTCATATCGGATTGTCCCGCTGTTTAAACGAGACCGTTTTCATTTCATATCGGATTGGCCTTCCATTTACACAATACCATTTTCATTTCATATCGGATTGGCCCTCTGTTTAGCGAGACCGTTTTCATTTCATATCGGATTAGCCCTCTGTTTAAACGAGACCATTTTCATTTCATATCGGATTGGCCCTCCATTTACACAAGACCATTTTCATTTCATATCGGATTGGCCCTCTGTTTAAACGAGACCGTTTTCATTTCATATCGGATTGGCCCTCCATTTACACAAGACCATTTTCATTTCATATCGGATTGGCCCTCTGTTTAACGAGACCGTTTTCATTTCATATCGGATTAGCCCTCTGTTTAAACGAGACCATTTTCATTTCATATCGGATTGGCCCTCCATTTACACAAGACCATTTTCATTTCATATCGGATTGGCCCTCTGTTTAAACGAGACCGTTTTCATTTCATATCGGATTGGCCCTCCATTTACACAAGACCATTTTCATTTCATATCGGATTGGCCCTTTGTTTAAACGAGACCATTTTCATTTCATATCGGATTGGCCCTCCATTTACACAAGACCATTTTCATTTCATATCGGATTGGCCCTCCATTTACACAAGACCATTTTCATTTCATATCGGATTGGCCCTCTGTTTAAACGAGACCATTTTCATTTCATATCGGATTGGCCCTCCATTTACACAAGACCATTTTCATTTCATATCGGATTGGCCCTCTGTTTAAACGAGACCATTTTCATTTCATATCAGATTGGCCCTCCATTTACACAAGACCATTTTCATTTCATATCGGATTGGCCTTCCATTTACACAAGACCATTTTCATTTCATATCGGATTGTCCCGCTGTTTAAACGAGACCGTTTTCATTTCATATCGGATTGGCCTTCCATTTACACAAGACCATTTTCATTTCATATCGGATTGGCCCTCTGTTTAACGAGACCGTTTTCATTTCAAATCGGATTAGCCCTGCATTTACACAAGACCGTTTTCATCTCATATCGGATTGGCCCTCTGTTTAAACGAGACCATTTTCATTTCATATCGGATTGGCCCTCCATTTACACAAGACCATTTTCATTTCATATCGGATTGTCCCTCTGTTTAAACGAGACCGTTTTCATTTCATATCGGATCGGCCCTCCATTTACACAAGACCATTTTCATTTCATATCGGATTGGCCCTCTGTTTAAACGAGACCGTTTTCATTTCATATCGGATTGTCCCGCTGTTTAAACGAGACCGTTTTCATTTCATATCGGCTTGGCCTTCCATGTACACAAGACCATTTTCATTTCATATCAGATTGGCCCTCTGTTTAATCGAGACCGTTTCCATTTCATATCGGATTGGCCCTCTGTTTAAACAAGACCGTTTTCATTTCATATCGGATTAGCCCTCTGTTTAAACGAGACCATTTTCATTTCATATCGGATTGGCCCTCTGCTTAAACGAGACCGTTTTCATTTCATATCGGATTGGCCCTCCATTTACACAAGACCATTTTCATTTCATATCGGATTGGCCCTCTGTTTACACAAGACCGTCTTCATTTCATATCGGATTGGCCCTCCATTTACACAAGACCGTTTTCATTTCGTATCGGATTGTCCCGCTGTTTAAACGAGACCGTTTTCATTTCATATCTTATTGGCCTTCCAGTTACACAAGACCATTTTCATTTCATATCGGATTGGCCCTCTGTTTAACGGGACCGTATTCATTTCATATCGGATTAGCCCTCTGTTTAAACGAGACCATTTTCATTTCATATCGGATTGGCCCTCCATTTACACAAGACCATTTTCATTTCATATCGGATTGGCCCTCTGTTTAAACGAGACCGTTTTCATTTCATATCCGAAAAGGCCCTCTATTTACACAAGACCATTTTCATTTCATATCGGATTGGCCCTCCATTTACACAAGACCATTTTCATTTCATATCGGATTGGGCCTCTGTTTGAACGAGACCGTTTTCATTTCATATCGGATTGGCCCTCCATTTACACAAGACCATTTTCATTTCATATCGGATTGGCCCTCTGTTTAAACGAGACCATTTTCATTTCATATCGGATTGGCCCTCCATTTACACAAGACCTTTTTCATTTCATATCGGATTGTCCCGCTGTTTAAACGATACCGTTTTCATTTCATATCGGATTGGCCTTCCATTTACACAAGACCATTTTCATTTCATATCGGATTGGCCCTCCATTTACACAAGACCATTTTCATTTCATATCGGATTGGCCCTCTGTTTAAACGAGACCATTTTCATTTCATATCGGATTGGCCCTCTGTTTAAACGAGACCGTTTTAATTTCATATCGGATTGGCCCTCCATTTACACAAGACCATTTTCATTTCATATCGGATTGGCCCTCTGTTTACACAAGACCGTCTTCATTTCATATCGGATTGGCCCTCCATTTACACAAGACCATTTTCATTTCATATCAGATTGGCCCTCTGTTTACACAAGACCATTTTCATTTCATATCGGATTGGCCCTCCATTTACACAAGACTGTTTTCATTTCATATCGGATTGGCCCTCCATTTACACAAGACCATTTTCATTTCATATCGGATTGTCCCGCTGTTTAAACGAGACCGTTTTCATTTCATATCGGATTGGCCTTCCATTTACACAAGACCATTTTCATTTCATATCGGATTGGCCCTCTGTTTAAACGAGACCAATTTCATTTCATATCAGATTAGCCCTCTGTTTAAACGAGACCATTTTCATTTCATATCGGATTGGCCCTCTGTTTAAACGAGACCGTTTTCATTTCATATCGGATTGGCCCTCCATTTACACAAGACCATTTTCATTTCATATCGGATTGGCCCTCCATTTACACAAGACCATTTTCATTTCATATCGGATTGGCCCTCTGTTTGAACGAGACCGTTTTCATTTCATATCGGATTGGCCCTCCATTTACGCGAGACCATTTTCATTTCATATCGGATTGGCCCTCTGTTTAAACGAGACCATTTTCATTTCATATCGGATTGTCCCGCTGTTTAAACGAGACCGTTTTCATTTCATATCGGATTGGCCTTCCATTTCCACAAGACCATTTTCATTTCATATCGGATTGGCCCTCTGTTTAACGAGACCGTTTTCATTTCATATCGGATTGGCCCTCTGTTTAAACGAGACCATTTTCATTTCATATCGGATTGGCCCTCTGTTTAAACGAGACCGTTTTCATTTCATTTCGGATTGGCCCTCCATTTACACAAGACCATTTTCATTTCATATCGGATTGGCCCTTTGTTTAAACGAGACCATTTTCATTTCATATCGGATTGGCCCTCCATTTACACAAGACCATTTTCATTTCATATCGGATTGACCCTCTGTTTACACAGGACCGTCTTCATTTCATATCGGATTGGCCTTCCATTTACACAAGACCATTTTCATTTCATATCGGATTGGCCCTCTGTTTAACGAGACCGTTTTCATTTCATATCGGATTAGCCCTCTGTTTAAACGAGACCATTTTCATTTCATATCGGATTGGCCCTCCATTTACACAAGACCATTTTCATTTCATATCGGATTGGCCCTCTGTTTAAACGAGGCCGTTTTCATTTCATATCGGATTGGCCCTCCATTTACACAAGACCATTTTCATTTCATATCGGATTGGCCCTTTGTTTAAACGAGACCATTTTCATTTCATATCGGATTGGCCCTCCATTTACACAAGACCATTTTCATTTCATATCGGATTGGCCCTCCATTTACACAAGACCATTTTCATTTCATATCGGATTGGCCCTCTGTTTAAACGAGACCATTTTCATTTCATATCGGATTGGCCCTCCATTTACACAAGACCATTTTCATTTCATATCGGATTGGCCCTCTGTTTAAACGAGACCATTTTCATTTCATATCGGATTGGCCCTCCATTTACACAAGACCATTTTCATTTCATATCGGATTGGCCTTCCATTTACACAAGACCATTTTCATTTCATATCGGATTGTCCCGCTGTTTAAACGAGACCGTTTTCATTTCATATCGGATTGGCCTTCCATTTACACAAGACCATTTTCATTTCATATCGGATTGGCCCTCTGTTTAACGAGACCGTTTTCATTTCATATCGGATTAGCCCTGCATTTACACAAGACCGTTTTCATTTCATATCGGATTGGCCCTCTGTTTAAACGAGACCATTTTCATTTCATATCGGATTGGCCCTCCATTTACACAAGACCATTTTCATTTCATATCGGATTGTCCCTCTGTTTAAACGAGACCGTTTTCATTTCATATCGGATTGGCCCTCCATTTACACAAGACCATTTTCATTTCATATCGGATTGGCCCTCTGTTTAAACGAGACCGTTTTCATTTCATATCGGATTGGCCCTCCATTTACACAAGACCATTTTCATTTCATATCGGATTGTCCCGCTGTTTAAACGAGACCGTTTTCATTTCATATCGGATTGGCCTTCCATTTACACAAGACCATTTTCATTTCATATCAGATTGGCCCTCTGTTTAAACGAGACCGTTTCCATTTCATATCGGATTGGCCCTCTGTTTAAACAAGACCGTTTTCATTTCATATCGGATTAGCCCTCTGTTTAAACGAGACCATTTTCATTTCATATCGGATTGGCCCTCTGTTTAAACGAGACCGTTTTCATTTCATATCGGATTGGCCCTCCATTTACACAAGACCATTTTCATTTCATATCGGATTGGCCCTCTGTTTACACAAGACCGTCTTCATTTCATATCGGATTGGCCCTCCATTTACACAAGACCGTTTTCATTTCGTATCGGATTGTCCCGCTGTTTAAACGAGACCGTTTTCATTTCATATCTTATTGGCCTTCCATTTACACAAGACCAATTTCATTTCATATCGGATTGGCCCTCTGTTTAACGGGACCGTTTTCATTTCATATCGGATTAGCCCTCTGTTTAAACGAGACCATTTTCATTTCATATCGGATTGGCCCTCCATTTACACAAGACCATTTTCATTTCATATCGGATTGGCCCTCCATTTACACAAGACCATTTTCATTTCATATCGGATTGGGCCTCTGTTTGAACGAGACCGTTTTCATTTCATATCGGATTGGCCTTCCATTTACACAAGACCATTTTCATTTCATATCGGATTGGCCCTCCATTTACACAAGACCATTTTCATTTCATATCGGATTGGCCCTCCATTTACACAAGACCATTTTCATTTCATATCGGATTGGCCCTCTGTTTAAACGAGACCATTTTCATTTCATATCGGATTGGCCCTCTGTTTAAACGAGACCGTTTTCATTTCATATCGGATTGGCCCTCCATTTACACAAGACCATTTTCATTTCATATCGGATTGGCCCTCTGTTTACACAAGACCGTCTTCATTTCATATCGGATTGGCCCTCCATTTACACAAGACCATTTTCATTTCATATCAGATTGGCCCTCTGTTTACACAAGACCATTTTCATTTCATATCGGATTGGCCCTCCATTTACACAAGACTGTTTTCATTTCATATCGGATTGGCCCTCCATTTACACAAGACCATTTTCATTTCATATCGGATTGTCCCGCTGTTTAAACGAGACCGTTTTCATTTCATATCGGATTGGCCTTCCATTTACACAAGACCATTTTCATTTCATATCGGATTGGCCCTCTGTTTAAACGAGACCAATTTCATTTCATATCAGATTAGCCCTCTGTTTAAACGAGACCATTTTCATTTCATATCGGATTGGCCCTCTGTTTAAACGAGACCGTTTTCATTTCATATCGGATTGGCCCTCCATTTACACAAGACCATTTTCATTTCATATCGGATTGGCCCTCCATTTACACAAGACCATTTTCATTTCATATCGGATTGGCCCTCTGTTTGAACGAGACCGTTTTCATTTCATATCGGATTGGCCCTCCATTTACGCGAGACCATTTTCATTTCATATCGGATTGGCCCTCTGTTTAAACGAGACCATTTTCATTTCATATCGGATTGTCCCGCTGTTTAAACGAGACCGTTTTCATTTCATATCGGATTGGCCTTCCATTTCCACAAGACCATTTTCATTTCATATCGGATTGGCCCTCTGTTTAACGAGACCGTTTTCATTTCATATCGGATTGGCCCTCTGTTTAAACGAGACCATTTTCATTTCATATCGGATTGGCCCTCTGTTTAAACGAGACCGTTTTCATTTCATTTCGGATTGGCCCTCCATTTACACAAGACCATTTTCATTTCATATCGGATTGGCCCTTTGTTTAAACGAGACCATTTTCATTTCATATCGGATTGGCCCTCCATTTACACAAGACCATTTTCATTTCATATCGGATTGACCCTCTGTTTACACAGGACCGTCTTCATTTCATATCGGATTGGCCTTCCATTTACACAAGACCATTTTCATTTCATATCGGATTGGCCCTCTGTTTAACGAGACCGTTTTCATTTCATATCGGATTAGCCCTCTGTTTAAACGAGACCATTTTCATTTCATATCGGATTGGCCCTCCATTTACACAAGACCATTTTCATTTCATATCGGATTGGCCCTCTGTTTAAACGAGGCCGTTTTCATTTCATATCGGATTGGCCCTCCATTTACACAAGACCATTTTCATTTCATATCGGATTGGCCCTTTGTTTAAACGAGACCATTTTCATTTCATATCGGATTGGCCCTCCATTTACACAAGACCATTTTCATTTCATATCGGATTGGCCCTCTGTTTAAACGAGACCATTTTCATTTCATATCGGATTGGCCCTCCATTTACACAAGACCATTTTCATTTCATATCGGATTGGCCCTCTGTTTAAACGAGACCATTTTCATTTCATATCGGATTGGCCCTCCATTTACACAAGACCATTTTCATTTCATATCGGATTGGCCTTCCATTTACACAAGACCATTTTCATTTCATATCGGATTGTCCCGCTGTTTAAACGAGACCGTTTTCATTTCATATCGGATTGGCCTTCCATTTACACAAGACCATTTTCATTTCATATCGGATTGGCCCTCTGTTTAACGAGACCGTTTTCATTTCATATCGGATTAGCCCTGCATTTACACAAGACCGTTTTCATTTCATATCGGATTGGCCCTCTGTTTAAACGAGACCATTTTCATTTCATATCGGATTGGCCCTCCATTTACACAAGACCATTTTCATTTCATATCGGATTGTCCCTCTGTTTAAACGAGACCGTTTTCATTTCATATCGGATTGGCCCTCCATTTACACAAGACCATTTTCATTTCATATCGGATTGGCCCTCTGTTTAAACGAGACCGTTTTCATTTCATATCGGATTGGCCCTCCATTTACACAAGACCATTTTCATTTCATATCGGATTGTCCCGCTGTTTAAACGAGACCGTTTTCATTTCATATCGGATTGGCCTTCCATTTACACAAGACCATTTTCATTTCATATCAGATTGGCCCTCTGTTTAAACGAGACCGTTTCCATTTCATATCGGATTGGCCCTCTGTTTAAACAAGACCGTTTTCATTTCATATCGGATTAGCCCTCTGTTTAAACGAGACCATTTTCATTTCATATCGGATTGGCCCTCTGTTTAAACGAGACCGTTTTCATTTCATATCGGATTGGCCCTCTGTTTACACAAGACCGTCTTCATTTCATATCGGATTGGCCCTCCATTTACACAAGACCGTTTTCATTTCGTATCGGATTGTCCCGCTGTTTAAACGAGACCGTTTTCATTTCATATCTTATTGGCCTTCCATTTACACAAGACCATTTTCATTTCATATCGGATTGGCCCTCTGTTTAACGGGACCGTTTTCATTTCATATCGGATTAGCCCTCTGTTTAAACGAGACCATTTTCATTTCATATCGGATTGGCCCTCCATTTACACAAGACCATTTTCATTTCATATCGGATTGGCCCTCCATTTACACAAGACCATTTTCATTTCATATCGGATTGGGCCTCTGTTTGAACGAGACCGTTTTCATTTCATATCGGATTGGCCCTCCATTTGCACACGACCATTTTCATTTCATATCGGATTGGCCCTCTGTTTAAACGAGACCATTTTCATTTCATATCGGATTGGCCCTCCATTTACACAAGACCATTTTCATTTCATATCGGATTGGCCTTCCATTTACACAAGACCATTTTCATTTCATATCGGATTGTCCCGCTGTTTAAACGAGACCGTTTTCATTTCATATCGGATTGGCCCTCCATTTACACAAGACCATTTTCATTTCATATCGGATTGGGCCTCTGTTTGAACGAGACCGTTTTCATTTCATATCGGATTGGCCCTCCATTTACACAAGACCATTTTCATTTCATATCGGATTGGCCCTCTGTTTAAACGAGACCGTTTTCATTTCATATCGGATTGGCCTTCCATTTCCACAAGACCATTTTCATTTCATATCGGATTGGCCCTCTGTTTAACGAGACCGTTTTCATTTCATATCGGATTGGCCCTCTGTTTAAACGAGACCATTTTCATTTCATATCGGATTGGCCCTCTGTTTAAACGAGACCGTTTTCATTTCATTTCGGATTGGCCCTCCATTTACACAAGACCATTTTCATTTCATATCGGATTGGCCCTTTGTTTAAACGAGACCATTTTCATTTCATATCGGATTGGCCCTCCATTTACACAAGACCATTTTCATTTCATATCGGATTGACCCTCTGTTTACACAGGACCGTCTTCATTTCATATCGGATTGGCCTTCCATTTACACAAGACCATTTTCATTTCATATCGGATTGGCCCTCTGTTTAACGAGACCGTTTTCATTTCATATCGGATTAGCCCTCTGTTTAAACGAGACCATTTTCATTTCATATCGGATTGGCCCTCCATTTACACAAGACCATTTTCATTTCATATCGGATTGGCCCTCTGTTTAAACGAGGCCGTTTTCATTTCATATCGGATTGGCCCTCCATTTACACAAGACCATTTTCATTTCATATCGGATTGGCCCTTTGTTTAAACGAGACCATTTTCATTTCATATCGGATTGGCCCTCCATTTACACAAGACCATTTTCATTTCATATCGGATTGGCCCTCCATTTACACAAGACCATTTTCATTTCATATCGGATTGGCCCTCTGTTTACACAAGACCATTTTCATTTCATATCGGATTGGCCCTCCATTTACACAAGACTGTTTTCATTTCATATCGGATTGGCCCTCCATTTACACAAGACCATTTTCATTTCATATCGGATTGTCCCGCTGTTTAAACGAGACCGTTTTCATTTCATATCGGATTGGCCTTCTATTTACACAAGACCATTTTCATTTCATATCGGATTGGCCCTCTGTTTAACGAGACCGTTTTCATTTCATATCAGATTAGCCCTCTGTTTAAACGAGACCATTTTCATTTCATATCGGATTGGCCCTCCATTTACACAAGACCATTTTCATTTCATATCGGATTGGCCCTCTGTTTAAACGAGACCGTTTTCATTTCATATCGGATTGGCCCTCCATTTACACAAGACCATTTTCATTTCATATCGGATTGGCCCTCCATTTACACAAGACCATTTTCATTTCATATCTGATTGGCCCTCTGTTTAAACGAGACCGTTTTCATTTCATATCGGATTGGCCCTCCATTTACGCGAGACCATTTTCATTTCATATCGGATTGGCCCTCTGTTTAAACGAGACCATTTTCATTTCATATCGGATTGTCCCGCTGTTTAAACGAGACCGTTTTCATTTCATATCGGATTGGCCTTCCATTTACACAAGACCATTTTCATTTCATATCGGATTGGCCCTCTGTTTAACGAGACCGTTTTCATTTCATATCGGATTAGCCCTCCATTTACACAAGACCGTTTTCATTTCATATCGGATTGGCCCTCTGTTTAAACGAGACCATTTTCATTTCATATCGGATTGGCCCTCTGTTTAAACGAGACCGTTTTCATTTCATTTCGGATTGGCCCTCCATTTACACAAGACCATTTTCATTTCATATCGGATTGGCCCTTTGTTTAAACGAGACCATTTTCATTTCATATCGGATTGGCCCTCCATTTACACAAGACCATTTTCATTTCATATCGGATTGACCCTCTGTTTACACAAGACCGTCTTCATTACATATCGGATTGGCCCTCCATTTACACAAGACCGTTTTCATTTCATATCGGATTGGCCCTCCATTTACACAAGACCATTTTCATTTCATATCGGATTGTCCCGCTGTTTAAACGAGACCGTTTTCATTTCATATCGGATTGGCCTTCCATTTACACAAGACCATTTTCATTTCATATCGGATTGGCCCTCTGTTTAACGAGACCGTTTTCATTTCATATCGGAGTAGCCCTCTGTTTAAACGAGACCATTTTCATTTCATATCGGATTGGCCCTCCATTTACACAAGACCATTTTCATTTCATATCGGATTGGCCCTCTGTTTAAACGAGACCGTTTTCATTTCATATCGGATTGGCCCTCCATTTACACAAGACCATTTTCATTTCATATCGGATTGGCCCTTTGTTTAAACGAGACCATTTTCATTTCATATCGGATTGGCCCTCCATTTACACAAGACCATTTTCATTTCATATCGGATTGGCCCTCTGTTTAAACGAGACCATTTTCATTTCATATCGGATTGGCCCTCCATTTACACAAGACCATTTTCATTTCATATCGGATTGGCCCTCTGTTTAAACGAGACCATTTTCATTTCATATCGGATTGGCCCTCCATTTACACAAGACCATTTTCATTTCATATCGGATTGGCCTTCCATTTACACAAGACCATTTTCATTTCATATCGGATTGGCCCTCTGTTTAACGAGACCGTTTTCATTTCATATCGGATTAGCCCTCCATTTACACAAGACCGTTTTCATTTCATATCGGATTGGCCCTCTGTTTAAACGAGACCATTTTCATTTCATATCGGATTGGCCCTTTGTTTAAACGAGACCATTTTCATTTCATATCGGATTGGCCCTCCATTTACACAAGACCATTTTCATTTCATATCGGATTGGCCCTCTGTTTAAACGAGACCATTTTCATTTCATATCGGATTGGCCCTCCATTTACACAAGACCATTTTCATTTCATATCGGATTGGCCCTCTGTTTAAACGAGACCATTTTCATTTCATATCGGATTGGCCCTCTGTTTAAACGAGACCGTTTTCATTTCATATCGGATTGGCCCTCCATTTACACAAGACCATTTTCATTTCATATCGGATTGGCCCTTTGTTTAAACGAGACCATTTTCATTTCATATCGGATTGGCCCTCCATTTACACAAGACCATTTTCATTTCATATCAGATTGGCCCTCTGTTTAAACGAGACCATTTTCATTTCATGTCGGATTGGCCCTCCATTTACACAAGACCATTTTCATTTCATATCGGATTGGCCCTTTCGGAGAGCATTGTTTCATGAATGAAACGGTTTGCAAAAATATTCGAAAAAATCAATGACATTTTGTAGATTCCTTTCTTTTGAGACCTTGCATAACAAAAGTACATTGTATTACAATGGCTTCAATTTGCTTGGCCGAACAACAACATTCGAACTCTCATTCTTTCAGACTTCTCATTCTTTTAGCATTTTTCTCTGCGAAGTCTGCCAACTCTACCGTTTTCAGAATGCGTATTCTTTGCGCATTTCTTCTCTGCGAAGTTTGCTAACTCTACCATTTCCGAATTTGCGTTCTTTTAGTAACTGACATTTTTCTCTGCGAAGCTTGCCGTTTTCAGAAGACTTCGCAGGCTTCAGATGCCCAAAAGAATGTGCCGTAATTTTCGTACGGGATTGGGGATGGCAATCCGATATGAAATGAAAGTGATGTCGTGTAAACGGGAATTGCAAATGCTGTAATTGCAAAGATAATCGGGATTCCCGAAAAGTCCAATTATGCAATTATGATCATGAAGTTAAACGCTTTTCAATCAATTTAGTTAAAAGAAATAGGCCACAGAATTTTCATAAACCTTTTTACATCGATTTGAAGATTGCGAACCTCAAGCGTGGTGGGTAAAAGTCTGTTTCGAGCAAGCAGAAAAGGTTCTAAAAGTGTTTAGAAATTGCAAGATGATGATTTATTATGTCACTGCTTTATTAACCAGGCGAGCCAGAATAAAGTTCCCACATTTGAAAATTCATAGCACCAGGAGTACTTCACCGATTTCAATTATTTGAATTCTAGTTAGAAGCCAACAGATCGAAGTATTTCGGTGATTTTTCTCGCTGTCTTACCATACTAGAAGTATCGGTAAATTTAACTTTTTAAAAATTTCATGGTTGCGAAGTGACTGAAAAGGGCCTAAAACAATGATCAAATTACAAGGTCTCTCCTTACATAAAACGATAGACAATGGACGTTACCTCTCTCAAGAGTTATACGACATCAGCTTTCAAATAGATACTAAAGAGTTTCAGTCCCATAGTAATAAATGAGCAGTGCATATCCCTAACCCACAGACAATTGCTTTTTCTTTATCGATCTGTTCGAGGCGTCCATTATGATTTGATCAACGTTTTATGCCAATTTTCAGTCATTTGCAACCCTGAAGTTTTTATGAATTTAAATTTACCTATATTTCTAGTGCTCTTGAGACAACGAGAAAAGTCACAAAGATACTTCGATCTTTCGGCTTTTAACTTGAATTTAAATGATTCAAATCTGTGAAGTACTCTTGACGCTATGAAGTTTCAAAAGTGGGAAGTTTTTTCTGGCTCATGCGGTAGATTGTTGATTGACATTGTTTTCTATATCAGTAACTTTATCCAACAATGTCTCGTATCTGATTCTGGAGGAAAGATCACATTGTTGTTATGTTATTCTTTTCATGTAGAATATCATGGAACAAGTAGAGCCTAAGCATGAATCGCATCCGGAGTGAGTAGCCTGCATCATAACGTAGCCATTGACTTTTGTCACCACACGCCAACACATCAGAAGTTTATAATTTTCGTCCGTCTCTCTGTCAGTGTATGTTCCATAGATAATGTTTCGCTGTAATATTATTTCAATCATAGTTATTGCTACCATTTTTTCGTGCTAAAATAATGACTTTGTTTTCTTCCCCCCTGAGCTCAATCTGAAACATGAATGATTTTGGTGTAGCACAAAAGTTTATTTTTGCCAAAATTTGCTAAAGATTTGGAAGCATTCATAAATTATGATATTCATTATCTTTTTCCTCAACATATTTAAATGTTCAGAAGGTGAAAGTCCCCCTTGATCAGATTTTAGTTTTGTCTCTTGTCCTTACTGTAGCTAAGTCGACAATTAAGAAAACAAGATCAGTTATGCCATCCATCCTGTTTCTCGCATTCTTATTAACAAGTTTTTGATATGTTTAATGTTTTCTTTTTGCATATTCAAGTTGCCGCTGATGTTATAGTTTTGTTTCTATACCATTTTCGTCCGGCGCTTGAAAAATCCTGACCCCTGAATGTCAAAGCAATGATATTGAAAACTGCCTTGTTTTATCCCCGATATGTCAAATTAGGTTCAGTAATTTAACCGGCTTTAATCGCGAAATAGGAGATTTTCTGCAGAAAGCCCCTTTCGAAAACCTGCAAAAACGGGTGAAAACACCAAGCAAGATTTCCCTTTGACCCCCTTCTTAGCAATAATGACTCTTGGATGTATTCATGTATTTTGTCCTCATGGGAGAATGGAATCCCCCTGAATAAGTTATTCTAACTAGGGGGAAGACCTTTCAACCCACCAAAAGGAAAGCACGTTCTAAGGCGTGCTGAAAGTCATCGCTGTGAGGTAAACACATAAGGGATTCTTGCTTGTAGTTTTAGCACGTTTTTTAAGGTTTCTCAGAGGGATTCATTTTAGAAAATCGCTTACAGAATCTGAACGGAGTTACCAATTTTCGCAAGGAAAATTTCTAAAAATAATTGAACATGTTAGCTATTCAATCAGGTATTGCAAAGTATCATTGCATATATACTCAGGGAGTAGTAGCCTTTCAAACGCCGGGCGTTTTATTTTTACTCACCTGGTAGTGTCTTTCGAGGGCTTGATTTTATATTCTTCTTGTAGATATGAATCATTTATTCAAGATTGTCAGCAAAATTATTTCGAATGTCGTGGACAGATCTTGCAGCCTTATGTTTATTCAACGATACAAAAACTAGCGAAACAACATACACGAAATCAATGCACTCTTGTGAGTAAATTTTTTATATATACCTCTCAAAAAAAGTACCCCCTTTTAACTGGATATAGGAGCGAAACAATAAGATATTATTACTCTTGAAGTGAACAGCTAAATTTATCAATCTTCAACTTAGATTCATATTCCTTGGTTTTAAAAATCGTCTACCAAACCCCGGAGATGCAAGCTTGCAAAGTCTAAATTTACAGTGCACCCGAAACCAGAGGTTTTGTAAAAGGGCCTAGCCATGATTTTATATCACAGGCATATTCAAAAGAATCCGAACTTTGACCTTTAGCTTTTTCTTTTGAAAAGAATTATGCCCTGAAATGCTTCAATTGTTGTACAAATAATTATTCCTTTGAGGAATCAATCTGTGCATTGCCTTCCATCCCGAGTGTCAAAGAAGAAGAAAAGAGCACATGCATGTTCATTTTGGAGATGTGGCACGACGTTATCATTCTTGAGCCTGATTTACATTTGGTCGTTTGGGTCGTTAGGGTCGTGCAAAAGGACCCAAAAGACAAGACGCAGGGTTTGAGTCCTTTGTATTTTGGGTCTTTCTGCCCGATCTTAATGAACCTAGCGGCCTAGTGTGAATCAGGCCTTTCCGCATCTTCAGTATATTTTTTTAATCAGGGCGATGTCCACGAGTCTTTTATTCTTTTCAAAGGCGAAAAATGAAAGTTAATGTTCACAGGTGCTTTGGAAAAGATCCATGATACAAATCATGGCTAGGCCCTTTGCCAAACCCTCTGGTTTCGGGTGCACTGTAAATTTTGAATTTGCAGGCTCGTATCTCCGGTGTTTGGTGGACGATTTCTAAATGCAAGGTATATAAATCCAAGTTGAAGATTGATAAATTTAGCTATTCACTCGGAGAGTAATAACATCTTATCGTTTCGTTCCTATTTCCAGCCAAAAGGGGGTACTTTTTTTGAGACACATGATAGATTTTTCTACTACCTTACTAGCTCTGTTTATTCTATTAATAGTTCTGGAAGTTCAATTACCCGTTATCAACCTCTTTAAAGTTGGCTAAATTTTTTTCAAGGTAGCCAATGAAATTTAAACGATTGTACGCTAATTGATGCCAGCTGAAGTACATTGTATTGAAAGAACTTTTTAAATCTGAAAACTACAAGATATAAGTGTAGCATGAGTATAGAATGGTATGAGTGTAGAATAGTGAAACCCAAATTTGGTACAAACGTGGTATGACCTAGTTCCTAATTTCACACTTGAACCTGACAATGGATTCCGAGTTTTCTGCTGCAGGACATAGCATTAGTTTGAAGACTTGTTTTGAAAGATTCTGAAAAGAAACTTTCAGGAATGGCAACGGCTCATGCAGTTGCAGATTTTTGAACTTTCACCAAAAAGAAGTTCGTCTTTCACTGAGCTGTCTTTGACATGGGGGGGAGTAATTTTAATAGACAAATAGGCGGGTGAAATTACGCCCTAAAAATTGTTTATATAATGATACTCCAAAATTTATAGGTCTGTCACAATGTATACCCTACAATCCTCGCCAAAACCCTTATCACAAAACGGAGAAAAGTAAATCTGAAGATTAAATGCCCCCCTTTACCCACCAAGTCAATGTTGTTGATTTCTGTAACTCAGAAAAAATCATGCAGCACGTCTCCTGAGACAAGACAAACAACATTGACTTGGGGGAAGCGGGGTTTACAGAATGTTTCAGTTGAATTAGTAGGCACTGTGATTTTTGTCGAAAAATGCTGAAAATCTTTGTTTGTGACAAGAGGTTTTGGTAAGGATTGTAGGATTGTGACAACAATCCAAAATATTAACCAATTATGTGAAATTTGATCAAAGTCAATACCTTCAAGGGTTATTTTTTTGAAATGACCCCCCAAAATTTATGTCTAATTGTGATTTTACGAAAAATGACGCCCTAAGATTTTTTCTCTCCAAAATAGGCACCCCCAAAAATGTTACATCCCGTACCAGGATATATTAGCTCCCGGGATCCTTCTACACGGTAGGAAAAGTGAAGTCAGATATTAAAGAATGCAAAATCTTTCCTTCCTGACAATTGCTCATAAATCTGTGGTATGTTTGATGTACACAGGCCCACTGCCAATTAGGAAAACCATCCCTTAGATAAATTTCCTCATCTTTCAGTTTCGATCCGGATGCTCATTTCTCGTACATGTGTGCCAAGATGAATACCAGCTTTATTTTGAATTTTTCACCAAGAGAAGCGAGGGTCTTGAGTGAGTATATCATTCTGACATTATATTTCAAATACCAAAATGATAAATTTTTGAGTTTGCGAACCCTAAAACTACGATTTATAGACTAATTTTGATGACCCGTAGTTATATCATGTGGTCGAGAGTTGATCTTATTGAAATTGCTTAAACCTTTCTAAACTTAAGGCGATTGTGCATGTAGGCAGTAAAAGAGAATACTAAAATGCTAAACAATCCTGGAAAATGCTAAAAAGTTCGATCAGATGACCGCTGATTCTCAGCTGGAGAATATTACCGTGTTGGATGCTAGAAGTGTTTAATTGGGCCTCAAAATTGTCTTGTCGAGTCTGCACGAGGAGATACAATTTCAATTAATCACTCATTTCAGAAAGAAGTTTAAAAGAGTATCAAAGGTAAATTAAAGCCTTTGTTAGAGGAAAATGTTAACATTTCATAATTATTTAGTAGATTTTTGCAGCTTGATCTTTCAAACACTTGGCTCATATTTTGCCCTCCTATTACGACGCCTTTCCTTTTGTAGCCTGTTATTGGAGGGATTCTGTAATTCTCTATATGAGACATTTCGACCGTTGATCATACACATGACGCATATGGAAACTCTTGCAGAACTATGCAACATACTTAAAGTAAGTATGACTCTATGCGCCTTTTGCTAACTTTTCCTACAGTGGCTGTGCAGAGGGATCGCCTTGAGATTGATAGCAAGATTTAAGTCAGCCCATTTTAATTTGAATGAAGGTTTACCAATATCGTTTTCATTTCTTGCCTGATTGGGGATAGCAATCCGATGTGAAGTATTCTGTTTGCATGATACCGTATTTTTATATTTCGTATGGGGCTGGGATTCTGTTTGCACGGAAACGCTTCGCGGTGCATTGCTATTGTTTCACTGTTTCCTCGCGCATTCTGCGCAGCACCCCAGGTGAATGAGAGAGCAGGTTTCCTATTGAGGTAGAATTGATAATGAGGTTTCCTATTGATGTGATACTGGATTAGACCGTATGAATCATTCCGGACTGGTTTCATGCCACTTTCAGAGGGTTTTCATTTGAAAATGCAAAAAGGGTTTGAAATATATCAGATTGGTGCGTTCTCATGTAACCAAGAGATCAATCCGATTTGAAACCAATCCAATGTCGTGTAAGCAATAGGCCAAGCCGATATGAAAACGGTATCCTGCAAATGGGGCCAAAGGCACCCGGCTGACCGCGTGATTGATGGTATATAACATTTAAATTATCATATTTTCTTACAGGTAGAGATGCTAGAGGAACATATTGCAAGGAAAGGTACTTGACGATCGTTTTAAAGGCAGTTTGTCATGTATCTGATCACTCTGATCTGATTGATTGCAATCAGAGAGTGCCGCGCTCCCTGATCGCAATTATGTCAGAGCTCAATAAAATGGATGTCTTTGTCAAACTTGGTGTTTTAAACAAATAATTGATGATCTTTGTCATACTCTACGGTCAGAAGAAACTGATTGAAATGTGTTACCGTTTTGTTCTCCTTTGCTTTGTATTGCCCGTACCGCCGAATCAGCTTAGTTACAGACTGCCTGTAAGTCTTGTAGCAAGTCGAATTTTATCGGTTTGTCGTGAAATAAACATATTTAATTGGCATTCCTCTTGATTCAGTTTGACTTATGATTTGACCACATATTTTAGGCCCTTTGTCTGCCTTTTTGCAGCCAAAAAATTTTCATAAAGTCGCTTGACCTATGTTTTTCTTGCTCATAAAGATCCGAACAAAATCCCAAGAATACTGCTATCTTTCTACCGTCAATCAACATTTGATTCATTCAAATCCATCCAGTACACTAGGTACTTAGATGTTTCAAACGCGCTGTCTGGCGCAACTGTTATTAAGTTGTAATTTTAAGCATATGGCTACTCAAAGATTTCAGGCTGTTTAGGAAATTAGTTGTAACCGGTTACTTCTAATTTCTTCATTAAAATCAACTGTCAGATGAGTATTGGTCGTAGCATTCTCATATTAAAATGGGTGGTTAGACACCTCAGTTGTGCTTCATTGCCACTTTATTCTTTTGCGGAATATGAAACTTTTTGCTACTACGAAGGAGCTAGCGTATCAAAAGCTTTAAATTTCCTCCGCAGAAACATATAAATTTTCCTCCGCAGCAGCATATACACCAAAACATAACTGCGGTCTCTAACTACCCATGATATTACGAGCAATTACACACTGCTGGCCTGCTGGCCAAAGTTCAACATTCAATTCTATTCCAGTGCAACTGTTATAGTTAATCTGTCATTCCCTAGTGTGTTTGATCAGTGTTTCAAGTAGATTCCGAAAATCGATGCTATTTTGCGTAATTTTGAGTCATTAACTTGTGACGTCACAATAATGTTTCTCGAAAACTTGGAAATATTAGGAATAAAGTCCACATCCGTATCTATCCGCACAAACATGGTGCGAAGTTGTAATTTATACGATTGGATGAAGAATTTTTATTTCACAACATGTCCACACCGCCTCCTCCAAATCGTTCAAAGCAGGCCTAAATCTTCGATAAAATTTCTTCTGAAAGATACTAAAAACCAACAGAAAACATCTGAGAATAATTTTTTCGCCTCTTTGACAACACAAATGGTTGCCTAAGCAGTAAAAGTACCAAGCTGAGTTTAATTTTAATCGCTGTGGAACTTGAACATCAATGAATTCAATCCCAATGTTTTGGCCTGTTTTGAAGGATCCCGAGAGGAAACAGAATCGCTTGTAACGTAAGAACAGCATAAACGATTTTGGTCAAATAATCTACGTTATCTAAATTGACATATAAACTACAGTGGAAGATTTAATTTGAGGGAGCCTATTGAATATCTAACAAAATTTAGGCTTGCAGACATTTTGACTTTTCCTTTTTACTTTCCGGTAGTTCTGATGCCTTATTGCAAGCCAGTCAGTTTCAAGTGTATATCTACTCTCCTTTAGCTGACCAGCTGTCTGCATTTGAAGTCATCATTTCACAGCTATTAGAAGATGTTCAAGAAAGACTTGTTTATAGAGCACAGGTATGAAATGGACTAATGATCTCATTCTTGCTATTCTTTTCAGATTTATCATTGTACAGAGTGTCTCAAAAAAATTGTTCGACCTTTGATTAAATATTGAAAAATAATGACAACATGAACAGGCTCATGGAGAGATAATCCTGTTTCTGAGATTATGAAATAATTTTAGGGACTAAAATCGTGCAAATCGGTTGAAGATTCACTGAGTTACGAGCTCTCGAAGATCAAAAATATGCGATAGCTGAAACCAGAGACCCCCTAGATTACTTGAATCGCAAAAAAGCTCGAAGGCGGAGGTATGAGAAGCTTATCCAATGTCATACCTCTCGTTGATATCAGAGCAAACCAAATACGACTTCTAAAGTAAATTATTTCTTGCGATCATTCTCAAAATTCCTTAACATTGCATAGGACCAAAAACAGTGGTTCAGAACAAAATCAGCGAGAGACTGAATCTGTTTCCTCAAAGCATCCATATGCTTGATAGTTAGGTTATCGAATACTTGTGTGAATCCCACTTGGTTCGCCCTGAAACAATTGAGAAATAACAGAAACGACGGCCTTTTGGACTTTTACCAAAAATGCCATTTCGAGGCCTCTGGTTTCAGCTTTCGCACAAACTTGAACTTCAAAAGCTTGTAACCCCATGAATTTTTATCGGATTTGCAAGAATCTTGTGTCAAAAATTAATTTCAAATCTCAGGACAAGGGTGACTTGAACATAGGTCCATGTAGCGTATCGTTATTTTTTAGTATTTAATCAAACATCGAACAATTTATTTGAGACACCCTGTACTGGGCGTCACAAAGAAATTATGGATTTGGTTGGCTCTGGTGATGTGAATTTAGCTTTAATGGCTAATCACTCTCAAAATGTCCCTAGATTAGGTACTTCGTTTGTTGGTATGGGTTCTTTGATAGCAGAAGTTCCGGTTGCGCCAAAATAAGATATCCACTTTTGACAGGCCACGATAAATCGTATAGTAGACAGACTTTGAAGATTTATGAGTTAATCTTCAGCTAAGATCCTCAATTCGATGCTAGCATATTTTTATATTTTTTGGTTTTTTTTCGATTTATAGAGCTATAAGCGAAATCTTGGATTTCGAGAACGCAGAAAATGACCCAAAAAACATTGATCAAATTTCTAGAGACTCAACATGAATTGACAAATAGAGAAAATGTTCGTGGTGATATGGGAATTTAGAAGTTGATGAGTTATAATCCAATGCACGTGTATTATTTCTATGTTGGAAGGAATGCAAAAAATGTATTTCCTTTCCAAATTTCATTGAATTCATACTTTTATGCAGGTACTGCGTTCCTCTGTCAAGGGGGTAAAAGACAAAAAGTAATGAAGCAACATTATGAGGTCAAACAAACATGGTCTTGATCAATTTCTCAATCCCCGAATCGCCACAAAATTGCTCTCTTTGTCATTTCATATTGAGTCTTTAGAAAATTTGATCAATGTTTTTTGGGTCACTTTCAGTATTTTTGAAATCAAAAATGTAAGAAACTCGCTTGTAGCTCCATGAGCCGGAGACTAAAAAACGTACAAAAATACTAGCATCTAATTACAGTCAAACGACCTCAAGCGTTGGATGAGTTTTCAAACACCCGAAGTGTAACTTCGTAATTCAAATTGGCGCCAAATTTTAAATCTTGAGTATCGTGTTGCGGTTTTCTATTTCTGTTACGCACGCCAAACGTAATTCTGGAAGGTAAATACAGTTTCTCAATAAGACTTAAGAGATCATATTTGATTTTCGCTCTAACTTTGAATATCATTTTGGGGATAGGGATTGTTGTTACGAATTGTTGTATTTGAAAACTTCTCTATGTGGCCCAGACAACGATGGAAATGAGTTATACACTTGTCTGGGAACCAAACTGCAAAGCCATGGCTTTCCTCTCACTAGATGAAGACTATCAAGAAAGGCTTTTGTACGACGTAAAGGAAAGGTCTATGGGGTCTATGCACTATGCTAAGGATTGAAAGAGCTACTGCCAAACATTATTCGTTTCTTTGCAAGGATGTTCCCGTTAGCAGTTTTCGGGTGCGATAAGTTGGCAGCGATAAGAATTGAATCTGCAGATAAGGAATAAAAACTTCACATCCAAGAGACTACGAAAAAGCATTGATAATTTGCTATCAGCCTTCTCATGTAATAAGGCAGGGGTGTGCCTGGAAAGTGGACCCCATCAGCTTTATTTGCAACAGGCATGTCTATTTTAGTTTCTAGTTTAGTTTGAAAGTGAAATCTGAATGTTCAAATGGATTTTCGTGTGGGCTTTCATATCTTCAAACAAGACCTTACCACACTCTCACCACACTGAATTTTGGTTTAATCTATGTCCTCAAAACTCGGAAGGAATTGCCAATTTGAATTCCATGGTTACACTTTGGATATTTGAAAACTCATCCAACGCTTGAAGTCGTTTGACTGTAAAGGTCTTAGCTAATGATTAACTCATAAATCTTCAAAGTCGGCCCGTGTACGATTTATCGTTGACTGTCAAAAGTGCATAGTTTATTTTGGCACACCCGGTATTATCTTGAAAGCTCACATTTTCCTCCTACCGCAAAGCAGAGATTTGGCCTTTTGGCCCCAACAAATTCGTGAGACGCAGCGAATAAGTCCACCATGAACTTCATAAAATTTGAATAATATTAGATCTTATCGCATTGTATCTGCCAGAAATCTCTCGTCTATCAACTGTGGGGCAGTTTCTTAATTCCTCTTTGATGTAAGTTTCTAATTTTGATGTGAGGAATTTGTTTAGGTTAAAAAGCTAAAGCTCTGGTTTGGAGGTGGATGCAAATTTGATCTTTCGAGATTAATAGTTCTGATCTCAAAGCACCAGTACCAACAAACAAGGTATCTGTTTTCAAGTTAGTTATCGAGGAATATTTTGAGGGTAATTATTGTTGTTGTTGTTGTTGGTGTTGTTGCTGTTGTTGTCCTTCAGGTCGCTTGACCCCTGGTGATGCCATGAACCTGCCGTCTCCATTCAGCTCTGTCTTTGGTGTCTTTGTTGAGCTAATAAACATTTCTTGGTGTCATTGTCTTAATATTGTCAGAACACTTTGCTGCAGGTCTTCCTCTACCTCTTTTTTCCTTCAATTTTTCCTTGCATTATCAATTTTTCTAAACTGGTCAATTGCCTCTTTCTGATGGTGTTCAATAATAATCTTTCTGTTTTTATTTAGCCTAATACCCATTCATTCTTTCTTCTCGATGTCCACGGCACCCTTAGGAGTCTTCTTCATACCCAATGTTCAAAGGCTTCAATCTTTTTCATTTCTGCTTTTCTTATTATCCATGTCTCTTTTCCAGCCATTGATTAAAGCTAAGTTCACATCGCCAGACCCAAATAAATCCTTATTCTTCTCTTTCGGACACCCGTTATGAAATCCCTTTGTTTTAACTTCTAAAAGTCCGTTTGGCAGTACATTTACCTCGTAATGAAAATGGTAGTACAACTGATACGAACTGTCGGATCTGTTGTGTTTATTTTCGGTTTTATGGGCCGGACGGTCTTCCTTGTCAGTGGGAAGTAATGCGTCTGTGTGCGGTTCATTTTCTCAACTGTGGGTAAGGAAACTGCTAGCTTTAACAAAAACATAATTTTGATCTCTCCTGGAGCTTTTGCGTTATTGACCAATCAATATTCTCTACAATGTTTTAAGACTGAAATATTCATTGCCATTTAACTTAAGTTTATGCAACATAGCCACTCTATTGAGCCTTGCAGTTAATTTTCATGTTCTGTATCCAAATTCCCATTGAAATTAGCAGGGTAGAAGTATTAAGTATTATGTAACATTAGGTACAGAAGATTTGGGATCTTTGCCTGATTTTATCTTGACCGTGCGACATCTGAAAGTTTCGCTTAAGAATTATGTATCAGTTTGTTCAATTCACAGACTTACATCCGAAATGACATTGAGAGTTATAAGCCTGCTGCTGGTGACTTGGCTTATCCTGACAAACTTATGGTCGAGGTAAACTCAATTTTGTTCGTTTTCAATAGTGATTTCAGTCATGGGCAGTTTTTGACACCATCATCGCGTTGTCTGAACTGCCAACGAAATAATCATAGAATAAGATGATTTACTCATCACACCCTAATATTTTTGTTTGTGTGCTTTTCCGTCATCGTAAGCTCAAATTTTAAATTGCAAAGTTGCAAGTCAATCAATGAAGTTTTAGTTCTAAAAGTCAATCAATGAAGTTTTAGTTCTAAAATTTCAACAAGATTCCACCTCCGTTGTGGCTGCGGGGCCATTTTTGATTTTCATCATTCAAGTCAGGTAGCAGCACTTGCAAGATCAGACAATTTTGACAAGTTGCGAGGCAGAATGCTGTTGTAGTTCAGTTGCCATAGACATTTTGACTTATTAAAAAAAGAAGTTTGGATCGAGCGTCCAAATCTGGTAAACTTGCGAAGGAAAATGGATGCATGACCCCCGTTCTCGGTATAATGAAGGTAGATGTGGCATAAAGTTGCTTCGGATTTCAGAACACTTTTTAAAGAGTTTATTATTTACAGATTTGCGCAAAGTGAGTTAGCGATGGTTCAGTTTACGTAGAGGCAAGTGTTATTGTTCCTTTTGCTTTGTTATCGTTATTTTCATTATTCATTGTTAGCTAACATTTCTTTCAATTGGATGACGACGGTTGAAAACAGCAAACTTCGATTTGCAATTCGCACAATGAAACCCTTGCATGCTCGCACTTTTGAGCTGCTAACAATGAACGAAAACAACGACAAACAAGGCCAGAAAGCAGACAAAACTTCCCGCGTATGAACTAAATCATTCCTAACTTGCTTTGAGTAAAGCTAACTCTCTGAAAAGTCTTCTGAAATTCGAAGAAACTTCTTGCCACTGTCAGCTTCATTAGACGGAGACTGGGTCCATGCTTTTGTTTTCTTGCACAAGTTTACCAGATCTGGATGCTCGATCCAAACTTTCAATAAGTTAGAAGGTCTTTTTGAAACTTGATCTTCGGTATGATGACGGAAAACCACATAAAGACACAACGTTTGGCTGGGTAAGTAAATCATACACTTGTCTAGGAAAGTAAATCATCTTATTTCATAGTTTTTGCGTGGGCAGGTTGGAAATCACAACAATAGTGCTCGCATTGCCCATGTGTCAACTGTTCTTACAAGACAATAAAGTTTATGACCTCTCCCAGATCGTTCTATCCATCTTTCGGATTAAGACTGTTGGAGTAGGAAGTTTATTTAATATTCGTTAAAGGGAAGGAGACGCCCAAATTAACTACGCAAGAGCGGTTTGCAGTTGATAATTGAACAGAAAACCTGTCCATCACTGATATCGGCCTGATTACTTTAGTTATTTATATCTTTTATATTGATCTTTTATCACTGTCTTTTATATTTACATTCATGAATAGTCATGAACATCGAAAAATAGACTCAGTGAACTTAAATTTAATCTTTAGTGATCCGTTATGATAAACTGGTTGACCCAATAAATCTTGCAGTATCTGATTTATTTCAAATTGGTCCAGAACTTGAAAATACAAAAATAGAGTTTCAACATCGGCGAGATTCGTCTATTGTTGGTGATTTTGTGGAGACATGCAGTATAGTTTTGGTCATTCAGTCCGATTGTTTCTATTTCCATCCCCAGGCTAGCAGTGTGATGGAGAAAACCGAGGAAGGAAAAGAAGCCAAACCATGTATGGGAATTTTTTGAACTCCTTTTTGTGTTTGAAAAGAGCTTTGACCAGCAAACCCTCTAAATACTTGTATCTGGTATTCGTTGCAGTATGTCGCCATGTGTTTCCTAATTTCTAGAACGGACCATGAAAACAATGTTCCTATATGCTTTGTCCTTTTTTAACTTACATTTAGGTATATAAGCACGAGGAAGATTGGGTTGAAATGGACAGCACGGTTTTAGCTGTTATTCAACTATAAACTACTTGTTTTCACTAGGAATCATCCCATTGCAAAATTTAACGTGACCTGTAAAATGAAGGTACTTTCTATCAGCGCAAGCAACATCTCAAAGTTACTTCATCACTGGACCCCTCATTAATGAATCAAAAAGTAAGCTTATTTTCGTCGCACCTCAATATTCAGGGTCAGATCTTTATGAACCTCCTTGGGCTAGTTAACTCATCCATCTTAGAAACGATTCTGCCTCAAATAGTATTCATAGCTCCACGGCACTTAGCACGGTACATTCACTTTAATCAAGAAAATAGAAATATTTTCAAACAGTGATCGATCTTGAAATATTTTTATAAATTTTTGCGCGTACTTGATGTACACCATTACCATGTTCGCGCATTCGACAGTTTTGGATTGGAGTTCGTATCTGAGTGGGTTATCTTCATCGTAGATTCAACCGTTGCAATGGTAGATCAGCAAGCCATGTGGTATCCAACAGTTCGCAGAACATTAGTTTGTTTATCAAAGCTGTATAATTGCATTTCTGTAAGTGAACGGTCGTGGCGTCTATTTTACTATATTTTTTGGGAGGGAGAGGATGGAGTAACGTATAAACGATGAAGCGTTTTATATTTTATCTTTGGTTTACTGGTATTTTGCAGATTCCCGTAAGATTAGTACGTTACATATGCATCTGGAGTTTTGGTATTGTACAAACCTCTCTGAATAGGCGTTTCTACTATTCCTCGAGGGTAACTACCATGTTGCCATTTTTGGGGTGCTTCATTGTTGACTTGTTGAGCCAAGTTGCTTGAAGCTTTTTAATACAAGATGTATCTGACTCCACCACGTTGATTCTTATGCGTAATGAAGGAGCTATGTGTTTCAGTACAATAAACCTGTTTATCAATGCTTTTAAAGGGCTTCCAATTCACGCTTTTGTTTGCTAATCATCGGTTCTTCTTTCGTAGAAAACGACGTTTGAAGGCATAGCACAAGAAGCTCTTTCAATTTGTATAAGGACACTTAAAAGTGCTTCGAAATCAATTACTGAACGAAAGGTAAGTCGTAGGAGTCTTTCCATAATTCCACCAGAACATAAGTTTACTCATTATCGATATCAAGGGTAATAGTTTGCAACACACGTTGATGCCAAGTTTAAAATTCATATGTGAGGCAACAGGTGAGCAATAAGGAACTCCATTGGCAGACTATAGGGCCTGTTTGAGTTTTGAGCCCGGGCTGAAATTTCAGCCCGTTTACCCGAGGTGAAACTTCATCCCTCCTTTACGGTCACTTTGATACTATGAAGAAGGTGGACGCAAAGAAAAAGACAGATTTTTGGCACACTGAGGCCTTTTGAACCTACGTTCTCATCAGAGTGTGACTTTACATTAGGGTCAAATGCTTGTAAATATCGGTTTGCCATTACATGAAAATCCTCCCCCCCCCCTCCCACTGGCTGAGTTTCACCCGAACTAAAGATTCCGGTAGCCGAGTTGAAACGTTAATGCCATAATTAATATGCTTATCCCCATTGTTTCGCTTTACATGCGCCCATGTAATGGTAAATATTTTTGAAATGTTGGTGTAAAATTGTTTTTAACCTGATTGTTTTTTGTCACTCATACTAGGACTCACAACCAAACAGATTCAAAACACACACTAAAATCGTACGAATAGTCTTGAGAATGATGGATCATCTTATATCCTTCGAACGTCGAAAGAATAATCGAGCGTCCCTTGGAATCTCATTTTTCTTCGAAGAGTCAGACTCTGATATTATCAGCCAGTCAAGTGTTCTGCATAGGCACGTGGTCAAACCACATGAAAAAAGGAGCGATATGTTGGGATGCACCCTAAACTTGTCGCATTTGGCCTAATTAGTCTGTGTTTTGAAGCTCTATTGCCATCAGTCTCAGTTTGGAGCCATAGCCATCATTCGGGTAAGGAATCTGGTCTTCGTTGTTTAGTTTTTCGAATTAACAAGAATCTTTTCTTTATTTGGCAGGGAGCAATAAACGGACATTTATTTTTCATAAAGCATTTACTAATTCTAAGAGAGCAGATAGCACCGTTTGATGTTGACTTTGCTGTGAAGGAAGTTGCGTTGGATTTCACTAAAATGAAAACTGCTGCCTTTGGTTTGTTGTCAAAAGGAACGAGATTGCTCAGTCTTAGCACTAACAATGCTATTCTAGAGTTCTTGTTGGAGGTAAGCCTCTTCCGGAAACTTTAGTTGGTAAAGTGGTAGATGTATTCAATACTTCTCATCCTAATTTGTCAACTTAGCCAGTTCCTTTTTCATCGCTCAAACAAGAATGCATGATATTACTCCCTGAAAACTGCACGTCATGAGACCCAATTGCGTACTGTATGGGGGGGGGGGGGTAATATTTAAATCTGATCCCCAGGCAACTGCTTTGTTGCTGTCGTTGTGCTCAGTAACGCAACATCATTTGTTGTTTACTGCGTACCGTGTAGTATAATAACAAAAAATTCACTTGTTTTTGTTATTTTTATTGTTATACTGCACCGTATATAATATACAATCAATAACGGTGCTTACTTGCCGTACACCAACAGCAAAAAGGCAGTTGCATGGAGAGCAGATCTGAAAATTGGCCACAGGGATGAATAGTATTAGTATACTTTATGGTAATAAACTAAACCATCATTCAAACCAAACAGAAAATATAAATATAAAAACAAACACTGTCGGGTAGCATAAAAACGTTTCGATTAAAATCTTCATCAGTACTTTATGGTACTATCTATCCCTGATTAGCCATCCGCGTGATACGCGATTGAGCATTGTGTGAATGGACCAGGGATTTCAGTTTAAACCAACAATCAAGTGTGGTTTAAGTAGCATTTACAAATGCATTCTAAACATCCAAAATTTCGTAATATGTTTAATGCTTAGCTGGAGTCCCAGCGGGGTACTCCCATACTTGACGTGATGGGATGTGCCACTCAATAGGGTGTCCTTTTACGGTAAAAATTATGCAACAAGGTGTCCTTTTCTGATAAAAATTATGCGACAAGGTATTACAATTGATAAGAAAGTTATGTGACAGGGTATCATGTGGAAGGATACCTTTTAGAGTTCTCTTGAAACAATGGATCTTGGCAAAATTTTTATGCGACAGGGTATACTTTTGGGCCATTTTTTATGCGATATGGTACAGGGTGTGGAGAGATTTGCCACACACCGCCGTCACTTCCCTAGTCAAGCATCCCACCCCCGGGGGGCTGGAGTGTTGTTTACAATCTTTCTAACTGCTGTGCTATTCTGTCTTTCTTCACAGGGAGTACCTCAGTTAACAGAGTACTGCTTGGATTCGAAAAAGGTATTGAAGACTTGCTATTTCACAATTCATGGTTTTAACTGAATTTTATTCTGAGTGACATTTGCTGCAAATCACTTCCATCGTATTCGTTAAGAATAGTACAGAGTGGCGCAATGCATATGACTAAGACACATGGAAGAACGAGATTAATTCCTAGACCAATTTTACATTGTAGTGGTACGGTTTTGATCCGTTTCAAAGTTGTTACGGTTTAAAGCGTTTACGCTGCTCCTAAGCAAGATTTATCTGTAGATGGAAGGAACAAAAGTGTTATTGATTGATAAGCAAGAACAGTGTAAACGAGAATCTGATCTGTTTCAATTTTGTTACGGATCCAAAGCTGTATCGGCACAATATAAACAAGGGTCTTATAGCGATACCATCGAAAATGAGACAAATAACTGTACGTACTGAAATATCTTTCTTCAGACCTCATTCACAGTATGACTTGCCTGATGAAAATCTTTTTGTATTGGAACATGTCTTGCATAGTGCAAATTGGTATTCAATGCCAGGAATCTCTTATTCTAGGTACCTAATTTGTGAGTTATTCATGGCACTATAGTTTTGCAGGTGTTTGAAAACTTTGAAATAGGCACAAATAATTTACGGGAATCGTTGATACTGTTATATAGTTGTGAGTGGTGCTAAGGAAACATTGTTTGGATACAAGATGTAGTCGATCACCGCCGGTAGATTTAAATAGAGCCACTCCACGAAATACAAAGGATCATGTAATCATGAAACATGTGAAGAAAACTTGAATCTTTGAACGGAGGTGGCAAGAAAATTTTCTTCCGATTGGCGTAATTGATCAGTCTTCTGGAACCACACATCGGTAAGGCTTTGCGCACTGAATTTGTTTTTTGTATCGTCCACAAATTGCGGTCTTGAATAGAAGACGTCTTCTCTCTTTTATAATCGCTGGGACCACTTGATCACTTGTAACATTAATATGTAGTGTGTTTATACTGCTGTAACTGTAGCATCGCTTCTAATGCTTTAAACAATTATGATAAACTATTTCGAGCTGAAGGATGGAATTTTTCACTGCGTTTCTTGATCATCTGTTTCCTTCGTTCCCCATAATCCTTTGCTGTCTGTGAATAACTTTGTTGGATTACTTACCCCCATTTAGGTTAGGTTATCCATCATTTGGTTTTGTATAGAGACATAGCCGATGCTTTTCACTGATTTTTAACTCTTTTCTTATCAGGAAGTGGACAATGAATTGAAAAATGTTTGCGAGCAATTTATTTCAACAGCCGTTGAATCATTTGTTAACCCACTTGGGTCTTTCTTGGATAAGATTGACACTTTATCAAAACTTGCTGAAGAGGAAGGGAAGGAGAAAAGACAACTCGTTGGCCAGCAACCTTTTGCAAAGCCAGGTAATTTGTATCTGAAATTGGAATATTTGAAATAGTCAATATCTTACAGTGAAGGCGGTAGAAGCGTACCATCCATGTCGCCAATGTAAAAAAAGAATCGAATCGTCATTGGATTTTGTTTTCTCTGCATAAAGAAATCATTAAACGTTCTTCTTCATTGTGGTTTCCGAGGAAAGGAATCCTATTGTAATGCTTCATGTGTAATGCCACATGTGTAATCCCAACGGAAGCAACGTTCGAATCGGACGTAGGCAAATAACAATAAAATATTCGAATAGTAATCCAATCAGGAAAATCTATTTTCAAATAATCGTCGAATTTACATGGTACACTACTTCCACTTTCACTGTAACACAGCTTAATTAATTAACTTCTCAGTTCCGACCAATTCGGCTAAAATTTGTTCTACCCATTTTAAATCATATGACCATGCCATTTGGAAATTACAGTCTTATCATAGTTTTGCTTTTATGGCTCAAGATAAGTGTAAGAAGTCAAACAATGCTTTATCAAGGGATTGATCAGTTTACTTAAACTAGGTCCATAAACAGGGCTCAACCGATGAAATCTGTTGCTCTTTGGAATCCCCAATACCACGCATTCACAGTTTAAGGGAATACATTATTGTTCGTAATAGGAACACAAAAACATGTCGTTTGATAGGAGCTCAGTAAACGTTGCTTGTAAGAATGCTACAAAATTGATGGCTATTTTTCATTTCTTGCAAAGGAGAAAAGTTTGTTTTTCTCTGCTTCCACTGTTATAGGAAGCGATGCCCTTGTAACAGTAGCCTACGTGTTGAACCAATAACCAAATGGAGACAAGGCCTTTGAATCAATGAGCGAAAGCTTGCTGCTACAGTTACAAATTTCTAGAACTTAGTTTATGCTGCCTTTGTTCAAGTGTGTTTCACATGCGTATTTGAATAGGGCATTAACATAATTAATTGTAAAGCCGCACCACTCATTATCTCGTTATTTCGTAGACCTTTATTCTTTATGATAATGGGTCTACTTGTAGGCTACCAAAGCAGTCGTGCTCAGGAATGTTCAACCTGTCAGACTTTTCTTCTAGATTATTTTGATATCTTACCAAATGCGTATTTTTTTTAACTTTATTTAGAAAGTGTGCGAAAAATCGTGAGTGAAGCATACATGCTATTAAAATCAAAGTTACCAGGTGTAATGGAAAGCATGGCTTTGTATCTTGCAAGTAAGGAGACAGAATATATTTTATTCAAACCAATAAAGGTGAGTGCAACTCATATTCCTTTGATTTAAATAGAAGTTTAGTCTATTATTTTCTGTGTCAAAGCCACATTGCATTACCAAATTTACCAACAGTAGGTTTGGCTGTTTGAAAAACTGTTACCCGGTGACCCAAAAAAACTTCATGATGTACCGGTGTCCAGTAAAAAGTACTCCTATTTAAAAAAATCACCAAAAATCGATTTTTAAGACTGCGTTCACACGATGCCGGCACATTTTGAAAACGATAACAAATGTTACGGTAGCGAAATTTGAGCTAGCGTTCACACGATGCCGGAACAATTTGAAGACGGTAGGAATTTTGACGGTAAAAGCATCGTTGTAGATTTTGATGCCATAGAAATATACCTAAATCCTAAGAATCGACAAGTCTCGTTCCAAAAGCGTCAAGAAATGTTCTGTTTTCATCATTCTCGAGTGTTCACACGATGTTGTTTCCAAAAGTGCCGGTTAGGGTTCCGTTTTCAAAATCTACCTTTTTCAAAATCTGCCGGCAAAAAATGTGCCGGTTTCGTGTGAACGGTAGGGTAGGCCTATCCGTCAAATATTTCACCGTTTTCAAAATGTGCCGGCATCGTGTGAACGCAGTCTAAACCTTTGACAAAGTTTACTTTCTGACATTTTTTGTTAAGGAACCATAATATCTATAAATGGTAAAATGTTTGCTTTTGATCCAAAAAGGTAGAAGGATTGCACATTGTAAAACTTTATTTTAAGATATTTATTTAAAGAAAAATACTCAATTTCGCCTTGGAATCAAAATTTTCAGATTTTCTATCATCGCTGAAGTCTTCAATGGAAGTGCACACTTCTTTCAATCTTTTATGACCAAACAAAACGCTTTACATGCACAAAGAAATGATCTAGGTATCTTCAGTGCCTATGAGTCACGTAATCAAATTTTGGTCATTTTTTCAAGCATTATTACTTTTTAGGGACACCCCGGAGATCATGGTTAACTATTTGAAATCAAAGTTATTGACAAATACTTTGCATCAACGTTTAACTAAAATGCTTGGCTCTCTTTTGAGGTGCTGCATGGTCACTTTAAGCAATGATTGCCATCCGAAAAAGCAGATTCAAGGAAAATTTCAAATTCCGTTTTCCTCATTTTGAGCGAAATAATAGTCATCCTTTTCCAGTCAACATTTTGTGAAAACTTTACGTAGAGATGGATGTTAAATCGTCTTGGAAGATCTTCTGTTTGAAAAATTATTCACATGTGTTCTTTCGTAAATTTGGATTCGAATTTTTCACATCTTCCAAAACATAAACTGGAAAAGAGAGGGACGTCCGAAAAATGAATGAATTACCATATTTTTGAAACTTGTTTTTCCGGAGGATAGTCAGAACTTATACTGGCCAAGCAACATCTCAAAAGTTAGCTCATCCCTTCCGCTATTTTATTTTCATAAGATTTGCTTCAGGAAGCTATGTTCGATCAAGCCCATGAAGTTTTTTCCAGGTCTTAATAGCGGGCTTAGTTCGAAACGTCGTGAAGTTTCCATTCATACTCTTTTCCAAGCACGATTTTCTTAATACGATGGTTTTTCGAGAAGACATTAGAATCATCGTAGCTTCCAAAGTAGTGGAAGAAATATGGTAGAATCTTCAAGAAACCCATAGTTTATGAGCTCTACAATATGGTAGCAAGCATGAATCTGTTGGTTTGCTATTTAGGAACCCGATGACGTCGCAACTGCCTCAAGCAAGATGAAGTTTAGAAACGTTTTTACGTAGTTGCAAGTTTGAATTTAATCAAGATATCAAAATGGTGTATTGATGAGCTGTATCAGATCACCGCAAGTTCTTTTCCAGCCATTCATCTCAAATAAAGAAGAAATAGTCAGAACTCGACACAATTTTCCTGAACACCCTTGTTAAAGATAGAAATCTGTGGAAGCAGCTATCACACGTTACTTCGTATTCTGCCGCAGGCAAAGACAGCGATTGATGATGATGGTGATGATGATGATGATGATGATGATGATGATGATGATGATGACGATGATGATGATGATGATGATGATGATGATGATGATGATGATGATGATGATGATGATGATGATGATGATGATGATGATGATGATGATGATGATGATGATGATGATGATGATGATGATGATGATGATGATGATGATGAGTCATTCGCACCACCTACCGGGTGACCCAAAAAAAACTTCACGAGCTAGATCATAACTAGCTCCCTGAAATCAAAAGCTATTGCCAAATGCTTTCCATCATTGTTTAGTTGAAAGGCTTAGCTATCTTTCGATATGCTGCATGGTCATTTTGAGCAATGATTACCATCCGAAAAGCCAGATTCAATGAAAATTTTGAATCCAGGATTTCTCATTTTGAGTGAAATAATAATCATCATTTCTAGTTAACATTCTTTGAAAACTCGACATAGCGATGCATTAGAAGTCGTCTGAGGAAGTTTTTTGTTTGCAAAATGAGTCACCTGAGTTCCTCATTCAAATTTCATGCTCCAAAGCTAAGTTTGAATTCAGGTTTTGTCATACTTTCCAAAAAATGGACAGGACAGCGAGGGAATGGTCCAAGAAATGAATGAATTTCCATATTTTTGAAACTGTTTTTTCAGACAGTACGCACATCTTAAACTGACCAACCAACATCTCAAAAGATAGCGGAACCTTTCAGCTACATGCTGACACCTTGTTTGTCTTCATGACGTTTGCTGTCAAGGAGTTATAGGCGATCTAGCTCGTGAAGTTTTTCTTGGGTCACCCGGCATTTAAAATATTTTGAGACTATGCTTACACTTGGTACCAGACTCTCTCTCTTCCAGGGTAGACTATGCGATAGCAGAATAATATGTGGTCATTATTTCATTCAGTTGCTTTCGACATTTTCGCGGACAGAAAACTTTGTGTGGCCTTAAATTTTATCAGAATACACCGAAAAAACTTGCGACTCATGGGAGCGAATCATTTAGTCTCTCAGCTTATGAAAATGCTTTCTCTTTTAGACGAAAGTCTTGAAGGTATATAGACAATTGTCTCAACTGGTTCAAGAAAACTACGGTATAGAAGACCAGCAGATCATTGGCTGTCCATCTCAAGAACAGGTAACACCTATTGGTTACCTTATACAGACCAATATCCAATATCCTTTGCTCCTTTTCTTGTCAAATTGGCCTTACTCCATACTCTTTAATAACCTCTTCATGAGCCTGTCAGCAATATTATTATGCAACGATTTTTTACTTGTTACTTTCTTTATCTTAGCTTGAATAGAGATAAAGTGCTCAATGAGTTGATATTATGATATCCCGATTCAGCGGGATACAGTCAATGATAGCACACCTGACTACCAATCTAAAGGTTATTGTTCGAGTTTGTGCGCTGAGTGATGAGAGTCGCCAGCTCTCTGTGACTCAAGGCTGAAGGAATCACCAGGTGTGCTCACATCAAGGGAAAGGACCAGAACATTTCTTCCATAAGCTTTCATTTTTCATTTCATTTCATTTTCATTTTTTTAACCACGGTAGCCCCGTCAATTTGCATAGATTGCTTTGCAGGGGGCCGTGCAAAAATAAATATAATTTACAAATTTAGAACCTAATTTACAATCGTTGATTACAAAAAGAAAAAAAAATTTCAGATGGAAATACATAAAAAAACTATCAACCCTCTATGACTTCCTTTAGCCTCCTTTTGAAGGTAGAAAGGGAGGGTGCAAGTCTGACATCAGAGCTTAATTGGTTCCAAATCTTAGGCCCACGGAATGAAATTGACTTCTGCCCATTCGCCGTTTTAAAGAGAGGAACACGCAAGTCGGCTTCAGTATTTCTAAGTCTCATTGTGTTAAGAGCTGAGTTCTTTACAAATACCTTGGAAAGATATTCAGGCACAAGACTATTTGTTGACTTAAACATTATGGTCGCTGTTTCACCTAGAATAATGTCCGAGATTGTTGGCCATCCCAGCCTTTTAATCAGACTAGCTGAAGAAGCATGATAGCTGCTATTCATAACAATTCTGGCAGCTCGATTTTGCAGTCTTGGGAGGATATCAATTTGAGTTTTGCCGCAACATCCCCATACTGAGCAACAATAACGAAAGTGCATGTTTCAGAAAGCCTAAGGCTCGTGAGACTTTGGTTCTCACACACTTTATATGCTCATCCCAGACAAGATGACAGTCCAACTGGACACCGAGGTATTTAGTCCTTTCAACGGTTTCTATCTGTGTGCAATTTATGAAAAAGGAAGGCTGCTCACTGACTTCGTCGGAAATCCTCTTGAGCTTTGGACGGGAACCAACTACCATTGCGTGAGTCTTAAGGACGCTTAAGGACAGTTTGTTTCCCTGAAGCCAATCTTTTAAACAATTAAGATCTTCGTTCATAAATTTATTTAGATCATCGATATTTTTAGATGCAAATGAAAGACTAGTGTCATCTGCATACATGGTCACTTTAGAATTACGTAGAGCATGCGGGAGGCCATTAATATAGATCAAAAATAACAGGGGACCAAGGCATGAGCCCTGTGGAACACCGCAAGTGACATCCTTTATCTGCGACGATGCACCATTAACTTTGCAAAACTGCCGTCTGTTTTTGAGATATGAAACAAACCAAGAATGTTCCAGATCTTTGATACCATATCTAAGTAGCTTGTTAAGGAGAATGTCATGATCTACAGTATCAAATGCTTTCTTTAGATCGATGAAAACATTTGCTGTGTATTTTCCGTTATCCATATTGACGTACCAGTCATTAGTACTTGCAAGCAGACTGGTTACAACAGAATGTAGCAATCGGAAAGCAGATTGATTTGAGAAAGTAGATCGTTTTTGATCAGGAAATCATAGATTTGATTATAGACCAACTTTTCGAACAGTCAAGCTAAAAATGGCAAAACAGAAATAGGCCTGTAATTTTAACTGTTATCCTGTTCACCGCTCTTGAAGACAGGGGCAACACGCTGTCTGGAAAAGCGCCAGTAGCAAGAGAGAGGTTGAGAATGTCGCACAAGGATTCAGCTATCACAGGCAGTCCAATCTTTATGAAAAAATTGGCCAGACCGTCCGGGCCAGACCCCTTTGAAGTGTCAAATTTTCCCAAAACCCTTTCGATTTGATGAACACTGACCTTGAAAACGACTTTGCTTCTAAATGCCCTTCTCAGTTTCGTAACAATTGGATACACCAAGAAAGAAGATCCACTTTTGAAAGACCACAGTAAGCCAGCTTTGAAGATTCTGTACTTAATGTGTCGCCAAAATCCCAAAATTGTCTTCCAGAATTTTTGCTTCGGCCACCTACATGCAAGCGACATATTTTTATCCTCAGTCTGGAAATAGCCTATATTCGTCGGAAAGTATCGCTCACATTTTCTGAATACTGAGCCAGACAACACAGCAGGGAATGCCTTGAAAACGACTTAAGAATTAAGAAATGGTGAGCTATGATAAGGATTGGCTCTCTCATTGTACAATCTTTTGGTGTTAGTTGTGGCTGTCTTGTATTTGTTTAGTGTAACTGCCATCAGGTAGATATTTACCATTTACGCCTGATGGTATCATATTCGTAATGTGCCTTTATAAATCTGATGAGTATAGAACAACGCTATTAGTGTTGCTTTATCGTTTCAAAACCGTCCCTTTGATAATTTCTATATTCTTTGTGTTGATGAAAGCAATTGTTTTCTCTTTGTTTTCTCAGACTACGTTCACATGATGCCGACACATTTTGAAAACCGTGAAAAATGTGACAGTCGCCAATTTTTGCCAGCGTTCACGCGGTACCGGAACAACTGGAAAAAAGTAGGAAATTTGATGGTTGCAAACTCTTTACAGTTTCCCTAATAATTTGATGGCAAAGAAATGCACCTAAACCCAAAGAATCGATCGACTTTGCTTTGAAAGCGTCGAAGAATGTTCCATTTTCATCCTCACGATGTCGTTATGTGCCGGTTAGAATTCCGTTTTCGTTTTCAAACTCTGTCGGCCAAAAAATGTGCCATTTTTATGTGAACGGAAGACCTAACCATCATATTTTTCACCGTTTTAAAATGTGCGCACTGTGATCCAGGCCATGTAATTAATGTGAAAAAATGAACTTTTCAAAATTCCACCGAATGTATTTTTTTCTTGTTGTCCATACTCTGAAGCATGTAAAAACGCAAACAATTTTCAAATCAATCAACAGGAGCCCGAGAAAACATTTTTTGAAGTTAGGGCTAAATTGGGTAGTGTAAGCTTCTTGCTAGACCAGAAGAAGTCACAAAGTAACATGAATTTTCAAATTTCCGTTTCATCGCTTGTATGTGCCCGATTTGAATGATCTTTTTTTTGTTTAGTAGATTGAGCCTCGTAGAATATGACTTAAATCAGTTGATCAACGATTTTGGCTTTAGAATGTGGAAATTTTGTGAACTCACAATGGTAACCAACTATTGAAAACCAGGCCGCCTGAATTATCAAACCCGATTTCAACACTGAATACAAAAAATCTATATCTCAGAAAACTCTGAAAATCAGTTCTAAAATAGACTTCAGCCTATTGCTGACACTCTTGCCAAAGCGCTTAGTAGAGGCTCCACGTAGAAAATTTTCGCGATTTTTTTACGAAGTCAAGTGAAGACGGGGTTTTTTGACCAATTTTGTCTACAACTGTCATTGCAATGCTGGCAAGGATGTGAGTCAACACATCCTTGCATTGCACTTTGCATTGCAATAGAAGGATTGCATTGCACTTTGTGAGACAACATTTTCTATCATTTGAAGAACAAGAAGTAAGAAGGAAATAATGGTCATTCCTTGAATATAATTTTTGCGTTTTTTGCGTTTTCGAACGTCATTCACTTGTTTTTCGTTCATTCATTCATTCATTCATTCATCATTAATTAATTAATTAATTAATTAATTCATTCATTCATTCATTCATTCATTCATTCATTCATTCATTCATCTGAATTATCAACATGTTGAGTACACAAATCTATTTCTATAGTGCATACACTGAGCATTTCAGGTAATGATTATTGCTGGGATCAAAAAGAAAAATTCGTCCGTAAAAAGTAATTTCATTAAAGTTTGGTTCACACCAGGACTTTGTTCTTGTTCGAGCCACTGTGTTACAGTGGTCATGACATACCAGAGAAAATGTTTAGGTGAGCAGATTTTGTTGCTTGAATATCAAAGTCTGTCACAAATGAGATAGGTGAGATTTCCGAAAACAGACAACTCCCTCATGGAAAGCTGTCCAGTTTTATGTATCGACGGGCATTTTAAAGTGGCATCAAATTTGACACCATAAAACTTTGCACATTACTATTATACTCAAATTTTTGGATTTGAAACTTTCATTCATTAAATCAAATAGACACTCGCCACATTATTCTGATGGATGAATGAATAACAGGTGGGGGGCATTGGTTACGCAGAAAACGCGAAAATTAAATCCACTGAATGACCTGTGTTTCTTTCTTACTTCTTGTTTTTGAAATGATGGAAATGTTGTCTCACGAAGCATCCATCCTTGCCAGCATTGCAATGACAGTTGTCGAAAAAATTTGTCAAAAAACCCCGTCTTCACTTGACTTCGTAAAAAAATCGCGAAAATTTTCTACGTGGAGCCTCTGCTAAGCGCTTTGGCAAGAGTGTCAACAGTAGGCTGCAGTACATTTTAAAACTGATTTTCAGAGTTTTCTGAGATACAGATTTTTTGTATTCAGTGTTGAAATCGGGTTTGATGATTCAGGCGACCTGGTTTTCAATAGTTGGTTACCATTATGAATTCACAAAATTTACACATTCTAAAGCAAAAATCGTTGATCAACTGATTTAATTCATATTCTACGAGGTTCAATCTACCAAACAAAAAGAGATCATTCAAATGGGGCACATACAAGCGATGAAACGGAAATTTGAAAATTCATGCTGCTTTGTGACTTCTTCTGGTCTAGCAAGAAGCTTACACTACCAAATTTAGCCCTAACTTCAAAAAATGTTTTCTCGGGCTACTGTTTCTTGATTTGAAAATCGTTTGCGTTTTTATATGCTTTAGGGTATGGGGAACAAGGAAAAAATGCATTCGATGGAATTCCAAACAGCTCATTTTTTCACATCAATTACACAAAACGTGAAATCTGGATCACAGTGGTGCGGGTATCATAAGAACGCAGTCTCATCCAGTTTCCCTCCCCATTTACGAAATCGGATCGATCTTTTGTGATCGATTTGGTCTTTTTCGTCAAGAGATCACTTTTGGCTCAAGTAGGTGGGCGACCGAAAGTCAGCAAAAATCGCCAAGTAAACTTTATCGAAAAAGACGGGCTGCTCTCTCCTTGATTAGCTTAATCTCTGGTGTCATGTATCCTTGTCCCTTTCTGTGTACTATCGTCTTATCAATTTATATATAGTAAATTTTTCCGCGGCCCTCGGGTATTAAGCTGGATCTCCACTAGGCGGCAAAATGTCGAACAACAAAAAGTAGAACGTATGCCTACTATTCGCGGCTTGACATTTTTGCGTGGCGACAATTTGATCAGCAAATAAGACTGTCGCAAATTTTTCCGCCCCAACATTTTTCAGCCTAGTGGAGATCCGGCTTTAGCCTTCATTCAGACTCGACTGGTTTCCTTTCAGAGAGGTTTCTCTTCCACTAAACGCCAGTAGACGTGACTTTGGACAGGCTTTGTGTCGCTGATGCGCAGAATTCATTAGAGGAGAAACCTCTCTGAAAACAAACAAATCAGTCAAGTTCGCACGCAGGCTGAATGGTATTTGAGCCCCACTTGAACTTCCGAATGATACTGCCACTGGGAAATGGCATATTTTCAGTTCCCAGCCCAGTGCATTCGCTAAAAAATTTGCCCTGCCTGCGGAATATTTTGCAAGAAATGTTTATTAACCCCCAGCCTGCCCAAGGGGTGGTCCTGGTAGGAACTGAGTGCGACATAACTTAAGATCAAATCATTTATCGTCGAATTCGGATTGACCGATAGAGGCCAGTCAAAAGCGGACTCTTTGTGTTTGTTTGCTTCTCTCTCTTTTTGCGTACGTAATACTGCGTTGAAAATAGGATCCTTTTCCATGGCAGTAAAGGACTTGTTTATGAGAAGTTCCCTGAATCAAAATCATCGCAATTTTATAAAGTTGAATATTTCAGATGACTGTTATTTGGAGCTACCGTCAATCAGCACGTTAGCACGTCCAGCTGTCAACTGGAATTGAGAACTAATCTTTAAAAATCGTATTGCGGTAATGACCTAATTTCGAAAATTTTCAAAAATTATCGTTATCACTCGGAGCTGAAAGAAGCCGACAATTTTGCAATTATTGCCCTGTTTAGCCAAACTCCATTTTAAATGAAAACAAAGCTTACTACCTGCCTTTCTTATAAAACAATTTGTCGTGTTAAACTTTCAATGAGAATCCAACAGCATTTTTATGATGAAACAATGGATATATGGACATAGTCTTAACTTCTTGAGGCTGCATACTGGCTATTTCGACAAGACTTTACTTCATTTCTGTTTCCTTTTAGCACTTCGAGACGTTTTGCTTCAAATTCTAAGCCATGCTTTTCTCATGCACAAAGTTAGTTATCCTGGTTTTTGAAGAGTTGTGCATAAGTCTTTGTTGGGTATTGGCTGATGGTTGTTTTCGTGGTTGTAGTTTGTTGCGAATCATTGGGCTTTTTTTGTAAGTCTAGACTGTCATTTCATTTCAAATTTTGATCTCAGATCTCTATTCGATCTTTGCAGGTTTCATTACTGATGGCATTTCACTAGGATGTTACAAAAGCTTGCAGAACGACAAGTATTGACTGCTAAGTACAACAGATGACACGAGGCCATGAGATTAGCTTGTACCTTGAACAGAGTGTATACGGGATGAGTCAAACAAGCTGAAACGTTTGATGGGCTGTGGAAAAAATTTGCAACCGATTTTCAGAATAGAAATGTTAATCTCTGTTCGATTCTTATCCATAATTCACTTGCAATTGAAATTTAGATCGAACGCAATTGTCAGTTCTGAAATTGAATTTAAATTTCAATGGCGAGTAAATCATGGATCGGAATGGATGATGGAATTCTTGTTCGCATATAAACCCCGTATCATCATTTTCCTAATTTTGAGGCCTAAAAAGATGAGTGATTTTACCTAACAAAATTTCCACATCTAAGTTAGACTTTGATTGATGACTAAGATTTCAGTTTTGAGTATCGACCGCGTACTTTTCTAATTCCACAGCTAGTCCGCCATACGCGTTCAGTTTTTTGACTCAGTATATATTGGGTGACCTAAACAAGCTTCACGAGCAAGATCATAACTAGCTCCCTGAAATAAACGACTATTGTCAAATGCTTTTTGTTGACGCAATGTTACGTCAAGTCACAGAAGCAAGCAGTTTTTATCAATGAAACTACACCAGCTTTAAACTCTAAAGAGGAATGGGGAAATACCAACGTCCCCAGACCGAGATACAACTACAACAACGTATTTTTTGATAATAGTTAAACGTTCTAATTCGTCATTCGCCAAATTGATTAACTGAAGATCGAATACGATATGAAACTGAAATGGGATCGAAGAATCGAATTCAATCAGTCGCTGAAGAGGCCTCAGGGGTGAGGCGAAAGCTCCGGCCAACAACATTAAAAAAAGCGCAATGGAGTGGAAAAGAAAATAATGGCAAGTAGACATAATTTAAACCTTATAAATAGCTTTTTGTTTCAGTTTAATGAAAAGGCTTAGCTATCATTTCAGATGTTGCATGGTCATTTTCAGCAGTGATTATCATCCGAAAAACCAGATTCAAAGGAAATTTCTAATCACGGATTCTTGGGGGGGGGGGTATCTTAGTACTGTTCGTGGTACGGGGACGTGCCATTTTTTAGGGGTACTTTTTCAAACCATTACGGAATTATGGGTATCATTCTCACAATTTTTTGACATTTCACGGAATTATGGGTGTCCTGTTCAAGGGATTTTTCATATTTTCCGGAATTATGGCCCAGATACCTATTCAATTTGTGGAATTATGGACCTAAAATCCACCAGAATTTATGGAATTATGGGTACTGATTTTTAGGCAAAATGGCACGTCCCCGTCGCATAATATGTTGAGTTACCTCCCCCCCCCCTCCCCTGAGCACGGATTCCTCATTTTGAGTGCAGTAATCGCCATTATTTTCCAGTCAACATTTGGTAAAAACTCAACGTAACAATGGATTTGAAGTCGAGTAGGGAAATGTTTTGTTTGCAAAATGATTGACCTCTGTTCCTCATTCAAATTTCGTGCTCTAGAACAAACTTGGAATTCATCTTTTTCCACATCTTCCAAAACAGCGACTGGAAAACGAGGGGATTGTCCGAGATCTAAACGGAATTCCATATTTTTGAAACTGTCGTTTCTGGCAGTAGGCATACCTTTAACTGACCAAGCAACATTCCAAAGATAGTTGGGCCCCTCAGCTGCATGCCGATTTGTTTTTTTTCTTTCTATTCACACAAAATTTACTATGCAAGGTACTTATCTAACGCTACTTACAAACTACTTTACTATACTATAAAGACGAATACCACGGAGAGCTAAAGTCTATGGCAACTCCGCAGCCTTAACATGGAAAATAAATTTAAAAAAGAAGAGACCAAAAAAGAACTTAAAAAGAACTTAAAGTCTACCTCAAATTAGACGTCATAGATTTTCAAAAATAAGCAATTAAATGTACTCCCTTGTGGCAAGTTTGCATTGCCCTTGTTTGTTTTCATATTATTTGCTTTCAGGAAACTATGTGCGATCTTGCTCATCAAGTTTATTTGGGGTTGTTACCCGATACTAAGAAGGACTCTGGATACCTAATAATTTGATTATAGAATAAGCGATGGGACTTAAATAAGATTAAAGAATAATAAATGGGAGGGGCATTTAAATGGAGGGAAAGAAATTTGTACTTGACGAATTCCAAATCTGAGAAAAATTTCTCGTATATCTTTGAAGCGAGCTGTAAGCGGATGAAATTCTGTTACCCATCAAAAGACTGTAACGTTGCAAGTTTGTAGTTTGCTATCTATTTACGATCTTCCTTTAAAATAGTCATCGCTATATAGCTAATTGGATAGACTCGGCGATCTCGTTGCCGATTTACAAACATATTTCTCAAAATATTTTGTCTCAGGAAGACTTCAAAACAGCTGGAAAATCCATGATAGGATCAATGAAAAATTCAACCTGACAATACTAAAACCAGGCAGGACACGGCAAGAAAGTTGCACATGCTTTTGCACTTTTGCATTTAATGCACAGGCTTTTGCACAGACAGTTGCCCAGGAAATGGAATAGACCGCTTGAGTTCCATTCTGAATGTTCGCAGAAACGAAGCAAGGAAGGGGCCTAAGAATTCATGGATGTGCACATCGTCAGTTCTTGGTAATATTTCACAGACTGAAGATTCGTCTTTAACACAGTAAAAGATATATTTCGTGTCCAATGTTTCCACTTTCCGACATAAAGTTATCATTTGAATTCAATCGGTCGTAACCATAAACTGTACGCCGTAAATCAAGCATCCCATATCAGAAAAGCAAACCATACCCACTAGTGATAGCCATCAAGATTAGAATTAATATTTCCTAGATTGAGAAGCGTTATATTAAACTTTCTTACCATTTTCACAAAAACTAGTATCCCGCATCGCATCCTTAGCGTCATCCTTAGTCAACAATTCCACTGCTCGTTCTCTTAGGAATGCTGAAGTCAACCTCAGGTTGCCATTGTTAAAATCAGCGGGGGGGGGGGGGCAGAAATGCTTCTCGTACAGAGGCGCTAAACTTTGGAATAGTCTTGGTACTGAGGCTAAAAACTGTTCAACCCTGAGAGAAGTGCAAAAATGATCACTAAAATCTTTTCGTTGTTATTCTATTTTTTTCTTTATTTTTGACAAATTGTAATTTTATTTTAGTTCGACATACTGGTTTTTATTGTAAATTATTATTATTGTAAATTTTTAGCATGGCCCCCTGTAAATCAGTTATTCTAACTGAGGGGCTACCATGGGTAAAAGATAAATCAAATCAAATCAAATCAAAGCGTGCATATAAGAACATCCCTCTATAACCTACTGCCTGACATTTCCAGTACCTTTGTGGGACAACCTTTTCAGCCTGATTTTGTATACGATTTTATTCTAAATGCATTGATATAGTTTTCAGCGGTGAAAATCTAAGGCATTACTTTGATTTCCGTGTACAGTCAAAAGTTTTAAAATCGCCTGGCGATCATCTAAAAGGCCTAAGCAAATCTGCTTCCGCCACAACGTTGATATTTCTTTTCAACAGCATTTTACAAAATCGCAAGTACAGAAAAAAACTGACAAAACAGCTTTCTTGAGAAAGTTTGAAAAACATAGTTGATAACCTGGTGTCTTATTTGATGAATGTTATCCTTTGCATAAAGGACAAAAATTTGGTTTAAAGAAATTAAGTTCTTTCATATGAAGTTTCACTGTATTCAAGACCACTTTCATTTGCATACAAGACGATTTAAATGCTCTATAAAACACTTAAAAGCCTAAAGAAAATTTAAGTTTCCGTTGATGTAAAGTTCGTTCGACCCTGGAAGATTATAAAACAGGGTCGATCTTTAAACTTGCTCTTGCAACTTGGCCAAATGTTTGACAGTATCTGAAGCCTTTAATTGATACATCCAAGTCGTTAGATAAATGGATTGTCAGATTCAATACATGGTTGTAATTTGGTTATTGACTGTTGAGTAGAACTGATGCTACTACAGCTACTGAAGGGACATGAACAATATTAGTTCCATGAGATGAGCGAAAGATGAAGGAATTGTGCATTAAGCTAGCTGAAAGAATTTGTGCTAAACAGCAGCTTCTGCGTAGTGAAGTTTGTTCAATCCTATCTTCAAATTTCAAAATGCCAATGCAACATAATGAACTTTTTTAACAACGAGTTTCTTATCACTTCTTTGCTTGAGAACAGACTTTTCTATCTGATGAGGAAACAAATCTCCACATCAACCTGCCAATAACGCCATAGACGCCGTAGAGTCCGAACTTAGGAATTAGATATTTTCCTTCTCCTTTGCAACCGGCATACCTTGCATGTGCCATCGATTGTTGTAGGGTAAAGAAATGGAAAGGCCGCTGGTCAGCGCAAAGTTTTGACGTATTCGTATTATTACGCTTGCGATATTGTAACTACCCTGTGTTTGAATACATTTAAGTGCAACAATTTTTGGCGTGAGCTGGGCTTGCCCAAAATTTATTTGTATGAAATATGGAGTTGTCCGAAAATTTGTCATGCATTGATTTTATGCATTGATATGCGCATGCGCGGTGAGAATCGAATGACAACAACAGGAACCAAACCAAGAATGCTGAACCCTAGCTCAAAAAGATTATTGTAAACGTGCAAGTTCTATGAAAAAGCTATGTTTCCAATGCAACATCATTGCCATTAGTCGAAACAAACAATAAGTACGTCCTCTTCATCGTCTACAACGATTTACTTGCTCAATTTTGTAAGAATTCAAATCAAAGTTGCCGGAATTCATGATGCTATCAAAAATGACATGGAACGAGAAGACGACAAGACCCTTTACAAATTTAGAGTATATTACATTTAGACTGGCTATGGCGCCAGCTGCAGTTTAAGCGTCTATATAAGCACATGTACGAAATAGTGGCGAAGACGAATTAAAGAAAATTAGCATACTTTGTTGCTCTATTTTAGAAAATATGATAGGAGAGGGGTCTTTGGAATATGATGGGGGCTCATTTCTAAACTTTATAAGGCATTTATCTAAAACCTGATGTGATTTGGCATAAATGATTCAAAGGCTAGTGAAGATTTACTCGGAAAATTGATTTGTCCGAAATACCAAAAAAATGTGTCCGAACATATTTTCGCCAAAGTTTATTGTCCGAAATTTCGTCCGCCGAAAATTTTTGCACTTCATGCATTTTTTGACAATACCAATTGGAATAAACTGCCATTGTTTATTAGGAACGGTACAACAAGCAACCAGCGGATATTTGCAATACTCGACGCAGTTTTGGAATAAACGTTCTAGCGTAATCCAACAGCTGCTGACCATGCAGGACTACTGGTCGAGTATCGCCAGTTTTTACTTTCAGAATAGCAACCACAACCACCAAAATGCATCTCTGTGAAGAAGAAGTAAGCGTGTGGCATTTTCGTTCCGTGATTTCTTGCAGATTTTCTCCAATTTGGAATAATACCAGAATTCTCACAACCATCATGTGCGGCAGGTTGCCCATTTGATCTTGCAAAGAAAGCAAAATAGTTGTTTGCGTTCCCATCACAGTTGTGGTAAGTCATAGCTAACCCATTTGATCGGAAACCTTGGGGATTTGTCCTGCTAGAATAATATGCTGGCAATGTACCAACATATAGATATGGTGCAATGCCTACATTTCTAGGCCTTGCATGACCTGAATAGCTGTTAAGTTGGACTGATAGCCCGCCTGTGTATCGATACTGTTGCACAACTGTGTAGGGCTGCGTCGAATCTAATTTTAAGATCTTCATAAGAACAGTTTGACGATCTGTAAACAGATGGAACATATCTGTGCTTCTGATTCTGAATAGGGAATCTGCAGAAAGGAACGTATATCCACCATTGTTGACATCCATTACACAGTAAACACGATAATTGCCTGTTGGGAGGTAAATATCGTAGAGTCCATTGCCATTGCCAGCTTGCTTCAGGGTTTTGCATGTTGAATATGGCCTTGGTGTCTACAATAATGAAAATTGCTTCTTTATCTTGAACATAACCTGAATGACCGAAAGTATAGTTTGGCATGATCATTATCATCTTTCATCGTCTAACAATTTGCCATAAACGCCATAGAAAAAGCAATGCTGACCTGGTATAGGGTGTTTGCAAATATGCACATAACACAAGATAACCAGAAACAACACAACTTTACCTAGACTTGCCCCAAGTCTGTTTCGTCATCTGTAATAAGTCTGCCTGAAACAGTGAACTACTTTTTCGCTTTTCCCGTTCCTAATTTTCCCTTTCCCAATTTTTTTGATTGACGAAATAGACTTGGGCGAGTCTGAACTTTACCTAACCTAGCCAAACGTAACATCACATAAACATGACATGACATGACACAAAACCACACGACATGAATTAACAGGAATGACATGACATTGCATGATGTAGCAAAACATAAGATAGCATAGCAGCATGGCATAGCATAGCATAGCATAGCATAGCATAGCATAGCATAGCATAGCATAGCATAGCATAGCATAGCATATCGTTGCGTAATTGATGTTACCGGACTACTGGCTACCCCTTAGGTAGGAGCCCCCTTATATTTATAAAACTGACTTTTTGTCGTCTCAGCAATGCAGTAACCATCAAACAATACATTTTGGGGCCTTGAAGAGGTGGGGGGGCTGTTACTTTTTGATCTGAATGCAACTTCCGTCAGTTAAGACTGATTTCCAGTCAGTGGAATTTTCCAAGTGGGGGAAAATTGTTTTTGTTTACGAGAGAAAATGTCGCTCTGAAATTGAATGGATAGTTACGGCTGAGCAATTTTTTATTATCTAAAATTCCGTCCGATCGGAAAATCCCGCTGACTGGAAATTGGCCTTTACGCTACTGAGCGTTTTACAGTTTTGCTCCATTTATTTGAAGGATTTGTCTCCCAATCCATTTTTGCTGTGGTGCAAAGATAGGTCATCTTGGCGTGGACGTAGTTCGTGCTTTTCCTTGTTGATGAAGAATCTTACTGTAGCGCACTGTCTTTTTGTTGTTATACTGGGTACGCTGAGAGAGGTTCAGATGTTTGACGAATCATATTGATTGACGAATCAAATCTAGTTTCGCTTTACAGCAGAAAAACTGAAATGGCTTCCTGAATTTTCTTGTCTTAGGCATTACTGAAAATGTAGGTAAAGTCGACTTTGCGAAAGTCCTTTCCTTACGAAATGCCTGAAAAATGGCCTAAAACATTGTATCAAATAGTGAAGAAACTTCCCAACCATATTTCATGGTTATCGGATGTGGTCTGCACATTCATTTCCATGGGATCCAAAATATCTGGCATTTGTTTAACAATATATTTCCCAAATGACCCTCACAGCGATAGCTTAAGCAAGCATTAGCACGTGCGCTCCTCTTAGGGTATGGAAAATTCTTCCCCTAGTATGAATAATTTACTCAGGGGAATCCCATTCTCCCAAGAGGGCGAAAGATAAGAACACATGCCAGTGTCATAATTGCTAGGAAAAAGAACAAAGGGAAATATTGCTTGTTGTTTTTACTCGTCATTGCAGGTATTCGAGAGGCGCTTTCTACAGGACATCTCGCATTTCGAAGGGAAGAGTAGCCGATTAAGGGGGGGGGGGGGGTAAACTGCTGATCCTAATCGCACATATCAGGAATAACACAAGACAGTTTTCAATATCATTGCTTAAATATGCAGGGAGTAGCATTTTTCAAAAGTCGTGCCTTTTTATTGACTCACCCGGTAGTTTTATTGTTCTTATCATAGCTAGCATTGCTTTTGATCGGCGCGTTCACATTGCTAAAAATCAATAAAACATTTTAAACGAAGAAATTTTTATGGCTGATTAATCGATTCGATAATAAAAATGAACCAAACCAAAAAAGATTAACCAAAACTTTGTGCCTAACTCATTCCTTGTACAGAACCTGTCTCAACAGCAAGCGTTACTTTGGAATGACAACCTCAAGTTACTACAAGGCAATAGACGTTTTCACGGAAAGAAAAGCATGCTGGGAAAAAGGGAAAATTTCAAGATTTCGACACCACGCAGCTTCGAATTTCGCCAGGTTTTATCGAGGCTTATTTTCGCAACAAAACCTCTCTCCTGAGCGAGCACAAAGACGTTAGATATCTTTTGTGCATATCGTTAAAATCCTTGAACTTCAGAGATTACGAAATGGCAATATGTTTTTCAATCTGATTTTTAGAAATCTTTTTATATAGCCAAAAAGAAACACGAGGAAGTTTCCAAAATCGCAGAATTATGCTTAGGCCCTTGCGACCAAACGCCACATTTAGGCACATAATTCTGCTATCAAATGAGGAAATCAACTGAAATTCAAAATGAAAGCACTTCATTTATCCGTGTGGTCGGATACAAATTTGCAGGGTGCTACCTAAACGTATATGAATGTAGGGAGGTCAGACAGCTCAGATCACATGTCGTCCTTCCCAATGAAAACTTCCGAATAAAGTATCTTTACAGAAACTGGGTTCAATTTTCCTACAAAGCGAAAGAAACCCTTTTACTGCTGATTTTTTCATCCAAATATTGTTGATAAATGCATTTTCCAACATTTCATTGACGTTTCTACTAACTGCCATTTTTGAAATATCGTCTCTTCAGAAACTTATTTTAGCTCGTAAATCCAAGTCAGGTTTAGGCCTTTGAGTTTGACTGTTACTGGACTAAAGCTAAAGCGGTGAAAACCGAAAGCGCCCATTAAAAATATTCTGTTCCGTGAGATATTTTGGGCATTATCTCCTCATCTACTATTTAAGCTAAGCAAAAAGATTTAACATGATATCGAAGGTTAATGTTCTGAGAGTTGCATGTCCATGCCATTTTGGAAAGAGAGAGTTTAAATTCTTGAATTCATTTTGATGCACTTCTCGCTCGCTATTTGTGATTGTCTCGATCTGTTGTTTTAGTCTCTGCATTTCTTCTCTGTTTTAATGTAACAAACACAGCTGACATGATTTAATTCCAGCAACAAGTCGAGAATAAATGTAGAGAATGAAAGATCTACAAACCTTGTCCAACTTTCTTTCTTGTAGTAGTTTCTAAGCATATCCATGAAATCTGGCACTCCCAACTCAAAAAAATGTTTACGATCTCTCGGAGGAAAGCGAGACAAATCAGAAACGATGAAAGAAATATTCAGCCCGTTTGATGAAACTAGTATCAGCAGCGACCAAGGCAGCCATAAACTGCGTAAAATATTTTCCTGGCTTCTTGTTGCAACTTTGAATTCCACCTCGAATGAAAATCGATTTAGAAATAACGTGTAACAGAACTTAGGTCATGTGACAACTGCACTCGTATCTGCACTTTTAATCATTCAAGGAAAGCATTGATTAAAGTACCTACACTTTCTTTTTACAAGAAACTAGGAATTTCGGCCAATATTGAAAGTTTCTAAAGATTATCAGATTTTGAGTAATTAGAGTTTAAGAAGTTTCTTTTAAATGTTCCATAACAATCGTCATATTTATTTCCTGTCCTATCCGGAAATATTTCGAAACAAGGTTTCATGAAGCCTTCCCAATGTTTAGACATTACGTAAGTAGTTCCTTAATACGATACAACAAACAAGTTAAAATAAAGTAAACATATGCGAAGGATTTTCCCCACTAAAGTAAGTGGCTTCTTAGAAATTTTTCCAGTACTTGATTTTCTCTATCTTTTGACGATCCGATGGTTGAGTTTCTTACAAGCAGTTTCTTGCAGAAAAAATAACTTGTGGGGTGACGATTCAACATGATGATTGACAATCAACCTGATGATAAGTTTCATTTTGAGTTGTGAGTCGATACAGGGATTGCTCTTGCTAGGTCAATCTTGTTTGGTTTCCACCTCTATTATCAACCGGCATCGTATTCTGTGTTTCATTGGCTTGCACTTACAGTATGCTTCAGAGATTTTTTGCCCCACCCCCCTCCTTCCACAACACCCTGTTGAAACATTAAGCTACCTCTAAAACTTATGTGTACCTTATACGTCTTCAACACCTTGGTCTATTACATTGATATGTTTCCAAAACACGTTTGTTCTTTTCTAAGAATAAAAGTGTCTTTAATTTCACATGAAAATTTCAGTTTTTTACTACTAAAAATTTCTTAATTTGTGTCTTATTTCTTGGATTGAAGTGGTTTCTATCACTGCCAGATATTTCTTTCTTGACAACAAGTTTCTCACAATTGTCTTTGATTTTACAAAAATTTCTTAGCACAAATTGAACGGAGTACTACAGTTTCTTAAATTTTTCGCCATCCAAGCACAAGTTTCTTATAAACCAGTTTCTTATAAAAAAGAAAACGTGTGCAAGAAAATGATATTTAAAAAGAAGTTTGCTAAAACCACTTTAGATTAATCAGTCAATGATTAAAAGTGCAGATACGAGTGCGGTTGTCACATGACCTAAGTTCTGTTACACGTTATTTCTAAATCGATTTTCATTCGAGGTGGAATTCAAAGTTGCAACAAGAAGCCAGGAAAATATTTTACGCAGTTTATGGCTGCCTTGGTCGCTGCTGATACTAGTTTCATCAAACGGGCTGAATATTTCTTTCATCGTTTCTGATTTGTCTCGCTTTCCTCCGAGAGATCGTAAACATTTTTTTGAGTTGGGAGTGCCAGATTTCATGGATATGCTTAGAAACTACTACAAGAAAGAAAGTTGGACAAGGTTTGTAGATCTTTCATTCTCTACATTTATTCTCGACTTGTTGCTGGAATTAAATCATGTCAGCTGTGTTTGTTACATTAAAACAGAGAAGAAATGCAGAGACTAAAACAACAGATCGAGACAATCACAAATAGCGAGCGAGAAGTGCATCAAAATGAATTCAAGAATTTAAACTCTCTCTTTCCAAAATGGCATGGACATGCAACTCTCAGAACATTAACCTTCGATATCATGTTAAATCTTTTTGCTTAGCTTAAATAGTAGATGAGGAGATAATGCCCAAAATATCTCACGGAACAGAATATTTTTAATGGGCGCTTTCGGTTTTCACCGCTTTAGCTTTAGTCCAGTAACAGTCAAACTCAAAGGCCTAAACCTGACTTGGATTTACGAGCTAAAATAAGTTTCTGAAGAGACGATATTTCAAAAATGGCAGTTAGTAGAAACGTCAATGAAATGTTGGAAAATGCATTTATCAACAATATTTGGATGAAAAAATCAGCAGTAAAAGGGTTTCTTTCGCTTTGTAGGAAAATTGAACCCAGTTTCTGTAAAGATACTTTATTCGGAAGTTTTCATTGGGAAGGACGACATGTGATCTGAGCTGTCTGACCTCCCTACATTCATATACGTTTAGGTAGCACCCTGCAAATTTGTATCCGACCACACGGATAAATGAAGTGCTTTCATTTTGAATTTCAGTTGATTTCCTCATTTGATAGCAGAATTATGTGCCTAAATGTGGCGTTTGGTCGCAAGGGCCTAAGCATAATTCTGCGATTTTGGAAACTTCCTCGTGTTTCTTTTTGGCTATATAAAAAGATTTCTAAAAATCAGATTGAAAAACATATTGCCATTTCGTAATCTCTGAAGTTCAAGGATTTTAACGATATGCACAAAAGATATCTAACGTCTTTGTGCTCGCTCAGGAGAGAGGTTTTGTTGCGAAAATAAGCCTCGATAAAACCTGGCGAAATTCGAAGCTGCGTGGTGTCGAAATCTTGAAATTTTCCCTTTTTCCCAGCATGCTTTTCTTTCCGTGAAAACGTCTATTACAATGGCAACCAAAGAAATCTTTGACATCTATGACTGATTAGTCGATTCTCTAATAACAATGAACCATTCCAAAGGAGATAACCCATAATCTTTGTGCCTAACTCATTCCTTGTACACAACCGGTAACAAGAGCAAGAGTTGCTTTAAAATGACACGCTCACGTTACTACGAGGCAATTAGGAATGCAACCACAGAAAGTTTTGACTGGTCAGTCGATTTGCTAATAAAAAATGAACCAGGCCAGAAAAAGAAAACCCAAATCTTTGTGTCTGACTCATTCCTCGTACGGAACATGTTACAATAGCAAGCGTTGCTTTACAAACAACGCAGAAAGACAAAGTACAAACAAAGAACTTTTTACTGCTGATTTATCTATTTTCTCAAAGCTCTATATGACTACTTTTAATAGAAAGAGACACGCAGACAAACACGCAATAATTCTGAAAATATTCAAGATATCAAAGGTTGCCAATGAACACTTGTAACGAATTACCTTAAGTTCCTTGCAAGCCATTGGATCGAACGAAAGATTCACCGACCAGTCTCGCAGTCTTAAAATTTCATTTGCAGATTCGATTCATATGCCGCATTTCACCGATTCTTGCTTCGTTACGTTTGCGATATAAGCTGAAAATGATTGATTGTCGGTGACTGGCAACATTTGATACCCAGACTTTACAGAAAAGTGTCTATTATAGTAAAATGCGAAAAACTTACCGTTATTGTTTTGGTTGTTGGCAGTATCTCAGGGACCACTGAAACAAACGAACAAATTTGAAAGTAAGTTTCAAATTGTGTTTGCTTTGTGGTTTAATATTTGATAAATTTGGCTCGGATTTACTGGAAGTTCGTAGTCAGAGTTTGTATTCAGACAGAGGTATGTTTCAGGCTTGAACGGATGAGCAAAGAGAAAGTTTCGCCCTGCTTTTTCTTTATAGTATCTTCTGACTATTACAGGTTTTTGACGCTGATAAATGGCTATTACAAACTTGACCATTTTGAAGAGCAAAAACCTTCAGAACTGTTTTTCTTACACATGTGATGCTAAATTCTTGGCGTTAAAATTTTCGGCGAAGCTTTTTGCCGAAAATAATCTGCTGGAAATCTGAAGCTAACCAAAATTACGTCAAACCGAAAAATTTGGATAATTGTCGTTGTGAAAATGTTTATAATTCGACTTTGAAGGTATGATTTCTGGATTCTGGGATGTACCAATTTTGCAAAAGAGAAGCCAACTTGTTCTGCCTACCCGAAATTCTCTGTTCGTGGTCGTAATTGTGATTTCGTTATTGCAAGTACTAAAAGTAGATTGCAATACTGAGATTAGCTACCCACACCATGATCTCGCGCAGACAAGATTCCTCTCCTCTTTCATTTGCAGAGGTGGATGATTCGATCAAGAATGCTTTTTTTGCGTTATAAATTTTGTTGATAGATTCTGTAGTTTTATAGAACTGTTGGTGTTATTCCACCAGCAATATCCTATCGATAAAACTTATTCTTTGAAGAATCACCGATGACAGTACTTACTTTAGTTTTTGGTATAGCTAACCAGACTCTGAGCTAACTCTACCGTTGGACTTCTCAGAAATCTCCAATGGTTTTGCAAAATTACAGCATTTTCATATTTCAACGCACTTGAAGATGTGAAGTCATCGAATATCTTTTGTATAATTCAATGAAATTTTACAATACATATTACGGTCTACACTACTTACAAGAAAATTACTTAAACTTATACCGCATTCACACTGACACAGCTGAACCAGCTTTCTCTAAACCAGTTTCAATTCCAACCAATCAAATGGCTGGATTTGTTTGATTGACCAATCAGAAGGCCCTATGCAGAAATCTGGTTTAACTTAAGCTGGTTTAACTTGCAGTGTGAATATACTGTTAAAAACACTAAATCTGGTACCTAAATCTGCTGCATATTAGACGTCAGATCAAAGTGATGGCAAGGAAAACTAACTAGTGGAGAAAAGTTATCTTGAATATCTAAATCATAAACCAGAGGAGTGAAACACTTTTGCTTGATGCCAAATCGTAGAAATTCTTAAAATAGATTTTCTTGGAAATAAGTCAATGTTTTCTGCAAAAGCTTAGAGGGCAAGATGGTTTTAAGTTTGTTTCAAAATTTTTCTTGATTTCTTAAACAGAAGAAAAACCCTCCAATATGAAAATATTGCGGATTTCAGAAAATTCAAGCGGTAGAATCGCAAAAAAGTAGCTAAATTTCTGTTAAATCATTCACTTCAATTAAATATGTAATATGTAATAGCATTTTACAGCCGGAGTGGGTCACTACCACACGCGCTGGTACGGGATGTGGAATTTTTTTAGGGTGCCTTTTTCCGGACAGAAAATAGATTTTAGGGTCTCAATCTTAGTAGATCGCAAATGGACATAAATTTCGGGGTTCTATTGTGGAAAAATAACTCTTTTAGGGTATCAAATTCGATCAAATTTCTTATCCATGGTTGAAATTCTGGATTTTTTGCACAATTTTAAGGTATATATTTGAATGACCCGTAAATTTTAAGGTATGGTTTTTGCAAATATTAATAAATTTTTTGGTGTGATTTCAAAGGTCAAAATGGCACACTCCCGTCAACTGCCGATTAAAGGTACTCCATCCTTTGTTTCTTTGTCGTCTTATTTGATATCGATCATTTACATCTAGCTTTCTCTATACAATAATGTACGTAGTGAACTAATCTAAATCGATAAATTAATAGATAAATAAATAATGTTTATATACACATGTTTACTAGAGCTAAAGAAAGATTAATTTTCTGCCACATGCTGACAATTTTTAACTTTTTAAAAATTTTTAACAATACATTTTTAACTCTTGATAGATTCTGCTCGAGCCTGGACCTCTGAAGGTGCATGCTCGTTGCTCTTACACCTCAAGCGCAGAACACAAGGGCAAATTGTTTGCTCCTGGGGTGTCTCTCTACTACAGCTATGATTAAAATAGTTTATATTTGATTGTATGTGCCAAACCGCTATGGAGTCCTTTCCCACTATGGATGGCACGTAGTTAATTAAAGTAAATGAACGGAGATATGGCGACATAATCTAAACATAGCACAAAAGAACGGCAGTCGCCACTAATCTTCTTATTGTTTTCATAGATCAAAAACATCAAATACAATAGGTTATATTTAGATTACCCAGTCCCCTTAGCTAAGTTTGCTTTTAACCCCGTTGATTTACTTTAATCTTGTTGGTTTTATAGTTTGTTGCTTTTTTAAACAAATAAAGAAAAAAAACATGCTGACAAGCGTGACTTTACACCGACCCTTTTAAAAGTCTGGAACCTATGCTGGTTTCTTCAGCTTGATGTCGTGGTGCCTGCCTTACCATTCGAGCAGTGGCATAACGGAGACAGTCGGGGCCCTTGGGGATTTTTCCACTTGAGACCCCAGCTGAAGCATTTTTAAATGATGTAATAGAAACATAAAATACTGCGTCCAGTTTAAACTAGGATTAAATAAGTTGTGCAGGCCAGGATAAAACAATTGCAATGATTTACTGTGAACATATGCATCATCAAAGCCAGAGTAGCCTACGCGTAGAATAGCGGGTCTACTCGTAGGCTAAGCCAGCAGGGTGGCCAGGACGAATCAGTGAGGGGGAGCAGGAAACTGAGGGAGTCTTGGGGCAAAGCCAACAGGAAATTTTGAGGACACGCGAAGTACTTTGGCTCAGAACGCATCTCCCGAGTCGATTCTAACCTTTTGAGAAAACACCACTTACTTTTGCTCAGAAGAACCAAGCTCGATCCCATGTTTACCATGCCTTTTTGACCGTTTTGTAAAAAATTTTTCTATGGATCACCACATCTTGCTAACATTTTGTGTAAACACCCTTTACGTTTTCATAGAAAACTTCAACACAATCCAGTGTTTGCCCCAGCCGCGAAAAGGAAGCATTCACAGCAAATACCAAGTTGATTTCCTTTCAGTTTTTAGGTGTTAAAACCAAAGGAAACGAACAATTTCCTATTGATTTCCAATGAAACACTTGTAAGAAACTACACGTTTCAACTGCAATTTCAGACAAAAAAAATTGCAAAGAAACGGAGATTTCCTTTTCCAAACCCGTCTGAAATTTGCGTTTTTTGTTTGAAACTGGTTTGAAATTAAGTAAATGCTAGTTTTAGACAGGTAGGAAAACCGATGAAAATTATTATATTTTCGCACACGATTTGGCATTTCCTATGTTGGAAATGCAGCAAAGAAAGAAGATGCACTAGAAAATAGAGAATAGCTTGGAACTAATAGCCAAATCAATATTGAACTTGTAAATATATACAAAACTACAAACAGAACTATTTTTCATTTTAAAAATTTCATTTTAAAATTTATACAGGTAATAAGTTTCATATACATGTTTTTCAAACTGACCTGTTTAAAATAAAACAAAGGAAAAGAGGCTATGAAATGAACTTCAAATCAAAACGACAGATTATTCTGCGAGTTGCTAGTTGCCAGTTGTCAGTTGCGAGTTGGCTTTTATTTACGAGTTGCGGGTTGCGACTTGCAAGTTGATTGTCCATCATATCAACTCTCAACTCGTGACTAGCAACTTGCAAAATTTAAGTGAAAACCAACTTGCAATTGACAACTCGAAACTCGCGAATTGTCACATCTCAATCAAAACGTTGCATGGTTACCTCTTTCAATGAGTTTGAAATTTGACTAACTTCAAATAAATCTAATGGCCAGAAAAGTTTCCTAAATCTACGTAGCAATTCTAAACACTATTGGTACCCTCGATCATGGTTCTTTTCATTTCATGGTACCTTCAATGAAATGCATTAAGTGAAAAAACACACATTGCATTTTTTGTTCTTTGCGCAAAAAGTCACTACAAATGTCAGTGCCCTAAGCTACAACAGGCTAATAGAGGATTGCACTAAAGATGGCGGCGAGGAATTTTTTACCGAGATGCATTGCGTTCGAAGTACAAATCTTTACAGATTCTATAGGAATTCGATTAATGAGCGCAGTGCATCTCGGTAAAAAATTCCTCGCCGCCATTTAGCACAATCGTCTATTATGGAATAGCCAGACCATTTATCCCTTTGACTGAAAAACCAAGGGCCTCATAGCAACATAGTTTTTTGCCACAGCTGATCCCATTTGTTGGCTAACCCTGACTGTGCCAAAGAATGTAACGGCAACTACTTTCAGATTAATATTCCGGGAATCTTAGAATAGAATCTATGTTTAAAAGGCAGTAAGCCACAGCTGTATAGACAGGGAGATTCGTCTTTTTGAATCTTCAAGCAATTCTCACTGTTTTACGTTAATTTTATGTACCTCAGGTTGATATTTCTAAACATGATACCAATCCAATAGACCTTATCATGTAGATCTTGGTAAATCTTCCTGTCGCTATCTCGACGTTTCATAATCTGGCAAGTGTACGACAAAAAAGTTAAAGTTTTTTTCATGATTATGTTACTTTCAAAGCCAGTTTGTTGTGATATTTCTCACTGTTTGATTCGAAATACTAAAGTACAACCAAAAACTAAACGAAGAGTTAAATGGTTTTTGGCGATAGAACTCATTTATCCAAAATAATGCAAACTAGATGTCATTCGAAAGAGTTTAGCGAGCAGAACTTGATTCTCAAAAGAATTGTAAAATTTTGTTCACTTAATTTTAGTCCAAGGCAGTTAAGGTTTCGCCTAAACATACCGGGTGTCCCAAAAAAAGTATCCCCTTTTGATTGGAAATAGGAACGAAGCGATAAGATATCATTACTCTCCGAGCAGTTAGCTAAATTTATCAATCTTCAACTTAGATTCACATACCTTGCATTTAAGAATCGTCTACCAAACACCAGAGATACAAGCGTGCAAAGACAAAATTTACAGTGCACCCAAATCCAGAGGTTTTGTTAAAGGGCCTAGGCATGATTTGTATTATGGATCTTTTCCAAAGCACCTGTAAACTTTAAATTTTAGTTTGTCGCTTTTGAAGAGAATAAAAAAGACTCGTGGAAATCGCCCTGATTAAACAAATATAACAAAAATGTGGTAAGAATGATGAAGTCGTGCAACATCTCCCAAATGAGCATGCATGTGTTCCTTTTCTTCTTCTTTGACACTTGGAGTGGAATAGCATACAAGTCAAATCTTTCAATAGGGCACAGGGAAACCCATAAATCTTCCAATTTCACGCTTATCAGCCAATGGTGTTGCCGTATTCTCGTCACATGACCGAAAATAAGCTCTTTGAGACGAATTTTCGAGTACCCTTACGAAAATCAAAATGGACATTCGAGTAATAAAGATACAGAGCTGCTTTTGCCTCGAGTCGATTCTACAGGCCCTACTCCATATTTTACACTTTGCATTTCAAGAAAATCTCATCAGGGATCAGCACTACATCGAATTTCATGCAACCGAAAATAGGCCTATATTCAAATATCATTTGGGAACGCAACAAATAAGATATAGCTTCCTAAATTTCACACCTTACGTGAATTATAGCGAGGAATAAGCTGAAGATGTTTCTTTGCTTCAGCTTCCCAAATCCTTGACGAGTCTCAGCTATTTGCGACGAAGAAAGCTATTGGGCCTACCTTCATCCACTGCATAATGCCATTATTCTGTTTCAAATCGGCTTCTTTGCTGTAGCAAGGTAGCAGAGCTATTCACCAACAACATAACACCAATTTCCACTATTCTCCGCTGAAAAATTGCCATCAACTTTGGTAAAACATGATGAACTTTCAACAGCTCTTCGCCACACTATCCATTCCAAGTTTTGAAACAGTGTGCTCACGTGGAAAAAATTCTGTTATTGTCAAAGCGTTCATGATGTCATGGTCAAGAGGTAGGTCTCGTATCATCCTCTCTCTACGAAGACTTGGCCTTCGTTTTAGTATGAAAAAGTGGAAGGGATTGAGGCCGGGCTTTCAAAATTATCTGTATTTCTTAAAAAAAGGAAAATGGTGAATGCATATTTCAAAATAATTTGAATGAATATGAGAGATTTTTCATCAAAGGGTATTGGAGCTTGCGAAGATACCTAGGCCCCCTATCATTTTAATAATTCAAATTCATTTGAAATATGCATTCACCATTTTCCTTCTTTTAGAAAATAAGGATAATTGTGAAAGCCCGGCCTTAATCCCTTCCACTTTTAAAAAAAGGCTAGGTCTTTGTAGAGAGGAGATGATACAAGACCTACCTCTTGACTATGACATCAAGAGCGCTTTGACAATAACAGAAACTTCTCCACGTGAGCACACTGTTTCAAAACTTGGAATAGATAGTGTGGCGAAGAGCTGTTGAAAGTTCATCATGTTTTACCAAAGTTGATGGCAATTTTTCAGCGGAGAATAGTGGAAATTGGTGTTATGTTGTTGGTGAATAGCTCTGCTACCTTGCTACAGCAAAGAAGCCGATTTGAAACAGAATAATGGCATTATGCAGTGGATGAAGGTAGGCCCAATAGCTTTCTTCGTCGCAAATAGCTGAGACTCGTCAAGGATTTGGGAAGCTGAAGCAAAGAAACATCTTCAGCTTATTCCTCGCTATAATTCACGTAAGGTGTGAAATTTAGGAAGCTATATCTTATTTGTTGCGTTCCCAAATGATATTTGAATATAGGCCTATTTTCGGTTGCATGAAATTCGATGTAGTGCTGATCCCTGATGAGATTTTCTTGAAATGCAAAATGTAAAATATGGAGTAGGGCCTGTAGAATCGACTCGAGGCAAAAGCAGCTCTGTATCTTTATTACTCGAATGTCCATTTTGATTTTCGTAAGGGTACTCGAAAATTCGTCTCAAAGATCTTATTTTCGGTCATGTGACGAGAATACGGCAACACCATTGGCTGATAAGCGTGAAATTGGAAGATTTATGGGTTTCCCTGTGCCCTATTGAAAGATTTGACTTGTATGCTGAGTGGAATGCAATGCACGGATTGATTCCTCAAAGGAATAACTATTTGTAGAACAATTGAAGCATTTCAAGGTATAATTCTTTTCAATGGAAAAAGCTAAAGGTCAAAGTCAAAATTCCTGTGCAACAAGCCTGTGATAGTAAATCATGGCTAGGCCCTTTTACAAAACCTCTGGTTTCGGGTGCACTGTAAATTTTGACTTTGCAAGCTTGTATCTCCAGTGTTTGGTGGCCAATTTTTAAATGCAAGGTATGTGGATCTAAGTTGAAGATTGATAAATTTGGCTGTTCACTAAGAGAGTAATGATATCTTTTCGTTTCATTCCTATTTCCAGTCAAAAAGGGGTACTTTTTTGAGACACCCGATAGGGTTATAAAAAACTAGTTCATCATCACACCCTGCAACCTTTAAATTACCCTAGATTCAGTCAACTGGATAAAAACTAGAATTATATAATAAATTGGACAAGTAAAGACGAAATGAAGATGGCATACAATACTCTTGTATATAAACTTGAGATATTACACATTGTTTAACCAGTCTGCAGATAACCATATGGGTAGCCACATTTTCTATGGGGGTAAATGCTGGTGAGCAGAAAATTATCTTTAGGATTCCTATTCCCGGAGGGGGGGGGGGTTAACTACCATATATGCTGGTACGGGATGTGCCATTCTTTGGAGTGCCTTTTATCAAGCAGAAAATAAATTTTGGGGCATCATTTTGGGTAAAATCACAAGTAATCATAAACTTGGAGGTTTCATATTAGAAACATAATTCTTTAGGCTATTGATTTTGATCAAAATTCACTTATTTGATTAAAATTGTGCATAGTTGTCACAATTTTAGGGCATATATTTTCAATGGCCTTTTGAATTTTGGGGTATTGTTTTCGATAAAATTTACAAATTTTAGGGTGTGATTTCAGACATCAAATGGCACACCCACATCACCTGCCTATTGAAGTTTCCCCTCCCCCCGGGTTCCTGCTCCAAGACAGATGATATCGTTTCTATTGCAGGCTCGAGAACAAGGGACTTTTATCAAATGATTCTGATTACACTGTTTGCTTTTGTGGGAAAATGATGACACAGTGTTTTCTTTATAAACTCAACTTCATGGAGAGAATTTTTGAAGAAATGACTTCTCTTAGAAGACTCTATGTTGGCATCAGTTTGAGAAAACCTTGATGCAAAGGCTACTTAACGTGTAGTAAAATGACAGATCAATGTTTAAGTAAGATTTTACGTTGCTGATAAATCTTGCTCTCTACTTGCAGTTCTTGCAGTTAGGCAGTCCACTGATGTTCTTCCAACTTTTCAAAACTGAAAGAAAATGTATGCAACTTCAATGTGCAGTAATTAACGGATCAAAACGAGTCACAATAACTTTTTCATTTTAATTTCTCAAATCGTCTTTCTTCAACACAAAACCCCATCAGCTAAAAAAGAACGAAAAACTATACAAATATCTACTTAAATACATAAAAAATCTTAGAAATTCGCTGGTCTTCCTAAGGATCATACTTCGGGAAGGATGCTAGGAATTCCAATATTTGGTGAAACTCTACGCATTCGATAATGACGTCATGAAAGGTTAAAATTTCATGTGAAAGTGAACGTCCACGCCCTTGGGAGCATATAGCAATCACTGACGAAATTACTGATGACCAAAGTTTCTACCTGCAATGCAACCCTCTGGCTTTAAAGGGGCAGGGTCACGTTACCGTAAAAAACCTGTTATCTCTAGAATCCACATTGTTGCCCACACGTGGCCATTGTGTTCTGCACAGATTTTGGTGCATGGGGTGAGCCCACACTAAAGTCACTTTTAAAAATCCACCAATATCTGTTAAATCGTACAACATATGAGTGTTTCGTCGTTTCTCTAGGAGGTACAAGAGTCCATTTTTAAAATAATAACACTTTAAGTTTGAGAAAAGTAGTAGGAAGTCACTGTGATGTGGTCTATCAAAAATACAGCAAAATCGTTGTTTCAAAAGAAGTTTGTTTGCATTATGTGACCCTGGCCTTTAAAGTTCGGGCTTAGGTTTAATTAAAGAACCTGTGCTTTAATTGTTACGTTTTGAGTTGTTCGATCAAGCAGATATGCTGAGCAAAGCAATATGCTCAAGCGTGTGCTTTATCACTCCTCCAAACAGCGAATGAGATCTCCAAGAAAGACATGAACTGTAGCGAATTCCTAAGGAAACAAATCGATTCCCATAGAAGGTAGTGTGCGAGGTTTTTGAGAGAGTCCATGGTGAATCTGAGTGCCTATTTCCAGATCTTCGGCGCAGAGGAAGAACTTCTCTAGTTTTTGGCGAACATTTTGGCACAGAAGAAGCCTTAAAACAATGGACAATTCAATATCCTATTGTATCAAACAATAGATATCAGCCATTCCTTGGTGCACACTGGTGCACAAAATAGTTCTGCTCTAAAAATATTTGGTACAGAACAATATAGAAATTCACCCTGGGCAAGAGTGATTTGCCCTCGTGTTCCAGCACCGCCTGCGCAGTCTCCTGATGCCAAGCTGAAATAAAGGGACTGGGCACTAAACAGAAAACGCGTCTGAAAACTGTTCACAACTACCCTAATATTTTTGCGAAAAATTTACCAATCCCTACGATTTCAAGAATTCCCTACTTTTTGGAGACTTTTGCTCCCTACGCTTAAGTACTTCAGCACTCATGTCCTGCTACAATCTTAGCAAATAATGTCTCAGCTGTAAGATTGCCTTAGTTCAAACTTACAAGGTCGAAGCTGCAGGCGTCGTTTTCTTCTTTCTCTTGAATCTTGGCGGGGCAGAAGCCACTGGAGTTGACTGAGACCTTGGGCAAAAGAAAAAAGTGATCTCAGAAGGGTTAAAGAGGTCATTTGTGGAGAAACAACCTTAAAAGATCACCTTCAGACCTAGACCAATAAAGCATGCTGCTGACCACTTGTACAGTTCATGCATTCAAGACGCCGAACTGTAACACATATTCTTAGCCCTCAAAGCTCAAATTATGCTGGTCGAGCAATCTAATTTATTGTCTGTGGCCTTGAAAAGTCAAGAAAAGCAAAATGATGCATGAAAAATAATGACGAACAAACCTGACGTCTGTGCTACCATGAAAAGATTTCGGTTGATGCTTTGTCCAAGACATTATCATCGAAGTTTACGAACGGTTACTGAAAACTTTTAGTAATGCAAGTTCTCCCAAGAAAGAGAGAGTCACTTTGGCGCTCAACCGTATCTTGCAATTGCGTTTTATCCAACTGTGCCACATGCAATCGATGCTTTGTTAAGTTCTTTTGTTTAAAGCCGCCTTTTGTTTTTGCAACTTGCGCGCAACTGTTATTTGACACATTGGCCTTGTCACGAAAAAGATTTTAAAAGTTCAGAAAGTTAGAGCACGCACGCATGGAAAGATAAAAGCCGCTGTCGCTTTCTTCTCCTTGTGTCAGAACTTTGTGCTGAAAACTGAGATGAACTGAGATGGCCGTGTAACTAAATGATGGCGTATTAGCATTCATATCAGAAATCTTGATCATTGTAGTTTATTGTTTCTTGATGGCAGTCAATTTTAATGCATATGTTTATATGTTAAAGTAAACTGATCTATCAGTGAGTTGTATGTGCAAATTGCAATGTTGGCCAAAAGAATCTCAGATGGAAGTTCTTTCCTGTTTTCCCTGTGATCTTTCACTGGAAATCTGAAGTGCTGATTTAAGTTATGAAAACTTGTAGGAAATGCGCCATTTCCATTTCTGTACATTTGACGTTATGAAGAAATCTGTAGTTTCAGTTTCCACTATAGGAATCTAGGTAGAAACGGCAAATTCCCATACACTGAAAACAAAAAGAAATCCCTATATATTTTGCTGTGATTGACCATCATGGGATAGTTTAATCTGGGAGCATTTTTAACCCTATCTGACCTGGGGGGCGGATTCCGCCCCCCTCATACATTTTCATTTATAGGTTTTTCCGTGTTTGCTGAGTGCTTCTGAGATTTAGCAAGTTTAACTTTCTATCATACAGCATTCAAACTGTAACAATTTTGGTGTTCTATTTTTAGCCTTGTCTCCATGGTAACCAAGTTTTCATGCCACACTCTGTGAAAAATACACATTGTATCTCTCTTAATCCTTTTTAATTGGTCCAATTAAGTCTAAACTATGAATTTACATCTATTTTGATCTATATATTTCATTTCTTTACCAAAAGTAAAGCTTTACGACTTTTTAACACACTTTCATTTTTATGACGTCATATGACGTCATAATGTTAATTATGCTCTAGCAACAACAACAACAACGCTAATTAAACTATTATCTCAAAAATTCATTGTTTACATAATGAACAACCTTTGTGGCAAATTTGGTTGCCATATCTCAAGTAACAACAAAGATAAACAGGGGGCGGAATCCGCCCCCCCCCAGGCATTGAGTGTTTCAAATCACCCAGGTCAGATAGGGTTAAGAACGCCAAAGTTAATTTTGCCGGAGATAGACTCTCCCAATCACGTGCCAGCATTTCTCGGAAAATTCAAGCCTTTCTGTACTTATCTAACGGCATACCCAACCATGCCCCCCATTGTTTCTGAAAGAACCTTCAAGACTATATTTTGACAAAAGGGACAAATGTTGCCATCCCAGTTGGCCAGGCCAGTGATCAAATGCTCCGTTGATGGAAAAGTGCAAAACTTTACAATGAAATCGATACGTCCACATTTTCACAAAACGATAACTTTAAAAGTCCCATACAAATGTTGATTCGTCAGTCTACCATAACAGAACACATTACATCTGCTAGTTAATCAACGTTACTTTCCATCCACTTAGATTGTCGTGTCATGCAGGCCTGAGGCCCCATTGTCATTTTAATCATAGCCTCAGCTTCAGCTTGAAAATAGGCATCGAAAGAATTTTTTGCTGGAGCCCCTCGGGGCCCCTTTTGGTCTGGGGCCCTTAGTTTTTGAACTAAGGTGCCCTAAACTGCGTTACGCCACTGGATTCGAGTCAAAGTTTGCAACCCCAAGGCCTCAAACACTACATCTTAAAATTCTTATTAAAAAAATAGTTTGATTCGTCAATCCTCGAAGATTTGTGAAGAAAAATTCGAGATCCTTTTCTGTGCAGCAACCATTGAAATCTGTATACTTTTAGGAACACCCTGTATAAACTCTAATAGCTCATCTCCTTTTTCGGACTGTAAAATAGTTTGCTAGAGTGCTGAAACACTTACACGTACCTGGCCGTTTCGGTAGCTTCACCCATACCAACATATCTGCTGAAATTTCGATTTGTTTCAAGTTCTGAATTCCCGTGCATTCTGACATGCTTTTGAATCGGATTACATAGCTGCATGCGTTGGAGATACTACATTTGTGGAAAGAAGAAAATTGACACATTTCCATCGCATTTTCTGTATTATCTCCGATGATCAGTTGAAACGTGTTTTTCTCTTTATATCGCTGTGAATATATGAAAAAGTTGCTACAGATAAAGAGACATATTATTGCATACAACATTATTGCAATATATCATTTTATCTTTCACGCTAGCTATTCTGTGACTAAGCAAACAAGCGTGAAAAATCTTCGTTGCTGTTGTCATAGTTATAATTAAGTATCTGTGCTGGCTGCTAAATTACGTACATCTTGCATCAATCTGTATTTTATTAGTCTGACTGGTATTTAAGTAGGTACATTTTGAAAAATCCTTGCGTTTCTGGAATGCAGCTGACGGACTACTGGTAGAACTTTCCATTAGAACTTGCTGATAAAAACTTGTAGAACTTGCTGTGTCAGTTTAGAATTATTGTGGATTTGCAATTCACGTCGCAAATTTGTTTCTGCAAAATTCATTGCACAGAAAATAGATTAATTTTGACCCGAAAAAATTTATTTAGTCTAGACTGAAGTTGTTGACTAAGGTGTTAAGGTGTTGTGGCACCGTGTTGTAATCCACTGACTTTGCAGCCAGAACAGTAAGGCGGACGCGGTTCAAATCCCACCAGCACCTTTGAGCGTCATGACAAGGGGTCGTTGACTCGATTAGCGCTTAGCTATTTCTGCGATCCCAGCGCTTTGTGCTGAAAACCGCAACTTCACATTCACTGGTCTTCCGCTCCATGATTACGAGCGATTTTAGTGAAATTGTGGTTCGCGAAGTTCCTGAAATAGGCCTTATGCATGCGAACTTGTAAACCATGACAAGCAGAGGCGGATTTAGGAGGGGCAAGTGGGGGAGGCTGCTGCCCCTTTAGGGTGATAAACTCGACTTGCTACCCCCTCTTTGATGAGAAGTGTGCCCCTCATCATCATCTTTAAACACACTTTTAACTATTTCGATTATACTGTGCTAGGAACATAAATATAATGATGATACTTAGCAGACAAACCAAAGAATTTTCCAATCGACTTTTGATTCGAAAGTTTGCTTGGTACAATCAATCATCGTTTGAACCCATAAGTTAGGAAAACGCTCTTAAAGGATTTGCTTTTGAACGAGAATTATATAAGTTCAATTCTGGTTCATGATTTACTTGTAATTAAAATGTAAATCTAATATATGTATATATATGTCACTTTCAGAATAGAAGTTAAATTTCATTGGCAAGCAGTCATGGAACTTAATCGAATTTGGAATTCTCGTTCATTTATTCATTCCTTCATTCACTCATTCATTCATTCTTATTCATTTAGGCACGACAGCCCCATCAGTCCATGGGAACTACTTTTCAGGGGGCTGGTGCAAAAATATTTACAAATTACAACGATTTGATTCTTTTTTAAAGGTGGCAGAAGATGGTACCTTTATAACATCAAGTTCAAGGTTATTCCAAAGCTGCGGTCCACAAAAAGATATCGAATTTTGCCCATCGTTAGTTTTCGTAACTGTATCAAAAGATCAGTTGTTGTATTTCTCTGTCCTCTGACATTTCGAGTGGAATTCTCTTCAAACAAGTTGGAAAGGTACCCCGGAACGAGACCATTTAGTGATTTGTACATTGTGGTAGCAGTTCCCTTGCAAACTCTTTATCAGCGTTTTTCTGATTGCTGGATTTAACAAATAAGTGATTTTAACATGGAAGAATGTCGAATTGCTTGACAGATTAACATTACATTTTTAATATCGGCAATGTACGTTGAATTTCACAGCCAGTCGAAAAACTAGAGATGAAAGTCGAAAAGCTAGAGACATTTCGTGTCCATGAAGATTTGCAAGTGAGAGGCAACAGCTGGGCGGTGAGACCCCTATATACAGTACCCTGCCATGAATGTCCCAAATATGGCAAGGAAGTTTTTTCCTTTCGTAGTACCTAGTCACTGATAGGCTACCACGTTATGGCATCATGTTTGACTCACTCCGACTAAAGCAGATATGAGGAAATAGGCCCTACTGACGTCAAGACAGTATTGCCAATTCCAAAGGCAGGCCTAGTATGAATGAGAAACCCTAGGCCCTCCAGAATTCAACCTATACTCAACCATTGCTGATTTAGACTAACATTTAGTTATTTCCAAACTGTACACGTTAACTTCGACCCACTCGGTACAATCTTAAGCTTTGCTGAAAGCCATTCACGTCCAGCAAGAGCTTTTCTGGGAGGCAGCTGCTTGTTGCAGCGCTGAAAAGAAATTTAGACTGCGTTCACACGATGCCGGCACATTTTGAAAACGATGAAAAATGTGACGGTTGCAAAATTTGAGCTAGCGTTCACACGATGCCGGAACAATTTGAAAACGGTTGGAAATTTGCCAGTAAAAAGCTCGTTGCAAGACTGTGATGCCAAAGAAGTGTACCTAAACCCTAAGAATCGTTCAGTCTCGTCCAAAAGCGTCTGAAAATGTTCTATTTTCATCATTTTGAAGTGTTTACACGATGCCGTTTCTAAAATGTGCCAATTAGAGTTCCGTTTTCAAAATATACCGTTTTCAAAATCTGCCGGCAAAAAATGTGCCGTTTTCGTGTGAACAGGAGGCCTATCCGGCGAATTTTTCACCGTTTTCAAAATGTGCCAGCATCGTGTGAACACAGTCTTATGTTTATGTCTTGCTGAAAGCAAAATTTTCATCCAGTAGTTAGGGATACTGCCAGTTCGCTCTGGCGTAAGATCAAACAGCGCAGCGGCAAAGGTACCCGGGGGGTACTTCCATTGTGGCCTAACAGGGGGGTCCAGTCAGTTTGAGGGTCTTACCAATTGGCTACCAAATGGCCCTTTTGTTAACCATATACTACCAATTAGGGGTATTCTAAAATTCGAAGCCATTTATTATGTTTCAACCCAGTATGCTCCTTCGCACACCAATTTAGTCATTACAGCATCAATAATAAATGAATTTTGAAAAATTTCTTGCTTTGTTCCATCAGTTTTGCAATAAAACATCTTGAAAAACCGTAGAAAATTTTCATCTCTAAATGCTACCAAATGACCCAGTTTTCAGGCTCATGAACTACCATGTGCGGGTTTTTGTAAAAAGATACTACCATTTGAGGGTATTTTTCAAAATTTTTGCTTTGGCCCTCTTTAGCCCTGACTGGACCCCCCTGTCAGGCCACAATGGGAGTACCCCCCCCCCCTCCAGGCAAAGGTATCCGGCAGAATGCAGAATGAAATCTTCATACAAAATTTTATGAAAATTACAGTTGCCACCAGAGCGTGCAAACAAAATAATCTGAATAAGGCGACAACGTAGTTTTGTATTTAAGTTGCGATGAGTGATTAAATCAGATCCGTAAATATGATTTTTAATTAACCACTTCCTATTGCTTTGCTATTGCCGTTGATCAAACAGGGTGAGTCGAAGAAATTTATGGATTGCCGATCGAGTAAAAACTTTTTAATTCAAAATATGTACTCTTATTCTTTTATAAGAATAATCATTTATAAGAATCATTGGAAGTCTTTACAAAGAAATTCGATTTTGCTTAGAACTGTAGAAATACTCACTTCGCAATATAGCTAGTATAATAATAATAATAATAATAATAATAATAATAATAATAATAATAATAATAATAATAATAATAATAATAATAATAATAATAATAATAATAATAATAATAATAATAATAATAATAATAATTCTGTGTTTGTAAATCTCTTCCGTTACCAAGACCTAAAATGGGAACTGAAAAGAATCTGGCAATGCAACGATGTACAGTTAGTCCCCATAATCATCGGGGCGTTGGGCACTGTATCCAAGAGCATAAAGAAATGGCTTGAACGCATCAGCCTCAATATTTACTTTGGAACACTGCAAAAGGCTTGCCTACTTGGAACTGCAAGAACTCTGCGTTATGCGCTGAATATTTAAGGCTGCGGGTTGCAGCTTGATGTTCAGCTTAACTTTACAGTCGAACAATATCTTGGACTGTGGTATTGCAATAATAATAATAATAACAATAACAATAATAATAATAATAATAATAATAATAATAATAATAATAATAATAATAATAATAATAATAATAATAACAATAATAATAATAATAATAATAATAATAATAATAATAATAATAATAATAATGATAATAATAATAATATACAGCCACTTAGAATCAAACAACATACTACCACTAGAGCAGAAGGGCTGCAGAAAAAAGAGTCGGGGGACCAAAGATCAGCTAATCATAGATAAGATGATACTGAAAAACTGCAAGAAGAGAATGACCAATTTGTGTCTGGCATGGATAGACTATAAGAAGGCGTTTGATATGGTGCCACATTCGTGGCTGTTAGAATGTCTTCGTTTGTATAACATTACACCGAATGTGATTGAAGTTCTCACTAAGTCTATGAAACACTGGAAGACATCACTTACCGCAGGAGGAAGGACACTAGGAGAAATAAATATCAGAAGAGGCATTTTCCAAGGTGACAGTTTGTCACCGATCTTATTTGTTTTAGCATTGATTCCACTGTCAAAGCTGCTTAATGATATGAAAGATGGCTACCATCTAGGAAAGAATAGGCCAAAAGTGAATCATTTGCTTTACATGGACGACTTGAAGCTCTATGCAAAAGATAAAAAAGAGTTAGACACTCTTATCCAGACAGTCAGGGTGTTCAGTAAGGACATAGGAATGGACTTTGGGATCGAAAAATGTGCGATGATTCAGATGAAGAGAGGAAAATTTGTAATAAGTGAAGGAATTGAATTGCCAAATGGCAAGAAGATAAGATCACTAGATGACCAAGAGGGCTACAAGTATTTAGGAATTCTTCAATTTGATGATATAAAGCACAGAGAAATGAAAGAGAAGTTAAAGAAAGAATATGTCAGAAGAGTGAGGAAAATACTAAAATCACATCTGAATGGTGGAAATGTCATCCAAGCTATAAATGCGCGGGCGGTTTCCATAATACGGTACAGTGCAGGAATATTGGATTGGACAAAATTAGAATTACAAGAACTGGACAGGCAAACGAGGAAGCTGTTAAACATATATAGAGCGTTACATCCTCAAGCTGATGTAGACCGATTATACTGGAAGCGAGCAGAGGGAGGAAGAGGATTGTTAAGTGTTGAAGAATGTGTCAAAATCGAGCAAACTAATATTGGCTATTACATCTACAACAGCAGCGAAATGTTATTGGCTGAAGCAGGTAGAGAGGGTATTGTATCTGATGAAGGTGACCCGAAAGATAAGAAGAAAGAGCTAACAGAGGCAAGGAAGCATAAATATCTCCAAAAGAAACTTCATCCAGTATTCTACAAAGAGACAATGGACGTAAGAGATGAAGAGAATTCATGGAACTGGCTTGAGAACGGGTACCTAAAGAAAGAAACGGAGGGGACAATTTTAGCGGCACAAGACCAAGCCCTGAGAACGAATTGGATAAAGAGCAATGTTGATAAAGAAAATATATCATCAAAATGCAGAATGTGCGGGGAAAGGGAAGAGACAATTGCACATATGGTATCTGAATGCCAAAAATTAGCACAAAGAGAATACAAAAGCTGGAGACATGATAAAGTGGCAGCCGTCATTCATTGGTACCTGTGCAAGAAATTCGGATTCGAGTGCGACGACAAGTACTACAACCATATAGTGACAAGAGAAAATAGGGTACTTGAAAATTATGAAGTATTATTACTGTGGGACTTCTCTATTCAGACTGAAACCCGCATTGATCATAACAAACCAGACATCATGTTAAAGAACAAGAAAGAAAAGACCTGCCAAATAATCGATGTGGCATGCCCATTTGACACTCGAGTGAAGCAGAAAGAGGAGGAGAAGCTGGACCACTACAACGAACTAAAGTATCAAATTTTGAAGGTGTGGAAGGACGAAGTAAAGATAGTTGCAATAATACCAGTTGTTATAGGCGCACTTGGGGTAGTCTCAAAACGATTCAAGAGTTACATTGCAGCATTAGACTTTGACCCAGGAGTACAACCATTGCAGAAAGCATGCCTCATAGGCACGGCCAGGATTGTGAGGAAAGTACTGGACATAAGAGAATGAATAGCAGGAAGACTTTTTTATGTTTTCGATACAGACAGTACGCACACTTTCTTAAGTTACGGGATGTAACCTGAAAGTGGACAATGCATTGCCAGTTACACTGTGATAATTACTGAAATAATAATAATAATGATAATAATAATAATGATAATAATAATAATGATAATAATAATAATAATAATAATAATAATAATAATAATAATAATAATAATAATAATAATAATAATAATAATAATAATAATAATAATAATAATAATAATAATAATAATGAGATTTGAAGAAAGCCACAGAGGGAACTATTATGGCAGCACAAGAGCAAGCGATCAGAACAAGGTCTATTAGACATTACATCGACAAAGAGAGCATCTCCCCATTGTGCAGGCTCTGCGGAGAGAGAGATGAAACGGTAGCCCATTTGGTGTCTGAGTGCAAGACCCTTTGTCAGACACAGTACAAGAAGTGGCGCCATGATACAATTGCCCAGGTTATTCATTGGCAGCTATGCAAGGCTCATGAACTAGAACACGTGGAAAAGTGGTACGATCATCGTCCAGAAAAGGTAACAGAAAACGAAAAAGTCAAAATCCTTTGGGATATGAAGATACAAACTGATAAGATCCTGGAACACTCGAGACCGGACATTGTAGTCTTTGAGAAGGAGAAAAGAACATGCAAGATTGTGGACGTTGCGTTCCCTTTTGACACCCGAGTTGTTGAAAAAGAGAGGGAGAAAGTGGACAAGTACCAGGAACTGAAGTATGAATTGAAGAGGATCTGGAACTGTAGTGAAGTGACAGTGATACCTGCAGTTATTGGTGCTTTGGGTACCATCTCAAAGAACTTCCATCAATGGATTGATAAGATCGATCCTAACATCTACTTTGGAACCTTACAAAAGGCCTGTCTTCTTGGAACAGCGAGGACCCTAAGATACGCTCTGAATATCTGAGGTTGTGGGTAGCAACCTGATGTTCAGTAGAATAAACCAGCATCTTACATCTTTATAGCTGAGATACACAAGAAATAATAATAATAATAATAATAATAATAATAATGATATACAGACGGTCAGAGTGTTTAGCAGGGACATTGACATGCAATTCGGGATTGAAAAGTGTTCGACTTTGGTTTTGAAGAGATGAAAAAGGATAAAATCAGACGGAATCAAAATGCCAGATGATAAAGTCATAAAATCACTGAAAGATGGCGAAGGATACAAATATCTAGGTGTATTACAGGCAGATGAAGTGCAGGTAAAAGAGATGAAAGGGAAAGTCGGCAGTGAATATAAGAGAAGAGTGAGAAAGATTTTGGAGACAAAGTTGAATGGGGGAAATGTCATCTCTCTCTCTCTATGTGCCATATTCTCCACGAACGTTGACGACCATAGTCCTCCACAACTCTCTGTCCTTTGCTGTTCTCAGGATCTTCAGCCTTGCTACTTGCAATTTTTCTGTTTCATCCACCTGTTCTGTCATCCATTTGCTTAGGCTTTCAAGATACGTCAATCGCTGTCTTCCTCTACTTCTCTTCCCATTTACACGTCCAGTCAGCATCAGTTCTTCTAACCCTTCTTTCCTCATAACATGTCCTAAGAACTCAATCTGTCTCTTCCTTATGGTTTTCATAATCTTCCGCTCCGTTCCCGCTCTTCGTAAGACCTCCTCGTTGGTTACGTGATCTACCCATGATATTTTCATCATTCTTCTGTAAAACCACAATTCCGTTGCCTGTAATTTGCTCTCCATTTGTGCCGAAATTGTCCAGCATTCACTACCGTATAACAAGACTGGCTCAACATAACAATTTAGGACTCTCTTCTTTGTATGCATTGAAATTTTGCCATTTCTAAGTATTTTTCCAAGTTTCATAAATGTGTTCTTTGCTATGCCTATACAAATGTCATCAAGGGTATTAATACATGGGCTATCCCTGTATTGAGATACTCAGCTGCTTTCCTTAATTGGACTAAAGCCGAGCTTCAAGAGATGGATCGAAGAACGAGGAAACTTTTAACCATGCACAATGGACTCCACCCAAGAAGTAATGTCGACAGGTTATATATACCCAGGAGAGAAGGTGGAAGAGGACTTATGAGCGTTGAAGATACTGTCAATCTGGCCACAATTGGCCTGAAAAGATACGTCAAAGAAAGCAAGGAGAAACTGCTAGTTGCAGCTAGAGGCGATACTGAGAATGAGGAACTTGAAACAGAGAATGAGTTTAAGAGAAAGAGCAGGCAGGAAAGGAAGGCCAACTGGAAAGAGAAAGTGATGCATGGACAGTTCCTGAGACAAACAGAGGATGTGACAAATAGAGATCAATGGTTGTAGCTACAAGAAGGAAGTCTCAAGAGAGAAACCGAGACCCTCATTATGGCAGCACAAGAGCAGGCAGTGAGAACAAACTTAGTGAAAGCTAAAATTGATAAGACTCAAGAAGACAGTACATGTAGGATGTGTGGCAAAGCAGATGAGAGCATCAACCACCTCTTAAGCGAATGTAGTAAAATGGCACAAAAAGAGTATAAACGGAGGCATGGTTGGATAGGAAGAAAGATACATTGGGAGGTATGCAGAAAGTATGGTCTTGACACAAAAGATAGATGGTATGAACAGTGGCGAAGCTGGCGGTCATGCTAGTCATGCGCAGCATGACTAATAGTTTTCAGAGATATGAGTAATTTTTTTAAGGAGCAAAAAACATTTTCTGCAAAAAGTTTCTTAGAATCACAAGATTGAAGTCGCTGCACATCAAATTTCTATGATAAAACCCATCGCTTTCCAGCAGTTTGATACCTCGGTCCCCTGTGCTAATTCCCGCTCGATTGGGCAAAGCAGGAATCATCAAAGGGTTTCCGTACTAATTTTGGTACTTCCACTTTGCTGTTATGGTCAAATTTCGTTGTTGTCCGTACTGGTTCCCTATGTTATGGCATGCTATTCTGAAATAGCGTGAATTGGGTTATCATAATAACAAACCTAGCAATGATTTGATTGGCTGGAGCCGATCTTACGCATGGCCATTGCACCAGTTTTCATCTCAAACTCATGCTGTGATCTCATAGCATGAATTGCGTTAAACAATAGAAATGATGACGAAATAAACTTTTGTCTCATGATTTCACTACAACTGACAGGCACAACAGTGCAGTGTAAGTGCAGTGTAATCTTCGCGTTCATCATCATTATTTGAAGTTTGATTATTATGGAATGCGAAAATTCATGTAAAGTTTGTCTTGAGGGAGACATTGTCCAGCTACACTATCGAGGAAATCTTTTGCAGCTTCAGCGAGCAGGTGATGGTATGTGATGGTTAGGCCCATGTGATGGTTGCCATTTTATTTTGTAGGCCATCATTGACATTTTGACCCGCTGTGTCATTTATAAGCTGTGGCATAACAACAATGCTGCGTCTAATAGGCCATAAGTGTTTTGTTCTATTTTACATAGACAGCCTATTTTATATTGGACTTCCCATTGAAGAGCATTGTCCTGTTTCTGTGCAGTATTCAAGTAATTTTCCAAGAGAACTTTCCTATGCTTGCAGTATTATCATAATTTGTGTGGCTGACAAAAGGAAATTTAGCAAGGGAACTTTCCTGTTTGTGCTTGCACATCATGGTTTGTTGCTAACAAAAGGAACTTTCCAAGAGAGCTTTCCTGTTGTTGCTTGCAGTATTATCATCATTTGTGTTGCTGACAAAGAAGGAACTTTTGCAAGGGACCTGGCATGCTGGTGAAAATTGTTACTGTTACCAACATGACCTTACAGCATGTTTTTCTCCAGGGGGTACTCTGGTTTTTTACACTAGAGGTGCTCAGATACCTTTTTGACTTGAGTCTAAACTTTTGTGGTTCATGGACTTCTAGATCATTGTTTGAGTCTCAAGAAATATGATTTACAAACAAAATCAAAGTCAAGCAGCATTATCAAAATATGTAAATCCAAAGGTGTTACATGAAATATATAAGTTCAGGGTACTTTTCCTTGTATAGTGTAGCTTACTAAATAGTTTTGGCCATGCAGGCTAAGAAAAGTTATCTTGTACTGTATTCATGACATAAATTGTACACCAGCCTGAGCAGCCCTATCCTATTTATATCAGAATAACCCCCTTCAGGTTATTATCAGTACATGTGTTGCTAACTAGTGGAGCTTTCCAAGAGAACTTTGCCTTTTGTGCATTATCATTGTCACCCTGTTATTTTTTGCTTGTTCAGAAACTTGCCAGAGAACTTTGCTGTTTTTGTTGTATTGTCATAGTTTGTTGCAGATCAAATGTCCTCCTACAACAGCCAATCTCTTGCAAAATATATCATTAGTTCGATTGCCTGCATGTTTACTTGCCAGTGAACTGGGATGGTGTCTTCTGCTAAGAAAGATATTCCTGTGACATGGGACTTGTCGCAGTCAATGATCTCTTCACTGAGGACTAAACATGTCAGGCAACTGATCAAAAGAAATGATTGCATGAGATCTGAAACCCAAGTACAGTGACTGCCAAATCTAATGATAACAAATGTTTTACCAGTGAAATGTCAAATTTGAAGCAGGAGCATTTTTGATAACAATGCTTGGCCTAAAATTTGTGATGATAAGAGTTTTTCCCAAATCCATTTGTGTATTTTATCTTGCTATAGCAATGGGCGTTTTCCAAGCCTTTCTACGAAAATGGGCGTTCCCAGAGAGAAAAATGGGTGTGGCCCAGGAAAATTTTTCCGGGGGCCCCGCCCCCGGACCCCCACCCTTCGGCCCACAGCATGACCTGCCTTCCCTCCCCAGCTTCGCCAACTGGGTATGAACATGAGCTGCAATCTGTATGCGAAAACGAAGAGTATAAGATCTTGTGGGACTTTTCAATACAAACAGATCACGTCATCGAAGCAAGAAGGCCCCGACATGATTATAGTTGAGAAGAAAAACAACAAATGCCAGATTATAGACTTTGCTGTTCCTTTCGATACTAGGGTTGATGAAAAAGAAAAGGAAAAGATATTCAAGTACCAAGACTTAGCAAGGGAACTGAAAAAACTGTGGAACAAAAAAGTTAAAGTAATCCCAGTTATAATTGGGGCGCTAGGAACAGCACCTAAAGCATTGCCAAAAAGACTGAAGGAGATTGGGATAGCTACCAGAATCGTAGAGTTGCAAAAGACTGTGTTGCTACAATCTGCCAGAATTCTCCGACAAGTGCTTGAGATTTGAGGAAACTTGTTGTTACCAAAGCTCAAGAACACCAATCCACTGACCAATATACAAAGAACAGAACTGAAGTCAGTGTGTAACAGAGACAATAATAATAATAATAATAATAATAATAATAATAATAATAATAATAATAATAATAATAATAATAATAATAATAATAATAATAATAATAATAATAATAATAATAATAATAACAATAATAATAATAATAATAATAATAATAATAATAATAATAATAATAATAAATGATGAAGAACTTGAAGGTCTGCTCCACACTGTGAAGATGTTTAGTGATGACATAAATATGCAGTTCGGGTTAGATAAGTGTGCCAAGGCAACATTCAAGCGAGGTAAGCTGACAGAAACATCATCAATCGAAATAGATGAGGCCACCAGTATTCAAGAAATAGATCAAGAAGGCACTTGCAAATACTTGGGAATAAATGAGGGAGATGGGATCCAGCATTCTGTAATGAAAGAGAAAATTCGAAAGGAATACTGTCGGAGGGTTAAACTAGTCCTAAAAAGTGAGCTGAATGCTGATAACAAAATAACTGCCATAAACACACTTGCCGTACCAGTTCTCACTTACAGTTTCAATGTCGTTAATTGGACATTACAAGAAATAAGGAAACTTGATAGGAAAACAAGAAAGATGCTAACTACGTATAGGATGAACCACCCCAAAGCAGATGTTGATAGGATTTACATCAGTAGAAAAGAAGGAGGGCGTGGATTGATCCAATTGGAGTGCACATTCAAGACTACTACCATAGGCCTAGATACATATCTCAGAGGGAAAAATGAGAAACTATTGCGACAACTTTACTACCATGAAGAACGGAAGAAATTGTACTCAGTCCAAAAAGAAGCAAATAAGTTTAGGAGAGAAATTCAAATGCATGATATTGAGGTAGAGGAAAATGCGTCACCTACAAAGTGCGCTAGAGAAGCAAAGAAATGCGCCAAGAAAAGAATTATGGAAATAATGAAAGAAAACTGGGAAGCGAAGCCGATGCATGGACAGTATCCCGTGAGAGTTAACAAAGTGGATGTGGATAAGGAAGGCACCCATAAATGGCTGAAAAGTGCCAGTTTGAAAGGGGAAACTGAAGGATTTATTATCGCAGCACAGGACCAGAGCCTTGCTACAAATAACTATCGGAATAAGATCATTAAAGACGGGACGAACCCAAAATGCAGATTATGTCACGAACATGATGAAACCATAGATCACATTATATCAGGATGTCCAGTTCTGGCAAAAAAGGAATACCTTGAAAGACATGACAAAGCTCTAATTTACATGCACTGGAAAATCTGCAAACACTATGATATCGCAGTGCCCTCTAGATGGTATGAACATAAGCCAAGCACAGTAATGGAAGGAAAAGATGTAGTCATACTATGGGATATGCCAATCCATACTGACAAAGAGATTACTGCAAACAGGCCCGATATAGTGATTAAAGACAAGAAAGAAAACAAATGTATTTTCATTGATATGTCTGTGCCATCTGAACGGAATGTCGGTAATAAAGAAACAGAAAAACTGTCAAAGTACAAAGACCTGGAAATAGAAGTAAACAAAATGTGGAACATGAAAACGACTACTGTCCCTGTTATCGTTGGAGCCCTTGGCCTTATCAGAAAGCGAATGAATGATCACGTGTCAAAGATCCCTGGAAGGATTTGCATCGAAGAAATCCAGAAGATTGTCTTGCTAGGAACATCACACATCCTGAGGAGAGCTCTATTTATAACCTGAGAAAAGACTGGACTTAAAGCCTCAGGACCATGGTTTGGTCTTGGCCTCGAATAGAAACGCACAAAAACTGAAAGACACAATAACAGTAATAATAATAATAATAATAATAATAATAATAATAATAATAATAATAATAATAATAATAATAATAATAATAATAATAATAATAATAATAATAATAATAATAATAATAATAATAATAATAATAATAAAGAAGGAGAAAATAAAGAAGGAATACTTCAGAAGAGTGAAACTTATCTTGAAGTCGAAGTTGAATGCAGGAAATGTGGTCATGGCCGTCAACAGCAGAGGAGTGTCTCTTGTGCGTTATTGTGCTGGTATTGTTGAGTGGACAAAAGCAGAGTTGCAGGAAATGGATCGTAAAACAAGAAAGATATTCACCATGAACAGATCTTTGCACCCGCGATCAGATGTGGACAGACTGTACATCAAGAGAACAGAAGGTGGACGGGGGTTGCAATGTCTGGAAGAAGTGGTGAAGTTGGAAGAGCTCAGTCTGGTATTCTATCTAAGTAAGAAAGAGGAAAAATTGTTGAAGGAAGTTGTAAAAGAAGGTCTTTTTCGGGAGATAGAAAACCCTAAGGAGCGAAAGAGAAAAAATACAGCAGAAAGAAGGCAGCGGTATGAGGAAAAAGTATTACATGGGCAGTTTGAGAGGGCAACAAAGGAAGTCAAAGATCAGAAGGGGAGTTGGCTGTGGCTAAATAAAGGATATCTAAAAAAGGAAACCGAGGGGCTCATTATTGCTGCTCAGGATCAGGCGTTGAGGACAAACTGGATAAGGAGAAATATTGACAAAGAGAACATATCAGCAAAATGCAGATTGTGTGGCGAGAATGATGAGACAATTGCACATGTTTTGTCAGAATGCAAACAACTTGCTCAAAATGAATACAAAAAAAGTGAGGCATGACAAAATAGCTGCAGCAATACACTGGCACCTTTCCAAGAAGTACGGATTTCAGTGTGGGGAAAAAAGTTACCAGCATTTTGTTAGTAAAGATAATAGTGTCCTTGAGAATGATGAAGTGAAAATTCTTTGGGACTTCAGTATCCAGACGGAACAGAAAATTGAGCACAACAGGCCTGACATAACTATTTTTGACAAAAAAGAAAAGCAGTGTTATGTAATAGACGTTGCGTGTCCATTTGATACGAGAATACAGAAGAAGGAAAAGGAGAAAGTTGATGCCTATACAGATCTTAAATATGAAATTCTAAAAGTCTGGAGAGGGGATGTGAAGAAAGTCATCATATTGCCAGTTATAATTGGTGCATTAGGCTCGGTTACAGAAAGACTCCAGGAGGAACTAGAAAAGTTTGGTTACAGAAATGGACTTGAAACCATCCAGAAAACATGTTTACTGGGATCTGCAAGAATAGTCAGGAAAGTGCTGGACACTCCAGGAATTGACTGAACAGAAGCAAGGAAGAAACTTAGATGGACCACTCACTATCTTAGGCTCTGAGACAGAGCTTGATAGTGTTTTAATCCAGTATTTAGTGCTGTGTACAATCGCAATAATAATAATAATAATAATAATAATAATAATAATAATAATAATAATAATAATAATAATAATAATAATAATAATAATAATAATAATAATAATAATAACAATAATAATAATAATAATAATAATAATAATAATAATAATAATAATAATAATAATAATAATAATAATAATAATAATAATAATGAAAGATAAAAGCAAAGGAAATAGTGCCAATAATTATAGACCAATTACATGCTTGCCTTTAATGTGGAAGCTCCTAACAGGGTTGATAGCTGAAGAAATGTACGAGTTCCTTGAGGAAAAAGATCTGCTGCCACAAGAACAGAAAGGTGGACGGAAGAAGTGCCGAGGAACTGCTGACCAGTTGTATATTGACCAGATGGTACTGAAGGAGGTGAAACGTAGGAAGAGAAATGTTGCCATGGCATGGATAGATTACAAAAAGGCCTATGATATGGTTCCACATTCGTGGTTGGAGGAATGCTTTAGGATTTTTGGCATCGCAAGTAATGTTAATGACCTCATCGTAAATAGCATGAAAAAATGGAAAACAGACTTAACATTTTGTGGCAAGAGTCTAGGGGAAATAAACATAAAGAGAGGCATATTTCAGGGAGATTCACTATCACCACTTCTTTTCATTATTGCCCTTATTCCAATGTCAGTGATCTTGAGAAAAGTAACATATGCTTATGAGTTCAAGAGTGGAGTGAAATTGAATCATCTATTGTTTATGGATGACCTCAAGTTATACGCAAAGAGTGAAACAGGATTAGAGTCGTTGGTACAGACAGTGCATATGTTTAGTAATGACATTGGAATGGAATTTGGTGTGGAGAAATGTGCAGTGATGGTGATAAGGAGGGGGAAGTTGGCAAGATCAGATGACATCACTTTACCTGATGAGAGTGTGATTAAAGGATTAGCAGAGGGGGATGCTTACAAGTATCTAGGTGTTTTAGAAGCAGAGGAAGTCAAACAAGGGCAGATGAAGAATATACTGAAAAAGGAATATAAGAGACGGATTAGAAAGGTTCTGCAGTCTAAACTAAATGGTGGAAACATGATCAAAGCTATCAATACTTGGGCTGTATCTCTTCTAAGACACTCTGCACCATTTGTCAATTGGACAAAAGAAGAGGTAAGGGAGATGGATAGAATGACAATCAAGACAATGACTATGAACGGAGCATTGCAACCAAGAGACAGCGTTTGTCGTTTATATCTACCAAGGAAACAGGGAGGCAGAGGACTGATTGGAGTAGAAGACTGTGTGGAGCTTGCCATTTTGGGATTGAAAAACTATGTCAACGAAAGTCAAGATAAATTGATAGAAGGAGCCAGGGGAAGTGAAATAATAGAACAAGAGAGCACTGAAACAATGAAGAGGAAAATGGTAGAAGCAAGGATGTCCGAGTGGAAAGAAAAACCACTACATGGACAATATCTTCGAGAAACAGAAGACGTAAAAAGTATTGACACGTGGCTATGGCTAAGAGAGGGCACATTGAAAAAACAAACAGAGAGTTTATTAACAGCAGCCCAAGACCAAGCATTGCGAACGAATATCATCAAGGCGAAGATAGATAAGACCAGTGACTGCAGCTTGTGTAGGCTGTGTAAGGAGGCAGATGAAACTGTGACTCATATTGCTAGTCAATGCAGTAAACTAGCGCAGCTGGAGTACAAGGCAAGGCATGACAAGGTTGCCCAAGCTTTGCATTGGGAACTTTGTAGGAAAAACGACTTACAACATGAAAAGAATTGGTACGAACACAATCCACAAAGCGTAGTTGAAAACGATAAATGTAAGATATTATGGGACTTTACAATCCAAACGGATCATTACATAACAGCAAGGAGACCAGACATCGTAGTAGTCACGGCAAGAAATAGGTTAATTTCAACATAATTTCTACGTTGTGGTTCGTGGAAGTTTCCTTTAGTCTCCAAAGTTGAAATTTTGCTTCCCTAATCTCACAATAGTTTCCTTCGCTGGAGATTTACACTGTAGATTTCCAAAGAGTTTCCGTAGCATAAATCAACACGCAAAGTGTCCCTCCGTAAAGATCTGTCGTTTCCCATTGATTTCCAGTATGTGAAATTGTTGTTCTTACCATTGTTATTTTAACAGAAAGTCTTATTCAAATATCATTGAAATAGATGTTAGCTAACAATAAATCATTTTTATTTCGATCAAGTCTGCTAAAACAGTGGTTGTTGAAACAGCCCATTTGAGTATCATATTTTCTTCTATTGTTGTTCAAAGGAAAATTTTTTTCTATTGGAAGAGTAAAAACAGTGATCACACAGGTTCATAAGGATAATGGCTCAAAACCTTTTTTTGCTCGAATTTCTGACTTTAGAAAGCAGATAACGGAGAGCCTGTTTCTTGAAGGCGAAATTAGATACCACAAATGTTACATACAAGACTCTGCGTAGGTACTGAGCAATGGGTTTTTGTGGCATTTGTATGTGGTTTTTGATTACAAAGTCCACTTTGTAATCTAAGAAGGGGCTTCGAGGTCAGTAAGTAAGAAAGTCCGTCACGCTCGTTAATGCAATTGATTACCGTTTTATCTCTGCTAATGAGCACTGAAATAAAGAAAGCGCACAGAAAGTGCATGCGATACAGAAGTTTCCCGCGATCCTATAGCAACATTTGACGTCGGCTTATTTCATGTTAGACAGATTTGACACCATAAGATGGATAAATTACTAGGATGTTTACCCTGGCACAGCAACAAATTCACCCAGAATTGGCACGTTCTTGACTTCATTAGCAGCTTAATTATGCCAAAACAATCGTTTTCTAGAACGAACGAATCATTAGCCTCTTATTGATAGTACTCATTATGCAAATAACTCAACTTAATCAAATAACTCAACTGCACAGAGGCTAGCATTTGCAGCATAACCAAAGGTAGAAGGACCCCCCTCCTACACAGCAACGGATGCAATCATCGCAGGTGAAGTTGAGACGAAAGGTGCAGAATCCCAGCAAGCAATGGCGCCATGGACTGGGGGAAGGGACGTGATCACACTGAACCAAAACATCTTCATGCATATCATTCTGCACAGAGGAATCTTCGTGACTGCTTGTCTCAAATTAGATGCCCGCGAATAGCAACAACTGAAACGTTCTGTAGGGTTCTGCATAAGTAATTTTGCGTTATCGTAAATCTCACATGACATCTCATTTGACACAGATGCACCAATAGTTTTGTGCACGAACTATAAGCAAACTAGGGGTAATGACTTGATTTTTGCGTATCATTCTCGTTTGACATAAAGACCAAAATATTGCCTTTGACCTTGAGGCGATTCTTGTCCTTATACTATGCGCTCGATTTTCCATTGAAGGCGACTTTAGCAGCAACACTCATCTCTCTGACTGTAGCAAAAAACAGAATCAACGATCATTTGGGGTTATGAAGAAATCAATAATCAGATAATCTTATGCTTGTTTAGCTCAGGACGGACTTTGTAATCATCCAAAAGGATCTTATGTTTACACAATGCATGATTGAAAGGTCGCTTGAAGATCAAAAGCGCGATGACATGTCTGCGGAAAACGTGTTGGCTTTTTCTCAAGTTGGAAAATTTGATATCACGAATTTCAATTTGGGCGCCAAGAATCAGTCTTTTCACTCATATTTCAAAGCTGGAAGCATCGCAGATCCATTCGCCTCAAATTTTGAAGTTCTAAATGGCTTTGAACATCCAGTCAAGTCTTTTTATGGAAGCTGAACAGACACGTAAGTTAAATCTCTATCATAACTCTTCTAGGGAGTCTTTTCAATGAAACCTGTGGTGTTAGAAAGATAAAGATCGGCGCCAAGCCTAATATCCAGAGACAGGCTCCAGTCCTGCATACCTCGGTATGTGATGTCGTTCTGCGTGAAAATGCAAGTAACCGCACAAGAGGACGGAGAAACTGTGTCTGATATATTAGGAATTGATATTTCTACGAACCATGTTTATCGAATTCTGCTACCTTATTCACATTTAGAAGAAATCTTACAGCATTCTTTCTCTTGTTGTCTTCTAAGATCTCATGAAGAAAGAAGATCAGATGGGCCTATTCTACAGAAAAGGGCAAAGGTAAGGGCTTCTTTTCATTCGTTTGTTTTAGAATGAATTCTTCCTAACCTTACCTTCCAGCTTCCATTCAGTGACTACTCCAAACTTGGAATTAAGGATAAAGATTTTATTTGGTAACAGAACAGTGCAAAGTATATTCACCGTCACATTTGAACAAGAAGAACGGATAAAAGGGAAAATTTATGAAGCATTTGTTATGATCACTCAACTTAGTTTTATTTCTTTTATTTCCAACGGAAAGCACTTTCATGCTCAAGATCTGTGTGCCAAATGCTGGGCCAATGCCTACAGAGGGGCCTGGGTGCGACTGTGAATTCATATCCATATCATTCACACTGTGTCACTAAATGAAGCAACATTAACAGAGCAACAACCGCAACAACATTATGCGTAGGCTTTGCTAGTAAGGGAGGTCAGCGCAAGTGACCCACTCTTCCAATTCAAAGAATCAAGGAACCAAATTGATTTGTCCAGCAAGATGACAAGGTGGCAGTACATCTTGAGCAGCCATAATTTACATTTTAGGATACCAAAGTGCACTGAGACTAATCAGTTTAAGAAAACTGTTCCTCAAGTTCAAGTTCAGTATAAAAAGGACACCTTCATCTTATTTCGACTTATTTCTTGTAATTTAATTTGGTCGTTTCAAAGATATTTGAGCAAAATGAACAATGAGAATGTGAGATTACGTCCTCGAATAAGGATGCAACGGTATTCTCTATACTTGGTCAACTTGTTAGTTTCCTAGTCTTGAAAAAAAGATGAAGGAATCTTTTGGCACCATTCTTGTAGAGTTTGTAAATTGTCACAAAACTGACTAAATTTCATCAAAATTCAGCAAGGAACACAAATACATACAGCCTTTTGAGCCAACAAGAGAATAAAACATGACCAGATCATACCCTGCTTTGTGTTACTGATATCTTTTAATAAGAACGAGGAATCTGATATATTACCTACAGAAAGTTTCTCATATATCAGGCTCTTAAGTGCTCAGATTGAATCGAAATCAACAAACTATACACATTATCAAACCTTTACCCAATGAGAGCAATTCAGTGCCACAGATTCAGACAAAATCGACCACCTAGTGACCAGATAGAAGCAATTTGGCATTTTCCTGACCTCTATCCTATTTCATTGATGGTCTGAAGTGGGCTTAACTTCAATTGCTTGAATAGTATTGGTTAATATCGGTGCTTTACGCACATCGTTCACCCTTGATGCCAGTGTTCTTGAATGTCTGATAACCAGTAACTTAAAGGGGCAGGGTCACAAAACCGTAAACAAACCTGTTATCTCTAAATCTATCTTATTACCCGCACGTGGCCATTATGTTTTGTACAGATCTTGGTGAATGGGTGAATCCTCACTAAAGTTACTTCTTAAACTCTACCAATATCTCTGCAATCGTACAACATATGAGTGCTTCGTTTGTTTCTCTACGAAGTACACAAATCCATCTTCAAAATAACACTTTCATTTTGAGAAAAGCAGTGGAAAATCTCTCTGATATTGTCTATCAAAAAGACTGCAAAATTGTCATTTCGAAAGAAGTTTGTTTACATTACCTGACCCTGCCCCTTTAATGGTCGCTTTGCTCACAGTGGAAGGACGAAAGTAATCATCAGTATACAGTAAGAACGTTGATGGCTGGTAGAATAAAATGAGCAAATAGCCACGGCTACTAAACTGTTTATAAGGGCATCGCATCGTAGTTGCCAATGCCTTTGATTAACTGGCAGTTTCTTTTACACAGTGATTTAAAACAATTTCCTATTTATCAACATGATGCTAAGTCCTGTTAATAAGAATACACTAAGTAGGGACTTGAATCAAAAAATGTCACAACAGAAAACAGTGACCGAGGGCCATATTCGGTTTCAAACTAAGGCTGTATGCTCATAAGGGGCAAAGCCCTACCAATTGCTATCAGGCAGGGTATGTAAAAAACGCATTCCAACTATAAATTGAAATCTTAAAGAAATGCCAAAATTTAAGTAGATGTAATGTATACCATCTGAGAGTAAAATCTTCCTTCCTCATATAGATTCAAATTCTATCATTTCCTGAAGAAACTCGAATGAAATTGGGTTGCGTTTTTTCTGAAGCACCCTGTAGATAGTAGCCATGCAGTCTGAACCGCAAAGCATTGAGATGTAGGCAAAACCCACGTCTGATCTCTTATATAAGGCTGAACTCGAACTGAGCTCTGATGTTTCTGATTGCTTCTGAAAGAGTCTTTTCTACTTTTTGAAAAGAGCAAATAAAAGTTTTTTACCTTACGGTATGGTACCTTATAATTTAACGTTTTTACTTGCGTTTAATCACCAAACTAAGTTTGATTCGGCACTTAAGCAGCATAAACTAGCTACCAACTGCTTTACCATAGCGATTCAAGTTGTAAAGGGAGTCTCAAAAAAATTGTTCGATGTTTGATTCAATACAGTGTGGCAAAAGGTTTAAGACAGCAATTTTGTCAACAACCTTTTTTTGGCGTAATGAAATAGAATTTGCTTCTATTTGGAACTAAAGATCTGAACTTGGTTGAAAACAGAATTATCATAGAAGCAACAATTTCATTCATCAATGCAACAAAGCGCTTTGATTGAATACTCAGAAAGTAAACAGCAGCGACCCCTCCCCCTACTATTGTTAGTTTTATCAGGTAGCTTCGCACCAAATAATCAATTAAACCTAGGGACATATAAACCTAATTGAATTTCACGTAAAAATTTTTGGGTTTTTGTATTATTTGGTACAAAGCTACCTTGGAGTATACCTTTCTTTTCTTTGCTGAAGTATTAGAATTGTAAGTGCCATCCAAAGTGAGGACCAGATGACCTTGTGTCTATCCCTGCTTTGGATGGCACAGTAGGATGTAACAAATTTTTGTCTTTAATCTTTTTGATATTGATAGAAAAAAAAAAGATAGAACCCAGACGCTCTGCATATTTCACTCTCTTAGAGTTCGCTTTTTGGGTCAAATTTCCATGTAGACTCTGAATTTCAATGTTGTTTTTTAGAATTTCTGCGCCATTTTGCTATGACATCACAATAAAATCTTCAGAAATTCTCGGAAATTGTAGTGGCTCTGCCAACGAGGAGTGTCACCCAAAAATTGTGTTACTCAGCTGTATTTTAAATCGATCTATGCATAATTCACTTCTTTGATTTATTTACAAAATATCGAAACTGCGCGAAAAATATTGCTTTAGGGAATAAGGTACTGGAGGGCCTTCAGTCCACAGCTTTGGCCATACCAGCACTTTATTTCTAACATGAAGCAACAAATTGCATAGTTATTCAAATTAATTGTCAGTAATTTCTTTATTATTCTAATTATCGAATATCAAAGGCTCTTACATCTTAATCACAGAACTTCTTTCATGCTTTTCCAAGGGTGGTCCTCAACTTTTGGCCAAAACTTGGACTGAAGGCCTTCCACTACCATTTTGCATGAAGCAATATTTTTCTTAAGGTTTCAGTATTTTGCAACGATTCATAGAAATGAACTGTCCTTAATGTAAAGTGCAGCTGAATAAACAGTTTTTGGGTCACACCCCTTGTCGGCAGAACCACTACAATTTCCGAGAAGTTCTCTTGATTTCATTATGAAGTCGCATCAAAATGGCCCAAAGATTAAAAAAAAAAACAGCATCAAAATTTGAAACCTACGTGGAAAGTTGACCTCAACTAACTCTAAGCGAGCAAATCACGTAGAACACTAGGGTTCCAATTGGTTACCCCAAGAAAAGTTGTTGAACAAAGTGCGATCTCAAACTTTTTCACGAAAGTACAAAAACAAGTAATGATAACAGGAACAATGTCGTGTGACGATAACCCTATTTATCAAACAGAACTTCTGATTCACTATTCCTTACCCCAGTTACTTTGATAGAAGTTAATGACCTTATCAATATTCTAAATCCTTCCAAATCTGTAGGTCCTAATAGTATACCTATTAAATTACTTAAAATTATTGGATACTCTGTTTCCCCTCCTCTTGCTCTTCTTGTGAACCAATCTTTCCAATCGGGTATTTTCCCTGATAAACTTAAAATTGCCAAGGTGATTTCCCTGTTTAAAAAAGGAAATCCTGAGTTGCCTTCAAACTACAGGCCAATTTCTCTTTTACCCATCTTCAGCAAGATATTTGAGAAGCTAATGTACAGACGAATGTATAAATTCCTTGAAATTCATAAAGTTCTTTATTCTTTACAATTTGGATTTCAAGAAAACCATTCAATTGACCATGCCCTTGTGAGTTTGACAGAAGCTGTCAGAAATACACTTGATAATAAAAGATTTGGTTGTGGTATTTTCATTGATTTACAAAAGGCTTTTGATACAGTTAATCATAGAATTTTGCTATCAAAATTGGAACACTATGGTATTCGTGGATGTGCCCTTGAATGGTTTAGATCATAGCTTTCTGATCGCAAACAATATGTTTTTGTTAATGGCAGTAGTTCTAATTTACTTTCAATTACTTGTGGTGTACCACAAGGTTCTGTACTGGGTCCATTACTTTTCCTAATCTACATCAATGATTTACCAAATGCCTCTAAGAAACTTACCTTTTATCTCTTTGCTGATGATACAAACATCTACTATGAATTTAACGATTTATCTAATTTGACTAAAATTGTCAACAAAGAGTTGAGATTAGTTAAGAAATGGCTTGATGCTAATAAATTATCTTTAAATATTGATAAGACAAACTATATCATCTTTCATTCTTCATCTGTCAATGTTCCTTCTGATTCTAATATCAAAATAGGGAAGAAATATATTAAAAGAGTTAAGTTTGTTAAGTTCTTAGGTCTTCTCCTGGATGAGCATCTACACTGGAAATACCATCTTAATGAACTTTCTAAAAAATTAGCTAGGAATTGTGGAATGTTTTTCAAAATTAGGAACTTACTTCCGTTAGATGTTTTAATTTGCTTGTACAATGCTTTGTTTCTGTCCTTCTTACAGTATGGTCTAATTGTTTGGGGTCAAACATATGCATCATACATTGATCCATTTTTTAAATTGCAGAAAAAAGCTGTCAGAGCTATCTCATTTCAGCCTCGCATGTCTCCTTCTCTTCCAATCTTCAGTGATCTTAAACTTCTGAAACTTTCTGAACTTTTTGAAGTTCGACTCTTAGTTTTTGTTTTTGATTCTGTTAATAAAACTTCACCTAGTTGCTTTCATGACTTTTTCCTATTCAGTTCATCTGTTCATCAGTATTCCACAAGACAGGCCAGTCAAGTTGATTTATATATGTTTCGAAAAAACAGTCTTCAATATGGTCTAAAGTCAATTCGATATCTTGGTGCTAAACTTTGGAATATGTTACCAGTGGAACTCCGAAATGCTCCATCAAAAATATCGCTCAAAGCAAAACTGAAAGTTTACTTATTGAACAGTGTAAACCGATGAATCAAAGCTAACTTAATACTGGCTCAATTTCTATTAATCTATATGAAAAGAAAGTCCAAAATTATATATACTCATCCAAAATCACATGTTAACATCTTAGGATAGGGGGGGGGGGGGGCTCTCTCCTCGATTAGTTTACCTATTGAGAGAGCTCCTCCTTTAAATAATTCCCTGCATACAATTTATTTAGTTCCTCTTTGTATTTGTATATTGTATTAATTTTCTGTATCATTGTATCAATTTTCTGTATTATTGTATTGATTTTCTGTAATATTATCTTTGTTGTTAGTTATTCGTTTGTATATTTAGGACTATAAATTGTATGTAGTGGAATTTAAATCAAATGAAAACTGAAACTGAAACTGTCCGTAAGATTTTGAAATAACTTTAGAGACCAGAATCTTGCAAATCAGTTAAAGATTCACTGAGGCACATGCTTTCAAAGATGGAAAGAGGCAGATGAAACCAGAGGCCCCTAGAATCAGTTGCAAAAGTGTTGAGCCATTCCAAAAATGCTGTTTTTGAGCACTGTGCCCCCCGTCCCCCCTTTGCAATGTTGAAATCAGTCGGAAGGGTTGCAAATCACAAAAATCACAATTGTTTCCATCAACATTGCAACGGGAGGACGGGGATTGCTCAGCAACTTTGCAACTGATTGCAGAGTTCTTTAATGCAAAGAAGCTCCACAATCAAGGTAAAAGAAGGTCATCCAATGTCATAACTATTGTTAAATATCAGATGAAACCAAACAGAACATGGAAATTGACTTAGTTCTCATAATCATTGTTAAATAGCATGTGTCCAAAAACAGTAGTTTGAAGCAACGTCGACGAGATGCTGAATCTTTTTCCTCAGAGCATCCATACACTTGAAAGTAAGGTTGTGGCAAATCTTTTCAAATTCCAACTTTTTCCCTCCGAAACAAACAAGAAATAAAAGAAGCAACAGCACATGCTAACTTTACCGAAAATGCCATTTAGAGGCCTCTGGTTTCTGCATTCGCATAAACTTGAACTTCTAAAACTCCCTGAACTCCCTGAGCATTCGTCGGATTTACAAACTCTAGTGTCTACAATTGATTAAATATCTCAGGAGCAGGGTTATTTCATCATGTAGCCCTTCATTTTGAGACACCCTGAAAAGTATAAAATTTGCTAATTCCACTTTATATCTTCTCATTTAGTAATTGGAATCAAAAGCAGACTTGTTCCTTCTGGGGAAACAAATATATGGAGCAACGTGACAAAACGGCAGGTGTCAAACGAGGCAAAGAAGGAGAATGTTTGCAAATTAGAACTCCTTATACTGGCGTAGCAAAGAGCGTACAAGCAGAATAAGAGCACAGGAGAGACAAACTTTCCGCACAAACATCTGCACCGTCTTACGTAGGATATTACTGAAAGTACAAGACTGTTATGAACCATTATTCTACCTAGAACATTTTTTCCGTATTACTCCTATCATTGAAAGTTTAAATTATGCATTAGCATTTCAAATATTGTGTTAGAAAAACTACACCAAGGTCAGACATCTTTCAGGGACACCAAAATCACTTTGTCAAAATCCATAAAACATAAGAAAGATGGGAACAAGCTTTTGAATCATATTATTGGCTACGTTTTGATGACATTGCATTTTAAAGTTTTGCAGGGTGGGCCAAAAAGAACTTCAAGTGTGTTTAAAAATGGGGTGCGAATGACGTATTGGACTGGATCAAAGCCTATTTGATAGGCGAAAGTGAAATATCTTATTGTTGGTTTTCTGTTTTCTGAGCATTAGAAATTAGCATAGCAGCTATCAATCAAACGTTCATTCATTCCACTTTTCATCTATTCCTCAGTATTCGATGCACTGCAAATTCTCGAATAGTCGAAGTTCTTTCCATTATGCTTTGTCTAGCTCAATTAACGTCTTATTCAATTCAGGGACCAAGTTTTGGTAGTTACGTCATTTAGTTCTCATTAATTTGATAGAGTTTTTAAAACGTTGAAGGTTATGCTCTCCTTGCATTTGATCCAGAATAAACTATATGAGACTTAGCGGAGAAAGTGTTTAAATGGAATTTACCCGAGCCTTCTTTGAAAGGAGCATTATTGGACATTCGTGATTTATGCGAGTAACCTAGCGGTAGAACTGTAAACTATGATTGTGAGAGCATTTTCTGCATCCTTCTTAGTTGTTCACATGCTAGCTTCCAAATCTTTAAAATTCCTTTACTCGATATTTTGAGAGCTCGTTATTTGATGGCTCGATATACATTGTAAGATTTACTTCATTATTCTGTAATATCCAGTATGTTACGATATACTTCTAGCGTATGCAAACATGGTGTGTCATTGTTCAGATTCTAATGTGTCAGCAGTTTTTTTTCTGAATCCTGAAATGATCCATTGAAGACAGATTGTCTTCCATGTTATGTCCATTGGTCTTCATAATTCTATTAACGTTTGATTAATTCATCTAAATAGCCATTCCAAGTCGTGAACCATCGTAGTTGAAATGCGCAAACCGAAATATTGCAGTAATTTTGCATATATACTAAGGGGGGGATCTATCAACTCGGAAAAGGGCAAAAATTCCCACGGAAACCACGAGGAAACTATTGTGAAATTACCAGAAACATGACGAATCTCACTTTGCGAAATGCTAAATCTCCGGAAAAATATCTTTTACACGACATGTGTGCGCTAAGGAAACTTGAGATCTCACAATGATTTAACTTGAAAACCTGTAATTTAACAAGCGTTTCCCTTGTTGGAAACGCAGAGTGTGTACATTGAGAAAATATGGGAAATGGAAACGTTCCTTTAACCATAGTTTCTCGTGTTGGAAACTAATGAGTAAATCTCACACTTCCTGTTCGTGTATTCAAGAGAAACCACAGGAAACTGGACCTTTAACAGTAGATTACGACTTAAAAAACATTGTGAAATTTGTGTATTTCTTGCCGTGAGTGAATAAGAACGATAAAACCTGCCTTCTCATTGACGTAGGTGAAAAGGAAGATGAAAAAATCGCTAAATATCAGGACTTAGCCAGAGAACTCTGTAAGATATGGAATATGGAAGTGAAAATCATTCCAGTCGTAATTGGAGTGTTGGGAACGATACCAACTCGGTTAAAAGACAACTTGAAGGAAATTGGAATTCCTGTAAAGACATCGCAAATCCAGAAATCAGTGTTATTGGGAACAGCAAGAATTTTGAGGAAGTTTCTTGAAGTCTGAGGATACTTGTTGTAACTTGACATTCAAGAGTGACTCCAATATAGGAACTGTATATTGTGCGTAATTTCAATAATAATAATAATAATAATAATAATAATGGAAACTTTCATTCAAAACAATTTAAAATACAATAAAAGCTGAAACCTAGTCTATCCAGCCAACTCTCCAAAATTGGGCATTGGTTGCATACTCACACAGTTCAAAAGTAAGATCTATAATGTCCTTATATACTACCATTAAAAGCTTAAAAGTTCGGGGGATGTCCATTCTTTGTTTCTTAGACAAAATATATAGTACGATGATCTTATACAAATATTTGTTATTCGCTTAGTGAGGAACAGAATTTCATTCTCTGGTACCCTTATAGAACGTAAAAGTTCGAAAAAGTTTCTGCTGTCTTTCTCTATGAAACCGCAAGCACCCATGGACACATTAACATAACGAACGTCATCATATTTCGGTAGTAAGTTTGACTTCAACGTTTTGTATTTGTCGCGTTTTCTTTTGCTGTTTCCCTCCATATTTGTTTCAAAACCAATGGTAAGTTCTATGATGGTGACGACTTTCTGCTGAACGACAACAATGTCAGGCCTTTCATTATTACCTGTTACGATGCATGGGGATGCAAAGGATGGTATATCCGCGTATACATTCTTGCAGAATCTAGACAACGTATTTGCTATGTAACTGAGGACGGAGTCATGTCGCCATGTGTATCTCCCTTGGTCAAGAGAACTTTTGCACCCTGCAACCACGTGACCCAGAGTTTGGTTGTGGTGGCACAGCTGACATGCCTTGTTCTCTGAGTGACCCCACATAAACATGTTACTCATATTTGGCAGTGTATTGTTCAAGTATCTGATGGTAAAATTATAAATGTTTTTCGGCAAACTTTTTTGTACTGAGGTCCAAGCGGTTTTTGTGCTTGCTAAGATAGAGTCCCAAACATGACGAATTACTAGTCCTTGTGTTGTGAAATTTTCTTTTATTTTGTTAGTGATGTCATTTCTGATGGATTTAATGACATTCTTTGTACTATTAAAGGTGTCATACTGCTTACTTTTATCACTGGAAACTTGCACCAAGTGATTTATGTCGTGATTGCAAGAATTTTTCAGGCACTGTCTCATGACTACTTGGCACTGTTTGAATTTAGTGCTAATGTCCATAATGTTAAGACCAAATTGACTATTTGTCAGCATGACGATGGATAATGTCCCGGATGCAGGGATTTCTAACCATCTACGAAGGTAGTTATGAGCAAGAGTGTCCAAATTGTTGATAATCCACGTTTGGTCGATATCAGCTATTGTCAAATGCCACGACAGTTTGCTCATTAGATATTGAGAATACAGCCATACCTTATTTTTTGGATGAAGAGGTAGACTGTTGATCCTGTCCATGATTTGTGTTGCAATTAGTAATAACTTATCTTTATGTTTTTGATTGTCCATCTCAAAATTGAACCACCTTCCAAGGTATTTAAAACTTTCTCCTTCTTCAAGGGATCTGATGATGTTTCCGTTGGCATAGACTTTAGGCTTGGATTGTACTGATTTAGACCCTCTCTTACAAATACCGAATGACATGCATTTATCCGTTCTGATTATCATGTGTGACCAGTTGCACCATCGTGTGAACATATTCAAGAGGACTTGATTTTCGTACTCATTAGATGTAACTGCTACGGCGTCATCAGCAAACTGGAACCAGTTTTTTGGGTTTAAAATTTTGTGGTAGACATAACCCATTTGTTTAAGTTCATCGCTCTTTTCCAGGCTCTGAATAAAGGTGTTAAAGATCATATTGAATAAGAGAGGGCTAAGACAGTCACCTTGTAAGACACCCTTTTCGAACTTTATCGCTGGAGTTATGTAATCTTTAGTTGCAACTGATGTTGTGAATCCATCGTAGATGTCTACAATAATGTCGATTATATATTGCGGTACATGATGGTACTCAAGAGTGCTTACAATGAGTCGATGATCAACCTCGCCAAAGGCATTCTTAAGATCGAGCAATGTTACAACTATAGACTTTTGGTTTTTCTTAGCGTGTCGCAACAAGTAAGCAAGTTGTGATGTATGCTCAAATGTTCCTGATACCTTTGGAGTAAAGCCCTTTTGAATGTTGCACTCAATGAAATCATTTGCTTTCAAAAACTGGAATATTCTGTTTCGTATAAGAGATGCATAAACCTTCAAGAAAACACATTGTAAAGTGATCGGCCTGAAATTTTGAGGATCATCATGCGGGCCTTTTTTATGGATTAAGACTGTTATTGCTCGCTTCCAACCAACAGGTGACTGTTTACTTTCCCAGGCAGTTCTAATGATTTCCAGCAAATATGTACGTAAATAAGGACATCGCTTCAGTGTGATTATAGAAATCTGATCAAGGGGGCAGGCAGCACTTGCTGTTTTCATTCGCCCAATTATTTTATTCACTTCTGCATAAGTTGGTGCGTTACGATTGAAATCAATTTTTGGATTGTCATAGCTTGGCATCCAATCGGGCTTGGTAAAGTTAACAGGAGATCTCTTTTTCTTGAACAATTTACTGAAATATTCGAAACAAGTTGCTTTCGTAAATGATGGCAGCAACTCAGTGACTTTTTCAAGTTGATTTTTAGCATATTTCCAATAATTTTGCTCGATTTTCTTGTCATGGTCAAAAGATACAGGTAGAGTCTCCTCACTACCCCTGACTTGGTTAATTTTGTTCCTCAAAAGTTTGCTTACATAATAATAATAATAATAATAATAATAATAATAATAATAATAATAATAATAATAATAATAATAATAATAATAGTAATTAGCCTATTATTAGTAATTAGCCTATTAGTAATAGTAATAATAAGTAATAAGTAAGTATAGTAAGTAATAGTAATTAGTAATAGTAATTAGCCTATTATTATTATTATTATTATTTAGGGCTAATCAATAATAATAATAATAATAATAATAATAATAATAATAATAATAATAATAATAATAATAATAATAATAATAACAATAATCTGTAGAATCTCTTCAGAGATTCTACAGATCCAGTTGATAAAAAGCGGGAATTGGTCGACAAACGCAAATTACAGTTTGAGGAAAAGAAACTACATTCTGTGTTCTTCAGGGAGACCAAGGGTGTTAGAGATGAAAAAGATACTTGGTTATGGCTAAAGAAAGGAGTGTTGAAAAAGGAAACTGAGGGATTAACATTAGCAGCTCAAGAGCAAGCATTAAGACTCAACTGGGTAAAAAGAATGATAGACAAAGAAGAATGTTCACCCAGATGCCGAATGTGCGATAGAGAAAATGAGACAGTAGCACATATTTTATCCGAATGTACACAATAGACGATTACGCTAAAGATGGCGGCGAGGAACTTTTTACCAAGATGCATTGCGTTCTAATTACGAATCCTTAACGGTTCTATAGGAATTCGATTAAAGAACGCAGTGCATCTTGGTAAAGAGTTCCTCGCCGCCATCTTTAGCGTAATCGTCTATTGGCTCAGAAAGAGTACAAGAAATGCCGTCATGACAAAATTGCTGCTATTATTCACTGGCATTTGTGCAAGAAATTTGGCTTCAGTTGCTGTGGAAAAAGCTATGAACACTTTGTAGAAAAGGATACAAGGATTTTAGAAAACGAAGATGCTAAGATTCTATGGGACTTCTCAATACAGACGGAAAGGAAGCTAGAGCACAACAAACCAGATGTTGTTTTACTGGACAAAAGCAAGAAAGTCTGTTTTGTCCTGGATGTGGCATGTCCGTTTGATACGAGAGTCATAAAAAAGGAGAAAGAAAAGATTGAATTTTATACCGACCTGAAATACGAAATTCTCAAATGCTGGAAACATGAAGTTGAAAAAGTTGTCATTCTGCCCATTGTCATAGGGGCTTTAGGCACAGTTACAAGGAATGTAAGGAGAAATCTTGAAAAGTTAGGAATAAATCTGAGTGTGGATGTAATACAGAAAACTTGTTTGCTTGGAACGGCTCGTATACTTCGAAAAGTCCTTGATATGCAATGAAGTGAGATAAATAGGAAAACGAAGACAGAGAAGAGAAGACTGAATTGATCTGGACAAAAGGAAGACAGCTTGTCATCTTAGGCCACGGGAGGTGGCTTGATGAAAAGACTGAACAATCCAGTGAAAACATCTAACACCGTGTGAAAATAACAATAATAATGACAATAATAATAATAATAATAATAATAATGATAATAATGATGATAATAATAATAATAATAATAATAATAATAATAATAATAATAATAATAATAATAATAATAATAATAATAATAATAATAATAATAATAATAATAATAATAATAATAATAATAATAATAATAATAATAATAATAATAATAATAATATAATAAACGGAACCACCATCAATAAATAACAGAAAAAAATTAAAAGAAAACACAACTGTTAAAATTCGGACGTTTCGATAAAAATTTTCTTCAGCACAAACTTTCCAAATAGACCAGAGGCTGGAGGGGGAGCATTATCACCCGAGCTGGCAATTTACCAGACCAACTCTTCCTAGCTCAACTTTTTGCGTAGAATACGAATCCGGATGTTGCTTTGGAAATTAGGGGGGCGTTTTCAAGATGTAGGGGGTCGAGGGTCAAAATACATGACATTAGCCTGTTTCTTACGTTTTCTGTGATATTACGATTAAATGGGTGACTTGTAATGATACCTGATGCAGCTGTGAGCTATTTTGACAAGCACAGCCTGTCTCAAAAATTTGGGGGGGGGAAGTATAATTTGCAGGAGGTCAATGGGTCAAGAAAGCGAAGAGACTATAATTGGGTGAAACTGAAAACTGAGTGTATTTCACTGTTTGTTGTTCCTAGAAGATGCTTTTTTCAGCTTGTCCATGAACGCAAAAGTTAAATTGAGATGCTTTATGATTCGATGAAGGCATCATTCTCATTGCATAAACGAGAGGTATTGAATTAATGCTAATAAAAAAATGCTTCATGCAGTTAAAGATTATGTTTCTTGCAACATACAAGAAATGAAAGGCCGGATTCAGTTCAGTCTCTGATTTTAGCTACTGCTTAGATACAAGCTAACTTTAAAGAACACTTTTGAATGGTTCCAGAATACCTGCCATGTTCTCATATTCAAAGATTCAAGAGGATTTTAATGCTATACTATCACTAAATGAACTTTTCCTTACAACCAAGCTAACGCAACAAAAACAGATTTCAAAGATTGTAGCAAATCTTCATCGATCATATTCTCACGCGTAATACATTTGAGATGGTTTCAACGAATCTAGTACAATCTGCAAATGTAGTCTTATTGCACTGTCAAATTAAACGAACGGGTTTTGAAGGTCCCTGTACAAGTTATATCATATGTATATGTTTACAAGTGCATGTTTTGGGAAACTGTATTTTGCGATACAATAGTTAGAATATTGCTTTATTGCCAAAAATACACCAAAAAGACAAATAATTTCGTTGAGATTCAATTTTGAGAAGAAAACAACTCCCAGCAGTTCTTGCTAGGCAGAAAAAGAGACCAACATTTCGCGGAAAGTATGTCGATTGGGCTCGTTTGCTCCAAATATTAATAAGGAGAATCTTCTTTATAACATTAGGCCACACGGATAGTATCACCTGTGCCCTTACAAAACTTGATTTGGAAATTTGAATGTTTCCACAGTTCTGAAAATGCAATCAAGAGAAAGCAGCTATGCCTCGAGATTCTGTTTACTGAAGCCCGTCTCAAATTAGATATCACATCAGATTTGCGATAACGAAAAATTCCTTTGTAAAGCAATTCTATTGTTGCTATTCGCGGGCATTTGCAGTAGACATCTAATTTGAGAAAGACTTCTAATCAAAATGACTGCAGGCAGAGCGTAAATTTTTTGTAGCAGCCGGTATCTTCATCTCAGATCGAAACACTCATATCAAATAAACGTCCATCTCAAACAATTTCACGTCTATCACAGATCAAAGTCTGCTGATTTTGGAATACATGTGCTATTGTAGGGCGATGTACATAGGTAAAGTGTACCAAAAGTATATTGACAGAATTAAGTTGCACTTCCGAGCAGTGATCTAGAAGAAATCTTTTACAGAAAAAAAGGTACCACATTTGGGTTACCGCGGAAAATCGGCACATCTAAGAAGAGTGACTCTGTCATCGGTGAAATTTGCTTGGAAAGTAAATTTATGCAAACGATGATATGGAACAATCATTTCGTTTCTTTAAAAGTATGAAAAGTCTGCCGTTTTACAATATTTGGACGCTGTTGGCTGCGATTGCCAAGATAGAAACATCTACCGGGTGGGTAAAACAAAGTCGATACATTTGACGGGCCGTGGAATAAAGAGTATGTGACCGATGATCAAACCTAAAATGTTGATCTTTCAGTCAAAGGCCATCTTAGATAATGATAAAATCAATGACCTTTAAGACCCAAAACTTAGAAAAACCCTTGTGAGAAAAGAGCCATATGTAGGAACGAGAATTCCACGTTCCATTCTACTCCATGTTTTACTTGCTATTGAAAATAAAATTCTATTTCTGAAGTTGGCAATTGCATTCAGTTTAAATTTCAATGCAAAATAAATCACTGACCAGAATTTGACCTGAAATTTTTTATTGCTAGACTTACTCCTTACATGCATGTTTCAAATCTTTTGGGTCCTATACCCTAGATGAGTGATTTCCCAAACAAAATTTTCGTTTTGTTTCTCGACGCGAGTTTCTTACTCTTGTCACAGACTGAATTAATTCAGTTTTAGTAGCCAAACAATATGAATTCAGTCATGATATTATAATATTTTGGAACCTTTGAATTTAAGAACATGGCAGGTATTCTGGAACCATTCAAAACTGTTTTTTAAAGTTAGCTTGTATCTAAGCAGTAGCTAAAATCAGAGACTGAACTGAATCCGGCCTTTCATTTCTTGTATGTTGCAAGAAACATAATCTTTAACTGCATGAAGCATTTTTTTATTAGCATTAATTTAATACCTCTCGTTTATGCAATGAGAATGATGCCTTCATCGAATCATAAAGCATCTCAAATAAACTTTTGCGTTCATGGACAAGCTAAAAAAAGCATATTCTTGTAACAAAAAGTCGTGAAATACACTCAGTTTTCAGTTTCACCCAATTATAGTCTCTTCGCTTTCTTGACCCATTGAGCCCCTGCAAATTATACTCCCACCCCCCCCCCAAATTTTTGAGACAGGCTGTGCTTGTCAAAATAGCTCACAGCTGCATCAGGTATCATTACAAGTCACCCATTTAATTGTAATATCGCAGAACACGTAAGAAACAGGCTAATATCATGTATTTTGACCCTCGACCCCCTATATCTTGAAAACGCCCCCCTAATCGCCAAAGCAACATCCGGATTCGTATTCTACGCAAAAAGTTGAGCTAGGAAAAGTTGGTCTGGTAAATTGCCAGCTCGGGTGATAATGCTCCCCCTCCAGCCTCTGGTCTAAAAGGGACAACCGAGAATTTATACCTAAGTTGAAAATAAGTTACAAATACATTTTATGAAAAGAATCCCAGCCTTAGTAAACAAGACTGCTATTGAAATTTAAACCAAGTGGGAATGAAAAATCACGTTTGAGTTCAAAGTGTCTGAAGCCTAGTTCACACCAGGTCCCCCGGGCCACCAAGGCGGCCCAGAAGGACCCAAAGACAAATGACCCAAACTCTGAGTCTTTTCCCCTGAGTCCCCCCGAGCCACCCAACGACCCAAGAGACCCAGCGCGACCCAGGCTCCAATCGTAAACAAGAAAATGATAATAATAATAATAATAATAATAATAATAATAATAATAATAATAATAATAATCAAGAAGAACCAAGATCTTAAACGAGAAGTGCAAAAGCTTTGGAACATGATAAGCCAAAATTATACCCATCGTTATTGGTGCTCTTGGGACGATTCCTAAAACACTGCAGAAACAATTGGAGCAGATTGAATCAAGTATTGCCATCAACCAAATGCAGACCACCGTATTACTGAACACTGCAAGAATACTAAGAAAGGTCCTGGAAATCTAAGGAGACTTGTTGTCACTAGATGTTCAAAACATTAAATCCGTCAATGGACGAGCGTTGAATTTTCATAATAATAATAATAATAATAATAATAATAATAATAATAATAATAATAATAATAATAATAATAATAATAATAATAATAATAATAATAATAATAATAATAACAATAATAATAATAAAAATAATAATAATAATAATAATAATAATACGGAGATACGGATGGGATAGTAGACAGGAAGAAATCATGGTTGTGGCTAAAAAATGGAGACTTGAAGAAAGGAACAGAAGCACTAATTATGGCAGCACAAGAACAAGCAATACGTACGAATTACGTTAAACATCATATCGACAAATCAAGAGATTCGCCGAGTTGCAGAATGTGTGGTGAGAAGGGGGAAACAGTAAGCCATATCATATGTGAATGTAGCAAATTAGCCCAGAAGGAATATAAGCGACGCCACGACAACGTAGCACGGATAGTTCACTGGGAGATTTGCAAGAAGTATGACCTACCCAGGGCTGAACAGTGGTACAATCATAAGCCAGAAGGCGTTACTGAAAATGAAAGCATTAAGGTACTGTGGGACTTTAACATAAACACAGATTACGAAATTGAGCATAGGCGACCAGACATTGTTGTCGTGCTGAAACCAGAAAAAGAGTGCTTAATCATTGACATAGCTGTACCAGGAGATACAAGGATAAAACAGAAGGAACAAGAGAAAATTGAAAAGTATCAAGATCTAAAAAGAGAAATTGCAAGATTATGGTGCCTTCGAAAAGTAACTGTCATTCCAGTTGTAGTTGGTGCATTGGGATGTGTCACAAAAGAAGCAGAGCAATACATTGAGAAGATAGGAATCAAGATCAGGACTGAAGTGATACAGAAAACGGCATTGTTAGGAACTGCAAGAACATTGAGAAAGGTTCTCGAAACCTGAGGCTAGTTGTTCTTGCTTGCTTTCGGGACGAACTTACCAGGAACTTTTTTCTGTGAAAAGAACATAATAATAATAATAATAATAATAATAATAATAATAATAATAATAATAATAATAATAATAATAATAATAATAATGATAATGATAATGATAATGATAATAATAATAATAATAATAATAGATCACCTAGTGTCAGGATGCTCTGTTCTTACACCAAATGAATATAAGAATAGGCATGATCGAGTGGGACAATACTTACACTGGAAAATCTGCAAGCATTATAACACTCCGCACGCTGAAAAATGGTATGAACATAAAACTCCCCCAGTAGTAGAAGGAGAAAACACAACGATACTATGGGACTTTCCAATAAACACGGACAGAGCTATCCAAGCCAACCGACCAGATATAGTCATCAAAGACCACAAGAGCAAAACATGCCTCCTCATCGATATGACAATTCCTACAGATCGAAATATTTCTGTCAAAGAATTTGACAAGTTATCAAAGTACAAAGACCTTCAAATTGAGATAGAACGGATGTGGCACCTTAAAACAACTATTGTACCTGTCGTAGTTGGCGCACTTGGGATGGTGAAAAAGGGAATCCAAAATCATCTTAATGCAATCCCTGGAGAACCAAACTTGCAAGAAATACAAAAAATAGTACTTACAAGTACTACCCACCTTCTTCGCAAAGCACTGTCAATCTAAAGATCTGAACAGCAAATAACTGTAACGCTAAAGTGCATATCAATGTTAGCATGCAAATAACAAACCCTCTTGCTGCCTCAGGTATCGGGATGATCCCCGGCAGCTAGATTGTATACAGCCGAAATCAAAAGAAAGTAACAATTCATAATAATAATAATAATAATAATAATAATAATAATAATAATAATAATAATAATAATAATAATAATAATAATAATAATAATAATAATAATAATAATAATAATAATAATAATAATAATAATAATATATTGAATAAGGGAAAATAAGGCTTGCAGCCTATACAACCCTAAAAGTTGTATTTGCATTCACAATGGAAACTATCATAAAGTCTATGTTCATAAAGTCTATTTTCTAATGCTGGAAAAGGCTACACAAGTCTATGTTCATGCTATATCAGGGCACGGGAAGGGGACTCTTGGCTTATTTTGGTAATGGTGTGCCGACTGGTGGTGTGGTCGAGTTGCTAAGGCACTGTATTTCGAAATGTTTGGGGTCTTGGGCCCGTCTTTGGGTGTGGGTTCGGATTCCGTCACTGACACTAAAAATCACAAGCCAACAGCCTACTTAGCAGTCCATCCTTCCGAGTTCGGTTAATGAGTTCTGAGAGTGACAACTCTAAGGGCACAAGCCGTGGCGCCTCGGGCCCACAACATCAGCTGCATAGCTGCCCATATACCCAGCCTGCGTTAACAAATAGAAATTCCCTGCTAGCTTGCTTGCTTGTTTGCTTGCTTGCTTTCTTGCTTGCTTGCCAACATTTTCAAAATGGTACAACATTGATTTTCCTTTAATATCAATAATTCATCAACAATTTGTGCAGTCTTTCTTAAAGGCTTGATGGCTAGAGTGGTTTCGGCTATTATGGGACATCGGGTGTTGTGGAAAATTTTTCAGAAAATGAAGCCTAGCGGCCTGGAAGTGAGATAAAAGCTCACCAATTGCACAAGCTGCAACTCTTCAAACATCCGTCGCCATATTTTTGTTAAAGTTAGGCTGCTCCACTTTTTGGTGTACTGTCTGTATCGCTGATAACGAAGGACATCCGATGAACGTGATTTCTGGTCGCCATTTTCTTGCGACATTTCAAATAGAGGCCCGAATACAAACAAAAGAAAAACCTTGTTCCATAATACCCGACAGTGTTCCACAATGCCCGACTCGACCGGGGCTCAAGTTTTTGGCTCGCTTATCGACAACACACATTTGACAAATAGAATGTATTGATGAAACGTTAGAGCATGCTTGGGCCTAATTGCTAATACCAAGTGTGGCCAAATTTGTCTTCAAGTGAGGTGACGATTTTAAGTTTTTCCCTTAAGTGTTCCATGATACCCGAAACTACTCTATGCTGTTATACTCAATACTCCTGTACTGGTCTGTTTGTGCAATTCACCAACACCACACTAACTCACGAACAACAGGAGCTATCACATATCACACGACTTGGGTTCTTTTGTCAGGATCGAGGAGTTGAGACGAATAAACACTAAAATTCAACGAAAACGCTTTTCTCTTTCTATGGACACAACTCAAATCAACTTTCTACAACTCCATCTTGATTGACAACTTGCAACGTTTTTGGCACGAGGCGGTCTCTCTTTCAAAACTCAAAACGAGGATAATACAAAATGGCGGTTACAACTACTATATTTCAGTCTCTTGCACTCTTCCTCTCTAGAAAAAGTCTGATAACGTCAGTTTCCAAACTGTTTGTACTGTTCTTTAACATTGTTCTGACAACTTCAGATCTGTGTAAACATCAAAACAGTTCTCTGGTATTGATCCAACATCTTTGGCAATGTATCACATGTTAAGCCATGGGCTCCAACAATTAATCAAACAACTCACACATCACAGGTTCGACACAACCACAATTCAAACCATATCAATCACAAAACTCCTCACATAAAAAACTGGAACTTTATTCAGCTTGACCATTCAAGCTCATTCGCAAACAATCACAACTCACAAATAAAACTTCATTTCAGTGAAATGATCACAAAAGAAAATGATAAAACGATATCCATAGTGATAGGGTTAAGGGTTTTAAGGCTCAGACGCTGACCTAACCTATCGTGTCCATAATCTCCCTTTCTATGAGTTCATTTCAGTATGCTGGTGCCTGTGGCTGGTATATCCATTGTCCTACGTTGAATCCATATGGGTTGAAAACTGGAATGCACTGTGGATATAATGGGCTTTGCATTTGATTTACATAGTATCCCGGTTCTCCAAGTCTACTGTAGTTGAACACTGGTCTCGGTCTCCTGTCTCTCTTTGGATAATCTCTCCTTTGTGGTGGGCTCTCATCTCCACCGTTATTGTCTTCTGGTAAGACTTCTTCTTCCATGTTCACTTGTTCTGTTTCATCTTCTGTTTCCGGTTCTTCAGCTTGTGTTTGGATTAACGGCTCTCTGTGTGGTTCTTGCTCCAAGGTCTGGTTATGGTGCTCTGTACGATTTTCTGTTTCTCGAATTTGATCTTGTACAAATCTTAAATGATCATTTGGCTCTAACTCTATCGTAGGAAATTCATCCTCACTCTCTGATAGCAGATCCTCTTGATCTCGAAAGATTTCTTCTTTGTCTTGTTCCTTCTGTTTCTTCTGATTGTTATCTTTCCTCTCTGTGTAGGCAGGTTTTCGATACTGTTCCTTATCAGGTTGCAGGTCTGGGCAAGGTAACAGAAGGTTACGATGAACTGTTCTCAGTCGACCTACTTTATCCCTTGGCTTGATCGTATAAACTGGGCTGTCTTCGTTTTGGCGTTTCACTACCTCGTAAATATCTTGTTCCCAGTATGCCCGTAGCTTGCCAGGACCTACATGCGGTGACATGTTTCTTATTAGAACTTGATCCCCTGCTTTCAGTACAGAACTTCTAGCTCTTTTATCGGCTTGATGCTTGCCTTGAGCACAAGCTTTAGTGCTCTTTTCTTTCGCAACTAGATACGCTTGCTTCATTGCATCTTTCCAATCTTGGACATATTTACTATACGACGTCACAATTCTTTGTCTCTCTTGGAAAAGGTAGTCAATTGGTAAGACTGGTTCACGTCCAAACAGCAGAAAATGTGGTGAGTAACCAGTAGAATCATGCTTGGTCACATTGTATGCATAGACCATCTTGTTGACGTGATCTTTCCAATGGGATTTGTGACTCTCGGGCAGTGTTCTTAGCATCCCTAGTAACGTACGGTTAAATCTTTCGACTTGCCCATTGCCCTGTGGATGGTAAGGCGTTGTTCTGGATCTTGTGATGCCACAAAGTTGTTGGAGATGGTAAAATATCTTGTTTTCGAATTCACCCCCTTGATCGTGGTGCAGTCTGTGCGGGAATCCGAATCTAAGGATGAAATCGTTAAAGATCTTTTCAGCTGCTGTCTTAGCAGACTTATTTCTTGTAGGATAAACTTGAGCATATCTTGTAAAGTGATCCATGATCACGAGCAAGTATTCAAACCCTCCTGAAGATCTTTCTAAGTGCACAAAATCTACGGAAATCAATTCGAATGGTGCTGATGTTGTTATGCTGTTTAACGGTTCTCTTACTGGTAACGTTGGCTTTTTCTGTTGAATACATCTGCAAACGTTAGTAACATAGTGTTCAATGTCCCTCTGCATCTTTGGCCAGAAGAAACGTTGTCTAGCCAAATGGGTTACTCTTTCTGGTCCGAGGTGTCCTAAGTCATAGTGTAGATGCTTGAACACTTGCGCATGATACTTCTGAGGTAGCACTATCTGCAGGTTATTTCCACATTTCCTTCTCAGTATCCCATCCTCACCTAACAAAAGAAGGTTCCATTCTCTCATCAATGCTTTTACCTCTGTACTTTCATCATCTCTGTCCTGCTTTGTTAGCTGCCTCCCTAAGGATAAGTATCGTTGGATTCTTGCTATTGGTGGATCCCTTTCTTGTGCTTCTTTCAGCTCTTTGTTTGAAATACATTTCAACTTGAGATGGTCCATACTTTGTACATCACCAGAAATACATTCAGGGTCATCTGTCAGTGAGGCAATCCAGACTGATCCATCTGATTGTTGCTGCAAAACGGCATTTATTGCTGCTTTGAGAACATTTTCGGATGTTTCTTCAGTGTATTGATCCACTAAACATGCAATATCATCTGGCATACGTGAGAGAAAGTCTGCATCTGTATTCACTTTTCCTGGACGGTAACGTATAGAAAAATGGAAATCTGCAAGTTCTGATACCCAACGATGAGCAGTTGCATTGAGTTTTGCTGTTGTGTTGATATAAGTGAGCGGGTTATTATCTGTAAACACTGTAAACGTAGGTGAGTAATACAGAAAATCCCTAAATTGTTCTGTAACTGCCCATTTTAAAGCAAGAAGTTCAAGTTTTCCTGCATGATAATGGTAGTTCTTTTCAGCTTTTGATAGTGTTCGTGAAGCATAGGCAATAACTTTCAAGTCTTTCCCTTGTTGCTGGTACAACACAGCACCTAGGCCATCTGCTGAGGCATCAGTGTGCACTATATATGGTAATCTATGGTCTGGAAAACTCATAATTGGCTGTTTAACAAGAAAATCAATCAGTACGTTCAAGGCTGTTGTTTGTCTTTCTGTCCACAAAACTGGGTAACTTGACGTCACTTGCCCTTTACTGGATGATTTCTTTTTCCCTAATTCTTGCTGACTTTGTTGTGGTACAGTGGTAGTCAGTAGATCACTTATTGGCTTTGCTATCCGCGCAAAATCTTTGATGTACCTTCTGTAATATCCAAGGAAGCCTAATAGCTTTCGAACTTCACCAATGTTCTTCGGTTTTGTACTTCTGAGAGCGTCAATTGCTTTAATATTCTTTGGATCCATGCAATGGCCTTTGGATGAAACAAGTCTGCCTAAATAGCTGACTTCGTTCCGGAACAGTTCACACTTCTTTGGCTTCAACTTGATGCCCTTTGAACGGAGTGCTTGCAATACCTGTCTGACATGTTCCACATGGTCTTCGAATGTAGCGCTATAGACGATGATGTCATCAAGATATGGAATACAGCATTTGTCTCTTAAATCCTTTAGGCATCCTTCCATGAACCTTTGGAATACGCCAGGTGCTGTAGTCAAGCCAAACGGGATTCTGACCCATTCCCATAGGCCCCATGGCGTCACAAAGGCCGTGAGATGACGAGAGTTTGGGTGGAGAAAACCCTGGTGGTACGCCTTCCCCTGGTCAAGGACAGTAAACCAACTGTTTCCCCCTAAGCTTTCAAGTGTTTCTTGAACACGTGGCAATGGGTGCCTATCAGGTACCGTCTTGCTGTTTAGCTGCCTGTAGTCAATACAAAGGCGTAATGAGTTGTCCTTCTTTCGTACGCAAACTACACTTGAAGAGTATGGTGAGCTTGACTGTGTAATAAAGCCTCTGTTCAATAAGTCTTCTATGTAAGCTTTAACTTCTTCATATAAATGGCGTGGAATGGAACGATATGTATGCTGCACAGGTGCTGGGTCATGCAGTTTGAATTCCATTTGTAAATCCTGGGCACATCCTATGTCTGAATCTCCTTTTGAAAATGACTCTTCTTCTTCTGATAGCATTTTTACCACACAATCTCTTTGTTTACATGACAAATTTTCACCAAGGGTGAACAGTGCCTTGTTACTGTTGGTATCCGCTGCTAATCTTGTATCAGATGGTATGCCCATCACAGCACCTTTCATTTCTGACTTTGTCTCCTGTTTCTTAGCAGTAACCTCTATGGGTGTAACTGACTTCACTAATTGTAGCTGACCTATTTCTGTATGCTTTGGTATGATTATGTCATGTGCAGAGTTATTTGTCACCTCAACTTTCACACAACATGATTTTCCTCTGTTTATAACAATCAAGTTCTCACTGATCTGTAGTGATTCAGGTAGGTTGCTATTTTCAATGGGCTCAAATAATACAGGTGTCTTACTTTCCATTGAAAAGTAATTGGCTCTGCAAGTAATATGTATGGATTGTCCTTTGGGGACTGTCCAATCTCTCTTTTTCACCTTTACCGTACCAAAATGCATATCTTGGCTTTGTTCTTCACTGATAAGATTAATAAGGAGCTTCGTTTCATCAGACTTTAAATTTGGAAATAATATTTTCATCACTTCATTTTTATCTCCTGAGGCTGATGACAATTTGAAAAATTCCTCAATGACATTATATCCTAGGATTGGTACCTCTAACTTCTCTTGTGTGACAAGGAATGGAACGCCTATTTCCAAATTGTTACTTTCTCTTAACTTCACTGTCAGTTCAACAAATCCTTGGTAGGGAATGGTGGTGCCATTGGCTGCTGTTAAATTGAGGTTTACTCCTAAAATATTGTCCAATTTCTTTACTGCATGATGTGGCATATTCAAATTGAGCCAGTCTCTTGAAACCATGGAAACCTGTGCTCCTGTATCCCATAAAGCTGAGCAGCAAATTTCATCAATTTTGCAAAATATAATACACCTTTTGCCAACCAAGTCTACAATCTTTTTGTAGTTTTTTGGGGTCAAATGGCTATTATGCATTGTTTTTGGTGTATAATACTTATCAAAATGTATTTCTGCTTCCTTAATTGCATAACATAGTGGCTTATGAGAGTTCCAATGTTTTATTTGGCATTGTTTGGAGCAGTATTTGGTACATTTACACTGTGCGCACTTCAAAGTTTCATTTTCACACAATTCCTTTAAACAGTTATAACATTGTTGGGGCTTTGTTCCCTCAGCCACTACTTGCCCCCCAGTTGTGGCTGTCTCCAGTTTTCCGATGATGATGATGACTTTCCACCTGCAACTTGTTTGCCCTTGCATCCAATGGCAATGTGCTCCGTCGAGCCACACTTGAAACAGTGATTGCAGTTTTTGCCATCACCTTTGTTCCTACAAGACTGACAACCATAGGGCCTACCCTTAGCTTTCTCTTCTTTTTGACCCTCTGTTTGAGGTTGTCTTTCTACTCTCTCCTTAAGACAAGCCATGTCTTTTTGCAATGATTGGATTGCTGAAATGATTTGTTCAGTGTCTTTTTGTTGTTTTTGCTCTTCCTTTATAGCAGATCCTACTCTGTGCCTGTTTCCATCATCATCTTCAAGCTGCATTTTAGAGATCCGTGCATGCTTAGACATACCTGCCTGTTGTAATCTCTTTTGACGGTCCTCCTCACCTGATACTGCTGAGCTAAGTTGATGAATTATTTCTTCATCTGAAACATCATGTTTCTCTAACACTGGTCTCAGACGTGTGCGTATGTTTTCGCTCTGTACTCCACTTTCCAGCGTCTGGAGAAAAACAGACTGAACCAGCTCTGTGTTGGCTTTGAGTTTGGAATCAGATTCTTGAGCTACAAATAAAACTTTCTGTCTTATGGTCAGCAATCGCATCAAGAAGGCTTGGGTGTCCTCTTTGGGTTGTTGAGCTGCATTCATGAGATCTTGGAATAATTCACTTCCACTTTTTTCTTTATAGTGGCTGCGGAGGAGCCTCCTTAACTTTGGCAAATTAATATCTGATAATGGCATAGATTCCAAGTATCCTCTGAGCAAATTTCCTGGATTTATGGCTCTGATTACTGCTTCAATAATTTCTGTCTCAGTATACCCTTTGGCTATTGCTGAATTTATTTGTCTAATTAGCCCACAGAATGATAACTTATCCTTGTTGGCACTGTCAGTAATTGTCCCTGCAATTCTCAATTCTCTTTTGAACATATTAAAACTGTTGACAGGGGTTGGAAGACTTTGTGCAGCAGATTTTTGACCTAAAATTGCCAATCTATCATTCATTTTACTGATCTCAGCTTGTAGTTTCTTCATTTCATTTTCCTCTGAAGATGATAAACCACTTCCCCCCTCAGCATCATGAGCCTCATCCCCCTGGGACCCCCCACTAGGAACAGGTAAAGAAAGAAATTTGACACAAGCCTCCTTAACACTATTCAACAACAAAACACCAGAATCTTCATCATCAAGGCTCTCCTCTAAATAATTATTCAAAACATTGAGAATTCTACCAAAGCTTTTATTGTGGATAGTTTCAATCTGTGCAGCTTTTGTTGCTACACAAATATCCAATAAATTTTCCTTGGACAACCTGCAAAGTAATGGCTGAATTTCCTCAAATAACTGTTCTGCCATTATCAAACAAACACAGAAAAAGAATAATCAAAAAGGAAATTGTTGGCAATCCTGTAATGATAATGCGAACAAAAGAAGGCAAATATGTTCAAATAGACCTATTATCAACTTGCAGCACACACAGCACTATTATCAACTTGAAGCACACATTTCAACAAGCAGAAAATAATTTAATTTCAGCAAACAAATTAACAACACCAGTCTCAAAATAAAACCCTAATAAAAACCAGCAATATTGCACTGTGAAAGGATACCAAATGTCTCCAGTCTTGAGTAACAAGCAATCAATCACTTTGGTACGATAGGTACGAATCTGCACGTAAATTTCATCAAGTAAAACGACTGTAAACGGCTGAATTCACGGTCTTTTCGATCGAGTACGAATTGATATCTGCATGTAAACTTTCAGCGAGTAAAATGTCACTGTAAAACGGTTTAATTCGAGGTCTTTTCCAGTGCAAATAAATAATCAAAGCATCTTCTGAACTCCCTTCTTTCCTCCTCTCTGACAAAATACACACTTGGCCACCATTTGTTATACTCAATACTTCTGTACTGGTCTGTTTGTGCAATTCACCAACACCACACGAACTCACGAACAACAGGAGCTATCACATATCACACGACTTGGGTTCTTTTGTCAGGATCGAGGAGTTGAGACGAATAAACACTAAAATTCAACGAAAACGCTTTTCTCTTTCTATGGACACAACTCAAATCAACTTTCTACAACTCCATCTTGATTGACAACTTGCAACGTTTTTGGCACGAGGCGGTCTCTCTTTCAAAACTCAAAACGAGGATAATACAAAATGGCGGTTACAACTACTATATTTCAGTCTCTTACAATGCTTCCAAAATGGTGAATTAATCTGCAAAGTTTGTAGCTTGGGGCTTGCATGAAGCTCTTTATTAGGAAGAGAGAACAGTTAGAAATGACATTAATTGACCTCTACTTTTATTTGATTTTGCATTACAGTGAAAGTGGTAGAAGTGTACCACCCAAGTCATCAGTATTCAAAAAGAATTGAATCGTCATTGGATTTTGTTTTCTCTGCATAAAGAAATCATTCAACATTCTCATTCATTGTGGTTTCCAAGGAAAGGAACTCCTATTGTAATCCTTCACACCCTCCGCCCCACGGAAGCAACATTCGAATCGGACGTAAGCAAATAGCAAAGCAATATTCGAACAGTCATCCAATCATGAAAATCTATTTTTGAATAATCTTTGAATTTACATGGTACGCTATTTCCTCTGTCACTGTAATTTATAAGATTGGTGGCGAATCCTTTTGATGTGAAAAGTAAGTGGATGAATATTTATTCATTAATGCATTTGAAAGTTCATGAATACCTTTAAAAAATTTTGATATTACTTAATTTTTAACTTACCTGCCCATTTTTATGCTTGGCTAATGACATTATATTTTCACAAGGCCAAAAGGTATGACAGCTTAATTATGGTTCAACTGGGCATCATTTCAAAGATATTTCACTGCAGGTGCCTTTCTATAGGGTTTTATATTACAGGGTTAAATTTCTACAGGCTTGCAAATATAACCACTACACAATGGAATGACTTATACCAAATAAAATGTAATGTCATCTACAGGGTGTTTCAGAAAAAATGTAACCCACTTTAATTAGAGTTTCTTCAGAAAACGATAGAATTTGAATCAATATAGGTTATACCATCTGAAAGTACAATCGATCTTCCAATGCTATCCAGGTTGGATGGATTAATTGAATTTTCCATTGATTAATTGACGTTTTCGTATGTATGGCCTATTTTAGATGCTGGAGAGTGATAGGGAGTTTACATAGATGATACTCCACATTTGCGAGAGCATATTTTATCACTGTCTACAAATGCCTCTCATGAAGATGAATTTGTCTTTGAGTGCTTCTAGGCCCGAAACGCCTCGAGGACTATGAACGCATGCGTAGTGTGTAAAGTTTTGTCTTTTTGATTATGTAATGTCACTATTTTCATCACAAATTTCTAGTCCTTTGAGGGCCAACCGGTTGTAAGAATGTTCGCATGAAACCACATCCGCCAGAGAACAATCAATTTTCGATGGGGGAACAATAATAACAGTTTTCAAAACCTCTTTGTATGATCAAGTGATGTGTACAGCGCATGCGTTCATAGTCCCCGCGCTGATTGGCTGTCAAGTTGACCCTAAGACAAAGAGACGAAACAAAAGGAGGAGTACCATGTATCGCAAGCAAAAAACGCATCGACAGGCGTCTAGCCCTCCTGGAGAAAATCCGAAAGATTTTCACTGATAGTATCCCGAACAATCCAATTTTGATGAAGATCATCAAAACGTCTCACACTTTAACCCTATCTGACCTGGGGGCCGCTCCCTACTATATTTTTATGTACACATTTTTTGATACATGGAAAAGGCCACTGAGATTCAATAAGTTAAACTTTCTTTCGTTTAGCAACAAAACTGCAACAACTTGGATCTTCTATATTCAGTCTTGCCGCCATTGTAACCAAGTAGTCTTGCTGCAATGTTAAGAAATTATACATTGTATCCCTCTAAATCTTCTTAGATTGGTGCAATTAAACCTAAAGTTTGGAATTAGACATAGTTTTTATGTATTCCTTTAACTTCTTCATGAAAAATCAAGTTTGATGAACTTTTGACATATTTCATTGATATGACGTCATAGAGCGTCACACAGTTGTAATAACAACAACAACATCGCTAGGTAAACTATTATTTCAAATATTCATTTTTTACATAAGTGAAAAACCATTGTGCTAAATTAGGTTGCCACCATGTCTTATATAACAACAGAAATCAGCACGGAGAGGGATGGAATCAGCCCCTCCCCAGGCTTTGCGTGTTCCAAATTGCCCAGCTCGGATCGGGTTAAAAAAGGCAATGATAAAATCAGTTTGAGTGAATAGTTGCGCAAAACAAAGTTTCAGTGGATAGCTTCATGCTAGATGCAAGTCCTTATTCTAACGTATTCCAATAGCCGTTGACAAGGCAGGACTAACAGCGGTTCTCCATCGGGTGCTCTCAGTATAGCAACCACAACCACCAAAGCCCGTCTCTGTAAAGTAGAAGTAGTCCTCTGGCATGCGTATTCTGTTGCTTATTGCCGTTTTTCTCCAGTTAACAGTAACACCTCTTTGCTCATAAACAGAAGAGTGAGAAGGAATGTCATTTGATCTTCCAAAAAACGCAAAATAGTTGTTTGCATTCCCATCGCAGTTATTAAAAGTGATCTCAGCACCATTCGATTTGAAGCCTTGGCGAGTTCCCTTTGTAGCATTCGTTTTAGGTAAGGTACCAACATATAGATATGGTGAAATGCCTACATTCTTGGGCTTTCTGTAGAGTGTATAGCTGTTTAGTTGCACTGATAGCCCCCCTGTATTGGTGTACTGCGTCACGACTGTGTAAGGCTGCGAACCATCCGTCCTCAAAATCCGCATGAGAACACTTCGGCGGCCGGTGAACAGATAGCCAATGTCTGTAGAATTGAGGCTTGACAAGGATGTGTTAGATAGGAATGTATAGCCACCATTATTGACATCCATTATGCAATATACACGATAAACACAAGTTGGGAGGTAAATATCGTAGAGCCCATTGCTTTTGCCAGCTTGTTTCAAGGTTTTGCATGTTGAATATGGCCTTGGTCTTGGTGTCTACAAGAGAGAGACAGTGCATTTACTTTCTCGCTACCTGTTTATACCACTTGTTTACTTCATAGAATTGACTTTACCCCAAGAAATAAGGACGCCACTTTTACTCTAAAATTCTATCAGGAATTCATTGATATCTTCTCAAATAGAAATACACCTTTTCCTTGCTGAGTGCCTTTGCTGCTCTGCGATGAGAGGCCTCAATTTAATGAGCTCCCCCTTTGAGATCAAAATTTTGATAAAGTCACGTCTTGTCACTGAGCTTTCCAAAATAAGTCATTTTCATGTAATATTCTTTATATGCACAATTAACTCACTTGCGAAACTAACTGAAATGTAAAACTTCAAATTATAATTATAGAATCCTTCAGAACAAGCACCCACTGCCCCTTGTAGTATTGCTGTTCTTCTAGGAAGTTGTGCTTGAAAGTCTTGTTAGTTAGATTCATTTTTTAAATGATCTAATGTCGGTAGCTCACTAATTTCGGCAAGCTTATCACTCCACAATTTGTGAACTGTTATCAAAAAGAAAGAAATACCAGTTTCTTTGTATTGGCCCCGAGTTTATTCACCGTCATCCATTAAGAGAGGAGGGAGAGCTCTTGATGTGAGTCCTAAACTAGTTTCGCTACATCATTCGTTGCAACTGTGATATCAGCAAATCAGATTTGCATTGTTTTACTTATTTTCATTTTTTTCCTGTATCATATTACTGCGAAGGCATCAGGGCAATTTCAACGATTGGTAAGCTTCTGTAACAGTGGCAGAGGACACTGCCCCCAAATTTAGAGGGGCATTTCGCTCCAATTGAGAGCATCGCCAGCATAGATGCTCACCGAGGAGGATTTTTAAGACACTTGGAGTCATTTGAGTCAATGCTAAAAGGCAGAGGGCCTAAGCAAGGACCTTGGAGAATACCGCATTTTGCATCTCTGGCTTTAAGTACTGACCGTTCAGAAAGCAGAACTATTTTCCATTTCTACTCCATTTGCTTATGTTCAGAGCATCCTATGGCCTGTAGTCTCCTCTTAACCACCCTGGCATGCACAAAGAGCGAGCTGTCTATCTAGGTTTCCAAGCATCTTTTGCAGTACTCTTTATGATCATAGTTTCAGTCTTGACCATTTTTAGCCTTTGAATACCTTAGCCTGCAATCACTAATCACTTCATAATGGTGTTTATATCAAAACTAACAGATGCCATTGTTACCAATCTATGGCTGTATGTAGCACCTCACCTGCAGTTCTATTCAAGCCCATTAACATCTAAGCATAGATTCTATCTTGCGGGTCAACGTACTGTAGAAAGAACTTTATGAAGCTTACCATCATCCTTTGACTGGCTGGCAATGCTTGCACGATAACTAAAAAATATGAGATCTTGTACGATCAATGCCTATCACAATACCTTACACCAGACCATTATTCGCCCCTATTTTGACAGCCCAATTTAATATGGGATCATATTGGCGTATTTTTGGACATGTCAAGCCCCAATGCCAATCCTGTTTTCCGCTGGGGGCAAAAAGACAACGCTATGTAATGACCAAGAACGGGCATCGAAATGGAGGCCAACAAGGCATTTTCTAAAGGGGCTGGCATTGGGGTTCGATCAAGTGCAAGTTGAAATACCAAAATTGTAGATTAAGAGAGGTATTTTCTATCACCAACTGTGTACCTTCAAAGAAGTCTTACTCATGAAGTTTCAAATCAAAAATTTTTAAGAAAAAAATTTGATTATCATTTCACTATAATTACAGAAACGACATTGTAGTCAAATCCTTATTGGTTTTCTAATATTAGCAAACGGTATGAGCATAAACGTATGGGAAGAAAATAAGTAAGGGGGCTGCTCAACACAAAGCCCATTGTTTGCTAACATTTTTGCCCGACTTTGGGGCAAAATTTGCGACTAAGGGCAAAATTTGCCTGAGTGGAGCTGATTTTAGAAGATTTTTCAAAATTTGTGGGGGGGGGGGCTACCGCTCCCCGGCCTCCGCCTCGTACGCTTATGGGTATTAGATTAGATACCAAAACTTAATTTTTCCAACAGATATCTAAACAAATAGAGAACCAGAATGCTTATACATACGATACGTGTTTGGTATCTTCTCCCAGACCAGCAAATCTTCTGAGATGTTTTCAAAATGTTTCAGGACTTGAATTCCCTTGCATTTTGACGTTTCCTTGACTTTGATGACGTAGTTGCATGCGTCGGAAAAGCTACATTTATGAAAGAATGTAATCGGACACATACTCATGCCATCCTTTCCTTTGTCTCCTATGATGAGCTGAAATGTGCTTTGCTTTTTATTAGATAGTTGAGAACATTTTGGATTCTGCAAAAACAGCAGAATGGATACTATGACAGTTCGCATTTCAGAATTTTGAAAATCGAAGGTTGAAGCTCGGACACGTTCATTCAACGACCATTACAAAGAAATGGTCATCATACCAAGCGTGTTAGATTTCTAACGAGAACACCTGCAGAAAACTCTAAAACAAACAAGCAAGCCAATCCCCTGGACGTATTTAATTTGTCTGGTAGTAATTAGCTGCCAGCAATGACCATGATTTTTTGAGTCGATTCATTTTATTTTCTATTGCCCTACTGTTTGTACGAGGGTGTATTTGCCAAACGGTTGATCAGAAGTCTGCTCGACACTGATCAGTTTCTTGAATTGCATAGAAACAGCTAAATCTTATACCCCATTCACATTTGCAAGTAAAATCAGTTTAAACTAAGCCAGGTTTAGGAATGGAGCGTTCTGATTCCGGACAATCCGACGAATCGAGTGCATTTGATTGTCTGAAAATTTAGCGTGGTGTGGACAAATCTGGTTTAATGGTGCCAATTAGACTGATTACGATGAGTCCCAAGAATCGCTATCCAAAACGAGACTATTTTACCAAACCGAGGCCGCTCATCTTGGGACTCATTAGACTGGTTCCACAATCTCTGTATGCTCCTTAGAGCTGATTTGTCGCTAATACAGAGACTTGTTGCCAAACAGTGTTTGAAATCGGATTTATTTGATAGCCTCGTTTTCATAATCATTGCATGCTTAAAATTCGGACCACGGAATTAATGTTTTTGCGGTTGTTGTTGCTGTGATCAGTAATCATCAAACAACTTCAAACAAGAATATTCTTGGAAACAATTGCAAACAGTTTGTGACTCTGACAAAATTGAGGCATTGATAGAGAATACAAACTTGAAATTTCAGAGAAGTTAAGAGTGACCAAAGATCAAGGAACCAAAGAGTCAACAAGATTAGAAATAATACTAACATTATACATTGTCATTATTTGCAATCAGTTAAGTAGCATCTGAACAACAAGAAATTTTCTACGGAAATGTTCTTTGTATTTGTTCCAGTGCTTTGTTTCGTCGGAAAGACAATCTCTCCCCAAGATGAGTACCACCTAAATGCATACTGACATGAGATCTGATAATAATGAAGCAGCTATCTTGCTGTAGACAAATCCCTGTGGATTAAAAACATTGACATCAATGTAAAGTAAAGGGTATTATGAAAATCACGAGCAAAATAGACCCTTTCTTCTTTTGGAATAATGGGTCTACGCGTAGGCTACCCAAAACCGGGCAAAACATAACTTTGCACACCGAGGCAATAATGGAAAATAAAATCAGTCACTTATAATTGTGGACCATTCTTGGTTATGTTAAAAAAATACAATAAAACAAATTTTTATGCGAATCCTTTTTACCAAATTTTTACTTAGGCAAATCCATTCGTTAACTCAAAACCAAAAACCACTGAATTAAAGAGTAAACAACTGTAACAACGCCCAACAGAAAGGCAAGGAATTCAGTATTCATATGCCAAGTAACCTGCTTGCAGTCTAATAGATAGCTGTTATGAATTTAAATACATGAGCTAATGTAAACAAAAAGTCACTAACCTGGACGACTGGGCCTAAAATAATGGACTGATTACAGTAGCAACTGCCACCGGAAGAGAGTTGGATAATATCCAGGATATGCTTGACAATGCCTCTGAAATATTGCAAAAGCATCATACTTTGCCATGTCCTGTTACAGCACAAACAAACATTCCGTCCAATTGCTCACTTTGCGAAAAACGGCTGGCTAAAATTCCCTCAATTTCTCTCTCGATCGAGCTGCGAAACGCCATATTGCTTCTTCTTGAAAACCTCGGACCATGCATTGGCCTCACTTTGAAAAGGAGGTTTTCGAGGAATAAAAGCAAAGAGAGCAAAAATCGATTGGCTACAAAGGAATTAGCTATTGTTTTCGCCAAAATGCTCCAATCAGGTTAGGAGCAGATTTTTCCGCTCCAAAAATTCCGATTTGAGATACTCTTTGGCAACTAGTCCCTCATTGAGCTGGCCATCAGCAACAACAACAACAGCGAAATTGAGGGGCCAGTGGAGCTAGTCTAGGGACTCATAATATTACGGCATTTTTCTCAGGTTATCCTCGTACCTTAAAACAGACACTCTTTGTGTTTTTCTTTTTCCTTAAAACAGACAGATGTCTTCTTTTAGCAGCAAGAGCTGAAAAACCCTTTTTTTGCAAAAGGCAGTTGTTGTTGCTGCAAGAATGGTTGTTGTCTGCTCGATCGTGGTGGTGTAATGGCGGACCGCGGTCGTGGCAGCTCCGAGAAGAAGAAGAAAAAATTATCAAAGGCAGACAAGATATTTGAGAAGCTGAAGGCATGCTCTTCACACTACATGAAGAAGAAAAAGCGTCATATCATATGCGATTTGACTAGGAAGCACACAGCTGCTAATATTGAGCGAAATAGGAAGGCGCGAGCAGCCTATGCAAGGAGAAAGCAGAAACGGGAGCAGCAGTTGAGGAATTCTGGCCCACAATCTCATCAAGGAGTTTCAGCTGCGTTTAGTGAAAGCAACGACGAGGACTGGTCGGAAATAGGAGGTAAGATGCATGTAACTTTGCAAAGATATTTATCTGACTGGCGATTAGGCTCTACAAATAGATCAGAGATTGGCCTATAGAGCCCGTCCTGTAGGTGTTAGGGGGGGGGGGGTAATAATCGACCATCAGGTCTAAATAAGGGGTCATCAACAAATATTTTTTGTCACAGTTAATGAAATTGGGCCGTTGGCATTAATGTCTTGACCCCCCTCCCCCTTTCTTAGCAGACCACTAATAAGTTTATCACTAGATTTTCTCCAGTCTTGGGCGTCTCACAAACTCTCATTGCAGGCCTATTATGTGTCCAGGGTTGCGGCGTGCAGATTGTGACATCAAAATTAAGTAGCGCAATGGCGAAAACTTTACTGCTACAAGTTATTGTTTAAGGATTTATAATGAAGTATTACTTATTTCAATTTTCGCCACAGAAGTAAGAATGCTAACTGATTTAAGCTGGACCCCTCCCTCCTTGCAGTTTAGTGCCATTAACTGTGGCGAAAATTGTGTAATAATGCAATCAATAATACTTTTTGAGAGAACTCTTCATAGGGAAAGTCATCCCACCTTCCTTCAGTCTTCACCAAATATTTGTGAGTGATAATTTTGTCCTCCAGTGTGTGTCAATGAATAATTAAAATTTATTGTTTCATATTATGGGACATTGAATTGCACATTTTTTAGGCTTCTTCCTTCACCAGAAATGTTTGCCAACAACCAGATAGGAAGGTGGGATCCATTGTAAAACCTTATGAAATAGTAGTCAGTAAGTGCCATCTGATCTTTAAAGATTACAGTTAACTGCCTTTGTATGCATTATCTTCTTGTCATGGGCCTTTTCTCTTTTTTTCTGAAGATGCCTGCAATGTCCTTTGGTTTGTAGTCTTCCTACCTGCAATTATTGGCTTCATTTCTAATAGTAGTTGCTGTTGTAGCAAAATCTATTTCTGAAGCTCTTCATTATCCATTCTTAAGCTTTGAGTTTGGTCAATGAATTGAATGTTTACATTCAATTCAAATACTGTGCATCATCTGCTTATGCAAAATTTTCTTCTTTATAATTCTATAATCAGCAATTTTCTGAAAAGGAAGAGAAATCTTTCACAAATCATACTGCAGATGGACTGGAAAGCAGCTGATATGGTAATCCATCTAAAGTTAGCCCATGACATAGAGTACAACTTGATCAGATTATATTATTCTGCTCAGATTGATAGTCTTTAAAACTGTTTTGATCCATTCACAGATACATATGATGACCCACAGTATGAGCCACATGACATGTCACATGGCAATGAAGGGACTTCAACTGCAAGAGGTTTTGTTTGGAAATGAATTTATTCTGTAACGATGAATATTTTTGAAAGAAACAAAATGTAGACCATAGTTTAGAGATACCATACTGGATACCAGGTCCTATGGTTTAGATTTCAGAATTTCAGACCTGAATTTCAGACTAGGAATGACCAACCTAATTTTCCTAACAGAGTGATCAGGGGCAGTTTAGATACTGTAGATGTTTTGATGTTTTGATAGCACATATTTACATACAAAGGTTAGTTGAATGTCAAATCATAATCAATGGGTTTGTTTGTCAAAATAATCCAGTGGTCATTGATCAAATGTATCAGCTATCATGTTGGCTAAATGTATCATATTGGGGCATTGTATAGTTATATATAGTAGTTAGTATCGAAAAAGGGTCAATTAATGTAAAATTTTCAGTTATATAACTATATATTGTTTCTTTGATTTGAGAACTATGCTCTTTAATTTTGCTTGCACCATGAACCAATGTATATGTTATTTTTCAGTTTTAAGCAACATACTTCAGAAATGCAAGGCCATATTGTCAAACAGTTCTAAACAGAAATCAAAGCAGTCTTGGTCATCACGCATTGCTTCAGCAAATGAGAGATGGGATGTGAAAAGGAACTTCCTATTTGACAATGTTTTAGTCCAGCAGAATGCAATCCTTGGAAACTGCCATAAATGTACTTCAAATCCTGCAGTGATTCGTTGTGTAAGCTGCTCTCCAATCTTGCACTGTTGTTCAGATTGTGATGAGTCCATTCATTTCTACCAGCCTTTACATGACAGGCTGGTCTCAACAAATGGATTTCTGCAGCCAGTTGCACCATATGTGACACTTAGTGAAAACCAGTTGGTAGAAACAAGTATGTACCCATGTGTATAGATTGTTAGACCTGCCCTGAGTCTTCTTCTGAAGTCTGTCTAATTGACCCCTTTCCTTATTTCCCTGATCTGCGATCGCAACATTTTATAATGGCACAAAGGAGGGGGGGAGAGAGAAGCAAACTTGTGCAATTTGCAGCCCTATGCATTATTAATGAGATACATAACTTTTATCTTATGACGTAGGCAGACAGGATCCTGTCCACAGGCTGCACTCTTGGATGCCAGCATCACCATTGTAGCGCAAAAGCTATTTTGTCGGTTTCTGACAAGGAAACTGAAAGGGATGAATTTCTGAATTTCACCTGATGAACTTCCTTTATTTCTAATTCAATTGATTATATAACGATCTTACTGGTTTCAATAATCTTTAAGCATCTTCAGTCATTGTATAGAAAACATTCCCTGCACTCTTGCCCCCTTGCCCCTCTTAGAAAAGGGCAGGAGGGGCGCTTGACCCCCGTGCCCCCTCTCTGGTGTTCCTGCAGCTCCCACATGCTTAGAACTACTTCTCTAGTATTTGATAAGGCTGCACATTCTATCTCTCTCTGTCCTTTGTGCCTTTGACAGAATTTTGGAATGGAGGATCTAAGAACAACCTGAAGAGAACATTTGGATTGGGAAATGGACTTTGCGCAAGTTTAATAGATCATATAGATGTAGTTCCTCTAATTGCTTCTAGTCCAATGACAATAAGCAATTCCACTTTTTTGTTTCACCTAAAAATTTCTGACAATATCTTCTGCTTTTTAGGGATCTCTAGAATCTGAAGAATGCTTGAAAATTCTTGAGAATTCTTTTCTTGTTGTTGTGCATGAGTGTTTGGCTTCAGTTATTGTATACTATTTACTTTGCTTGTATGAAGATTTATCATAACAAGAATCTTAATCAGAATAATTTTTGAATTCACAGAGGGCAAATATCTACCAATAAGGCATTACTCATGTGCATCGTGTAAAGTGACATTTCAAAGTGGCGAAGACTACATTGACCAGGATGTTGGATTTCCTGTCACTGTTGTGACACTCAAAGGTTATTCCTGCTGTGCTTCATCTTTCTGCCCTGTACAAGCATAACATAGTTTCAACTTTATGAGGAAATGTTAGATTTTTCAATGTTAAATGAAGAAGTTGTTGAATTTTTCGAAACCTGTTTAGTGAGTACAGTATGTTCCAGCCTTTAAGAAACCCTCTTCTTGCCCTCAGCCCATTGTTTTCCCTTAATTACCTGTTGCTTTTCAATTTTTCTTGCAAAAATTTAGGGTGTGAGTTTATATGAAGTAGTTTCACGAGGGCACTGCACTGAATTACAGGGTCATTGTTCACCTGTAAATTAGAAAGAATGAGGTAACAATGAAGACAGCTAAATTTTATCATTCTTGCTTTTTTGTAGTAACAAGTAGTGTCCAGCTACTTTATTTTTAAGCAGTTAAGGGAGATCTTTAATTGCTTAAATCGTTTTAAGTTCGTTTATTAACTATGATTTTGAATAGATCTCATTTAGGCTAGGCAATTACTGTCAGCTAACATAAAGCTAATTTTGATATTCTAAATAGGACGATTTGATGTGCTGGTGCGTAAAGTAGAGTGTGTGGCATGTGGATTTGTAGTGACAAGCTTGGAGCTAGAAGCTGTTGTACGAAATGGTTATTGGCCTGGCTCGACAGTTAATATCAACTGCATTTATGACATTGAATTATTGGATTTTTGGAATCTGCAGCAAAGTTTTCAACCAAAGTGTTCTGAGACTGGGTTTTTGAAAGTACTCAGCCAATTATCAAGTCAAAATGCCAGGGTAAGTTCAACTGTGGTGTACCAGAGACTGGAGAGTTTATAAATAACTTCTATGTATTGAGATGGTCTACAGCTGACTTCGTGACATTTAGATTTGTTGTCTGTTTGTGACATTTTTTGCCAGATTTCTCATGGTAGTCTTCCTGAAAAAGGACCATAATTGCTTTCATTCATCAGTTTAGCAATTCTAAAAATGATTCAGAACAGTCCAGATTCAGTTTTTCTTTCGATGTCAGTTATCAATCTTGCTTGCCGTTTGGGAATAGTCCCATACAATAATTGGTCAAATTGTCTGGAGTATCTTATTCTTGCAATTTTCGCTCTCTAGATATACTCAAAGTCAGAGCAAACTTTTCATGGACACTCATCCTCTCTCACAGTAAAGCATTTTGATGCTGTTTAGAAGCAATCCGCTTTGCTATCATCACCAGTTTTCGTGAATCATTGAGTTCGATAAAAGGTTTGCCATCAAGGATCTTTAAATCAGTAAAAATGTAGAACAAGGTTTTACCACCGTGAAAATTATATGAGAAGTCTGCAACGTTGTCATAAATAGATAGTCGATCTCTGCCGTCAAATTGTTGTCTAGCTGTACTGATGAGCCCTGATATTGGGCGAAACCATTTCAGAAGGAATTTCCCTTGCTGAACAAGAAACTGTATTTCCTTGAAGTGCTCTACAATCAATGCTGCTTCATTTCAACGTGCATCGAGAGAATGGAAGTTCTGCAAATATGAAGTAAGCTTAATTGAGGGAAAGGAGTGGATGAATTGCCCACCGTGTGCCGTATCACAGCTTACATCACACATAGACGGAAACATGAAGTTACGACGGTATCAACGTGGTGGAAGGTATGCTCTCCACAGATTTTCATTTTATCTCAAAGCGTTTCATTCATAACAAATGAATAAACAAAAATTTGAATAAGAATTTAAAAAATAAAATAAGGTTTCTAAATGCTATGGTGACCAGTAGACGTCCTAAAGCAACAACTTTTTCTGAGTTAGTTACATTAATTTACTTTCAAAGTTCACTTTGAAAATGATGCCAGAAACCAACGAGACTCCTTGTGTCTCGGATACTTCTATGCCATTTCCTCTTTTTTTCATTTAAATGTACAACTTAGTCTGGAGTGACCAAGAATTGATTAACTTCACCACTACTGCTGTTGAGTACAAAGTGATTCTGCCACAAAGTGAATTTTGACTGTTATCAATGATTCTCCAATCGCCTCTTGATAAGTTTATATCTTCAGATTAAGAACAATTATGGCTGAATGAATGAGTCATTTCAGTGTTGCACAATTTACTTTTGTGATTTTTGAGTTTAACCTTGAGCATAGTTTACAAGCTTCTGATCTCATTGAAGACGTCACAGATCCTCCTATTATGGCGAAAAATTCATCTGCTCGAACGAGAATGTAGACAAGCATGTATCTGACTTGTATAAAAATACAGGATGCAAGGTGAGTTTTTTGAAAAATTAATCGTTTAGTAGGTTCTTTAAGGGGCTCCGGCTGAAATGCGGAACACGGAACGAAACACGAAACGAAACGAGGAACGAAACACGGATTAGAATTGACTAAAATGCGAAACGATTTGGCTAAAATGCGAAACAGACTGAAATACGAAACACACTGAAATGCAAACCAGTTTGCAAGAAAGAGTGACTGAAATGTGAAACAAATGTTGATCTCAAATGCAAAGCAAATGTGACTGAAATGCAAAACAACACAGGATGTGGCTTCGGCGGAGGGGGGACAAAAATTCCCTTTTTTCAACTGTGGTCCAACACTTTTGTAATGTCAATTACAGGTGGGCAAGGCCAATTATTGCACGTATTTTTTCATTCATCCATTCATTCATTCGTTCGTTCATTCCTTCATTCATTCATTCATTCATTCATTCATCATTCATTCATTCATTCATTCATCATTCATTCATGGCTCATATGTATCTTTTTATAAATATTCGGAACAGTAATATAAGTTCTCCGAGTTTCTTACGAGTTTCTTAGAAGTTTCATTACAGTCTTCACTTTACTACCTGTGCCCCGGTGAACATTTCAAAATAAGGTCTTTTTTCTGTTGAAACTCAAAATTGCTAGCTAAAGGTCCAAAAATTTAAGAACCTTGAGTGTGCACCTTAAGAACCGACGAAAATTGTGTCACCCGGCATAGCAGCCCCCTAGACTGTACGGCTATGGTTAACGGTCGGCAGGCTCGTAGGAAGCAGGGGGCAGGTAGGGCTCATACGCCCCAATAATTTTGAAAACAATGGAGCTACGTCACAAGCATTAATTAGATGCATTGTTCTCTATTGGTTTAAGAACAATTGCCCCCAATCTGTAGCTCCTTCCTATGGCCTTGCTCCGAAGTTGTCGTTTATTGGAATCCCCCAAGAAAATTCGATTGGCCAACACTTGCTTTGACTTTTTATCAGAGTGTTTTGCATTTCAGTCTACTTTGTTTCTACCGCCCCGGGTACTTTGTTTCGCATTTCAGTCACTCTTTCTTGCAAACTGTTTTGTATTTCAGTCTGTTTCGCATTTTAGACAAATCGTTTCGCATTTTAGTCAATTCTGTTCCGTGTTTCGTTCCTCGTTTCGTTTCGTGTTTCGTTCCGTGTTCCGTATTTCAGCCGGAGCCCTTTAAGGTGTTAACGAAAGCAGAGGGAGCGTTGTCCAGTTGATGATGATGAACTTTTTTTTGAAACTTCTTCTCTGTTGCCATTTATTGCATAGGGACATGGCTGATGTGCACATGATAAAAGATTTTGCTGTAATCACTTCGGTTCCATAGCTGCAAAATATGTTTTGAAAAGATTTTTAACGTGATGGCAACATACTGATCCTCTATTAAAAACTTAAGAGAAGATAGTCATGTATTGTGTTGTGGCATGAAAAGAAAAACAGTATTTATCTTGTTCGTAGTTGTTGTTTTCAAATGACATTCATTTGATTGCCACTGTTCTGACGCAGCAACTTTATCAAAGATGAATTTATTAAAGAAACTTTATTAACGATGAATTCACTTCGTGAAAAAATCGTCTTAAAACTATGGAAGATTTGACCGACCATACCTGATCACATTTTTACCTAATCACTAATCACAAATCTAACTCTCTTTCGCATTTAAAAAATCCAGGTGCTGAAATCTACGACATTGAAATTTATAGAGATAGAAGCACTTCAATCGCTTTAAGCAAGATAGATTATTTGCTGCGATTACAAAATTCGTTTTCTTTTTGTTAACCACAAATCCTATCTTACAAATAGATCCTACACATGTTATTTTCTTATTCTGGCAACCGCAATACCAAAAGCAATGGAAAGAAAATGGTGGGACCTTTTGATTCTTAACAAAAGATTCTAAATTATGAAGTAAATTTTACTAGATTTTATGATATCACGCATACAGATTGCGCAGCAATGAGACTCTTTGTATTTTTATGATGAATGCAGAAACCGTAATAATATTCATTGATTGAAGTATACCTTGTCTTTATTTAGAAAGTGAAAACTGACAACCAGTGCGGAAATTCCGTCTGGGAGGCAGCTGCAAATACAGTGAAGAGAAAAGGGGCCTTGGATGAAACAGGTCTTATGTTCTGTAGCTGTCGACACCAAGTAGCACAGAAGGGCCTGAATATGTTTCAAGGAGAGCTGTTTGCTTATCATCACTATTTGCACGTTAACGATATAATCAAAAGAGAAGTGAAGTTTATTTTTCAGGATGTCGCTTGTAAGTACAGGACGTGGGTGGAAAAAGTTGACCCTGAAAGTTCTACGAAAGCCACATTTGCTCTCAACTTAATGCATGGCACAGGCCACGATTGGACTTGCCAGGTGAGACACAGCACCTTCAGTTATTTTATTTCATGGATGATTTTCTGGGTCTAGAGCAGAATAGAAAGAGACAAGATAGAACTGCAACATCTCAAGCTAGTTTCGAACTTGACATGTTCATTTTGTGCAGTCCTTTATAGCTGTGTCTGAGAATACTCCAAAAACGTGACGACAACAGGAAGGTGACAATTTTTAGCAAAAAAGAACGCCAATGACGTGTTCAAAATGACAGTATCCTGCAGCTGAAGATAGCCGTAGAATCATCTGAGCTCAATGTATGGAAGTTACAAAAGAGTTCTTGTACAATATGTTTAATCTTTCATCGTTAAGACTAATTTGCTGACTGAAGTGCTCTTTTAATGCGTTACACCGTAGATTTTTGAAGGAGGAAGATTCAAAGAGGGTAGCGGTAGAAGCCACGGTGAAGACTGTGAAATCATAAACAGCATGCTTTCCAGTGCAAGTGCAGTAACGCGGAGAATGACACCAGAAGGTAATCAATGGCACGAGTTGTTGTAGAAATTTCTGGAGGAGTTAAGATTCTTTCAGTTGAAGAAGTTTATTGGCTCGAAAACAGATTTGCAACTCTTTTTATCATTTCTTTTGTCGTTCTACTCGATGGATCAACAATATGAATCAGTTGTCGTTTGAAAATCATAGCAAAAAGATCTATCTCCTTGGCCTGAAGGAGTTTTTGCCTCTATTCGGCACCTATTCATAAATTAAAATGTGGCCCCTCGTGTGAACAATCTCAAAAGACTTGGTTTCAGTCAGCTATAATTACAAAAGATATAAAAGCAACATTTGCCTAGGTCAAACAAAACACAGAACTTTTTTTCCTCTTCTCAAAAATATTCAAATTGTAGGTTTGATGATTTCAAATTTATTTTCAGTGCGTGAAGAGTATTTAACAGAGATAATACTTATGTGGAATCAACGACGCATCTGTGATATGCCTAAAACTTTGCTAAAGAGAAAGTCTCATGTAAGTAGCTTCTGTTGAATGAGACTAAAGAATCTATCATTGGAATGATACAGTCGTTCTTTCTTAGTTGTGTCAGTAGCTTTCTACTGTATAAAAAGTCGCTAGGTATCATGTATTTGTGTGGAGTCGTACAATGTAAAGAAAAGATTTGCATATTCAACAGTACCTGTTTGTATGTATACGTAAACTTCATCTGAATATCTACTATCTGCAACGCTAAAGCTGTCAAAGCATGAATTCACATATGAAGGCATTCCATTTGTGCTGACGTTCTCGTAAGATGGCTTGGCCGATTTTTTTGCAGGTTTTGCGAACCAAAGAAGAGTCCTGGAATGACCTTGAAAAATACTGTCGGGAGCATTGCATATCACTTGATTCGATTGACCATCATGTTTGGCTTGGAGAGTTGCGCAGTATTGCCAAAGGTACATCGGGTGCTGCTTTAAATCTACCGGTTAACCTAACAAATTCTGTGAAAGTACTCAATTTCTCTGTGCGTTGTAATGAAGGAGACTAATTTCATATTTGACTGATTTTATTCCAACAGCATGAGAATCTTATTTTGAACAATAGTGAAATCCTGTACAAAAGAGCCTGTGATCCTTGAAGTCGCTCCTGAAGTTATAAGAAGTCCTTCATTGGCCGAAAATCAGCTTGAGGGTTAATTATCTTGATGTACAATTTCTTTTTAGCGGTTTTTTACTGTAGTGTTTCACGAAACATCAGTTTTAATCCATAAAGCAATATTTTACTGTTTCGTATGGAAAATCGAGTCCTAGATTAACTGAGAAGAACTCTTTTAAAATGTTCAGCTCAAACCGCATTAACACAAATCAATTTGCCATTCATACTAAAACAAGTTAAATCAGCTTAAACTAACTCAGGTCGTTTCACATTGGCCAATCCAACAATACCAATGTACCTGATTGATTGAAGATTAACCTGGTCTAGATAAAGCTGCTTCAACTGTGCCAGTGCAGTATTACACAGTCAAACTAGTTTTATCTAAAGCACATTAGATTTCAACCAATTAAATGCATTCGATTTGTTGGACTGACCGTTCAAAAGATCCCATTCTAGAATCCGATTTGATTTTGGCTGGTTTAACTTGAAAGTGCGAAGAAGGTATTAGTAGTGAGAAACATTTCCGATCGTCTCAACGAATGTTTTGACTTTGGTTGAAAGACTTGTGTTGCAGAGTGTCATAGGCAAGCACTCCTGCAATTTCAAATAACTTTATGCTTTGTTACAGATAAGAAAGTAGCTGTGAATGAGTGTCGCAATTTTACTCATTTGGAGAAGTATTGCTTGCAGTTAGCTGAGTTATCTGCATTAGACTGTTTACCGTCATCGGTGAATGTTCCTAATGAACGAGAACTTCGAAAATTATATGGGTACTACCTAGCCACGTTGACAACAAAACGAAAAAGAGCCGATGCCAGAAGAAATGATAAGCTGCAAGAAAAAGTTCTAGAAATGCACAAAGAATTTGGCTTGCCAAATCAATCAACAATCGATTCACTGAAAGAACGTCTACTGGCGTCTATTTGGCACCAACTGAATTCAAAACAGCTTGTTTTAGAGAATCTGAATGCAAATGCCAGGAAAATTTCAGGTGAAAAATGATTCCATTTTTAATATGTTATCGCACAGGAATATACCATATAGTGGTTCTGAATGTCAATATCCTACTAGAATTTGTTCTGAAAACAATCGAATTTTTATCCTTAGAAGCTTGAAATGCTGCTGTAAACATAGTTTTGAGCGGTTTTCATTCCGTGTACCTAAATTACGATGGGATGATGTTTGAAAAATTAACATTCACTCAAAATCAAGTAAATATTCAAAATATCTAACAGCAAATTGGATCCACCGGATCAACCTTCCTTCTCCGAAAGAGCAAATAGTCAAAAAGTTCTCTGGTTTTGTACGAACTAAAATATGGAACACTCTCTCTCCTCAGATCTAAAAAATCTGCAATGAACATCAATTGTTTCAAACATGTGACCAAGAATGAGTTTTTTAAAATCTCCAAACTTAGACGACACACATGTACATATATACGCATATGTTAATGAACATAACAATGTTATATAGCTGTCAGCCCTTACAGTTTTCAATGTCGACAAGATGAAATGGTTATGGCGTTTCACTGAGAGTTGCCTTTTAGATTCGTCGAAAGACTATGCCCGGCTCATGAAAAACGTTCGTAAAATCAAAGCAGACATAGAACATAACATCAGCCTGCACAACGAAATTGCCGCCGATCTTGATAAAGCCCAAATCAGTTTAGACTGTTTGCGGACAGACAGATCAACGACCACCTTGCAGGAACCAAGCACAGGTATTACGCTAGGATAGGCTATTACTCTAAAGATGGTGGCAAGGAACTTTTTACCAAGGATGTATTGCACTCTTTAATAGCATTCCTGAAGAAGTGTTGAAGATTAGATATTTGACTGAAACCTATCTTGGTAAGAGTTCCTCGCAGCCATCTTCAGCGTAATCGTCTATTTTGATTTCAATAGCAAGCAAATCAAAGACTAGAATGGAACATAGAATTCTCGTTCCTAGCAACATCATTTTCAGCAATAATTTTTTGTAGAATTTCTTATAAAGCACTCCTTACATGAAGCAGGATACATAAATAATGATACTTTTAGGCTGCAATAAGCGAAAATACACTGAAAAATATATCGTTTTCAACTTTCCGAAATTTCTGCAAAAACGTACGAAATTCTGTGGAAAAGCGTCCAGAGCTTTCTTGTCTGAAAATATTTTGTCAAGAATTTATTCATCGGACATCTTCTACTTTTAATTGTTTTAACTATAAGCACCTCAGTCAATTGAATAAATATGTTGCATTTCATACAGTGCCTTTGGCAAGCAAACGACACATCGTAGATCGTTTGATGTTTGACGACAGATGCAAGGAGGAGCTGAGTTATCTATCGATGGAGATGGCCAATTTTCTGAAATATTACGCAGAAATGGTAATTCCTACCTTAGAACAGAAAAAAGCTACATTCCAGGCACAGTTGGAGCGCTTTGAGCAAGAAAGTGAGTAATAAACCTCTTTCTCTCGAACAAAACAACTCAAAATGAGAAAATGGTCCATTCTTGACGAAAGAGGTATCACAAGACATTTTGGCCATACACAGATGTTTTTATCGCGTTAAATGGGTTCCAATACATCTGTACCGTAAATCCTCGAATAAAGCACCCTCCTTCCTATAAACCCCGTGGGGAAACTTTACTTCCACAAGAGGTTTTGTCTTCGTATCATCTTTATTGTTATTATATTTCAATGTTGCACTTTAAATTAATCATTTCATGTGAATTTTCTTCAAAAAATAGATTTGTCCTTAATTGTCGAATAACCACTCTTGAATCATTCCCCATCCAAGCATATTTTCCCCGATGCTTCATTTGATGATTTATGGCTCGTATGTGATGTAGGGAATGCAAGGCTATATGATTTCATATCAAGGCGATTTGTAGCTCATGACAGAGGAGTGACCCCTTGCAGATCTCTGTATATGCTCCTTCTACGTTGTTTGATCTCGGAAGTTGGGACAGGGAGGAGTGGGACTATACTATAAGGTCCTATGGGGCTGAGTACCAGAGGAATTTATGTGACGACACAATCATAGGATTCATGAAAGATTTTGATACCCAATCACATAACACAGTTTGGGCTCCACTGATTCTTGTCCACCATAGAACAACTGAACCAGTTTTTTTATCCTAAACAGGGGTGCCATATTTGATCGCATACCGCTCATAAATGACTGAGATTTCTCTATCAAACATACTAGAAAGCTGGGTACTCTCTCTTCTGAGTCTCATTCCCTACTTCTCATCTCCTACTTCCCGTAGACGACGAAAAGATGAATTGGCAGCACCAAGTTGAACATGGTAAACCCTTACTAAGAGAAGCTGAACCAGTGGCAGAAGAAACTGATTATACCGTAGGTGTACTAATTACAGTATGTAGAATATTGGAGTAGAGCTCTACCCTGGGTACCACGGCATACACTCAGGGAAGATAGGGGTGAAATGGGTTACAGTAGGGCAAAGTGGATCTTTTTGTAAATTTTTCAATGAATGAAGCTGAATCATTTCATGCCTTGTAAAGATACCTTGCTGTAAATTTCCTTATAACGCACTGAAATTGCATGCTCGTACGTTCTTGATTTATAGATTAAAAACCAAAAACTTTGAACGGTAATATTTTCGGATATTACATGCGTAGGAAGATTTTAATTTTAAAATTTGGTTGTAGTCTTGTCCGAACCATTTATTTTCCAAAATCTTCCTCATCATGGAAATCACACTAAAACATTTTTGTTATTTGAAGACTGGATAATTTCTTGCACATGAAACGTATTGCATTTCTGGCGAGAGTGTTATTTGGCGAAAACAAGAGTATTATATTATATTTTTTGATCCTAGATCCATCGTTTCAAGAGCCCCTAAAATGAAGTATGATTACTGTAAAAAGCTCTATTAAGTAGTTCTCCGGGGAGCTATTTGATTTTGGACACTCCAGAAGGAGACTTAGTAGAGAGGCGGCTATTTAGAGAGGGGGGAGGGGCTTATTCACATAATTAAATGACATGGATATGAATGATAGCTTTTCAGTTGCTTTGCTCAAAACTACGATTTTACGAGTCAAATGCATAAATTCGGCAAAGTTTTTATCAAAATAAAGATGCAAGATTGGTTAGATAAATAAATGGAACTTTGATATGAGTAGGGCGAGCTGAATAGAGAGTGGGGGACTTATTGAAATTTTTGGCTCAGAGGAGAGGGACTTGGTATGGAAGGGATTTAATAGAGAGGGGGCTAAATAGAGCTTTTACAGTATCATTATGAAATATGAAAGTTAAGGTAAAAATATATAATTCTTTAGTCGTCCGAAATCTTTGTAAACATGTCAGAGAAATTCTGTGCAAAGACGTCCGCAAATTTTTTGTCCGAAAATATTTTGCCCACATTTTTCTCTGGCTTTTGATGTACCCATGGAAAAAGATGGAGATGGAGATGTAATTCTCAAATAGGGGGGGGGGTTGACCCCTTTCTCAGTGACATATTGTAGATTATCGTCCATTGTAGTTATTAGACTTCTCTCACTCTTGCCGAAGGAATCATCAAAGAGGTATGCTCATTCCGGTAAAATTGAGTCACTGTATGGATTGATTGCGTTGACAAACAAGGGCCTCGAGTTTGCAAGGAGCCAACTTCATATGGGTTACGACTGCTTTTCAAATGAAGATGGGGTGCCAAAACAACAATTCTTTCAACAGCAGATGGGGACCCAATCAGATTTTGGTGAAAACGAAGAGGGTCAAACTGGTGTGGTATTCGAGAGCCAAGAAGAGGCCGCTTTTGCGGATATTCGAGAATCACATTGTGTGGAAGAGGTTATTATCATTATCATTTTATTCATCGTTGGTTTACAACATGTGATAGCTGAAGAAATAGCTGCTAATTGATTACAACCTTGAAAATTTATATATAATATTACATTAGAAAGTAATTGATAAAATATTTACAAGTCATCAAAAAGTATTCAATACAATACGGTCTAAAGGCATTTATCATAGATAGCCCAAGTTCGGAATAAAAGTGCGGCATCATTTGAATGGACAGTTTTCCCCGTAACAAATTGTTATCTTTGTCATAAGGGAATTTTAGAGAATAAAAGGTCGCTTAGCTGTACAATAACCATGTATTCACTTTCAGAACGACATTTTCTCCCACAAACCACGGGGGGGAGGGGTTCTTGGCTAAATTTCGGGCAGGGGGTGTGCTGCCCATAGTTTCAAAATGGAACCGTTGGTGGCTAGAACTTTTTTTTGCGAAAATGATACCCTTGGCTAGTACTTTCTACATCAAAAGTGCCATAAGTTGGCGCTTTCTGGACAAAACTTGCTAAATCTTCGCATTCCCTGCCTGGACCAAAGTAAAAATGGGTTTCTCGACATGAATTACCGAACTTTGACTTTTCTTTGACCATGACTAAAAATTGCCAAAAAGCATACCCTTGCTTAGACTAAAATCGACTAACGTTGCCAAAAAGGATACCCTTGGCTAAACTAGAAGTCCGAAAAAGTATACCCTTGCGGGCACCATATCCAGGTACCTTTACTATGGAAGAACCTCCCCGTGCAGCAAACAACAGAATTTCCGTCCGCTCGGAAATTTCCACTGACTGGAAATCAGCCGTTTATTGACAAAGGGTTTCTGAATTCCGTAGTGTTTGTGGTAACATTTTGCCACAACTGCGGACCTCAGACCTTTAAATCGGACGCTTTCTGTCCTGTTGCTGACAGATCTCACTCTAGGTTGAGTAAATTCGTTATCAATTCGCAAATTGTAGTGAATTGTACTTTCACAGAAGATTTCCGGCATAGATTGAGGTTTTAACTGGTTTCTAGTATTGTACATCTCGGTTCTTTGTACTGCACAGTACTTGTATAATAAATCTCTAAAAGTAGATTCGGTATCCTTGTAGGTAGGCGAGGAGGATGATTCAGACGAAAGTGGCGATGATGATGGTTACGTAGATGATGAAATTCCTATCGAAATCAAACGTAGGCGAATAAATGTTGATCCAAGGTACATCTTCATAAGCGTCAGAGGCATTAGAGAGGATTGTAAGGTGGTAATGTATGAAGAAGGATTTTCACAAGGCAGAATCGAAGGACGTGACGGAAGCAATGCATGCTCTTTCATTGCAGTTATTTTCGCTTACCTCTTCCTTAAAGAAAGGGTGACACTCCTCGAAGAAACCCCTGTATTCAACGACACGATCTTCGACGAAATACTGCATGAAGCAATGGTAAAAGGGAACCTCCTTTATGACAGGTATCGAAGAAGCCTACCACATCGATACTGCTCTATACATGAAGTAGCAGATCAGATGGCTGAGATATGTCCGTTCACTGTAAAAGAAGAGAGGCCAGTCTCTATTGAAAATGATCACCAGATGTCAACTCTAAAAGGTCAGCTGGAATTTCTAATGCTATTTAAGCAACGCTTCGCTGTCATTTACGTATGCGAGGAGAAGTCATTGGTGTTTTGTAGCGATGGCAAGAAGATAGGCTTTGTCGACAGTCATATGCATGTCTTCCGGGATCAGATTGGAGGAGCTGTGCACATCTACGCGGAGAAAGATCTTGACGCTTTCATATATAGTGTGGCAGAAGCGAATCGTCTCTCTCCTACTACATATGGCAACCTAACGTTTTTGAAGTTTTGAAATTTATGGAACATCTGGCCCCAAATAGACTAATCTATTTCATCCGGAATATGTAGTTGCTAAGAATGAACCAACCGTTATAATGAACAATCTCCGCGATAATTCAAACACTTGTATTACAATATGCGTTACCCAGGTTCCAAAGGGTAAGGCTCGACTATTTAAATTGAAAGAGCCAATTCAACAAAAGGGCAAGCACGTCGAAGTATGTTACAACATTTTGCACACAAGGAAATTTAACGCAAATGGAGAAGGAGGGATTCGCTACCGTGACTATATCCTTGGTCTAGGAGAAAAGTTCATTGCGCAATGGTCCTATTGCTATCGGTAGTTCATTCTTAGAACCAAATTCGTGAGCGTTCTGTTTTCATGTCCGTTGAAATTGCATTTTCGCTCAATTAGATATGCGCCCGACACTCTTGCCGACCTGAAATACAAGCATCCAGGGCACATCGTTCGTTAAAGTTTCAGAGCCAACGCTATATTTGGTTAAAGTAAATGAACGGAGAGATCTACTTATCTTCCAATTATTTTCATCGATCAAGAACATCAAATACTATAGGTTATATCTAGATTGACCCAGTCCCCCTCAAGTTGCTTTAACTCCGTTGATCTACTTTAAATGTAACGCCTGGTTTCCATATAGCCGTAAGATTGGAAACCAAGAATAGAGTTCAATCAGTTTACAAATGTAAGATTTCCCAGACGACTTCAATTCCATGAATACGAAAAGTTCTCACAAGATGTTGACTGGAAAAGGATGGCCATAATGGCTATAATCTCAATTTAAATTAACAAGGTAGGAGTTGGAAATTTCCTCCGATCTTATTTTTCGTACGGTATTCTTAGCTCAGAGTAAACATGCAGGATCTCCAAGGATATCGAAGCTTGTCAACTAAGCTTTGAAACAACACAATTGTCGAATGGTCTTGATTTCAGAGAGCCAGTTACGATCTACCTTGTGAGAGATGCTTCATTGTGGTTTTAGACACAAGACACAAAAAATACTCTTTCTTCCTAACAACAAACTTGATTATGAAAATATCTGAACAGCTACGCAACTAATATAAAAATGCGGTGCTAAAGTCATAGTTGAGATAACTGTAACGTTTAACAGAACATTCGAGTAGTTTTGTAGTATAATTTATACTCACAAAGAACTTTATTTAGCGAGACAAATCGTTTAACTGAGGATGCATTTTATGTTAATATCCACACATACAAAACTTTCACTGTACTATTGTACATCAAAACAACTTGATGTTATTCAGTAAATATCTGTTATTTTGTCAGTTTGACGTGTGTTGAATATCATTCTCACCATCTTCTCTAAAACTTGATGCAAGGGTGGCCAATTCAGCTTTCTCAAAGTCACAAGTCAGAACGAAGAATGACTAAGATTAAGGTCCTTCACTTTGGAAAAGAACAGCGCCAAAATAATACGCAAACTCTTTCAAATCAATTTCATTCAAAGGCTTCAAGGTGAAACATTCTGTGTAAAATTTCGACTTCAAGTGGGAGCACTCTCAGAAGAAATTAAAATTTTTACATTGTCTCAAAAACATGATCAAATCTTTGAGGTATAACAAGATCGAATTAGATTCCGGCAAGAAAGGGCGCTGGTTAGTGCTATTTCAGAACATTTTCTTTTAATGCCACAGGTTTTCATGATCTTTGTGGCCTCAGAAAGCCCTCCTCACGACTCAAACTCGGTGAAATTCAACGAACAGTTAGTTTGAGTCTCTTGCCTATCAAATGAAAAAGTCGATTACGGTACAATGAATCATTTAAGTTCTATTCTGAAACTGACAATCTGAATAGTATACTTTTGAAGGACTGCAAAAAAAGGACGTCGAGAAGGGGAGCAAAAAAACAAAATGAGCACATTTGCAAATGATGGAAATGCAAGAATGCAAACTATTCCTAGAGAAACTGTCTGTCTTCTGTCTGTGAGCAGCTTTCTAGGAGGGAAAAGGCTGGAAAATTAGAGTGCTCTTACGTTTTCAAAGACCTCCGCGTCTTGCTGCTAAAACAATTTTGGCAGAGAAAGTTAATCATCGAGAGACTCTAAAACTAGCTTTCCATTTCTTATAATGTTCTGACGAATATCTCGCCGAGGAACAGCATAATAGCAGCCTGGCACGAACAATCTCTGCTCTTCAATGTTATGATTGATGACGAAAGGGGCAAGCGTATTCTTTTCTGCAGCTAGAACTAGAACACAAACGTGATCCTCTGGATAACTGTGGCCGTGTATAATGTCTCTCCCTTCGACAATCTGCCCGACAACAACGGGTCTGCCATTGACGAGATATGAAACTCCTGGAAAAACAATTAGTGCATAAAATGAAAACAAGTCGTTCTGTTGCAGCACATAACTAACATTGCAAGTCTCATTTAATCAGTAGAACATGGCACTTTCCATGATTCCATAGGCAACAATTGCAATAAAATATTTAAACATTGAAACATTTAAACACTTAAAACTACTTAAATACTTGAAGAGACAGACTGATAACAAATCAAGCACAATAATGAATAGTGGCAATTCCAATAACTATCAAGCATCAAAGATGTCATTTTCACGGCACAAACTTGTGCAGCTGATGTTACAGAAGCAGTAACTAAAATAAAAACGATAATAAAATCTACCGGTTGAGCCATTAAAAAGTTCCCACTTTTGAAAATTCATTGCACCAAGAGTACTTCACAGATTTCAATGATTCAAATTCTAGTTAAAAGCCAAAAGATTAAACTATTTTTGTGACTTTTCTTCGCTGTCTTACCAGCACTAGAAGTATCGGCAAATTTAACTTTACTAAAACTGCATGGTTGCAAAATGACTTACAAATGGCCTGAAACATTGATCAAATCTAAAAGGATTCCTCGCACACATCAATAAAGAAAATGCAATTGTTCATGGGTGAGAGATATCGGGAGCACATTTGTTGTCATGAGGCCTAAAATTTTTAGCATTTGTTTGAAAACTGATGTGGTATAACTCTTGAGAGAGGTGTAACGTCCATTACGCATTGTTCGGTGTAAAGAGGGTCCTTACAATTTGATCGATATTTTAGGCTATTTTTCAGTCATTTTGCAACCATGAAATTTTGGAAAGTTAAATTTTGTGATGGTTCCAGCGCTAGTAAGACAGAAAGAAAAGTCATGAAAATACTTCAATGTTTCGGCTTTCAATTAGGAATCGAATCTTTCAAATCTGTGAAGTACTCTTGATTCCATGGATGTTCAGAAGTGGGAACTTCTGTCTGGCTCACGCGGTAGGACAACCATCTATCTTATCAACAAATCTTGTATATAACACAAAACTGACCGATTTTAAATCAGCAAAACGAAAACTTCAAAACAGGGAAATACTGAAATATCTAAGATTAAGCATTTGTGACGGGAGCTGGAGGCAGATATAAATGAAATAGATCTATAACTTTTTCTTTTATCCTACTTGAATAAAAAACGTGGTTTATGTTCATACAGTAGCTTCTTTCTATGAAAAACAAAAAGGATATAGCATGCGTAATGAACAAACCTCTAGAAGCAGATGATGCAGTTGGTACGGGATCTGCAACAAGATATTAACTGAAATGAAGTCATGACCGTTCTTTCCATCCTATTTATATAAAAAATAAGGTAATGTCTATCTTTTCAGTTGTTTCTTTCTAGAAATAAACAATAGAAATATCGTATATGTAATAAACAAACCTCTCGAAGCAGATGATGCAGTTGGTATGGGATCTGCAACAAGATATTAACTGAAATAAATTCATGACCGTTATTTCTATCCTATTTATATAAAAAATAAGTTAATGTCTACCTTTTCAGTTGTTGCTTTCTAGAAATAAACAATAGAAATATCGCATATAAAATCAACAAACCTCTCGAAGCAGATGATGCAGTTGGTATGGGATCTGTAACAAGATATTAACTGAAATGAATTCATGACCATTCTTTCTATCCTATCTATATAAAACTAACGTGGTCGATCTTCATGCAATAGTTTCTTTTTCTAATAAAACAACAGAAATATCGTATACGTAATAAACAAACCTCTCGAAGCAGATGATGCAGTTGGTATGGGATCTGCAACAAGATATTAACTGAAATAAATTTATGACCATTCTTTCTATCCTTTTTATATAAAACTAACGTATTCGATCTTCATGCAATGGTTTCTTTTTCTAATAAAACAACAGAAATATCGTATACGTAATAAACAAACCTCTCGAAGCAGATGATGCAGTTGGTATGGGATCTGCAACAAGATATTAACTGAAATGAATTCATGACCATTCTTTCTATCCTATCTATATAAAACTAACGTGCTCTATCTTCATGCAGTGGTTTCTTTCTCCAATAAAACAACAGAAATATCGTATACGTAATAAACAAACCTCTAGAAGCAGATGATGCAGTTGGTATGGGATCTGCAACAAGATATTAACTGAAATAAATTTATGACCATTCTTTCTATCCAATTTATATAAAAAATAAATTAATGTCTACCTTTTCAGTTGTTGCTTTCTAGAAATAAACAATAGAAATATCGATATAAAATCAACAAACCTCTCGAAGCAGATGATGCAGTTGGCATGGGATCTGCAACAAGATATTAACTGAAATAAATTTATGACCATTTTTTCTATCCTATTTATATAAAAAATAAGTTAATGTCTACCTTTTCAGTTGTTTCTTTCTAGAAATAAAAAAATAGAAATATCGTATACGTAATAAACAAAGCACTCGAAGCAGATGATGCAGTTGGTATGGGATCTGCAACAAATATTAACTGAAATGAATTCATGACCGTTCTTTCTATCCTATTTATACAAAAAAATAAGGTAATGTCTATCTTTTCAGTTGTTTCTTTCTAGAAATAAACAATAGAAATATCGCATATAAAATCAACAAACCTCTCGAAGCAGATGATGCAGTTGGTATGGGATCTGCAACAAGATATTAACTGAAATGAATTCATGACCGTTCTTTCTATCCTATTTATACAAAAAAATAAGGTAATGTCTATCTTTTCAGTTGTTTCTTTCTAGAAATAAACAATAGAAATATCGCATATAAAATCAACAAACCTCTCGAAGCAGATGATACAGTTGGTATGGGATCTGCAACAAGATATTAACTGAAATGAATTCATGACCGTTCTTTCTATCCTATTTATACAAAAAATAAGGTAATGTCTATCTTTTCAGTTGTTTCTTTCTAGAAATAAACAATAGAAATATCGCATATAAAATCAACAAACCTCTCGAAGCAGATGATGCAGTTAGTATGGGATCTGCAACAAGATATTAACTGAAATAAATTTATGACCATTTTTTCTATCCTATTTATATAAAAAATAAGTTAATGTCTACCTTTTCAGTTGCTGCAGTCTAGAAATAAACAATAGAAATATCGATATAAAATCAACAAACCTCTCGAAGCAGATGATGCAGTTGGTACGGGATCTGCAACAAGATATTAACTGAAATGAATTCATGACCATTCTTTCTATCCTATCTATATAAAACTAACGTGGTCGATCTTCATGCAATAGTTTCTTTCTCCAATAAAACAACAGAAATATCGCATACGTAATAAACAAACCTTTAAAAACAGATGATGCAGCTGGTACGGGATCTGCAACAAAGAAAATCAAATGAAATAAATTCATGACCTTTTTCTTTTCCTATTTATGTAAGAGACGACGTGGTCTATATTCATGCAGTAGTTTCTTTCTATAAATAAAGAAGAGAAATATCGCATATCTAATAAACAAACCTCTAGAATCAGATGATGCAGTTGTTGCGGGAGCTGCAACAAGAGGTTAAATAAAATGAATTCATGACCATTCATTCTATCCTATTTATATAAAAAATACGGTAATTTCTATCTTTTCAATTGTTTCTTTCTTAAAAGCAACAACAGAGATATCGCATATAAAATCAACAAACCTCTAGAAGAAGATGATGCAGTTGGTACGGGATCTGCAACAAGATATTAACTGAAATAAATTCATGACAATTCTTTCTATCCTATTTATATAAAACTAACGTGGTCTATCTTCATGCAGTAGTTTCTTTCTATAGATAAACAAAAGAGATATCGCACAAATAAATAAACCTCTAGAAGCAGATGATGCAGTTGGTACAGGAGCTACAAGAAGAGACTGAATGAAGTAAATTAATGGCTCTGTCTATCCTACGTATATGGAAAATAACGTGATTAACGTGTAAGAAATTATCTGTAAACTTTTGCTTCCATTGGTATAAGAAGGTCCATTGGTAAAGAGTCTTTGTCTCTACAATGGAAGAGACAATATTTGGAATTCTAGAGTCTCAAATCAGCCAGATATCCTGGATTAACTACAGTTGGTACTGTAATACATATATACTTTAGTTTCACTGTAGAGATAGGTAGCTGTCATGTAATGTTTCCATTACATCTGTTTGAAATGAGACTATTTTAGTTTTCAAAATATATGTATCCAAAGAAAACCCACCTTCATTTAGGTGATAAGCATTGTTGTTGGGGTCTGGAGAAGAAAGAAAAAATTCTGTTCATAAAACTGCACAGCCAATTAACGGTCTGTTCTTGCCAATTAGGTTTCTTCATATTTATGATCTGTCACTAATTTTGGCAGCCTCAAGTGAACCAAAATAGATTTTCTTAAAAGATCATCACACATTTTCTTTGAAGCTTAACTGAGTCACAGTTATCAGAGATTCAGCAAGATACAGAGAATAGCAACTGGATCTACCGTCTTGTGGAATGAGAGAATATATTGTCCCAACATTGTATGCAGAATATGAGGCACAAAGAAAAGCAAAGACAAGATGGAGCTAAATGTTCCCATCTAAATACCTATTAGGAAGGATTGTTATTTCAGTTGGCTATCTGTAGAAACATACCATGAAAGCAGTCCAAATGCATCCTCCATGCATGTCATCTAATATTAAATTATCTTCATTTCCAATCAGCTTTGTGAAGCAATGCTCAAAATAAAAATCAAATTTAGGATGCTGTGAGAACGTGTTTAATTTTCCCGCAAGTTTTCCTTACCTTTTATATACTCACGGAACAACTTAAGCACATAGCCACCAAAGTCATGCTTAAGGAATTTCTCCCCCAAGCTATCCTTTGGGCTATAAGACCAAAAGTTGCTCCTTTCTTGATTGCGATGGTAGCCAATCACAACTATCTCGCAATCCCTTGCCTGCAAGATGTCCACCTGTGAAGTGGATAACAAATGAAAGCAAGTTATTTTGAAATGCATATGCATCATAAGACAATCTGCAATATTGCTGTGACTACTGTACAGTATTTCAAATCTATAGGATCTCATTTCATGAGACTAATGCGTGTGTTGGTAAGAAGACAAAACATCATTACTTCTTTGTTAATTGAATACATTTATTGGAATTATCATTTGACAAAAGACACTTCATTCAGCAGACCCTGGCATGTCATGTTGCCAGAAGCCAAAATCTACTGTTTGATACAGGTGATAACAAAGTGCTTACAAAAACTCAACTCTCAGATTGCCAAGAAAGAGGCTCCCACACTGGGAAAATAGTCTAAATTAAGAAAATATTCATTCTGATAAAGGAAATCCTTCAATATTTGTACTTGTACTTTTACTTCACATTTTTCCTGTATCACATTACTTGGATGATACTTGAGTGAATATGCCTACATTTGAAAGTCGTCAAAAAACATTGTTTTGAAACGTTCAGGAAGGAACAGGAACAGTAAGTTCAAATGAAAACAGTTATGGAACCTTTCAAAACCTGATCATTTAAAGAAACTTATGGGACCGGTCCAAATTCTTAGTCTCTTGTAAAAAATTATGTGCGGGCCATATCTGGCAGGAGCAGAAGAAGAAGTAAGAAATCAACTGTACAATATCATACAGGCAAAGTAGACAACGTGCCTTCTTCTTTAATGCTGTTTTCAGGTAGTGAAATGCCGTTTTTTGAAACTTTTCACTGAGCTCTTGCTTCCTTGCATCAGCATTTTCCCTTTTTCTGAGGTTTTCCCCACAACAACTACACAGCTTTCTGCTTATAGCTTGATCTGCTGAGCAACCAGGGCATGTTCTAGTGATCTGAAACAGAAACCACACTTTGACAGAAAATGTCATGGAATTTGCAAAATTGCCAACACTGGAAATGGAGTTTTGATCAATTTCTAACTCCCAAAATCACAATTAAAATGCTCTCTCTTTATTCATTAAACTCTCTTTTAGCTAGACAGAAAACTACAAAAGCATAAAAATACAGTATCGAATTGGGGATCTTAGCTAAAGATAAACTCATAAATTGTAAAAATCAGTCCAGTATACAATTTATTGTGGCTTGTCAAAACTATGCACATAGTTTACTTTGATGCACCTTAGTTTAACATTTTTCTCACCAGCTAAATAATATTTTGATGATATTGATAATGAAAGAATTCTGTAAGATACTGTACGTACCCCAGCCATACTTTAAGTAGTCTACAGATGTCTGGAAGAAAAAAGTTATCATCAAAAATCATCCATTTTGTCAAAACATTATGCACTTAGACAACTGAGCCAGGGACAGTGCCATTGGCACAAGGGACAGTGCCAATTAAACTCAGTTATTTCATAACACTACTCACAACTTACAGGATAGTAGACCTCTATGGATTCTCCAGAAAATGTTGAAATTCTTAAGAATACTTGGCTAAAAGTTTGTGTACTCTTTTACATACTGCATAACAGTATCAGGACTTCTATAAGAAACACTGGAAGAATTGTTGATGAGTTGGGGGATAACATTTCTCTTCAAAAAATTGGCATAAGGTCTTTTCATTATCGAAAAATAGAGGAACAGATAATTTGACATCTGTGCATGTTCTAACCACATGCTCTAACAAATAAGATCAAGTTTCCCTGACTCCCCTGGCACATTTTGGATAAGAATTAGAATACAGGAACGACATTATTTTACTTCCATTTATTTCTTTGCCAATGGGATATTTGCCTTCACACATTTAGCTATAAAAAACTTGGATCAGGCAACAGTACTAAAAGTTTCTTAATTTGTTTCTTATTCTTTGAATGCATGAATTATCAAGTGGTCTTAATACTGCTGCAGGTATGTTTCTTGACATTTAAAACATCATATAGGAATACATGAAAGTGTTCTGTTACTGTATGTTTGAAACACAAACAATTAGTTAATATTACTCAGGGGATCCATCATAGGGTGCCTTATTTCCGCAAAACAGCCTACATTTGCACTCTTATCTGTCAACCATGAGCCGTTTTCTCTCACTGCAACTGTCAGTTTTGTTCAGTATGATAAACATTCTTTTTAGAATAGCTGTTTCATAAAATGAAGCAGAAGTAAATTTATGAGACGCTATGATGTACTTTTACAGCCATCCAAATCATTATGATCTAGATAATAATGGTTATCCAATAATAAGTTCTATGAAAGTTAAGCGAAAGACGATTAACAGTTTATCTAAACGGCAATGTTCCTCGACTGCTTAGCAATAGAAAAACCACACACCAAGGACCAAGATACAGGGGGGTCCAGGGAGGCCATGGCCCCCTCAAAATATTTCAGCAGTTGCTACAGCAAATCTTTATCCTTTATTATTTTAGTATTTCAGAACATCAGACAGGTATATCTCGTTCAATTTCTACCTTTCAAGCTCTTTAGGAAGCTCTTTAGGGGGTATTTACAAGCTAACAAACTTGTCTCTCACCATAACTCTAAAGTGGCCTTTGGTAAATTTGGCTTTTTTACTTTTGTGGAAGGTTTGTCAGGGCTGTAGGAAGCAGCTGCTGATTGGGGGGCAATTGTTCTCAAAACAATAGAGAACAATACACCTAATTAATGCTTGTGACGTAGCACCATTGTTCTCAAAATTATTGGGGGGGCTTGAGCCCTAATTGCCCCCCCCGCTTCCTACGGGCCTGGGTGTGTACATTCCAAATGTGGATTTACCTGCAAAGTCAGTCTGAGAAACAAAAAATAGTGTTCCGTAAAATTTTGGCAATCTTACTACGAGTTTCTTATTACAATGAGAAAAATGTATAAAGTAATAAATAGCGGCGACAGTAGCTGTAACTTTCCATCTAAACATGTGGTACCTTCCCAAAGGATCTTCAACTGGGCCACAGAGAGGGGAGGGGGCAGAGGGGCAATTTGCCTAGAGGGAGCCTAAAGATAACTCCCTGCCTCCTGCACGCTTTGCTCTCAGGAGGCCTCATTTCAAAGTTTTTTCCCGGGCCTCCAGGGCTCTTGGCGGCCCTGCTATTCAAGGGCACTACTGGTGACCTTTCAATACTTGCCCTTTTGCCTCTGATGGTCCTGTAGTTCAATTCAACGTAACTGAGGAAAAGCTGAGTAAACTGTACTAAATTAAACTGTCTAGGATTTTAGGTATCCTGGTGTGGTGGTCATTCAAGACCATGCTGGTGTGAAAAGGACTTTTGGTTTGTTTACGCCTTTTGTCTTGTGAGGGGGGGGGGGGTCATCATGGTCATAGATGTTTTCTTCATGCTGGGGCTGGTGCAGAATTGCATTAAATGAAAGGCTACGTATTCCATCAAGTGTGTTTCTTCTGCTTCAAGCAACTGTGCTAAACAAAGAGTAAGAGCTGACTTACCTTGAACTGTTGAATCATCCAGCAAAACAAACCAAAGATCATATCATATAGGCCCAGTGTCACCATACCACCCAAAACGGCGGGAAAGCATTACCCAGAACCCTGCACATCGATTCCCTGTGCTTTCCATGTATCGAGCATTATTTATTGCCAAAAACAACAATATTGTCTGTTTTAAGAAAAAGTAAAAACGCGCAGTGTGTCTGTTTTAAGGAGGAGTATAAACTGTTTTTCTTGAACTGGCTTTGTTTTGTTGCACTTTAGTGCGCCCTTTGGAACGAGGCTATTCGCAGCGCAATTGTAAACAGTCTGGTGTTGAGCGGGCTTATTTGATTTGCAAGGCAAGGAACAGGGCTTCCACTTGGAAGGAAATTTCCTTCCAAAAGGAAATCTTGGCAATTGGAAGGAAAAAAGAAGGAAATGAAAATTTGAAGGAAATCGGAAGGAAATTTGATGGTGAAATGAGAAATTTGAAGAAAATGTGAAAAATATACATTTCATCAAAAGAATCATTGGGATCTTACTGAAAAAATATTCAGACAGCAGTCTATTTCAATGGTAATGGTAAAAAGGTAAATAAAAGATAGGTGTGATCTGTGATTGAGTTATTCACCATCTTATTTACAAAGACTAGAGTCCAGTCTCCTGTCAAAAAAAGCTCATGCTCATTTTAGTTGATTTACTTGCACGTAAAATAATGATTATCTTCTATGGCCAAAGACATATCAACTCTGCTCTAAGATAAGCACCTAATTTGGAGCAAGTCCATTGATGGTGTATTTTCAATATGTCAACAAGAGGGGCGAAGAGTAGAAGATATTTGATAAGAACATTACTTTGGACCTACTAGTGACGAGAGGGAGAGAAGTAGAATGCTTTTCTCCCCCATTTCGATTTCCCATCAAGAGTCTGCACACAGGCGTCTGGGACACAGGCAACTGCACTCAGGCTAACGTTTGATAGGAATGAACTTTCAAAAAGGTTGTCACTGTCGAGGATCCTGCCACAGGTGGCTCAAAATGGCTCAAAATCTGTTAAACATATCACGAAAGAAGTAGCGAAATAGAAATGTCACCAAAGGTTGAATACACAAATGAAGAGTTTAACTGGATTTGCATCATTATGGATGGAAGGAAATTTGAAGGAAATAGAAACCTTTCTGGAAGGAAATTTCGCTGAAAAAAAGGAAATTGGAAGGAAATCCTATGTTCCAAAAGTGGAAGCACTGGCAAGGAAGGACTGGTCAATTCTCACTGAGGAGGCTGCCGAAGGTCAGCGAAAATTCAGGGAAAAATAAAGAGAGCGTAAGTGTGTTTTAGTTATGGTTTTAGAAACTAAATGCAGTTATGAAACTATTTAAGGGGCCATCGACTTTCGATTTTCGTATTTTTTAACGGCAATTGGCCGTTATGGGGGGAGGGGGTCTTACCCTTAGGCCGTTAAGAAAATAAAAAATCGTACGGAAATCTCCGTAAGAGAATTTTTTTAAAAGCGTAGATAAAATCTTTACAAATAACATATAGAGTGTAGAATAGAACAGTTTTACTATGCCTCCCGATATGGCGTATTTTCGGTTGAAGTCCAGCATGTTCCACAAGACATTTGTTTGCTGCTCCCCAAGTCTTACTTAGGCCAAAGATTTTAGGCCGATCGGAGGCCCGTTTGGTAGAAGGCCGTTAACGGGGAGGGGGGGAGGGGGTTCCGATCTTAACGGCCAAATGCCGTTAAAAAATATGAAAATCGAAAGTCGATGGCCCCTAAATACAATTCGTATTATGGCACAGGGGAACTTATTATGAAACCATTGAGTTTGTCTAAATTTCTACATCAATGAAGTGACCGACACAGTCCTGAAATAAAAATGGCGAAAGGTTTTACCTTCTGCAAAATATAACCACAGGTGGCGGGAGGAGATTAGTTTAAAATTGATAAATACCTCGCTTGTTATTTCAGTGTTTGCCAAATTTGTCTGGGTTAGGCCAACAACAATGTTTTGATAAGATAGTGCCGGTTTCAGTGATATAATGTGGATAAGAATTGAGCATTATCATTCTCCTTAGTGCCACTTAGTTTCTAAGACATTCTTGATCATCAACAATGATCACGAAGTAGTACCAAAGAAAACTTGTGGACCAAACAAGTTTCTGGCCATAGAGGTGCTGAGAAACTCAACTCTCAGATGGCCAAGAACCTCAGATCCATTTTTTTCAAAGCCTCACAAATTTTACATGGAACAAACCTTGCTAAGCAGTTAATAAACTCACCAATGGCAGATTCAGTGAGCCTTGTCTATAACAACTGCACAGATCCTTTTGTTATCAGGCCCATCGGATGCGGGGGGTCTGGTGGGGCTTCAGCCTCCAATAATTTGCTGATGTTTGTTGATTTTTCAAGTGAAAGAGGCTGTGAAAGTCAAGGTTGTGGTAGTGAAGACTGGAACTCATATATAGTCAAGAAAGCTACCATAATCTATCAAAAATGCAATATATACTGTATCTTGTTTTGATGTTTTTCTTAATCTTCCTTTTCTCCCCCTCCTATTCATTTATTGATCAAGAGCGAGACTTGGAGCAAGTCCATGGAGAGGCTTTAAAACACCTTGTTTTGAAATGCTCATGAGGGAATGTAGTTAGTGAAATCGAGCACTGCACTGGAACCTTTAAGGAGCCTGTAAGAAACTCTGATTACTGACCCAAATTTTTAGTTTCTTACAAAGAAAATATGGTAATTCACACAAAATCCATGTCAAAACATTAATTGCTCAGCCCATGAAGAAGACAGGGCAGCTCCCAAGTAGCTGAAAATCTACCAGCACCTTTTTTACAAGAAACTTAGATCAGCTCATAGTACCAATAGTTTCCAATTCAATATGAAAATTTCAAAATGTCAGTACCAAAAGTTTCTTAATTTGTTTCTTATATTTAGATACAGGAATTATATCATATTAGCTTCTAACACTTGTGGGGATATGTTTCTTCACATTTCAGATACCTTATGGGAATATTTCAGAAGTTCAAAACATACCAAGCTAGTTGGTATTTGGTAGCTGGCTGGGCAAGCCAAAAATAAGAGTTTGACAACATATTTGCAGTACATATTTGAATTTAAGTAGAAAGTTTCTCAGCAATTCTTGGATATAGTTACCCTGGATCAGAGTATTTTTTAGTACTTTTTTGAAAAAAAATGTTTCAGTACTAAAAATACTCTGATCCAGGGTAGGATATAGTGCCTGAGTTTCATAAGATGTTGGTCATCTTACAGTAGATCCTTATCAAAAACATGTATATAATATTTGATTTTATGGCTACATGCACTGCTTGTGACATAATCAGCCATTGATATCCTTCCCAATGACATGTCCCCATGCAAGATGCAGAATATTCACTCAGTACAGCAGGGCATATGAGAAAACTCCAGAGACTCATTGCATCTTCAGCAGTAGCTAGTTTCACAATCGGTTAAATACATTGTCTCAAATATGGTCAAGTTTGATATTATGTTACCTTGAAAATATCAACAAAACAAGAAAATGTTCAAAATCTCCAAGAAAGTGCATCAAATGCCTCTATCTAAAGTTTAGATAAATTTTGCCATCTGCTGCTACTCTCAGGTTCACAATTTGAACGGCTTTAGATGTAGCCATTAGTGATGTTAAAATTGAGGGGTGTATCACATGCAAAAAAGGCATATGGGATTATAAAACAATAGGATTTTTGGGGAATTTTCTGAAGAAGAAAAAGGCTTTTTGCCAAGGGTGTATTATATTCTTCCAGGGTGATACACCCTTCCATCCAAAGCATCACTCCCACTAACTAACAGTGTTTTCGCAAACAGTGTATGGTGTGTTGGTGTTCTTTGTCTTATTTCTAGACAAACATCAAAGGCAAAACATCTATAAACTGAAGAAATTGGCTCAGTTCTCAAGTTTTGAAAACCAAAAATTTTTCCAGGCTAGCACTATGGACCAAATCAGGGTCAACCTGAATTTGTTATAATTCTTTGGTTACCCTAGGACCAAACAAACTAGAGGCTTTCTGAAAAAGTAAATCCACTTTAAAGCAGTTGATCAGTCTACTTCATATCTGCTGGTACATGATAGAGATAAATCATTAAGCACAACAATATTATCTAGTCCAAATCTAAGCTCTGCAAAATTTCCCTTTTAAAACAGCATCTAGTGTCCATATCATGGGAACTGTATCTTCAATCCTAGAAGAAAGATGTACATCAAAAGATATTATGTTTGAAAAATTATAGTTACTACAATAGCTGGTTTTGATTTATCTGGTCAGATATCTTTGATGTATCAGAAGTGACTTTTCCCTGATCTAACATTTCACTGTTACATATTTCTGAGTAACTGAAGAGTTGCACTCTGATCTGCGCACTGATCTGCTTTCTAGAAGATCTGAATGTCTCTAGGGTGGTTGTACTAGATGAAATGCAACCTGTGCTCATTTTGTTTTAAAATTCTTTTGCATGAAAATCTTTAGGGTGGTACTTAAAGAAATATATGTACCCCCTCCCCTATGGAGAGGCAGCTCATCAAATTGGAGGCCATGGATTTGTTGGGATACATGTGTTGGAAAGATCACCATTTCACCTAAGCAGTTGATCAGTCTACTTGCAAACCTTTCAGCTTCTGCAAAGCATAAATGATAGAACAGGACTGTTTGTATATAGCCATCAGCCAAACTTTTAACACATTACATTGCAACAACCCAGAGAACTTTCCTTTTCTTGTGAATCACTATTATGATAGCACAGCTGTTAATGCTCTCCTGACCAAGTTGATGCAATGAATTTGACAAATCTGGTAAGCTAGCTGCCATCTCCACTGCAAACTTTCCTTTTAAACGACAACTCGAACGGACGACCGCATATCATCACAAGCACACAAAGCAAGAATAAATAAATGAATACAGAAATTAACTTACTGTTTGCACCTCTTCGAGGGCATCTAATTGCCCCTTTTCCCACAGAAGAAATACAGCATGTTAACCACATCATCCATTTCATCCCACCATTTCACTCCACCATCGCCATGTTCGAATTTCGATTCATTGATGACGAGATCTCCTCCGCAATGGCTTCCTCCACGAAAACGAGGCAAAAATTGCGATTTCAAAATAACGACGTTTGATTATGAGTCGTAGTTAGAAGCGTCCGGCAGTCTTTCAATAGCGATAACTACGGCCATATAATCAGTCTAGGTGCCAATGTGAATGCGGTATATAAAAATGGTGATTCAGAAAACAAGGGCAGATTTTGTAATACAATAGCATCAGTCGCTTTGGTTCACAACTCAATTCAAAACGATTAGCAAATGCAGACAAAGGAAATTCTCCCAAGCAGTAATGCCAAACAAACATAGCCGCAAAGTTGCCCTGAAACCAGTAGTGCAAACGTGGGCGAAGGGACGTTTTTAAGAGAAGTTACGTGCTTATAACGAAAGAAGTAGGGTAAATCCATAGTTCTGTGTGGCGGATTTTGTCTATTTGACTCAAGAACTGAGGAGTAAATGCTTACATTTGAACAATGAGCATGCAAGAATTGTAATGACCTCTTTTTTTTTTTTTTTTTATACTCAATGCAAAAATTTACAATAACATTTTACCTATAACACTACCTACGAAACTACTATACGACACTACAAAGACGCTACCAGGAGGAGCAATATGTCATGACTACCCCCTGGCATTTAACATAAATCTAAAAAAAGGAGAAAAAAAATACATCTAAATATACCACTAAATACAAAATGCTAAATATAAGAAGAAAACTGTTTTACAAACAAATACTAAAGCCGGTTTCACATTAGAAGTCAGGCCAATATAGGTGATTGTAGTGGGAGAAATTTGGACTTGATAATGACCTCTGCTCGACTTCTGAATCACCTGAACAAAATCAGCAAGACAAAACTTTAGATTTTCCCTTCTCTTAAAAACGTCCCTTCGCCCGCATCAAGTGAGAGTTTGCCGCCCTGGTTTCAGGACAACATTGCGCCTATGTTTGTTTTGAATTACTGGCTGAGAGAATCTCCTTTGTCTGTATTTGCTAATCGCAAAGACTAGTCTATGTTATGAGCATTGTTGCAATCTTTTGTCATCTCAGCAAACATCCCAAAATTAAGGATTTAAATGGGAATAGTCAACTCGGTCAAAAGTTTAAAGAGCAAGCTTCGCGCTCCCCCGGGGGGGGGGTACTCCCATACTTGACTTGACGGGATGTGCCGCTCAACGGGGTGTCCTTTTACGATAAAAATTATGCGACAGGGTGTCCCTTTTTGATAAAAATTATGCGACAGGGTATTATGATTGATAAGATAATTATGCGACAGGGTATCATGTGGAAGGACACCTTTTAGAGTTCTCATGAAACAATGGATTTTGGCAAAATTTTTATGCGACAGGGTATACTTTTGGGCAATCTTTTATGCGACAGGGTACAGGGTGTTGAGCGGTTTGCCACACACCCCCGTCACTTCCCTAGTCAAGTACCCCCCCCCCCCCATCGGGCGCGCTCCTCATTGTTTCGAAGATTTGAAATGGCGTTAATTCAATGCCCTGTTTTTGATGACTTTTTTAGGATGCAATCATGCCCATTTCCTCAAAGTCCTTAATTCAGGAAACTTACTGTGCCGAAAACATTTACGAAAAGTACTAGGCAGGCCTGTCATTAGCGAAATAACCATTTCAATCGGGCACTTACTTTTTGTCAATAATAGATTGCGTTGTATTGGGTCACTTTTTGGGTCACCGCGGTATGTCCAAAGAGTCGATCATCCTCTTTCCGAAAGTGTTGAAAAAGTCCCGTTTTCATCGTTTTCGAGTGTTCATACAATCCCCTCGTCAAATAATCCCGGGAGGAGGTCACTTGAATAGGGAAATGATAGGGGTGTGTGGCAAATCTCTCAACACCCTGTACCCTGTGGCATAAAAAATGGCCCAAAAATGTACCCTGTCGCATAAAAATTTTGCCAAAATCCGTGTTTCATGAGAACTCTAAAGATGTCCACCTGATACCCTGTCGCATAACTTTCTTATCAATTGTAATACCCCGTCGCATAATTTTTATCAGTAAGCGACACCCTGTCGCATAATTTTTGCCGTAAAATGACACCCTGTAGAGCGGCACATCCCGTCAAGTCAAGTATGGGGTCCCCCCTCGGGCAAGTAGTGCCCTCTGTAGTTTCGTTTTCAAGTTTTGCCATCATCATATTGTGGCGAAAATAATACTGTGCCTTCAAAGGGCCGATAGGTAAATCTTCATACCATATTTGAATTGTACTGGCATCCTGTGAAGGCAGTCTAATGATATTTTCCCTTAATTAAGAAAAACAATTCCGCCCATGCCGGATAGGCAGCTGATCAACTACGTCGCAAACAGCTTCTGTACATACAACTCTATAACAAAATGACCCAAATGATCTCATTATTTACATCTACGTTATCAAGGACCTTTATTGGTAATAAGTTAGAACAAAATAATTATAAAATTCACATGAAGCGACCTTTTAAGGAAGGCGTTTGCTCTCTATTTGTTTGTACGTTTGAACAGTAAACATGAAACTTGATATGTTAAATCAAGAGGAAACTAACGTTCCGTTTCACATTTCCTAGGCCTTCCTAGAGAGGTTTTAATAAGTCCGAATCTAATTGTTCTGAATCTATTTAATCTTGAGTCACTGTTTTGATATTGATAAACAGCAAAAAACCCCCAAGACACTGTCTAATCTCAGTTTGAAATGTAAAACGTAGGGATGGATTCAACTCAAGGTGGAAAGGGTAAGGCAACCTGCAATGAGGGCACCGAAGGTAAGTTAGAATGTAAGCACGCCGAAGGCGCACGAACATTTTAGATGCCTCCTTTGGAGCATTCTTCGGCTTTTCCACTCAGTGCCATCTTGATAGTTATGTTTTCCGCACATCCTAATCGAAATACTTAAAAAGGGCTTGTTAGGGTCAGTAGAAGGGACACATTTCTCACCAAAGAGGGAGTGTCTGGTCAAGTCTTCATCTCGAAGAAGGACAGTTGCCCTGACTTGCTCTCTAGGCTCGCCATTCATGAAGCACATAAAGCATCCTTGAATGACCGAATCGTGTTTCTAGTCATAAAGTTGGTTTCCTCATTTTACCATGGTTAGAGAGGGGTCATAATTTCCTAGCAGGGAGGGATGGAAGCCATCTGGGAGGGGGTGCCAAAATTTGACCTTCTGAAAGAGAAGGGGTCTAAAACTAATGCAAATTTCAGTGATGGGGAGTGAAAAGAGTTCGAGATAGATTCTGTCAGTTTCTTAAAAGCTAGTTTGTCAACGAGCAAAAGTCTTCATCATTTTATAAGCAATTTTTCATTACTTTGAGACGGTATTCTTCTTTTATGTGCTTCTTTGACGATGTAAATCTTCATTCAATTGAAATCATGACAGTATAGTGACACAGATGCCGTATATACATGTACTTGTAAGGGATGAAATATTTTGTGAATAATGGAGAGGCACCAAATTTCGAAGGAAACCAGAGAGCATGCGGAAAAGAGCTTGGAAAAAAGATAATAGCTTCCATACACCCGCTACGCCCACTGTTTTGGATAATAGGCCGCAGCGATCATTTTCAGCAAAATTTCTTGAAATTTTCATCCCTTGACTGTGATCATAAAATTCAAAGTGCCGTTCTGATGCAATAATCTCTTCTTAATTTCGTTGATGTACTGATCTCTCCATGTTTCCCATGAAAAATGAGAATTTATGGTTGCCTTGTGTCCTCATATCGGAAAATTGAATCTTCAAAGCTGGGAGTCGTTCTACGCTAATGCACAGGTTGATTTCCTCAGATATTTTCTTTCTAACATTAATCATACATCCTTGCACTGGCAATCATTGGATCGAGAGAGGCATTTTGAGCCAAAATAAGGAGCGTTTTCTCAAAATTTCCTTGAAGATAGTGTTGATTCAAGTAAAGCTAGGCCTATATCAAATTTGTCAAATTTTCCATTCTAGCACTGGGAAAGTTGAGATCAAGAGAGTCGTTCTAAGCCAAAGTAAAAGGCGTATCTTCAACCCTTGCCATGGCGCCACCATATATGGTGAACACAAGTAATGATTCTGATATATAATGGAAAGGAAAGATCAGCCGATACCGTTCTTGATGTATAAAAAACCATGTTTTCCTTGTTTTCGCGAAACCTTGAAATGAGGAAGATGGGACCTTGAAATCCGTGTTTGGAGGAAGGTCATGGACGTTTTGTAACTCTGGGCTTGGGTTTAGGGCAAGCGTTTCATTTAAATTTTGAGGCTCTTGTACCCAGGGTAGGGCAAGGGTAGAATTCAGTTCAATATTTGCTAACGGATATATATGACATTCAGCGCCGCCTGCTAAACTGCATTCGTCCCTAGCCGTGGACTGAGGACTGTTTGAGCTTCCTGTGATTGGTAGAAAGCAGAGCCTGCTCTCCTTGTTCTTTGTCGTTCATTTGATGCGCTTGAGGATTCGCTAGGCGAGACTAAGAAACAACAACTATTTTCTGAATCAGAGTATGATCGACTGACTGCTAAATCCTCTCTTGCTCTTATAAAGTATAAGTATTCTAATTACATAACCCAGACGTGCAATCTAAATATATAAGGCAGGTAAACGATTATCCAATTAGCTTTCTTCCTTTGTTAACCATTGTGAATTGAAGAATCCTCCTTTGTAAAATAACAATAAGCAATTGTATTTGAACAATGAGTCTATTGGATGTATATCCAGGAATTGAATTCTATGGCTTTCCCTGGGTGCCGACTTTGGCCTTGGGTGCTCAGTCCAAAAATCGCAATCCTGCCCTTTTGCCCTATTTGAAACAATACATTCTAAAAGTTCTTCCTCCTATTGAATTTCCGTTGAAGCACTTCTTCCTATATGTGAGAACAATAAATTTTCCGCCCATGCAATTTGAATTCTAAAGTTTTTCCGCTTATTGAATTTCAATTGCAGCACTCGTCTCAATGTCTAATTTGATGTTGAGCATGGATAGGTCTTTTTCTATCAATTTTATCCATGTTAATGTGACTAAAAGGTGACTAAATTGCAAACATGTTGTACCAGCGATATCGAGGGGCACTTCACTCATTCGGAGAAGCCTTTGAGATTTTCCACAATGAAAGGATTTCTTCTTATTTTTGATGGATTATTCTAGAAAATAAAAGGATTTTGTCAAAACTTTATGCCCCATGGGCAAAATCCCCCCCCCCCCATCTTTTCACATGGACTGCAAACACTAGCCTGAAAATGATTCACATGAAGGCAATTATAAATGTTGAGAAAGCCGAAAGTAGTGCCCTAAATTCATTTGGCACCGCCATCGATGCCACCCCTTCTTGAGGGCTGCAGACAAATCGATTCTTTCAAACAACCTGGAGACTTTATGAAAAATATGATACATTGAAGAAATACGCGCAAGGCTTAACAAAGTTCATAGATGGATAACGTTTGGTTTCCAGATAGCCGAGATCCGATTCGTTTAGTTTTCATGGCCCCTTATTTTACACTCGACGTTTTCAGTGGCCCCCCTTCAAATGCCCTAAATTTTATGTGGCCCCTCTCAATATCTTCCAGCTCCGTACCAAGCGTTAATAGTTACTGGTACCTTATCAAGGAAAATCCGGGGCCTTCGACCTGATGAGTTGTTCTCCCATAGGGGGGTACGGATATCAGCTGGAACCAGCCCTAACAACCTTCCATTGAAAATCGATACGATCTTTCAATCGCGAGACTATTCTTCGCACCGGCCAAATTATTCCCTGCACGTCAGATCTGACAAACGGCACAATATGGAAATATATTGCAAAATAAGAAACTGTAAAAACTTTCAGCAAAATTGTAAGTGCAAAATCGATGTATGTCCTTAGACGGTGTCCATTAATGGAGATTCCACTGTCCCACTGTTACTCCAGGTTAGTGAACTGCCGTAAAAGCTCTATATTGCAAAATTAAAGTTGGGGCCTTATTTCCCTTCGGAAAATCAAATGGCATGGATACAAATGATAGCTTTTCAGTTCTTTACTCCATATTTTCCAGCTTCAACATGCAATTCTACGGATAAATGCATAAATTCGGCACAGAGTTTATACCAAATATCATCAAACTAATCATCAAAATGCAGCACTGTTTGAGCTAAACAAATTGAACTTCTTTGGTAATTTCTTGAATCTGATTAAAGTGGGGGGCCTAATAGAGAAGGGGGCTATCTAAAATTTTGTCTAAGAATGGGCTTATTAGAGAAGGGGGCTATCTAAAATTTTGCCTAAGAGGGGGCTTATTAGAGAGGAGGCTAAATAGATCTTTTACGGTAGCAACAACTTCCATCTTCCATAACTGATCTCAAGATACGTTCACTGAAAACTCCGAAGGGTCAAAAGGAGTTTTCCTATTGGGGGCTTAATTGTGGAACTGTCTTGAAAGAGAAGCTAAATTGTCATACTGTATAAATATTTTTGGATACAATGAAAATGAAACAACTAACCTCCAACTTCACCCTTTTGCATTTCTCTTCATTTCTGCCCAGTTTTGATTGCACTCCTCTCTACTTGCAAGTAAATGAGGCATTGACAGGAAAAAACATTAATTCTTAAGTCTTTAATTTTTGAAAAGATTTTCCTGCTTTTGAATCTTCAAAATTTGCATAGGAATGCCAATCAAATATTTCTAAGCTTTTCTTTCCTAATTCAATACTTTTTCCTATCACATCATAAAAATATGTCTCCTTCATTGGTAGAACCTGGCAAAATGCCAAAAAAGCTGGATCAAACCGGTTTGCTACTATTTCTATGGTAACAACCTTTTATAGCTTTGATCCAAACAGAGCATCTACCTAAAATAAACTATTGAAATAGAGAGTAGTCGTCAAGAACATCGCTTTGATCTTGAATGATTGTTCTACTGCTTATTAAAAGACAATAATTGCAAAGACAGCATGAAAGGCTCTTCTGTTATTAAAACATGCCACTTTTGTAGTGCTTTGAAAAGGAATATACAGGACAAGTCAGACGAATTTCATTCAAAGCATCACTGAGCACAAACAGGGAAGGGATGTTCTTTTGACTGGACCGTACGACCCTACGAACCCCGGACCCCAGACCATACGACCATACGACCAGGACCCAAGCTTAATATATTCACGGGGCAAGACTTTGTAATGATATATTTAAACTTTATCATAATGAATTGTTTTTGCTGTGATTCAGATATTTTCTCACTGACTGAGGATCTGGATGAGAATGAAGATATATTTTTATTCAAGATGTAGATTTCTTCCTTCTTTGCTGTTTTCCCAAGCAATTTGAACGGGCTACGAACAATGTTGCAAAGCGCAACACCAACGATCGAAACGTTTATTATCATGCTCTGCCGCACTGTAATCTCCTCCTGTTTTTTGTTATATTCATGGCCTTAAACTTATACACGGATAAATTTAATTTTATGATTGGAATCAAACAATGAACCATATATTTGTGGATGTTTCACATAGATATTTCTCGATTTCATTTTCATTCAGCGAGGGGACAGTATTTGCTTACAAGACTGGGTTTCTGAAGTCTGGTGCTGTTCTTTGCTCTCTACGAATACATCGAATTGTGCCTGGCCAGGTAACTTTGACACATCTGATGTCTTGCACGTTCATGGACTTGCTACAAGTCTCTCTCTATTGTCAGCATATATTTTAAGTTGCAAAATGTGAGGGCGAGGGAAATGGAAGGGCGAGATGGAAGGGCAAAATGTGATGTGATGTCTCCCTGTTTCTCCTCTATGTCTTGTGATGACAAGAGAGAGACTTGTAGCAAGTCCAGCACGTTCACCAATCAACCGTAACTGCTGATAAACATAAGGGTACGGGAAGAAAAAATGTAGGGCGCTGCCCGACGCGAAGTCCATTGTTTACTAACATTTTTTGAAAACTTTTCCAAAATGGGGGGCAGCGCCCCCGGCCCCCTGCCTCGTACGCTTGTGCTGATAAAGACTTGTCAGCTGAAAATCTATACATGGTGGGTTCAGGGTCGTATATGGTCCTATGCTCCGGGGTCGTAGGGTCCGGTTTAAAAGAATATCGCAACAGAGAACGCTTCTTGGCCTGCGTGCAGTGCTGCAGTCAGTGCGGAAGAAGAAGAAAGCTTTCTTTTCCTCATTGCTCCTCCGCACAGACCGCAGGGTCTTCACGCAGGCCAGGTTTGGCCGGTAGCCAGACATTAAAATGACGTAATGGCAGGCCACAAGTCTGAAAATTAGATACGTGAGGACTGTTAAGAAGGACTAGGTTATCAAATGTTTTCAGCTGAGGAGGATTCAAACTCAGATTTGTTGCAAATTAAGAGCACATTTTGTCATTTCCCAAACTCATCCTCATGCACCTAAATGTGTCTACGAAACTGGCTTTTGGAACAAGGCTCGTTGTATCCATGAGTTCTCTTTTAAATTAGGGCGCTGTCCCTACAATTTTCTTGGGAGCTCCGTCCCCGGTCCCCAATATCATGGGCCTTTGCATACACGTATTGTTTATAAGAAACTAAGAATTTGGGCCAGTACTGAAGTTTCTTAACATCCATAAGAATGATCTCAAGATATCAAAAGTATGATAATGTGCAGAGGCCTGGTATTGCTTATGTTCATATGCTGATTGACGGTTAAGGTGAGTCAAACCAGTTCCGATGTGCAATGTAGCAAGAAAATATTGCTACTTTCTGAATCAGCAAGCATAAAAGTGACTTTAAAAACAGAAGGGGTATTATAATCATGCTCAATAACAGATTGAAGAAAACTTTGTGCTGTAGCATTTTTATGGCTGCATGATAAGAAGTTTTGGCATTCCATCCACAACTACCGTCTTTAAAGTTATGACATGTCCTTTTCCAAAAGCGCCTCAGTTACTGTACTTCGATGTAAATTAACAGATGTTGTCAGAAAGCTCTCCGCAGGAGCTAGGAATGTTGAAGCGCGAGCGAAGCGAGCGCTTAACTTCCTAGTATAGACAGGAGACATGAGGAGATTACGTGTCCTGAATGCAATAAATGTAATGTGGGTAACCGGAGGCCACACACGCAACACATTGCGTTCCTTTGGCTATCGAAATACACCTTTTTTTATAAGAAACTGCTTCATAAGAAACTGGTACTAAGATGGCCAAAATTTTAAGAAACTTTAGTACTATGTCTGAGAAGTACTAAGAAACTTTTCAAACTTAAAAGCATGAATTTTATAGCAAGTAGATCGTTGAACCTTTATTATTGGGCAATATATATCTAACCATTTGTGTTTTCAACATAGTAGAACATACTGCATGTGTTGTTTATTTGATGCATGTGTTGTTTATTTGCGAAAGATGATGATCGTTAGATGCCAACAGTGCTCAAAGAAAGCCGGATAATGAAGTAATGAAGGCTGTGACACAAAGATGATGTTCTGTTTTCTTTGGTCCAATTAGCCGAGTTTCACTATTGTTAGAATCTATTCTATTGCTATGGTGATTCAGGTTTGCCAAAACATTAGAAATGAAATGTGTTGAATTTCTGTTCTGAAACCACTCAGGATATATGAACCAAAGATGAACACTTTGTAGAAGCTAACAGCTCAGACGTGTAGGAGCTATTTGAATTTGATATCTAGCACTGGTTGGGCTTCATCCGAAGAGAAAAGAAAGAAGAAAAGCAGCAGTATTGATGTAATAAACTGTAATTTCTATGCTACGAATACAGTGCCTTCTTCTCGCAATGAAGTACTGAAGAGAGATAGCGTTTTACTCTAATGGCGTACACAAGCCCACTTAAATTCGATCGTAAAACATATCAGAAATTATATTTTTTATCTCTTCTGTCAGTGCTACAAATATGATAAGATGTTTGTTTCTTAAAGGGGCTGTACAAGCCAAAAGTCCAAAAATCCTAAACCATCTCTCTTTAATGCAAGCAAGTATCAGCAGAAACCCTGCAAATAAAGATATTTCCAAAATAGCCTTTAGTAGCAGACTCATCATAATAAACCTATGGATGCACAACAAACTTATAACCTGTAGGGCAAACACTATCAGCTCCTGTAAAGAACAACAGTCAAAAGATAGGATAAAATTGTAACTAGAAGGAAAATTGTTAAAGTGAATATGACGCGAAAATTTTTATTGTCTAATAGTATGCATTAAACATCGCTGGTCATGATGGTGTACTTTATTTTTTAATTTAGACGCTTATTTCTTCAGAAAATGGGGTTGAGCAGCCCCCACTTTGCTTCGAAAAGTAGCGGCAATTCTGCGCGGTCAGACCGTTGAGTACCAGGCCTCTGTGACGTAAAGTGTTTGTGGAAATGACAACACCATGCAAGGTTTCATACATGAAACCCTTACGAAACCTTGATAAGCGGTCAGGTTTGGATTGTTTATTCACCCTTTTAACTGATCAAAACTAAGGAATTTCATTCCTGGTTTCTTGAATACTTCAACTGCTAAAGTGACAATGTTTTCAAATATTTTTTCTCTCGTCAATGTGGTACAAAACGCTTTTTGCAAGCTGGATATCACGAAGCCATGTCTCACAGCAACCTTTGCACACCTAACCAACTCAAGGGTTTGAAATAACAATAAACGATATTCCATGTTGCAACGATTTCAGACATTTTTGGCTTATAAACGGTTGAATATTGGAATTTCACAGGACAAAGTCCTTACACTCTGGGGAAGGAAGCTTGACCAGACTTACGATATCCATGATTTTACGCGGTTCTCAATTCTCCTAGCGTGATCAGCACCAAAGTACTAGGTTTGTCTTTGATTTAGTCTAGTAGCGCTAAATAACAAAATCGACACTTACCAAAGCAAAGTATCTGTAGTATCAGCATATCTATGGACCTCATGAAACTTTGAAAAATACGATTACAGCGAAATAAATGTATCCCAGTCGAGTGCCAACCAGACAGAATGGATATGGCCTAAACCCGTACAGTAGACCCTCTCTTCCGACTTTCCAAGCATAGCCAATCAAATGAAGATCAGTCAAAGTAGTGTTGGCCTGAATTCTTTTCCTCCCTTCCTACGACCTGTCCACTTGAGAAACTGTAGAGCAAATGTTTCTTCGAGCGACACTGTCTGTTTGTACTCTGTTTGCAATGGTTTGAAACTAGAAATCATGAGGAAACGAAGCGAGCAGTTGTGATGAAAGGATAAACTCATTCCTATTGTGCTTTTATTGTATTCTCTGAGTCATGCTGAAAGGCAGAACCCAATATCCCCGTGGTTAAATATGATCCCACTTCTGTCATCAAAGAAAGCGTTAATTGGGTGCCAATTTGTGGAATTCAGGTGTACAAAAGACATCAATTAATTGCCAAAATAGTGTGAGAACACAAATTCCGTGGAATTTGAAACATATGAGTGTGGAGGTTTCTGCAGGGCAACTATGAAACCCTGAAACCCTTGTGACTACAACACTATCCTTTGATATGCAAGTATCTCCAGTCCGTCTACCCAAACACTTCACGTCACAAGTCCAAAAACTCGACCCAGATCCCCGGAAACTTTTTCGTGAAGAAATTTGATTTTCAAATGGCTGTACCTAGAAAACGGTTAAGTTTTGGAAAGTTTTATGTCGAAATTCAAAATCAGCACACTCAAATTGACGTTTTTCATCAATAAAAATTTTCGCGTCATATTCACTTTAAACCTGCAAGAAAACCAAGTGATCGCTTACCAACAACGTTATTGTACCAAATTCTTTTGCCAAATACGCGGTTCGTCACACACTCTTCAGTTTGGTTCATGCGAAGAACAGATGTATTACATGACCGGACTGCTTTATACTGAATAAAACAAAGGACATTTGAAACATTGGAAGGATATTTCCTACATGTTTCCACTCCATAGAATTCCCCAGCGCAACCAGTTTTTTTATGCCGCAACGATTGTAAAGATACAGCTGGATTTTGGACCACAAGTATCAGATATATTTAGCTTAAACACACGAAAGACAACTGGCTGCCTAAAGAAATTGTACGCAACACGCCAATTAGAGAGGAATTTCTCATTGAATCTGATGATATTGGCCAGCTGATATTTATATTTCTTTGACAAAAATCTTGTACAGCCCCTTTAAGTAAAGAATATGATGTGACTATAAAATGTTTTACTTAGCTTTACTTTTTATCCAACATCGTAAAACTTGCCTAAAAGCCATGATGGAGATGTTGTTCTTTATCCTCCAAGTATACAACAATGATATTTTGCTTTCCTTTCTGACACTTAAGAACAAACTAGAGCTTATCACATGAAGCGAAGTTAATCTGGTAATCAGTGTAATCATTAATGAGTTGTCACTGTATGTTTCGACACCAGGCAGCCATAAAAGAAGCTCAATCGAATAACTTGGAAAAGCTGGTAACAAGACCACTTATCCTCGATCAAATGATGTGGTATTTGATCTAAATGCCAGAATAGAGATTTAATATCAGCAATGTTATGAAATTTTTGTCATTTTTTCAAGCAGAAGTACTCTTTTGGGATACGTGGTATTTGCAACTGAAATTGGTCATACCTACTTGAAATATCTAGCTCTCCTTTGTAAATCGACTTCCCAAAATGAGTGCGTCTCTTGTGAACATCTAATTTGTGCAGCATGTGGACAAGCAATAAAATCAATAGTTTTCAGATAAACTGGCAATTTAGAATTGCGTGACTTGTTTCAAGCATACTCGGAATTATGAGAATGCAAGTAGTACAGCAGTACAAGCAAAAATTTGTTCAAAAGGGTTGTTACCAAATCCTAATATTTTTTTTATTAGTCATTTTTGTAAGCTTTAAGTCAGTTTTGATTTACCAAGGAGGGCTGAAACAATTTCCCCTTCTCCCCCTTGCATTTCAAGACGTCCAGATAGGGTAAAAATCATTTTTACCTCAAGCATATTGTAAATGGAGACTACGAAGATATAGATTTAGTAGTAACGCATGAAGTGAAGTGTAATGAATTGAAACATTGTTGAATGCTTCAGAAAGCTTTTTTGCAGAATAATGACACACTTTTTTAGTTTCTTGATGTTTTTCATCTGTAATGTAGGTGTAAGAGGAATTTTGAGTAAAATCAAATTCCTTACACGTTCTGAAGTAGAATTGATATTCAAGATGCATGTTACACTTTGTAGCTAAAATCGTAGTTTGAATCATGGAATAAACACAACAGATGCAAATTGACAGTGTTTCTTTTCTTCTTTAATACCTGCTGACCTAAAGCAAGTCTAATTTTTACTACATTATCACAATTCAGCTATATTACTGATTACCTAAATCCCTCATCTAGCTACGTTATACCCAAATACTTTGCTCTTAGCTCCCTCTACCTAGTGAGTAAGAAAAACGCAGTGTGGTTGGCTAACTGTAACGTCACCTGTACCCAATCAAACTATGTGAATGAAATTTTTCCGTGTAGCTGAAAGTCAAACTTCGATCATAAACCTGTTTCCATTCAAATTTGTCGCTTGATGCATTAGCTACAGAACGTTTCCTTAGTAATACCTTAGTAATACCATGCTTGGAGCGTTGCAAAATGATGATATATTGGACCAAGCCTCTTCAACGCTTTAGCATTGCCAAAGTCACAGGCACAAGTGTTTTTACCAGGGGAGAATGAAAAAGTTCATGATCTATGGACGGAGCTGCTAAGGAATAAAGATTTCATCAGTTTGCAACTGGCTTCAAGCAAAGTCTAGCATTGTTTATACGCTAAACACTATCAGATTTATTTCATACTAGCTTAAGATATAATAAGAAGTCATACAAGGGAATAATGGACAAATTCTGAATCATCAACAAACATTGGAAATTCGTTTGGATTAATGCTAGCATTGACTTCGCACAGATGACCCTCCTTGCTTGTCGTCTTTGCAAAGTTTATTGATTTACATTTCGGGATGTTGAACTTGAGGCATTCTTCCATGCATTGATTTGACGATGCAACATACTTTGATGCAATCTTTAATCCAGTGAGTCGTCTTTTGGCATTTAATTCATTTGTGACAAACATCTGTGCAGACATCTCTGATACCTGGTGACCATAAACTTGTGTCCTTGGGTCATTTTCTTTCTGACCTAACAGGAAGAAGATAACTAATTACAAGTAGTCTCGACAAACACAAGGTAATAACGTCAAGGCAGATGAAAAATTTTGATAAAGACCTCTTCCTTAGTGACCTAGCTTCCGTTGATTGGTCTGCAATTGTTTATAACTCAGATGATGTGGACAGTGCTGTTTGTCAATGGTCTCGCACTCTGTCAGATATAATTGAGAAGCATGCTCCCCTTAGAGAGCGCAGAGTAACCGAACGCTTCAGTCCTTGGATTACTCCGGAACTGAAGCAGCTTCTTAGGGGCAAGAGACAAGCTGAAGACTAGAGCTGTGAAGGCGAAGTCACAGCTTCTCATGAATGCCTACAAGCAAATGCGTTGTAAAGCAAATAGCTTGAACCGAAAGTTGAAAAGGGAACATTTCTCCTCAAAAATTGAGTTAAACAAAGGCAACATCAAGGAAACCTGGAAAACCATTAACCAGTTGGTAAACAAGAGGTCTAAGACAACGGAAATCTCGACGATCAGAGAGGGTGATCGGGTCATATCTGAACCAACCGAAATAGCTGACTCGATGAATCAGTTTTTCTGTAGTGTGGGAAAGACCTTAGTGATAAAATCCCCAACAAAGAGAATCCTCTTTTATCAGGCAATTATGGTGAGCGTAAGAAAGACGTTGAAAAATTTGCGTTTATACCTGTAAACCCCGAAAATGTGATGAAAGCATGCAAAGATTTTAAGACATCTAATGGCTATGGTACAGAATTTATCTCTGTCTTCTTTCTCAAGGTTGGCATCGAAGTACTCGCTCCTTCGCTTGCACAGCTCTTCAACTGGTCTCTTTCAACCGGTCGCTTTCCAGACAGCTGGAAAATCGCTAGAGTAGCCCCTATCCATAAAAAAGGTCCCAATGATGACAGATCGAATTATAGACCCATATCAGTTCTTTCGGTCATTTCCCGTTTGTTTGAAAAACTCGTTTTTGGCCATTTGTACTCCTATTTCGATAGAAATAAACTGATTTTCTGTAAGCAGTCTGGTTTTCGGAGCCTTCACTTGGTCTTAACATGTCTTCTTAGATGCACAAATGATTGGTATATGAACATCTACTTCTAGGGGTGAATATTCGGCTGCCCTTTTTATTGATCTCAAAAAAGCTTTTGACACCGTAAATCACCAAATTTTGTTGGCAAAACTAAATTTTTACGGTCTAGATGGAAAGGAACTTAATTGGTTTAAGTCTTATCTCGAAAATAGGCGTCAATACTGCAAGGTCAATGGGAAGGTTTCCAAAACAGAGGTCGTAGCTTGTGGTGTACCACAAGAGTCATGCCTGGGGCCACTTCTCTTCTTAGTGTACATCAACGATCTCCCAAACTTTCTCGAAAAATGAAATGTGTCAATGTACGCTGACGACACTTGTTTACATTATTCTTTTGATTCCGTTGATGCAATGAATCAAGCCATTAACGCTGATTTGATAGCTTTGAAGGGTTGGCTAGAAGGCAACAAATTGTCGTTATACGTTGCAAAAACAGAAGCAATGATAATTGGAAGCAACAAAAAGCTACGCAAGATAGATACTCCTGACACCCAGTCGCAGTTTAGAATAGGTTCTGAAGATGTCAAACTTGTAAGTGATGTAAAATACCTCGGAGTTCAAAGTGGATCAGGAACTAAAATGGACAAATCATTTAACCACTGTCACGAAAAAGATCTCCAGGGGTATTGGCATTCTTCGTTATGCAAAGCAATATCTTCCACCCGCTACGATTGAAACAATGTACAGGAGTTTGGTAGAGCCCTATTTCAGATACTGCGGCCCGGTTTGGGGGTAATGCTGGTGAATCAATCATAGAAAAATTGCAAAAACTGCAAAATCGGGCGGCAAAATTGATCATTAACAGCCCATTCGATGCTTCATCACTCCCAGTCATTCGTGAACTTGGATGGTCCACAGTAAGGGAAATAATTGATCTTGAATCTGCAAGGATTGTTTACAAATCCCTGAATGGTGATGCACCGTCCTATATGAGTGACATGTTTACTAAAGTCAACGTCTCTACAACACGGTCTCTCAGAAATTCGGATTATGACCTAAGAGTCGGGTTTTACCAATCAATGGCCCTGGCCCTATGGCCCTATGGCCCTATGGCCCTATGGCCCAATAGTCTTGAGTGCATCGTTACACATAAATTGATCATGAGTTTGACGATGTATTCGATTAGAATTCGTTTGAAATTTGCTCCCAAACATACCCAAATTCGTGCACAAAATTATCGTTCAGTTAGTGAGAATTTTCTCCAAGTGATGCAGGGAATCACCAGCTGTAACTTTTCTTGCTTCAGGAAATAAGACAAATTTGGGATACTGAAGTTGCGTGGTAAAGTAGATACTCTGGGTACCAGAGCCAAAAAAAATAAAAGTTGAGGCTCTGGTACCCAGGGTATAAAGTAGAGGAAGGGACTGAAAAATCTTTACGATTTTCCAACTCACAGCAACGGGGCCAAGGTATCCACGAGAAAAGTTTTACAAGAAACATAATTCTCCTAGACTGATTATATGGCCGTAGTTATCGCTATTGAAAGACTGCCGGACGCTTCTAACTACGACTCATAATCAAACGTCGTTATTTTGAAATCGCAATTTTTGCCTCGTTTTCGTGGAGGAAGCCATTGCGGAGGAGATCTCGTCATCAATGAATCGAAATTCGAACATGGCGATGGTGGAGTGAAATGGTGGGATGAAATGGATGATGTGGTTAACATGCTGTATTTCTTCTGTGGGAAAAGGGGCAATTAGATGCCCTCGAAGAGGTGCAAACAGTAAGTTAATTTCTGTATTCATTTATTTATTCTTGCTTTGTGTGCTTGTGATGATATGCGGTCGTCCGTTCGAGTTGTCGTTTAAAAGGAAAGTTTGCAGTGGAGATGGCAGCTAGCTTACCAGATTTGTCAAATTCATTGCATCAACTTGGTCAGGAGAGCATTAACAGCTGTGCTATCATAATAGTGATTCACAAGAAAAGGAAAGTTCTCTGGGTTGTTGCAATGTAATGTGTTAAAAGTTTGGCTGATGGCTATATACAAACAGTCCTGTTCTATCATTTATGCTTTGCAGAAGCTGAAAGGTTTGCAAGTAGACTGATCAACTGCTTAGGTGAAATGGTGATCTTTCCAACACATGTATCCCAACAAATCCATGGCCTCCAATTTGATGAGCTGCCTCTCCATAGGGGAGGGGGTACATATATTTCTTTAAGTACCACCCTAAAGATTTTCATGCAAAAGAATTTTAAAACAAAATGAGCACAGGTTGCATTTCATCTAGTACAACCACCCTAGAGACATTCAGATCTTCTAGAAAGCAGATCAGTGCGCAGATCAGAGTGCAACTCTTCAGTTACTCAGAAATATGTAACAGTGAAATGTTAGATCAGGGAAAAGTCACTTCTGATACATCAAAGATATCTGACCAGATAAATCAAAACCAGCTATTGTAGTAACTATAATTTTTCAAACATAATATCTTTTGATGTACATCTTTCTTCTAGGATTGAAGATACAGTTCCCATGATATGGACACTAGATGCTGTTTTAAAAGGGAAATTTTGCAGAGCTTAGATTTGGACTAGATAATATTGTTGTGCTTAATGATTTATCTCTATCATGTACCAGCAGATATGAAGTAGACTGATCAACTGCTTTAAAGTGGATTTACTTTTTCAGAAAGCCTCTAGTTTGTTTGGTCCTAGGGTAACCAAAGAATTATAACAAATTCAGGTTGACCCTGATTTGGTCCATAGTGCTAGCCTGGAAAAATTTTTGGTTTTCAAAACTTGAGAACTGAGCCAATTTCTTCAGTTTATAGATTTTTTGCCTTTGATGTTTGTCTAGAAATAAGACAAAGAACACCAACACACCATACACTGTTTGCGAAAACACTGTTAGTTAGTGGGAGTGATGCTTTGGATGGAAGGGTGTATCACCCTGGAAGAATATAATACACCCTTGGCAAAAAGCCTTTTTCTTCTTCAGAAAATTCCCCAAAAATCCTATTGTTTTATAATCCCATATGCCTTTTTTGCATGTGATACACCCCTCAATTTTAACATCACTAATGGCTACATCTAAAGCCGTTCAAATTGTGAACCTGAGAGTAGCAGCAGATGGCAAAATTTATCTAAACTTTAGATAGAGGCATTTGATGCACTTTCTTGGAGATTTTGAACATTTTCTTGTTTTGTTGATATTTTCAAGGTAACATAATATCAAACTTGACCATATTTGAGACAATGTATTTAACCGATTGTGAAACTAGCTACTGCTGAAGATGCAATGAGTCTCTGGAGTTTTCTCATATGCCCTGCTGTACTGAGTGAATATTCTGCATCTTGCATGGGGACATGTCATTGGGAAGGATATCAATGGCTGATTATGTCACAAGCAGTGCATGTAGCCATAAAATCAAATATTATATACATGTTTTTGATAAGGATCTACTGTAAGATGACCAACATCTTATGAAACTCAGGCACTATATCCTACCCTGGATCAGAGTATTTTTAGTACTGAAACATTTTTTTTCAAAAAAGTACTAAAAAATACTCTGATCCAGGGTAACTATATCCAAGAATTGCTGAGAAACTTTCTACTTAAATTCAAATATGTACTGCAAATATGTTGTCAAACTCTTATTTTTGGCTTGCCCAGCCAGCTACCAAATACCAACTAGCTTGGTATGTTTTGAACTTCTGAAATATTCCCATAAGGTATCTGAAATGTGAAGAAACATATCCCCACAAGTGTTAGAAGCTAATATGATATAATTCCTGTATCTAAATATAAGAAACAAATTAAGAAACTTTTGGTACTGACATTTTGAAATTTTCATATTGAATTGGAAACTATTGGTACTATGAGCTGATCTAAGTTTCTTGTAAAAAAGGTGCTGGTAGATTTTCAGCTACTTGGGAGCTGCCCTGTCTTCTTCATGGGCTGAGCAATTAATGTTTTGACATGGATTTTGTGTGAATTACCATATTTTCTTTGTAAGAAACTAAAAATTTGGGTCAGTAATCAGAGTTTCTTACAGGCTCCTTAAAGGTTCCAGTGCAGTGCTCGATTTCACTAACTACATTCCCTCATGAGCATTTCAAAACAAGGTGTTTTAAAGCCTCTCCATGGACTTGCTCCAAGTCTCGCTCTTGATCAATAAATGAATAGGAGGGGGAGAAAAGGAAGATTAAGAAAAACATCAAAACAAGATACAGTATATATTGCATTTTTGATAGATTATGGTAGCTTTCTTGACTATATATGAGTTCCAGTCTTCACTACCACAACCTTGGCTTTCACAGCCTCTTTCACTTGAAAAATCAACAAACATCAGCAAATTATTGGAGGCTGAAGCCCCACCAGACCCCCCGCATCCGATGGGCCTGATAACAAAAGGATCTGTGCAGTTGTTATAGACAAGGCTCACTGAATCTGCCATTGGTGAGTTTATTAACTGCTTAGCAAGGTTTGTTCCATGTAAAATTTGTGAGGCTTTGAAAAAAATGGATCTGAGGTTCTTGGCCATCTGAGAGTTGAGTTTCTCACTAGCTAGCAGTTTCTGAAAGCAATTTCCCATAAAATGTGTTTACGTTTCTTTCTGCGTAAAAGGGCACCTCTATGGCCAGAAACTTGTTTGGTCCACAAGTTTTCTTTGGTACTACTTCGTGATCATTGTTGATGATCAAGAATGTCTTAGGAACTAAGTGGCACTAAGGAGAATGATAATGCTCAATTCTTATCCACATTATATCACTGAAACCGGCACTATCTTATCAAAACATTGTTGTTGGCCTAACCCAGACAAATTTGGCAAACACTGAAATAACAAGCGAGGTATTTATCAATTTTAAACTAATCTCCTCCCGCCACCTGTGGTTATATTTTGCAGAAGGTAAAACCTTTCGCCATTTTTATTTCAGGACTGTGTCGGTCACTTCATTGATGTAGAAATTTAGACAAACTCAATGGTTTCATAATAAGTTCCCCTGTGCCATAATACGAATTGTATTTAAATAGTTTCATAACTGCATTTAGTTTCTAAAACCATAACTAAAACACACTTACGCTCTCTTTATTTTTCCCTGAATTTTCGCTGACCTTCGGCAGCCTCCTCAGTGAGAATTGACCGTCCTTCCTTGCCTTGCAAATCAAATAAGCCCGCTCAACACCAGACTGTTTACAATTGCGCTGCGAATAGCCTCGTTCCAAAGGGCGCACTAAAGTGCAACAAAGCCAGTTCAAGAAAAATGCCGTAATATTATGAGTCCCAAGATGAGCGGCCTCGGTTTGGTAAAATAGTCTCGTTTTGGATAGCGATTCTTGGGACTCATCGTAATCAGTCTAATAATTCTCCCCAGATCCTTAAAATTAGAAACTCCACTACTGGCGAAAATCATCTTAAGAAACTATTTATGTTAGTCAAGGAAATCCTTGGCAAATTCTTCCTCTACTTTCACTTGCTTCATGTAAAAAACCTACATTTGAAATGTTTGCGAGAGAAGAGGAATACAAAAATGATAGTTATAGAAGGGAATACGTATGGCAGACTTATGAAACTTGGAAGAGACTACTTGTAATCAAAATTTGATAATTTTAAGAAACTTTCATTACTGGCACAAGTCCTTATAGTTTTTTAGTTTCCCTTATGTCTGCTTCTGTTGCTTTTGAAAGATTTCTTTGAAAGCTTTGGTCACGAAAAAATTCTCGCTCGCTGAATGAAACCTTTGTGTTTAAATTTGGGCATGTTGAATCATAGTCGAATACACTTACACTGTTAAACTCATACTAAGGTATTCGTGATAAACAGGCACGAAGCAATAGTACCATAGGGCAATGGGGCCATAGGGCCAGGGCCATTGATTGGTAAAACCCTCAAAGAGTCCCTTTTCTAAGAACAACCACAGGACAGCGATGCTTCTCTTATCTAGGTGCGAGACTTTGGAATGGTTTATCTAAAAAGACTGAAAATACGTCAACTTTAAAAAATTTTATGAAAGCCATAAAATGATCTTCTGTCCTCGAAGAATCAACAAAATCTCCCTTTTCGTTTTTAATGTTTTCTTTTGAAATTTCTTTTAACAATTGTAATTAGGCTGTTGATTAGTTTTATTTTGTGTAAAATATTTAATTCAGTTTTAGTGTATTTTATTGCATGGCCCCCTGTAAATCAGTTTTCTCTGACTGAGGGGCTGTCATGCCTAAAAAAGAAAAAAATGAAATTGAAATTGAATTAACTCGGTAGAGTCATGATACAGTCCCATTTATCGGAAAAAGCAACAACGACAGCAACAAAATCTTCTGTCTTGTTTAAACTGGGACTGAAGGATTTTCACACAAAAAATTGAGACGGCCAGCCATTCTTCCATGCATCGGCAGATTGGAACGAATTCGATTAAATCACGCACGTTCTCCTATGCCAGATTCTTTCATGGCAGATTTTTTCACTTAAGGTATATTCTTTATCATGGCAGATTTTCCCACAGCAGATTCCTTGATGCCACACATCTATCTGTGCCCTCAAGTGCATGGTTAAGGCGTAGCAATGATAACATTCGACAATTTGATATTCTCATTGCTATGATGAAGCTCATGGGAGCAAATTTACCCTCAATGAGGAAATCCTGGCTCAGAGTGAAAGGTATGCTGATTCTTGGATTGAGGAATCATTCATCTGATAACCTGCCGCTTTTGTTCATGACCTAAATCACTGAGGACTTCAATTATGAAGGCGCTTCAGCATCGGAGATTCGAACTGGCAGCTGAGGCCGACCCTGCATTACCGGCAACACCCCGGGGGGGGGGGGGGTACTTGACCAGATTTTGAACGGGGACGTGCCATCGAGGTTTTAAAAACATACCCGTTCCTTATACCAATTTTTCCAAAATGTATACCCGACTTTATACCAATTTTTCAAAATATATACCCGACTTTATACCAATTTTCCGAAAATGCATACCCGACCCTATACCATTTGCGAAAATTGCGAAAATCGATACCGTTCCTTATACCAAAATCGTGAAAATCGATACCGTTCCTTATACCAAAATCGTGAAAATCGATACCCTTCCCGATGGCACGTCCCCGTACCCAAAATACGTATAGTAACCCCCCCCCCCCGGGGCAACACTCCACTTATACTATGTTGCTGTGTTTTTACCCAGATATGAAACCGAGAGAAACAAGTTCGTCCTACTTTCCAATAGGTATAAGAGCCCATGAATCGTAGTTTGAGCGTCCAACAGCCTATCAATAGCGTTAAAGACCATTTATTGACCAGCATCCTTTGCGGCCCTCGTTTGCTGTTCTCCACAGCTTCGATTCGTTCGCGATAATTTCTGACATCCAGAAATTATCACAGTTGTAATCCGTCTTAATCTTCAACTGAAATCGCATAATTGGACAACAAATGATATCAATGGTCTCTTTACTTCATAAACAATGTATTTCGGCATATATTTTCGCATTCCATGATCGGGGTTGTGAAAATTAAACGAAAGAATCTTGGGTCACAATGGCTGAGAAATGTGAACTGGAGTGGAGAGGAAATTATCTAACTTACGGGAAAGAAAGCCTCTAAGGGCGAATAAATCTTGTTTTTTGTTATGGTCAAGCATTAAATTCATCAAACAAATGCATGTGAACGCAAGGATTAAAACTGGGGAATGCAATAAACTGTACAGTACCCTCCTCCTTGGATTTGATTTCTTGTTCGAGTAACAACGGGAAAATTTACCAGAGTGAGAGCAGGTAGTTGAGAGTTTATCAGTTCAAATTGGTCCTCTTGCTCCCAGGAATCATATCTGCAGTTATTTCTCCAATATCCAACTGGTCTTGTACCCCGGGGGGGGTACTTCACTTTGGGTAAGACGGGGATGTGCGCCAGTTTTGGGTAGTTTTTGGCCTGAAAATTCTGGGATTGGGGTATCCTTTTATTGGAAAATTTCTGTGATTGGGGTATACTTTCACTCGGAATTTTCTGGGATTGAGGGTTACTCAAAATTCTGTAATGGGTGTTGAATGAAAGTACAACTGGATAAATTTTCGAGCAACACGTGGTCAGTTTCAGGTGAACTGATTTCAAGTATTTTTGTGTTGAAAAACGTCCTCAGATCAGAACCTCGTTCCAATGGCCACTTGGAACCAAAATAACCGTTCCCAGCCCTCTATCTCTTATCCTTTTGACGTCGAATTGCTTTTGTTACTTCTTCGATTGGGTATCAATATCTGACATATTTTCTGGGATTGGGTATCAATATCGGACCAAATTTCTGGGATTGGGTCGTAACAGAAATCCTTGCGGCGCACACCCCCGTATGAATTTATAGTGAAGTACCCCCCCCCGGGTCTTGTACCGAGATCTAGCAGTAATCTTTCGTCGATACTGAATTGCCGCCATGATTTGTTTGCGATGGAATGAATACATGACTTATAACACCATCGTAACATTACTATAGATAAAATGGCGGCAGTTTTGCTTTGATGATAGATAACTTGGACTCGTTGTAATCAGTCTATACAATTTTTGTAAACAATAATAAAGGCTTGCAAAGGGCGCCGGTCAGTAAAGGGTCTTCAAAGGGTCTGTTTCATCCAGCATTCCTTGCACGTGTCGTCTCTTAGCTAACCTTTGTTTGTCGCCATTTTTATGGTCCATGAAAATGGCGACAACAAAAGCAAACCAAGAGACGACACGTGCAAGGCATGCTGGATGAAACAGACCCTTTAAATGCAAATATGTAATCGGTCTATTGACATGTTATGAACTAAAGCCTACAATGCCTGCCAAAGTCTTGGAACACCTCTGCAAATTTTGCCTTGTTTTGCGATTTCCCCCTCTCCCCCTCAGAACAATGTTGTGTTGTGGTAAAAAATCGGCATGATAGGACGATCCGCGACTCTGCTGGAATGCTGGGACAATAACCTTCGAAATCAACATCGTTTCGGGGGCGAGGGGGTATTTGAACCTGATGGCTATGGTTAGAAATGCGGATTATGAAGAAATGGCCTAAGTGTTCCAAGGACTTTTGGCAGGCATTGTCTGAATTTTATTTTGAGAACGATGATTTAGAAAAAGACAATGTGATGCATCGAAGGGTTTTTGATGGTGCTGATTTCATTGGTCATGACTAAAATTTCATATTCCACATTTGTGACGTCATAATTGACAATTTTCCGTATTTTCATTGATTTTAGTCTGATACTTCGCTTAGAATCATTCAAATAATCAATCTATCCAGCTTGCTGCACTTAAATAGGATATGAATGATAGATTATTAGTTTATGTATCTATCTGTTGAAGAAAACCGCAAAGTTACATCTTTTCTTGGCCTTATAATGGGTGGATTTATCAAACATGAAAACGAGGCTACAACTTATCTTACTGCCCTTTGGTGATCCTGAGTCACTTTCACGGACTTCTCTACTTGCACTATTGGTGACAGGCATGATGAAATATTCTAGTACAGTTAAGAATCGTTAGTGACATTTTTTGCAATGAAATCATTCAAAATTGTTGACAGACACTGGGACAGACACAGATCATAATAATCTAAACGTGACCCTGTTAAACATGGTGAGACAAGCCTTCGGTGTGTCCCTTCGACGTTCACCTGGAGGAATATCTGCAAGGTGATCATTCTTACGACCTTTGTTTGTAATTTCCACGTAACGTTGTCAACAAAAGGCAATTTACATGCTCAGCTGATCATTTCTAATGCCTTTCAATTTAAGCACGTAAAACACTGCAAGTAGACAATAGGAGACGCAACGTTACCAAGTCAAAACAATGACTATAGAATTTACGAAGTGCTTCGACTAAAGAATGCTTGAAAGTCGACAGGTTACAGCCACAGTAAACGATTTTGAAATCGTTCAAACATCCCACAACGTTTGGCAAAGTGGTCCTAACTTACGTGAGAGGTGTACCATGACTGAGGTGTACCAATTCATGTACATTCGAGTTGATTGGACAAAGTAATATGGAGAAAATTGAGAAAGCCTACAGTTAACGATTTTTTCAAAATATGAATTTACACCATATCCAATTTCTTTCTGCATTTATCGTTAACTGTTGGCATTTCCGACGATCCTCCCTCAGTCACGAAAGAACCAGTATAAGTTTTGGTGAATTCTGAAACTATCGATAATGTACAGCGACTGGGCACATAATATTTTATTTTACTTTGTGAATTATGGAGAAAATGGGAATTACTTTTCGTTAACTGATAATTGTAAAGTGTGATTCCATTTGCGAGACGGGAGCCGTCTGTCCTCTGCGGAGCAGTCAGTACAGAAGGAGCCAGGCATGGCATGGCATGCGAACTTTTGTCACTAATAAAAGTGTTCATACTTTCTTCGCTTAAGGTTTCTTGAACACACAACGTGTAATATTGTAAAAGTTGCTTGAAAAACATTTATTTGCTAGCTCTGCGACGAGTTTCTGCCGTTTTTCGTTGTGCTTCCTGGACTTCAAAGTCCGTTCTGCGGCACTGCTTACAAGTCACGTAAATTTCATTTCATTCATTTTCATTTATTTCAACAGGGTAAATACATTCAGTAACTATGGATATCTACTGTTTTACAATGTGCCCTGCTTTAAAACCCTAACTTACTTAATTACATGAATAATTATCGGCATAAAATCCAATATATAAGAAAAAGAAAATTTTCAAAAAGAAAGGGGACTCTGAAGTCAAAGTATGTGGCTGAAGTAGATTTCGATCATCAACCTCTTTGATCTTTCAAAAAAGATTTTAATTTCGTTTTGAAAGCAGCTAGCGAAGGAGCAGTTTTGATTTCAAGGCTTAATTGGTTCCAAACAGTAACTCCTCGATACGAAAAGCTCCGCTGCCCATTTGAGGTTTTACACAAAGGGATCCTGAGGTCAGTGCTGGTATTACGTAAAGTTCGATTGCAAGACTCGGACAATTTATGAAACATCGACTTCATATAGGGAGGTGCAAGCCCATGCAAGGCTTTATATACCATGCAGGCTGTCTCAAAGTCAATCATTTCTTTAACTGTTAGCCACCCTAGTTTTGATATTAACCCTATTTTGGTTGGGGGGGGCAAATTTGCCCCCCCTAGTAGATTTTTTTAAATAACTCTGCGAGGAAGAATTTTATAGCCATGAAACTTCTTGACTTTTTGCAACTACTTATTTTGCAACTTCTCAAAAAGTTTCATTGAAATATTTTGAAAAATGAGGGGGCGGGAGACAATTTTCTGGGACTGACCCAGGAAAAATCGCAAATTCTCAAATCTCAATTATCGCGAAAAAAGGAGCAGAAGTGGAATATTTTGCAAATTTCTTTTTTAATGTTGTGTTATTTGATGCATTCTATCATAAATACTATGTTTGGATGGAAAATATGCTCCAAATTTAATTTTATCTCGATTTTCCTGATTTTGGCCAATTTTGCCGCTTTTCTTGACCACACAAAGGAAAATGCTGACGTAAGCAAAAATGGTGGCTATTTTTAAATTAATTTTTATATTTACAGAAAGTACATGCCTGAGGCTTTTAGCACACCAAATTTGGTCGCTCTATCCATTACCAGTAAAGAGTTAGGTAGGGGGGGCTTTTTTGCCCCCCCCCCAACCAAAATAGTACTATCAAATAGCCCAACCACTATAGGGTTAATGGCAGCGATGTATGGTCGAAGGGACCGTTTGTCACTACACGAGCTGCCCGATTTTGTAGCTTTTGCAATTTTCTTAGTGTCGTATCACCAGCACAACCCCAGACAGAGCAGCAGTATCTAAAGTGCGAATCAACTATGCTGAAGTACATCCTTTGTATGGTTTGCAGCGAAAGATATTTCTTAGAATACTTGAGCATTCCTATTCCTCTTGAAATCTTCCCGATAGCAACGTTGATTTGCTCTTTCCAGTTTAATGACGGGTCGATTTGAACCCCAAGATATTTTGTATTACCCGTGGATTCGATCTCATCGCCATTTATTTGAAAGAGGGAAAAACTGTTTGAATCATTGGAATCTAGTCTTCTGAGGTTTGGTACAGTACCAAGGATCATGCACTGAGTTTTGGCCACATTAAGAGACAATTTATTACCCTGGAGCCACGAACTAAGATTCTGAAGATCTGAGTTGATGGCATTGCACAGGTCAGAGACAGATTTCGAGGAATAGGAAATGCTTGTATCATCTGCATACATTGTGACCCTCGTTCTTTGTAAGGCAAACGGCAAATCATTAATATAGATCAAAAATAAGAGTGGGCCAAGGCAAGAGCCCTGAGGCACTCCACATTGGATGTCTTGTATTTCAGAAGTTTTGCCATTAACCTTACAGCATTGCTTCCTATTACTTAGGTATGATATGAACCAGTCGAGTTCCACGCCTTCAACTCCATAGAAACGCAGCTTAGCTATGAGAATATCGTGATCCACTGTTTCAAAGGCTTTCTTTAAGTCGATGAAAGTGACTCCAGAAAAGAGTCCCTTGTCGAAACTTAGATACCAATCATTGGTACACTTCAGTAAGCATGTCAATACGGAGTGAAATAGCCTGAAACCCGACTGGTCTGAGTAGAAAAATTCATTCTCAGTAAAATAATTATATACCTGATCGAAGACTATCTTTTCAAATAATCGTGAGACTACAGGAAGCACAGAAATAGGTCTATAGTTAGATCTATCTTCGGTGGAGCCGTCTTTGTAGATAGGAGAGACCCTCGCAATCTTCCTGTTTCCTGGAAAGCAACCTTGTGAAATGGACGTATTGAATATACTACATAATGATGGTGCAAGAACAGGCATCGCAATTTTGAGAAATGAATTTGATATACCATCAATGCCAGAACTTTGAGATGTTTTAAACTTATTCATTATTATGCTTAGTTCGTCAGGGCGAATCATATGGAAGTGAAAGCGCGTATGGTCTTCGTTTATTGAATAATCACCATTGAGAAGTGGGTTTTCTATGTTTGGTATCTTCGAACTAAGTTTGCTACCAATGTTGCAAAAATAGTCATTCATAGAATCTGCGATTTCACTGCTATTTGTCAGGCAGGCCTCATCCACCACTAGTGAAGAAATGTTGGTCGTTTTAGACCTTTTATTAATTAGTTTGTTAATGGTGTTCCAAGTTTCTTTCATGTTGCCCTGACAATCGGCAATTTTTTGTGAAAAGTATGCCTTTTTCAGTTTGGTATTTAAGCTATTAACCCTGTTTCTGATACGTCGGTATGCTTGCATTAACAAAGCAGACCCATGTTTTACAGCAGATTTCTTAAGTTTGTCTCTTGACCTCATAGTGGCTTTTAGCTCAGAGGTAAGCCATGGGCAATATCTATCAGAAACCCTGCGTTGCCGCATGGGCGCATGCTTTTCAATTATAAGCGAGAGCAAATTTGTCCAGTTCTCCACAGCTGAGTCAAGATCAGCACTTCTCTGAATAATGAGATTCCAATCTACAGAGGAGATGTCAGCAAGGAAGCTAGTTTCATCAAAATTTTTCATCTGACGGGTGGTAATTTTCTTATGTTGCTTTGTCAATGCTCCACGAAACTTCCGAACACAATAAACCATATAGTGATCACTCATGGCAATTTTTAGAACGCCGTAATCAACAATATTCCTCGGATCACTAACTGCCACGTGGTCAATTAAGGTAGACGTATGAAGAGTAACCCTAGTAGGCTCCTTAATTAGCTGTTTTAGGCCATACGCTTCATACAAATCAATCATATGCTTACACATACCACTGCTAGTGTTAGCATCAGCAGTACCCGTTGAACCAAACGCCGGTGCAAGATCGCTATTAGGAGACTGAAGGACTTCTTGGTGCAACAGATTACAATTGGTGTCACCAATTAGATATATCTCCTTATTTTCATTCTCAAGGTACTGAAGAACTTTTTCAAGCTTATCGAAAGTTAAGATGGGGTCACTTGGTGGTCGATACCAGGCAATGATTATAAAAGGGGAAGCTTTCACTGGTTTGATTTCTATGCAAACCAACTCAAGGGCATCAAGGGGTATATCTTTCCTTCGAGCGTAATTTATACTGCTTTTTACATAGATTGCAACTCCACCTCCTCTATTGTTTCGATCCTCCCTTTCTATCTTATAGCCATTGATATTCAATAGATTATTCCCCATTTTTCTTTCGACTTTCGTTTCGTTTAAGGCAAGAACATGAATCCCCTTTTCATTGATAAATGAGGAAACCTCGTCTTTATGCAAAGGTAAGCTATTAATGTTGAGAGATGCAATGACCATCCCTTTGGCAAAACCCAGCGTTTTGGGAGATACATTTTGTGGAGTAGGAGGAGGAATCTGGACGCTATGAATGTTGGTACATCCATCCTGATCCACCCCTATGTATGTATCAGCTCTATTCAATTGGGTAATGCTGATGTCGCTAGCCGTAATCGGCTGATTATTTTTGGCCACAGTTCAATAATTACTGATAAATTTTAGAAAGTTTCTAGCGAATACTGAGTTCCCTTTCTGATTCAGGTGTAGTTTTTTAGTACTGAGGCATTCACCACCAATATTTGAGTTGGACATCACTTTGATACTGAATTTCTCACAAACCTCATCAATGACTTTGTTTAGATTCTTGACTTTCTTAGGCATTCCAGGCTTGTCTTGTCTTGTGATAACGGATGACATAACGATTTCAGTCTCAGGTGACACATCTCTAGCTGCTTCAAAGATTTCTGTGAGAGACTCGGCAGTGTTTACATTATCATCTGTTAAATCATTGGTACCAGTATGAATAATTATCAAATCTGGTTTTCTTCGAACTATGGGCTTGATAAAATCTTTCACATCCAAGGTTGTTGCACCACCGTGGCGCTTGATTTGAACGTGGTGGTGTTTGTTTAAACCATTCTCCTGGATATTGTTAACCATCGAATCTCCGATGATGACAATTCGCTTTTTTTCAGTGGAGCCACTGCCTTTCGATTTTTCATCACATTCCGTTGTTTGAACTTGTTGTTTACTTGAAGATACAGAAGCGCTATTGCTTCCAGTTTTAGTTGTCTTGGGGCCCATTGTTTCAACATTTAGTGTCCTTTTGTTCAGTTCAATTGACTTTTGTGATAGCCGTTTGTGAAAATTGTCTCGTGAATTGTCTCTTTTGTAATCAGCAACAGTGGCAGGTACCTGCAGCTCCTCCGCATGACAATTAGGAAAAAGCCTAGCCTGATCAGGAAAAATGGCTCTATCGAAGCGATCTTCCAACAATTTGTCGATTGTCTTTTGCTTAGAATCTAGCTGTTTCTCTAAAGAAACAATACGATGCTCAAGGCTTCGAATGAAGGCACGCTCATAATCGGGAGAGCTGCTTTTTTCAGGTGTGTTTCGGCTGGCAACCTTTGCTTTCAAATCAAGAACTTCACCATGAATAAACTTTTTAAAACTTTCAAGATCATCCCATTTCGCTTTCTCACCATTATCAATTATATCATTTGGCTGTGTGTACCAGAATCACCAGGCATGATCTCATCTGTTTTTGACTGTGAAGAAGAGCTATCAATTTCACCTGATTCGGCAACCCACAGAGACTCCTCACCATTACTGGGACGGTTTTCAATTAGGCCATTTTCGATCATGCTTGTTAAAACTTCCAATGCTTCTTTCTGCATTCGTTTTAAGATGACTTCAGTGTCTGGCCTCTTCTTGCTTTGACGAATTTGATTTATTGATGATACGATTTGATTGCCAATTATGACGTCATCAGCAAAAATACCGCTTTTTGGTGGTCACAAATGAAATCAGAACCATCGAAAACCCCAGAATGCATGGAGTTTCTATTCCTGTACGACGCCGTTATCGAAATAAATTTCAGACAATGCCTGCCAAAAGTCTTGGAACACCTCTGCAAATTTTGCCTTGTTTTGCGATTTCCCCCTCTCCCCCTCAGAACAATGTTGTGTTATGTGGTAAAAAAATCGGCATGATAGGACGATACGCGACTCTGCTGGAATGCTGGGACAATAACCTTCGAAATCAACATCGTTTCGGGGGCGAGGGGGTATTTGAACCTGATGGCTATGGTTAGAAATGCGGATTATGAAGAAATGGCCTAAGTGTTCCAAGGACTTTTGGCAGGCATTGTCTGAATTTTATTTTGAGAACGATGATCTAGAAAAAGACAATGTGATGCATCGAAGGGTTTTTGATGGTGCTGATTTCATTGGTCATGACTAAAATTTCATATTCCACATTTGTGACGTCATAATTGACAATTTTCCGTATTTTCATTGATTTTAGTCTGATACTTCGCTCAGAATCATTCAAATAATCAATCTATCCAGCTTGCTGCACTTAAATAGGATATGAATGATAGATTATTAGTTTATGTATCTATCTGTTGAAGAAAACCGCAAAGTTACATCTTTTCTTGGCCTTATAATGGGTGGATTTATCAAACATGAAAACGAGGCTACAACTTATCTTACTGCCCTTTGGTGATCCTGAGTCACTTTCACGGACTTCTCTACTTGCACTATTGGTGACAGGCATGATGAAATATTCTAGTACAGTTAAGAATCGTTAGTGACATTTTTTGCAATGAAATCATTCAAAATTGTTGACAGACACTGGGACAGACACAGATCATAATAATCTAAACGTGACCCTGTTAAACATGGTGAGACAAGCCTTCGGTGTGTCCCTTCGACGTTCACCTGGAGGAATATCTGCAAGGTGATCATTCTTACGACCTTTGTTTGTAATTTCCACGTAACGTTGTCAACAAAAGGCAATTTACATGCTCAGCTGATCATTTCTAATGCCTTTCAATTTAAGCACGTAAAACACTGCAAGTAGACAATAGGAGACGCAACGTTACCAAGTCAAAACAATGACTATAGAATTTACGAAGTGCTTCGACTAAAGAATGCTTGAAAGTCGACAGGTTACAGCCACAGTAAACGATTTTGAAATCGTTCAAACATCCCACAACGTTTGGCAAAGTGGTCCTAACTTACGTGAGAGGTGTACCATGACTGAGGTGTACCAATTCATGTACATTCGAGTTGATTGGACAAAGTAATATGGAGAAAATTGAGAAAGCCTACAGTTAACGATTTTTTCAAAATATGAATTTACACCATATCCAATTTCTTTCTGCATTTATCGTTAACTGTTGGCATTTCCGACGATCCTCCCTCAGTCACGAAAGAACCAGTATAAGTTTTGGTGAATTCTGAAACTATCGATAATGTACAGCGACTGGGCACATAATATTTTATTTTACTTTGTGAATTATGGAGAAAATGGGAATTACTTTTCGTTAACTGATAATTGTAAAGTGTGATTCCATTTGCGAGACGGGAGCCGTCTGTCCTCTGCGGAGCAGTCAGTACAGAAGGAGCCAGGCATGGCATGGCATGCGAACTTTTGTCACTAATAAAAGTGTTCATACTTTCTTCGCTTAAGGTTTCTTGAACACACAACGTGTAATATTGTAAAAGTTGCTTGAAAAACATTTATTTGCTAGCTCTGCGACGAGTTTCTGCCGTTTTTCGTTGTGCTTCCTGGACTTCAAAGTCCGTTCTGCGGCACTGCTTACAAGTCACGTAAAGTAGATTTGATTGCCAATTATGACGTCATCAGCAAAAATACCGCTTTTTGGTGGTCACAAATGAAATCAGAACCATCGAAAACCCCAGAATGCATGGAGTTTCTATTCCTGTACGACGCCGTTATCGAAATAAATTTCAGACAATGCCTGCCAAAAGTCTTGGAACACCTCTGCAAATTTTGCCTTGTTTTGCGATTTCCCCCTCTTTCCCTCAGAACAATGTTGTGTTATGTGGTAAAAAAATCGGCATGATAGGACGATCCGCGACTCTGCTGGAATGCTGGGACAATAACCTTCGAAATCAACATCGTTTCGGGGGCGAGGGGGTATTTGAACCTGATGGCTATGGTTAGAAATGCGGATTATGAAGAAATGGCCTAAGTGTTCCAAGGACTTTTGGCAGGCATTGTCTGAATTTTATTTTGAGAACGATGATTTAGAAAAAGACAATGTGATGCATCGAAGGGTTTTTGATGGTGCTGATTTCATTGGTCATGACTAAAATTTCATATTCCACATTTGTGACGTCATAATTGACAATTTTCCGTATTTTCATTGATTTTAGTCTGATACTTCGCTCAGAATCATTCAAATAATCAATCTATCCAGCTTGCTGCACTTAAATAGGATATGAATGATAGATTATTAGTTTATGTATCTATCTGTTGAAGAAAACCCCAGAATGCATGGAGTTTCTATTCCTGTACGACGCCGTTATCGAAATAAATTTCAGACAATGCCTGCCAAAAGTCTTGGAACACCTCTGCAAATTTTGCCTTGTTTTGCGATTTCCCCCTCTTTCCCTCAGAACAATGTTGTGTTATGTGGTAAAAAAATCGGCATGATAGGACGATCCGCGACTCTGCTGGAATGCTGGGACAATAACCTTCGAAATCAACATTGTTTCGGGGGCGAGGGGGTATTTGAACCTGATGGCTATGGTTAGCAATGCGGATTATGAAGAAATGGCCTAAGTGTTCCAAGGACTTTCGGCAGGCATTGTTGTTCACACCAGTGAGATAAGAATAATCTCACTCAGTGAGATAAAATTTGTCAGTGAGAATACTTCAAACCGGAAAAACATTGAAATAGATCACTAGCATTCACACCAGTGAGATTAGGGAATCCCACTCAGTATCTAGCTCCGTTTCATTTCTCTTTGAGATGGATAGTGATTCAGAGGACCATTTTGAAGTTGCATCCCTTGCTTTTAGACCTCGTGTTAGGAATCAGAATCAAAGAGTATGAGTACGAGCTACCGCATTTGCTTTTTTCCCCATCGCTTGATGTATGGCTTTGCTTCCACCACGTTTGATTGACCTTCCATGGCTTCACAAAAAAATTTTCCTCGCGCATAAAAGTGGAAAAGTGATCTTTCAGGGACTCGAGAACGAGAAAACGGGGAAAACTGCCATTGTCAAAAACAAATTGGTTGCAAAAATATCACCCTGAGTCCCGTTGACGTCAGGCCAATTAGCGGTTTCCTTTGCATTTCTTTGTTCAGTGAGAAAGTCAGTGAGATAAATATCAAAACGTTTTGATATCATTCTCCCTGATTTTCTCACTGAAAATTGGCCAGTGAGAAAATGATTTTGCGTTCACATCAGTGAGATAAGACATTATCTTACTGAATAGTCAGTCAGAATATTTTAATCTCACTGGTGTGAACCAGGCTTAACCCTAATCCATATGGGCTTCTTTCGAGCTACCATTTATGGGGGGGGGGGGGGTTCTTTCCACCCCCCTATGAAAACTGCCTTAGACTCATCAGAATTCAATACAACTTGGCACAGTTACAGATCAAGTCATTTCTAGCTTGTAGCAAAATTTGGGTGTGGCTGCCACACCTTATGACGTCACAGTGACGTCATGAAGCTCAAAATCAGTGAAAATTGGGCTTCCAAGTTAAATTTGAATTTAAAGAGGGTTTGGCATGAACACTTTGCAGTTTTTGGTCTACGTTAGCCACAAATTTGATGTGAAAATATAATTTCATGGAAATTTATGATTTTAGGGGGATATTTTGGCAGAAATTAGCCAATTTGTATGACGTCATTTGTGCAATTAATTTGTTCTCGGTAAAAATAGACAAAAAGAAGCTGCAAAGTGGTGATACCCCATTACAAACGTATCATTGAAGTCTCCTCAATTGAAAAATTTCGAAAAAATTCAAAAATTTGCTAATTAGCCCAAAATGGTGGCCATTATGACGTCATCATCAAAAAAATGCTGACGTCATCAAATTCCAGAAATTCCGGTATCAAATTAAAGCTCTTCGTTTACTGATTCATTTGGTATATAATACCTCATAATATGATCAAACATTTCCATTGAAATCATCAAAAACAATGATTTGTTTGCTACCTGCTTCCAAATATGGGCATGTCACGTGACCTGTGAGTTCTATTGTTTGAAAATTTCTTGGTCAAAATTTGGTAAATAGATAATTAGTAAAAGTCAGGTAGGTTTGGGGGACATAGTTGATGTCTTTGACAAACACGGCAAGAAAAACCTCGAGGGGGGGGGGTGGAAAACATGTGGATTAGGGTTAAGAGGCTGATTACATCAGCAGGGCTGGCCTTCCCAACAGGAGTGCCTCGGTAAGCCGGGATAAAATGTTAAGTGTGATTCTATGGAGAATTTCACCCCAAGGCTGCAAAGTAATTAAGGTGGAAAAGTCAAATTATTGGGAATATGGCTGCTTGGTGCATGCTCATTTAAAAATTTTGGGAAGCCAGCCAAGTTTCCAGCTCTTCAAAGAAATTACGGGAGAAAATCCAGGGCAAGCTCTCTTATGAATGAGTCGGATCCCAACTGCCAGGGCTGGCTCACTGTATAATGTGATCGTCTTTCAGAATTAGCAAATTTCTCCTGCTTACAATGGATCTCGCTTAACATCGTCCACTTAGGACAACGAAGCCAGCCCAGCTCATGTGATCAGGCCGTATGTAAGATATTTCCATCTTTTTCTGATAAGAGCACGAATGTTTAATGACGAGGGGGTTAGATTTGTCTTTTTTTGGAACTGCCTTTCAAGGTCAAACATGCTATTCTAAGTGTTGTATTCAGGCAAACAAATGTTTGCCAAGATTCCGCTGGCAAAGGCGTCTGATGCCGAGGTGAAACATCAGCTGGTACTTATAATCAATTTCTAATCAAAATATTGTCGCCCCTTCTTTTTCGCCTTGTTTTGCGGTGTTCCTGTCTTTGAACAACGAGATTTATCTCACTTGGACAGAGTAGAAACTGCGTAAAATGACGTCATCGACCAATCTGAGATAAGGAAGTGTTTGGACAGATAAGCTTTTTGAAATGATAAATCAAGAGTTCAAGGCCCTAGGAAGAAAATATCAAGTGTTGCCTGATTTTGGGATCTGTTGCCGGGAGCAAAGGGGGCTCAAAGTTACGAGTTTTTGCGCATGCGTGCACAGTTTCTGCTCTGTCTCTCACTTGCCATACTATCTATATTAATATTTTATGAAGCAAATTTTGTTGCACGTAAAACTCGAGCACCGTAGAACCAATCCTCGCGAAACTTTTCAGATATCTTCGTCTTCACTGTACCTAACGCAATAGAGATTTGGTTTTTCAAATTCACCCTAAAGGCGGGGTAATGGGGCAAAGCGGCAAAGTCAAAGGATCGATGGACTCCAATTACGAATTGGAGGCTACAGAAAGCGAGGAAAGTGAGGAACGGGATGACAGGACCTGCTGGAATCAGTCAAAATTGTTGATCAATTGAACACTGCAGAACTAATGCTCACCAAACTTCCTAAATATATCTTTGTATTCCCGCTAGATACTTCAATAAAAATTCTATTTCTTATATTTTCGCCATAAGGAGGGGGAAAGGGCCAGATAAGGCCTGAGGTTTCTCAACTACAAGGGATTTCCACTGCAAAGAGAGAGAAAACATAGACTTTATTTCTATTGTTCTTTGCTTTCCTCTTTGATCCGAAACACTTTGTTGCGTTGAATGGCCAGGAAACTGACTCATTCATTGCAAAAAATCAACGATCTGTTTCGTCACTAATTTGGATAAGCTGGATTTGGCTGGTGGAAATCCCACAGCAATTTCTTACTTCCAAATTAAAAGGCTCAATTTAACTTTTCCAGCACCAAATTTCTTATTTCTTTGGTCATCTTTGAATTGACCACTTCACTTTCTTATAGAATTCCCGTTCTAAAGATACGTTCATTTATTCAGCTGAATAAGGATTTGCCCGGGTTGTAGTCCTACCATAAAGGTCTGTTTTTATTTCAAAAGAAGGGGAATGACTTCTCATTGATTTCCTATTTCCACACATAAGTCTCAATTGCATTTTGAGTGGGCACTGGATGTTTCAGGGTTAATTCCTTAGAACTGTTTTTCCAATTTAACAAAGAGGCATAGGCCTATGGGTACAAGAATTTTTGGTAAGAAAATGAGACATTGAGCCTGCACTGAAAGTTTCTTTAACTTATCAGATTTCCAAGGTCTCTTTGTATGAAATTCTGGCTCATTAACTTGGTCTTACATTACAGTTCTGATGTGTATAGGTAGGCTACTGAAAATGGATGCAGGATTCACAGCTATACCAGAAAGGTGGGTTTTGGCAACTGTCAGATGATACTCTCCACATACATTAAGTCCTGACGTAAGCCCCCTTTGGGCCAATTTCGCTAAAAATTTGGGGTGATGGCTTATTCGAGGGAGAGGGGCTGATCTAGCAGCAGCCAAAACCAGCACTACGTGTTATCTTTTTTATGAGAAACTTAGAATCTGGGCCAGTACTGAAAGTTTCTTAGTTTCTTAAATGTTTCATAGCAGTCTTCGTATTCAATTCCTGTTCCCTCATGAACATTTCAAAACAATGTTTTTTGAAGCATTTCCAGTGTTTGGATACTATAATCAAGTACCTTCTGAGGAATATTAGACAGGAAACAAGTGAACGTGAAGTAAACTGTGTTCTGGATTCTTAAGTTATATTTTCCCAGTACTGGAGATTCTCCATTTTTGGTGATCTGAGAATTGAGTTTCTTATAAACAAATTCTTAAACATACATGTACTTTTTCCCTTCACTCGAGGCGGGTCAGTATGCGCTAACAGCAGATATAATAGGAATCATTGTTTTAAAGGCAATACCCAAGCGTGAGTAAGTTGGAAAAAAAAACAAGAAAGTCAGCTAAAGAAGAGAATCAAAAGTATTCACTAAAATAAGAAATAATTTCAACTGACAGTAGTGCTCCCCACGGGGGCTTTCTGGCTGGGGGCATATTAAGAAATACTTTTGGGTGGGGGGGGGGGTTATTCAAGGGGTACCTTTTTAAAGGTGGGGGCTTATTCAAGGACTTACGGGAGGTTTTGCATTACAAAACCTTTCGCATGTTCACTCTGGGAATCCCCGTGTAGGCTACTTCATGATAACATTTCATTTCGTGTTGCAATTGTCATCACAGACAGCTTCATGTTTCCGCAGAAGACACATCAACTAAAGTTAAGAGATGCGGAGACTTGATCTCTGCGGGAGTTGGTCAAGTGATTACTGGTTAAAAATGCCAACAGGCAGCAAATCCCCCAAACAATTACTCGGTGCGATGGCTGCATCACACTGCAGTTGAATAAGGATTTGACCAGGGTGAAATTCCACTCAGAGAGCTGGGCCACCGAGAGACTTTTGAGGCCTGGGGACAAAAATGCGGACTTAGGCCCCTGCAAGGGAAGCCACCATAAATATTTTGATCGCAAATCAAATCAGATTAAATAAAATCATAATCATGCTTTAGCTTTAGGGTTGGTGTGAAGAACTATTTAATACCAAATATTTACAATGTTCTGGACAAGAATGTCTAAAAAATGATATTGCAACTTTCATAACATCATGGCCAGGCTATTTACAAATTCTACAATTACATTTTTCACCCATACAGGTTCTAGGGCTCTATCTTTGTTTTAAACCCATTAGATTCGATTAAAAGGAATTTCAGAACATTTCCTGCACTCAATGTAATGTGTTAAAAATCTTTGATTATGAGGGCCCCTAGACCCTGAGGCCCAGGGGCAAATTGTCCCCTGTCCTCTCTCGGTGGCCCTGTCAAAAAGAACTGCTTTTACCCAGGGTAATTTAAAACATGATGGGGAGGGTTTCAACAGATTTCTTACTTCCACTTTGAAGTGTCGATTGAAACCCCCAGGTGCAAAGGTTCTTATTTCTTAGGTCATCTCATTTCTTCATTTAGGGAAGTAGAAATTCATTTCAGAAAATCATAAGACACTTTGACTAGAATCTAAAATTAGAACAAAAGTATGGAATGAATTGATATGATGGAAAACCAACTTGCAACTCGCAAAATATGAGTAAAACCAACTCACAACTGACAACTCGCAACTCGCAGAATACAATCCCTCCTTGAACAGACAAAAGTAATTTGGACACTTCTTCATTTAGGGAAGTAGACATTCATTTAAGAAAATCATAAGAAACTCTGGCTAGAATCTAAAATTAGAAAAAAAGCATAGAATGAATTGATATGATGGAAAACCAACTCGCAACTCGCAACTCGCAACTCCCAACTCGCAACTCGCAACTCGCAACTCGCAACTCGCAACTCGCAAAATATGAGTAAAAACAAACTCTCAACTGACAACTCGCAACTTGCAGAATGTAATCCCTCTGAAACTGAGTGAAGAAAAACTATTAAAAGAGGAGGACCGAAGGAAATGAAAATGATTCAATTCACAGTGAGTGCAGCATGAGAATAAATATTAAAAACGTTGCGATAGTTAAGTTTCTGAGGTAGGTAACACTTAAAAAACTGCTTCCCAGGGACCGCTTTCTGAGATAGAAGAAGCAAAAGGAGAACAAAGGGGTTCATGAAACTGCCATCGTAGAATATCTACAGAAAAAAATTCACACGACTTTAGTGATTGTAGCACATTTTGCACGCCAAATGTTGCAATTTGAAAGACAGCCAAAGTATGAAATATAAGAATGTACTAATAAAATGAAGGTAAAGAACAACAAAAAATCAGCATGAAAGGTTTATGTCGAGTTTGGAAATGTAGCAAGCACAGCGGGAAGAGGCATGTAAATAGGGAACTGTTTGCATGTAAGTAGGGAACTGTTGCAAACATTGCATTGGTTTTTTACTTAGTATATGCTTCGTAGTATTAGATCCTACTTGAGTTTTCCCTTTAAGACTTTTCACCCATGGGTTGTAGTGAATTCTTTCACAAAGATCCGAAAAGTTTTTACAACCTTTACTTGGCGGGCGGATGAATTTGATGTGTCAAAAAACTTGGTTGATGCATAACTTTAAATGTCTTTGAATAGGAAAGTATCAACCTTTCCCCTTTCTGGTAAATGTATTTCTACGCTGTAGTGCAATCCTTTAAAACACTGTTTTGTCAGGAACATTGCCTTACAGAAACAACGAGAAAAACGCAGATAATATAATGTCAAGATCCCATTAAGTCCTCTTCCCCAGGAGGCCTATTTCATCTCCAAGGTTACGGAACGAGGCTTGAAATGGAGCGAAATTTTTATAGAAGGACCTCATTTGCTTCTTAACACTAATCGAGCGTGGTATGATTATATGAACATCAAGATCGACATTATCTTAGTTCAATAAATGTTACCCTGGGTACCAGACTTTATCTCTTAGGGAGTCTGGTACCCAAGTTGCAAACATCGGAAACATTGATGACGATTGGTACTTGTTGGCCTGCCCGGGGGGGGGTACTTGGCCTAAGAACATACGGGGAGGTGCCGCTGGAAAATCTAAAAAGCTACCCTGTCCCGGAGTCAAATTTTTGAAAAGATACCCTGTCCCGGAGTCATATTTTCTTAAACAATACCCTGTCCTTTGGTTTCTTCAGACAAAATTGTGCTCTGCAAGGAAAGTTGTACAAAATCCATCGAAAAATGAGGGAATATTGCCTTCCAAGTGATTTGAATCACATTCGCAGAGTGCAAATGGCCTAAAACGACCTTTCGGAGTACAAAATGACAAATATGGACCTGCCATGGAGCCGATTTTTACAAAATGATACCCTGTCCCGGAGTAGGAATCCTGAAAATGATACCCTGTTCAGCGGCACGTCCCCGTACAGAAAAATATACAAGTACCCCCCCCTCAGGGATGGTTGATAGCCTGCTGTGTTTCATATGAGTTGAAGGAATGAATAAAATGGGCATACCTATAAGTATGCCTTGAAAGGATGGGGTTTAATAGGCAAGGAACGTTATAGAGCAGGACTGAGCAGAGTTTTCCATTCCCTTCGTAATCGTTACGAAAGCAAAGTACGACGGCGGGCCGGCGCGGCACCGCAGGCGACGCGCGGCAAGCCTAGTGTATGCACTATTATTTGTGGTGACCACAGTGCTGTCATTTGACAGAACAATGAGGTCTCCAAGACCATTCAACTGAAAACAAGCAAACAGACAAAGAAACAAACAAATAAACAGAATTTTGCATACAAATATTATACTGTTTCACCGCATTGATTGCACAAACCTTCATATAGAATTATGCAGCTCCTTATCTCAACGGGTATCCCATTGCAGTTACGGAATAATGGTATCTTCCCACCATACTCGCATCGCCTCTCTCTTTTGCTGATGCCGATAGAATTTGGATTTCCTGAAGAACTTCTATTGTTAGATGCACAGTCACTCCAAGATGACCAGGGGCTCCATGACCATTGCACTGAAATGACAAGGTTACAGATTTTACATTTGAAAGTTAAAATGGTTAAAATGAGCAGACAAGCTCCAAGACATTGCAAGCCACACAAAACAGAGAGACATTGGTTCCACGTCTCGTTTCTTCAGAAAGTTCCTCTGTTACCCCCGAGGAAATGACCCCTTCACTCCAAGGAATGCCTTTGTCTTTGCGTTATCAAACTCAAAGTACAGCTCTCGTCGAAATTTTCTTAACTTATTTGAACGAATAAAAACGATCTTTCAAACAAATGGGGGGGGGAGGCTTGGCCATCAATAGACCTTCTCGCAATTGAGAGGAAAGGACTGAGGAGAGCGCGGCCGATTCTGACAGCCTTGGCAACAATATGAAATCAGATGAATCGCTTCCTTTCGGCTCGCTCGTACCTCCCTGTAAACTTGAGTCATATTCGATTTACTGGCGCCTTTTCAGAGTCGCATTATACTTGTTTGATCTTGAAAGTGCTTTCTCTGGATATATAGCCATGTGGTCATGTTGGTGAGTGTATTTTGAGTCACTGTTTGTGGGTATTCATCATCGGCTATGAAGCGGCACGTCTTAGGCTCAAGCGATTCAATAGGCCTAGGCCTAACTTCAAACTTGATTGAATGCATGCAATAAAGGGCTATAAAGTGGCTCAAAATACACTGAAAAATGGGCAGAGGGATGGCAAGACGCCTAAATTATCCAGAGAGAACACATACCACGCGAAACAAGTACCATGCAACTCTTGAAAGGTGCAAATAAATCGACAATACCTCGATTTTGCAGGGAGATGCGACCGAGATGCAGCCGGAGGCTTATTACAGAAACAGAGGGGATTCCCCTGATTTCCTACTGTTGCCAAGACTATCAGAATGGGTCACGTTCTCCTCAGTACCTTTCTCCAAATTGCACAAAAGGTCTATTCCCTAGGAGATGCTGCTGGATATTTCCTGTAGACACCTAAAGACTCAGCAATACCAAACATGATTGAGATTATAAATTTTGCAAGAGTTTCGATCTACGAGATTGTAGCCTACGAGTTGGCCGATTATTAGAAAAGGACTTGGAATAATTGACCTACACGTATACTAGGACATAGTGATTTGCTAACTCAGCTCACGACAACGGTCTTTGGTGCAAGATGTGGTCAGGATGGAGCTAGAACCTAGTCCGTCTGAGCTATTCTGGCTGGAAAGTCTAAAAGCTGAATCATTGCGGCACACGATTGCATGTATTGCAAGAAAATCTTTTGCCGAATAACTTCTGGTCGAAGTGTGGTCTACTATTTGCGCTGAGTTGAATTACGAATTACCTCATGAAAAAGAAAGATTCTAGACAGTGTAACCTCTCAAATTGGGAAAATTTTACAGCAACGACACGTTCTGAAAGGGACGGAACTTTTCACCTGTCGGCTTGAAGCCACTTAATCTCAAGATCTGATTGTAACCACGTCCTTTTTTTCTGAATGAGTCGTGCGCTTCAAGAGAGAAAAAATCCCATGAACATCGGCTGGACATGTCTGTTGACATTGAGTTAATTGTTTAACATCAAACCTAGCTTTTGAGAATGATTTTTTAGACTTCCATTTAATGGTTATCAAGTAATCTCCAGTAGAAATCCTAATGCTCAGTCCTATCTAATTTAGTCTCTGCAATATGTTTATATGATTACTGTCATTTTATCACAATAGTGCAATACAAGTCTTTCTTTCTCTCTCTTGCCAGCACCAGACACCAGACGTTGAACATGCAACCACTATGACGAAACGTCAGGATGCAGGACAGTGAAGAAAGAGGAAGAAAGTGGGAATAGAGACTTGTAGGATTAGGAAATAATAATGAGGCTGCAACAGAAAGAAATGATAGTCTTAATGTTCATTATGCTACGACATGTATCATTACTTGATTGATTTTCTGGCCCCATGATACTCGCATTGCCTCTGTCTTTGTCTAAAGCTTGTCAAATTTCCAATGCCAGTAGAATTTATTCCGTTTGATGACCACTCGCCCCAAAATGACCATAAACCCCATGACCACTGCACTGTCATAACAGGTGCCGTCTGGGTGCAATACGTCTCAAGGCGGTTTTACAGACCGCTGCGGGCTACTGTGCAGCACAATTCCAAACAATAGTGTGTGTGCCATGCGCAGAGTCGCAAAGCTGGACTTCACATTTTGTTCCTGAATTTTCAGGCATTTGTTTTCGAAACCATAGAAATCGATAGAAATGAAAACAATTACCAAGATTCATTTCAGAGGATTGCTGTTCATGCAAATGATTCATGCAAACAAAAGTGTTTTCTCTTTTCTGCTGTACATCACACACGGAAGTAAGGGAACATCTATATATATAAGCGATGAAGAGTTTTGTTACGCACATTCCTGTTTGTGACACTTTCCCGCACGCAGCTCCTCACGCCTACTGCTTACCTCCAAAAATTTCAGAAAAACGATGAAAAATAGCTGACGATAAAGGCTTGCCTGGGGTCCAATACCTTTCTTCGTACAGTGTCTTTGGGTAATGTAAGAAGGGGTTTTGTAGCCAAATTTTAGCAATTCAGTTCAACAATAGGCCTTAACCTTCGACCTTTCTTTGTGGGTGCTGATGGCAGCCATAGAAATTTGATGGCAGCGTTCAATCTGAGCTAAAAACAAGTTTTGCAGCTGCTTTTGCCAAACACCAAGGGAGTAAAAGCTTGCAAATAGTTGATATTATGTTAGCTGCAGTATCTATCTCACTCGTGGCACAGTATTTTGATGCTCAGGTTGGATATAACGAAGTTATTGCCCTATTTTGCACAGGCTCTCCTCTTGGTTTTGTCGCATTACTACAAATTCAGAGTTTGCTCTTGTAGTTTTTTAGGTCTTCTGCTTATGAATTTACTGATTACAACATATAGATTCTTTACTAAATTCTTAGTGAAGATTTAGCTCAAGTTACAAAGTGATTACTCTTGAAAATGATTTTTGACGATTTTAAAGGCCATACGCATAGCCTAAGTTTCTCAACTTCGGCCAAAATGGCATACCGTAAAAATCAGACCTGTGACCCTAGAAACACATAGTCATCATTTCCAAATGCTAACGGGATGACTGGCTCAAGGCCACAACCAAAATCCTGTTTACCCGTATAAAGGATCTTTGATTGCAAGCATAAAGCTTGATTGTTCTTTGACCAAGCTACGCTACCAAAGTAGAGTATGATTAAAGTATGTTATGCAATATTTTCCAGATTTCCTGGACTTGCCCAAGTCGTCCTGGAGGAAAGGAAGAGTGTGTTCGCTTTCTTTCTTCTATGACGACTTAGGCAAGTCCACAGAATTCTAAATATAAATTTATCACAGCAAGGGAGAGTCCTCGGTTATTGCAAAAGGGGTGACTTGGAAGTAACCTCAATAACAGTTCAACAATTCACTCACCGCTGAGGCCAAGCTAAGTAACATAACTGAGGTGTGCAGAGTCCGAATTTGGCAAAACAAGTGGCATCTGATGACGAAATAGTTATTTCTTGGGTTCTACTGTTGGATGAAAATAATGCAATCCAGTAACTGCCTTTGCTACTCCCCTGATTCATCGCTTTTCCATGACTTCAAACTTATGTAGATGTCCATAGATAATAATGCAAGACAAGCAAAGTCTGCTTTAACGTCGATGACCATGTTATGTTACCAGGTCTGGTCTGAAAGTATTGGTTATCGGTCCTAGGTCTATTTTTCAACGAGTTAGTAAATGACTTCATAACTAATTCCTTTCTAGCATTATCATCTTTTGTAACACGTTGTTTACAAACCCTGAACGAGAACTCAGCACAAAAAGGTCACATAATGGACCGATTTTCTCCTGTAAGATCATTTCTAAGGTCTTTTTAGTTGTATCATGCGTGCAGCCGTTAGCTTGCCAACTCGCAATACTGAAAATCAGCCCCAGCACGTTTGCACAAAAGAATGAGAAGTTCTTTTGACCGGACCCGAGGACTCTGCGACCCGGGACTTACAACCCAAGATCGTACGACAATACGACCCCAGGTCCATGTTTGATGTATTTGGTTAAAAAGACTTTGTTATGATGTATTAATACTTCCATTGTCTTCAATGTCAACAGAGGTGCTCATGAACGTCTGGGGATCTGGATAAGAAATGTTTGCATTTAAGATATAACTTCCTTACTTCTTGTTATTTTAATGAAGAAATTAGAAAGGCTAGAAAGACTGAAGTAACCCTAACAGTCCAAATGCTTTATAGCCCTCTTCTGAGTCTGTTATTTTCATGGCCTTTGAACTCAAACATGGAAAATTTGCTTTCTCTGATTTGAATCATGCAAAGAAGTTAATATTTGTGGATATTCAACATAGATATTCATCGATTTTATTAGCATTAAGAGGGGCCGGTTTTGTTTGCAACAACTGGCTTTCGAATTTCTTGCTTCGAATATCGTTCTTAGCTCAGTACGAATACACGGAATTCTACGTGACAATGAAAACTTTGACACGTACTGATGTCTTGCATGGTCACTAAACCATCGGTGGTGAAAAAATGTTGTAAGCTAGATGTATCAAACTTTGGCCCGGGGTGGTATGGTTGAATGTTCGTCTTGGGTCGTAGGGTCCAGTGTCATAAGATCCGGGGTAGTGCAGTCGTACGGTCCGATTACAAGGACATATTCCTTGCCACTGAATCCTCCATTTGAGGTTTAAGTTAACGTATGGGAACCAACAAGACATTCTATATTTCAATAAAATCGAAGTTTGTTCATGTGAGAAGCTGAATTCCAGCATACCATAGTATTTTCTCACAGAACACCTTATTTTTAATTTCTTGCATATCAATGCACCTATCTATTTATAAATGTACAGTTGTACACGAATGTTTCTTTCATAAAAAACTGCTTATAAGAAACCCCATTCTTAGATCATCAGAAATTAAGAATCTCCAGTGCAAAGAAATATAACTTAGAAGCTATTCATTTCATTCAAGGAAAGCCTTGACACAGTTTTACTTATTTTCGCTTATTTATCCTGCATCATACTATGCAGGTAACAAGTATTCCTACTGCCTTCGTAGTTTCCTGTATTACTGCGAGGGCACTTGTTGTGAACGTACGGTCTGTACGGTCGATCCGACAGAAGAGAGAGTAACTTAATCTCATAGATGAATCGCTTAAGCTATATACAATGATTAGATTGATTAACTGGTCTGCTAAACATATATATACATGACACTGTTGAAACTTAACTTGTGTGAACACTTGAATACATGATCGCTTGATCTCTCACTCGAAAAAAAGTCCCTAACACATACAGGGTTGGTAGATCCCCGGACTGCCCCGAAGCCAAACCGAGATCAGAAAAAAGCCAGAAAAAGCCAAACCTTTCAAAACAATGGATCTATTGTTGCATCACCTATTGTTCTATTGTTATTTTAAACAATGGATACTTCCATTCAATTGTTTTCAAATCCTATGTTATGTAGCTCCGGCTGAAACCCCTTTGTCTTTGATGTTGTCTTGCAAAGAAAATGCCCTAGATTGTGATTGTTCCACAACATTTTAGGCTTTGAGCTCAAATCAAATTAGAAATTTAGTTAAGTTTGAAGTGGATTGAATGAAAATTGACTAGAATCTCCATAAAAGCCAAAATTAAGCCAAAAAGCCAAACTTAATTTTTGAAGCCAACAAGAAGAGAAAAAAGCCAAATTTCCAAAATTTGGCTTAAAAAAAGCCAAGTCACCAACCCTGCACATTCAACGACCACAAACATGAACCCACCTTAACAGTTGGACATGAATCACATGACAACATTATCCAATGAAATGAATGAGTACAGGACGATACATAAATCATAAACCACACACAAACACAACATTTCCTCCCCCCTAAAAGAACATTTAATACCAAGATCAAATCTTAAAATACTAAGTAAATATGGAAAATCAATAAACAATCAATTTTTAACACAAATTTTCTTGACACAAATGGTCCATTTTTCTTCAAAACAGGAATAACGCAGGCACCATATGGCGACTTAGATTCACGAATGAAACCTTTTTGCAAAAGATCATCGATCACATCTTTTACAGCTCCTCTTTGACTGTACGCTATGCGTCGCGGATTCTCTTATACCGGCACGTCATCTTTCAAATCAATAGAGTGTTTCACAGGCACATTTGCAGGGTAGGTCTCGGGTATGTTTTCCATTCTCTGCTTGTAGCTGTTTACGATTTCGTGCAGTTTTTCTTCAAAGCTATTTGTAGCATCAGCAGACATGTTTGACAGCTGCGTGGTCGATGCATTTGCTGTGTTCTCTAGGTCAACAGAGATCACGTCAATCACCCTTTCGGCATCCAACTCTGTCAAGTTACCAAGACATTCACCTTTCCTCAGCTTAATTGCTGAATCAGAGGTGTTGAAAACTGGTATTGCAACTGTTCGTTGTTCTGCATGCATCCGGATGTCGGCAAACTCGAGACTATTTTCGTTAGAATTTCCTTCAAAAAGAAATTGCTTATCTTCATTGCGACTTAGTCCCTTTACTTTTCCTTTAATCCATGCTACTTCGTTCTCGGGTACAATTGTAACTTTGGCAACTTGAATAAAAGCACAGGGCGTAGAGCTTTTCTCTTCCATATAGGGCATTGCAATGGGGGCTTTGTTTTCTCTTGGGATAAATTTGATAACATGCTCATCGTGATCTCTGGTGGCTCCTTTAAATCTGCGCTCTGTGTGAATCCCGAAAATGCATGTGTTGATCTTCGTTGACACAAGCAACGGCTCATACTCCAAAACATATACAGACTTGTCTGGTCGGCTGAAACTCAATGACATATGGCAGACTCCATCAAATTCAAATCTTCTGCCTGAGATTCCCATTCCAACTTTATTCACCGCACTCAATGGAGGTTTGTTTGGTAGTTGATCGTAAATATTCTTTGGTATCATTGAGTATTGACTTCCTGGGTCATAAAGGAAGTCTAGTTTCGAACCCCCAACATTTATGTCCAAATAAATTCTTGGTGAAGATTGTAAGGCAACAAAATCCACGCTGTTGACGCTGTTCTTTGCTCCAGTTTCCCAAGAAGATGTTGAAACTTCACCTTGATTGTTGCTATTTCTGCAGTGCTTCGCAATATGTCCAAATTTAGAGCAAAGGTAACATTTCTTAAATTGAATTGTATTGAGAAAAAGCCACGATGGCAGGCTGTGCGTCGGATCTTCCTTGAACGTAAGATGCTTGCAGCGAAGAGCGAGTGAAAATGTTTGAAGGCAGGAACACCACAATACAACGCGTAAGGAATGACAACTATTGTTTGGATTAAATATTGATTATACGAGAGCTGATATTTCGCCTCGGCATACGAGGCTTCCTCAGAGCTAAACTAACGTTATCACAAATGTACAATAATTTGAATAAATGTAAACTATAACATGATTGGCTGAGTAGTGCTACATCGCAGGGGTGAATGTAGGTGGATATGGGGGATGAGTATGTGTAGCGCAAACATGATGATGTGGAGGAGGAAAGTAACGTGATGATAATACGAAGAGTAATGGTTATGTGATAGAATACAGAATTATAAGATAAGTAGAGGATATATATATTTTTTATATTATTAATATATTGTGATTGTTAGTGGTGAGTTACAACTAGTGGTATTTTTGTTATCGGTCGGTAGTCCTGTTCATGCCGTTCGGTGTGAGAGTGTTAGCCAAGCCAATGAAGTATTGTTCTTTGGCTCGCCTAACGCTCTCGCGTTCGTTGTGGATTTGTAGTAGTGGCAATATCTGTAGGTCATTAACAGAGTGTCCGGGTTTACAGAAGTGTTCTGCAACCCCGGATTTGTCAGTTTTTCTGTTAATGATGTCTCTGCGGTGTTCGTTAAGTCTGTTTCGTAGTCGTCTTCCTGTTTGTCCGATGTATTGGCAGTTGTCGTTTCCATTTTGTGTGCATGTTTTACATTGTATGGCGTAGATGACGTTAGTCAAGTTGCAGTCTAGTCGCTGTTTTATGGTAAACGTTTTGTTGGTGTTCGTAAAAGTGACTGTGTCGTTCCCGTCCAGTATGTGTGAGCATGTGTTGCAGTGGCGTCGTGAGTTACATTTGTATGACCCCCGTGGAGAACTGGTCGCGTCACTTTTTAATTTGGCGCGAACCAAATGATCCCGGAGGTTTTTGGGTCTACGGTAGCTGAGTATGGGTGGTTGGGGGAAAGCCTCCTTGCAAGTTTCAGTGTCTTGTAGGATGTGGTAGTGTTGTTTGAGTATGGATGTGATTTGTGGTAGGCAGGGGTTGTAGGTTACCACAAACGGTGTTCTGTTATTGTGTCGTTTCTGTTTCGTTTTGAGGCTGTCTTGTCTGGTGGTAGTGGAGGCTTTCCGTATTTCGTTGCGTACGTGTTTCCGTTTGTATCCTCTGCTCGTAAGGTAAGTCAGTAGTTCGTTGGTGCGTTTCTTGAAAGTCGTGTCGTTGGAACAGATTCGTCGAAGTCGTAATGTTAGACTGTAGGGTATGGATTGTTTGGTATGTCTAGGGTGTGCGGAGGAGCTGAGGAGGTACTGGTGCGTGTCTGTCGGTAGAATCTGGAGCATCTTGGATCTTTAGGAAGGAGGTAACTGTACGTGTCTTTGTCTATGTCTTCGTTTTGTTTCATTTGTTCCAAGTATCGTGTGACGGTCCTAGTAACTTTGTTGGTGATTTCATTGTCGTGTTTTTCGTAGAATTTGGTGTCAGTAAGTTGTCGGTTGCATTCGACGATGATGCTCCAGATGCTCGAATGCAACCGACAACTTACTGACACCAAATTCTACGAAAAACACGACAATGACATCACCAACAAAGTTACTAGGACCGTCACACGATACTTGGAACAAATGAAACAAAACGAAGACATAGACAAAGACACGTACAGTTACCTCCTTCCTAAAGATCCCAGATGCTCCAGATTCTACATCCTCCCCAAAATCCACAAAAACAGACAGACGCCACCTGGCAGGCCTATTGTCTCAGCTAACGGTCATCCTACTGAACGCATTTCTGAATATGTTAGTAACATTCTCAATCCTCTCGTCTTTAAATTACCTTCCTTCATCAAGGACACTACACACTTCCTCAACAAACTTTCTTCACTTGATAACCTCCCTAACAACTCTCTCCTTGTCTCTCTGGACGTCTCCTCGCTCTATACTAATATCCCTCACTCTGAAGGCATCCAGGCTGCCAGGGAACACCTCAACAAACGTACCACACAGAGACCACCTACAGAAACCATATGCGACCTAATCAACATCATCTTACAGAACAACAATTTTGAGTTTGACGGACAATTTTCCTTACAGAAACATGGAACTGCCATGGGCACTAGAATGGCTCCCCCGTATGCAAACTTATTTATGGGGTCCCTTGAAGCTACTGCCCTACAAAGCGCACCATATAAGCCTCTCGTATGGTGGCGTTTTATTGACGACATTTTTTTAATTTGGACACACCGACAAGACAAACTCACAGACTTCATCACCACACTTAACCACATACATCCTACCATCAAATTTACCAACGAAACCTCCTCCACATCCATTAACTTCCTTGACGTCACTGTTACACTTAACAACGACAACAGCATCTCCACCGACCTTTACGTCCAACCGACAGACACGCACCAGTACCTCCTCAGCTCCTCCGCACACCCTAGACATACCAAACAATCCATACCCTACAGTCTAACATTACGACTTCGACGAATCTGTTCCAACGACACGACTTTCAAGAAACGCACCAACGAACTACTGACTTACCTTACGAGCAGAGGATACAAACGGAAACACGTACGCAACGAAATACGGAAAGCCTCCACTACCACCAGACAAGACAGCCTCAAAACGAAACAGAAACGACACAATAACAGAACACCGTTTGTGGTAACCTACAACCCCTGCCTACCACAAATCACATCCATACTCAAACAACACTACCACATCCTACAAGACACTGAAACTTGCAAGGAGGCTTTCCCCCAACTACCCATACTCAGCTACCGTAGACCCAAAAACCTCCGGGATCATTTGGTTCGCGCCAAATTAAAAAGTGACGCGACCAGTTCTCCACGGGGGTCATACAAATGTAACTCACGACGCCACTGCAACACATGCTCACACATACTGGACGGGGACGACACAGTCACTTTTACGAACACCAACAAAACGTTTACCATAAAACAGCGACTAGACTGCAACTCGACTAACATCATCTACGCCATACAATGTAAAACATGCACACAAAACGGAAACGACAACTGCCAATACATCAGGAAGACGACTACGAGACAGACTTAACGAACACCGCAGAGACATCATTAACAGAAAAACTGACAAATCCGGGGTTGCAGAACACTTCTGTAAACCCGGACACTCTGTTAATGACCTACAGATATTGCCACTACTACAAATCCACAACGAACGCGAGAGCGTTAGGCGAGCCAAAGAACAATACTTCATTGGCTTGGCTAACACTCTCACACCGAACGGCATGAACAGGACTACCGACCGATAACAAAAATACCACTAGTTGTAACTTACCACTAACAATCACAATATATTAATAATATAAAAAATATATATATCCTCTACTTATCTTATAATTCTGTATTCTATCACATAACCATTACTCGTCGTATTATCATCACGTTACTTTCCTCCTCCACATCATCATGTTTGCGCTACACATACTCATCCCCCATATCCACCTACATTCACCCCTGCGATGTAGCACTACTCAGCCAATCATGTTATAGTTTACATTTATTCAAATTATTGTACATTTGTGATAACGTTAGTTTAGCTCTGAGGAAGCCTCGTATGCCGAGGCGAAATATCAGCTCTCGTATATTCAATATTTAATCCAAACAATAGTTGTCATTCCTTACGCGTTGTATTGTGGTGTTCCTGCCTTCAAACATTTCTTAAGCTTAAAACACTGTGATTTTATGTGTCCTGGTTTCTGGCAATGTTTGCATACTGTTGTTTCTTGCTGCCGTGACGAACTCCCTGTAGACAAGCGACTTACTTGACTCGCTAGCGACTCAACTACTCTCTCGAGGCGGCCTAGCCGATCAGATTCTGCAGCAGATGCACTGGCTGAGGCTGTCTCTGGTCTCGGGAATGGATGACTTCGCATTTTTGTTTCTACCAGTTCCAAGATTCCCTCTGGTGTCGCTGATCCCGTCAACTGCAGGATGTGAACTTGTTCTCTCATTTCACTATCGAGAGTTGAGATAATATGGTTGATCGCGAGATGGTTGATTGCCTTTTCCTCGCTGACTTCATACAGTTCACTGATAACCGTTTTTAGTTCAGTCGCATATGCATTGATCTTCATCCCTTTAGTAAACACGAGTCCTCTAAGTTTCGCCTGAAGGGTGCGTAAGTAATCCGGGCCACTAAATGTTGTTATAAGGCTCTTTTTTAGTTCGTCATACGTAATCTTCCCATCCGATTTTGCTACCTGAGCTGTAATTTCTTGGAAAGCTTTCCCTTCACATGCACACAATATCAGATCTCTCAATTTCGATTTTCATGCCCCAATGCTGTTAACTGCGCTTCGAGTTCCAAGATCCATGTTCGAAAGGACTGATCATTGTCCCCTCTAAATTTCACAATTTTAGGTAGTCCAGGCATCTTTCAAATTCCTTCTCCCGATCTCGGTAGGACCTCCAATTTGTTGTGAACGTACGGTCTGTACGGTCGATCCGACAGAAGAGAGAGTAACTTAATCTCATAGATGAATCACTTAAGCTATATACAATTATTAGATTGATTAACTGGTCTGCTAAACATATATATACATGACACTGTTGAAACTTAACTTGTGTGAACACTTGAATACATGATCGCTTGATCTCTCACTCGAAAAAAAGTCCCTAACACATTCAACGACCACAAACATGAACCCACCTTAACAGTTGGACATGAATCACATGACAACATTATCCAATGAAATGAATGAGTACAGGACGATACATAAATCATAAACCACACACAAACACAACACACTGGCGCAATTTTAAATATTGGTAGGCTTCCGAACAGTGGCAGAAATTGTGGGGATTGGGGAACACTGCCCCAAAATTCCGAAGGGCATTTCACTCCAAAAATTCTGCTACATCTTTGGCAAAATCCTTTTGTTTCCACGAATGTTCCACCAAACTCCGTAAAAATCCTTCTGTTCTGAAAAAATCATTCACGCTTTTTCGAATGAGTGAAATACCACTTGGCCTAAGTAAGCGGAAATATGTATCCACTTTGCAGTAGATGAAGTGATGGAAAAGTCTAGACTGATGACGATGAGTCCCTTGCATCCCTGCGGTAAACCTTGCTCAAGAGGGACTCATAATGAAACAGTAAAATACTTGGCCCTATTTTGTTCAATCATCAATGGAATTACAAAAGAATCACGGCTTCGAATCTCCATCCCGTGGGAGTGTTTTCAAATCTTCAATCGAATCGACAATTCTATCACATTTACACCTTAACAATGGTGATTCACAAATCTCGCAATCTGATTGGTACTGAAGAAATTGCTCAGTTTGGGCCTAAATAGGGCCAGGTTTTTCTTAGTAATACTATGAGTCTCTCTTGACTGAAGCGCCATCATCAAGTCAAAGAGCACAGGGAAACAAGAGACTCATCGTCATAAGTCTAGGAAAAGTCATCTGAAGTCAAATTTTCATCATTAGTTCAACTACTATAGTAGAGACTCATATTTTGTACTACGCCAAATTTGATTTTCAGACTTTCTGAAGATGCAGCCTGTACACAAAGGACTCTAGGTGACAATGGCTCGATAGCAAATCATACTTAGCATAGAGCAATCAAAGGATATCTCAGTTAAGAGAAAAATGGCAGGGACCAACTTTAAATCGTAACATTAGGACCACGACGAACATCATTTTGAGAGTCATTTCAGAAAAGACAAACGTAGTTAAATCGACATTTCCAGTTGGTTAAGACATTTCCAGTTGGTTAAGACAAATCCATTAGCAAAAAATTAATTAATTAAGACATGTTCAGGACGTTTCGAGACGAGCTTGTCTCATCTTCAGCTAAATCAAAGTTACACGTGTGAGGTTTTTATAGTGATAATTATTCTAGAGAAAATGCATAATAAATTATCAATCATACGACATCTAAATAAGGAAAGTCTATTGAAATTGAACTAAAAGGAAAGTCCAGGGAGATTAAAAAAGATACAACGGTATAGAAGAGTTCTGTTGATTGAGTGTCGGGCGGTCCCTCAAGATTAGAAGACTCTCGTGTATCAGCAAATCAAAATTGTTGTTGCCTTTGTCCAAAATACAAAAATCATCAAAAGACGCGGCATGACCAGTTTCATTAATATGGTCCCTAATGGATGAAGAAGCACCTTTTATACTTATTCCTTTCTTGTTTATTCCTAAATGTTCCCTACAACGAACAACAAAGTGGCGTGATGTTTTGCCATAATAAGTAGCCTGGCAGCTACTACACGTAAACTTGTAAACAACAGAAGAACAAATGTTCGTAGGGATGCGATCTTTGAAAGGGAAAAGGTTTTCAATGCGTTTAGCTGATTGAAAAACAACGCGAAAATCGACATGGGGGTACGCGTTACCTAAAAATTTACATAGTTTCTTTTTCACCCTGAGACTGTATTGGCCTAAATAAGGTTAACAAAAAATTAAAATTACCGGGAGTTTCGATACGGTGGCCGGTCTTATTTTAGGTATGTATTGCCCATCCAAAAATTTTTTAATGAGTTTGTCGATAAGATGTTTGGGGAAGCAGTTTTGCTGTAGAAATCGTTTGATGTTACACAGTTGGTCGTGAAAATGCGCATAAGAGGAACAAATATGAAACGAGCGATAAACCAGGACTGTGACAAGATTAACCTTATATTTACTTGGTGACAGGCTTTCAAAGTTAGTATATAGGCCTGTTAATGTTTTCTTACGATACAAATTAGTTGCAAAACCATTACCATCATGAATTACTAAAACATCTAAAAAAGCCAGTGAATTGTTCTCTTCTACTTCATGTGTAAATTTAATGTTCGGATGCTGGCTATTTAAATACTCAAGAAAGCTCTCGACTTGATTAATATTTTCAAAAATGCAATAGGTATCGTCTACATATCTACGATAAAGTATTGGTTGAAACTCAGACGGGCAATTAGTAAGGAAATTTTGTTCTAAAGCACACATAAATATATTGGCAAGAGTGGGACCCAGAGGGGAACCCATTGCTACACCATCTATCTGATCATATAACTGATCGCTAAAAATGAAATGATTTTCTTTCACCGCTAATTCAAGGAGTTTCTTAAACTGAATCTTAGTAAAGGAGCAATCCGCAGTCCTAAGTGTGTCTGTTTCACTGAAAAGAGTATCCGTAATAATAGCAATCGTCTCATCAAGAGGTATATTGGTAAACAAGCTAGACACATCAAAGCTGGCCATTACAGTTTTGTTATCTGATTTAAAGCTGGTGATTTATATAATATATAATAGCTATATCCGCATAAAAAAACTACAATTAGTTCTTTTCTGGTTTAGCAGCAACATAAATATCGTTAACTAGTGCTGTCCAAGTTTGTCTCTCTTGCGCTAGTGTTCTTAAGCTTTTGAGATCGTGTATCGATTTGAGCTGGGTTATGCTGTTGTATCTATTTTTGAACGTGGTATGTTTCTTTAGCATAATTATGTCGTTGTGTAATGAAACTGGCAATGTAATTACTGGTCTTCCTCGAAACTTCTTTGCATTTGATTTTTCAAAATAGTAATTCATTGCTTTCTGGGCTGGTGTTTCTGGGTGTGATCTTAAAACATGTCCAAATAATTTCCATCTATTTCGTAGTATTTCTAGGGATAAGACATCTTCGCCAGTTTGTCTGTACACTTGTTCGTTGCTTATGTGCAGGGTATTTAACATTAAGTACCTTCCTTAGCTGTTGTCTATGAAAAGAGTTTAAACTTTCTTCCTCTTTCTTTGTTAATCCCCAAGTGCCCGAGTTGTAGAGAAGAATTGGCTTGACTAAGGACTTGTATAACTTGACTTTCAGAGTTTGCTTTATTTTGTCTTTTCTGATCCAAATATTGCTCAGATTGTTCATAGCGACAATTGCCAATTGCTTCCTTCTAGACACATCTTCGACGTCTCCCAACAATGATCCTAACTTTTTAACCGTCCTCCTTCTTTCTTCGCAATCTTGTTTTATGATCTTTAGATTGATTCCTTGTGTCTTTTCGCATCTGTAAGGAACTTTGATTTTCCTTTCAAGTGTTGTCTCTTCTGTTTTGGATTCATTGACTTTCAGATTATCTTCTAACAATATGTCTTTGATGTGTGATTTCAGATCTTCTCGTTTTTGTTTATCAGTTGTTATAAAGTCTGCGTCATCGGCATAAATGGCTTCTTGTGGGAAAGTTAGTGTTTCGTCAACATTGAAAAAGGATCTTACATTGCTTAAAGCATGTTCAAAATAGATGTTAAATAATGTACCACTCAGTGCATCTCCTTGGGGTGAGCCAATGTTACTTTCAAAGGGTTCCGTATTGACGTTGTTTAATTTGATTTTAAGAGTAGTGTTTGATAATAATAGTCGAATCATTCTGATTTCATCACTGTTCAGAAATGAAGATAGAATCTCTAAAAGCTTTTCTCTTTTTATGGTATCGAATGCACTACTCATGTCAATCCCTGTTATGTAGATCTTTTATTGGTACATGTGAACTCTGGCTATGAGCCATTTATGTGCCCAAACTATGTCGGATGTACTGCGAAATTGTCTATATGCGCTTTGTGATCTGGACAGGAAATTTTCCACTTTTGGCTTCGTTCTTTCTAATACAATATTTGACAGCATTTTTCTGATTATCGGTAATAGCATAACTGGCCTCAAGTTCTTGACTGGACCTTTTACTTTTCCTGGCTTTTGTAGTGAGACTAAAATTCCAACTCCTGTCTCGATGTCATTGTGTTTTTCAAAAGCTTCATTCATGATGGTTGGGAGGCTATTGTGAAGTGCATCAGGACCGTATTTTATCAACTCTGCTGATATATTGTCATATCCGGCTGATCGATTATTGTTTAACTTTGTGACACTTTTCATCACTTCTTCTTTAGTAACTAGGAAGTTAAGCGCTCGCTTCGCTCGCGCTTCAACATTCCTAGCTCCTGCGGAGAGCTTCAAAGAATATCTGATGATCCACCTTGAACGTACAATAAGCACGCTAGCGAACCTATATGCACTGCTGTGGTGGATCACCATACAAAGGTGGGGTATTACGCTTAATGTGATGGATATGCCATCCAAAGGCTGGGTATTATGCTAACATGGTGGGGTATTGTGCTTGATGTGGTGGGTACGCCATATGAAGGCAAGGCATAATGCTAACGTGGTGGGGTATTATGCTTGATGTGGTAGATACGCCATACAGAGGCGGACCATAAGGCCCCACCAAGTAAGCATAATAAAAGTAACCTCTGTATAACATACCCACCACATCAAGCTTCATACCCCATCAAGTTAGCATAATACCCCGCCTCCGTATGGTGTATCCACCACAGTAGTGTGTATTGGTTCGCTAGCGTGATAAGTAGTTGTGGTTGTAGATTCTAGTTATGCACCCATCAAAGTGCTAAGTGGAAAGTTTTGTGCAGTCTGTTGTTAAGCAGGTAGAGCCCCTTTTGTTTGTAAAATTAATTTCACGTTATTAAGTTCATTCACAGAGCAAAAATATTTTCTTGCCACATTTCACTCGCAAAAAATGGCTGTGATTCACCTCAACTCCCTATAGCAGCCTATGAACATCAGCAATGCCAGGCCTGTGCTAGCCTGCATGCAGTCTTTCAGATTACTTTAATTGATTTCATTTTGCTGCACCAGGCATAAAGTAAACCTCTTTGTGATGCACAGAACTGTCCAGTTCTTGAAATCTTTATATGTGTTACAAAAGAAAGACCGTAGGTAGGTGCGCAGTATCATAATCCTTTTGCTTTGAGTGAATTCTTATGAATATTCTTAATTTCCTGTGAATTCCTGTTAAAAATTCCAGCATGTCTCTTCATTTGACTCAAGAATTCCTTCAGAAAATGAAGGATTCTTGAAAAATATCAAGAACTTAAAGAATTTTTGACAATCAATTTGATCAATGTGCTTGTGGCTTGGTAATATGAGCTTACACCTCACATTATATTTTGTTCATTCTTGACCTGAATATACAGTATTTGCCTCAAACAATAAAAGAAACGAAGTAAGTTCTTGAATGTGTATCATGTTTCAGATTATCTGTAGCAGTTCTTCATAGCATATTTTTGTAAGGCTGGTCCTTAAATGACTGCTACATAAATTTTACCAATCAAAGGTAAATACATTGTTTTTGATTCATGACTGCAATAAATATGCAGTGCAGCTGTGGAATCCCATCAGATGGCCAAGATCTGCACCCAAGTATGATCATATCTATGACCAAGAAACACTCCTTCTCAGTGATAATAGCTTGTTTATCATCTTCACCTTATCTTTAATATCAAAATCTTGCTAATTCAATAGCAATAAGCCCTACATAATGCTTTTGTCACCAAAATACTTTATTTTGCATTTAATGATCCCATGTTAATCTTTTGAAAAATGGAAATAGTCTAGAAATTGGTTGCTCTAAAACCTTGGCAAGCTTGTAACAGTCTGCTCTGCTGGCCAGCTTAGAAAACTTTCATTCATAAGGTGTATAACTTTTGCAGCTACAACAAATGGTTCTTTGCATCTGATAGGGGTCTATTTTTACCCTCACATCCTTTAAACTTTACTTGCACTTGCATCTTTCCCTTTCTTTCACTCACCACTACACTGAAGCCAAATCATGCATGCATTCCAATCTGGTCTCCAGGAACCTAAAGGACATCATGATGAAGAAAGTAAAATCCTAAATACATAGGGTATAAAGCATGTAAACCCGTGCAATGTGTTCTTTGTTAGACTGATCTGGAAATATTTGCTCAATAAGTTTCAACAATGAACAAAAGGAAGCACTATGTTTGGAGCATAACTTTTGACATCAATTTTCATGTCCACCAGCAAGAAGCACAATACATTGTTACATTACATATGGCGTAAACTGCAAATGATGTATTCACATTAGACTACCAAGATCGCATATAGAACACTGATAATGAAAATGGACCTATATGATCTCCTGAGCCACCAACCATCCCATCTCAATGATAACTGTTTGTTTATCAGCTGTACCCTATTTGTAGAATTCCAAATCTAATTGCAATACACCCCACTTAATTCTTTTGACATCAAAATACTATTTTGCATTGGGGTCATCTTGATCTTTAGAATATGAAACCAACTGTTTGTTCAAAGTGGATGTTATGTCAAAGGTAGAAATTAGATATTCTTAAAATTTGGCAAGTTGTAATACTGCTCAGGTTACCCCAGGTCGAGGGGGGAGTAACTCCTATAGGGGGCTTGGTATACAGGTGCCTGCCCAGCTTATGGGTCAGTTTGCGATATTTTGCCAGGGTTATAGGTCATGTTTTGTGAATGTGGCCCTGGTTATGGGGTCTGATTTACAGAAATTTTCCTTAGTTAATGGTTAAATGCTAGCAATTTACAGCTATTTCTAACTATTAAGACCAAAACTTTCGTAAAAAGGAATATAGCTCTTAATATGATACAAAGCATAGTCTTTTCATGATACTTGTGGAAAATTTTGGCCCGTTTATGGGGTCACATTTCCAGCATTTTGCCCTGTTTATGGGATTGCATTTCAAAATTTGACCCTGGTTATGGGTCCTATCTCTGAATTCTCAAAGGCACATATATACCAGACCCCCTATGGTAGTCCCCCCCCCTGCTCCAGGTCAACATAGAAGACTTCCATTAATGAAAAGTGTACAACTTTTTGCAGCTTGCCGCTACAACAATTTGTTCTTGCATCTAATGGCAGAGGATCTATGTTTATTCTTACAGTCTTTAAAAGTTTACTTGCAGCTTACCGCTAGTTTAGAACAATTTTATGATACCATACCATCAACAGCTTTGTTTGAAATTTTGATGAGGAACCTGTGTTGTAAACATTTCTTGAAATTTTAGGGATAAATCTACTTTGAGGCAGGAGGTTCTGACAGGGAGGCTGAATGGCTAACAAATGCAATTTTTGTACATCATTTTGCCAAATTTTCTCGGACAGAAACCGAAAAATTTCTTCCAAAGGAGGGTAAGTGGGGTAAGTGGCTTCCCACAGGGGGGGCTGTAGCTTCCTCTAGGCGTCCCCTGGCGCTACCACTGCTTTGAGGCCCCACTATGCCATGAGGTCAATCAAATGAGACTCCAAGCAATAAGATACATTGCATAGCATGGGGCCTAAAGCTAAGCAAAGGATTCAAATCATTCAGGATTCAAGAGGCGTTTAGATTTGAAAATGTTGGCAGACATTACCTTTATCTGCAATGTTTACGAATTTCGTTAGATCTGATAATGCTCTCATCTGAGTTAGGCCAGCTAAAAAGGCCGACGTAGCAGTGATCTTCTGGGCAGCACTTGGCAGCCATTTGCCCCATCAGCTTGCTCTTCATTTGCTTGGGACACGGCATGGAAAGTTGTGACCTTTGATGACCTTCCAGGAATCCCCAAAAGGCACCACATCGCATGCGCATTCACGATTTATGTCAGTGACGTAATATGCAAATTAGAGTGGCCATTGAGAACAAGTGCAAGAAATAATAGCGTGGACGCGCATGACATCGTGAGCCGTGGTGAGCCCCAAAGCTATTGTTTTTAGAACCAATCAAAAAATGAATAAACAAGGATATACATCGAATGGTCCCTTTGTCATTACATCGAATGCCGCCTTTGTCTTCCTATTGTGTTGATTGTTAAATTTACAATGGAAAACAAAAGAAACAAAGCTAATTGGATAATCGTTTACCTGCCTTATATATATAGATTGGAGAATTGAGTTTTCGTGGATCTCCCTCGAAAGGTTCTAATTTTTCGGCTCCTTCGTCTTTAAATTGAGTTTGAAAGTGGCTATTTATGATTCTATAGATTTGTTCTGGGTTGACTACACTTCTTCCATCTTCGTCGTGTATGTAAGGATTTTCATATTTTTTCCTTGATAGCATATTAACGGCTTTGAACATTTTTGCATAATCTTTTATTTGATCAATTTCTTTTACCCTCTCGTCCAGGCTCTCTTCCTACAATTCTATCAGCTTCTTTTTAATTTGATGTAAAATCTTATTTCTTTCAGTTTTCATTGCTCTTGCTTTTTCGATATCTTTGCTGTTGTTAATTTTTATTCTGAGTTCCTTTTGCTGTTTCGATAGTTTTTCAACTTCTTCATTTTCTGGTCTGTTGTTGTTGTGCGTTCTGCAAAAACCAACTGTTAACTCGGCTGCTTCCGAGATTTTTGACTGAATTGTCTTCCATTCGATTGCTTCATTTCCAAGCTGGTTTAGTTTTGCTTCTAGTAGTGATTGATATTCTTTTTGCTTTTCTATGTTATTGACGAGAGCTGAACAATTATATTTTTTGTTACTGTTTGAAGTTTTTTGCCGGTACAATTTGTGGAATTCGATTTCTAGTTTGCAAATTACAAGTCTGTGAACGCTATCTACCAAGGTATTTGAAAAAGACCTTGCATCGATTAAACAATGTTTTTTGCTCATAGGACAGATGATATAGTCGATTTGGTTAAAAATGTTTATATTAGTGCCGTTTCTTTCACGAGTATTCTGCCATGTTGTTATGTGGCGTGCTGGATGTTTGAAACTGCTGTTGCTTATAAATAGTTGATGAGTAGTACAGAAGTCGATCAGACTTTGTCCTGAGTCATTTCGAAAACCTCGGGAGTATTTGCCAACACACGGTTCTTTGATTTTGGATTTGCCTATCTTTGCATTTAAATCGCCGCATAAAAGTAATAAAGACGAATTTTTGTTTTTCACTTCATCAATAATGTTCCCGATCTGTCCATACATTTCGTGCAATTCGTTGGCATCATTTTTCACTTTTGCTGTTGTTGGTGCATAAACATTGATGATCGTGAGCAGTTGTTTTTGCTGCACTGTTTTAGTGATGCGAAGATTTATATTCAATGGGTTGTTTTGAACTTTGTATTTTTCCTGCTCTTTCAATTTTAGCTGTATGACACACACTCTATCTGACACTTTCCAATACTTTACAATTCTGTCTTTCCACTTCGGTGATATCAAAAAACCATTTCCATAATGACGAGAATTTGATTGTAAAGTTATCAAACGATAATCTTTTATGTTGATGTCTCTATTGTCCGTGATCTTTGTTTCTTGAAGACAACAGATATCAATTTTATATTTTTCTACATCGTGCACCAACTGTTCTTGTTTGAATTCATCTGTAAGTCCCCTGACATTAAAAGTTCCTATGTTGAAAATGTTTTTTCTTCTCATTGTTTAAGTTGTTGACTGAAGTTTTACGCCAGTTTAGGCCCATCCATGAGTTGTTATAACAAATCGTTGCAACTGAATTTACCGAAAACATCTCCATTGTGCTGGATCAGATGAGGTTTCCATTCGTGCATGTTACTCTAAACTGCATTAGTCGACTTGTTGCACATATAACATCTTTATATGTTGCTATTAGACAGGATTAGCGAGGCCATATTCGTGGTCTCGCTAGGAGCGGCCGTCACCCACTCCGCCAATAATCGTGAGCTGGTGATTTCTTTCACAAAAACATCACGCCACTTTGTTGTTCGTTGTAGGGAACATTTAGGAATAAACAAGAAAGGAATAAGTATAAAAGGTGCTTCTTCATCCATTAGGGACCATATTAATGAAACTGGTCATGCCGCGTCTTTTGATGATTTTTGTATTTTGGACAAAGCCAACAACAATTTTGATTTGCTGATACACGAGAGTCTTCTAATCTTGAGGGACCGCCCGACACTCAATCAACAGAACTCTTCTATACCGTTGTATCTTTTTTAATCTCCCTGGACTTTCCTTTTAGTTCAATTTCAATAGACTTTCCTTATTTAGATATCGTATGATTGATAATTTATTATGCATTTTCTCTAGAATAATTATCACTATAAAAACCTCACACGTGTAACTTTGATTTAGCTGAAGATGAGACAAGCTCGTCTCGAAACGTCCTGAACATGTCTTAATTAATTAATTTTTTGCTAATGGATTTGTCTTAACCAACTGGAAATGTCGATTTAACTACGTTTGTCTTTTCTGAAATGACTCTCAAAGTGATGTTCGTCGTGGTCCTAATGTTACGATTTATAATAAAGCTGCGCTTCCCAACCAATGACCAACTTTAACATTTGAATGAAGTTCAAAAAGAGGCCAGGGGAGAAGGGCAAAATTGTCTCATTAATCACTCTGAAGCTAAGACACGCGGGGAAACTCTGAAGCATCTGCTACTGGATTCATGTATTGAAAACATAACAATTTTGTTAAGGTTTATGTGGGGCTTATTTGGGGGCACAGGGATGTTATAGAAAGGGGCATGTCCGAGTTTCTCATTTTCTGGCGTTATGAATGATCATAACTGGTCTGATTTCAAGCAGGGATGGTAACTTCGTACATCCATGTCACATGGATGTGACGTGAAAATGGCCGCTGCTGCTATCACCGACTCGTTTGCGGATATTTGGCCTGAAGAAGAACAAATCATTTCTGAAAGTGGAATAATTATGGGAAAAGAAGAATTGGAAGAAATAATTTTGGATAGAATAAGGAAAATCCAGAAGAACAATCATCGAGCAGACTCCAACGTGGTGTGTAAGGGCCTAAGCAAAGCTCATGGCCTAGATGAAAAAGCAATTATGATGTCCTTGAATTACATGCTTCACACCGAAAAAGTTCGAAAAACATATCCAAGAGGCAAAGAATCCTTACGAATAGTCGAGAAAGAAACAGCGAATGAGGCAGAAACCATCGAAGAAGCTCAGAATGAAGAGAAATTGAAAAAATGTCGAGCTGAGTTGATTGAAGTTGCATCGCTGCATGATAGTCAACAAACTGATGAAAACGAAGAGAACGAGGGGAACGAGGAAAACGATGATCAAGATGAAAACGTAAGTGAATATTCAGATGAAAGTAACTCTAAAATATCTGATGATGAAATATCTGATGAAAGTGAGTCTGAAAATTTAGAAAGTTCAAAAAAAGAAGAAATTCATCGTGTGAAATTTTTAGACTTTGGGAAAACATTCGGGACAAGGGGAACTTTAACGGACGGAGATATCCTTAGGCGTATTGGAGCGATAGAGAAAAGGATTGATCAGATTGTTTTTAATCAAAACAAGGAGAAAATAGATATTAAAAAAACCGGAAAAACTGATGAAAGTTATTTTGAAGGAGAAATTTTTTTCCAAAGAATCAGTGTACTTGAAAGGGAAAACAAATCCTTACAAGATGAAAATAAAGTATTAAAAATGGAAAATGAAAAATTGAAAAGAGAAGATACAAGCAAATCAAACACAGCGAAATTCGACGTAAAGAATTCCCAAGGGAAGAGCAATGCAGGCAAAAACAGAACTGAAATTGTGGAACCATCCCGTGCTGCACAAAATTCAACTCGAAATGAAAGAGCAGGGTACGCTAGGGGCATAGTTACTGGCAGAGGGCAATTCCAAAGATCTACCGAATATTCTCAAAAGCTTGCAGAAGAACCAGAGCAGTTGAGTAGGCAACAAAATTGGAATACAGTTGATACCCAAGAGCAAAGCAGCTCTTCCATTCATAAGATCAATACTAGCCAGTGGCAAATCCCAAGAGAAACCTCAAAAGCCCGGCCTTTACTTTCAAATCAAATCACTACGAGAAATTATTATGGTGTTCTGGCGGACTGTGACGCGGTCACAAGAGACCTAGAAAATGTGAAGAGTGATCGAATTGTTGCGCCCGGGGAATTGGAATATGCGGAAATTGTAAAGAAAAGAACTGATCTTGCGAGACAACCCAAAGGTGGCTCGCATGAAAAGCAAGAAAATCAGAATCGAAGGAATGACCAGTCAACAGAAAGTGATTATGCCTATCATAACAAAGTTTCTTCTATTAGAATGAGACAAGAAACTGAAAATGTTTCGGGCAGCTCCTCTCAGGTACAAAGGGAAAGGGAAAGGGAAAGAATAAGGAAATATCAAGACTCAGAATGGCAACAACCTACAAGCGAAAATTCATATCGAAATTCATCGGCAACTCCAAGAGAGAAATACCGAAAGCCTTCACTCTGCATTGTGGGGGACTCAATGATCAGATCTGTAAATAGAAAGGCAATGAATCAAGCTATCCATAGTCACGACGTCCATCTGAAAACTTTTGGAGGGGCAAGAATTGAAGATATGAGGTATTATGTAGAGCCAACCCTCAGCTCAAAGCCAGATACTTTGATTCTTCATTGTGGAACTAACAATCTAAGAAATGATGACGCTGAAAACCTTGCGAATAAGATCATAGCACTTGCTGTCGAAGTGAAGAAAAGGGTAGCCAATGTTGCAGTATCGGGAATCATCTTTAGAGCAGACTTGGAGATAGAACACAAGAGAAAAAGAGTGAATTACTTGGTTGAAGTTGGGTTAAAGGATTATGATATCGATTTTATCTCACAAGATAACATCAAAGCTGGTCACTTAGACAAGTGGGGACTACATTTGAATTTCTACGGGACAAATGTTTTATCAGGCAATTTTGCAAATTTCGTTAGCTCTACATGACTGAATGACAACATATCTAGATTCTCTGGGACGTCCTCAGATAACGTAGCATCGCATGTTTCTACGATGACCACCTCACTTACTCCGGAAATGTCTTCATTAAACGAGTTGTCAGATTCCATTCTTGTAGACCCTGAACACCCTGAATCCTGCAATTTAACAAATAATGCACTCGAAACAAGCGCAACAAGCAAGACCAATCTCTTGGAATCCGATAACGCCTGTGATATTGATAAATTTTTCGAACTTAGGACCAGATATCCAAATAATCCCATAATCGGGTTCTTGAATATAAATAGTATTCGGTACAAAATCAACGACTTACGAGTGATAATTGAACGATGTCTTCCTGACATTTTTGTCATTGAAGAAACGAAGCTTTGTGAAACTTTTAAGACGGATGTATTTCTCATTCCCCATTACAAGAAACCCATGCGTCGTGACAGGACACAATTCGGTGGGGGGTTAATGCAGTTTGTCAGGGAAGGGGTTATTTGCAGTAGACTTCCTGTTTTTGAAAGGTCCTCTCTTGAGCTTATATGTTCTGAATTTCTCATAAACAAGAAGAATTGGGTCATCTTTAGTATTTATCGGCCTCCAGATTCAAATATTGATACATTTTTTAGAGAACTCTCAACCTCCCTTAATTCTGCTCTGGATAAATTCGACAATGTAGTCATAATGGGTGACATCAACGTTGACACCCATGATCACCAACATCCTGGCTTTGGTAAATTGAGTTCCTTCTGTGATATCTTTGGGCTGACAAATCTTGTATCTAGTAAAACTTGCTTTACTGGTAGCCATAGTTCATCGATAGACGTCATTCTAACTAATCGCCCCAGGTCCTTTCAAGCTACCTCAGTGTTTGAAACTGGTCTTAGTGATTGTCATTGTTTTGTAACGACAACTATGAAGAGACACATTCCCCGCCTTAAACCAAAAAAAGTGAAGTACCGGTCTTACAAGAATTTCAATGAAGATAGTTTCTTAGCTGACGTTCGTAGCTTAGATTTTGGAAGTAGATTTGATGATGCTAATCAGTTATATGATAACCTCACACAGCGCTTTCGAAAAGTGATTGATAAACATGCTCCCCTTAAAACTAGAATTAAAAGAGGAAATAGTGCCCCGTTCATGAATCGTGAGCTAAGTAAAGCTATTTATGTTCGGTCCAACCTGAAGAAGAAATTCAACAAGAATCCCAGTAAGGAGAACGAGCTGAAGTTCAAGAAGCAACGAAATAGATGTGTTTCTTTAAGGAGAAAGGCGATTAAAACTCACTTCAAGAAGGCTACGGAAAATGGCCACATGTCGAATAAAGGATTTTGGAATCTTGTAAAACCTTTCCTGTCCAACAAAGGTGGGTTAGCTGAAAACGACATAATGCTTGTAACGGACGAGAAAATTGTCACGAATGAATTGGAACTTTCAGAAATATTTAACAATCACTATGTAAATATCGTAGAAAAAACAAATGGTAGGAAACCGACTAGTTTAGCAGACACAATAGGTAGTGATGATGATCGGGACATTGTTCAGGAAATTGTGGAAAAATACAAAGACCATCCAAGCATTGTAGCAATCGAGCATTATTCAAATCACTTTTTTGAACCTTTTTCGTTCCAAGAAGTTGAAATATTTGATGTTTGGCAATTGCTAAGGGCTGTTGATTGCAGGAAGTCAACTGGGGAAGACCAAATCCCCCCTAGGCTTTTGTCTTTAGCAGGCAACGAATTGGCATTACCTTTAACTAATGCAATCAATACCTCAATTCGAGAAAGTAGGTTCCCGGAAAACGGAAAGCGCGCAGCAGTTTTTCCACTTAACAAGGGGGAGGTAGATCAAACGAAGGAGAAAAACTTTCGGCCTGTGAGCGTGCTAAACGCTTTCTCTAAAATTTTTGAGAAAGTAATCAAGAAACAGTTAATGATGCATCTTGATAAGACTCTCTCTGTTTTTATAGCTGCTTATAGGAAATCATATAGTACACAGCATGTATTGATTCGACTGGTGGAAGACTGGCGATCTAAGCTTGATACAGATCACGTTGTAGGCGCAGTCCTAATGGATCTCTCAAAAGCATTTGACTGCATTCCCCATGATCTGCTAATAGCTAAACTTTCTGCATATGGGTTTGATGAAAACTCTTTAGTTTATATCTATTCTTACCTCAAGAGACGTGAGCAGTGTGTTAGAATTAACAACACCTATAGTTCATTTCAGACTATTCTGTCAGGTGTTCCGCAAGGCTCTGTACTAGGCCCAATTCTTTTCAACTTTTACATAAATGACCTTTTGCTATTTATAAGACAAGCAACTGTTTACAACTATGCTGATGACAATACCCTCGGCTTTTTTTCAAAGAACATACCTGATCTAGTGAAAGTTTTGGAAGAACAGTCCAATGTTGCTTTGGATTGGCTGGCATATAATGAAATGATTGCAAATCCAGATAAATTTCATGCCATAATTGTAAAGAAGGACCGATCAGACACCACTGGTATTAACATTAGAATTAAGGGTCAAAACATAAAAACAGAATCCACTGTCAAATTGCTTGGCGTCAAACTTGATTACAAGTTGAACTTTGACCCTCACATTTCCGATCTATGCAAAAAAGCTGCGAATCAGCTAAACATTTTAAAGAGACTAAAGCGATTTATTGGTTTCGAAACAAGGAAACTCCTAGTTCAGAGTTTTGTGTATTCAAATTTCAACTATTGTCCGATTGTATGGCATTTTTCGTCTGCTAAATCTCTACATAAAGTCGAACGAATACAAGAACGTGCTTTACGATTTCAATATGATGATCACAACAGTTCATACCAAGAACTATTACAAAGGTCTGGTAGATGTTTTATGCATGTTTCTCGCTTACGTAGCTTCTGTATCGAAATCTACAAGACAATGAAGAAATTAAATCCTTCCTTCATGGAACAATTATTTCAGTTTAAATCCTCTATGAATGTGAATCGCTCAATGAGAAATCCGTACGATCTGAAACATCATAGACCGAATCAAGTAACCTTCGGCTCTAATAGTCTTAGGTCTTTAGGGCCACAGGTATGGAATAGCCTCTCTAATGAGATAAAATCAGCTGAAACTCTCAAAACTTTTAAACAAATCATGAAGCAATGGAATGGAATACAATGTACATGCAATGTATGCCAGTACGATATGCCTTTGAGGTCTTAGGGTGGGTTTTGGCTGGGGAAACTGTAGATATGTATTTAACTTTGTTTAATTTAGCTTATAACTTAGTTTATGTAAATATTCGAATTGGATTAGTTTCTTTCATTTTATATTTAAGAAGCTAGATAAATTTCGAATTAAAATAAGTTGACAACAACAACAACAACAACAACTTGGCTTTTTTAAGCCAAATTTTAGAAATTTGGCTCTTTTCTATTATTTTTGGCTTCATAAATTAAGTTTGGCTTTTTGGCTTCATTTTGGCTTCTTCTGATAATTTGGTCAATTTTCATTCAATTCTCTTCAAACTGGACTACATTTCTAACCTGATTTGTGTTTTGTGGGACGCTCACAATCTAGGACATTTTTCTTTGCAAGACAATATCGAAGACAAAGGATTTTCATCCAGAGCTACACAACATAGTATGTGAAAACAATGAAATGCAAGTGTTCATTGTTTAAAATAACGATGTAACAATAGGTGGTACAAAAATAGATTATCGTTTTGAAAGGTTTGGCCTTTTCCCTACCCCGGTTTGGCTTCGGGCGGTCCGGTGATCTACCAACCCTGATTTCATGCTGAATTTGAATGGTGGTCACTGAAAGGGTACAGTAACCATAAAAGCACTCCGCAGGAGCTAGGAATGTTAAAGCGCGAGCGAAGCTCGAGCTTTTACTTCCTAGTTTTGAAATATTGAGCAATTGCAGTGTTTTTGATTGTTCACATTCAGACAGGTGGAACCATCAATTTTGATGTGGATGTTGCCTGTGGTGTTGCCTCAACGGGCTCTTGCTGCGAGAGAAATTTGCCACAGTTGTAAAGTCTGTCCCATTCTACCCTGGGTACCAGAGCCTCAAAATTTAAATGACAGAAAATTGGGAAGAGGAAAGAAAAAGAGAGAAGCGATCAGGGAGTTCTTTCCCCCTTTATTTTTGCTTTTTATCATTTTTTGGCTCTAGTACCCAGGGTAGTCCCATTCTCGTTTACATGAACCATTTCTGCTCACTTTAGTTTGAAATCCCTGAAATCGCCCTTATTACGAACCGGGTTTTCACCCAAAATTGGTTAAAGGGAGTGTGCAATGGTAAATAGGCTGCTCTATAAATAGAACAAAGAAAATGCACAAACACAGCATTAATTCTTTAGCTGTCGATTATTAACAACACGTGCGGGCCGTCAATTTCAATGGGCTATTTTTAGATCTGCCCTGTGCAAATGCAGGCTTATATCCTTGCACAAACCCTTTAAGTCCAACTTTCTTGCTCTGCGCATGGCTGCCTCAAGGCTTTCTTTCCTTTGTTTCAAAGTATGCTGTGCAGTGGGTCGCAGGGGTATGAAAATCGCCTCGAGACGTATTGCATCAAGACGGCACCGTCATAACAAGGTTACACATCACCCAAAGCTAGGTTCAGCGAAAGATTTTTGCAAATGAATAATTAAACTTCAACCTCGTTCCCAGGGTGTTCCTACGTCACACGCTGATCACGATGCCGAATGAAAAACCTGATAGACAAAATTCAATTGCATGTCGTAGTTTCGCTTTTTGCCTGAACTGATAACGCTACAACTACGACTTAATTCCCTACACTTGTAGAAACGGTAAAACTCAGTATTGAGTCTATGTGAAACCATTCAGCTGTTCTACAAAAAGTTCGATTTAGCAGTGTTGGAGCTCCTATCACTATTGTGTGCATTCCAACATTCTATGAAATGTATTTTGATTGATTCGCATTCTTTTTTAGTATTTAGCTGAAAGATCTATTGGGCCTAAATCATCTGCTGTTTTTTTCTCACAACCATTGGGTCTAACATGCCTTAAAAATCAGTTCTCTAGAACTGCTGTACCATAAAACTAGGTACCAGTGCTTTGGTAAAGGTTCATTCTTGCCATCATAGCAAAGCAAAAGTCGCCTTCTTCTAAGCCACACTCTGACCAGTAGACGACGGAGAGACAGAAACTCGTCGCCGATTGAAATTCTTCACCATTTTTATAGCTCTAGTGGGAATGAGGTCTTCAGTGGGGCGATAACAACAACAACAACAATACAATTCAATAAGATGAGCGTAACTTGAGGAACCTTATGTAGTGAGGCTACTGTTACACCTCGATCAAATCTGCCCAGAAAATGGGCAGATTTGCAGCCTTTATGGATTCGCGGTTTGTTAGGCAACGCTAATTATGTAACTCCAAACATCAAAGCAATATTGTAATGGCTGCTGCTTAGTGACAAGATCACATTGTTGTTATTCGAATAATTAGGAAGACTTCGAGAAATAAGGCTTATTTGCAATTGATCTGGAATAGCGAATCAAATAGACCTTTTAGCTATTCTGAAAAGAATCAGAATGGAAAGATATTTTGCTACGTTCTGTAGAATTTTCGAATGTGCACGATTGTGATAGAAGCTCTAACACACAACACCACTCGATCGAGCCTCGTGAATAAAAATGTATAAAAATAAAGCTCGATTCAGGCTCTTTTGTAGAATAGCTGAAAGGTCTATCGTAGAACGGCCTACGGTATTCCAGAGTAAAAAGTCGAGCAACGAAGTCACTCTGGGAACGAGATTGATAAGACGACGAGTCTCTTGTGTCAATGTCCCTGCGGTAGATGTTGCTCAACAGGGACTCATAATCGAACAGCGAAAAAGCTGACCCTACTTTCTGCATTCATCAATGGAATTATGATGGAATCACGGCCTTGAATCTCGAATCACGGTCCCTAATCTCGCTCGAATCTCGAATCTCATCCAAACGTTATCAGTTGTTCAATCGAATGAAAAATTATTACTTGCCGTATCCATAGTAATTCACAAATCTCGCAGTCAGCTCCGTACTCCAGGAGGCTCAGACTTTGAGCCTAAATAGGGTCAGATTTGTCAGAGTAAAGTTATTAGTCTCTGTTGACTGAAGCACCGTCATCAATGCAGAGAGCACGCGAAAACAAGGGAGGGAACATAAACATTTTAGCAGATAACTTGACAAAAAATCATTTCCTGAACGATACTAAAGCTCAACCTTCGAATATTTTTGTTGATCTATATGCGGCGTCTAAGGGCCCGTGTATAGCTAAATTGCTAAGGGCCCACGGGGGGGGGGGTTCTCGGCTAAATTTCGGTTAGGGGGGTGCTGCCCACAGTTTCAAAATTTAACCGTTGGCTAGACCAATTTTTGCGAAAATGATACCCTTGGCTAGACTAATTTTTCCTTCAGAAGTGCTCTGAATTGGCATTTTCTAGGCAAAACTTGCCAAATTTTCGCTTTTTTTCGACCAAAATTCCCAAAAAGTTGGGTTTTGTCTACCGAAATTACCGAATTTTAACATCTCTTTTGTGACGATACGCACTTTTTAGCATTTTTATGAGTTCATTCATTTGAATATATTTTTCCTTTAGCTTTGGTTTATTCATTCAAGTTTTAATGATTTTCCTTTCAGATTATGACCAGGTATCATTTCACATAGTTTCAGCATTGATTACGTATGAACCTCGCTTTCATTCCTTTTCGGCATTTACTTTTGGTATATGACTAGTTGTTTTATTACCTAGATTGGTCCTTTAACGCAAATCTCATGTTAGTCATTTTCCTGTTATTCTTATATTTGATTGGTTAGTCTTAATTCGTATTTCCGCGTAGTTTCTAATATATTCTGTAACTTTTGAGTTAATCTTTGATTATCGTTTATGCGACCAGCTACACGTTAATTCCGGATCTCACTGGAGAGCCGTTAACCTTGTACATAGCGTTTGTATATAATCATATAACCGAAGTTTGTGTGATTTATCCGCTCGTGCCTTTACTGCAAATGAATCCAAGTCAGATCAGATCAACGGAAGAAACGTACACAGATTGCATCATGACAATATGGTGACAAAAAGATCGTACTTTCACACTTTGACCAAAATTCCCAAAAACCATACCCTTGCCTAGACTTAACTCGACTAAAATTGCCAAAAAGTACACCCTTGGCTAAACTAGGAGTCCAAAAAAGTATACCCTCGCGGGCGGCACATCCCCAGGTACTTTTACTATGGAAGAACCCCCCCCCCCCCCGTGTAAGGGTCTCTAGCTACTCCATTACGCCACTGCAACAGAAGAATCAAATTGCTAAAGAAATAGCTCCGAGAGTTTGTTAAAGAAGACAAAATACCAATACTCACCAGGATATTTCATGACTAGCTCCACCTTGTTTATTAAATCTTTAGTTGGATGTTTAAATGAGAAGTTGAGTTGAAGAATTCCAGATATTTCACGAGGAAGTTCTCTTAGCTTTCGAACCAGAGACAGCGAATCACTTGCATTGAAGCACGCATTGTGGTAATTCTCTCTGTGATACGTTTTATTGGTTACTTCTCTTAAACATACCCAAGGAATCCGTTTTGATGAAATGAAATCAACTTGAACTTTCGCTTTTTGGACTAGATACAGAGACGAGAGAGACACATTCTTGAAGATAAGATGCTTTGAATGACCATTAAAGATAAAGGTTCCATTCCACCGCTCTTCAATCAATTCTGTTGAAAAAACATATCAGTTCAAGAAATCTATTAGGAGGCAAAGAAAAATGTATTAAATCTACATATTGCAGCAAACATCTGGCAATGCAATGAAAAGCTCCTTGTCCGTAATGCCATCTTGAATGCCACAAAATGCATCGACAGCTGTAGAGTACCAGCAGTTTTTTCAGTTCAGTTTCAGCATCATATTTTAAAATTCCTCTACATACAATAACAGGCAAACCAATACATTTAATACAATATAACAAACATTAAAGCTACAATATATCAACTGGCTAAAATTAAAGACAATGTATGGTAAATTAAAAAAATTGTATGCAGGGGAACTTCTTGAGGAGGAACTCTCTCAGTAGCTAGGCTAATCGAGGAGAGAGCATCCCCTATTTCAAAGATAACTAATGAACCATTAAGTCAAGTTCAGAAGCTGGCAAAGTATAATGGCTTTAAATTGAGGACTTCTATAATTTGTAACTGTTTTCAAAGAAGAAGGCTTTGAGTTTTCGGTGAAAGCTACCAACAGATGGTGAACTTTTTATATCAATGGGAATGCCATTCCAACACCTAGCTCCAACGTCCTCAACCGCCACCTTTCCAACACCAACACCTATCATGTGTGGTATGATATGGAATTTAGAACAGCTGTTTCCCATCTGAAGATTCTTCAGCTCACAATGTTTATACTTTCACTTCGTCGACTTAATTATCCCATGTTTCATTTCATTTCATTATCAGCATAACAAAGTAAATATAAATATTACTAATATCAAGAAAAAGTAAAGCTGCTCTTCCAAGGGGTTGCGCTAGTGTCACTCTACCTCAAGAACTCCCTCAACCTTACTTTGAAGGAGCTCAATGAGGCGGAGTCTCGTATTTGCTTTGAGATCTCGTTCCAGGCACTTGCTCCCTGGTATCCAAAAGACTTTTTGCAGTACTCAAGACGAAGCCGAGGAATTTCGAAATCATCAATTTTTTTTGTGTTATCTCTCGAAATGTTCGACCTAGGAGTGAACTTATTTTTGAGGTTCTCTGGGCAGAGTCTATTGCATGTTTAAAGTGCAGCCTCATCTCAAAGGAGCAACGTTAAAATCAGCCTAAATAAATAATAGCGCGCTGAACCGTCACCACAATCAGCTATCACAAAAGAAAAGTGTACTATGCTGTTGTGTTAGGGTCAAAAAGAGCAGATTTTATAATAAAATAGCATCAGTTGCTGTGGCTCACACCTCAGTTCAAAGCAATTAGCGAATGCAGACAAAAGAAATTCACTCAAGCAGTAATTCAAAACAAAAACGGCCGCAAAAGTTGCCCGGGATCAGTAGTGCAAACTCTGACTCGATGTGAGCAAGATTTCTACCCTTCGCTGTCGAAAAGTAAACAGAAATGTAAAATTCGATTTCGACAAATCTAGCCTAGCTTTTCAATCAGACTTGGTAAAGTTGTAGATCAACAATTTACCTACAGATATAGCGAAAGAAAACCAAAACTTTTTCGAGTAGTTTTGGAGATAAATGCACTTTTCTGAAATCAACAAAAAGTTTTGAAAACTAATTTGCAAAACCAGCCTTAACGGAAACATTGCGATTTGCATATCTTTCGATTGCCAGGACTGTGTAGAATAACTTCCTTTTTACCGCTTCTTGCTAGACCGAATAGTATTGGAGAAATTAAGTGTTTTCTGAGTAGAGTGGTTATGCAAAACGACTACTCGCTGTTCAGTGGAGCGGAAAACAGAGTTACCTTAATATTCATTGTATTTTGATTGAATCGAAAATAAAAGCTCTTCTTTCCTCCCCCGTTTTCACCTGCCATGTGTACTAGGGCTACTACAGGTATATGTACCGCAAAACAGACAAAGAATTTACTTTTGAAATGAAATCTTACAGGAGATGTATTTTTTCAAGGGTTTTTTTTCGCTGCGTGCTTCTTGATTGCAAAATTTCTTCCCAAGGGGTTTAAGTGCTGTAAGATAAAATATCCTGCTGTAGCTCATTGTTGAATTTTCCGACATTTTTTAATGCGTACATCAAAACATACAATGACATATTCACCAATGATTTGGAATCCGTAACTCCTACAGCCCTAATGTTTTTTGTGTTTTGTTACACACTAAATTGCCTCGGTAGCATTACATGACATGTAAACTTATATGTAAGATTTGCCCCTACTGCGCTGCAAAAGAAACACAATATGTACCTCAAAACAAACATAGAGAAACTGTCAGTTGAATAGATAGAGCAGGGCTGGAAAATTTTTCCATGGACACATCCTCATCATTTTAGCATTCACGAAGCCCTCTTCCCCCCTGTGGACCTGAAGCTGTGAACCTGGTTGACTTGATGTTATAATCCATCATATACCAAGAAGTTTTCTCTTTTGTGTTCCTCAAAACGTACAAATTCAGAAACCTGTTTGGTACCTGTTTGCTGCTTAATTACTTTGAAATGTTAGGTTCTATGTGGATTTTCTGTTTTAAGTGACAAGGAGGAGATATTTAAGAGACATTAATTACTGAATTTGCGAACTTAAATTCATGTCCATAGTATCTTAGGAGCTATTCATTGAAAATTTGTGGTTTTAACTCCCATTTGGAATCAGCAATTCTACCCCCTGGTTTCAACAGAAAATTATATTTGTGCAATTGCGAGCAACTTTCCTAAAGGTATGAACATTGTGAATACAAAATAATAACCAGTTTTAGATTTGATGTTGTTTTCGAAAAATTATTGAACAATATGCGTCATTGTATGTTTTGAGGTACCATGTTTTTTGAGGTACGTATGCCTGTAGCAGCATTATAGTGTTCTAAAATTGCTCCTCTCCCCATTCCGCGACAGTTCAATGATTTATTCGTAAGGTCGTCCAGCGGAAAAAAGGGATGTCGCTATATTCACAACGCGAGACCTTTATCACATACTATGGCAGTTCATGGCAATTTTTAGCCAACCGACTCATTTGAGAAAAAGTTTTCCAATTGGAGCTCTACGATTAAGGTGGATCTGCACTTAATTTGGCTCACTACTGAAAATTTCAAAATTGTGAAGCGGTGAAAGGTGGATTTATCCCAAGTAAAGGAAGTTCAAAACACAAAAAAGCAATAAGTTAAGGTGGTTCGATACTTATTTAAAGTTCAAGCTGCTACACACTGGGTGTCCTATCGCTCATGAAAAGAGATGGAGAAATGGACGATCATTTACAGTAACGTTCCAAAATGATATCCCTTAAAGAAATTCACACCTATGCAAGTTAGCCTCAAATCGAGCACGAAATACGGCGAAAAGATTTTGAACCGAATTCTCCACCATGCGTTTCAAGTGCGTCGGAAAAGTTCTTCTTAGCATAAGAAACAGGCCTAAAACTCGGAGAATGTGCCAGGATGGCAGTTCAAGGCACTGGTACTCTATGTAGAATGTAAGACATTATGTGGAGTTTGTAAGATATTAGATGATGTGAATAGGGATACCACTGGCAAATTCTAATCAAAGCAGCTGACACCATACCCTGGATCAGAGTAATTTTTTTTTCTTTTTTTTTTGTTTCAGTACTAAAAATACTCTGATCCAGGGTACTGACACCAAAGCATTCTAAAATGAGATTTTCAGGGTGCAAATATCCCGTGTGTCCAAAAGACTACTTCTACTGTAAGAATCACTAAAAGTCACTTTAATGGAAATCTCTTGTCACAAAATTTTTTCTTTGATCTATTTTTCAATGATCGTATTAGTAGCAGTCTCAATTTTAAACCAAAGATTGGGATTATTTGCGTAGCAAGTCTCTGCAACGTTTTTGAGGAAAGGTTATTAAACATAGACACTTCTCCGCCCAAGCCTTTGACTCCAAGTATTCAGAATAGTTCTGTTGACGGTCCGTTATTGACAATCTCATTTCTATCCAGTGGAGTATCTCTCAGAAAAAGTCGTACCCAGAAAATTTCATTTAGAAGATAAGAATGTTAGCAACTGATGACAACGTTTCAATGTTGGCATTTCGTAATTGGTATTTGAACCATTTTTGCGAGTCCTGTGGTGATGCATCGCCGATGATCAAACTAATTTTGGTAAAATCTTCTTGGTGTCCCGAGAAAGTACTCATGTTTTGAAAGTCACACAAAACTTATCACGGCCCATCTTCAAGTTGATTTTGTTTTGTTTGTCAAGTTGATCAATGACCAAATTATGTTTCCAGGGGTAGCTGATCATGTCACACCGACACAGTTGAACCAGCGCTACATAGATCAAGTTAAAATTCAACCAATGAGATGCATTCGATTGGTTGGATGGACAAACCAAAACGCACAGTCGATAATTTAGCTTAGTTTAAGTCCACAACGTAACGTAGCTTACTTAATTGTGTCTTAGTTTAGCTTTAATCTGGTTTAATTTCTCCATCCTCGTCCATCAGTGAATAAAAGGGGAGTGAAGCAAAGAAATCGAGCTTGTGACAACATCAACAAAACCGTTATTATCAAAATAGGCGAGATGTGATTACAATCTACAATCTAACTAATACATTTCTACAGTCATCTGCAAAGGAAAGATAGGTTAGTGTAAGTGGGGGTTAGGAAGTGCAACTGCGGCAGTCAGAGAGACCTTGCTCGATGCACCATGTTCGAAAGTTGGTACTTCCCTCGCTAGGGTAATCATAGACTATGGTCTGCTACTTCACAATGTAATCACAGACAGTCTACTACTTTCCCTATTGAGGTTTCCTCGCCTGGGTAATCATAGACTATGGTTTGCTACTTCACAATGTAATCACAAACAATCTACTACTTTCCCTATTGAGGTAGCCCCAACACCTCGTTCTCTGAGGGTAATCATAAGCCACAAGCAGGTACTTTCCTCGTCAGGTAATCCCCGCAACCTACTACTTCCCCTCTCGAGGTATATGTTTATTGTTAAGGTCCATCGAGCAAGTCCATGAAATTTATATCTGGAGACGTTGGAGAAGGTTTTCTAAATCCTTCCAGCTTCGAAAAGTTCGGGGAACCGCCGCATTTGCACTTCGATGTGAAACAAGTAACGATGTTGTTTGCATCAACATTTAAATGATTGGACTTGTATGTGCTTGTTAAGGGCATAGTAATCCTTTGTGAATCTGTCACTGTATTTTGGTAAGGGAAGGGCGGGTGGGATTTTCTCTTCGGACAGACTTTCGTCCCAGTCTCAAATATAACTTTGAAGGTATAGAGGGCGTACCGCTATTTCATACATTTCTGAGTTATAAATTTTGGTGTCTTGTGATTGGCTCATCGAGGTGACACTTATTTTAATCTAACTCTGGCGGGAAAGGGTTTACCTTTTGTTCTCGTGAGGTTGACCTAAGATAATTACCATCTGAGTTTGAATAAAACAACATTTTGATCTCTTGACATGGACTAATTGGTCCGCCATGACTAAGGTTAGGTGTTGATTTCCTAAGCAGCTAATTCCTATTGCAGAGCTGCTATTTGTTTAACTAACCCAAAAGGGTCTTTGCTAACTGAATAAAGGGTTCCCGCAACAGCAAGCAAAACTTTGCAACGGCCGTCCACTTAATCATTTCACTCCTCTGTTCAACTAATGTGTGAGACGCGATGACGAACGCTGTTGGATTAAAGCCTGTGGTGGTGAAATTAACTCCACGAAAGTTTCACTTTAGTGCTGCATTAATTTCTCCATCCTCGTCCATCAGTGAATAAAAGGGGAGTGAAGCAAAGAAATCGAGCTTGTGACAACATCAACAAAACCGTTATTATCAAAATAGGCGAGAGGTGATTACAATCTACAATCTAACTAATACATTTCTACAGTCATCTGCAAAGGAAAGATAGGTTAGTGTAAGTGGGGGTTAGGAAGTGCAACTGCGGCAGTCAGAGAGACCTTGCTCGATGCACCATGTTCGAAAGTTGGTACTTCCCTCGCTAGGGTAATCATAGACTATGGTCTGCTACTTCACAATGTAATCACAGACAGTCTACTACTTTCCCTATTGAGGTTTCCTCGCCTGGGTAATCATAGACTATGGTTTGCTACTTCACAATGTAATCACAAACAATCTACTACTTTCCCTATTGAGGTAGCCCCAACACCTCGTTCTCTGAGGGTAATCATAAGCCACAAGCAGGTACTTTCCTCGTCAGGTAATCCCCGCAACCTACTACTTCCCCTCTCGAGGTATATGTTTATTGTTAAGGTCCATCGAGCAAGTCCATGAAATTTATATCTGGAGACGTTGGAGAAGGTTTTCTAAATCCTTCCGCCACAGTTACACTTGTGTAACCCCCAACGGCGACGCATGAGGCTCCTTTCTCTTTGTTTTACTTGCCTTCTAAGGTTGGCTCATTGCCACACTACAAGTGGTGTTTTTTTTTCGTTCTTGAGTATATGTATTTTGTTTCACAAGAAACTAAGAATTGAAGCCAGTCTGAAAGATTCTAAAACTCTCTGATTTTCAGTGCACGTTCTTTTCAGTTTCTTCATATCTAATCCCAGCATGCCCACCTGAAATGTCAAAGCCAGCCTTTTCCCATGTTTTGACATCACTCAAACACCTTCTGATTAATTAATACAGGAAAAAATAATATAGTAAAATACTATAGTAAAGTACAAGAATGATTTCGTAATATCCTCTCCAACTCACATTCTCCCAGCACTGGGGTTTCTTAACTTTGGCGATTGGAAAATTACTTTTTCTTTTTTTTTGGAATTTCGAACGAATTATCGGTGATAATTCCACATATATAATGAATATCTGCGCCATATTTTGGATATTCATAATACGTTTCCTGAAATTCCTGTCCTTTTGCCAAGCATTCTCCGCAACAAAACATATAATTCTGAAAATTGTCGGAAAATGATACCCATTCCGTAACTCTTTGAAAAATGACCCCTTTCAATGACCGGTCCCCTTACCACAAAATGCTAAAATACGTTCAAGTCTGTTCCCTTGATGATATTTTAGTTGTCGTTCCAAACCCTGATTGATTGAACGCCACATGATATTAACAATGTCGAAAAACTTTCGTGGATATTAGAAAAATTTTAGCCCGCCATGTGTATCAGTTTGGTCGATTTTGAAAAATAAATGCTTTTCCTGCTACAACTTGCCAAACACTGTTGTTGTAACAATTGTTGTTTGTCTTGTTGCTGCTACAAAATGTCGTTATGTCTCTCGACTTTCTTGTGTTGCAAACAGATGTTTTAGTTGCAATATGCAGAAAATCGTGAATATTTGCCAACTAGAAAGAAAACCTTAAGGTACAAAACTATATCGGAATCAAGATAAGAACAGACCCATACTAAATACGGAATTTGGCCTACCCATATGAGCGTTACTTCCAGTATGGCTCAACGAGGTACCCCTCCCCCTGCGTACTTTTTGATAATAGAGTACTAAATACACAGGTTGCATTATTAGCACTATGAGTTCGTGTTATTCAGCCAAACAGCCAGAATAGCATGTGAAACAGCTCTGCCATCCACTGCCCAATTGTATTCGGGTTGCTTTCATGCAATTCAGATCTCGTTTCAAAGCGACTTTCCTACCCTTTTGGCTGCATTCGATGGGAAACCTATAAAGATAAAAGACTTAGGAAGTAGTCAGTCTGTAGCGTTAAATTTTTATGTTTTCGTGTCTATTTGAATTTGCAGCATTGGAGCTACTAGCGCGCTATAGCGGGCAAAGTCTGATGTATGCTGAGTAAACTGAGGTACGCTTGTACGCTGTTGCAGCTACGATGGTTATATGTTTGCGGGAGATCACCAACAACAACTGGCTATTAAATTCAAAACATCAATCAGTCATGGGCATGTTGCCTCTACACAGGCTTAGATAAAACTGTTTCTTTTCCTTTTGAATTTTCAAACCAACGGGCAGTAAGTTAGATTTCAAGAAAAGTGGTCCTATCCAATTAGATTTAGATAAACTAATTGCTTGATAATTTAGGCGACAGGTATATAATTTTTTCCGAACGATGTACGCGACTCCTGAAACCAGAGGAATTTTTGGGGATCTTCAACATATCTTTCCCGAAAACAAAGTATTTTCAAAACAAAAGTGTACAGATTTTACGGAATTAATGCACCCTTCGAATGTGGCTACATAGCAATTAATATACGATAAGAATAAGATGAAACACTTAGCTTTCGATTCTCTTTGAATTCTGTGAATGAGCGAATGAATTGCCAAATCACACTCCATACACTGACAAGATCCAGTATACTCCACGTAATAAGTCAATCCATGGTCAATGATTTTGAAGTTATTGTGGAAGTCCAACTCTCGAAGAGCATCTTGCTGTCTCTTGCTTGCAATTTATTGGGTCCAACAGCTGGTAGTCCGTGTGTCGCTCAGTTATGCTAGTTCTTCTTCCTTTCTGTCTCAGATTGAATCTTATAGTCTTTGGAAGCATCTTGTCTTGAAGAGTCCTTCTGCCCTGCGAAATCCTAACTGCCATTTTTGAACGTAGCCCACTGTTGTGATCGAGCTTTTGGACGAATTTACAACGCACATTTATTCTTTATGTGGCAAACCTTTTCCCTGATAGTGAGCTAGTGGAGTCTCTCAAACATCCAAGCTGCGAAGGCAGAGCAAGTGAGAAGCTGCTGGCACGAATTCTTGCTTGATCAGCGAAGTTCCTTTTTAAAACTTTCTTTTGAATTTTCTCTTCGGACAGACTTTCGTCCCAGTCTCAAATATAACTTTGAAGGTATAGAGGGCGTACCGCTATTTCATACATTTCTGAGTTATAAATTTTGGTGTCTTGTGATTGGCTCATCGAGGTGACACTTATTTTAATCTAACTCTGGCGGGAAAGGGTTTACCTTTTGTTCTCGTGAGGTTGACCTAAGATAATTACCATCTGAGTTTGAATAAAACAACATTTTGATCTCTTGACATGGACTAATTGGTCCGCCATGACTAAGGTTAGGTGTTGATTTCCTAAGCAGCTAATTCCTATTGCAGAGCTGCTATTTGTTTAACTAACCCAAAAGGGTCTTTGCTAACTGAATAAAGGGTTCCCGCAACAGCAAGCAAAACTTTGCAACGGCCGTCCACTTAATCATTTCACTCCTCTGTTCAACTAATGTGTGAGACGCGATGACGAACGCTGTTGGATTAAAGCCTGTGGTGGTGAAATTAACTCCACGAAAGTTTCACTTTAGTGCTGCATTACATTGACAATGTGGATGGGGTGTTAGTGAATTTAGCTCTCTTTAAGGTCGCCTTGAAGCCAGATCTCCACTAGGCAGAAAAATTTCAAATCGTAGGAATACATTCTACTTTCGTGGCTCGACATTTTTCCGCCTAGCAGAGATCCGGCTTTAGGCTGATCTCCACTAGATGAATTTCTGCGTGATCGTCATAAATATTGGCGACGAAGCAAGCGCAGTGGAAAATTTCTGATGGCCGCATCAGAAACCTTACGGGACGAAAATTAGAAATAGTTTCTACTTTCTGTCTGACGATTTCGTTCGCTGAATTGTTTGGCCAATAAATCGCAGGATTTCTTCTGCCTCTCTAGCATTATCTTTTGGAAAGCAGGAGTTCCTTTCCGCATTCTCGCGACGAAATCAAACCATGTAGAGATAAAAACAACTTTTTGCCGAGAATTTTTGAGACGATCGTCCAGAAAATCATCTAATGGAGATCGGCTTTTATTTGAAGCAAACTGCAAAAAGTAATGATGATTACAAGATTGATTACTTTGCATATCAAGCTTTTGATTTGGTCATAAAGGCTAGAAAAAAGCACAAACTATTATTGAAGCTGTGACAGAAATGAAAAATCTCACCCCTAGGCAGTTATACGATGTTGCTTTACGAGCAAAGCTTAGAATGGTGTTTTCAATGGGTCATTTCATGCCATGTAATTCATAAAAAAGCAACCATTTCATTGTCCTAGGACGATCTAGAATCATTGACAATAGACGACAGCACTAAAGATGGCGGCAAGAATTTTTTACCAAGATGCTTTGCGTCACATTGAATTTTGATTGATTTAATCTGCTGATTTCTTCAATTTCGCAAAAGATCTTGGTTTAAAGTTACTCGATCCTATTATCTTTAGTGCAATCATCTATAGTGATCATCAAGAGAATTTTATGATAAACTTGATAATCTATATTTTGCAATGCTTCAAACGGAAGCACCATGGGTGAAAGGAAACAAAATGCTTATTCTTTAATAAATGTATACGCAAATCATACATGTGTCTTTATCGCTGTTTCTTTCCGCCTTTCCCTACTTTCCTTGCTACCTTACCTCAGCTCAACTCGTAGAATTAAGTTGCAATGGCCTAATGTCAGTTTCTCTGTAAAATGGAGGCTGTTCTCGTTTGCCTTTCCCGCCGTTGAATCACAAAACCGCAAACGAGGACAACCCGCTTTTTCAGAGAAAATGAAATTATGTCATTGCAACTAAAATCTACGAGTTGAGCTGAGGTAGGGCTGCAAAGGAAAGCAAGGGAATACGGAAAGAAACAGCCATAAATACAGAGGTATGATAATTTGCTTATAGATTTATTAAAGAATACAAATTCTCTGTTTCCTTTCACCAATGGAAGTAGTTGTTGTTTGGACATCTTTACTGTTTAGCATAGCTTCAAAGATGCATACCTTGAAAGATTCCAATAACATTGAAAGTAGTATTGACAGATTGACTTGTTTTCTTCCCAAAATAGTCTGAACTGCCTATCATGACGTTACTGTTTGGGTAAAGAATTGTCTCGCTATTACCGTTACCAGGAATAATCACTGCATTGCTAGCTTTAATAGCAACTGTGTCTCCTTGTTCAGGTTTACCGAAGACTATGATATTTAACCCGGTTGTAACGTCAGGAAATAGTGCAGTTATTAGTTTCCCTTTCTCAAAAAAAGCTACGATTATTGTGCCATTGCCATCAGCGATTAGATTAATACCAATGAGCTTGCCAGTGCATTTAGATGGTTGTTTCATTATGAAGACGTTGTCGACTGTTGCACCACCAGAGCTCTGTGTAGTGTTGGGTATAGACAAGTCACCAACCGTCTTAGGACATTGGCCTGAAATAGGAAAATATACTAAATTATTTCAGACACTTAACCCTAATCCATATGGAGAGTGTTTTCGTTTTCCAGCCCCCTCACTCGAGGTTTCTCTAGCCACGTGTTTTAAGGAGATCAACTAAGCCTCCAAACTTATCCGACTTTTATTAATTATCCATTAACCACATTTTGACAGAAAAATTTTCAAACAATAGAGCTCACAGGTCACGTACCATGCCCATATTTGGTAGATGGTATTTCGTTCAGATTTGGACCTGAGAAACGGATACAGGTTTCAAACATAACCCAACTTCATGGGCCTAAGCACCGACATTTTAACAAGCAAAATCTCAATTTCAAAACGAGGCTAATAAACAACAATAATAATAATGAATAACTTATCATCCCCACTGCATTAAGAAAAACTCAATCAACACTGTTAATATTGTGTCCAGTTCAATCTTCAAAACAACAATTCTCAAACATAGTCTTTGAGATATTTCGGTCGTACTATCTGTCTGCCTGATCGAGTTCTATATCCTGTCTGCTCGTTTGGTTTCGCTGACTCACTTACTTGATGCTCCACTGTCTTTGGTTTCTCAGGTAGAATGTCATTTCTGCCTGGTTCAATGTCATTTCTGCCTGGCTCAATGGTTTCCTTTGGAGGTGTTTTCTCTACCTGTACATCACTTTGTGTGTTGTCTTTTGGGTACTCATATGACTCTGTGACTGGTTTGTCTTTCTCCTGAGTCTCTGAATCATCTTTGTTTGCAACTTTTCTTAAATCAACTCTATTTCGTCTGAATACTCTATTGTCCTTCAATAGATATGATCTCTCATCTAATCTTTGCAGCACCTTTGCTTTTATCCATGTCTTATCTTTTAGACTAACTGGTCCTACTCCTACATTATCATTTTCATTTAATGGAACAAGATCTTTTGCATTCTTGTTAAAACTTTTCTCTACTCTCTCTTGCTTGAATATCCTATCTCTCCCTCATTAGCATCATTTCTCTCTGGTCTTAACAAATTTCCTGTTGTTGGTAGGTCTGTTTTAGCTCTACAACCTAAAAATCTTTGGGCAGGGCTTGTAATCAATCCATCTTGAATTGTGTTACGGTAAGCTAACAGTGCCTTGTAAGCATCTTTCTCGTCATCCCTAGCTTTAGACATAATGCTTTTCGCTATCTTTACTGCGGCTTCTGCTCTTCCATTTCCTTGTGGGTGATAAGGACTAGATGTATGGGACAGAACAGAAACTGCGTAAAATGATGTCATCGAGCAATCTGAGATAAGGAAGTGTTTGAATAGATAAGCTTTTTGAAACGATAAATCAACAGTTTGAGGCCCAAGGAACAAAATATCAAGTGTTGCCGAATTTTGGGATCTGTTGCAGGGAGCTAGAGGGACTCAAAGTTACGAATTTTCGCGCATGCGTGCGTATTTTCTGCTCTGTCGATGTATGGTGGATAAAGTTCCAATGCTTTGCAAAACTTTCAAATTCATTTGATATGAAATGGGGTCCATTATCACTAATGACAATGTCACACTGTCCATATCTTGACATGTGGGTTTTCAGCTTTTTGATAACTGTTTTAGAGAGCGTATTTGGCAACTTATCAACTTCTATGAAATTTGAATAGTGGTCTACTGTGACTAAGCAGTTATTACCATTCCCATCACATAAATCAGTGGACACAATTTGCCATGGACGCTCTGGTATCTCTACTGGAAACAGAGTTTCCTTCTGCTGATTTCTTGAATAGTTTTGGCAAATTTCACGCTCTGATATGTAATCTTTAATTTCTGCATTCATTGCAGGCCAAAATATGCATTCTCTGGCTCTCCTTAGACAAGCTTGTATTCCTAAGTGAGAATTATGGATTTCATCTCTCATTGCAGGCCTTAGTACTAACGGAATAATCACTCTTTCTCCTCTGTAAATAAGGCCATCATGAATTGCTAATTCATCTCTGTGCTTGAAATATGGCTTAACACTTTCAGCAACTCGACTTTTGTCATCTGGCCATCCTTTAGTAATGACATTCTTGAATTCTTTCATTGTCTCATCATGGCTTGTTTCTTTCAACGAATTCTCTCTCCACTGTTCACCTATAAGAACATGGGATGCTGCATTAACTTCAATTTCATGGCTAATGTCACAGCTTTCTTTGTATGGTTGTGGACTACGACTCAGTCTATCAGCTATGTACTGTTCAGATCCTGGTTTGTACTCTACAGTTATGTCATAATTCTGAAGTCTCAGCCGAAATCCTTGTAGTCTCCTAGGTATGTCTTACAGGGGTTTGATCATTATTCTCTCTAAAGACTTATGATCACTCTTAACTGTAGTCTGTCGACCATATGTATACTGGTGGTACTTCTCAACAGACCATCATGTAATGGCTAACATCTCTTTCGCTATTGGTGCATAACGTTGTTCTGTTTCTGTTATAGCACGGCTGCTATAAGCTATTGGTTGCCCATTCTGGAGTAATGCTGCACCTAATCCAATGTCACTTGCATCACATTGAATTTCTAATTGCTCCTTTGGGTCGTAATATCTCAAAACTGGCTCCTTTGCAAGCATCTCTGTTGTTTTGTTGAACGCCTTAGATTCTTTATCAGACCATTGCCACTTTATTCTTGCTTTGTAAGCTTTCTCAGTGGTTCTATAATGTCAGAAAGATTTGGTAAGAAAGTTGCAAGATATTGAAAAAAACCTATTAATCCTCTGAACTCCGTAATATTAGAGGGCTCTTTCATCTTTCTTATGGCTTTAATTTTCTCTGGGTCTGGCTTTAGGCCTTCACTTGTGACAATATGTCCCAAGAACTTTATGCTTGACTTGCGTAACTGTATCTTTGCTTTGCTTAGCTTTATTCCTACATCTTCACATCTTTTGAGTAACATCAGAAGCCTTTGATAACGAACTTTGGTAGCTTCTTCAACATCATCTCCATTTCCTATGACTATAATATCATCTGCTATGCATGCAACTCCTTCGATGTCACTTAAGACTTGAGGTAGCTTTCTCTGAAAAATTTCTGCTGATACATTCAATCCGAATGGTAATCTCAGCCACCTATATCTTCCAAATTGGGTATTAAATGTTGTCAGGAAACTGGATTCTTCATCTAATTTCACATGCCAGTAGCCTGATTTCAAATCAAGAACTGAGAATACTTTTGCATTCTGTAACTTTGGAAGGATATCATCCATAACTGGTAGGTAGTATCTTTCTCTCTGCAATGCTGTATTCAATTTCTGTGGATCAATACACACTCGTAACCAGGGAGCGCCGGGCGCTCACTGGTCGTAACTGTCCACTTTCTTTTTCTGTGGGGTCACAAGACTACTCTCCCACTGGGTTGGTTCATACACTTTTGTTATGACTTTATCATCCTCCATCTTGTCTAACTCTCACTTTAAATCATTGACTAGTGAATGAGGAACTTTCCTAACTGGATTTACAGTTGGCTTTATCTCTTGATTTACAACTAAATGCTGTTCTCCTGGTAAACTGCCAATACCATCATCAAATACAGTTGGAAAACTAAAACTATGTCCTCCTCTGACTGTACTGTTATTTCATTGATCCTTGCCTCCTTGAAGTTATCATTATCTATTGTGAGTAAATTCATGGCTTCACTTGCTCTTAATCCTAAGATTGGTGAAAGATCCTCCTTAACAATGATGAATGTAAGCCTGTACTTCTTGCTGTTTGATGGGCTTTCAATGACTATTCTGGCTGAACCTACAGGGGTTATTTTGTTGCCAGTCCATGATTTCAGTATGATGGGAGTTTTGCTTACTTCTTTATCTTTTGGCATGAACTTGATTGGCAAAATGTTCACTGAAGAACCGGTATCAATTTGAAAGGATACTTGTTCTGTTGTGGATCTTACCATCATGTCAGCAAATATCTTGGTATTCTTGATGGTATAAACTAGCTGCTCAATGTTTACCATATCTACCGACTCAACTGAATCAGTGTCATCATCAATTTGGTTTTGTTTTTCTCTCTCTCGTTGTACATTTGATTGCAAAGTGGTTGCTTTTGCCACAATTTTCACATTTCTTTCCATTGGCTGGGCATAACTCTTTCTTACATTGGTGCTTTCTTCCACAAAATTTGCATTGAATAATTTTAGCATCAGGTTTGCAACTTGAATTTTTGACTGCTGTTTGTTTCCCAGTTTTATTAGTCTTATGAACAACATCTGTAGACTGCCTCCGTATGTCCCTAATAGTTACTCTTGCTGTCTCCTTTCTCCTACAAATGGGAATCGCTTTCTCTAATGTTAGGTCTTGCGTTGACAAAAGACGTCGTCTGGTATCCTCACATTGTAGACCTAAAATTACACGATCTCTAATAAACTCATCATGAAGATCTCCGAATTTGCACTTTGCAGCAAGCTGCCTCAAATTTGCCAAGTAAGTATCAAAATCTTCATCACTATTCTGGTTTCTGCTATTAAACTTAAATCTTTGGAAAACAATATTGATATCGCCAAAACAATGAGCTTCTAGAACTTCAAAGACAGAGTTTACTGTCTGTACGTTCTGTTACCGACGATGTCTCAAAGATTTTTGCACAACTATCTCCAATGGTATACAGCAATTTCCTCTGAGTCTGACTCTTCTTCTAATCTTGTCAAAATACTGTAGTTTCTCCATTGAGATTTAAACAATTTTCTTCCCTGTTTCTTGAAAGATCAACCGACTTTGGTGGGTCAACTATGGGTATAGGCCTTCTCATATGGTGCTCAACTCGTCCATCAAGTGCATCAGCTGCCCCTTCTCCTCCCGACATTTTGCCTAAACTTCTCTGCTTTGCTCATGCAAATATTCTCAAATACACATTGAAAAACATTCATCACACATCATTCGAAGTATCTTTTGACACCTGACACAGCGAAACTACGACTCTGGATAAGTCTAACCTGACACCATATTTCGTTCAGATTTGGACCTGAGAAACGGATGCAGGTTTCAAACATAACCCAACTTCATGGGCCTAAACACCGACATTTAACAAGCTAAGTCTCAATTTCAAAACGAGGCTAATGAACAATAGTAATAATAAATCATAACGTAACAGACGGTAGCAGAAAATTCATTGTTTTTTGATGACTTCAATTGAAAGATTTGATTAAATTATGAAGTATCATATCACAGCAAAAAATACCAAAATTTCCCCATAGTTCTTGGATGGAAATTTAAGGGAAATGGACAAGTTTCTATGGGAAATTGAAGGGAAACGGAAATTTCCATTTCCCCTTTGGGAAATTATGGGAATTGAGTCCGTTTCCCCAAAATTTCTCCAGCAAAAAAATGTGGTGAAATTTCATCATTTTTTGCAGTGTATACCAAATGAATCAGTAAATGAATGGCATTATTTTGATACGGGAATTTCTGGAATTTGGTGATGCTAGCATTTTTCGATGAGACGTCATTTTGGCCGACATTTTGGGCTAATGAGCAAATTTTTTCCTTTTATGAAATTTTTCAATTAAAGATACTTCAATGATGTGTTTGGAATGGGGCAGTAGCATTTTGCAGCTTCTTTTAGTCTATTTTTGCAAAGAGCGAATCAATTGCACAAATAACGTCATCCGAATCATGCCAAAATATCACTCCAAATTCATGAATATCAATAACATGATATTTTCATATCACATTTGTAGTTAAATTGAAACAAAACCATTCCAAAAAATTCCTGTGAAGCTTTCTTTAAATTCAAATTCAACTTGGAAGCCTGATTTTCACAGAGTTTCAACTTCATGACGTCATTGTGACGTCATGAGGTGTGGAAGCCACACAAATTATGATACGTACTAGAAATTAATTGCGCTTTTACTATGCGAAGTTGCATTGTATTCTGATGAGTTGAGTGTAAGGCAGTTTTCAGAGGGGAGTGCGAAGTCCCATAAATGGTAGCTCGAAAAAAGCCCATATGGATAAGGCTTAATTCTGATAAAGTGCTTGGCGAACAATATTCATTGTTGGTTAACTCAAAAACGTACCTCCTTATATCTGCTGCAGAAAGGAGCAGAGATAATATATCAGGACTTTCCAAGTCCACAGAAAAGCGGGGTAATGGGGCAAAGCGGCAAAGTCAAAGGATCGATGGACTCCAATTACGAATTGGAGGCTACAGAAAGCGAGGAAGGTGAGGAACGGGATGACAGGACCTGCTGGAATCAGTCAAAATTGTTGATAACTTGAATACTGCAGAACCAATGCTCACCAAACTTCCTAAATATATCTTTGTCTTCCCGCTAAATACTTCAATAACAATTCCATTTCTTATATTTTCGCCATAAGGAGGGGGAAAGGGCCAGACAAGACCTTGGGTGTCTCAACTGCAAGGGATTTCCACTGCAAAGAGAGAGAAAACATAGACTTATTTCTATTGTTCATTGCTTTCATGGCCAGGAAACTGACTCATTCATTGCAAAGAATCAACGATCTGTTTCGTCACTAATTTGGATAAGCTGGATTTGGCTGGTGAAAATCCCACAGCAATTTCTTCTTTCCAAATTAAAAGGCTCAATTTAACTTTTCCAGCACAAAGTTTCTTATTTCTTTGGTCATCTTTGAATTGACCAATTTCTTATAGAATTCCCTTTCCAAAGATACGTTCATCTATTAAGTTGAATAAGGATTTGCCCGGGGTGAAGTCACACCGTAAAGGTCTGTTCTCTATTTCAAAAAGAAGGGGAACGAGTTCCCCCTTGATTTCATATTTCCACATTTAAGTCTCAATTGCATTTTGAGTGGGCACTGAATGTTTCAGGGTTAATTCCTTAGAAATGTTTTTCCAATTTAACAAAAACGCCTAGGCCTTTGGGTACAACAATTTCTTGTAAGAAAATGAGGCATTGAGCCTGCACTGAAAGTTTCTTTAACTTATCAGATTTTAAAGGCCAATTTGTATGAAATTCTAGCTCATTAACTTGGCCTTCCATTGCAGTTCTGATGGACTGATGGGGCGGCTATTGTGCCTAGGTCCCGGGGGGGGGGGGTATTTGACTAGGGAAGTGACGGGGATGTGTGGCAAAGCTCTCCACATCCTGTACTCTGTTGCATAAAACATGGCCCAAAAGTATACCATGTCGCATAAAAATTTTGCCAAAATCCATTGTTTCAAGAGAAATCTAAATAATTTCCTTTCACAAAATACCCTGTCGCATAATTTTCTTATCGATTGTAATACCCTGTCACATAATTTTTATTAGAAAAGGACACCCTGTCGCATAATTTTTACCGTAAAAGGACACCCTGTTGAGCGGCACATCCCGTCAAGTCAAGTATGGGAGTAACCCACCGGGGCCTAGGTAGGCTACTGAAAATGGATGCAGGTTTCACAGCTACACCAGAAAGACGGATTGGCAACTGTCAGATGATACTCTCCACATGCATTAAGTCCTGAAGTAAGCCCCCTTGGGCCAATTTCGCTAAAAACTTTGGGTGGGGGCTCATTCGAGAGAGAGGGGGTTTATCTAGCAGCAGCCAAACCGTTACCAGCACTACGTGTATCTTTTTTATGAGAAACTAAGAATCTGGGCCAGTACTGAAAGTTTCTTAAAATTAAGGTAAGATTCGCGTGAAATTCTCGTTTTGGACCACGATCACATATTTCAACTATATCCTACCTGGAGGCGTTCTCCCTGTACTTTCGAGAATTTTTGAAAAACTGATCTTCAACCAACTCTATAAGTACCTGGACACAAATAAACACTTGCTTCCCAAACAGTCCGGTTTTAGACGCCTTTACACTGTAGTAACAAGTCTCCTGTCCTGCACCAACGACTGGTATAAAAATATGGATACGGGGAAATACACTGCATTGGTGTTTATAGACCTAAAAAAAGCGTTTGATACTGTTGATCATGATATCCTGCTGAAAAAGATGCAGAAATATGGAGTTTCTGGTAACGAGCTTGCCTGGTTTACGTCATATCCCCAAGACAGACGACAGTTATGCAAAGTCAATGGTATTTCTTCACGAATGGAAGAAATACACTGTGGTGTACCTCAGGGATCTTGTCTTGGACCCCTTCTCTTTATAGTCTATATCAATGATCTTCCGTTTTGTCTGGAGAGCTGCCAGGTGACCATGTATGCTGATGATACCCGCATCTCCTTTACTGCAAAAAGTGTCAACGATCTAAATATGACGCTGAACAAAGAACTTGATTCTTTACGGAAATGGCTCCAAGGCAATAAACTGTCTTTGAATGTCCTGAAGACACAGGCGATGGTTATTGGATCTCGCCCCAACCTTAAGAAGATTTCGACAAAACTAGTCGAGCCCCCCTCTTTTTCAATTGGGGGCTCGGAAGTCGAAATGGTAGATAATGTCAAATATTTAGGGGTGCAGATTGATAGACATCTGGCTTGGGACGAACATATCCATTTTGTACGATCTAAGGTCTCTTGTGCTATTGGATTCCTTAAATATGCCAAGAAGTTACTGCCACAGGACACTCTCAGTAAAATATATCGTGGTATCGTTGAACCGCACCTCCGCTACTGCTGTTCGGTCTGGGGGGCATGTGGGGGGACTAGGTTGCAGAGGCTGCAAAAACTTCAAAACCGTGCAGCTAGAATTGTGACCAACAGTAGTTATGATTCTTCTGCTAGTGCCTTGATAAAAACTCTAAATTGGCCTACGGTAGCGGATATGATAAAAGTCGAGACAGCTTGCATGGTTTATAAATCAATAAATGACCTTGCTCCAGACTATCTGTCAGAAATTTTTACGAGAAACTCGGCATGCAGTAGGAAAAATTTGAGAAACACGGCAACTGATCTCCAAGTCCCTCTAATGAAAACGTGCAATGGTCAACGAGCTTTCTCATATCGTGGTGCGGGGGTCTAACTTAGATTTGGAAGTCAAGCAGGCATCCTCTTTCAAAGCATTTAAAGACGCTGTAAAAAAATGATTTGTTTTGCTGTTTCTTTTTATTCATTAATTTTTTATTTCTGTATTATTGTAATTAGGATAGGGTTTTTTTTAAACGATAGAAATTTCTTTTTTTAGGTTTTAAGCACGGCCCCCTGAAAAGCAGTCTTCTTAGATTGACGGGGTAACCGTGGATAAATATGAAATGAAATGAAATTCGAACAGTCACCCAATCATTAAAATCTTCTCTTAAATGATCTTCGAATTTCGATGGTACGATTCTTCCGCTTTTCATTCATTCATTCATTCATTCATTCATTCATTCATTCATTCATTCATTCATTCATTCATTCACTCATTCAAACATTATCATTTTTAAAAGAATACCTCTTCAGCTATAAACCTAGTACAGTGTTTCTGTAATATAAAAAATGGGAGTAATACCTAAAAAAGTGGGCTGTTCTTCCAGAGGGTCGTGTTTTAGTGTATCTTTTCTTGGCATTCTCACCTCGTTAGGTGCTCTTTTTAGTTCTTTTTGAAGCGCTTTGACTGTAAGTTGATCGATAAGAAGAAACTGTCGTCTGAATTGATTGAAAACATATAAAAAGGAGTTTTTTTACTTTGCATAGAGATTTCGCTTACACTAAGCTATAGTCCTGCACACATTGGAACAAAGCTATGTTTCTGATGATTATCTCAGTTCTTCTCATTTTTAGATTTCCACCAGCCCCTTTCACCCCCAAAACAGTTTTGGTTGGCATCTTGGGGCTGATATTCAAGCAACGTTGTATAAGGGTGAGGGAATGATTCATTTGAAATTGTAAAATTTTTACTTCGTTCTAATTCATTTTGTCCTAGACTTGCTCCAAGTCTATTCCGTGGTTTATCAGCACTCAAGAAAATAATTACCTCTGCGGGGGTGTAAACCACGAATAGGACGCTGCGAAGGAGAAACGAACGAGAAGAAAACGGAATAGACTTGTAAAACATGGTGGCTCATGAATATTAATGAGCTTCAGTGGACCGATTTTGGTCCGCTGGATTAGACTGACGACGTGATTCCTCGTATTCGTTCAACATTTATAATCTGATGTTTTAATTTCACTCAAACAAAGGACTCACAACCAAACGGATTCTAAACTGGGACTAAAATCTTACGAAAAATCAGAAGAAACTTAGAACATCTTCCATCCTACGAACGTCGAAAGAAAAGTCGAACGTCCCTTCGAACGTTATTTTGAGCGTCGCTTCGCTTCGAGAAGTCGAACTTTGAACTAATGAGCCAATCAAACGCTGACAATAGGCACGTGGGTTGACCATAGTAAGAAAGTAGTGATCTGATTGGTCGCGCCGTGAACGCGGCGGACTTGGCCTAATTAGTCCCTATTCTGAAGCGTAAGGACATAAGTCCCTCAACTGAAGCGATGACAACAACAACAACGAGCGTAAGTCAGAGGGACTTATGTAATGTAGTCTACCACTGGATAGCGAGGGGGTTTTGTCAATCTCGTCCCCAGAGTGAGTTCGTTGCTCTACCTCTACTCTGGAATACAAGAGGGCATTCGGCAACCTGATTGGCTGTTTGCCATTTTGCGCCGTAACTCCGTTTTGCGCTGGGTAAACGGCCACGGCATGTCAAAATTCGACGTAAAACCATATTCTTTACCTGTTCCGACCATCATTTGCAATTTATTTCCGAAAGTCGAAGAATAAGGAGCCATTTCATTTTCGAAGCTGCGGTGAAAGTTTCTCGAATTTACTACTTAGGCCCATTTTCGCTCCAAACAAACCGAGTTTATTTTCACATTAAATAACTTACCAACACCAGATTATTGCTCAAATACCTTCAAAAAGGTTGAAATAAGGTTCTCAAAGTCTTTGTTTTCATTTTCTCAATTTATCTTCTGCAGGATTAGCGCCAGAGTAACAGCCATTTTCCGCTGATTCGCGTTGCCTAGGAACTGTGAAATCCATAATGGCTTCCACATTTGCCCATTTTTTGGGCAAATGTGATCGAAGTGTAGACTTATCCAGAGTCGTAGTTTCGCTATTTGCCTAACTGATATACCGCTACAACTACGACTCATGATCTAACTGTGTATTGAAACGATTGCATTTAGAAAGCCTCATCTTCATATCGAGGTCACTGTTTTTAAACAACATTACCCCCTGAAAAATTTGTAAAACGGTTACCAGGATACAAAGCAGATCAAAAGACCATTCAAAGATGGCAGCTCGAAGCAGCGACAGCCCAACCAAAGGAGACTGTGATTTCAAACGGAGGGAGACTGTGATCTTGAAATGTTCTTGAGAACTTGAGGAATATCCTCAGTTGTTCTCGCATTCTCTGATGTATCGCTTTTGTATCAAATTTGAAACATCGATTTCTGACACTACAATGGTCTCTTTCCGTTGCACGACCATGACACGTCTCACAAGAAAGTTTTTCATTCATTGACTTGAACGAATTTAAATTCACGTATTTTTTTGAAAAACTAAGAATTTCGGTCAGTACTGAAAGTTACTTCAGATTATTACATTTTCAGTGCTCAGAGTTGCTTACGAGTTTCTTAAAAGTTTGAACATTCCGAAACAAAGGTTTTTGAAGCCATGCCAATGTTTAGACTTTATTCAAGTTACCTTCCAAGTAATATTATACAAATACACGGGAAAGAAGTGAAAATAGAGTAAAATAGGTCCGGGATTTCCTTAGTTAAAAATAAATAGTTTCTTAAGTTATCTCTTAACAGTACTGGAGTTTCTTAATTTTTTGGCGATCTGAGAGTTGACTTTCTTATAAAAAGGAGTATGTGGTGCGTGTATTGATTATCATGACTTGAACATTGAAAAGAAACACTCGGCCATTTATCTAATTGCCTTTCAACTTATTTTGAGGCTGCAGAATGCTCTCATCTTTCGCTCAAGGTCTTATTGCTCTTCAAAATCAACCACTGGCAAGTTTCACAAATTATTCTGCAAGGACTTCATGAAGCAGGAATGAGGGGACATTCAAAACGACTTTTAAAATTTAATTTGAACTTGAAAAGAGTACAAAAATATTGCTCGCAAGTACACTTACCTCACATAAGTATTGCACCATCAAAAACAAAATGGCTGCCTAAAGTTTCTTGCAACTCAATCAACAAAATTTGTATAATAAAGTACCAGCATTTATTGGTTTCTCTACAGGGTGTTTTTGGACAGAAATTAATTGCTAATTCATCTTCTCTTTAATTAAGGTAAAATGAAGTGTTATTTTGTTGATTTCTTTGATCAATTAGCAAAAACATTGGAACAACATCGAGCAAGATCTCAGTAAAAAATCTAGAAGAGTAGGCCATGTCAAAACTAAAAAATGAATAGGTTTCTTAGATCAAAGGTAACGAAATCTTGTTGTTTTCAAATCTGGACTCTTCAGACTTCATTGCCATGGAAAAAGTTTCCCTCTTTGAATAGGCCAAAAGAATAAAATTCAAGTAAACAAGGAGGAAGTCATTCAAGGTAAATGAACTTGAATCAATCCAAGGAGAAGTCATGTTGAAAAAAACAAACTCATGTCACTTTCAAGGTCTATCATCACCTTCAGACTAAATTCGAGCGAGAGGATGTTGTGAGGTATATCCAAATCAGGATATTTAATTGTCAAACACCTACCTAAAGTTTCCCATGAACAAAATTAACACATATGTGATAAAAATAGTGTCAAGCATATTCTTACCTTGGAATGTCTTCTTTCAGTTTCACCTCCGTTTTATAGCCAGGTTGCATTCCTCTCGGAAAACATTTGTCATAGCGATAAAGTTTGCAGAATCCAGATTTGAAAATTATGACGTTTTGTTATCTTTGCTCTAAGAAATCTATTCATTCTTCGTTTTGTTATGGCCTAGTCCTGCAGTTATCCAGCCAAAAGCTTGTTCAATGTTGTCCTCAGGTTTTTGTTAATTTATCAAGGAAAGCAACAAAACAAAAGTTCATTTTACTGTTAAATAAACAGTAGACAAACAGACCATTATTTTCCCGCCAAAACACCCGGCAGGGAAACCTTTAAAATGCTGATGCTTTTGTCATGCAAATTTTGTTGCTTGAGTTACATGACATTTTTGGCCGCCATTTTGGATACGGTGGTGCAATACTTATGTGAGGTAAGTGTAGTTAGCTTGTGCTGTCAGAGATGGACTGCAGTATGGGCTTTGAATTGTGAGTTTTATGAAATTTACTCAAAAACAAGGCTCAACAAATGTTTTCCAGCAATTTTCTTTGATTTGGCTTTTAAAATTTTTAAAAGTTAATAGATGAATTTACATTGAAATTTATTTTCCATATCATAAGCAAAGACTACATGGCATACCTGTATGAGTTATGTCAAAAAGAAAAAGGAAATAATTGCACTACTCATTTGTGTTTGAAGAAAATTCACGTGAAAGAAGACTTTTCTGAAAATCACTTTTTTGAGAGCAATATACCACTTGGGAGGGATGGTCATGGGAGGATATGAGGGACAATTGCCCTCCCACTTTTCAAAAACTGGCACAAACTGTAACTGAAAAATGCAATAAAAATGTCTGGGTATTTTGCCCCCCAGTCTGAAAAAAATTTTTTAATTTTACTTTCCCACTAATTTTAGTCTGGCCACGCCGCTGGAGAAAATATTGATTAAATGGTAGTGTTAGTTTATACAATTTGTGTTTTACATTTTTATTGTGAAAGAAGATTCGACGGTAGAAATTCTGATAAATCAGCCAGGAAACCTAAATGTGCTCGGGCAGGCAAATGACGTCTTTCCATTTGCGAAATGCAATCAATTTCAAAAACAACTTTCACCTGAAATTGGTGTCTCAGTCTCAGAAAATTGAAGCAAATCACAGTTTATTCTTTTTGGGACAGCTGAATGTTGATTCTTATTAGACAAAGTGCTAAGATCTTCCTCTGAAGAATATTACGCAGCAAAAATGAACACAAGTGAAATCAAAACTGAAAATTTTCAAGGACTTACATGCTCCCATTTCTCAGCAACTTGGGTTTCCTGGCCAATTTATTCAAATTTGTACATTATCCTTCGAATCTTCTTTCAAAGATAAAAGTCCTGCACAAAGTGCATCAAATTACACCATTTAGCCGATATTTCTGCCAGTCAAAACATTATCTCATCCTGATCTCTGCCAGCGATGTCATCAATCTTGCTCCCTTCAAAATAAGTCCACTATTTCGAAGTTTTCATCTCGTAAAGTCACAAAAATATTGCCATATCAACTCAACTTTGGATTCTGGTGATCAGATAAAGAAATGACGAATATTTTCCCACCAAACCAGTTTGATTTGAGGTCTCGGTTGGAGAGAAAACCTTTCTGTTTTGTTACGAGGCAAATAGGCAATAGGACATTTCCGATGCCATCTTGAACTTGCTGTTCGAAGCTTCATACAAATCTTTCCTCTCCTCGCACAAAATTTCAACAAACAGCGCTTTATAACTCTTACTTTGACACGACGTCGATCTGCCACAGCTTTGCGATGATTTGGCCGCCATTCCTCCTTCACACCACATCCGATCAAACGCAAAAGACAGGGGCTCGCTATGCAGTTTCATGAGCAAAAATCTCGCTCTTAGCCAATCAAATTGCAGCATTGCTGTAATGATAATAATAATTTGTCGCACCTTTTCATCTCAATCAACAGTTAGATTGCTGTAAAGTTGTCGCAACTTTTCATCTCAATCAACAGTTAGATTGTAAGGCTAATCGAAGTGTACCAGGGTGTTCATTCGGAAAAAAGCCATGGAAAAAGTTTCATCCCTAACACAAGAAGCCGCCTTACTACCTGCAAACAAACAAAATACAAACGAACGCATTCCTATAACTCTCACCTTCCACCCACTCAACCAACAAGTCAAACACATATTATACAACAACTTCAACATTCTCACACACGATGATGAAACTGCTGACATTTTCCAATCCCTACCCCTTATGGCATACAGACGCGACAAAAATATCAAAGACATCCTCGTCCGCACTAAATTGCCATCAACCACTGGAAAATCTGGAACAACACCCTGCAAGCACCCGAAATGCCGTACATGTACCCACATTAATCACGCAACAACTATTACCAACAACAACAATTCGTTCCACATCAATGCTAACTTCACGTGCTCATCTGCTTGTTTAGTGTACTGCATCAGTTGCAAACAATGTGACATGATATATATTGGCGAGACTTCGCGACAGTTAAACGCCCGTTTTGGAGAGCATCTTCGCAACGTAGAAAAGAAGGTTCATCTCCAGGAATCACGCAAAGATGACCCTGACTCCACTGTATCCCAGCATTTCAACACTGACAGCCATTCCATCAACGACATGACTATAACCGGTCTTTGCTATGCACCTTTGGACTCAATCAAACGCAAAACTTTAGAGAAACGTATCATTTCTAAACTTGGAACTCTTATGCCTACAGGACTCAATAAACAATTTTCATATCTTTCATAGTAGTATTATAACCAGTTCTCCTTCTTTCCCTTTCTTCTTCCTTTACCTGTGTGTGTTTTTCCTTTTGCTTCCTTCATCATTATATTTATTTGATTCTTTTTACTATCCCGGCGATTCCACGTCACATTCCACACCTTATTCTGCCGGCATTCTCCTAATCACTTATCTATCATTCGATCTAACCCTTCGAATCTATTGATCTGCGCTCGATTCTGCTGTTTTCCTCTAACTTGATGAAGAGTTAAGCTCGAAACGTTGTAACTAACTTATTATCTTTGTACAAAGTCGAATATTTTGACAAATTTATGCTTTTATTGCTACAATCGACGTACAACACGCTCAACAACTTTGTTTTCTATTGTGTTCATTCGGCTTCGTGATCAGCTTATGACGTAAGAACACCCTGGGAACGAGGTTGGGGTTTTGTATTACAAGTGCTAGCAAACAAACGTCGTTGTAGACTTGCCCCAAGTCTATTTCGTCAATCAAAAAAAAGTTGACTGTTTCAGGCAGACTTATTACAGATGACGAAATAGACTTGGGGCAAGTCTAACGTCGTTGTGATGTTGTTCGAAAAAGATGGCGCTATGCTGTGAGAGTCAAATATCAAATTGTGGAACTTGCGCTGATAAATTGACGAACTAAGTGAAATGAAGCCTTACAGCAATTGAAATAATGGAGATTTGTGAATTCACATAGGCCTAACTGTGCTGTGAACAGGCTAGGACCAAGGACAAATGTCGATATTAGTGATATTAGCTTCATATGTCATGTCAGGCCACGAATGATGATGCCAAAAGAGTCGTGAACCAAAAGGCCCAAGCAAGCTAGCAGGCAATAATATTCACACAAACATCATCCATGGCTTACGCTGCAATGCAGATTGGGCTATTCCATTTTAAAACCATACAGGCATATGAAAGGCACTTTTTGCCGACGTTTTGCACCCCAGAAATCCAGGGGGGTTGCATGAATTTTAGCCCTGGAAAGTTAGGAGATTGCTATGAGCACCCTGGAATCCAGGGTATGTTTTTGGAGGTCCCTGGATTCCAGGGTGCTCTTCACAATGACCCTGGATTTCCAGGGGTCTCTGTACAACCTCCCTAGATTTCCAGGGTGGTTGGAGTCAAGATACCCTGGAAATTATGTGTAATCTTACCCCTGGAATTTGCCTTCCATACCCCCTGTACGGATTAAAAATGGAATAGCCCATTTTGGTAATGCAAATCAAGATTCCTGATATCAGATGACTTTTTGCTGCAGAATACTTTCTGATGCTTGGCTCGATCAAAGCTCTACTTCACATTTTGACTTTGTTTGAAGTGTTTGACTTGTCGACTCTTCCAGATTAAAAGTAGGGTCTACACTGGGGTAAAATGGGTAAGTTTGGGGTAAGATTGGTAGGGTGAAGAATCTGGATAGATTTTGCTGAAGTCTTTGTTCAGGGACTTCCTCTAGCTAGGACTGTTCCAGCTACCCTCCTTGACATAGTGAAAGTTGATTAATGGGTCCAACCAAGGTCTGCTGTTTTTGAGCAATCAACACTACCGCCTGCCCAATTTACCCCCATCCATCCAATCTTACCCTAGTGGACCCTATCAAGTAAGAATAAAGAAAAAAAGTGACTGTGGTTCCTCAATCTCTGGTGATCTGAAACGTGGGTGGTTCCTTATGTAAAGACAAAACGTGTGCTGCCACGGGGGGGGGGGGTTCTTCCATAGTAAAGGTACCTGGGGATGTGCCGCCCGCGAGGGTATACTTTTTCGGACTTCTAGTCTAGCCAAGGGTGTACTTTTTGGCAATTTTAGTCGAGTTAGGTCTAGGCAAGGGTATGCTTTTTGGGAATTTTGGTCAAAGAGATGTCAAAATTCGGTAATTTTTGTAAAAAAAAACCCAACTTCTTAAAAATTTTGGTCTAGAAAATGCGAAAATTTGGCAAGTTTTGCCTAGAAAATGCCAATTCAGAGCACTTCTGAAGGAAAAATTAGTCTAGCCAAGGGTATCATTTTCACAAAAATTGGTCTAGCCAACGGTTACATTTTCAAACTGTGGGCGGCACCCCCCCTACCCGAAATCTAGCCGAGAACCCCCCCGTGTGTGCTGCCTGGATGGAAAGTTAAATTTTTGAGTGCCAGACATTGCATTAATAAAAAAATGAAAGCTATGGAAGTAAGAGGTCTGTGAGCTAAACATGTCCACTGCAGAAGCCTTTCTTGCCACATTAGGGGTCTACTGTTGTGAGCAATCAGCACCGCCCCCACCTTACCCCCAGCAGACCCTAACTATGCCATTTGAATTAGTGGATTTTTCTAGAAACATTCACAGACGCATGATCCAGAAAAGGATTTTTTAGTAGCGAATCTTTCATCCTTGAAAGATTAGCCCTGGACATGGTCAGTTTTGTGGAGAAGTGATATATGATCTTTTCAAGCCTTGCAGAACATCTGCAGTGTCAGCAAAAGAGGATTGGAGTTATGCACACGTAGCCTTCTCATAAGGAATAGACCTTTTAGCTATTCTAAAAAGAATCAGAATCAAATGATATTTTCAAACAATTGTAGAATTTTTGAATGTGCACAATAGTGATAGAAGCTCTAACGTCACTCAATCCAACTTCGCGTATAAAAGTGTATAAAAATATTGCCCAATCCAGGCTCTTTTGTAGAATAGCTAAAAGGCCTATTGCCCATAAGAAGTTGTATATACTGTAGGCAAAAATTTTCAAAACATTAAGGTACCAGGTCACTGCTATGACAAAAACATGAAAAAGTAATAATTTACAGCTTGTGTTTTTAAGTTAATGCAAAAATATGTTGACACTATGTAGTCTTCACAAATCTTTTGAAAATAGACTTTCTATTAATACTTAATCAGATAATGCCGTGCAGTTTTGAAGTCCCATTGAAAAATGAAATCAGTTATATATTATATAAGATAAGAAACTCTAGCTCTTACTGATTGATTCCTTCTGCTCTTTTTGTTCATGTGAGGTTTGTGTTCAATCAGAATTATTTCTTTCTGTTTGATCAGTCCAAAAATATCTGTTAGGGTGTTCAGAAAAGACAATAATGAGCAAAGGAAAGTTCTGCTTGGACACTGGAGATATCATTGAAAAGTGCCATCCTCTGCAGATTGGATAGTGATCAAACATGACATTCAACTAAAAACAAGTGGGCTACATAAATCAGGTTTCATTGAAATCACAATGTTTATGAAATACCATAGTGAATTGGTCCCTTCATGCTGCATTTATCTTCTGAGCCCAGCTCATTTCAAATGAATCACAAGAATCAGATGACTCATATGAAGTCAATTCATGAGTAACTTTCAGAGAAGTCATGGGGGCAGCAGTTTCCCTATATAGCTCTGATCTCTGTGATATCTACACGTATACCAGATGAAACATTGCATATGGTCTTGTATGGAAATCTGAATACATATGTAACAAAATTCTTAATCAAACAATTCTTAATACAATATACAGTAATCTTAAAATTGTGTTTTACATGATTTGCAATCATTATAATCCTAAGAACTGAGTTCAGTTGTTGATTGCTTTTTCAAAACTTGGCTATGCTGTTGCTGTTAGACAGGCAAAAAAGAACTTTCTTCTTGTCACCAATCAGGGATCATAATTCAGCTACTTATGAGTAATCTTCTCCCACAGCAGCAGTCTTTTTACCATTAGTTTCCCTGAAATCAATAAATCAATATGAAATATATTTAGCGTCACAAATATTTGAAATTATAGAGTCCAATTTCTAATCATCTGATTGCTTTAAGATTGTGACAGGAAGTTGTGCAGCCCCTTCAAAACAATTACAGAGCAACTGAATACACAAATTTTTTTATAAGAAGCTACAGTAAGAAGTTGGGTCAGTACAGAAAGTTTCTTAAAATAATCAGATTTTCAGTACTCAGGAGTTTCTTATGAGTTTCTTACAAGTTTCTTAACGTCTCAATATCAATCTTCATGTTTCACAACCTGCTGCCTCAAAAGAATTTCAAAACAAACTTTTTTGAAGCCTTTCCAATGTTTTGGCTATACGCAAGTACCCTACAACTAATACAGTATGATACAAGAAACAACTGGAAATAAAGTAAAAGTACATTAACGACTTATTATAAAAGAACTGTAGTTTCTTAAGTTATGTTAAATTTCCAGTACTAGAGTTTCTTATCTTTTTGGTGATTGGAGAGTGGAGCTTCTTATAAACAGTTTCTCATGAAAGAAAATATGAGTAACAGTTCAAGAAACTCATAGAAACCTCTTCACAACAAAACTGGTCTAAAATGGCTAGTAACAAGGAGCCAAAGTTTTTCACAAGAAACAAGAACTTATGTGTACAGCTCTACTTTGTCTTCACAACAGTTTTCTTGCTAGCAGGCCAGATCTTATAGTCATTTACGTGGATTATTTCAGTTTGTATTTTCCATTGTCTTTCCCAGCTTGGATTTGTTTATCAAAAATATCATCTCTGTACTGCTATGGTTGGTTCAACTTTCAACGGGATTGGGAGAGTTCATAAATTCCACTTTCTCAGTCACATTTTGCAGGATATTCAGGTCATATTTTGGAAGATGCAAATTTGATGTTTGAATCAGCTAACAAAACTAGCCTGTATGTATATGAAACTTACCATTTTATGATACAATGTCCTTCCTCAACAGCAACACAGATAATTATCTTGCTAACAGTGTCAGATCTTAGGTTGTGAACCAAATATTCGTAAAACGGCTTCCGGCGATGCAATGATAATTATGGAGACATCTTATCTCACAGTGTTGCAGAAGAAATCGATTCTGCTTGATTTCTATTTGTGGTATGGCTCTTCTCGACACGACAGGAGGGCTTACAGCGAGTATCAGTATTGTATGTACTTGCATCAACCTGCAAACTTTGATTTGCCTCTGCTCCGAGGAAAGGACTTGGTCTTTCATCGGGGCAATTGGTGGCTGTATGACTATAAAACTGCTGAGCTTGTTTTCTTTTGAATGCAATATTGCTCGAATCAATCCGTCTTTCTCCATTACATCAACAATAAATTGACTCGAAGGAAGGATATCGCAAATGTCAGTTAGAACCAGTTTGCTGCGCTACAACGACGTCAAACCCCTGCAATAAACTCACAGGGGCTTTAGTTTGATATTCTTTCAGCTCAGCTGTGTCGAAGAAGCCTTTTGCGATCCCTATGGCGTTCATTTGCGTCGAAAGATTTTTGTCACTGCTTGCACTGGCCGCTGGGGACCACCGGGGACGGTGCCGTCTTGATGCAATACGTCTCGAGGCGGTTTTTCAGACCGCTGCGGGCTACTGAGCAGCACAATTCCAAACAATAGTGTGTGTGCCATGCGCAGAGTCACAAAGCTGGACTTCACAAATTTTTCCTTAACTTTCTCAGGCCTTTCTTTTTGACACCATAGAAATCGATAGAAATGAAAACAACAGGCAAGATTCACTTCAGACGATTGCTGTTCATGCAAACCATTCATGCAAACAAAAGTGTTTTCTCTTTTCTGGTATGCATCACAAACGAAAGTAAAGGAGCATTTTGAAATATTGAGCAATTGCAGTGTTTTTGATTGTTCAAATTGGAGAAATTTTCGGAAGTTGTAAAGTCTCTCCCATTCTCGTTTACATGAACCATTTCTGCTCATTTTAGTTTGAAATCCTTTAAATCACTTTTTTACGAATGTGTAGAATTTGCAAAATAAAAGAGCTACAATATCTGGAGGTTTAAAAATGTTACAATGATTCGGGTGAAACAACGGGGAAACGACAGCCTTCGCAATTTCATCAAAAATTTCAAGTCCAACTTTCTTACTCTGCGCATGCCTGCCTCCTAGCTTTCTTTCCTTTGTTTCAAAGTGTGCTGTGCAGTGGCTCGTAGGGGTCTGAAATACCGCCTCGAGACGTATTGCATCTAGACGGCACCGCTGGGGACAGCACCCCAGCACCCCTCCCAAGCAAAAAATATAAGAAAGAGGCCACGGTGAACTTCAATGTGAGGCTAGAGCTGATCACAATAGTGATCGTGATCTTGATTGCAACTCTTGAGTCAAAGAGTAGTGATTGCAGTTGCAGTATGAATCAGAAACAGCGATCTTTTTCACACACATATGTTGCCATTCCAGATTAAACTTTTCTAGTTATCCTTCATCAAGATAAACTGCTTTTTAGACATATCGTATTTCAGGTTAAAGTTGACCTAAAACGTGGATAAGTATGGATAACTTTCGACTGCGTTTGGCTGGGCGGGTTAGCCAGGCCCATCGAAGTTTTGATACTCCAAGAACCCAGGCATCCCCTGCAGATGAATTCCAAACCTTTGTTTCCAACCATTGTTCTCGTGTCTTTGCTCAATAAAGTACTAATTTCATACACGGTGAGAAAACTGTGATAAGACATCACAAAGGTGCCTCTCTATTCGCTGTTGTCTTGCTTTTCAGCTGCCTTTGTGCTGTCTTCGTGCTGCCTTTGTGCTGAAATACTGTTGGGGTTTCCCTGTGCAAATTCAATACACCAAATACTCTAAGGGAAATACGGGAAATACCAGCAAGTCTGCTGCCAGGAAGTAATTTTTACAGATGTTGCTGTGACGTCAATAGAATCTCTCTTGACTGTGGAAGTTACCCTTGAAAGGATGTGAAGACAAAAGCAAAAATTCGAACCAAATTGATATTAGCTCACTCTTTTGTCTCGTTCAACAAACACAACAAAGTTTACTTTATCATTCAAAGAAAACCGTAGAGCAAAGGCAGTTTCAAACTGTCTCAACGCGGTGAGCATTTCACAAAAGCGTGCAAGATTTTTTCAGAACAAAAGGATTTTTACAGCTTCTGATGGATTTTTCTTTATAACAAAAGGATTTCTGCCAAAGATGTACCAGATTTTTGGGAGTGAAATACCCCTCGACTCTGCGAAAAGGTCGCGGGAGAAGTGCAGAAATTTGCTTAATTCCATGCGCAGTAAAAGGCAAGACAAGTTGTGTACGATACAGACTACAATAACAGAGGCATTTGTTGTCCTTCAGCATTCACAATTAAAAACTTCCCTGTACTGGAAAAAGAGATAAATTAACAGCAAAATAAACCTGAGATCATCAGAATTAGGACACTCGAGTAAGAAAGGAAACCCGAGCAGATCAGTGCAGAAGCTTGTTTAGTTTGGCCTCTCCCTCTCCGAGTTGCCTGAGTGTCCTTTCCTATTGTTTTGACATATTGAAATCATTCGTTGAATCAAGAGTACAATCAAGATCGCGATCACATGTGCAATCAACTCTAGCCTCCCATTGAAGTTAACACAAGCCTCTTTTTTGCTTGGGAGGGGTACTGTCCCTTGCGGCGAGTACTGCTTGCTGAGGTCGCCATTTTGAAATGAAATGAAAACAGTGAGTTGTGAAGCTGAGGAAATTTGGCCCCCCTTGCACGCTAAAATCCATTGTTCAATGAACGCCTCTCATTGGAACCAACAATAATGGCGGTCATCGTTCACAGTTAAAGATTCACAAGATTCACAGTTAAAGTTTTGCGCAAAAATTATTCTTTGGGCCATTTTGTGCAAATATGATGTGGCAGTAGTTTTAGAAATGCCTTATTACGCTGTGAAGACAGGAAAAATACCAGGTATTTATGAAACTTGGAAGGAATGTCAGCTACAAACAAAAGGATTCTCTAAAGCAAAATTCAAAAAGTTCGATGAAATGGATAAAGCCAAAACATACATGACAGAGGAAGAGGAAGACAACTGCCCAGAGATAAGCTAGGAGAAAAGTCCAGAAGTATTGGCACCCAAAACTAAAAATGACATCCAAGCTCAAGGCCTTACTAATAATGAAAACAACTCAGATAATGAACTTGCTGATGAAGAGCTTCATGATACAAAGGTTGATGAGACCGAAATTGATATGCAGAATGAGGAAGAAAAAAATATCTGTGGAAAAGGTGCAAAATCAGTTGGACAAAAAGCTAAAGCTTCAATGTGTGATTTGTGTAAAATATGGTTTCACACAAATAAAAGATGTGGAGCTGTTTATGAACAGTCATATGAATCCCTAGTTGAAATAGAAGATGATGATAATTTCATCAACTGGTACTGTGAGAAATGCAGTATTTTGATAGCCAAATTCAGTTCAAAAGGCACCAAGGAAATTGAAGAAGGTCTCTTACTAAGACAACAGTTAGCAGACAAACTGAACATCATAGCACAAATAAAAACAGAGAAAAATAGGATAAAACAAGAAAGAGATACAATTGATGAGGAAAAAGAAAAGTTAATTAAACAATTAAAGAAAATTGAACAGGAAAAGCAGAACAAAGAAAATGAAATAAGAAACTTAAAAATTGAATTGAAGAAAAACACTGCACAAAACAAAGTTAGCAATGAAGGTGAGAATAGCCAAAGTTTGGTGAAAGAAAAAGAAGCAGAAATAGCAAAATTACAGGACATGCTAAACAAATATGTAAGTGATGTACCATCATCACACATCAAACCACAGGATGTAAAAAAGCTAAAAGATGATGCAAGCAAATTTAAAGACATGTATGAAACAACAAAATCTGAATTAAACGAAGCAAACAGAGAAAAAAGTCACCTCTGTGATTACCTTGACAACATTAAGCAACTCAATGAAAATCTCATTTTAGAGAATACTAGTTTATCTACCATGAACAAAAAGAACATGGCAGAACAAATAAAAGAAAAACAAAGAGAAGCAAAAAGGAAAACAGATGAAATACAATGCAAAGCAAACCAAGAGAAAAAAGATGTGCTAGTTGTGGTAGATAACGATAAAGAGAAAGGGAAAGAAGCTATATCCAAAGGAGTTACACATTTGAAACGACAAACAAGAATAGAACAACCAAGTCATGCTACAAATCAAAAGACACAGCAATCATTCAGAGAAGCTGAAGATACCCAAAGTCCCAATGAACCAAGCAAGAGAATATGTAGAAGATTTCGCCTTGGTTTATACTGTAAATTTGGAAACAATTGTCATTTCCGACTTAAAACCGATGAAAAAAAGGATAAAGTTTGTCAAGCTTACCTAAACAGAAGCCAATGTAAATATGGGAATAGCTGTATCTTCTACCATGTAAATCGAAGAGAGCAGGAAATTTTAGCACGAAATAAAGAGCAGAATTACTACAATGAAAATGCCAAAGAATACAAAGAGGATAACAAGTTTAGGAGCCAACCTAATACAGATGAAGTCAGAGATAAATTGGCTTTTTTAGAGAAAAGCATACAGTCACTGGCAACAATGATGGAACAGCAAAGGCAACAACAGCCTCCAATTCCACTTCAAGTGGAAACATACCACCCCAGCCAGTTCCAACCAATCATACAGCCAATACCTCAGATTGCCCAGCCCATGATACCAATGACGAGCTCTTATTAAATCAATATAGTAAAAAAGAAAAAAAACCCAGAAGGGGGAAAAAGATAAAAAATAAGATGAAAGAGTTTAAAATACTGTACAATAACATACGTGGAATAAAAAGCAAAGAACAAAGTCTTAAAGATATCATAGATGCTAAGAAACCAACAATAGTTTGCATCGTAGAGACACATTTAAAAGGTGAAGAACAATGCTACATAGACGGATATAATGTGATGAGTCTAAATAGAAATTCTGAAGGAGGAGGAATAATTATAGCAATACGAGAAGAATTTAAAAACATTACAAAAATTGTAGAAACTGAAGAAAAAGATGGAGAAATGATGTGGATTAAAATTGACAATGGAAAAATAAAGATCAGAATTGGAGTGATATATGGACCCCAGGAAAGTAGAACAACCACCAGGGAGTTGGAAAGCCCTTACGAAAAGATAAAAAACCAAATCCAAATAAGTAAAGTGAATGAAGATCATCTAATGATAATTGGGGACTTAAATTGCAAAATAGGTAAAGAAATCAATGGCAACACAGAAGAAATCTCAAAAGGTGGAAAACTCTTACTTAATTTGAAAAGAGAATTTAAACTAAGTGTTGTAAACAGTACTCTTAAATGTCAAGGATTATGGACAAGAGCACTAAAGGAGCAAAAGTCTGTTGTTGACTATTTGATTGTGAATAAAGAAGATCTAGAGTATTTGAATTACATGAGGATTGATGAAGACAAAATTTGGTGTCCATACAGAACAAAAATTGATAAAGGAGACATAAAAATAATACATAGTGATCACAACTTAATTGAGGCTGAAATAAATTGGCACTTGGCTAGCAGCAGGGAAAAGCCAAGAAAGTCAGTAGCACTTAATGCCGAAAACCTCATGAAATTTAAGAAAGAGACGAGCTTTGGCAATTTTACTAAGATATGGAAACAAGAAGGTACATTTCAAGAAAAATATGATAAGTGGAATGACAGAGTTAAAGATGTTATAAAAAATGTCTTTGATAAACAAATTAAAAGAAAAACAAAAGTGATGAAGAAAGAAAGATTATTGCGCAAAGCGAGGCGAACAGAGGAACAACGCTTAAAAGTTACAAAATCAATAACGGAGAAAAGAAGAATCCATAAACGTATAGATTTTGTAAATGAGCGAATAGCAAACTTAGAGAAAGATAAAAGAGCAGCTTACATTCGGAAGACATTAACTGAAATAAAGGACGGTGGTGGATTAAAGTCGAAATCATTTTGGGATTTCAAAAAACGCATTACACCAACTGTGAAGACAGAGCAACCAATGGCAATGCTGAACAAAGAGGGAAAGATAGTAGAGGACACAAAAGAGATAAAGGAGGTATACATGGAGCATTATAAAGAGTTGTTTGCAACGGCAAAAGCTTATACTCAGATCGAAATTGATGCAGAAGAAAAGGTTAACCGTGTTACCAAAAGTTGCAAAAGCATAGCATACTCCAGAACGGTAGAGAGATTCAAGATAGAGGACCTAGATAGCATTAAAGCAAATCTAAAGAATAGAAAAGCAGCTGACATTGAGAACTGGAGATATGAGTATATCAAGTATGCTGGAAAAGACCTTCAAGACAGTTTGATTCACATGATTAATGAGGTAATGGAAACGAAACAGATACCAAATCAGTGGAAATACATGAAAATCAAATCAATTTACAAAAAGAAAGGTCAACGTCAATGCATGAAAAATCAACGAGGACTTTTTTTAACAAATGTTATCAGCAAAGTTGTTGAAAGAATGATTTACAATAGAAACCAGAATATAATTAGGAATGGGGTCTCAGAATATCAATGTGGAAGCCTAAAGAAAAGAAGTACGATTGACAATTTGTTCGTCCTTCAAGGAGCAATTGATTACCACAGATTCTTAAAAAAGGATCTCTTCATTGCATTTATTGATGCGGAAAAATGTTTTGACAAACTGTGGCTTGATGATGTTTGCAGTGAGATATACAAGATAGGATTCAAGCCCGAGGAAGTAGAATTTCTGAGAAATTTGAATTCAAATATCACAGCTACAATAGAAACACCCTTTGGAGAAACAGATCCCATTAAAATTGATTCTGCTGTAAGACAAGGAACAGTTTGGGGACCAACAATGTGTGCTGTAGTGACAGATAAAATAAATTCAATTAACAGCAAAACATACACTATGGTAGGTCCTGATGTAGAAATTGAATCTCTGGTATTCGTTGATGACATCCTAGCAAGGGAACAGCAGACAACATGGAAAGGACCGAGCAGAACTTAATAATGCTGGAGCAAACTAAGAAATTCACATTTAGCGTTGATAAATCAGAACTAATTCATATGAAATTTACGAAAGAGAAAAAGAAAGAAGAAAGTACAACAATTACAGTAAAGAAAGGACAAATTAAAAGGGTGTCAGAAAGCAAATAGCTCGGGGAATATTTCAATGATAGAGGTGACAATAAAACGAGAATACAAAAGAAAATGAATAAAGTAGCTCATGCCATAGCAGTAGCAAAGGCATGTGGTTGTGAAAGCAAAGTGGGCAAAGAAGCTATAAAAGTAAGGCTTCAGATCTTAGAAACAGTGATAATGCCATCAGTAACGTATGGCATGGAAACATGGACAAACTTATCAAAGAAAGATAAAGAAGAAATAGAAAAAATACATAAAGAATTGATAACATCATTATTTGAAGTAGCAAAAAGTACACCATATTGGGGCATAATTGCAGAAACAGCAATATGGCCCATATTACAAACAATAGATTATCAGAAGTTCATGCTCCTGCACAACATGTTAAACTCGGAAGATACAAAGGTATCCAAGAAAGTACTTCTGTCGCAAGCAAGAAATCAATATCCAAACTGTTGGTATAGTGAGATATTGCAGGCAGGTAATGAATATCAGTTGGACATAAGTACCATAAGGTTACAAAATATCAAAAAATCAGATTGGAAAAAAGAAGTAAAAGAAAAAGTAACAAAGTGGATAAGAAAAAGCTGGAAGATAAAAAGAGACAAATGACCAAATTGCGATTTATAAATACAAGCTCTGTTCAAGAAAGTTATATAACGAACACGACATCTGATATGTGCAGAAGCATAATGCGTGTAAGACTGAATATGATGAAGTTAAAGTCAAACTACAAAGGGTTAGGGAAAGATGTATTGTGTCCAACATGTAAAGCTGAGGAAGAAACAACAGAGCATGTATTTAAATGCACGGCATATAGAAGAGCCCTGGGATCCAAAGTTCAAGTTGACATTACAAGAGAAAGCAGGATATCAAAACAAAAGGAAGCAGCTGTTTTTGCAAACGAGTTAGGACGATACAAAGATAAGATGAGAATTGGCATATTATAGAGAGAAAGAACACATATATATACATAAGAAATTGACAGTTGAGAACAAAAGTAACAGGAAAAAAGAACACAAAAAAAAAGAGAAACAAAATAGACGTCGATTTAAGCCTTGCACTTCAACAGAATGTGCTCAGTAGTCAATACTGAAGTGGGCTTTGTGAAATATCGCTAAATATCGCTATTGGCTCACTGCGCTTGTCAAAGGATGCCGAGCGGACCAAAATCGGTCCGCTGAAGCTCATTAATATTCATGAGCCACCACGTTTTACAAGTCTATTCCGTTTTCTTCTCGTTCGTTTCTCCTTCGCAGCGTCCTATTCGTGGTTTACGCCCCCGCAGAAGTATTTATTTTCTTGAGTGCTGATAAACCACGGAATAGACTTGGAGCAAGTCTATTTTGTCCAGGATCGTAGACTTATTGAAAGACTTATATTGATCATTGAAATTGTAATCTCCCGGATAGTAATGATCCAGATTATTGTTCTGACGAGGGTGAGAACATCACACGCATTTTACAATCACCAGGAGCCCCAGATGCTTCGGAAAATCTTGATGAGGACGATTGGGTCTTATCGATGAAAAACCTCAGGATTAAGTATCCTCAGAAAACTATTGTTTCATATATCAATATAAATTCTGTTAGGAACAAATTTGAAAAGTTCACAGCACTTGCTGCTGATTATGTGGACATTTTGATAATTGCTGAAACAAAACTGGATGACTCTTTCCCCGATGCAATGTTTAGGATGCCAGGATTCAAGGCACCTTTTCGCCTTGATATTTCGGCCAGTTCTGGGGGTCTACTGGTTTTTGTGAAAGAGCATATCATTTCTAAACGCCTCTGTGGCATATCGTTACGTACCGATGTACAAATAATACCTTTAGAGTTAAACTTTAAGAATACAAAGTGGCTGTTAATACCTATTTACAGACCTCCATGTCAGAATTTTGCGTATTTTAAGGAGGAGTTAGAGAGAGTGATTGATTTCTATTCCAAATCTTATGATAATCATATGATAATTGGTGATTTCAACATGGAAAAGGGAGACCCACCGCTACACTCACTGATGGAAGATCATGACTTGTGTAGCCTGATTAAGACACCTACATGTTTCAAATCTGATAGAGGACGATGTATAGATCTAATCCTCACAAATAAACAGCACAGTTGCTTTTCTAGCCAGACATTTGAAACAGGTTTCAGTGATTTCCATCATCTAGTGTACACTATACTTAAGACAAGTAGTGTTAAGTTGCCTCCAAAGAAAATCAAATATAGATGCTATCGGAATTTTTCAGAAAACAAATTCCATGAGGATCTAACAGAAAATTTTAAAACACATCCCTCGAATGACTACAATGATTTCGAACAAACTTTCATCTCGACACTTGATAAACATGCCCCCTTAAAAACAGTCATTGTTCGAGGAAATAATTAACCCCACATGAACAAAAATCTGAGAAGGGCAATGATGAAGCGTACCAGACTAAAAAGAGTTGCTAATGAGTCAAAAAGTGCTGCGGATATAGCAGAATACAAGAAGCAAAGGAATCTAGTGGTTCGACTAAATAAAACAGCAAAAAGGGAATATTTTGAGAATCTTGATCCCAATGAAGTCGGTAAGAATAAAGCTTTCTGGCGGACTTTTAAGCCTCTTTTGTCAAACAATTGTCAAAATGGGGCAAATAAAATAACATTGGTAGAAAATGGGTCATTGTTGACCAATGACAAGGATATCAGTGAATGTTTTAACACCTACTTCACAAATATAACAGACACCTTAGACATTGATCGGCCAATTATCATAGACAATTCGGTGATGGCAGCTATTGAAAGGTATAAGACACATCCAAGCATTGTCAGAATAAAGCAGTTAGTTGAATCCAATCACCAATTTAGTTTCTGCAAAATTGGTATAACAGAGGTTTGGGATGAAATCAATCGACTCGATAGCACAAAGTCTGTTAGTGGCAACATTCCCACAAAAACTTTGAAGTTATCATCTGCCTTATGTTTTAGTGAGGTAACCAACATTGCTAACTCAATGATTGAAAACTGTACGTTTCCAGACACCCTTAAAAAAGCTGATCTGTCACCTGCCTTTAAGACAGGAGAAACAACAACGAAAAAGAATTTTCGACCGATAAGTGTCTTATCAGCAATATCCAAAGTTTTTGAGAGGTTGCTGTCGAAACAAATCATGCCGTTCATTCAGCCAAAATTGTCTAAACTCCTATGTGGCTTCAGAGAAGGCTACAGTTCCCAAGATGCTCTATTTCGAGTTATTGAGCAATGCCGTAGAACACTTGACCAGTCAGGCAAGGTTGGGATGGTTTTAATGGACCTTTCAAAAGCTTATGACTGCATCCCTCATGACCTGCTGTTAGCGAAACTTGAGGCATATGGCTTCAGTTTAGATAGTTTGAATTTACTGCATAGTTACCTCACGAACAGGCTACAAAGAGTGAAGATAAATGGTACCTACAGTAACTGGCAGCAAGTAAAATCTGGTGTTCCACAGGGTTCAGTTCTTGGACCCTTACTGTTCAATCTATTTATTAATGATTTCACATACGCGGTCGAAAACTCGCAAGTTTGCAACTTTGCCGATGACAACACTATCTACTCATGCGAAGATAGTATAGATAACATTCTGAGATCCCTCAAAGGAGACATAGATAATGCCTTAAAATGGTTCAAGGACAACCGAATGGTAGCTAACCCAGACAAGTTTCAGGTTATTTTCATGGGTCTTGAAAAGGGGCAAAAAGTCAGCCTTGAAATAAATGGTCAACCTATCAAGACAACCGAGCAGGTTAAACTCCTTGGAATAACGATTGATTCAAAGCTACAGTTCCATAATCATGTTGAAGGTATTTGCAAAAAGGCAAGTCAAAAAGTTAAGGCCTTCTCTCGTATTGCTGGGTTTCTACAAAAGGACAAAGCAAACATACTATACAAGACCTTCATAAAGTCAGCCTTCAACTATTGTCCACTGATATGGATGTTTTGTGGTAAAACATCTAATAATAGAATAAACCGGTTGCATAAGCGTGCCTTGAGAGTTCTCCATGGCGATTATACATCTACATTTGAAGAACTACTGGCAAGGTCGGAAGAGATAACGATCCATTGTAGTAATCTGCAAAAGCTAATGGTTGAAATATATGAATGCTCCAATTTCGTTAGTCCTTCTATTTTGTCAGAGTTTTTCACAACGAAGGAAATCACGTATGACCTACGAATGAAGAATCTACTCCAGGTACCAAAAGTTAAGACATCTTCATATGGACAAAGTTCCCTATCGTTCAGAGGTAGTATACTTTGGAACACTTTGTCAGACAGCATAAAATCCGCACAAAATACAAAACAGTTCAAAACAATGATCAAAAATTGGAAGGGAGAACAATGCCGATGCAACATTTGTAAATAGGATTTATGTTTAGATAGTTGGTTTTTATTAGTTTATATTGACTAGACACTTTACCAACTGTAAATAAATGAATTATTATTATTATTATTATTATTATACTGTTTAACAACGAACCAATACAACAAACCTGAATCTGCCACAACAACAGCTACGAAGAGAAGTAAACTAGTCCAGTTCTGTATCATCTGCAAATCAAATTAACATCGTTAATCTCATACATTTTATGCCGCGATTTCGAGAAAGAATACTTTCTAAATTAATCAACCATGATTAATGAACCTGCACAGCAGAGCCCACAAATAACTTCATTCTGCTGTCCCGAAAGAGCTTTCATCCCTGTACAAATAAAGAAACTGATGGCTTGACTACGTGGTCTTTGTTGACAATATCAACTTGTATTGTGTACACCCGCAGCATCCTGGGTCAACTTTCCATTCAAATTGAGAGCATTCTTTGCAAAGATTTTTCTCGATTTCTTAGCTTGAAATTTGCTCGTTTCCTGTCAGAAGTTTAAAAAATTTGAAAATCTTTTGCACCAGCTAAGCTAAGCTAACCATGATAATCTGAACTGATCTCAAGAATCTATGTTAATATTCTATGAAGCAAATTTTGTTGCACGTAAAACTCGAGCACCGTTGAACCAATCCTCGCGAAACTTTCCAGATATCTTCGTCTTCACTGTACCTAACGCAATAGACATTTGGTTTTTTCAAATTCACCCTAAAAGCGGGGTAATGGGGCATAGCGGCAAAGTCAAAGGATCGATGGACTCCCCTTACGAACTGGAGGCTGCAGAAAGCGAGGAAGGTGGGGAACGGGATGACAGGACCTGCTGGAACCAGTCAAAATTGTTGATAACGTGAATACTGCAGAGCTAATGCTCACCAAACTTCCTAAATATATCTTTGTCTTCCGGCTAGATACTTCAATAAAAATTCTATTTCTTATATTTTCGCCATAAGGAGGGGGAAAGGGCCAGATAAGACCTGAGGTTTCTCAACTACAAGGGATTTCCACTGCAAAGAGAGAGAAAACATAGACTTTATTTCTATTGTTCTTTGCTTTCCTCTTTGATCCGAAACACTTTGTTGCGTTGAATGGCCAGGAAACTGACTCATTCATTGCAAAAAATCAACGATCTGTTTCGTCACTAATTTGGATAAGCTGGATTTGGCTGGTGAAAATCTCACAGCAATTTCTTATTTCCAAATTAAAAGGCTCAATTTAACTTTTCCAGCACAAAGTTTCTTATTTCTTTGGTCATCTTTGAATTGACCAATTTCTTATGGAGTTTCCTTTGAACAAAGATACGTTCATTTAATCAGTTGAATAAGGATTTGCCCGGGGTGAAGTCCCACCATAAAGGTCTGTTTTTTATTTCAAAAGAAGGGGAAAGAGTTCCCATTGATTTCCTATTTCCACATTTAAGTCTCAATTGCATTCAGTGGCGGAGATAGAGGGGGGCAGGGGGGCGACTGCTCCCCAAAGCGACTAAAAATTGTATATATTTTCTGGGAGTAGACCCCCGACTTGCTCACCTGTCGGGTCACTGCTGGGCTTTGCCCCCCCCCCCACCGAAAAATCCTAGCTACGCCTCTGATTGCATTTTGAGTTGGCATTGAATGTTTCAGGGTTAATTCCTTAGAAATGTTTTTCCAAGTTAACAAAAAGGCGTAGGCCTGTGGGTACAAGAATTTTTGTAAGAAAATGAGACATTGAGCCTGCACTGAAAGTTTCTTTAACTTATCAGATTTCCAAGGTCTATTTGTATGAAATTCTAGCTCACTAACTTGGCCTTCCATTACAGTTCTGATGGACTGACGGGGCGGCTACTGTGCCTAGGCAGGCTACTGAAAATGGATGCAGGTTTCACGGCTACACCAGAAAGACGGGTTGGCAACTGTCAGATGATACTCTCAACATACATTAAGTCCTGAAGTAAGCCCCCTTTGGGCCAATTTCGCTACAAATTTGGGGTGAAGGCTCATTCGAGGGAGAGGGTGCTTATCTAGCAGCAGCCAAAACCATTACCAGCACTACGCGTATCTTTTTTAGGAGAAACTATGAATCTAGGCCAGTACTGAAAGTTTCTTAAAATTATCAGATTTTTAGTACTCGAAGTTTTTTACGAGTTTCTTAAATGTTTCATAGATATTTTCCCAGTACTGGAGATTCTCCATTTTAGGTGATCTGAGAATTGAGTTTCTTATAAGCAAATTCTTATCAAAAACATATATGTACTCTTTCCCTTTACTCGAGGCGGGTCAGTATGCGCTAACAGCAGATATAATAGGATTTATTGTTTTAGAGGCAATACTAAAGCCTGAGTAAGTTGAAAAAAAATAAGAAAGTCAGCTAAAGAAGAGAATCAAAAGTATTCAACAAAATATGAAAAAATTTTAACAGACAGCAGTGTTCCCCAAGGGGGCTTTCTGGCTGGGGGCATATCAAAAAAAATACTTTTGGGTGGGGGGAGTTATTCAAGGGGTACCTTTTTAACCCTATCTGGACCGGGGGGGCTAAAATAGCCCCTCTCCCAGTTTTGTCTAGGTAACTTTTTTTTGATAATTCGTAGGCTATTTCTTTTTCGTGACTTTTCCTAACTATCTTTTTCACATCTTCTCTTCAAATTTTGTCATGATATCTTATTTATTTCTGGAAATACAATAATTTTTTGAGAGAGTAGTGTAAAACCAGAAAAATCCGACGTGTACCGCGTACCACGTTGTCTGGTTTTACAAGGCGCGTGTTCGAAGGCCAATAACAAATAAAACACAAAACAATTCACTACTTCGGCGGATCTTCAGCAAATACTCAATTCTACTCGTCTCGATTGGTCTCTCGGCAATACAACTATGTTCGGCGGTTCAATGATACTACGGTTCGTCTTCATCGGCTTGTCGTCTAACTAATCTGGAACTTCAAACTTCTAAGCTTAAGAGCGGCCTTAAAATTGCTTCTGTCTTGTAGCGTCCTTATCGTCAACTGATCAACTAGCGGAAATGTGCGACTGATCAAAACATCAAAAGTAAAAAACAAAAGGAAAAGCTAAAAGGCAAAAACAATATTGGTGCTGACTTACAGGAAACATTTTCAAATTAATTAATAGTGCATGCGTCATTAAGAACAAAAACCTAAGCAAAATGAAATGTCCATGAGAAAATAATGAGATGTGCAGAAAATAATACAGTTAGTGTTTTTGTGCCTTAACATAGCACCCCTCTTCAGATGAAGCCTCCTGGCTTCCACTTTTACGTAACTTCAAAATGTGAGAGGTCCGCCCATGAAGGGATCGGGTATGGCCGTGATATTTCGTGTCCGCTTCCGATGTGTCTGCTTGCAGGATCTTGATTCTCGACTTTGCTTGCTTTGTGAACATTGTTACAAGCGTTAGGTGGACTCACAAGTGTGCTTACAATTTCACCAACTTTGTCAACGACAACTTGCATTTCTGCTTTGAATAATGAGGTCTCGAATTCTCCAAACAATTCACACTGATCGCTGCAATTATAGACGGACGATATCTGTTTGTGGAGCTCATCAGCCATGATTTGCAAGTTGCGAAACAGCCTTCCAAGTTCACTCATAACATCAACAGCTTCGTCAGATTTCACAATTTCTTGCCCTTTCACCATGCAAACTTCTTCTTCACAAATTCTGGAGGTCCCCGTGTATGTGTCACATTCTTTAACTTGTCTGAGGTCGACAGCAGGCTGAATTTCGTTTTCTAATCTTGATTTACGCGTTCTGCAATATTTCTTAACGTGTCCCAGTCTCTTGCAGTAGAAACATATCGGTAAACCGTTGACTGCTCTGAAATTTGAATGTTGCCTGTTGAACACAGACATCAAGTTGGCAGTTTCTTTTTGAATAGTATTCGCCAGTTCTTCTTTCAGCCAATTAGTCCAGGAGGGCATATCTTTAAAAGAGGGCGCAACAGTTTCCATTTCGTAAAATAAAGTTTCCAGTTAATAACAAAGGCTCCAACTTCTTTTGCTCTGATCAGGTCACGTCGAGGTCACCAATGTAAAACCAGAAAAATCCGACGTGTACCGCGTACCACGTTGTCTGGTTTTACAAGGCGCGTGTTCGAAGGCCAATAACAAATAAAACACAAAACAATTCACTACTTCGGCGGATCTTCAGCAAATACTCAATTCTACTCGTCTCGATTGGTCTCTCGGCAATACAACTATGTTCGGCGGTTCAATGATACTACGGTTCGTCTTCATCGGCTTGTCGTCTAACTAATCTGGAACTTCAAACTTCTAAGCTTAAGAGCGGCCTAAAAATTGCTTCTGTCTTGTAGCGTCCTTATCGTCAACTGATCAACTAGCGGAAACGTGCGACTGATCAAAACATCAAAAGTAAAAAACAAAAGGAAAAGCTAAAAGGCAAAAACAATATTGGTGCTGACTTACAGGAAACATTTTCAAATTAATTAATAGTGCATGCGTCATTAAGAACAAAAACCTAAGCAAAATGAAATGTCCATGAGAAAATAATGAGATGTGCAGAAAATAATACAGTTAGTGTTTTTGTGCCTTAACAGTAGTTTTAATTTTTGTTTGTTTTACGGTCAAACCCTTCATAACTTTAAACTAAGATAATTATTGACAGAATGAAGATAATTCAATGAAATTTGTTGTGCAACCCTCAATTAAGAAGAGAATATGAAAAAATGTTTATTTTTTTTATTTTCTCATTGATAACGTTCTTCGTGACGTCATATATCTAATGAATTTAGGTAATAATTATAAGATAAATAAAATTTCATTATTTTTTCAAAGAGTTATGTTTTTATAATAAATTGATCCTTTATCTGTTATTTAAACTTAAAACAAGAGAAATATTTCCTCTGAATAAGCTTCTACAGTCAAACCAGTAAGACTACTGTTTTTGACCAGAAACAAAGAAAATTGATGACGTCATCGAAAGTACAACAATTACAGTAAAATAAACTATATATTCGGACTATTTACATCAAGTTACATCAGACAGCCAAGTTTCATCTTCCTGGCCCTTATCAATCCGGAGTTCTGAAGGGGGCTAATTTAGCCCCCCCCCTTGGCCTGAGGATGCTCAGAAAAGCCCGGTCCAGATAGGGTTAAAGGTGGGGGCTTATTCAAGGACTTACGGTTGGTTTTGCATTACAAAGCCTTTCGCATGTTCACTCTGGGAATCCCCGTGTAGGCTTGCTCATGATAACTTTTCATTCCGTGCTGCAATTGTCATCACAGACGCCCTCATGTTTCCGCAGAAGACACATCGACTAAAGTTATGAGCTGCGGAGCCTTGATCACTGCGGCAGTTGGTCAAGTGATTACTGGCTAAAAATGCCAGCAGGCAGCAAATCCCTCCCCAAACAATTACTCGGTACGATGGCTGCGTCACACAGTTGAATAAGGATTTGACCAGGGTGAAATCCAACTCAGAAAGCATGTCTATTGAGAGGCTTTTGAGGCCTGGGAACTGTAATATTCCCCATCTGGGGAAATAGGCGAGAGGGCGACCATCCACAGTCACACACTGTTGGAGCTGAACTAAATATAAATTCTATTGACAAGGTATTTACAAGCGCTATAGCAATTATAACATATAGGAATACTACAATAGCTAATTACGTCATTTCCTTGAATGTCAGAATACTACATCTCTCCCCTTGTTCAAGAATAGGAAGTATTCGATTCGAGATGTCTGCAGGTCAAAGTTTTTCTTCAATAATTTTACGACATGTCCAGTTCTAGATTTATGATTACGTTGATGTTTGACAAATCCTTGACTTGAAAGTCTGTCTCATGTTTCTCTGCATCACTGTATCTGAGTTCAGCGTGTGTACTGTTCTGTGCCTTCTGTAACTTGCAATCGGACGATCGATTATTCCTTCCCTCTCTTTATGGTATCGTTGTTGTCGAGCAGATCCTTGAATATCGCATTTTATATGTACTTGGCCTTGTTCCTTTGTCACAACTTCTTTACTTTGTATTTCGTAATTTTCGACAACGATCCATTTTTACAGTATTTACTTTTTGGCTCGCTTCGGTAGCCACTCCCACTTTCCTTGCGGAAATTGAACAAGACGACCAGCTCCTCGATCAGCTTCTGTGAACGAGCTTCGTCTTTCGCTTTTTGTGATAAACTATGTAATGAGCAATAAGGATGAAGTGACGCCATAACTCAGCTTTCCGTGAGTATGCTCACTTTGTCTTCTCTTGTGTTTGTGTAATGCGAGCAAGGACTTTTTCCTGTACGGCTTCTTTTGCGTAATTTACCTTCTCCACCACACCTCTAACAAGATGTCCGTGTATTTACGTGGATACAGGCTCTTTCTTTGGCTGTTCCAGCGTTGCGCGATAAAGGTTTGTGCGATTTAGTTTCGTGTGTGTTTTGTCTTTTTTTGGGATTCTCTATTCTCTGTTGAGTTTTGCCCTCTTCTGGCAGGATGCTTTGATCAATGAAGTAAAGAAACCTTTATGTTTCGTTGTCATTAACGAACTTGAATCGGGCCTAACCTCTCGGGGTTGTTCCTGTTGTGCTGCTCTCTTCTCCCCCTTGGAATTAAATGATACTTGTTGTTACTTCTGATTGGCTTCGACTTGACTTGATGCAAAAGAGACTTTCCTTGATATTTCTCTGAGTTTTTATGCTTTATCCTCGTCGCCAATGTAATATTCCCCATCTGGGGAAATAGGCGAGAGGGCGACCATCCACAGTCACACACTGTTGGAGCTGAACTAAATATAAATTCTATTGACAAGGTATTTACAAGCGCTATAGCAATTATAACATATAGGAATACTACAATAGCTATTTACGTCATTTCCTTGAATGTCAGAATACTACAGGAACAAAAATGCGGACTGAGGCCCCTGCAAGGGAAGCCACCAGAAATGTTTTGATCACATTTCAAGTCAGATTAAATAAAATCATAATCATGCTTTAGAGTTGGTGTCAAGAACTACTTAATACCAACTATTTACAATGTACTGGACAGGTATGTCTAATCAAAGGTGAACCTATGGGTAGCTCGCGGAACGTAACTGGGATATCCGATTTTGTTATCATTTAGTTCATTACAAAATGTAACTGTAGGCATTGCTATCCAGCCACACAAGGTAAGATGTTAGTTCAGGGCAACACGGTGCCGGTGCAGTGATATTTTGCGTCAATTTCAACTAAGATTCCTGTTGCTGTGGATGAGCAGTTCGAGTTGGCACACATGAATAGTTCCAATGGTTTTTGTGCAAGGCGTTAAAAATTCGAACGAAAAAATCGTACGTAACGTTTCCAGAATAACAGGATTTTTACGGATTTTTGGTGGATTTTTCTCCAAAACAAAAGGATCTTTGCCGGAGATGTGAAATATTCCTTGAAAGTGAAACTCCCCTTGGCGCTCTTGAAGTCATCACGATGAAATATTCCTATCAGGTTCCAGTGTTTGCAGACCTCCGCCTTCAAATCTCACTCTTGCTATGTTTAGTGTGATTTAGATGTTTCATTCTCCTTCACAGAGGCTGAATGGAATTACCAGACGAACGGATTTGGTTTCGTTTCTGTTCCAGATTTACGTTTTATTCAACCCAAAGTAAACCCCCGTCTAAGTGCCCCGGTGAGAGGTCAGATGTTCACCAGGGTCCTAGTGGTCTTAAAACGAAGTCATATTTTTCCAGCGGGGAATTCACCGGGGTAGAATGTACCAGGGGCGGATCCAGATATTTGAGTGACCGATGCATTTGAGGGGGTCTGGGGGCTAAGCCCCCAGTAAATTTTTGGGTGACCACCCCCTTTAGACTCTCGGAAAACATAGGCAATGCCCTTTTTACAGTCTTTTTTTTGCAGGAAGACCTTGCTTTGAAGGTTACTTCAGGCACTAGGATATGAACATGTACCTCTAATCAGAGCTATTCAAGCCAGTGCTTTTCGAAGTGTTGTTCACACCTTGGCCCAGACAGGCCAAATTGCGTTGTTTACTGATTTGGTATTGCCAGAAAAGTTCCCCTCCGCGGACTGATTTATCCAGTCAACCACAATTTGGTCTTCTAACATGTTGAAGAAGAGTTTAGGCCCACTGCACTTTTCATTCAGACGAGAGGAAGCGAGACAACAAAACAGCGGACAACAATAATGATAGTAGATCAATCTATTGCTAAATGCTAACCTTTGGACTGCATCGGTCAACCGGTGCAAAACGCTGATTTTTCTCCAATTAGGGGTCTGGGGACCGATGCATTTTGGCTATCGTTTGTTGAGAAGAAAGGAGCTGTCAAAGCTGCTATGATTGACACCGATGCACTCATCAAAATGATTACGCAAGGTTCTCCTGTTTATGCGTTAGCTTTTGTTGCCTTTGTCGAGACGCGCGTCACACATTTTGAATAGGGGATTAGAATAATAATGGGATTTACCGTAGCTGTCTGGAGGACACTTTATTCTTTTGGATAATGGGTCTAATTGTCGGCCATGGCTTCTGTACCTGAGTCTTGAGGTTGCGAGGTTGCAGACTTCTAGATTATCGATCATGTGGGACTGACCGATGCATTTGCATCGGTTGCATCGGTCTGGATCCGCCCCTGGAATGTACGGGGACACTTGACCGGGGGTGTCAACATTGTAAACTTTCACTGAGAGTAAACAAAGAGCATGGCATTGCTGAATGTGAGAGTAGTTTTTAGCCATATGCCCCCATAACAGTTCAAATTTGGAGGGGTTCATCTGCACCTCCAATATCCGCCCCATCGTCTCCCATAGTGCGCCTTGGTTCTCATGGATTCCAAATTTCAGTTGCTGCATGATTGTTTTCTTTCTGAAATCTGTTCTGAGGCCGATGAGCGGGCAGACAGGAAAAACATTCATTCATTGATTTCTTTTCTTTTTGAAGAAAAGAATTACAATAGTCTATTTTAGTACGTGACTGGATTGAAGCTGGACAAACTTGCTATGACTGGTTTTGATTCCACTTCAGACAAGCCAGACAACAGAGGCATTGAAAAGTGCTGTGTGCAATAAATTCCGCAGGGCATACCGGAAAAACCAGACCCTATGGCCCTGAGACTAATACGACCTCTAGGACCTCAAGTAGAGAGTTTGAAAGGAGTCATTCCCTAAGATAGCATCAGATAACAAGACAGTTTCCTTGCAGATATCTCAACTACTGGCAGTTTTAAAAAGGTAGGCCAAAGTTTCTCTTGTTGTTTTTAACACGGATTCAATTTTCATCCAAGTATTTATCGTTGTTTTCTCTCTGTTCTTTTTCCATTAAAGGGAGTGTGCAATGGTAAATATGCTTCTCTATAAACAGAACAAAGAAAATGCGCAAACACAGCATTGTTTCTTTAGCTATCGATTATTAACAACACGTGTGGGCCATCAATTTCAATGGGCTATATTTAGATTTTTCTGCTCTGTGCAAATGCAGGCTTATATCCTTGCACAAACCCTTTAAATATTCAAGAGTAGGAAAAGCATATCTGACTGATTGCGCAGAAAAGCCTACCTGAAAAGCCTAGCTATGGATTTGTCAGAGCTGGCGCTGCCACTGCATGCTCAGCAATTCAAAGAATAAAATGTTTTTATCTGTACTGGTGTCACGTCTGTTCAAGGGTATACACCATAGAAACGGTATTCACCCCATGCTGAAGTGAACGGTATTGGCGCTAAATTTGAAAAATTATAGCAGAAACGGCCTGATTAGCATATAGTATCTTGAAACACTGCCTTTATTAAGAGGGGATGACCCCTTAATGTTAAGGATCCTTTTAAACTCGGTCCTGATGGGTCCTAAGGGTTACTGGGGTCTCAGAGTCATACGGTCTGGTTTTTCCAGTATGGTATTCCGCAGACAGCAGAGTTGAAAAGATGCTTTGTTCAAAACTTTCGCAAAGCAGTATGGGTCCTGATATAAAAGGAAAAAATATCTACGGGAAATTTCCCATCCCATCTCACAAACTCGCGTCACTTCGTTCCGCGAGCAAAAATGATATTACAAATTTCATAACATCATGACGAGGCTATTTACAAATTCTACAATTACATTTTTCACCCATCCAGGTTCTCTCTTGGTTTTACACCCTTGAGATTCGACAAAAAGGAATTTCAGAACATTTCCTGCAGTCAATGTGTTAAAAATCTTTGATTATGAGGGCCCCTAGACCCTGAGGCCCAGGGGCAAATTATCCCCTGTCCTCTCTCGGTGGCCCTGTCAAAAAGAACTGCTTTTTTATTTAAAACATGATGGGGAGGGTTTCCACAGATTTCTTATTTCCACTTTGAAGTGTCAATTGAAACCCCCAGGTGCAAAGGTTCTTATTTCTTTGTAGATCGTAGGGGTTCATGAATTTCTTATTTAGTTTCCGAAGAAAAGATATGTGTCCATTCATGCAATAGAGTCGATTATTGTCAGGTTTCAGGGTATCATTTTCTCACAAAGTTTTGGAAGCGCATTGTTCTAGAACCATTTGTCATCAAGGTGATAAATTCATAGGAAAGTGTTATTTCAATGTTAATCGCTTAAGTTCATATGTTTCGAGAAAATTTTTCCCGAATCTTTACAGAGTAGCAATGGCAAGACTATATTTTGGAGGAAAATCTGCAACTACCTACAATCTCTTACAAAAGTGTTGGACCCCTATGAAAATCCACGTTTTTCAGAAATATTGTCCCCCCTCCCCCCATTTCAATGTTGATTGCTTTGGTGAATTGTTCTCTTCCTGGATCTGCGTGAAAAAACCCTCTTTGCAATTCATTCAACATTGAAACGGGGGGAGGGGGGACAAAAATTCGATTTTTTCAACAGGGGTCCAACACTTTTGTAAGAGATTGTCTGAAAGTGGAAATTTTCAAAAATTATTTTAAAAGCATTGTATAACTAGTAGCCAGTTGAGAATTGGCCCGAATATTTTGAAGGCTAACTTGTTTCCATTGGGATAGAATACATTTTCTATCTTCTCTTATTTCTTCTACAATAATTCTTTAAAAAATGCCAAAAATCCCGCATTTCAGGTGATTTCCCACTGTAACTTCCAATCACCATAAAATTGGATGAAATGTAAAAAACACTTTATTTCTATATTTCATCTGGATGTACTAACGAGAAGTAAGATTTCAGGACGGCAAAGAACTTTACATCCAATGTTTAAGGCCGGTTTTGAGAGTATTTTATCTTTGATTTTATTGACTTTTAATTCTTTTGTGACATGCAAAAATGGCAAAATTGCTCCAAAGGATATTCGTCTAGAGTAATTGGTGCAACCGTCATAATTACTTCATACTTATTACCCATGGCACAAATTTTCATTAATAGGAAAGAAGGGCCCTCTCGATTGTGCATTTCTACATGAGACATAACCAAAAAATTGCCATTTCAAGAGGATTTTTGCTTGAAAAAACCAGCTGAAGACGTATTCAGCCTAATTACAAGAGCAAAGAAAATTTTTCCAATTCTTTCCCTTGGTCTAGGCTTAAGGCTATTTGTACCAGCTCTTCAAAAATATCCTGGCTTTTAACATAACTTTGATAGATTTGATAAAATGTATCCTTGAACTTGTAGGACTTGCTTAAAAACTGCATTTTTACCACAAGGATCGGCTCTTTACAAAGAAGCCACGCCCCTTAAAGATAAGACACGCCCACTTGAACTTCCAATATTTGCTGCCATTGAGGTCATTCTGATGACTAATGTGTCGTTTGAATTGCTTATTAATTGTCAAAGTACACAGGAGACATTTAAAGTCAAAATTGCCTGTACAGAAACAACAACAAGACTGAGTACTGTAGTGAGTACTGTTGACAGTGCTCACCACAGTACTCACTTTGAAAAAGGCTAATAAAATTTGCAGATTCCTTGGAATTTGCTCATAAATGAACTTTAATCGTGTCAAATACCCATATGAACGATTTATATTCATTGATGCTGTAAATGAAAACAGTTGCAAAGCAGTATTTTGAAAATTGTCAACAGTACTCACTTTCTTCCTCTTAACAAGAACAAATCAATAGTTCTTATCAAGAGAAAAGTGAGTACTGTTCATATTTTCACTTTAACTGGATATAAAAAATGAAAGTAATACATGAATTGAAAGCTTGTAGTGCACTGAAGACATTAATGGGCATGTTAGCCGCTTTCACTGCCAAAATAGAGAAGTACGGAGTGAAACGCTAGTGAGTACTGTGGTGAGTACTGTTGACAGTACTCGCCAGTATGGCCCACTTCCCGAAAGGTCAATGCGTGAGGACAGAAAATATTGCCATATTACTTTATATGCATTAATCTTGACGAAAAACATCTTATCTTCATGGCACAAACTAATGTTGACAGATAGAGTTGCTATTGGTGCAATGGCAGCGGGCCTACTATCTTCAACTATAGGGTTTTCCTTCAGACAATCTCTTACAAAAGTGTTGGACCCCTATGAAAATCCACGTTTTTCAGAAATATTGTCCCCCCTCCCCCCATTTCATTGTTGATTGCTTTGGTGAATTGTTCTCTTCCTGGATCTGCGTGAAAAAACCCTCTTTGCAATTCATTCAACATTGAAACGGGGGGAGGGGGGACAAAAATTCGATTTTTTCAACAGGGGTCCAACACTTTTGTAAGAGATTGTAGATAGAAAGGTTAGTGGGCATAGCCTGCTTCATAAAAATTAATGTCAATGAATTACGAAGACTTCAGGAGAGGGTAATAGCATGTGTAGGACAGGAATTGTTGGAATGGCATCCTGGAATGAAATTAAGGTGAAATTTGCCTTTGATTTGCGCAGGTTGGTGGTGCGAAAAGTATGTAAGACAGGGGAGAAAGTAACAAGAAAGGGTCTTTAGAGGAGGCTTTGTTAATGTTTGGATCTCTATTCAATAAATAAACGAGGGAACTAAAGCATAGCAATAGAGGGATTAGGGTCTGTGATTTTAGAAGGTAAAGAGCGTAGATATTTACAGGCAACTTTAGGTAATTTCTTGATGTAAATGGTAACATTATTATGTGCCTCAATAGATTGCTGCAAGTGTTAGGAGACGCCACTAAATTCATGGAATAGTAAAAGGGACCAAGAGAAGAAAATAGTTGTACAGTACATGGAAGAAAAGGGAGAAACACGTCAGAAAATGCTAAATTACAATTTATATCAATTGAAAGCAGCAATGTGGCCTATATGCAATTTAAATGGATCATGTGCTGGAATGGTTCCTATAACGGAAAGCATCAAGCATGAAAAATCCACTTGCTTTTTAGCGGGGTAGCGATCAATGACTATATACAAGTCAATTAATCAGATTTATGCTAGCAATTACATTTGAGATTATAAAAGGGGTAGTCGAGCAATAGAAGGAGAGGCTGGAATCGGGAATAGTATGAAGTGATCTAGGAACAAGACCTTTACAAACGGTGGCTATAAGTAAAAGAAAACAGAACGGGGCTCCATTTGAGCAAAGTCAGAGCCATGCTTTAGATACCTGAAACTGAGAGATATGATAATTCGCGAGTTGCGAGTTGGTTTTTACTTTTATTTTGCATATTGCGAGTTGCGAGTTGCGAGTTGCAAGTTGCGAGTTGGTTTTCCATCATTTCAAATCAGTTTATTCTTTCGTTCCAATTTTAGATTCTAGCCAAAGCTTCTTATGACTTTCTTCGATGAATTTCTACTTCTCTTGAAGGAAAAGGGTTATATTTTGGGACTAAGATTTTAGTAGAATGTTTCTTCTTCGGTACTGCCCCTTGCTAAAGTAATTTCAAAGTTTGCGTCGACCGTCTTTCCTTTCAAGGGCACTGCAAGGGGAAAGTGACATCTCACACTCAAGAATGAGGTTTTGGTGTTGGTGTTATGATTTGATCACCGACTATAAATAACATTTCATGTACAATACGACTCGGAGCAGAACGGGACTGAGGTGCACCCTTCAGGAAACTTTTACTTTGATACGTATTTCTTCTTTGTACTAATATTTATTTAGAGAGAATTTTGAGATCTCAGATCAGAAAAGGGGTTTCCTCCACTTATGTTGGGTATGCTCAGTGCTTGGGGGGAAGGGCTTAGAATGGATTTTGCCCCAAGTGAGCCTGAGATGCAATAAATTTTGCTAGATTAGGTATGGTGCAGCCCTCCAAGACCCTATGTCTCAAATGCCTATGGTTTTGCTTGATGTTGACAAATGTTTTGACACCGTTTGAGAGAAATCTTACCAAGTACCTTGAAGGCCCCTTGAACAGACAAAAGTATATTGGACATTTCTTCATTTAGGGAAGCAGAAATTCATTTAAGAAAACCATAAGAAACTCTGGCTAGAATCTAAAACTAGAACAAACGTATAGAATGAATTGATATGATGGAAAACCAACTTGCAACTCGCAACTTGCAACTCGCAACTCGCAACTCGCAAAATATGAGTAAAAACAAACTCACAACTGACAACTCGCAACTCGCAGAATGTAATCCCTCTGAAACTGAGTGAAGAGAGTCATTTTAAAACTACTGTATTATCAGAGGAGGAACGAAGGAAATGGAAATGAGTCAATTCACAGTGAGTGCAGCATGAGAAGAAGTATTAAAAATGTTGCGATAGTTAAGTTCCTAAGGTAGATAACACCTAAAATTCTGCTTCCCAGGGACCGCTTTCTGGGATAGAAGAAGCAACAGGAGAACAAAGGGGTTCATAAAAGTGGCATCGTAGAATATCTACAGAAAGAAATTCACACGACTTTAGTTATTGTAGCACACTTTGCACACGACATTTTGCAATTTGAAGGACAGCTAAAGTATGAAATATAAGAAAGTACCAATAAAATGAAGGTAAAGAACAACAAAAAATCGGCATGAAAGGTTTATGTCGAGTTTGGAAATATAGCAAGCACAACGGGAAGAGGCATGTAAATAGGGAAATGTTACAAAGATTGCATTGGTTTTTTACTTAGTATATGCTTCGTAGTATTAGATCCTACTTGAGTTTTCCCTTTAAGGCTTTTCACCCATGGGTTGTGGTGTATTCTTTTACAAAGATCCGAAAAGTTTTTACAACCTTTACTTGGCGAGCGGATCAATTTGACATGTCAAAAAACTTGGTCGATGCATAACTTTAAATATCTTTGAATAGGAAGGTATCAACCTTTCCCTTTCCTGTTAAATGTATTTCTATGCTGTAGTGCAATCCTTTAAAACAATGTTTTGTCAAGAACAGTGCATTACAGAAACAAAAAGACAAACGCAGATAATATAATGGCTGGCTGGCTGTATAATGTCAAGATCCCATTAAGTCCTCTTCCCCAGGAGGCCCATTTCATCTCCAAGGCTACGGAACGAGGCTTGAAATGGAGCGGAATTTCTATAGAAGGACCTCATCCATTGAGACAGTTGTCAATGCTAAGAATGATAGCATTTCCTTCTTTTACTGTACCGTATAGCCTCCGGAATTAAAAACACTAATACAGCGTGGTATCATTATATGAACATCAAGGTCGATATTATTTTAGTTCAATAAATGTTACCCTGGGTACCAGACTCTATCTCTTAGGGAGTCTGGTACCCAAGTTGCATACATGGGAAACATTTAGGACGATTGTTGATAGCCTTTTGTGTTTCATATGAGTTGAAGGAGTAAATAGGATGGGCATATCTATAAGTATGGCTTGAAAGGATGGAGTTTATTAGGCAAGGAACGTTATAGAACGGGACTGAGCAGAGTTTCTCATTCCTTTCGTATTCGTAATAGTTATGAAAGCAAAGTACGACGACGGGCCGGCGCGGCAAGCCTAGTGTCAATACAATATTTGATCGGTCAGCTCATCCTTAGACTTGCCCCAAGTCTATTTCGCCATCTGTAATAAGTCTGCCTGAAACAGTTTTCCCTTTCCCAATTTTTTTTGATTGACGAAATAGACTTGGGGCAAGTCTAGCTCATCCTTTGTCGTACTACACAAAGATCCTCAGTGTTCGCCAATCTTATTGAATTGATGCTGTTCTTCACTGAGTGCCTTTTTTCCATGGAGCTTTAAAAGTGGCCTAAAATCTGAATTGGTGACGACTTTTGTCGCCTTTGCATTGCTATTTGAGCATGACTTAGAAGAAGCCGGTTTTTTCGATGATGGTGGCTTGAATAAACATTCATCCACGTACTTGTAGCTAGCTTAACCCTATTTTAACCGGGTGAAAAAAGTGATTTTCTACCGTTGGGGGGCGTTTTTCGCCCCCCCTAATTATCTTCAAAACTATAAAAGCTATGACAATGAAACTTGCACTGTGTAATAATTGAACAAAGGGGAATCCAAAAATAGCATTAACTAATTTCTACTCACGTGATTGGTTGCTAGGCAACCAAAAATAGGGCAAATTTTGACGAAATTGAGCTATTAGGGCAAAAAGCTAGATTTTCATTAAATAACTGGCTAAAATAGGCTAAAAACTATCCAGATACTTACTTGATAGCCTTAGTTTGAGATTTCATTCAGTTTTATATGAATATTTGTGGTTCCTAATTAATTAACTACATAAATAATGGTTATTCGATTCAATGCAAAATTGTTTCCTCAATAATAATGCTTAAACATCATCAATTTCGCATAATTTGGAGGAAATCAAATAGTTTTATCAATATTTCAAGTCATGACATGATTTTTCATATAAAGATTGCTAATTCATTAGAAATATGACGTCATAAAGGTTTATGACGTCATAGAAATTATAAATTGCTGACGTCAGCAAATATAGGTAGATAAATTATATATCAAATGAAAGTACTCGTCGAGACAAATCGAATGATATATATATTGATGTAATTCAACACAAAATGAAGGAACTAGAGCAGTTTTCACGATTTTCTTTGTGACCACTCTCCAAATATGGGCATCTGGTGGTCACGTGGTCTAACAATAAGCATTAGAAATTTTATTGTCTGATTGCCAGTTAAACTTTAGGAAAAGTCAAGAAGTTTCAGTGCCATAGCTATCATCGTTTAGGAGCTATTAAAGAAAGTTTGGGAGGGGGGCCAAAAACGCCCCCCCCCCCCCCGGTTAAAATAGGGTTAATGACACAGCAAATCTGGAAGACTGCTCTTTTGGCCATTTTGGCTCGTTGGTTTTGAGAAAAGTATGGCAGTTGATTTAAGATGACTCTGCTTTCCTCTCTGATGAACACAGAAAGCCAGTTTTCACAAATCCTACCCTCTAGAAACTTATTAATTGCTCTGGAACCGAACGGTCCATCAAAATTTCGTAAAAAGTATGGTACTATTACTCATATTCATGGTAATCGAAAGACACATCAAACAAAGCTGTTCGTTTCCACGGCTTTGGAGAAGGCCAAGGGCAGGCATGTCACACTGAGGACGATGGCCCTACCTTTGTCCGAAAACCGGTAGTTCACGAAAAATTTTTCACCATCTTTATCCTGAAAACTGGTCGTTTTTGATGACAAATTTACGTTTTTATTTTTCCTCGATTTCATGGACAATTTATTCACTGACGATGTTTGTCCCAAAAATCGGTAATACCGTGTTTCGAAAGCAAGTGGTACTCGTAACCATGAAGGCACAAGTGTCCCAAAACCGGTTTTTCTTGCTCACTAAAATCCCATGTTGTTCGCAGCGAATCCGGAAGAGACTATCCTGCAGGCTTCATCACCGTCGTAATTATATCTTTCATTTCATTTTCATTTTATAATATTTATACAGGTTAAAGGTTCATACATATATATGTTTTACAAAGGTTCATACATATATATATCTATAGAGCAGCAATGTCCCAAAACTGGTGGTCTTCAAGCGGCAACGCTGAAGTTGTCCCTAGGTCCTAAACAATTTGTTGATATTTCTTCTGGTTTGTCCCAAAACTGGTCTTTTTGCTTAAATTTGATTGACAAAGGTAGAACCATCTTACAGATGAGCTTTAGGATTTTGACTAGACAGGAGGTGAGAAAACTTTATTTGTGTGAGAAATTGATGGAAAAGGAAGGGTGATTTTAAAACTTTACCTTTGTCCCAAAAACTAGCTGTTTTGCGCATGAAAGTCGTACTGTGCCATAAAAGAACCGGTTATTTTTCCAATTCCTTCGGACAAACATGGGGCCAAATATTTTACAGTATTTGCCCGCCCCTGAGAAGGCTCATTTCAAAATATTTTACTGGCTTCAGAAGAACTTCATTTTCTACTCTGCTGATTTAAAGACTTCAATGAAACCTTTATACAACGGACAACATTTGTTCACGAACACATATGCCAAATTTGAAGTCAAATGCTTGGCCACTTTTTCCGCAATAAAATGCTAAAGTTTAGTATCCTGCTCGACAACAAACACTTGAAAAACTTGTCAGTCGATTATGCATTGATAAATGCGAAAGAATTAACGAAGCGGTTGCAAGCATGTGTATGAAACAAAAACAAGTCAGCATTCTTTCGAGAATGACAGTAGTGCATATCTTTTCCGCAATAAAATGCTAAAGTTTAGTATCCTGCTCGACAACAAACACTTGAAAAACTTGTCAGTCGATTATGCATTGATAAATGCGAAAGAATTAACGAAGCGGTTGCAAGCATGTGTATGAAACAAATACAAGTCAGCATTCTTTCGAGAATGACAGTAGTGCATATCTTATCTTTTCCTTACAAACCAGCTTCACTTGCAAGAGCTGTAGATTATCATGTTTGAGTCCCAAGGCGAAGAAAAAGATACTTCACACTAAACACTTCGGTTTGTGAAAAGATGAACCAACGAGCTGCATGAACTTTGTGAGAAATATTTGAAATATGTTTATGCAATGTCTTTGATCGCTATGGATGAACTTATTTTGATTGGTAAGTTACCCTACCCTACCGTTTCAAAGCTGGTACCAATCCAACGCATGCGTAAATGATTTAATGAAGCCAATACAATGGCTGACGTTGCAAAATAGCTACACCGTTACCATTTCGTTTCTTGATGTCATAAATTTCCTGTTCCATCCTCTGTGAATGCTCAGCTGAGACAATAAACTTCAATCAAAAGCAGCCATTAATCGCTTTTACTTATATTTCATTGTTTGTTTGTTTGTTTGTTCATAATTACTTTCTTTAGTCAATGTAAATTTGCCAGTTTCTACCTGTCCCTTCAGATCTCACGAGGAATATTAAATTGATTCGAGGCTTATTTCCCTCAATGTGAGCACACTACAATCCTTGCATGAAAGTCTACCGTTGCCTGGATGAGCAAAAGCACTGGACAAGCTACTGTAAAAGTTTGTAGACCAAAATGTCGATTTTCGGCTTCTTTCAAATCTCGGAAGCCCCAGTTCGAGAAATAAATAGATGATAAAAGATACCATCCTTGTAAGTTACAGAAATGTTTGAGGAGGTATAAATCGTGACAAAAAGAATGAAACAGTTCTTCACACAAAGTTTTCAGTCGTGGTTAATGTGGTTCAAATGCTAATCCTTATTCTTTGAGGTATTAGGCTGCTCACATGCGTGAAACAAAGATAGATGTGACTACAGTGTGTATATTGGTTCCTTTGTTTAAATGGGTGGCTTGGTTTCAAAGTCTTAATTGCTTGACCTGGATTACCTTGTGACTTCTTTGGCTTGGGATTGCATTCTAAGTGGCATCTGTAACCAACCACTGTCCGAGAGCCAAAAATCAACCAGGTACAGGTACGAAGAAGCCATTTTGTACCCAATGAACCAATCGAAGGGCTGCTCACTTTGCGTGCCGCCAGAGAAAGCTTCAGGCAAACAAAGCGTGTCTCAGAACCTTGAAATACTCTCTGCTCCAGAAGCGGACTGGCCCACCGGGACACCGGGAAATTTCCCGGTGCGCCCTTTGCCTCAAGTTTGTTTTCCAAAAACTTGGTATATTATCGAATCGAATTATCGAATTGAACTAAAAATGATAACAGCCATCGATTGACCTACATATGAGAAAGAACTAGATATTTTTGTGTTTTTTTCAAAATATTCCCTTTTCAGAGGTCTAAAGCCCCTGAGAAGTTGATCAGGATGACACCCCAGGTTGTTCAGAGGTTTCGTGAGATGTTTTCAGACATGTTATTGACCATATAACAATGAGTATCACGGAGCGCTTTTCTTCAAATTCTGAGTTGATCAAGGACACAGCTTGTTTTGACACCAATCGTTTTGAAGAGCTCTCTAAAACCGGTCTATCACTCAAGGGCCTGGAAAAGGTTGCATAATGGGGCGTTTTCCGACTTCTATGCTCAGTGATCCAGCTGAAGGAAAAAGATACAAAATATCGGAAAAATTAAATTTGGTCAAAACATTTATCGTGATATATGGTCTTAAAGAGGATATCTTGAGGATCAAAATAAAGCAAAATGTAGACCTTTGTGACTTCTGATTCAGGAGATATTTGTTTGCAAAAGTGGATGAAATTGACATTTTTACTTTTCGTGTAACTTTTGGTAGATTTCTACAGAATGCTCATCTCAACAACAAATTCATTTGCTAATATCTCTGCCCAGGGTTATCCGATTCTAGCGCTGTTTGTTTTAATTGATAGAACTACATGTCAGCTTACAAAAAAATTGGTCATTGCCTTTTCTGATACGCATTTTTTTGTTTTCTTGTTGTTTTTCTTAAATGCACTTATTTTCGTGAAACTTACACCAAAAATGCGTAATTTGAAATTAAAAGTGCAAAATAAAAAAATTAAGGAAGAATATGTCTGCCAAACCTAGATTTTATTAAAGTAGCACATTTCAGCAGGTAGTCTGCCAAAGCAATCATTCAGGATCGTACAGGGAACAAAATTATGTTATTTTGAATTTGTCCACTACCACTTTTTTGCCACTTTGGATCCCCCAATATTTTGATGTTCACCTTCAGACAAACGCAAATCCTGCAATCCAGACTTAAGATAAACAATCCTGAATGGTTTTATCCTCTTTAACAACTTTTCTGACATAAGTGAGAGAAAATTCGAATTGACTGCCTCCTCCGCAGAGGCCTTTTGTGGCTTTTTTAGTGGAACTGTCTTAAGCCCTGGGAAAGAATGGTCTGAAAATGCAATTTTAGCCTTGAAAATGTACATCAGGAACATTTTGTAGGCAACCAGCTTCAAGACAAGGCAATAATATGTGGAAAATGTTATTTCTGATGTTATTTTGTGCAAGCTGATCATCATACTTCAGTAATTGCCATAAAATGAGTTGTTTTGGTGTCAAAATGATGAAACTTTGCAGTTCCAACTCTACCATTTTTGAGGAGCCATTGCTGATGACATCTACAACTTTGTACAGATCATTTCTATTAATAAGAGTCGATAAAACAAAAAAATATCATTTTTACAATGCTTTTTCAATTGCATGCAGATAGTAGTCTCAGTGCTGAAGAAAGCCCAACAAAAAAAATTACAAAAGACCTCTGCGGAGGAGGCAGTGAATTCAAATTTTCTCTCACTTATGTCAGAACACTTGTTAAGGAGGACAAAACCATTCAGGATTGTATATCTCAAGTCTGGACTGCAGAATTTGCGTTTGTCTGAAGGTGAACATCAAAATATTGGAGGGTCCAAAGGAGCAAAAAAATGGTAGTGGACACATCCAAAATTACATAATTTTGTTCCCTGTACGATCCTGAATGATTGCTTTGGCAGACTACCTGCTGAAATGTGCTACTTTAATAAAATCTAGGTTTGGCAGACATATTCTTCCTTAATTTTTTTATTTTGCACCTTGAATTTCAAATTACGCATTTTTGGTGTCAATTTCACGAAAATAAGCACAATTAAGAAAAATAACAAGAAAACAAAAAAATGGTTGCTAGAAGAGACAAAGACCGACTCTTTTGTAAGCTGACATGTAGTTCTATCAATTAAAACAAACAGAGCTAAAATCGGATAACTGTGGGCAGAGATATTAGCAAATGAATTTGTTGTTGAGATGAGCATTCTGTAGAATTCTACCAAAAATTACACGAAAAGTAAATGATGTCAATTTCATCCAACTTTGCAAGCAAATATCTCCGGACTCAGAAGTCACAAAAGCCTACTTTTTGCTTTATTTTGATCCTCAAGATATCCTCTTTAAGACCATATATCATGATAAATGTTTTGACCAAATTTGATTTTTCCGATATTTTGTATTTTCTTCCTTTATTTTCGCATTCTGGATGTGCTGTACTTCCAAAAATTTCCGGGGGCAAGCCCCCGGACCCCCATTTTCCTCGCTTCGCTCGAGACTTAGCCCCCCCATTGGTAGACCTTTCTGCAGTCCATGGTGACGGTTTCGAAAAGATTTAAGATTGTTGTGAAAAAAACTGCTTCTCCGCCACACAGCTTTCGAGATTGTGTCACTAACCCCAAAGTTGAGCAGCTGGACCACCTACTGTAGCGCCCTTTGGTTGCTTTTCCCGGCGGGTAGAATGGTTGCCAGTCCGCCACTGCTCTGCTCCATCTTTTATAACCAAGTACACTTTTGAATGACAGAAAAGTGATATGCAAATATATGAAAATGTATATTTCAGGAATTCAAAACTTCGAGACACACTCTGGTGCCTTAGGATCTGCACTTTCTGTTGATATAAGTTAGACATTGTTATCACAAGCGCAAGGGTACAAAACACTTAACAAGCCATATTTTAGTTAAAAAAAACAACTCAAAGCGGTTACATTGAAGTTTCATTTAGAGATGAAAAACTGAAATAGTTACAATCTCGGCCGAAAGAATCATTTATGATTAGGAGTTCGATAACGGAACGCAATGCATCTTACATAGCCACCATCTTTAACATCATCATGCATACGATCATGGAAGTCAGCAAACCTGCACGCGTTTTCAGAGGAAGAAACGAAATATCGCACAACGAAAATTGTAAAAAATTACCGCAATTTAAATATAATCTGCCGAATATTTAGCGCTATGCTAGGTCTACTATTGTTGCTGAAACTTGATCTAGATGCATGAAGCAAATATTCATCTTCTTTCTTGGCTTTTATCGAACAATCCATCGACTTGATTCTAGAGAATTTCACAAAAATAGCTCAAGGGTTTTTACACTTCCTAGACATTTCCAACTTCAGTCTCATTTTTTATCATTGACACTCGGTGAGTCAAAAAAGAATTTCTTGCTTGAAATCTGATACTGCAGAAAGTATTAAATCTATCTGAAACATAGACTCTCTTGCAATGTTGAACATTTGATTTAATTTTGGGAATTTCTTTGCAATTTACTATGAATTATGTTGCTTACTAGGCAGTTATATTCTACACAAAATTCAAGTTTCTCATGCTCAAACAGTCCGAGAAAGAATGACATTTAAAGAGATATTCTTTATTTGGCAAATATTGATATTTTCATCACAAAAAATATTGTGTGTAATATTTAATTTCTTTTAGTGGTAAATAAGGCAAAGATAAAAAAAATTTGGGTTTTTGGGGCAAATTCGGGGGGTTGGTATTTGTTGCATATTTGCAACTTTGCCAAATAAGGGAATAGCAAATTCAGCTATGCTACTTATAGAAGATTTACTATCCAGATGCAAACCTTTATACTTTACGCCCATTGAAGGGCATATACGACAAAGAAATTCAAAAAAAATTTCTTTCTTCTAAAGTGGGGTGTGGCAGTGCATAAATGGGCGTGTCTCTTTTTTGCAAACTGTTTTAGTAGCACATTTGACTGTTTTGTAAAGAAAATGACAATCTTTTCAGTAGCACAAAGGTTTTAAAAATAGTTTCATTCACTCACAATGATATCAAGCCCTTACCAGTAAGATAAGAGGGTTACAAATTAATTGTTTTGTAACTAAAAAGAAATTGTCTCATTGTCTGTTGATCTTTTTGAAATAAACGGTACACAGTCAGAAATACAAATGTCTTATTGTCCATGGAACTCTTTAAAACAGTTAGCACCATTTTTGAGGCAAAGGCATACTTTGCACTTGCTGCAGTAGATCTGGGAATACCCAGATTTGCAATGTCTGCATCTCCCTCTCTTTGTATCAGGCTCAGGCCAGTGATCAAATTGATCAAGGCGAGCATCACAGGATGGGTTTGGCGTCAGTGGCTTTCTTCCAGCTTTTGTTGCAGCAGGATCAGCATCTATGCTTTTTCGTTTTGGAGGCCTTCCCTGGCGCCCCCCAGGTGTAAGAGCACTCTTGTTTGCCAGAATCAAGGCTTCTGCAATTGCTAGAATGAAGTTGAGCAGTGACATTTGATTTTTTTTGGCAATGCCCAATTCATCACAATGCCTGCGATAAAGGAGCCATGCATTGACTTTGGCAATGTCAACACAATGCCAAAAAATCTTCAGGTACCAACGCTTTGTCTTTACAGCAATGCGGTATAGAGCAATCAGCATGTCAGCAAGATCAACACCACCCATTCCTTTATTATAACAAATAATAATTTGTGGGCAATTGATCTCCTTTCTTGCTTTCTGATCAGAGCACCATCTCTCCACTGAGCCAACTGGATGCACTCCAACAAAATTTGATGCAATATGCACAGCATTGTTATCAAACCATTTGGCAACAACAATCCCACTGTTCATGTCACACATGAAATCAAGTGCACCACGCCCCTCAGCTTTCATTTCTTTGTTTTCCTTTAGTGGACAGCCTTTGAGTCTATTGGCTCTAATTGTACCACAGGCCAAAATTCCTTTCTGCTTCAAATATAGGAGGAGATCCAAAGTGGTGAACCAGTTGTCGAAAAAGAGCTGGTGATTGGCATGTGCTGGTAGCTCCTGACATAGCCTTGCAACAACTTTTGCTGACTTCTGGAGGTTTTGATATTCTGCTGTGTCATCTGTTTCAGCCTCCTTCCCACCATAGATGTAGAAATCATACATGAACCCTGTTGTGCCTGCTCTAACAAGATTTTTAAACCCCCATTTCTCTGGTTTATTGGGGTTGTACTGCCTGATTTTGCTGAATCTAGTTTTGGCTGGTATTATTTGTTCATCAACTGAATGACTTTGCTCAGGTTGAATTTTGATGCATTGCTCTCTAACACTTTCCAAAACTGGCTTTATCTTGAAAAGTTTGTCATGCACTCTGTCGTCATATGTCATATTGTCAACAAAGTGCAGATATTGCCTAAGCTTTTGATACCTTTTCAATGGCATAACATCAGCAATGGGAGCGTAACGCAGATTTTGTGACCAGTACAAAAGGTAAGAGGGCAACTGAATAATTCCCATCTTCATTTGCATTCCAAGCAGCTGCTCTATTTCATTCTTTGTTGTCTTGATGGAACGTCCTGACCTCTGTGTACTGTAGAGGTTTGTTTGCTCTGCTACCAGTTCTGTCAATTCATCAGTCCAGAACATTTTGAAGTATTCCAGTGGGGTCTTTGGTTCAATAATCTCCTCTCGTTCCATATGAAAGGCATCATCGGGGGTTGGTACATCTCTTTGCCTCCAACGAAATGTATGCGCCTTCTTTCCTTGATGTGGCATGTCATTTGCTGCCCCATCCAAGTTCTCCTGCTCAACATCATGACCTGGATCATTTTCACCATTCCTTGCATTCCTCTCAACACTTCCTTCATCATCTTCCTCAGCAAGAACAGAGTCAGGATCGTCCTCTTCTTCATCAGAGCTCAGTTCGTCAACATCAGAATCATTGCCATTCAAAACAAATTCTAGTGCATCTTGCACACAAATCTTTTTAACTTGGTGTCTGGACATGTTTCTGCAAGAAGAAAATTTTGCATGGCTATATTTGATGAAATACAGTACGCATTCAGTTCAAGTGAATCAAGTTTATTGGGGGTAAATCTGGCAAAATTTACAGTTTCTTGATGCTGGACAAGTGGAAAGTTGAGAAAGACTAACTTATAAAGATTTTGTACAAAATTTAACCCTAGCTCGACATCAGTCCATAAAAGATAAAAACTGATATTTCTGACCCTTATTTGGCAATGTTGCATATTTGCAACAAATTATTTTGGAAGCTCAAAACACAAAAACCGGCCTAGTGCTGAGAAAATAGAACAGAATATCTTTAAAAGGATTATAACTGCAGAGATATTACATCGCCATGACCTTGATTAGAAATGTACAAAAACGTAAATGAATGAAACCAAAAAGGCCAGTGAAACATACCTGAAATGCTCACTCTTCAATCCTGGAAAACCATTTGGCAGCGAAGCAAAGAGTGGAATGAAGCATAGCAACGTGTTCCTGAGGCCTCAAACAATATCAATTACGAGGCAGAATTCAGAATGGAAACGAGGCTAAAAAAACATGACTCCGAAATTAATTTGTTGCAAATCCGCAACAGCGTCAAATAAAGGGTTAAATATAATCTGCCGAATATTTAGCGCTATGCTAGGTCTACTATTGTTGCTGAAACTTGATCTAGATGCATGAAGCAAATATTCATCTTCTTTCTTGGCTTTTATCGAACAATCCATCGACTTGATTCTAGAGAATTTCACAAAAATAGCTCAAGGGTTTTTACACTTCCTAGACATTTCCAACTTCAGTCTCATTTTTTATCATTGACACTCGGTGAGTCAAAAAAGAATTTCTTGCTTGAAATCTGATACTGCAGAAAGTATTAAATCTATCTGAAACATAGACTCTCTTGCAATGTTGAACATTTGATTTAATTTTGGGAATTTCTTTGCAATTTACTATGAATTATGTTGCTTACTAGGCAGTTATATTCTACACAAAATTCAAGTTTCTCATGCTCAAACAGTCCGAGAAAGAATGACATTTAAAGAGATAATTCAAAGTTTGATGTTGAGGTAAAAAACTGATCAATCAAAAAAACTTAGTTCATATCTTACCTTGATTCAGTAAAACATTAGAAACCCATCAGTTATTTTTCGCATTTTTCTTCAAGGCATTGTATTTCGATGCAGCCTCAACTGACCTTTGCCTCAAACTGAAATCGCTGAGAATTGCTTCGTAGCAATGATCCAATTATTTTTCTTACGCGATCGTTTATCTCCACAAGACCACCAGAATTGATGAGTATTTATTTTGAGAATATCTTATCACATTTCTACCAAGAAATTAAAAGTTACTTCTTTCACAGTTCATTAATTTATAATAGCAAATGTCAAATTGATCAATATGTGACTATGAATGTACAGGTGGATACAGAAAAATATTTGATTTAGTTGTGCGCTATAAACTTCTTGATAAGCAAGCACAGGTAATCCGTTTGCTTTATCTGAAGCAGTATGTACGTTGATGAGCACGGGTTATGTTAAACATGAAAGACCACAAGGTTGTTATGTCCTGTTATGTACTTCCCTAGTGGGCAAGCGACCGTGACGTGACGTCAGAAATGCATTAAATCTCAACAAAGCATGATTGACAGACTTGATAAAATTCTCTCTTTTGTCAGTGCAAGGCGTAAAGATGAACGCGGGGAGAAAAGACCTTCCTAGGAAGGGAGACTTTCTCCTTCCTTCTTCTTCGCCCTGCGAGCTCACTCACATTGTACATCTTTGTTGGGGAGATGAAGCGCCGACCCTATTCTCATGGCATATTGTGTTTCAGCTTTGTTGAAAGCGAATCAACACCGAGGCTCACACTGTCATGCGCGTGGTTGCTCTGGTTTGTCATCTTCTTCTCATTGGTTAAGCTAAGAAAGCTCAAGATCACATTTCCGTCAACAGCGTTTCTTGGCGTAGCGAAATCGAACCCTAGTGCTCTGCCTATTTCCTATATTACTCTTTTAGAGTTAGTATAGGTCAATTTTCGATGCAGATTCCGAATTTCGACGTTTGTTTTTTCATTTTTGCACCATTCTGCTATGAAGTCACAATGAAATCTATAGAAATTCTCGAAAGTTGTGAAGGATGTTCCGACAAGGGGTATGACTAGAAAATTGTGTTACTAGGCTGGATTTTACATCGATCTATGCACAATTCACTTCTATGATTTGTTCCATTTCGTTGCGAAGAAGAAACGTTGTTGACAAAAATGTGGTCTCAACATTTTTTGTCACGACTGTACGTGAGAGCAAAAAGGTAAACCATTATTGCCCATTTTGCATCCCAATAACTATGGAAGGAAATGACCGATTTTAACAAACTAAATTTTCATACCAAGCTCATATCTCTTCTGCAATATGAACTGCCAAGAACCCCGCTCTGACTTGCTTTTCATCAAACTTAGGCTCGTTAAACATCCCTCTGTATTCTGACTAACCCGGAAGAAAATTCAGCAAGTGAATAACACGAACATTATCAAACTTTAATCATGTAATTGAGTAAGTACTCCATTCAATAACTCTACCTCTGTATCATGAAAGCTGATGTTACATACACTAATGTCCTTGTTTGAGTAATCTCGCTGAAAGGCTGTCAGCAAGGCGAGAAATTAAGCAATATGGTAGTAAGCGCAGCCTACTACGACTAATGGGTTTTACTATCGCGGAGCAGAGGATATAATCAAGAGCCACACAATGGTATCTGCTTGGCAATAGCATAGACCACAGAAAATGTCTGGAGCTTTTGAATGGACAATCAAATGTATTGATGAAAAGACAGTCTTCTGTGACTGCTGAAAGTGCATGCAGGTGAAACCTGAAAGACAAATGTTGAGGCCCATTTCTTGCAAGGTTTTTCTGAAGGAATTTATGTTTCCTTTGCTGCTGTATCCTCAATGTTAAATATTTAGGGCAACAACGAGCATATCTTACAGGCTAAAGATTGCTACAAATTGGAGTTGAACTAACAGAGATTGTACGCGCATGTGCCAAAATTTGTAACTTTAAGCCCCTTGCAACAGATAACAAAATTAGGCAACACTTCATATTTTCCTTTGTGGCCTTAAACTGCTTATATTTCCTTATGTCAGACTGTTTGAAGACTTCATTTTATGCAGTTTCAGCTCTGTCGGTATAGTCATATGGAATATCAAAAGCAGGATACTTTGACAAACTTCTTATTCGCAGTATTCGTAAAAGCCATCTTTGGCAGCTGGGAAATAAAAGCAAAATTGAATAGAACTGAGTATTAGCTTCATGTTTTGTATTGCTCTGGAAATTTGGAGACGGACTAACCGCTTTTAGCAAGTGAAGGAAACTATATTCAGATAGTAAAAAGATATACCAATACACCGCAAACTCCCTCCCCCCCCCCCCCCATCCACTTATATACAATGCCAAAAGTTACCAAAGATTTTTCATTCATTTCAATAAACAAGTTTGCATGTCAGTTTGATATCGTTTGGGATAAAAACTGTGCCGAGTTTGTGTTAGATTACTATAATACTGCACGTTCATTCCGCAAACTATTGGGTATAAACTAACAAAAATGCCATCATTCATATCCTCGTCCCTTAACTTTGTGAGTAATCTCTTCTCTCTAATAAACCCCCCCTCTCTCTCTGATTTCTTTTAAGCCCCATTTAGAATTTCCGAAATAAAATAAGCCCCTGGGGCTCAACAGAGTTTAATAGCTTGAAAAAATGTTTACTGATCATTTACCTCGACTCCTAAAATCTGTATCCATGTGCATCTTTATCTTAATTCTTATCTGGACATGTTGTTCTTCACTTATTCTATATCGATTACGAATATCGATTTCATGTCTTTAGATAGTAACTAGCCTTTGGTACCCATGGTAGTAACTAGCAATAGTAAATACTAAATGCCCGCCCCCAACCTGTAGGTGGTCTGATAGGGCTTCTCGGATTTGGCCTAAAGCTTGATTATCATTATTTTGTTACATGTTGCATGTGTTGCAGTGTTAGCCTAGCCTAAAAATGTAGAGATATTCTAAAATCACATCACCATTACCACTCCCACTCATGATCAGCCGGGTAAAATCAAACTCATATCTCTGTCTTCTTGTCTTTTCTGCAAACAAGTTGCACATATTCGAGCCAATGACAGCTTCAGTTTGTTTACCTATTTCTGCCATTTCGTCGACCTCGTGATCACAGCCTCACTTCCAATAAGATCAAAAACCCGTTCCGGCTTAACCAGAAAGACGAGAAATAAGATATGGAAAGCGAAAATATTGATATGCTCCCCGTATATCATTTACGCGCGGAGTATAAAAAAACGTGTGGGGTTAATAGACAGAAAACTTCAAAATATTTACTCATCGTTTGCCTTTCACTCTCCAAATCCTATGCGAAGTGTCTTCTAATGAAATCATAACATTATCATTACCTCTGTGTAATCGTTCAATATGTATGACATTTCTTTGCTTTTCCAATGCTTCCTCCTTCTTTGATTGCTTCCTTTTGCACAATAATACAATCAGCAAACTAGTGAAGAACAGGAACAGAAGTCCTCCAACAACTGCCGGAATTATTATTTCAATGAATGTTCCTGAGAAAAAATAGATGTTTTGCATCCAAGTTTGCAAGAGACCGATAGCTAATCTAAGGGCCTGTTTTTGTATGAGGGAAAACATCTCACCTGCCAGACCCGGGGCTGACAGGCGAGATTCCACCTTCCTATAGAACCCTTTGCATTTGTTACGTCGCGGTAGTTCGTGGCCTAAGCCTTGCTAGGCTAAACACAAATTAATAAACTCCAAATCAAGTTTCCAGATTATCGAAACCCAACTTCATACACGCAGTGGAATAATTATAAAACTTATCCTCGGCCGAAATTATAAGAATAAGCTTCTTACAAGTACAAGCACGCGGCCTCGTGCGTTAGTCTAAGGACCTGGGGCGAATGTCTCGTTTTCATGGCTAGCCTCGACTTGCTTCGAGTAAAGCCCGGGAAACTTTGAAACTATTTTAAAATAAATTTACAAAACGCAGTATATTTAGAGTCTTGGTCGTATCATCACATCTTCCCCTCGTTTTTGAATAGTTTCGTAGTTTCATAAATGAACAGTTTTACGAACGTTTGCGTCTTTTCTTCGATTGTTCTTCAAAATAACAACTCGGTGGATCCGGTCCAAGTGTTCTTTTCTTGAATTACAATCCGAATGTCTCAACTACTGGACCTTACGACAGTACTTTGTCATCTGTACAACGATTGTTCCGATATTCAGCGTACGTCTTTTGTATCATGAATTTACATTCATCAGCTGCAACACGTGGTCACAATGTTTAAATATACCGTAGTAACGACGGTTATAAACGAGAGTTTCGACTCTGCACGAAGGTTTGCGATATAACGATGCTCTGGTTCTTGCAAAATATTTATATTTCATATTTCATATTTAATTCTTTTAAGGAGGGTTGCCCTTCAACAAGTTGGTTTTCAAGGGGCCCTCCGATAAAAACATTAGTTACAATATAATACAAAAGGAAAAAGCTATGGATCTAATTAAACTATAAAACCTTATTTACAAGATCTAAAACTTATATACAATGATGTTAAAAACTTTACAGTAAAAGTGAAAGGAAAAAGTGTCTGTTTCTAAATAGTTTTTTTGAAACTATGCAGAGAGGTTGCCCGCTTTGACACGGCTGGCAGGCTATTCCATAGTTTAGCACCTCTATAGGAGAAACATTACTGGCCATTGTTTGACCTTTTCATCGGTAACCTCAAGTCGGTCCCAGTGTTACGAAGACTATATGATGAGCAATGCGAATTTCGGGTGAACAAGTCACACAGATACTGTGGAGCCAGCTCATTCAGGGACTTGAAGACCATTGTCTTAGACTCACTGGAAATCAGTTGGTCAACGGTTTGCCATCCCAGCTCTTCGATAAGAGGTCTGCTTGGGGCATCAAAGCTGCTATTCGTTATTATCCTAGCAGCACGCTTTTGAAGTTTTTGTAGCTGATTAATTTCACTTGAACCAGCGCAGCCCCAGACAGAACAGCAGTATCGAAAGTGAGGCTCCACAATACCTGTATAGAGAGTTTGCAAAGTTTCTTTCGGAAGAAAAGACTTCGCATGTTTTAGAAATCCAACTGCCCTGGAGACCTTGGCAGACACTGTCTTGATCTGTTCTTTCCAATCCAAAGAACAGTCAATTTGCAAACCGAGGTATTTAGTCTTTTTGACTACATCCAGCTCACTATCACGTATTTTCAATTTCAAGTTCTTATTTTGACCCTTGAGACTACTATGTTTCTGCTTGGAGGAGATAAGCATAGAATGAGTTTTTGCTACATTCAGGGAAAGCTTGTTGCCTTGTAGCCAAGTGTCCAGTTTTGTAAGATCACTGTTAATAGCCTCATTCAGCCGAGTCATATCGTGAGACTGGTAGCACAAACTGGTATCATCGGCATACATGGACACGTTGGAATCCAGGACTGCTTGTGGGAGATCATTGATGTAGACAAGGAAGAGAAGAGGGCCAAGACATGAACCTTGTGGCACACCAATTCCTATGTCCCCGATTTCAGAATCAACCCCATTAACCCTACAAAATTGCTTCCGATTCGTTAGATAGGATTTGAACCAAGAGAGTTCACGATGATGTACACCGTAAAGCTCAAGCTTTTTGCAGAGAATGCTATGATCAACAGTATCGAATGCCTTTTTAAGGTCAATGAACACCAGACCCATAAGCTTTCCAAGATCCATTCCATTGTACCAGTCGTCAGTATTTTTGAGCAAGCAAGTTACTGTTGAATGAAGACGCAAAAAGCCGGACTGGCCGCATGAAAAGTGGCCGTTATCATTCATATACTGGTACAGCTGATTTGTTACTAATTTTTCAAAGAGCCTTGAGATGACAGGCAAGACTGATATTGGTCGATAGTTGGACTTATCAGCCCTGTCTCCATCTTTGAAGATCGGAGTAACTCTAGCAACTTTCCATGAGTCGGGGAAACGACTTGTTTCAATGGATGTATTGAACAAGAAAGCAAGCGTGTTTTCAATTAAAGGCAGCGCAAGCTTCAGAAAGTAGCTAGAGATGTTGTCAGTCCCAAAGCTCTTTGCTGTCTTGACAGTTGCAAATGCATCCCTGATTTCCTGCACTTCAATAGTCCTGAAATGAAATGTTGCCTTATGTTTGTTAATTTCATAGTCACCTGCAAGAAGGGGATTTGGGGCGGGATCTATTTTTTCAGCAAGATCCTTGCCTACTGAGCAGAAGAAACTGTTCATTGCATTAGAAATATCTTTTTTATGAACAGTTTCGGAACCAGACTCTTTAAGACAATCAATGTTACTGGATTTTGATCGCTTATTGAGGAGTTCATTGATTGCCTTCCATGATTCCTTCATGTTACCTTGACATGCAGAGATCTTATTAGCATAGTACTGCTTCTTTAGTTGGATATTTAGGACATTGACCTTGTTACGGACCTGTCTATAAGAGTCCATAAGGAATTGGGACTTTCTTTTGGCTGCAGCCTTTTTTAGCTTATCCCTGGTCTGCATTAGTTTCTTCAGGTCCTTGTCAATCCAGGGGCAGTACTTTTCCGAAACACGCATTACAGTCATTGGGGCATGTTTCTCTATGATCAAAGAAAAAAGGTTTGACCAGTTGCTTACAAGAACATCTATGTCATCCGTTTCAGTAAGCATTTGCTCCCAACAAATGCCAGAAACATCGGCCAGGAATGCTTCTTCGTTGAAATTTTTCATCTTCCGAGTTTTGATCATTTTATGGCCTTTTTCCACTGCTCCATTGAATTTTCGAATGCAGTAAACCATATAATGGTCACTCGGGGAAACTTCATACACTCCGGATTTTACAATGTTTCTGGCATGTGTTGTAGCAATATGGTCAATTATAGAGGAAGTGGTTACAGTGACCCTAGTCGGTCCCTCAATAAGCTGCTTGAAGCTGAACAACTCATAGAGATCAAGCATGTGCTTTGAATTGTTATCTATGGGCTGCTCAGCTTGTTTTGGAGTGAGATCACAATTAGTGTCCCCTAAAATAGGAGTCACTTTCTCAACGACAATTGTATAGGATAATTCCGATATTTAGGAGTCACTTCCTCAATGAAGACGTAACCGATAAATCCGATGATAATGAGTCAATGTCTCGAAGATAATGTCTGCGATAATTGCGATAATAATGAGTCACTGTCTCGACGATAATTTCGGCGATAATTGCGATAATGATGAGTCACTGTCTCGACGAGAATGTCTTCGAAAATTCCGGGTAAATAAACTATGTACATAAAATAACTCGATAAACCGGCGTGACGACGACGATTTAGGTTCGATTGTTACTTTCTTTATCTCTTTGCGACAACGTTTCATAAAACACGGGGTTGCGGCCAAAAATAATAAGCGTTTGGCGGAAATGGCATCCAACGAGGTTGTATCATGTTGCAAAGCGGAAATGACTGCGGCTGTCCTAAATGTGCATATTGCAATACTTCCGGTGGACGTCTGATTCGTTGTGGTCGAGATGGTAATGTTCTTTCAGTCTCTTCTGATGGTGGTATTATTGTTTCATCCTCCGATCCCTGTGATGAGTCTTCCGTTGAGTTTCGATCATCATCCGTTTGGGCGATTTGATTATCTCCTTGAAAGTGGTGACTTTCTTCTGGCGGTGCGGTTGGGTGTTGATTTGGTTGATCGAAAGACAAGACAATATCATCATCATCATCATCTTGGTCAGACTGTAGTTGATATGCATCTTGGTAAGTTGTCGATGGTCTTGCATCTCGTCGATGGTTGGCTCGTACAGATCTCTTCTTCTTAGGCAATGCAGGGGCCTCAACTGGCAGGTCGTCACATGGAAGCAGTAAATTCCGATGTAGGGTACGCGGGGCTATATCCTTTGTTCCTTCAGGCAGTACTTGGTATACTGGACTGTCATCGCTCAACCTTTTTACGACGTAGTGAATCTTACTCTCCCAGTGCGATCTCAGTTTTCCAGGGCCACCTCTCTCTCGCAGACTACGCACAAGTACTCTGTCTCCTGGCTCCAATACCGTGTGATGAATTCCTTGATCGTATCTCATTTTACTCTTGCTTTGCGATTCTGTAGCACGTTTTGAGGCAATATCGTATGCTTCACGCATGACTCGTTTCCATGTTTTCACATAGTCAGGATATTTCTGTTGGTCTTTCTGGTAAGCTGCCTGTCTGGTTTTAAACATAACATCAACTGGGAGACGTGGCGATCTACCAAAGAGTAGAAAGAAGGGCGAATAACCAGTGGATGTATGTCTCGTACAGTTATACGCGTGAATCATCTTATTAAGGTGGTCTTTCCAATGAGACTTTGTACTTTCTGGCAATGTTTTGAGCATAGCGATTAGTGTCTTATTAAACCGTTCAACTTGTCCATTTCCCTGCGGATGGTAGGGAGTGGTCCTTGAGTTGCGAATACCGCATAGTTGTTCTAAACTGTCAGCAAGGTTGTTTTCAAACTCGCCGCCTTGGTCATGGTGTATGCGGGCTGGAAAACCGAATCTTAAGATGAAGTCATCATACAACCGTTTTGCAACCGTGGATGCAGATTTGTCCTTTGTGGCATATCCTTGCGCAAACCGTGTGAAATGATCCATGATGATTAGCACATACTCATACCCTCCCGAACTCTTTTCAAGATGTAAAAAGTCTATCGCGACTAACTCAAATGGCTGGGATGTAGTAATGCTTTGCATCGGGGCATGAGTGGCAATAGCAGGACGTTTCTGTTTAAGACATCTGCAAACTTTTGTTGTATAATACTCAATGTCCGCTCACATGCGAGGCCAAAAGAATCTCTGAGCTGCTAGCTGGAAAACACGCTCACAGCCCAAGTGTCCCATTTCATCATGTAATTCTCTGTAGATCATAGAGTGGAATTTCTTTGGCAAAACAATCTGGTTTGTCTCATTTGTTTTACGACGCAAGATGTTGTCAGCATCAACAAATAACTTGTCCCATTCTCGAAGAAGGCCTTTTGTAAGTGGCACTAGTTGTTTTCTCTCAATCGGTGAAGGTTTCTTACCACCTAACTTGAATTTCCTTATAGATGAAATCACACTATCCTCCTCCTGGGCTTGAACAATATCGCTTGCATCGAACCGTTGCCTACTCTTTGGGTCTAACAGTTCTTGGTCTTGCAGATCAAAATTACTCGACTTGGCAGACAATGCCGAAACCCATGCAACTACACCTTTACGTTGTCCGCAACATGCTGAAACAGTCGCTTGCAATATGTTTGTAGCTAGTTCTTCTGTGCACTGTGGTATATATTCATCCATATTCAAAGGCATTCTTGACAAAAAATCGGCATCTATGTTTGACTTTCCTGGGCGATACTTGATATTAAAATTAAATTCTGCTAACTCTGAAACCCATCTTTGAGTGGTTGCATTCAACTTTGCGGATGTAAGAATGTAAGTCAAGGGATTGTTGTCCGTGTAGACTGTAAAAGACTTTGCATGGTACAATATATCCCTGAACTGTTCACAAACCGCCCACTTTAGTGCTAAGAATTCGAGTTTTCCAGCATGCAAGTTATACTTTCGCTCTGTTGATGTTAGGGTCCTAGATGCATATGCAATGACTCTAATTTTGCTGTCTTGTCGCTGGTAGAGAACAGCACCTATTCCGGCATTGCTGGCATCCGTATGTAATGTGAAAGGCAAATCATAATCAGGGTAAGCCAAGATTGGTGGCTTAGCAAGACAGTCAAGTAAGTGAAGTAGCGTTTTTCGATGGTGAACTTCCCATTTCACTGGCTGCCTTGATGACACTTGATGTTGTTTTGCTTGTTGGCCTTTCTGTTTTCTTCCATCCTGTAGATCCTGAGCACAATCTTCCTTTGACTTCTGAGTTAGTTCAAACAATGGCTTAGCAATTTGTGCGAAATCCTTGATATATTTTCGATAGTAGTTCAATAAGCCTAGAACACGTCTGACATCACCTACTGTTTTTGGTACGAAATCTTTCAGCGCATTGATCACTTTAACGTTGGAATCGTCTGTCCTATACCCTTCTTCTGATACAACGTGACCCAAATAATTCACCTCATTCTTAAACATGTCACACTTTTTGGGTTTTAACTTGATACCGTGATCACGCAATCTTTCAAAAACTTGCTTTAGATGATTCAAATGTGAGTTGAAATCAGGGCTAAACACTATAAGATCATCAAGATAAGGTACACACATAGTGTCACAGAGTCCCTCAACACACCGTTCCATGTATCGTTGGAAGCATCCTGGTGAATTGGTCAAGCCGAAGGGAATACGCACCCACTCGTAGAGTCCCCATGGGGTAATGAAGGCCGTAAAGCGTCTACTCTCCTCTTTCATAAAGCCCTGATGGTAGGCCTTTCCTTGGTCTAATACGGAAAACCACTTATTACCCCCTAGGTTTTCCAGAGTGTCCTTAACCCATGGCAATGGGTGTCGGTCTTGGATAGTCTGTCGATTTAACTGGCGGTAGTCCACGCAGAGGCGTAGAGTGCTGTCTTTTTTTCCGAACACACACCACAGGACTTGAGTAGTTGGAGTTTGAGTGTGTTATAAAACCTTTATTGAGGAGGTCTTCAATATGTTGCTTTACCTCAGGATATAAAGGCTTGGGTATAGATGCATATGTCTTTTGGACAGGGGTGTTATCACTAAGATCAATTGTCATTTGCAGCTCTTTTGCACAACCTACATCATCGTCTCCTGAAGAAAACGTATCTTGCTCCTGAATTAGAAGGTTTTCAGCATGTTTTCTTTGGTCTACAGTGAGGTTACTTAGGTCAAATTGATTCAAAAATGAAGACTGATCTGCTGACTTGACATCAATAGCACTTGTTTTGACACTTTCATTTTGTTCGTGAAGGTCTGTACAAATGTTGTTGGCTTTTCCAGTGTCACTTTTTAATTTTACCGCTAAGGGCGTTATGGAAGCGGTTAACTCTAAACGTCCTAAAAGAGTTCTTCCTTGCAGAGAAATAGCATGATTTGTAGTGTTCTCTATTTCCAATTTAATTCTATTTGATGCACCTCTGGAAATTTGTAACAACATTTGCGACAGCTCTGAGCCTGGGGGCAAAGTATCACTCTCTTCTGGTTCAAAAAGGACAGGTGTTTTTGCCTCCACGGTATACGAATTAGTGCGACAATTTATCACAGATTTTTGTTTAGCTGGTATTGTCACTGTTCTTTTGGGTGACTTCACTGTACTGAGAAATTCATCTTGAACTGCCAAACACTCAATCAAGTTTTCAATGTCTTCAGGGTCATTTTCAGTAAAAATTGAAGACAGTACCTCCAACAAATTACTTGAAATCAGATCATTGTCTACTGTTTTGTTTTGCTTGACAAAATCAATCTTAGATTCTCTCCTCACAATTTCCTCAATCACATTATATCCCAAAATGGGTCTGGTTAGCATAGATTTTGTCACCAGAAATGGTACCAAAAGTCCTGGGCTCTTTTTGTTGCATACTTTAAACTCAATTTCAACATATCCGGAGTAAGGAATTGAAGAATTATTAGCTGCACGCAAGTCAAGTTCAATTTCTTCACCCAGAAGTTCTTTTAGAGTTTTGACTTCTAGTTGTGGAAAATTATCTGTGAGATACTGTTGAGACAAGATTGAAATTTGCGAGCCACTGTCCCATAAAACATGTTCTTTATTGTCATTCAGCAAACATTCAACCAAACATTTTTCACCAACAAGTTTGATAATTTTAGAATGTTTTTGTGGAGTAATGTGGCTAACAAACGCTGTTTTGACAGTTTTTGTCTCTTCAACACTCACAGCAAGAGATTTGATTGCACCACATAAAACTTTATGATCTTTCCAATGTCTTATTTGACATCTCTTACCACAATAATACACTGTTTGACAACTGCTACATTTAATAGAAGATTCTGGCTCCAAAACTTTAGTGCAAAAGTTACAACGTTGTTTTGGGGATTGATTTTCAGCTAAGCTGCTCCCCCCTGGCCTAGCTGTTGGCGGTTTCCCTGGTGCTTCGCTTTCTTACAGCCTCTGGCAAAATGCTCTTCTGAACCACAAATAAAGCAATGTTGGCATTGTTTTTCTTTGCCCTCAGAAACACAGGTTTGGCAAGCAGATTTTCTTGCATAATGTGGTTGGTTTGATGGCTGGTTGGTCTGAGGTTTTGGCTTGTTTTGACTTTCTTTCAAGAGATTTACATCAGCCTGGAGTGCTTCAATAGCTGCCAAAATTTTATCATTTCTTCCTTTTGGTTCTACACCTGGCTGTTTTGCAGCATTTTCCACACCAAGGTTGACATTAATTGGCTTAGAAACCTTCTTTTTGGCTCCCAATTTTGACATTCTTTCATTTTCAGAAGACATGGCCAAATTTACTTCTCGAATTAGTTGCTCATCAGGCAAAATTTGTTGCTGTAAAATAGGTCTTAATCTTGTTCTAATTGATTCATCAATTAGTCCAGTTTCAATTGTATTAATAAATACACTTTGAACCAAATTTTGATCATATTGTATGGTGGAACCTGGTTCTTGACTAGAAGACAAAACTTGTTGCCTTAATTTCAGGGCTCTCATCACAAAATTGAGGGGGGTTTCATTGCTTTCTTGGGCACAATTTGCTAGCTCTTTGTATGCTTCACTAGCAGATTTCTCACAGTAATGGCTCCTTAAAATAATTCTCAGCTGTGACAAAGACAGAGGTTGAATACTCTCCAAATAAGATCTTAAGTGCAGAGTTGGGGCAACTGAATTGATAACCCCATCAACAATATCTGCCTCAGAATATCCTTTTTGGAGTGCACTCTCAATCTGCTTGTTCAGACTAGAATAAGGCAATCTATTCTTTTCATTTGTAATTGTGCCTGAAATTTTAAAATCTTTGATTCTGATTATGTTTTGGGGACCTACTGTAATTCCAGCCCCTGTTTGTGATAACGGCTTACCTCCTGAGCTTGATTTACTTAAGCTCAGAAACTTATTTTCAGCTTCTTTCATTTTCTTTTCCTGCAATTCAAGCATGTCTTGAAATGCTTTTTGCATGTTTTCAAATTCTTCTTTAGCTGCTCTCAGTAAATCTTCGTCTTCTCCACTATCTTCTTCATCACTCTGTTCCAATAAAGGCATATCTTCCATCATCATCTTTTGCAGACCTAGCAATAAGGCTTCCCCATTTTCTCCTGCAGCTGCTTGGCTTTCTATTTCTTTTTGTATCATTTGGATGGTCTTTCTCTTTGACTTTGCTTCACCCAACACGCCTGCATTTTCCATTTTTAAATACTGCATCACTGTGACGAGCTTCTCCTCCGACAAACCATACAATTTTCCTTCCAGTAGTAATTGCAATTCCTCCATTTTCTGTTGCTACTGCCTGTAAAATTGTACTCTTCACTCTTCTCAGCTTTATGTCAACTCGTCTTGCACGAAGGGCCTAAATATCACTGCATCACCAAGTAAACATCACTTCAGCTAGCTGCCAGCAACAGAGAAACTACCCTCTGCTACCAAAATGTTACGTCGCGGTAGTTCGTGGCCTAAGCCTTGCTAGGCTAAACACACATTAATAAACTCCAAATCAAGTTTCCAGATTATCGAAACCCAACTTCATACACGCAGTGGAATAATTATAAAACTTATCCTCGGCCGAAATTATAAGAATAAGCTTCTTACAAGTACAAGCACGCGGCCTCGTGCGTCAGTCTAAGGACCTGGGGCGAATGTCTCGTTTTCATGGCTAGCCTCGACTTGCTTCGAGTAAAGCCCGGGAAACTTTGAAACTATTTTAAAATAAATTTACAAAACGCAGTATATTTAGAGTCTTGGTCGTATCATCACACATTTTCATTTTTCATTTATATGACGAACGCAATACCACCGGAAAAGTGAGGTCCCACCTCACCAGAGGTGAAATCTCACCTGGTGAGGTGAAATCTTTCCATGTAAACGAAACACCACCGGTAGAATGAGTTTAATTGAATTATTCGTTGATTCTTATTGGTTAATTAGTGCTGATTTCGCAGACGAGAGCTTTAACTCCAGCTCAGCTCTCAGCCCCCGGCCTGACAGATGAGGTAAAAATCTCATATACACAGAGGTTGAAATTCACCCCGCCTGTCAGCCCCGAGTCTTGCAGGGGAAGCGTTTTTCCACATGCGAACAGGCCTTACAGAGAGGTCTGGATCAAGCGATACTTTTACGCCTTTTTTATATGCAGGGCTAGGGTGTACCGGATCAGGGTTTTCAGAATCCGGCCGGAACCGGATATTCCGGCCGAAATTGACAAAATCCTACAGACAGGAGCTACATCCAATCTAAGTTATGTCAAAATAAAGATCAGCCAAAACGTTCTAATTTCAACCGACTGATCAGTTTGCAAAACTATTTTGCAAACTGCATTAAACTTTCCAGCTTCTTAACCAAGCAACTTAAAAATCATTCTTTCCAAACCATTCTGCTATTCAATTCTTTCCAAACCCTATTGTTGGCAAAGGTCTTTTGCACGAGGAATCTATTATGCCAGATATTTTTCTAGTTGGTAAGATACAAACTTCTTTTGCATGTGGCAAAGTAAATGATGTAGGATATTACTGTCCTTTTGATCAAATTTTCTTGGCAAAATGTCAAGTGATATCGTTGGGAAGCTGCGTTGTGACGTACCTGACAATCTCAAATTTAAGTAGGATGTTATGTACTATTTTCAAATTTAGGTCATGTGAAACTTTTCTAGTACACCTTGTACCTCTTTTTTGAGTTTAACTGAAATTTCTAAAATCCGGCTAAACCTGTTGAAGATCCGGCCGGAACCGGATATCCGGCAAAACAGAAAATCCGGCCAGGTTATCCGGCTAACCGGATATCCGGTACACCCCTATTCAGGGCTCAATAGAATGGTGTTAGAGCTTGTATCATTTACTATGTTCATTATCGTATGTTCTATGAAATCTACAGAAATATCGTTCGACTCAGATTCCTCTTTCAGAACAGCTAAAAGATTCATTTCCAGGGAAGGGACAAGTCATTGCCGTCATCGTTAAGATTTATACGAATTTTGAACTCATTTGAATGCATATCAGGAAATTTCCACCCCATGCATATGAATTAGGTCGACTTTAAGGCCAATGACGATACAAGGGTTTTCCTGGCGCAGTATTAAAGATTGAGCAGATCTTATCTCTTATACAAGCATTCGTTCGAATGCTTGGCTTGTTCTATTCGAATTGATCCGTGATTCAGCATTCGAATATGTCTAGCGAGGAACAGCCTTGTGAACCTTGTGAAAAGATCCACTTTTCTTTATATGTGGGTGAAACATGCAGAATTTCATTTGCAGACAGTCGGCAAAATGTTTTATCATCCAAATGTCGGTAATCAAGCGGTGTTTTATCGCCTGTTTTTCGCAACTTATGGCTATTGAAGCGACTTCATTGTGCCGAAATTTAAACGATCATCTCGGACAGTCTCTCAAGAAGTCTCTACTTCGCAACAATTTAAAAAAAACGCTGAATTGAACTCAAGCACGATTTCCTGGAAGATCAGCCCCACCCCAGAATAATGCATTTTGATGTATATTTCTTTTTTATGATTGTAAAAGAAGTTTTTACTGATGGGATAATTCGTGTATACATAATGTATAATGATAATGATAGAGAAGTTACATTTCTTCCTGCACCTTCCCTTTCGAAATTCAAATCTCTCTTTGCATCTGCATTCATAGCCAGCATCTGAGTCGGAAACAACAGAAGTAGCACGTCGACCGCAACCATGACCGCCTGTTTCACATAGGCTGCTGGCTATAGAAAACAATGGAACAATACAATTAAACAATAATAGGAATCATTAAACCAAAAAAACTGACAACTGTGCGATGAAATGCATTTTTTTCATTCAACATTGCAGTTTATCACGGCTATTAACTTACTTCCTTTCTTTTCGATGTTTCAGATTAATTTGTTGCTTCTCTTGCAGGATTTTCTCCTTACTTTAGGGATGACTTGTTCTTATTCTTTTACATGGCTTAACAGTCTGCCTTCCAAAGAATAATACAGTGTCTAATGTTTCGTTTGTGGGTCCACTACGACGAGTTTGAGTTTATGTTGAGTTTCATAGTTTCAGTATAATTTTATCTAACAGTCATCCTAACACAATAACAGATAAAGCAAATATAACACATGAATTCAAATACATGAAAATAAAAAATCTACATACAAAAACCAATTAGAAATTAAAGATTACATAAGTCAACGTTGAAATTTGTATTTAGAATGATTGTTTGTTTGTTTTCAATTTGTTTTAAGTGGGCTTCTCGGGATTTCTAGCCACTTAAAGCTAACTTGGGCCCACTGTGTATGCCGCATCCAGGCATGGGACCCCTAGTTTAACGTTCCTTCCGAATGACGACGAGGTGAGTTATGAGGTCAGGCCCTGAGGTCATTCGTCCGGAGTTTGACCTCACTCGACCGAGCTTAACCCTATTTTGGTTGGGGGGGCAAATTTGCCCCCCCCTAGTAGATTTTTTTGAATAACTCTGCGAGGAAGAATTTTATAGCCATGAAACTTCTTGACTTTTTGCAACTACTTATTGTGCAACTTCTCAAAAAGTTTCATTGAAATATTTTGAAAAGTGAGGGGGCGGGAGACAATTTTCTGGGACTGAATCAGGAAAAATCGCAAATTCTCAAATCTCAATTATCGCGAAAAAAGGAGCAGAAGTGGAATATTTTGCAAATTTCTTTTGTAATTTTGTGTTTTTTGATGCATTCTATCATAAATATCATGTTTGGATGGAAAATTTGCTCCAAAGTTAATTTTACCTCGATTTTCCTGATTTTGGCCAATTTTGCCGCTTTTCTTGACCACACAAAGGAAAATGCTGACGTAAGCAAAAATGGTGGCTATTTTTAGGTTAATTTTTATATTTACAGAAAGTACATGCCTGAGGCTTTTAGCACACCAAATTTGGTCGCTCTACCTATTACCAAAGAAGAGTTAGGTAGGGGGGGGGCTTTTTTGCCCCCCCCCAACCAAAATAGTACTATCAAATAGCCCAACCACTATAGGGTTAACTTCAGTCACATGACGAAGAGTGTATAAGCAACTCGGCAACTCACCCCACATCTAAGGAAGAGTCCTCAAAATAGATAAACTAATCGAGAGAGGACCATCTCCATTTCCGGGCGGAGCCCCCTTAAAAATTTTTCAGACCACGCCGTTTTTTCACCTGGAAACGCCCCTTTTTATATAAAAGGGGGCAACACCCATCCCTATGCAAGTAAAATATGTAGCTGCACACAGAGGGAAAACCCTTTATGTTCTGAAATTTTAGATCTAATGTAAACTAGGTTTATCAGGTTTTTGGGATTTTTGCGTGCCATACCCGTCACTTCCCTAGTCTAGTACCCCCCCTGGTGTGCATAAACAAATCAAGCCAAACAAATCGGCATAACCGCAAAACCAGACCAAGAACCGGTAGGACCGGACCCTAACGGACCAGTTCCCTGATGAATACCCATACATTTCCACGTAGCAAGATAACAGATCAGGTATATTCATAACAGGCTTCTTGCTCTTTGTACACATCAGAGCTGCCTGGGGTCTAAAAATGCATTGTCATAAAAAAGTGAACATTAATGAGTAACCAAGTTTTGGCTGATTTGGTTTGTATTAGAATCTCGGGGGAGGGGAGTACTTGACCAGATGATGTGCCATCGAAGTTTCACAAACATACCCGTTCCTTATACCAATTTTTCCAAAATGTATACCCGACTTTATACCAATTTTTAAAAAATACATACCTGACTTTACATCAATTTTCTGAAAATGCATACCCAACCCTATACCAATTGCGAAGATTGCGAAAATTGATACCGTTCCTTATACCAAAATCGTGAAAATCGATACCCTTCCCGATTTCACGTCCCCGTACCCAAAATATGTATAGTACATCTGAACCAAGCAGAAACCAGCTGGACCCAGCTGAATCCAGCAGCAACCCAGCTGGATTTTACCTGTCGAGCATTCAGATTTCATGTCTAGTGGGAGGAATTGACTGAGTGGAAGTTCGCCTTACCAGCTGAGTAAACAGGGCGGAATAATCTTCTGATTGGCTGAAATTACCGGAAGTGGCACCCTGTTGATTTTATGCAAATTAGCCTCGCGCCATAAGAAGTCAATGGAGAAAGCTGCGGCCGAGGGGTGCAGGGCTAATTCCCATTGGGGCATTCATGTGGTACAATCTGCAACCGATGTTGAAGTTGAAATCTTCGAAGTGAAAGCCAATCTACAAATCTGTCGCTTGGACTTTTGATTCATCTTCCTGATTTCAAGAAATTCAATATTTTCTGAAGGTATTGATTTTGGCCTAGTCAACTGCTGCTTTACGGGAGAACCACGATCGCTGGAATGTCACTATTTACTGCAAATGATGGCTGATCTGATTTCTCGCGTTGGAGCTGAACCAACAAAATGGTGGCCTAAAGTCACAAACCAGAACTTTTGCGAGTTAAACAAGGGTTTAGAAGCCTTTACAAGTGGTAGCTTCAGTTTCAGTTTCAGTTTTCATTTGATTTAAATTCTCTACATACAATTTATCCTAACAATACAAACAAATAACTGAACTACGAAGATTAAAAAATAATGTCACAAAAAATTAATACAATGATACAGAAAATTAATACAATATACAAATACTAGGAGGTCTAAATAAATTGTATGCAGGGAATTACTTAAAGGAGGAGCTCTCTCAGTAGGTAAACTAATCGAGGAGAGAGCCCCCCCCTCCCCCCCTATCCTGAGATATAATCAAATGAATTCATGTCAGTTTAGAATAATATTGTGCATTCACAGCACCAAAATAGCTTAGATTCAACGGTCGACCTTGTTCAATAAATGAATTTTTAGTTTTGTCTTGAACATTATTTTCGTTGGAGAATTTCTGATTTCCAAGGGTAATGTATTCCAAAGTTTGGCACCATGATATCGAATGGACTTTAGACCATACTGAAGACTGTTTTTTTTAAACATATATAGATCACCTTGACTGGCCTGTCTTGTGGAATACTGATGAACAGATGAACTGAGTAGGAAAAAGTCATGAAAGCAGCTAGGTGAAGTTTTATTAATAGAATCAAAAACAAAAGTTAGGTGTCGCAGTTCAAAGATCTCAGAGAGTTTAAGAAGCTTAAAATCATTGAAGATTGGAAGAGAAGGAGACATGCGAGGCTGAAATGAGATAGCTCTAACTGCTTTCTTTTGTAATTTGAAAATTGGATCAATGCATGATGCATATGTTTGACCCCAAACAATAAGGCCATATTGTAAAAAAGGCAGAAACAAAGCATTGTACAAGCAAACTAACACATCTAATGGAAGTAAGTTCCTAATTTTGAAAAACATTCCACATGTTCTGGCTAATTTTTTAGAGAGTTCACTGAGATGGTATTTCCAGGATAAATGCTCATCCAGGAGTAGACCTAAGAACTTAACAAACTTTACCCTTTTGATATGTTTCTTCCCTATTTTGATATCAGATCCAGAAGGTACATTGACAGATGAAGAATGAAAGATAATATAGTTTGTCTTATCAATGCTTAACGATAGTTTATTAGCATCAAGCCATTTCTTTACTAATCTCAGCTCTTTGTTGACAATTTTGATCAAATTAAATAAATCTTTGGATTCATAGTAGATGTTTGTATCATCAGCAAAAAGGTAAAAAGTGAGTTTCTTAGAAGCATTTGGTAGATCATTGATATAGATCAGGAAAAGTAATGGACCCAGTACAGAACCTTGTGGTACACCACAAGTAAATGAAAGAAAGTTAGGGTTACTTCCATTGACAGAAACATATTGCTTTCTATCAGGCAGATATGATCTGAACCACTCAAGGGCACATCCACGAATACCATAATGTTCCAATTTTGAAAGCAAAATTCTATGATTAACTGTATCAAAAGCCTTTTGTAAATCAATGAAAATACCACAACCAAGTCTTTTGTTGTCCAGTGTACTTCTTACAGCTTCTGTTAAACTCACAAGAGCATGATCAATTGAGTGGTTTTCTTGAAATCCAAATTGTAATGAATAAAGAACTTTATGTATTTCGAGGAATCTATGCAGTCGTTTGTACATTACTTTCTCAAATAACTTGCTGAATATGGGTAAAAGGAAAATTGGCCTATAGTTTGATGGAAGCTCAGGATTTCCTTTTTTGAAAATAGAAATAACCTTGGCAATTTTAAGTTTATCAGGGAAAATTCCAGATTGGAAAGACTGATTCACAAGGAGAGCCAGAAGTGCACAGTGGGCCAGATTACGATTTTTTTGGACATAAATCGTACAAGGCACAAAATGGTAAAGAATGCTATAAAAGTTTGAAACTTACGAAGAAAAACGTCTTTAAGACAAAATTTCTTTGCTTAGTTATGTGCGCAGTTGTCGGAAAATTCTTCTAAGTCCTTATTTGAAACAACCAAAGTCAATGCATCAAATAACTTCTGATAAGTACGTACCCATAATAAGGAAAGCAGAATTAATGACTATAAATCTATGATCTGAAATGACTCTAAAAAAAGGAGAGGCTTTGAAACAGACTTGGCATAAAAAATGAATAGAATTTCATCGATCTGACAGTTATTCAGCAGTGCCCTGTTCCCTATACACCTCAATTTTTTGCCGTAGCAATAACCATCGTTGTATTTTCTACGGCACCTCTCGGCAGCCAAATGCCAATCAAACGGATAGAGGATGCTTCTGTGCTTGTAAATTTGCAAAGAAGATGTTTGGCGTTTGCAAGCGAAATTTTATTCTTAGCTTTAAAACACAGCGTACAAAGGGCAGCAACGTGTTTCTAAAGTACTGTGAACAAAATCACAATTTTGGAATAGGAGTCTGTACTCAATCAAAATGCAATCAGTTGCACTTAGATCACTGCCTGTGAACGTTATGAAGATGCTATCGAAATGTCGCTTGCAGGCAAATCGGTGCTCGAAGACGCAGTTGGTAAAATTGAAGTTGAAAACAGTAAGCTTCTTGCAGCATTCAATAACAGTTAACATCCTGTGATTTGAAATTGATTAATTGATAAAAAGGATTTTTCTGGATAACACGAATGTGATTTCCTTACTCTATGACCTATATGACATCAAATTCCACTGATAAAACTATTATTTAGATTTTTTCATTTTTTTATTTTTGTCCACCCTCTGGCCCACTGTGAAGTGGTGAAACAGAACATCCAATAATCTTAAGTAACTTTATTAGAATACTATTAGGACCTACAGATTTGGAAGGATATAAAATATTGATTAGATCATTAACTTCTATCGAAGTAACTGGGGTGAGGAAAAGTGAACTACAAATTCTGTCAGATAAATAATCCAGAGGTGACTTTGGTGTTAATGGAATTGTCTTTGTTATACCATCAGCGACATTAACATAAAAATCATTAAAAATGTTAGACATTTTAGATGGGTCTGATGTTACATTTCCATCTTTGCCTTTGATTTTGTTGATTGAAGAAGAAGTGGAAGACTTATGAGAGATTATTGTCTTGATACCTGACCACAGTTTTTTCATATTTTGTCTATTGGTGGAAAAATAATTATGAAAGTACCTTTCTTTGCTTTCTTTTAATTTATTGGACACACGGTTTCTAAACTTCTTATACAAATTAAGGTTATCAGGAGTCTGCTGCTTTTTCATTTTCTGTAAAATTTTGTCTCGAATTCTCATCATCTTTTGGATTCTATGAATTCTATGAATTCTAGCTTCAATAGTCTAGATCATCCTAGATGCCCTCGAAATCAAGGACAGATCATATGGACAGATTGTGCAAACTATTCTTATCTTGTGGCAACCAAGTCAGATTCAAATATTTTCTGGATTGGAATCACATGAAACTTTTTATAGTCTAAGTTTACAATGCAGAGTGGACAGTTACAGAATCAGTGAACAAACTGGAGCCAGACTGAGCTCGGTCCCCTCTGATCAAGTGCAAAGCAAAACAAACAAGATTTCAATGGCAGCCAAATCATGGTGCATCCATTTCGCATCACAAGTAAACCTTTTGGAAGTGAGGGATAATAGGAAATTGCAACTTCACAATGGAATGCCTTATGCCAAATATAATGGAAACTTCAACATCGGTTGCAGATTGTACCACATGAATGCCCCAATGGGAATTAGCCCTGCACCCCTCGGCCGCAGCTTTCTCCATTGACTTCTTATGGCGCGAGGCTAATTTGCATAAAATCAACAGGGCGCCACTTCCGGTAATTTCAGCCAATCAGAAGATTATTCCGCCCTGTTCAGCTGAGTCAGAGATATATTTCATTGACGCACCTGGTACACCCAAATCTTTGTAGTGCATGTTTCTTTTTGTTATTCTAGATTTATCGTTGTATTAAAATTTTGCAATATGCTGTTCGTAGTGGAAACTTGACGACCTTGTGTCCTTTCTCGCTATGAATGACATATCTTTCCTTTGTGTATTCTAGTTTAACTGTTGTTGTTGTATATTTTAACATTTTGGGGTGATATATAGAAAAAGAACATTCAGATCATGAAATGTCCCCTTGATAGATGTGATTGTTTGCAAGATTAGTCAACAGAGAACTACTTCACACATTTTTTAATTTGGAAGATTAAGTACCTTTTTACGAAAACACAATAAGTTCAATGAAATGCGTGAGGCTAGACAGGACGTAACATCCTTGAAAAGATATGTTTAGGGGGTGATAAATTAGATTCAGAATTTGTAATCTGTTTATTTGCATTATCACAAAAACTTAGATGGATGGGGTCTTTATATATACATCTGATCAAGAATTGATTCCTATACCGGGTGAGCCAGAAAAAAGTTCCCACTTTCGAGAATTCATAGCATCAAGAGTACTTCACAGATTTGAATGATCCAAATTCTAGTTAAAAGCCAAAAGATCAAAGTATTTTTGTGATTTTTCTAGCTTTCTCAAGACCACTAGAAATATATGAAAACTGAACTTTACAAGAATTTCATGGTTGCAAAATGACTGAAAACGTTGATCAAATCAATCATAAAGGACTCCTCGCACAGATTAATAAAGAAGATGCAATTGTTCATGGATGAAGATATATCCATTGTACATTTATTGCCATGGGACTGGAAATCTTTTGCATTGCTTGAAAATTGGTGCGGTATAACTCTTCAAAGAGGCAAAATGCCCATTGCGCATAGTTCTGTGCACGTAGAGTCCTTACAATTTGATCAATGTTTTTGGCCATTCTTCAGTCATATTGCGACCATAAATTTTTTATCTAGTAAAATTTACCGATACCTCTAGGTGCCGATAAGACAGCGAGAAAAATCACCAAAATACTTCGATCTTTCGGCTTTTAACTGAAATTTGATTCATTCATATTTGTATAGTACTCTTGGTGCTATGAATTTTTAAAAGTGGGAACCCCGGGGGGGGGGGTACTTGACCTAAATTTGTACGGGGATGTGCCCACGACAAAAGATTTTTTCGCCCTGCTCCAGAATTTTTGCCTTCAAATGATACCCTGTTCTAGAAAAAATCGGTGAAAAGTATACTCAAAAACACAAAAATTTGACTGAATAATAACTTGTTCTAACAAAATTTCCTCTTTTGACATGCCTTGACAACCTGCTCCAGAAAATTTGCCTTCTTTTGATACCCTGTTCTAGAAAAAATAAGCGAAAACGATACCCTGAAAAACGGCACATCCCCGTCGGACAAATATACTAAGTACCCCCCCCCGGGGTGGGAACTTTTTTCTGGCTCACCCGGGATGTTTGCTGTTAGTTTATTACATTCAGCGAAATAAAATGAAACGAAACAAAACGAAATGAATTGAAAGGACACCGACTGAAATAGAAACAATTCTACTGTTACATCCTTAAAAATCAATTGAAAGAGCAAAGTAATCATTAGTTATTCACGGCCGACAACCCATCATTCGACTTCCGTAGCCTCGTTCTGATGATAATAGTATTTCTATAGGAGCATAATTTTTCTCGAACTTTGGCCTAATTTTTGCAAAAGAAATATATGGCCTGTATCAACCAACCTGAGCAAAACTTGTAGCAAATTTATCAGAGATTTTGTTCACCCCAAATTTGTTTCCATTCCAAAAGTTTAAATGACCGGGTATCAATTGTTTTTGAAGACAGGTCATAAATTTTTCTGGTAAACCCCATATATGGTATTGGTTCACCCTTATTTGGCACAACTTTTCCAACATCAAACAGGTCGACGAGCCGCTTCGGGAAGAAAAATTTCTTGTCACGGGACTGAATTTTACAAAATATGACACTACTACTTACACAATCTAGGATGTTTGACATTGTATATTCAGCTGTAAGATGATGGATGATATATACATGAATGGTAGACTAAGAGAACACTTCTGAGCCGTGAGAGAGCATAAAATGTTGGAGCGGAGACTGACTGGCCTAACCAAAATGAAGGGAACAAGACATGAACCTGGCCAGCGCCTAGTTGATAGGCTCACAAACTCCAATAATAAGCAAGTTATATTTTACATCACGAAAAAGGCAGATAATTTTTACGTGGCTTAGGACGTTTCTTTATTCTATAACTTGTCATTTCTGCAAGAAAATACACTCCTAATGAATCAGATCAATTTCTGTAACATTTGACGAAGCGATAAGCAAATGAATGGCGTGCAAGTTGAAAGAAACCCTAGAAACAAGATAAAGCCAAAATTTCTTGGGAGAAGTGATTTTCGCATGGAAATATGGATACAATGAGATAAAATCGAAAAAAATTGGATACCAAGGCGGCAGAAAGCCGCAAAAACGTTGAAAAATGGAGATGGAGACAGACTGGCCTAACCAAAATAATGGGTACAAAATTCATAGTTAGTCCACGCCTTTTTTATAGGTTTCATAACAACAACAAAAAATATATAAAACTTTAGCTCAAAAGAAAGAGAAATGAATCTTGCATGGCATAGGAAGGGTTTCTTTCTCATAGGACGTAGCATTTGGAAGAAAATTGGCCTTGAATGAAAAAGTGAAATTTTGGTAAAATTCGACGAAGGGAATTGCAGCAATTCAACATGCAGGTGGAATGCAACTCTAAGTTCAGAAAAAGCTACAGAATCACAATTTAATTGGTTTTTGGAAGAAAGTATTAATTTTCTTCCCAGAAAATGCCAACTTATCGATCAAATAGAGGACTTATGATTGAGAAAGAGACAAAAAGTCTAGGTGGAGACTTGTTGGCCTAACAAAGATAATGGAATTGCAAAGCGAAGTTGATCCGCGCCTAATTCAAAGGATCTGAAACGGAAGCCAAAAAGATGCAAAGTGCCATATCAAATGAAAGAAAAATGAATTTTGCATGGTATAGGATAGTTCGCTTTTCAAATAAACTCGTCACTTCTCGAGAAAACAACCCTGAATAAAAATCATGAATTTTCGTCTTACGAAACGAAAGAAAAATCTAAAGGGAGTCTTACGATTAAACACTTCCTGAAAATGGGTAATTTCATTTCCAAATTATCCCAAACAAAAGAAAACTAAGTTTGTGAAGACTGTTCTTCCAAATAAAATCAAACATCTTTGGAATATCACAGCAGATGGATAAGAAATTCAAAGATTAATGTTGAGTTGCAATTCCGGGCCTACGAGATTTTCGTGAAATCGACGAGGATCTGCTTACCTGCTAGCATCCATAGCGTTTGTTTCTCTGCTTCCAAATCATCAAAATCTTCAATTTATGCACAGTTTTTATTACTAAACACGCTCAATATCAGATCTTACAAAAAAGAAATGTTTTTTTATGTGTACGCGTGATGAAATCAGGAAAAGGGCGCGCAAAAATCACATGACCTCCACCTGCCTCCACAGCTTCGAGGATTCAATGTGACGTCACACGTCAGTAGGGGTTGTCGGGCGTGGTTATTGCTATGGTGGATGTAAGCAATCAATACCGAGCATGTTGATATGAAAAGCCTACAAATTAGATTCATTCCATTCCCACAAGAACGAGACGCAGCCCCAAACGAAACCAATTGTTTAAGAAAGGAAAGACAACAGAATGAAAACCTTTTTTGTGCTCTTTGTGCTGAGCAACTGTTCCAGACACCTCTTTTGAGAAAATGTAATTTGAAAAATTGCACCAAAATCGCATCAGAATGGGATAACGATGCAGGCGGTAATGAAATGTGCACACTAGACCTATTTGATGTCTCTTTTTTGAGCTTGGTTCACACTGCAGTGAAAACACGCCAAAACTGAAAAGATGTACAACAGAACTAAAAATGAACATCGTACTGAGTTCATTTTCTTGACTTATTGCCTGACTATGATTACATCGAATCTTCTAACGATGACCGAAGAAGATGCAACAAGAATAAATGCGCTGCTGGTAGCAACATACTGGAAATTCATCACTCAGATCACCTGCCATTGTGCGGCATTTCACTCATTCAAGAAAGCGTGCAAGATTTTTTCAGAAAAAAATAGGGACCCTATTGGGATGTGCAAAGAATTCTGGTGGATGTGAAATATTGGGGCGAGAATGAATTTCTGTGTTGTCCATAGAGTGGTGGTGTCAAAGAGGACACTGCTTGTTTGTTGCTGTTGTATTTTATATTCTTTTGATAATCGATGGAGAAGTCTGGAATGTGAAAGCCGAGGTGAAAGCCATGAATCTGAGAACTGGAAGTGGGTGTTTGGAGTATACAGATGGAATTCTTCGATACAAAGTGAACTCGTTACTTCCAGTGATCATGTTAACTATTAGGATGTGAGACAAATCAGTTGTTTTTTCTGTCTCAGCTAGTTACTCATCGTTTACATGGGGAACTAAACTTCTACCCTAAAATATCGGCTTTAGTAAACATACAATTTCCAGACAATTCTTTGCTCTGACATGCTTCAAAAAGCGGCCTAAGCCCCCTCGAGCAACTTATTAGCAATCTCCTCCCGCAGATAAATTTCCTCTCTTGTCAAGAGTAAAGGCTGGGAGGAGTGGTGGAATTTTCAAACAGTTGCTTTGTAAAACCGCTTAATGAATCCGGAAGGAAAACAATTGCACTTGCATATCATTTCAAGTGAGAAGAATCATTCAAATTCCTGGTGAATGGTAGTGAGTACAGGTTGGCAAACGATTGTCTTGTCCATCTAAGTGTTCTGAGCTGCACTCACTTAACTTTGTTAACAGCTAATTTTCATCATAAATGTCGCTGTCAAGTTGCCAGATAAAAGTTCAAAATTATCTAGCCTAATTGAGGCTCTGATGACTACTTCAATGGTCAAACTATTTTAGGTATGCCTACCTATTGTTACACTTTTGGCACGAAAAGCGTCCGTAGATACCTAGCTAGCTAGCTAGCTACCTACCTAGCTCGCTTCCTTCCTGTACAAACTCTCCCCCATCACATAGTGTGCTCATTCTTCGCACATAAAAAGGCTTTCTACGGACCTTTGATGGATTTTTCTTTGAATACAAAAAGATTTTCACCAAAGATATAGGAGATTTCTTGGGAGTAAAATGTTCCTTGCCTATTACGCTTGAGAGCATACAATAGGTTTGGCCACAACGAAAATGAGGAAAGAACCAAATACGGAACACAAGAGGGATGTAAAATAATACATGCGGATCTCGGGGAAGGGAATGATCTCGAGAGACGGCCCGAACACAACATGTTGAGGGTACGGGTATGTGCCTCCCATAAGGGTGGGATTTTGGGTCCAAAATTATCTAAACAAGGGTCTCTTTTGCAGGAGATTTTCCTTAAACATGGGTGTGTTTTCCAGAAAGTTGCAAAAAATTGTCAAAAATAAGTAGTTTTCCGCCAAAATTCATCATAAAAGTGGGTATGGCGGCAACCGTCGGTTATTAGAAGAGGGTAGCTTTCTGAAAACCGGGCGACGGACCCCCATCCATCCGCAAGTCATGTACCCCCCCCCCCCTCGGGAGAGACGGCAAGGTCGACGAATGTGCGCACCTTAGAATAAGCAAAAACAATTCTTTAGAATGTCACCAAATGCAAGGATCCACTTTAGGGTCTTTTGTGTATAGGAGGGAAGCGAGGTAGGTTGGTAGCTAGCTAATTAGGTAGGTATCTACGGATGCTTTTCGTGCAAAAAGTGTAACAATAGGTAGGCATACCTGAAATAGTTTGACCATTGAAGTAGTCATTAGAGCCTTAATTAGGCTAGATAATTTTGAACTTTTATTTGGCAACTTGACAGCGACATTTATGATGAAAATTAGCAATTAACAAAGTTAAGTGAGTGCAGCTCAGAGGAAGCGGTTTTACAAAGCAACTGTTTGAAAATTCCACCACTCCTCTCAGCCTTTACTCTTGAAAAGAGAGGAAATTTATCTGCGGGAGGAGATTGCTTATAAGTTGCTCGAGGGGGCTTAGGCCGCTTTTTGAAGCATGTCGGAGCAAAGAATTGTCTGGAAATTGTATGTTTACTAAAACCGATATTTTTGGGTAGAAGTGCAGTTCCCCATGTAAACGATGAGTAACTAGCTTAGACAGAAAAAAAGCAACTGATTTGTCTCACATCCTAATAGTGAACATGATCACTGGAGGTAACGAGTTCACTTTTTGTCGAATAAATCCATCTGTATACTCCAAAACACCCAATTCCAGTTCTCAGATTCATGGCTTTCACCTCGGCTTTCACATTCCAGATTCTCCCTCGATTATCAAAGAATATTCAATACAACAGCAACTAACAAGAAGTGTCCTCTTTGACACCACCACTCTATGGACAACACAGGAATTCATTCTCGCCCAAATATTTTACATGCACCGGAATTCTTCGCACATCCCCATAGGGTCCCTATTTTTTTGATACAAAAGTGATCACTATTGTTTTGTTTACATTCATCATAACGATATGAAATAATAAATTTGCGACTTCAATCGATTCTTAAAAATTGAATTGTAAAATTGTTTGGGTTTTGTTAGTCTTGTTTCCTTACAGTTCGATTTGTTGAATATAACAAGGCTTTGTCCTTTGTTATGTTGTAATTTTCCTGCTTTCAAACTTATAAAAAATGCCCAATGTGGAACAAGATTAATGGAATTGAACGTCAAATATATATGGACATGTTTTTTTTGACTGGCATAAATTCCTCCATTTTGAAAGTCGAAAAATCATAAACATGAGCACTAGAGGAGCAAAACGTAATGAAATTACATGAAACTTTGGTCAAGTATGTATTTTGACATATCCAACCAGACAAAAGCAGACGAAAATGAGATTTTAAAGCACTTTATGAGATATGAGTCACTTCAGGATTTCGCTCACAAGGTACTCCCTCTCCAACGAGGATAAGTAAAACCTAATCCAATACTTAACATGATACCTTCGTTAACTCTGGAGACCCCGAGGAGCAGTTTTTAGTTAGAAATGAGCAGCCTGTGAGCATCTTAGTTGCCAAGAAGGTTCTAGGATAGTTTTGAAAATAATGCATACCCGCTCACGTTTGCAGCATTCCTGTGCCCACAACAAATTGTTAATTCTTTCTCATTTGTAAAAGTGTCAAAAGATGAGTAGCTCGAGAGCAAATAGACCCTAAAACACAAGGCCCTACCAATGTCTCCAAAATTCTTAAAGGCCTGTTGGATTTGTCACAAAACAAATGTTCGCGCTCCTTTCAGAAATTATGAGCCCCTGTAAGATACCAAAATTAAGAGTAGGTAAAGAGCTAAAAGTCTTTAATAACATTGAGTAGAGTTTGCTAAATTGCGTGGGTTGCGTGGGTCTGAAAAGCTGCTTGAGTCGTGGTCGTGGGTCGTGGGTCGTGGGTAAATTTGCGTGGGTCGTGGGTCCTTTTTACCCATAATTTTGCGTGAGTAATCTTGCGTGGGTCAAATTTCTTGCGTGGGTACATGAGTGGCACATTTTGCGTGGGTTGCCCTTTTGCGTGAGTCTTATAGCAGCATAACAGCTTTCATTATCCATTCAAAGCTCGCTACTTTGTGCATTACTTCTAGATATTGAGGCTTTTGAACTTATTGCAGCGCCATGTCCTCAAGCAGTTCCTTAAAATAAAGTGTTATCATGGGTATGGAGAGGCACTGAAATCTTTAACAGTGCAGAATTTAAAGCAGTGAGGCATTCCGATGACATGGCAGGGTTAAACGACAACAAAAGCAAGTTTCTGTCCGCTACAAACAAGGTTCAGCGAACAAAGCACGAATAAAACGGTGATAAGGCAGCCATTGAATAATCTATATAGTCGATACCATAAACTATGAGCTAAGGTATTTGCACAGATTTAACAAGCTCGAAATTGTTTCTTAAGTCATAAAAAATTGAGACTATGTTCAGAGAAGAACGTTCTTACTGTTTCATGACAAAGCATTCTCAAACCACCAAAAATCCACTTTTGGTAAGGCTCGTTCTAAAGACAGTTATATTTCATTGACTGCTCCCTCTACTGAAGAGATTTATGATGAAATATTTAAATCTGAGGACACAATTTTTTAACATAAAGGCTCACCATCATGCTTTCAAGACGAATGATTAGGCTGACTCTTTTAGGTCGTCAGATAAAATGGTTTCTAGATTTCTTATCATAGAAAGAGCGAGAACGATATCAAGGAGGCCAAATGAGACTGATGGTGCGCAATTTGTGGTCTTTACAAGCCTAGTAGTTCCTGCGCAATGTGATTTGCTCAGTTGTGATTCGCTCCCAATGCATTTCCATGCAAGTGATTTTTAAGTGCCAAGACCATTTTAGTGGAAAACATCATGCAACTCAGGCCCTTTTCTAATCTGTTCTAGCAAACGAACAAGCAACGTAACAAAAAACCTAAACTTTATAACTGTAAAAAGGCCAAACTTTACATTTAAAAATATAATGACAACTACTGTAGCTCAAAGAATCAATACGATGTGGAACTGCACAGAACAATTATCAATGAAACATTAATCAATCATAACAGCTATCAGTAATACAAAATCTCATTCAGGAGAGATTGGAACCAACGATTCGTATATCATTGGCTCTTTTACGCAAAACCATGTTCGGAGAGTGAGTCCCCGGCAGTTAGAGCCCAAATGAAAACAACTTGAACAACTCCTCAACATAAATATTTTATCACCAACTGAGCCATGAATCGAATTTTCAACCTACGATCATTTTAGTATTATTATTATTATTATTAAAAAGAAACACAACTGTTAAAACTCTGTACGTTTCGATTAAAAATCTTCGTCAGCACTCAAATATAAATAAATATTATTATTATTATTATTATCGATTTATTTAAAGTAGGCGTATAAAACATAGCTACAGAAATAAAAGCTAATTCAAGCCTACTACAAAGTAAAATTGTTTAAAAGATAAAAAAATATATATATGTATACATATATCTAACATAAGGAATAATTAAGTATAAATACATATCTACAGATTTTTACAATGTTTTTTACAGTATTTTTTTTTTGTATGCACAGTGCAACGCATTTATCCTTTCAAGAACACAACCTGCGCCACGAAAGGTCTACACAGTATCAGGGGCGTCGTGGCCGGGGGGGCAGGGGGGCCATGGCCCACCCTAGAATTCAGATCGTCGGATTTTTCGGAAATTTAAAGGTTTCGTCGGAAAATCACTGACTTTGGGCTTGCGCTAAGTACCTTTGATCAGTTTAGATATTTTTGCATCGCTTTCAGTTCTTCCCATAACATTTGCTCTTTTCGTTGCTATTTCATAGACATCTTCCAGATATCAGTTCCGTTCTTAGCAGCGTATACACTGTGTACCAGAGCCTCGAAAAAATTACGAAGATCTTGTACGATAAAAGCTCATTGTCTCGGGAGACATTGCTGATTTAAACAGGGAGGTCTAAATGCATATTTGAAGATAGCACTAGAAAAGTTGAATTGATAAAACACTACGTTACCTTAGCCTTTGAAACATGGAGAGTTTTTCACGACTGATAGTTATTACTCATTTCCAGCAAAAACAGAAACCATGGGTTACGCATTTTGCATAGGATGTCTTCGCTTCAGCCGCAAATTCGCTCCTTTTTCACTGAAAAAGTCTCTAGTCAAGCTTATGGAAAAGAATCTGTACCGAAATGAAGATATCCCAAATTTATCAGAGTTATCAAGCTGTCTTCCTTACATTTCATTCAGCTGCAGTAAAAACCAATCTAATTCCAAGTAATTTTTAAGTTCTATTTTGAATATTTCCCAGGATAGCCTTCCATTAGTCAAGTTCTACCGCTCCTTTCAATGGCGACTTATTTACAAAAAGGGGCACTTTCCAACGATCTGAAGGGTGTGGTCGCAAACATTTTTCCGGGGGCGAGCCCCCGGACCCCCATTCTTACTCGTTCGCTCGCATTTGGTATCAGCATCCCCAATATGACTTTCGTCCGGACTGGCCTGACCACTGGGCCTCCAGGAAGATTGTCCTTTTCATGGTGGTTGATATGGACCCAATCCGAACATATCACCAATAAATGCTACTTCTTTCCGTCATTTATTGCGCACGTCTTGTAAAAGGAAAAAGGGCGAAAATGAAACATATTATTTTTCGGAAATTTCGGAGCCTTGGCCCCCCCTGATAGACAGGTGCCACGACGCCCCTGCACAGTCTACAGTTACATTCCTCTCCCTTCCAGGATTTATTCTCCTTTTAAAGCTGGAGAGGGTATCTGATTGTTTCATGTCATTGGGAAGTGCCTGCCATAATCTACTCCCTAGAAACGATATCGTCTCTAAGCCATAGCACGTAGTGCGAGCTTGTGGCAGTAGTAGATTATGGCAGCTTCTTAACCCATAAGTACTGTGTTTTTCAACAAAGATCTCCCTCATGAAAGTAGGATTGAGCTCCCATTTTGTCTTATAAATTTCAGTCATCAACAACTGTAAATTCTTGATGTGGATTGGGACCGCATTGTCTCTGAGTAACATGTGTCAAAATCTGATCTCATGTCTTTGTAAGTTATCCGCAATGCCCGTTCGTGAATACGATTAACTTTGTTATTAAGTGTTCTATCGCAGAACATCCAAACAAGAGGACAGTAGCTGAACTGGGACAAGATAAATGCCTTCATTATTCTCTTTAGTTTTTCAGTATCAAGAAAGTGAGAGATTCTCGAGAGAGCATGTAGCTTTTGCCCAGCCTTTTTGCAAATGGACCTTACTTGCTGTTTAAAGCATAATGTTTTGTCCAGAATGACTCCAAGCAACTTTTCTTCCGTGCTCTCTTTTATCCTCACACTTCCGATATTTAAAGAAATATCATTACTTTTATCCCCAAAGACCATTAGATGGCATTTGTCCTCATTCAGCTTCATACAGTTGTTCGGAAACCATTCTGCAATTTTAAGGGCATCACTCTCCAATGCTTCAATGATACTTTCAACATTGTTGTCACAAGCATATTTAACGTGGCCTACTTCTTAGGTTTTTAAGATAATAAAAGACACGGTGTGGTTTCGTAACATTCACAAGAATAATATCTTCCCTTTTCAGTCTACAACGAGAATCTTATGACAACGAACATTCGATACTTCCGCTTATCGCTTATCCTGTCTTGACGGGGGTAATGTCATTTAATAACATCGCTATTATCTTGTTTATTACAAAATTGAAAAGGATTAAAGTCATTATTTTTTTAAGGGCTACACATAGATAGTTGTATCATCTGCATAGTTACATATATGAGCATCCTTCACAAACATGAAGAGATCATTGAGGTATATGTTAAACAGAAGAGGTCCCAAGACCGAACCCTGTGGTACACCAATCGTTGTTTCTCTCCATGTGTGGACTTGCTCCAAGTCTATTTTAATTTCCTTTGGTAAAATTAAAATAGACTTGGAGCAAGTCTACTCCATGTGCTGAAGGACCCATTCATCCTTACCCTCTGCTTCCTCTCGTTGAGATAGCTATGGATCAACCGCAATGCACTTTTACTGAAACCATAAGCACTTAATTTTGCAATCAAAAGCTCATGATTCAAAAGCCTTTGAGAGATCCATGAGTAGTGCTCCTGCAACACCCCCTTCATCTAAGGTCTTTTTGCAGGTTTCTATGAGTCGTAAAAGTGCATGTTGGGTTCCATAGCCCTCTCGAAATCCACACAGAAGAGGAGAGAGGAAGCTACGGGCATGAGATTTTATCTGACCCTCCAGAACTCTCTCGTAAATTTTGGACACAGACGATAAGACCGTTATCGGCCTATAATTTTTCTTGATAAAAGCATCAAGGCTTTTGAAAAGAGAAGAGATCTCACCAGCTTTCAATTCCTTTGGAAAATAGCACGCTGATAAATTAGAATTGAAGATTTTCTGGAGGAGGACAGCAAAAATGTCTGCATTTTGTTTGAGGATCTTAGCTGGAATGCTGTTTAGGGGAGATGCCTTTTTTGAGTTCAGTTTTTGAATCTGTAAAAGTATCTCATTAATAGTCACAGGCTTAAATTCAAATTGGCGCAGTTCGCAACGTTCTTTAATCATCTTGATACTAGGATGATTTTCATATTTCTTGATAGCTTTTTCTACTGGGTCATTTATCCCATTTGTTTGTGATAGCAGTGACTGGTCTTCGGAGATTCCTAGACTCTCTGTTATGTTTGCGAAATAATGATTAAAAATCTCCGCAATTTGTACGTCCTAAGTTATCATTTTCCCATCTTCAATCAGAGTCACAGCTGAAGATGTTTGTACCTCATTTGAAAATACCAGTTTGACAGTCTTCCATAATTTACGATTGTCTGAAAGGTCTCCAAGGTCGAGGTTCCTATAGTAATCAGACTTCGCCCTGCGCAGAAGCTTAACGCAAAAATTTCTTTGCGTTTTAAAGGCTTTGAGGTTCTCGTCAGTTCTACTCTTGATGTATCTATTGCGTAGTTTTTTGCGATGCATCATCGCTTTTCGTAAGGCCTTTGTCATAAAGGGGCCATCATTTGCACGCAAATATTTTTTCTTAATAGGAGCATGTTTATTAAGTGTGTTTGTAACTACAGCATCGAAAGCGCCATAGTCCTCGTCATCCTGCAATTCAGACCAGAGTTGCAAAAAGTCCCCGACCTTCCTCCAAACCTGGATTTCAAGGTCCGACCTTCCTCATTTCAAAGTTTTATGAAAATAACAAAATACAGCCTTTCTATGTCAAGAAGGGTATTGATTACGCTTTCCATGACATATCGCTATTAGGATTGTTACATATGGTAGAAAATATTGCCTGCATTCTGGAAAGAAATTCAAAAATGGTTCGCACAACCATTTAAAGCTTTAACTCGAACGATTTTTGAATGATTTATCACTAATGTCAGTCAGTCGTACAGTGGCATAGCAAGGGTAATTATACTGGAGACACTGAAATCAACCTCTACATTGGCTTAGAACCACTCTCCCAGCCTTATATTACAGATTCAATTCACCACATGAGGACATAGGATACCAACAGATTTCTCATCTTTTCACATAACCTTCCTCAATTTTTTGCTCGAAACTTCCTCCAAACCAGGTTTGTAGGTTTGTAGTGTTTTTGCGTCTCTGATTCAGACGAAATCTGATCACAAAGATCCTTCCTGAAGTCCTCCGCACAGAAATTGGCGTAGTTTCTGTATGTAATGATCTTAGGCCCTTTTTTCCTATATCCACTTTTAAGAACTGTAACTATCATGGCGTGGAAGTCCGACAAAAGTAGCAAAAAGCAAATAGACCCAAATTGGACCATAGGCCATAGTTATCACTCATTACCCTAAATGCATTACATAGCTCATTTAACTTTGAGGACATTGTCTTTCCACAAGAAAGAAGAACTCGTGGACTAAAAATGAAATGTCTTCCTACTTTATAGCTTATAGCTTTGTACCTTCAGCTTTCTTTCTCATTCATGAACACAAGCTAAGTAATTAGAATTAGTATAACTACAGGGTGTCTCAAAAAAATTGTTCGACGTTTGATTAAATGCTAAAAAATAGCGATACGCTCAATGGATCCTTGGTCAAGTCGCCCTTTTCCTGAGATTTTTAATTAATTTTTGACACAAGAATCTTGCAAATCCGCTAAAAATTCATGAGGTTACAAGCTTTTGAAGTTCAAGTTTGTGCGAAAGCTGAAACCAGAGGCCTCAAAATGGCATTTTTGGTAAAAGTCCCATAGGCCGTCGTTTCTGTTATTTCTCAATTGTTTCAGGGCGAGCCAAATGGGATTCAAACAGGCTTTTGATAACCTAACTGTCAAGCATATTGACGCTTTGAGGAAACAGATTCAGTCTCTCGCCGATTATGTTTCGAACCATTGTTTTTGGACTTACGCAATGTTAGGAAATTTTTAGAATGATTACATGAAATAATTTACTTTAGAAGTCCTATTTGGTTTGCTCTGATATCAACGAGAGCTATGACATTGGATAAGCTTCTCCTACCTCCGCCTTCGAGCTTTTTGCAATACAAGTAATCTGTGGGGTCTCTGGTTTCAGCTATCGCATATTTCCGACGTTCGAGAGCTCGTACCTCAGTGAATTTTCAACCTATTTGCACGATTTTAGTCTCTAAAATTATTTCATAATCTTAGGAACAAGGCTATCTTTCCATGAGCCTGTTCATGGTGTCCTTATTTTTCAATATTTAATCAAACGTCGAACAATTTTTTTGAGACACCCTGTGTAAGATTTTTAGATTCATAAACGAGCGCAGAAGCATCAACGAGCAGAAGCATACCTAACATGATATGTATCAATCTTTATTTTTGAACGCCTTTAATATATTTTACCTTAATTTCTAAGCTAGTAGGCCCTAATTAGCAGTAATGTTGCTATTTTAGAAATTCGTTTGCCTACTGTAAATAAATAAATGAAAAATGAATAGATAAATAAAGTAAAAACGACTAGAAGTCATGCACAAAGTAGCGAGCTTTGAATGGATGATGAAAGCTGTTATGCTGCTATAAAACTCACGCAAAAAGGGCAACCCACGCAAAATGTACCACTCACGTACCCACGCAAGAAACTTGACCCACGCAAGATTACTCACGCAAAATTATCGGTAAAAAGGACCCATGACCCACGTAAATTTACCCACGACCCACGCAAAGTTACCCACGTCACACGACCCACGACCCACGACTCACGCAGCTTTTCCAACCCACGCAACCCACGCAACCCACGCAATTCAGCACACTCCGTTGAGTAGCTCAGTGCTCAAAATTGGTAGAGACGTGGCCTAGCTAGCTGTCCTTCAACGGTTTTTAGCAGTTACAAGTGGGCATGAAACTGTCAGGTAAAAATGAAACTTTGAAATCAACTAGGTTGGAAAATGAGCGAGCGGTTACCGGGGAATCCCTGTGCTTTGAGCAAAATATTTGAATGTCCTTGCTGTCATGAGGATCCTTTGCTTTGGAACTGCTCATTGTTTAAATCCACTCTCAAAATCCATTCTTTAGATCCATCTCCACAGTAAATAGCTTGGGAAAAGTTCCTTTCACAGAAATTTTGATTAATTCTGTTACTTAAATCCTAACTAAGCTTTAAGGTTTTATATAAATGAAAAATCCTTGTTTTGATAGAAGGACTTTTTGCTCCTGCAGTACTCTAGCGCTTATAAAATGAGCTCTTACGATTCTATGAAGTCCGAAGATAGTCCTAACACTGACTTACTGTTGATAACATTAATGAGTAGGTTAAGATTGAGCAAGCAAGAGGCCTGATAATTATATTTTTCAAGGACTATTGTGCTCAATTAGTGCTCTTTTTTTAATACCTCACATAGCAATAGCACCAACAATACAGTTTTCAATCAACCTTCAATGTCTCGCAGACAACATACCAAGTTAAGATGCATTTATTGCTTAAAGACGTATTAGCTCATTCGATCCAAGGATTCTGTGGCTCACCAACTACTCCTAACTTTGACCGTTTATAGCTCAAGAACAAAGCGTCATAGAATCACGGAGAAAAAAGGAACTAGAAGTTCAATGTTTTCTCCATTTAACAGCAATCCCGCTGACACTCGACAAGGGAACAACGATTTCTCATGTCAAATTTAGTTTAGATAGTCAATCAAAGGTGAACCTATGGGTAGCTCGCGGAACGTAACTGGGATATCCGATTTTGTCATCATTTAGTTCATTACAAAATGTAACTGTAGGCATTGCTATCCAGCCACACAAGGTAAGATGTTAGGCCAGGGCAACACGGTGCCGGTGCAGTGATATATTGCGTCAATTTCAACTAAGATTCCTGTTGCTGTGGGCGAGCAGTTCGAGTTGGCACACATGAATAGTTCCAATGGTTTTTGTGCAAGGCGTTAAAAATTCGAACGAAAAAATCGTACGTAACGTTTCCAGAATAACAGGATTTTTGCGGATTTTTGGTGGATTTTTCTCCAAAACAAAAGGATCTTTGCCGAAGATGTAAAATATTCCTTGAAAGTGAAACTCCCCTTGGCGCTCTTGAAGTCATCACGATGAAATATTCCTATCAGGTTCCAGTGTTTGCAGACCTCCGCCTTCAAATCTCACTCTTGCTATGTTTAGTGTGATTTAGATGTTTCATTCTCCTTCACAGAGGATGAATGGAATTACCAGACGAACGGATTTGGTTTCGTTTCTGTTCCAGATTTACGTTTTATTCAACCCAAAATAAACCCCCGTCTAAATGCCCCGGTGAGAGGTCAGATGTTCACCAGGGTCCTAGTGGTCTTAAAACGAAGTCATATTTTTCCAGCGGGGAATTCACCGGGGTAGAATGTACGGGGACACTTGACCGGGGGTGTCAACATTGTAAACTTTCGCCGAGAGTAAACAAAGAGCATGGCATTGCTGAATGTGAGAGTAGTTTTTAGCCATATGCCCCCATAACAGTTCAAATTTGGAGGGGTTCATCTGCACCTCCAATATCCACCCCATCGTCTCCCATAGTGCCATAGTGCACCTTGGTTCTCATGGATTCCAAATTTCAGTTGATGCATATGCTTGTTTTCTTTCTGAAATCTGTTCTGCAGGCTGATGAGCGGGCAGACAGGAAAAACATTCATTCATTGATTTCTTTTCTTGTTAAAGAAAAGAATTACAATAGTCTATTTTAGTACGTGACTGGATTGAAACTGGAGGAACTTGCTATGACTGGTTTTGATTCCACTTCAGACAAGCCAAACAACAATGGCATTGAAAAGTGCTGTGTGCAATAAATTCCGCAGGGCATACTGGAAAAACCAGACCCTATGGCCCTGACACTAATACGACCTCTAGGACCCGAAGTACAGAGTTTGAAAGGAGTCATTCCCTAAGATGGCATTAGATAACAAGACAGTTTCCTTGCAGATATGTCAACTACTGGCAGTTTTAAAAAGGTAGGCCAAAGTTTCTCTTGTTGTTTTTAACACGGTTTCAATTATCATCCAAGTATTTATCGTCGTTTTCTCTCTGTTCTTTTTCCATTAAATATTCAAGGGTAGGAAAAGCATATCTGACTGATTGCGCAGAAAAGCCTACCTGAAAAGCCTAGCTATGGATTCGTCAGAGCTGGCGCTGCCACTGCATGCTCAGCAATTCAAAGAATAAAATGTTTTTATCTGTACTGGTGTCACGTCTGTTCAAAGGTATTCACCATAGAAACGGTATTCACCCCATACTGAAGTGAACGGTATTGGCGCTAAATTTGAAAAATTATAGCAGAAACAGCCTGATTGGCATATAGCATCTTGAAACACTGCCTTTATTAAGAGGGGATGACCCCTAAATGTTAAGGGTCCTTTCAAACTCGGTCCTGATGGATCCTAAGGGTTACTGGGGTCTCAGAGTCTGGCTTTTCCAGTACGCTATTCCGCAGACAGCAGTGTTGAAAAGATGCTTTGTTCAAAAATTTCGCAAAGCAGTATGGGTCCTGATATAAAAGGAAAAAAACGTCTACGGGAAATTTCCCATACCATCTCACAAACTCGCGTCACTTCGTTCCGCGAGCAAAAATGACAGTTTGCTGCCACTCAAAAAAACATGTCCATATATGAAATATCAGCAAGTAGCTGAAGGGCTTAGCTATCTTAAAGGTCATAATCACCTTTTGAAGAACCAGTTTCGTCAGTATGGCGTCTTATGTGCTTCTCCAACCATCTCTTTTCTACTCCATGAATTAGAAGATGTGAAACAAACCAAGTTCCAAATTCAAATACAGTAGACACACAATATTTTAATGTATGGAACAGAGGTAAAGATTTCCACCAATGAATCCAAGCCATGTCTATTCTAAGGTTTCACAAAGCATTGAATGGGAAATGATATTGTGATTCTTTCACTCCACATGAGAAAAAATTCAAGGTTTCCTTTTAATCTGGATTTTCTAATGGTGATCAGTATTTCAACTAACCACGCAGCACCTTAAAAATAGCCTTGCACTGCAGCAATATAGATGCATGACAATGCAGAGGATGTGTCAGTAAACATTGATTTCATACACCTAGCTGCTATTTTCCTTGTAAAGTATATTTTGGGTCACCCAGTATACTACTTGCGTATTAGTATAGATATCTACTCACTTGAAAATTCGCAAATGGCCAAGATTGAAGGCATGCAAGATAAATAAAAGACAGTTCGCATCTCAGAATTATGAAAATCTATGGTTGAAGCTCGGACACGTTCATTCGACGACCATTACAAAGAAATGATCATCATACCAAGAGCTTTAGATTCTGACGAGAATACCTGCAGAAAACTCTAAAACAAACAAGCAAGCCAATCCCCTGGACGTATTTAATTTGTCTGGTAGTAATTTATGACGTGCAATCCCCTCCAAAAATGTTTTTTGAAAGTTTCAAATTTGCTTTTCAGTTTTTCATCATATTGCATTTTTTAAAACAAGTATTTCAAGTCAAAGTTCAACTTTTTTCCAAAGTAAGATGCTTGATTTTTGATAACTTTTTTCATTTCATGTTACAGTTGGGATTTTATGTCACCTCAAATTCAACTTCAATTCAATTTTCTTCGCCGTGTCGAATTTTTGGACTCAACCTCGTTTTGATGTGTTCCCTAATTTTTAGTCTCAACCTCGTTTTGATGAGCTCTCTTATTTTTAGTTTCAACCTCGTTTTGATGTGTTCCCTAATTTTTAGACTCAACCTCGTTTTGATATGTTCCCTAATTTTTAGTCTCAACCTCGTTTTGATGAGCTCCCTAATTTTTAGTCTCAATCTCGTTTTGATGAGCTCCCTAATTTTTAGTCTCAACCTGGTTTTGATGCGTGTTGTGTCTACGAGCGCGCTGCCGAAGATCCGCTGCGACCTTACGCTAGACCGATAGAGCACAATAAAGAAGACGCCATGTTTCCACTCCGAACATCCACCGAACTCCTCTACATCATTACGAGGCTAATATATAATGGCTTGTCTAATACGCTATATTCTCCCTTTTCTTGAAATTGTCCTCTTGAGTTTCCAATGTAGTTCATTTTCAATTGTAACCAAACAAAACAATCAGCATAAACAGTGTTCTTCAATGTTAGTCCTTCAGCGCAAATAAGCTTCAGCTTCCATCAACAATTCTTCAATGTCCAATAATAGTAAATGAGTAAATGAGTAACTGATGTCCATTCATCAACAAACAAACAATTTTCCAAAGTTCCAATTTTCTTGACTTTGATAACATAAAAGTAAAATTCCAATGCATTGTTCCATCAATATTTACAAACCTCAGTGCTGTCCTTTTAACTTACTTCTTCTTCTTACGATGTCTTCTAACTGGCAATCTTTTCGCTTGCACTTCTTCTTGAATGGCTGTTGGCACAGTATCTGGTACAAAAACTGGTGTTCCATCACATAGATTTTCCTGTGAATCTTCATTGTTTTCTTCATTCAAATGATCAATGTTTTCTTCATTCAAGCTATTTCCACTGCTTCCTTGGATGTTAGAATTATCATTTTCATGCAACCTATTGTTGTTATTTTCATTAGAAATAGGATTGCTATTAGCGTCATTAGCATTTGTGATATTCGGTCTGCACTCGGCACGCGTTGGGCTTGCGACAGGTTGCGCGTTCGCATTGTCAATGGGTAGTTCTGTGATCTCTTCTTCTTGGTTTGTGTTATCCTTTTGAATCACTGTGTGTTTGTTGGTCTCATTTTCATAATATTTCTTGAGATGAGCTTTGTTCCTGTAATATCTGTTTCCTCTTTCATTTTCTAGTAAAGCACTTTTCCTGTAAACTTTTATTACTTTGAACTTCTCATTTAACCAATTTGGAGACAATTTGTCATTTTTCCAGAGATCCTTTACTAACACTTTGTCTTGCTCCTGAATTTCACTATCCTTTGCATTCCTTTTGCCATCTGCATATTCTTTCATTTTCTCTTTCTTTTCCCTGTCTTTCCTATCCAATTCTGTATCTTGTGGTTCATCCTTGTTGTATTCTGGTATGTCATTCTTAATACCATGTCCAAAAAATACTGTTGCTGGGCACTGTCCTGTTGTTGCATGTGGGGTTGTTCTGTAGAGCAATAAAAACTTATCAAGCTCTTTTCTCCAATCTTTTCCTTCTGCATGTGCGCATTGATTAGCTTTCTTGAGTGATCTGTTAAATCGTTCAACTTCTCCGTTGACCCATGGTGAATAAGGTGTCACATTCCTTAGCTTTATTCCATGTTGCTTGAGATACTGTTTAAATTCATCTGAAATGAGCTGTTTTCCATTGTCAGCAACTAACTTGTGCACATAACCAAACATAGAGAATATCTTATCTAATGCTTTGGTTACTGTTTTTGTGTTGATAGTTTTGACTTGTACAACTACTGGGTACCTTGATCTGTAATCTATGAGTGCTATCAGATAATCTTTTGTTGGATACGGTCCTTGAATATCTAAAGCTACTGTGTGCCAATTTGTTGAAGGTATTTTTGTTGCTTCAAGTGGTTCATAGTTGACTTTGCTTGATCCTGTTACTTGGCATGCATGACATTCTTTTATCATCTTTTCTACTTCTTGATCTATTCCTGGCCACCATACTTTTTCTCTCAATAATCCTTTTGTTTTCACAATTCCTAAGTGATGTTGGTGTGCTGTGATAAGGATTCTTTGTCTGAGCTCTGTGGGAATTACTAGCTTTGCGCCTTTCGATATTATATCATCTTTGATCCACAGTTCTTTTCTGTTCAGGAAAAATGGTTTGTATTCTGGGCTTTTTGACCATTTTTCTGTGCTAATCTGTTGTTTGACATTCTTCAAAATTTCATCACTCCTTGACATTTCCTGAATTTCTTCTAGTGTGACTGCCTTGGGAATAGCATCATATACTATTGAATTGATGAAATGTTCTGTGTCATCACTTAACTGCTTTCCTGTGGCTGGTAGGGGTGAACGTGATAAAACGTCAGATGCATTTGTGTGTCCTGGTTCATACTGGACTGAAAACTTGTATGGTTGCATTTTGAGTAACCATCTTTGCAATCTTGGTGTAGGGCTTCCTGTTGCTGATAATAGCTTTTCAAGTGGCTTATGATCAGTTACTATAGTGAATTCTCTGTCATACAAATAGTAATGAAATTTCTGCGTTGACCAAAATGCGGCTAAGCCTTCTCTTTCTGTCTGAGAATATCTTTGTTCTGTTGGACTTAATGCATGTGATGCATAGGCTACTGGCTTGAACTTTCCATCTTCTTGTTTCTGAGTTAGTATTGCTCCTAGTCCTACTGGTGATGCATCTACAATGACTTTTGTGTCTGCGTTTGGTTGGTAATAACACATTGTGCTTGCATTTGTTAGGCTTTCTTTTAGCTTCTTGAAACTTGCTTGTTGTTCTTTGTTCCATGTGAATGTAGCATCTTTCTTTGTGAGTTTCCTCAGCGGCTCTGTCAGTGTGGCATAATCTTTGATGAAGTGTGAACAAAAGTTGACTAGCCCTAAGAAACTTCTTACTTCTGTTGCATTTGTTGGGGTCTTTGCATTGTTGACTGCATCTACTTTGGATTTGTCAGGATATATTCCTTTGTCTGTTAAACAATATCCTGCAAATGTCAGCTTTGTTGTTCCAAATACGCATTTCTTTGGGTTGATCTTTAAATTTCTGGCATCCAATGCTTTGAATAGCGTGTTAAGACGCTCTGCCATTTCCTCTATGCTTGATGACCATATTAGAATATCATCTGAGATTGATCTTGTGCCTGGGCAACCTGCAATACTTTGCTCAATTACCTTCTGAAATTGTTCAAAGGCTGAACTTACTCCATAAACAAGACGTTTTGACTGGAAACAACCTTCATGTGTGAGAAAAGTTGTGATGTGCCTTGATTCTTCTGCTAACTCTATCTGGTGATAACCTTCTTTCAAATCAATCTTTGAGAAATACTTTGCATTATGCAGCTCTGGGAGGATTTCTTCAACTTTTGGGATTTGGTGTCTCTCTCTTACTATGGCTTCATTGGCTCTTCTCATGTCTAAGCATAATCTGATATTTCCATTGGGTTTTGGAACTACTACAATTGGATTTATCCAGGTTCTTGGACCTTTAAATTTTTCAATGCAATCATTCTTCATCAACCTTTCAAGCTCTAGAGAAACTTTCTTTCTTGTGTGATATGGTAATCTTCTGATTGGCTGCTGCACTGGGGTGACATTCTCATCAATGTGTAATTTTAACTTGTAATCTTTGAATTTACCCATGCCTTGAAATACTTCTTTGTTGTTGTCTAAGACTTTCTGAATCTTTGGATCTATCTTGTGTTCAGTTGGTTTATCATGACTATATTGGCTGACTTCATTTACTAGCTTATGAAGTGAACTTGCAGGGTCTGCTTCTAAACCTGGAGCTGGGCCTACTCTTAGTAGATCTAGCTTTTCTGCTGTCTTTTGTCCTAGCAGTGCTCCTCCTGAACCTTCTATGACATAGAATTTTGCTTGAGTTTCTTTTCCAAAAGCTTCAATCTGTGCTATGAATGTTCCTTTTAGTTTCAGAGCTTCTTTACTTGAGTAAGTGAATATCTTTGCTTTGCTGTCTGAAAGTTGTGGTTCTTCTTTCAATTTCTGAAGTGATAGTTCATCCATAATGTTTAATGTTGATCCACTATCAATGAGCATATTGATTCGTGTACCCTCCACATTTATTGGGTATACTGGTCTTTCTTCATTTCCTATTTTGAATACAAATGCTTCATCATCACTTGAGCTTTCAGTTGTGATCTCATTTGCTTTTACTTCATGACTCTCTGATTTCTTTGGGTTTTTGGTCTTACAATATTTTGCAAAATGTCCAATGATTCCACATTTCATGCACTTTTTCCCTTTTGTCACTCTGCAGTCTTTACTTTTATGATTTTTCATTCCACATCTTCCACATTGTTGTCTTTGCTGAGTGTTTCTTTGACTTCCTATGTTCATTCCTTGTTTGCTTTTGTGCTGAAATTTGTTTGATCTGATCTTGTTGAGGTCTGAGAAAGATTCTTGTGCAGTGTCAGTTGATGATCCTGCACCATTTTGTTGCTCTATCTTCTTTGCTTGGTGGTCTGATTGTTCCGTGAGCTTTCCAATTGTTAGAACTTTTTCTAATGTGAGATCTGGTTCCTGTAACAACCTTTTCCTAAGCTTACTTGATTTGCACTTTGCTATTACTTGATCTCTAATTTCATTTTGTGTTGCATCTCCATATTCACAATGAATAATTAACTTTCTTAACCTAGTGACATATGAATCTATGTTTTCTCCTGATTCTTGGCCTGCCTCATGAAATACACATCTTTCAAATGGAATATTTTTCTTAATATCGAAGTGACTATCTAACTTGGTTATTGCTTGCTCATAGGTTGTGCCTACCTCACCTAATGTCTCAAATATATCTTGCACTTCATCTCCTACAAGATGCAAAAGTGCTGCCCTCTTTTGGCTATCACCTTGAATACCTGTTGCATTCAGAAAGTAAACAAACGATTTCTTCCATTTCTGCCATCTTTGGCTTACCGTAGATGGGTCTCCTTTGGGATCAAATTCCTTAACTGGAGGTAAATGAATCGCTACTGGTTGAGGTTGAGCTTGGCCTACTTCGTTCTCGTCATCCGACATTATGTGAATTCTGTTGCAGAAAATACCTACTCTTATTCCTTCTTTGGGTTCTTGAGAATACTCGTCGCCATATTATGTTGTGTCTACGCGCGCGCTGCCGAAGATCCGCTGCGACCTTACGCTAGACCGATAGAGCACAATAAAGAAGACGCCATGTTTCCACTCCGAACATCCACCGAACTCCTCTACATCATTACGAGGCTAATATATAATGGCTTGTCTAATACGCTATAATGCCAACATGCGTTCCCTAATTTTTAGTCTCAACCTCGTTTTGATGTGTTCCCTAATTTTTAGTCTCGACCTAGCACAGGTTACAGCGTATGATAGTTATGATAGAAAAAAAAATGGTTCAACCATTTGCACAGGCAAACTGGTCTATTTTGGGTCATTTTTACCCTGGGTACCAGAGCCTCAAAATTTAAATGAAAGGAAATTGGTAAGAGGAAAAGAGAGAAGGAAGAAAGGAGGCTCTGGTCAAATGATAACACAACCTCGTTTTGGTGCTGATTAGCGTGATTATGAATCAATTCGATCACCTTTTGCGCAATGATTTTAATCGATAAACACCTTCATTCATTCTATTAATCACATACATATTTTGTTGTTATCTGAGCTTTATTATTTTCGTAAACGATTGATGATCTGATTTTGATTCGAATGGCGAGAAAAGTTTCATTGTTGTGGAGCTGGATGTTTACTGAAGACTTCCCGTAATGCTAAATTCGTCTAACCACAATAACTGATTTCAACTGCTTCCAGCCTTTTGTAACTATCAACATGGAACTGAACTCTTTCTCGCGCGATTCAGGCAAAACATCCTAAATTCAGAACTACAGTACGAGTGATTTAACGTTTTTCGAAATAAGTATTTATCATAAAATATTGCATTGTACCGTCTGCGGTTGTCAATACACTTATGGGAAAACCAAGGTCAAGTCACCCATTGGATACCCTGGGTACCAGATATGGGAAAACCAAGGTCAAATCCAAATGTCATGTTGTGTTGGTATTTCTAAATTATATGGTTGACAAATGTCTTTGCTCAAACAAACTTTTGAACAACTAAAGGCCTTGCCACAACAAAAATCAGTTTCGCTGCGAAATGATCGATGCAGGAAGTATTTCTTGGGTACCAGTAGGAAAAGTTTATCACAAAAGTTTCAGTTTCAGTTTCATATGTTTTAAATTCACTACATATAATTTATATATAATACTAATACTACAATTAAACTAAGATGAACAATAATAGAGAAGATTAATACATTGATAAGGAACATTAACACAGTAGGAACAGGATAAATTGTATGAAGCGAATTACTTAAAGGAGGAGCTCTCTCAATAGGTAAACTAATCGAGGAGAGAGCCCCCCCCCCCCCTGTCCTTCAATAAATTCAATTGATTTTGATTGGATTATAAATTTTTAGGAAAGATTGAATGTGCCACAAGTCCCACTCCCCAACCCCGGAGAGAGCAAAAAGAAGAAAAGAAAAAGAGAAAAGAAAAGAAGAAAAAAAAAACTTCTTCCCTTCCCTCTCATCCCTCTCCCCCCCCCCCCCGGATCAGAGAAGGAGACATGGAGCAATTCAAAAGATACATATGGATTTGAATTTCATACAATAAGATGGAAATTGTGCAGGTATAAAAAATATCTCTGAATCAATGATTGACCTTGTTCAGTAAGAAAATTTTCAGTTGCTTTTTAAATGATTTTTTGATGGAGCATTCCGCAGTTCCACAGGTAATGAATTCCAAAGTTTAGCACCAAGATATCGAATTGACTTTAGACCATATTGAAGACTGTTTATTCGAGATATGTATAAATCACCTTGACTGGCCTGTATTGTGTAATACTGATGAGCAGATGAACTGAATAGGAAGAAGTTATGAAAGCAACTACGTGACGTTTTATTAACTGAGTCAAAGACAAAGATTAAAAGTCTGAGTTCAAAGATTTCAGAAAGTTTGAGAAGTTTAAGATCTTTAAAAATTGGAAGAGAGGGTGACAAGCGAGGCTGAAAAGAGATAGCTCTAACTGCTTTTTGCTGTAATCTAAAAATTGGATCAACGTATGATGCATATGTTTGACCCCAAACAATAAGACCATATTGTAAAAAGGACAGAAACAAAGCATTGTACAAGCAAAGTAAAACATCTAATGGAAGTAAGTTTCGTATTTTGAAAAAGATTCCACAAGGTTTAGCTAATTTTTTTAGAAAGTTCACTGAGATGGTATTTCCAACTTAAATGTTCATCTAGGAGGAGCCCTAAGAATTTAACAAACTTAACCCTTTTAATATGTTTCTTCCCTATTTTTATTGTAGAATCAGAAGAAATATTTATAGAAGAGGAATGAAAAATAATATAGTTAGTCTTATCAATGTTTAATGATAATCTATTAGCATCAAGCCATCTCTTTATAGCTCTAAGTTCTTTGTTAGCAATTTTAAATAAATTAGGTAAATCTTTGGATTCACAGTAGATGTTTGTATCATCAGCAAAGAGATAGAATTTCAGTTTCTTAGAAGCATTTGGTAGATCATTGATGTAGATAAGAAAAAGTAATGGGCCCAGTACAGAACCTTGTGGTACACCACAAGTAATTGAAAGTAGGTTGGAATCACTTCCATTGACAGAAACATATTGCTTTCTGTCAGATAAATAAGATCTAAACCACTCAAGGGCACAACCACGCACACCATAGTGCTCCAATTTGGATAATAAAATTTTGTGATTAACAGTATCAAAAGCCTTCCGTAGATCAATGAAGATACCACAACCAAATCTTTTATTGTCAAGTGTGTTTCTCACAGCTTCTGTCAAACTTACTAGGGCATGATCAATGGAATGGTTTTCTTGAAATCCAAATTGTAAAGAATAAAGAATATTATTTAGTTCAAGGAATTTATACAGTCGTCTGTACATTAAATTCTCAAATACCTTACTGAAACTGGTTGAAGACAGAGAATGTCACATTTCGAGTGGAATCAATCTGAAATCCAATTCTTATCCTCAATATTTTAAGTAAACACAAATCATATCACATACAATAAGAAAGATGATAACGTTCCTACCAGTTTGGAATGCAGTCCTCATCAGCAAAGATTACTCTTTGCCAGTGTGTCTCTGATTTTCAGTGATAGCAATATCACGGCTAAATTCCCGAAACTGCTCTCCACGTCCCTAGCCTCAACTGGGCCTAAACCTTCAACCAAGTTCACTGGGCGAATGAAAGCTCAACTGCAAACAGCAACGACTCTTCAGTGATCATGAAGTTATTGTCTCAAACTGTTGTGGAGTTAGGCTCCTATCTATGCTGAAAAGCTTTCCAGTTCTCCACAGCTCCGCTCCCCTCAAAACATTCGCCATTGTTGTGAAGGCAACCTTGATCACAACCGTCTGAATCAATTTTTCTGACCACAATCGTAGTCTTGTCATGTGACTCACGCTATCCAATCAATTCTCACAGAATCTATATACCCGATCGGGTATATAGGCTTCTCATTGGTCAATTCCTACAATGGATGTCACCATTTGACCGAGCCAACTTTCTTTCCTTCCTTATTTTTTTCTTTTTACTATTTTTTGGCTCTGGTACCCAGGGTAGGTCATTTTTTGGGTTGATGAATGATACTTACCACGATAAAATTTATCTTGATGATACAAAAGGGAAAATGAGTTTTTCTTTTCATAAACTTTACAAACGTACGAGACGGGGGATGGGGGGGGGTCTGAAACCCCCTCCCAACTTGCCAAATCTGCATAGAAATTTTATAATCAGTTCCATTTGCGCAAACATCTGCCCCAGAGGCATTGTGGAATTTACCATGTTTGACTACTAGATTCGACATGGTTTTTTTATTTTCTGATCTATCGAGCCTGTGTCTGTGTCCAAACGAATACTCGTCTAACTTGTTATTGTCTTTAAGTACAAAGCCCGCCAAAATGCAACAACGAACAACGAGCCAAGAAAGGAGATACAGGGGGGTCCAGGAGGGCCATGGCCCCCTAAAAATATTTCAGCAGTAGCTGCAGTAAATCTTTATTAAGTAATGCTCTTATGTTCTACCTTTCATTGGTCTAGGAAGCTCTTTGGGGGTATTTACAAGCCAAAAAACTTGTCTCTGTAAAGTCAATCCCTATTGAGATACAAAAATTAGTGTTCCGTTAAGCCAATTTGAAGAGCGTGGTCTCAAATTTTTTCAAGGAGAGTTCTGGATCGCTTGGCGTGTCACTGGGTTTGCCCATCCCTCAAGTAAAAAATTGCTCCCTTGCAACGAGAAACAAGGGAGCAATTCGCAAATGGCGCCCAAATAGTCACGTGCAGAATGTTCCTGCACTTTGGCGCGAAAAGCAGCGGTGTAGCCTCACAAAACGAGGTTGAGACTAAACATTAGGGAGCTCATCAAAACGAGGTTGAGACTAAAACTTAGGGAGCTCATCAAAACGAGGTTGAGACTAAAAATTGGAGAACACATCAAAACGAGGTTGAGACTAAATTTAGGGAACACATCAAAACGAGGTTGAGTCTAAAAATTCGACACAGCGAAGAAAATTGAATTGAAGTTGAATTTGAGGTGACATAAAATCCCAACTGTAACATGAAATGAAAAAAGTTATCAAAACTCAAGCATCTTACTTTGGAAAAAAGTTGAACTTTGACTTGAAATACTTGTTTTAAAAATGCAATATGATGAAAAACTGAAAAGTACATTTGAAACTTTCAAAAAACATTTTTGGAGGGCATTGCACGTCATAGTAATTAGCTGCCAGCAATGACCATGATTTTATGTGTCGATTTATTTTATTTTCTATCGCCCTACTGTTTGTACGAGGGTGTATTTGCCAAACGGTTGATCAGAAGTCTGTTCGACACTGATCAGTTTCTTGAATTGCATAGGAACAGCTAAATCTTATACCCCATTCACATTTGCAAGTAAAATCAGTTTAAACTAAACTAGATTATGAAATGGAGCGTTCTGATTCCGGACAATCCGATGAATCGAGTGCATTTGATTGTCTGCAAATTTAACCTGGTGTGGATAAAGCTGGATTAACGGTGTCAGTGTGAATGCGGTATATAGACATGGTGATTCAGAAAACAAGGGCAGATTTTTGTAATACAGTAAATAGCATCAGTCGCTTTGGTTCACACCTCAATTCAAAGCGATTAGCAAATGCAGACAAAATAAATTCTCTCAAGCAGAAATTCAAGACGAACGAAGCCGCAAAGTTGCCCTGAAACAAGTAGTGCGAACGTGGGCGAAGGGACGTTTTTACGAGAAGTTGCGTGCTTATAACGAAAGAAGAAGGGTAAATCCATAGTTCTGTCTGGCGGATTTTGTCTATTTGACTCAAGAACCGAGGAGTAAATGCTTACATTTGAACAATGAACACGCAAGGATTGCAATGACCTCTGCTCGGCTTCTGAATCACCTAAACAAAATCAGCAAGACAAAACTTTAGATTTACCCTTCTCTTAAAAACGTCCCTTCGCCCGCATCAAGTGAGAGTTTGCCCCCCTGGTCTCAGGACAACATTGCGCCTATGTTTTTTTTGAATTACTGGCTGAGAGAATCTCTTTTGTCTGCATTTGCTAATTGCAAAGACTAGTCTATGTTATGAGCATTGTTGCAATCTTTTGTCATCTCAGCAAACTTCCCAAAATTAAGGATTTCAAGGACAAAGGCTACATGAAATCCTCAAAACATCGCCAAAATTGAGATCGATTGACACCCATCTCAGATCTTCAAGGTAATGAGGAAAGTGTTTTTCTTCAACCTGGGAATAGTCAACTCGGTCAAAAGTTTTCAGAGCAAGCTTCGCGCTCCTCATTGTTTTGAAGATTTGAAATGGCGTTAAATCAATGCCCTGTTTTTGATGACTTTAGGATGCAAGCATGCCCTCAAAGTCCTTAATTTGGAAAACTTACTGTGCTGAAAACATTTACGAAAAGTACTAGGTAGGCCAGTCATTAGCGAAAGAACCATTTCAATTGGGCACTTACTTTTTGTCAATAATAGATTGCGTTGGGTCACTGTTTGGGTCACCCCGGTATGTCTAAAGAGTCGATCATCCTCTTTCCGAAAGTCTAATGATATCTTTCCTTAATTAACCCTATTTTGGTTGGGGGGCAAATTTGCCCCCCCCCCCTAGTAGATTTTTTTAAATAACTCTGCGAGGAAGAATTTTATAGCCATGAAACTTCTTGACTTCTTGCAACTACTTATTGTGCAACTTCTCAAAAAGTTTCATTGAAATATTTTGAAAAATGAGGGGGCGGGAGACAATTTTCTGGGACTGACCCAGGAAAAATCGCAAATTCTCAAATCTCAATTATCGCGAAAAAAGGAGCAGAAGTGGAATATTTTGCAAATTTCTTTTTTAATGTTGTGTTATTTGATGCATTCTATCATAAATACCATGTTTGGATGGAAAATATGCTCCAAATTTACCTCAAACTGAGACAGTTGAGTCCATAGTTCCTCCACAGCACCCTTACAAACGGGGCACAATTTTTGGGGACACCCTGCATACTGAGTACTGAGTAAAAATCTACAGAAGCCAACTAAAGTGGTGATTAGTGTGTGTTCTGATCTAATCCGTTGGAATAAGGGGTGGCGCCCGGAATCTTCCGACAGAAGGGCGGGAACTACTGCACTGGGAACAAAATTGTAGTGTTTGTACGTCACTTTGCCAAATGTCCTTCCCCAACAATAGACAGAATCGGCTAAGGTTTGTTTACACCCATTTCAAGACATGTGATGAATCTCTTGATAACAATTCTTTTGATTTCTCCGACATATTTCGTACCATGCAAAGTTGTGCCATGAATGCAAAAGTAGAATAATACTAAAACTTCCCAAGGATATGGTCACATGACTTGAAATGGGTAAAACAAACCTTAGCCGATTAGGTCTATGATCCAAGATTTCCTCCAAGGAGGATAGACGGCGTAGGTCCGTTCAGTGGGGGCCAGAGCCCTTTAGTCCACCACTGACGCCACCAATGTTTGGAATTTAGAATCAGAGGAATCCCAATAATTTGAAATTTCGATTATGATAAATCGTGAAATGCAGTTTTATGAAAAGTAAGTGAGACTATTAGCAAGAAACTTTAACTGCAAGAATAGCTGGATTCGAAGTTAAGAAAATGTTCGAAAAAGTTGAAAGCAAATTTCTTGGCAAAGAAATAGGCGGTTGTCCAATCAAGAAACGTTGTGTATTTTCAAGTCATACCGTATCTTCAAATTTTTCCAGAAAGCCTTCTGTCTTACGGCATGGGGGTTGTCCAACGATCTAAAGGAAGTGATTACAAACAATTTCTCAGGGGCGAGCCCCCAAAGCTCGATTTCTACTTTCTCCGCTCAGATCTAATTTCTACAAATTTCAGCCACCAATATGAATTTGGTACCGACGGGCCTGGTTAAGAAGTCTCTATGTGTACAGATTTACAAAAGGTGATTTTTCTTGTTTCTCCTTTTCACCACGCATTCTGGTACATGATATTGCATAAATGCGTAGCTCCAGCACATCAAGAAGCAGATGCAAAACATCAAGAACATCAACTATCTTTCTAAAATTGTATGGGTACAAACTCCAGGGAACATGGGGATTCTCTCAAGGGAACAAGTGGGAAATTAACAGGGAACAAGGGAACATGCATCCCCCCTAAACGACCCTCGTTATCGGATGTGGTCTGCACATTCATTTGCCATGGGATCCAAAATATCTGGCATTTCTTTACAATTTATTTCCTAAATTAACCTCACAGCGATGGCTTAAGGTCACTCTGCAACACACTCTGATGAGCACGGAAGGCGGGTTTTCAGAAATCCTCCGCTTTAGAAACTTGTTAATTGCTCTGCAACCAATCGGGCTATCGAAATTCTGTAAAAAGTATCGGATTGCTCGTATTCTTGGCAATCGAAAGACATATTTAACATAACTGTTTGTTTTCACGGCTTTGTGTCCACCCCACTTTCTTCAAGTAGGTATTAATTCCTCAGCAAAAACGACATAAAAATTATTAGGAATACCTCCTGGCAATCAATTCTATCTCCTTTCCACCCCACTTTTTCTGGGCTGGCGCTGCCCCTGTCTGGCACTACAATGGTCTCTTTCCGTTGCACGACCATGACACGTCTCAAAAGAAATCAGTTCTTCATTCATGGACTGGAACGAATTTAAATACATGTAATTTTTGAAAAACCATGAATTTGCGCCAGTATACTGAAAGTTTCCTAAGATTATCAGATTTTCAGTACTTACTTAGAGTTGCTTACGAGTTTCTTAAAGGCTCCATAACATTCTCTATATTCCCTCCTGAACTTCCGAAACAAAGGTTGTTGAAGCCATGCCAATGTTTAGACTCTATTCAAGTTACCTTCTAAGTAATTATTATGGGAAAGAAGTGAAAATAGAGTAAAATATGTCAGGGATTTCCTTTATTAAAAATGAATAGTTCTTAAGTTATCTTTTCCTTTTCCCACTACTGGAGTTTCTTAATTTTTTGGCGATCTGAGAGTTGATTTCCTTATAATCGGTTACAGTACTTAAAAAGAAGGAGTACGTGGTGCTTGTATTGATTATCACGATTTGAACATTGATAAAACACTTGGTCATTTATCTAATTGCCTTTCAACTTCTTTTGGGGCTGCAGAATGCTCTCAACTTTCGCTTGAGGTCTTTGCTCTTCAAAATCAACCACTGGCAAGTTTCACAAATTATTTTGCAAGGATTTCATGAAGCAGGAATGAGGGACATTCAAAACGATTTTTAAGATTTAACTTGAACTTGACAAGAGTACAAAAATATTGTTTACAAGGAGTTGGCTTGTGCTGTCAGAGATGGACTGCAGTATGGGCTTTTGAATTTAGTTTTTAAAATTTAGCTCAAAAACAATGGCTCAGCAAATATTTTCCAGCATTTTCCTTGATTTGGCTTTTAAAAGTTTTAAAAGTTAATAGATGAATTTACATTATATTTTCCATATCATAAGCAAAGACTACTGGCATACATGTATGAGTTATGTCAAAAAGAAAAAAGAAATAATTACACTACTCATGTGATTGAAGAAAGTTCATGTGAAAGAAAGAAATCATCTATTTGAGAGCAATGTACCACTCAACATGATTTTAAGAGTTATTTTTAAAACCTCAACACAACATTAACCCTCCGGCAATGGCGCTGAGCTTTAGCAATTGGATGGTCTGTTACCATTGTCAAGCAAAATTTTGAATTACCACTGACCTATGCTCAAACCTGTACGACCATGGTCAAAGATTATTTCATAGTCATATGTTTTTGCAGGGATAAATTTCCTGGATCAAATTTTGTCAAACACAGAAAAATTGGGAGGAAACAATCATGTGCAATTCCACATTTGTCACTGTATATAGAATTTCTAACATTTCATTATTTGATTCTCTGTAACAACATATTGTTGACATTTACAGAAGCTGCAATCTTAGGTCAAAGGTAATGCAGTTTATTAATGAATTTGATCTTTGATTTTGAAATAAAAGGTAAAAACAATGAGACTTAAATTTTTGAACGGAGGAAATCAGTGGTGTGGCCAGGGGAGGGTATGAGGGGCAATTGCCCTCCCACTTTTCAAAAATTGGGAAAAATTGTAACTGACAAATGCAATAAAAATGTCTGGGTATATATACCTTTTTGCCCCCTCCCCAGTCTGAAAATGTTTAGTTTTACCCCCCACTAACTTTTGTCTGGCCATGCTTCTGGAGAAAATATTAATTAAATGGTAGTGTTATTTTATACAACTTGTGTTTTACTTTTCAATTTTGAAAGAAGATTCGAAGATACAATTTTGATCAGTCAGTAAACCTCAAACTACTTTCACCTGATAAATTGGTGTCTCTCAATCTCAGAAAATTAAAGCAATTCACAGTTTATTCTTTTAGGGACTGTTGAATGTTGATTTTTATTAGACAAAGTGCTAAGCATACAGCAAAAATGAAAACAAGTCAAAATTGAAAATTTTTCAAGGTCACTTACATGCTTCCATTTCTCAGCAACTTGGGTTTCCTGGTCAATTTATCTAAATTTGTAGATTCTCCTGCGAATCTTCTTTCAAAGGTAACACAAAGTGCATCAAATAACACCATTTAGCCGATATTTCTGCCAGTAAAAACATTATCCCATCCAGATCTCTGCCAGCGATGTCATGAATTTTGTTCCCTTCAAAATAAGTCCACCACACTTCGAAGTATGACGAATATTTTCCCGCCAAACCAGTTTGATTTGAGGTCTCGGTTGGAGAGAAAACCTTTTGTTTTGTTACGAGGCAATTTTGGCAAACAGGCAAAAGGTAGCCTGCGTCGCAGACCCAATTCCAAAAGGAGAAGGATAGGGTCTGCGCACAATGGAGCGATCCCGTGTTCTTTGCATAAATTACATTCAAGGATCCTCGAATGTAATTTATGCAGACTATCAGGATTATGTACACAAAATGCATGTATCAATCGAAGAATTCATCGTAAGTTTCTGGAGAACATCGTAAACACTTCAGTACAAAGAATGTCGGCCATTACTTTCCCTCTCGCTCGCAAAATGATGCACTAATTATGCATGACACTCGCTGTCTAGTGCTCAGTAAACGGAATAAATTAAAGTCACAAGAACACGAGATCGCTCCATTGTACGCAGACCCTATTCTTCTCCTTTTGGAATTGGGTCTGCGACGCAGGCTAGGCAAAAGGACGTTTCCGATTAGCCTCACGACATAGTCCCAGATATCGCAAAATAGCAACAACGACAACAACAACGATAACAACAACAGCGACATTTCCTTCTTTGCTCATTCTGGTTTGAGCGTCCATCAGTCTATCAATAGCGATAACTACGAATATGCAATCAGTCTAGTTTCCGATGCCATTTTGCTGTTGCTGTTCGAAGCTTCTTTGAGTTCAAAATGTTCCCGAACAGGGGCGGCGTGGCCCACCGGGACACCGGGAAATTGTCCCGGTGGCCCCTGAAAATCATGCAGATATGGGCCCCCTAAAGCTAAGCTAGAAGAAAATTATACAGGGTGTCTCAAAAAAATTGTTCGACGTTTGATTAAATACTAAAAAATAACGACATGCTGAATGAGCACTTGGTTAAATAACCCTTTCCTTGAAATTTTGGATTAATTTTTGACACAAAAATATTGCAAATCTGCGAGAAATTCCTGAAGTTACAAGTCTTTGAAGTTCAAGTTTGTGCGAAAGCTGAAACCAGAGGCCTCGAACAGCATTTTTAGTAAGAGTCCCTTTGGCCATCCTTTCTGTTATTTCTCAATGGTTTCAGGGTGTACCAAATGGTATTTGAACAGTTTTCGATAACCTAACTTTCAAGGATATGGATGCTTTGAGGAAACAGATTCAGTCTCTCATCGATTATGTTTTGAACCACGGTTTTTGGTGGCCCCCCAAGCGATCTGGCGTGATGCGTGATTAGCCGATTTATTGCTCGTGATGGCGTGAAAGCTGCCTTTTCCGCACGTTATGGCGTGATCCACGTTGCTTGCGTGCACGTGAAAACTGATTTTTGGGCGCGTGATGACGTGAAGGGGGATTGAAACTTTGTGCTGACGTGATGAAAAAATTAGAAAGGAACAACACAACGAGTGTATTGTAGGCGTGAAGAACATTACCTGAGAGAAACTGAGATGGAAGGAAAGTGAATCAATAAACCCCGTTAGAAGATCAACCGTTGAAGTTGCATCTCCATCACAGTGACGACATAACCGGGCACCAATGTTTGGGAACACCATGTTTGTGAATGAGTTTTACTGCAATACTTACGCTCAAACTACATCAGTAAAATGAATAGTGATGGTGCACATCAGATCTTTGAAAAACATATTTATACCGAGAAATTGTGCACGTGAACGTGATATGGAAAATATTTCGGCGTGATGGCGTGAAATGGCGGAAAAATTGACGTGATGGCGTGATGAGAGGCCCGCTTGGGGGGCCACTTTTTGGACATATGAAATGTTGAGCAAATTTTGACAATGATCGCAGGGGTTAAATCACTTTCAGAAGTCCTATTTGGTTTGCTCTTATATCAACGAGAGGTATGACATTGGATAAGCTTCTTTTACCTCGGTCTTCGAGCTCCTTGAATTACAAGTAATCATAGGAGTCGCTGGTTCCAGCTATCGGCTATCGCATATTTTTATCTTTGAAAGCTCGCATCTCTGTTAGTTTTCAACCGATTTGCAAGATTCTGGTCTCTAAGATTATTTCATAATGATAGGAACATGGCTATCTTCCCAGGAGCCTGTCCATGTTATCGTTATTTTACAATAGGTAATCGAACTTCAAACAAATTTTTTGAGACACCCTGTAAGTGCACGTATTTCTTATAAGAATGAGACAGGGCAAGTTTAACATCTGTACTATTTAAGCATTCCCGCCACTGAGGAGAAATAGCCCCACCAGTGGCTGGATCCATTTGTAAACTTTGAATTTTATGAACATTGGGCAAGACACAGGAATACACTTGACACACAAAGCAAAGATCATTGCTTTGCACAAACCTCCATACTTCCAACCCTCCTCTCGAAGCCCTCGCTTGAGCGAAGTCTTTGGTCTCAGATCAGAGACTTTTGAGCCATTTGTTAAATCGTCAGTTTTTATCCGATCTTCACTGATTCAGAAACTGGACTGAAACGGAAGGCCCAGTGGAAGGTTGGGATACTTGATTGTTCATAATGGTGCAATGGGGACTCTCATGGATTCCACTTCAATGAAAGACTATATCATTAATTGAAGTTGAGTGAGATAGTGTGTATACCTCGAGTCAAAATCCTTTGCCTTCCGTGATCTTGTTCATGCAGATCCATAAGCAGTGGCATGGTCTTGGGTGAAGATGGGGAAATGCCCCCGCCATTCCACTTCTGTTAAAAGATGGGTCTCGAGATTCTTTCAAAAAGAGGAGAAAGTAGTAGAAAAGTCAGAATACCTCTGAATAATGCTAGGAGGTGACTTGGAGAGTCACTCTAAGCCAAAGTAAAAGCTAGGGTTTTTGAAGATTTCTCTTGGCAAATTCGTCAAAGGATTCCAACAAAAACTGATTCATAGATATAATGATAATAATAATAATTTATTTATTTAAGGTTGGCATGATAAGATAGCTAAAAACTAATTAAGGCCAACCATTTAACAGAAGTGAAACTGAAATGTCCTATTTACATGGTTCTATAAAAATCCTAAATTATTTAAATAGATCCTACACAATCTACAGTTGCAATCGTTGAAATGATGTCTTTTTATTTTCCTCTTAAATTCTGTCAAGGTATGAGACTCTTTCATTTCTAGCGGCAATGATTGCCAGAGTTTGTGTCCAGTGTACCTGATTGTCTCAATACCATACGCATTTGTGCGTGGAATTGGTACTGACAGGTGGTTATTACATCTCAGGCTATATGAGATGTTCTTCTCGACAAAGATTTCACCCATGAACTTAGGGTTAAAGTCATGTTTGGTCTTATAAATTTCTGTAGTCAGCAACTGTAGATTTCTTTGGTGAATGGTGACTGAGGCTGCCTTTGTCAACAATTCTTCAAAATTTGATGACGTATCCTTGAAAGCGATTCTTAATGCTCTTTCGTGGATTTTATTTATTTTGTTGTTCACGTTTCTATCATGAAACATCCAAACTACAGGACAATAGCTAAATTGAGACAATATAAAAGCATTCATCACTGTCTGTAATTTCTCCTGGTCCATGAATTTTGCAACTCGTGCAAGCGCATGAAGCTTCTGGCCAGCTTTTTTGCATATATTTTCAACGTGACACTTGAATTCTAAGTTTTTATCAATAGTCTATGGGCTGAGGACATTTTTCGGTACCACTTGGCGGGAATAACATTGATTGTGATTTTGATCAACTATGTGATCATACCATGCAGAATCGGTATGATAGACATTTTTAAAATGGGGCTTGTCGTAAAGACGGGGGTACAAACATCTATATATTTCAATGCTAGCATTACTCCAACAGAAAATGTGCAACGCTTAAGCTTCTAGTTCATGCTCGATAAAGTAAACAAATAGCAGGCAATATAACTTGCCAAATCAAAGTACCTAACTTTAAAGCATCTCAATACCAGTCTTTGAGCTCTGAAGCTTTTGCATTTGATAATGATTTTGTGACGTCACATCCTAGATACCCCCTAGCAACAAGGAACGTAGTGAATATTTCTGCAGCTAAAGACTGTCGTTAGTTTGAAATGAATCAAATATGCTTCAGTGACAAAAAAACAAAGAAAAGTTAACCCAAGTACAGCTCAAAAGTCGCAATAGCATGTTACAGGGTAGAATGCTCCTCCCCGCCCACCCAACAGTCAACTACTGTTCAATTTTCTAGTTTGCTAATTTTTCAAGTGCTGGATCAGCATAGCAGGATGAATTCGTGAAATTCATGTATCCTCAATGTCTGTATTTTCGTCATCGCCTTCATCATCAGATCCAGCTAGAACTTCATCTACTTCTATCGTTTCCTGATTGGTGCAGTCTCGTAGGCGACACATGTCAGTGCACTTCAAACCATTTGCGACACAACTGCATCTATTGGATTCACAAGATCGTGAGCAGTTGCAAGAAAGAAACTCCAGGACAGCATTTGGTGCTGGATTCACACTCATCCAGTCAATGGCATAGGCATCATTCTCTCCTTCATGTTTCCAGCCATGCCCAATTGGTGCCGGGATGACTGGACAAGCTACCAAACATGACTTCCACACGAGAGCTTGATAGTTGGCACGGAGTATGTGCTTGAACAGGCAATGTCTGCATGGAGGCAGTTGATATGACTCCAACTCACCTTTCTTGGCACAGAACATTGCGTAACGTAGCTCATTTACGTCAGTAATGCCTTTTCCTCCATATAAATGGCATGTGAACACTTCTAACTCACGCACAAGCTCTTCGGACACATCTATAGTCGCACCTAGGTCTGCAAAAAGGTTCTGGTATTGTTCATTTGCTTTAAGTGCCTTTAATGCAGTCAGTTTCCCCTTGCTTGCAAAAGCGCTGACCGTGTCACAACCAGTGTATGCATGCAGACCAGGTAAGCTTATTGAAACTTTGCGGCCAAGGGCGTCTGCGATTGATGTCACGTTGACGTAGCGGGAACGTGCCTAAAATGAAAAAAACCCTTAATCGAAATTTAACATTTTTCTGGCATCCGCTGATCAAAAACAGTAATTTAAGAAATTAATTTCAGTAAATAAGCCTTTCAAAATCAAGCCTCTGCTAATCACACCTGGGTTCCACGTTTCTGGTAAATCGGAGCTTGAATATGATAGCTGTTTGCAACCGCCAATACAAATACATCTGTGTCTTCTGAAATGATTACTATAGCCTCATATCCTGCTTCTGCTGCATCTTTGGCATGAAGAAGAAGGCGTGTATCTGCCTCTTCATGACTGCAGCGTAATCCTGTTGCTTCCTGGACAGATGACTCTGTTAGATTCCAGCATTCCGAATCGTACCCAATAAGCATCGTCTTTCCTGCCAGTCGCCTTCTGTACTGTACTTGTTTCCACTCTTTTGCAAGAAATCGAATAAGACTGGTCTTGTTACTGGAGCTCTTGATAAATAGGTCCCATTGCTGAATTTTGTGACTTGCATGGATGTTCTTGAAAGACGTTGCAGTCGATGAACCTCTCTTTAAAACCCTTTCCGCATTCTTTATTGATTGATCACGATAGACGTCAAACACCACATCAATTCTGTTACTGCAGGAGCCCTCAGCCAATACTTTACGGAAAATTGCATCTGATAGGTCTGAAAATGTCTTGTGGCGACCTTTCGTCTTTTGGACAATACTCGTCGCATCAATTATGCTGGCAGATGTTGAAGGAAGGTATTCTGTGGGCAATGATAGCTTTTCAAGCTCATTTGCTAGATTTGCCTTGTTTGTTTTCCTTAAGAATCCTTCGCTTGTAGCCAGCGCCCATGGAACTGGACCTAAAGGATGGGTTAAAACATCTTTCATATTCAGTTGGCGTGTTTGTGCAATTATTGCCATCTTTCCAAACAGATGCCTATCGATTTTAAGCATAAGTTCTTTTTCATTCACCTTGAACGACTTCCTGCTAGGTACAGATGCAAATGACTTTAATTTAAGCCTAGGAATCCGTTCAAAAAATTTTTCAGTTCCATCTTCATGCAACCTCTCTGTCACAAACCTTTCATAAGCAAGCTTGCCTTTCTGTTCAGCATCACACAAATCCAAAACAACATCTCGTGGGGGAGATGCCCCAGTTGAAATGCTGCATAGCTCTTCACCAGGAATGGCGAAAGGATTCCTCCACGTGTCCGTTAGCATGCCAACAAGTGATTTCACGTCCTGTTCGTCTTTAATGATTCGGCTCTGGCTCAAATCTGGATGTGAAGCACGAGCTCCATCCAGATCAACCATTTCTCTTAAACTCCTGACACACGAAGATCGGTAATCTGCCGTTATGTAGTACCTTGCAACACAGCCTGAAAGTAAATAATTTGAATGATTAGAATAATATTTTAACGCAAACCTGCATCTTGTTCCTTTGGCACTTACCATGCCTGTCCTTGATGCGTCTTTTAATGGACCATAACATTTCAATTTTAAGGATCTATTCTCTTTTTTGAATATCTGATGTTTCTATGGAGGTATCTTGTTTCTCATGTAGTTCGATGGACAATAGGACAACTAATGACAAAATATGCATAGGATCTGAAACATATATTTGAAATGTAGCAAAATTTGGCTGAAAAGTACATGATAATTGTGAATTTTGATTAGATTCACCTTTCCGCAAGCTGAAGCCTTTGGTCCCTCCAGGAGTTTGAGTGTCCTTATTCACAGTCTCCTCAATAGTTTGGTCCATGGGTATTCTTCCAAACGTATTTCGGTCACTCATCTGCGTTGAAAAACCACCAGCTTTAAGGTATTCGTCAACATCAGGATGCGTCGTGGACAGACTCGTCATGTTTCGAAGATACCAGGGCAAATATCTTGCATAATTGGTACGGTCATATGCAAAGCACCATGGAATGATTTCTCCAATTGATTTGAGATGCAAAGCCCAGTCACCTTCTCTTGATGCTCTTATGAAATCTAGCAGTATGGTAACCAGATCTATATACGTCATCCAAAACTGAGACATAGCGCCATTCTGATGTCTGAGGACATCCATGTATTGCTGGAACAATGTGTCGACATGGGCAAGAGACTCACTATCCAAAAGGCTTTGAAGCATCTCAATGTCCATTCCGTCCTTCCAAACGTTGTCGGCAGATGATAGGAACTGTTGCAATGTCTCTCTCTTTGATTCATCACATGCTTGAATCCAAGAAAGAAAGCCCTCCCAAATCAATCTCATGCAAGACTCATACATTAACTTATGGAATCTAACTGCACGGTTATACTGCTTGCCACCTAGAACACCATTAACTGATCCCTCAGCTATTACACTTGACTCTATGCATATGTCTCTCAGGCCTGCGTCACCAAATCGCTTTCCAATTATTGCAAGCAACGTACATGCAGTATGGAATGCTCCAAGCCTTATGACGACACTCTTAAACATATTAGCATGCTTCCAAGCAATTTCAACGCCTTTAGCATACATTGCTTGGTCAAAAATCACCACGATGCTTTCAAGGGATAATGCCTCCTTGATTCTTACTGCTTGACACAAAACTTCATAAACCGTGGACATTGATGTTGCAGGTGCATCGATTGTGGGTAGATAACCAACTGTATCCTTGACAACACTGACATTGCTTCTTGCCTGAATATTGAAGCCAGTCCAACTACTTATGGTTTGCCTCTGCTGATTCGCTATCCGTGCTATCACCCATAACATATTCTTCAGCCAAGCCAGTTTGCGACTGTTCTCACCATCCACGTTAGTTGATGGAAATACAGTTGGTGGCTCAGGCCTCACTCCAGCGTTGTAGGCAGGCAACTCTAATTTCGCCACACTTAGGCTCCCTTGATGTGTTCTCTCCGCAGCTGCTCCTCCTGTTACAAGCTCTGGTTCAGAGCCAATTACTTTCTTCTGAATAACAATCCCATTTACTCGATGAGATGTATCAGCTCCACTTAGCGTTTCTTCAAGGCGATCTATGTTATCATACACCAGTGAGACTTGAACGTGGGGATATATCTTCTCTGGAAGGACGAATCCTCTCATTGACTGAGTTGCTAACTTCTGCAGTGCAAATGCAGTATCAATTTCTAGCGTTTTAGAATATGAAACTCCATGTCCCAATCGATTTAGAATCTTCACGAGTTCCACATTCCCTGTGAGAGACTTCACAGTGAATGGCAACAGCACATGTTTAGGTGTCAGACATTTTCCTTTGCTCACCATGTACAGGATATCCTGACCTAACGATACTGTCTTCGGTGGGAAAACTTTATCTTCACTTGTCCCTAGCAGGGTGGTTACAAAGATATTCAAATGCTTTGGCAACAAGAAATTGTCACTTTGAAGCTGAGATACCAGTGGAGGCCATGCAAGGGGGCTCTGAAATGATTTTGCATCTTTGGCAAGCTTTGACGATTTCTCAGACTCAACGCGATATTGCTTTAGCTCTTGTTTGAGCTCAACAATCTCACTTGCAAGCTTTGTGGCTGACACATTGACTGGAAGAAATATTATTCTGCAATTTTCATTTGGAAACATTCTGATGGCTGAACGAAACTCGCTTTCCAATGTACGCCTTAAATACTTCTTGGTGCTGTCTCGAATCTTCTGCAAACCAGCCTCTCTGAGGAATTGGGTGAGTTTCGAAGTTAAATCGACCAATGTAGTCACTTGCTCCTTGGCAATAACCTCATTTCTAATGTAGCGAAATAACTCCTCAATTGCAATAGCTTCTTTGGTGCAATATTCATCTTCCTCTTCATCTTTCTCTGCAGACTTAGGCTTGTCAGGTCGATTTCTTGTAAAGGATTTGTAGCATGTGACATGATAATGGGCTTCAGCAGCAATGAGGTCGTGATTCTGCACTAAATGCAAAATTCTAGCATCATTTAATCGTAGGGCAGTATCAAGAATAGTTTCTTGTGCCCGCATCTCAACACACTGTGTCAACATCTCCTTTTGACCTTTCTTCTTTTTCAAAGCCTTGCTGCAAAAAATGCAGACTTTATCCAAGATTATTGAATTCTTTGTGATTCTTCGTTGTGATGCCCTCTAAGGATAGACAGGATACATTTCGATAAAATTTGTACAGAAACGAACAAAGAAAAGGTACGAAAATATATAAAATATACAAACTTCTAATCTGAAGCTGGCCTACACAGGCCGCATCAAATGATATAGTGCATGATGCTTCCTTACTATTTCACTTGTACAGGGATCTGGTGGTTTTTCTTTAATTGCGTCCAGTGACTTTTTCAACGTGAAAATGCTACGACATTCTCTGTGGTACTGGATGTCCGGAATGTCGCCCTCTTTTAAGTCTTTTGCTACATCCATCAGCGTTACATGCTGCCTTGTCACTGCTGCATCTAATAGGGTCTTCCATGACTGGTATGACACAGGTGAATGATGCAACTTGAAGAATTTCTTTTTCTTTTAAAAGAAGGGGACCAGTCCTCGTCATCCTCCATGTTGTATCTGTATTGAGATCAAATTGGAGAAAGTGGCAGCTTAACACTATTAAACAGGTATCCTTGTCTACCAAATTGGCTGCTCCACACGTGTGGGTTCTCTTTGTAATACCGACTGCCATCCAATTCAACTGATTCGTTTCGCAATAGCTACGGCCTAGGCAAGTATGGCGGAAAAGGAACGCTTGGAGGCCGTAGTCAAGAAATTGTCATTAAAGTTTCAGAAAAAGGCGGATGAGCGCAGAAAGTACGAGGAAACTCGTGCTAGGTTTCAGCAACCGTAAAAGGAACCAATTACATCATCATGGCCTCAGGTTCATTATCATCGCCTCGATTTTATGTTGCAGATAAATTTACTTTTTGAGTATTGAATTGAATCGTTCTAGAAAACTCACACGTGTGGATCTACGAAAACGGTTAACAAAAATACCTCTATTAAACGGTTTGTCTAATCATTCTACAGATAATTACTTAGGCCTAGACTATTGCAAATAATTTACTCAAAAATTAGCCGCGTCTGTATCAAGTTAACTCTAACAATACTGTCTGCAAATCATGAAGCACATAAAACATAGCATTGTCATACCTGAAAGGTGACTTTGTAGTGCCATCTATCATTTGCATGAAGCAACAACCCACTGAGAGATGCCTTGGCAACAACTCACCACGGCCTTAACAACTGTTTCTCCTCAACTTCATGTTAAACTCACGAAATGGTAAATGTAGTTTTAGTTCCGGACGGACCTTTTAAACGCTGTTGCCATAGCAACCAGGTATTTTTTGCATTTTTACCATATCAGAAAGTTTACTTCGTTCATTTATTTACTACTATGTCGCTTGCCATACCAGCATCGCAGTTCATACCACCCAAAGCTTCTGTTTCTCAGGTACATATTAGATACATGTTGCCATGGCAACCAGGCATTTTGGGCATTTTTATAATGTTGCTAATTTTTTATTGTTCAATGCTGCACGACACTGAAACGTTTCATGCTGTTAGCATGTTTCAAACATCACTTTCTGGGCCAGCAAACGCATTGACAAGGAACCAACGATAATCAGCCCAACCAACGATTACTGATCAGCCCAACCTCATTATCGAATCAGGTGTTCATCCGTCACTACATGAGCAATGTCATCATCAAATTGTTTATGGAAAATTGTCTGTGTCAAACATAGCATTGCCTCCTTACACCCGTAATGTTTGGTATTATGACAAGGCGGATTTTGTGGCGATTAGGAGAAGTATTGAAATGTTCCGTTGGCACGAGCACCTTGACAAAATATCATGCCCCAATGAACAAGTCAAATTTCTCAATGAAGTTCTCTTGAATATCTATTCCAATTTCATACCGAACAAGGTTAAAACGATCCGGCCTTGCCAAGCACCCTGGATAACACAAACTATTAAGAACTTTTTGAGGAAAAAGAATCGTGCTTATAAGAGCTTCGTGAGGAGGGGTCAGCCAGACGACAGGCTTGAAGGAATTCAAAAAATGATAACTGAAGGTTCGAAACTGATTGAAGATGCTAAGCGCAATTACTTTCTTAAGGTTGGGAATACCTTGGCAAACCCAGGGACTTCCAGTAGGACCTATTGGTCTTTAATCAATACCGTCCTAAATAAGGCTAAAGTCCCCATAATACCACCTCTTTTAGAGAATGGATTATTTGTTACTGATTTCACTGAAAAGGCTCAAATTTTCAATGATTATTTCATACTTCAGTGTACGACAATCGACACCGGTAGTGAAGTCCCCCAGCATATTCCGGTAGCTACCACTCTGATAAATGATTTTGTTATTCCTGATGAAAAGATACTGAATATTATCCAATCACTAAATTCTCATAAGGCTCATGGCTGGGATGAAATATCTGTGAGAATGATAAAATTGAGTGATGCTGCATTAGTTATTCCGCTAAAGATAATTTTCACAAACTGTTTGAGGTGTGGTATCTTTCCCCAAATTTGGAAATGTGCAAATGTTGTACCTGTTCACAAAAAGAATGAGAAAAATTTAAAAGGAAACTACCGTCCAATTTCTCTTCTTCCCATTTTTGGGAAAATTCTTGAAAAGCTAATATACGATTCTTTGTACACACATCTTGTTTCATGTGAGCTACTTAACCCAAATCAGTCTGGGTTTCGTCCAGGTGATTCGACAATTAATCAGCTAATTTCCATAACGCACACGATTTTTAAAGCTTTTGATTGTAATCCACCTCTTGATGTTCGTTCTGTCTATCTTGACATTTCCAAAGCATTTGACAGGGTGTGGCATGACGGCCTTGTTTATAAACTAAAACGATGTGGTGTTTCAGGTCAACTCCTTGCTCTTATCCAGAGTTTTCTTAAAGATCGAAAGCAGCGAACTGTTTTGAACGGTAAATGTTCTATTTGGGGAGATATATCAGCCGGAGTACCTCAGGGTTCCATTTTAGGGCCCTTGTTTTTCCTTGTGTACATAAACGACCTAACTGAAAATCTGAAATGCAATGTCAAACTTTTCGCCGACGATACGTCCTTGTTCACGGTCGTACATAACACAAATGCAGCTGCCAATGACATGAACCATGACTTGGAGTTGATAAAGCAGTGGGCTCATAACTGGAGGATGTCGTTTAATCCTGACCCACTAAAGCAAGCTGTGGAACTAATTTTTTCAAGGAAAAGAAATAAAGTTGATCATCCAGTGGTCCTTTTTAATAACACACCCGTGAAGAACGTAGACGAACATAAGCATTTGGGACTTTTTCTTGATTCAAAGCTGTCTTTTTCTGCTCAGATCAATGCAGCTATCTCTAAAACGCGTAAGGGTATTGGTCTGCTGAAATATCTCTCCAAATATCTCCCTAGACATACACTAAACGAATTATATAAGCTGTATGTGCGACCCCATCTCGACTATGGAGATGTAATTTACCACATTCCTGCAAAGGTATGTGAATTTAGTGGCAATATAATCTTGCCAAATCTTATGGAGAAATTAGAGTCCGTTCAGTATTCTGCTGCCCGAGCTGTATCAGGCACATGGAAGGGTACGTCAAGAGAGAAGCTTTATGCAGAGCTTGGCTGGGAATCGCTAAGTTCCCGTAGGTGGAGCAGACGCCTAATTTTGTTTTACAAGTTTATAAACAGTCTAACTCCTGAATACACTGCGGATCCAATCCCACCACAACGGCAGTCTCGTTACTCTCTTCGCAATCAGGATGTTATTGGGCGAATAAGGGCAAGGACAGAAAAATTCCAATCTAGCTTTTATCCTCACTGCCTGTCAGAATGGAACAAGCTGGATCCAGAAATTAGACTTGCTCCTTCTGTTGCTGCATTTAAGAAAAAGCTGCTATCCAAAATTCGCCCCGTGCCAAAATCTGTCTTTAGGATACACGATCCAACAGGTCTATCTTATCTTACACAACTTAGGGTAGGCCTCAGTAAATTAAACTTTCATAAATTCAAGCATAATTTCAGAGATACCATAAACCCAATGTGCCCATCCAACGATGGCATTGAGGATACGGAGCACTTCTTGTTGCTCTGCCCTTCTTTCGAAGAATCACGAAGAGATCTTCTCGCTGATGTTTCCTTTTTATTACAACCATTTGGATATACCAATCTTTCAAATGATGCCCTACTGCAGATTTTACTATATGGTGATAAAGATTTTCCAGACGATCTAAATAAGAATATACTACTTTTAACTCTACGTTTTATCCACAGAACTGGCCGGTTTGATTAGGAAATCGTTAACTCAGTTATAAGTCACACAACCACCATGATCCTATTTCTTTTCTTTTCTTTTTCTAGTAGTTTTGTGTAGCTTTATGTTCTTTTCGTTCTTCTGTTTTATGTTTTATGTTAATCCGCCTTTTCGGGGCCTCCCGCGACGTGCCGCGTGCCGGGTTATTCTAGTAACCAAGGGTACTGAACTAACCGTACTTGCGGATTTTGTCGCCACGTGACTGCTTCGCGGGGGGCCATGAAAAGGTGGATTGCCATTTAGGTAGACATAGTTTTTTGCTCCTAATGGTATTGTCTTAGTAGTAGGGTAGTGTATCATGTAAGTAGTGTAGTCAGTAATATGTATTGTAAATTTTTAATGGAATGTACAGGTACATGTACCCCAAAAACTAAGGTACCCCAAAAACCACAAGGTCAGTTGAAAGGCAATATCTATAGAAGATCAACATACAACATAAAACTCTTACTGATCAATGATGCTTAGGTAACTGGGCTACCTAAAAATGTAGGTTTGCCATGAATAAATTGGATTTAAAAAAAAATTATAGGGTGTAAACGCAAAAATTTGAACTTGAAATTTTACAGATTATTTCTATGAACGAGTAGCAAGTCGCAAATTCTTACTATAAGTTTGCAAACCAGTGTTTTTCAGTATCTTTCATGTGTCCTCTTGCCAGAAAAGCACAATGGTTACCTTGCAATATAGTGAACCTATTGAATGGGCATCCTGACTTTGGTGATTTTTTGTGTGGTTTTGGGGTACATTTCACTGAAACATGGAAAACACAAGTACAGGGTGTGGTGTGCCACAGAGAAACCAAATGAAATTATGTATTTTCAGCAAAATCACATCTATATTTATATATTATTAACACTCTCTGAAAGCAATTAACATAAGGTATTTGTCCACATAACAAAATATCTTCTGAAAGTCAAGGTTAGAATGGTCAAGTTTTTAACAAAATTAACAAAATAACAAATATTTCCTGAAAGTCCGTAAACAAACAGCAAGTAAATTTTCCATTTTTCAGCAAAATAACGAACACATCTTCAAGACAATCAACATACAGTTGGTAAAATGGTATATGTCTCAACAAAATAATAAACATTTTATGCAATTCAATTGACAGACAGTTAATTAAAATTGCCCATATTTTAACACAGTAACAAAAATATCTTTCTAAAAGTCAATCAACATAGGTATTTGCTGTCCAGATATTATTAACTAACCAATCACTTTAGAAGACTTCTGTTAATTTTGGATACCACTGGAAAGTTACTCTCATTTGAGGTTACTCTCATTTGAGGTTACTTTGAGGTTAAACCATTTGAGGTTGCTCTCAAACATTTTGGGGGTGATAAATGAAACCTCTGAGGTGGTTATAAGTCTGGTAGACTCTAAAATGAATGCAGTTGTGAAATTAAAAGCAAGGAAAATTTATCCATGGAATAGAAACATCAAAACTTTTCATTATTTATGAAAAAATTACCAGGAACATTGATATTCTCAAATATTTTGATACTTTATACTTGGAAAAAGCATGCACTTTGTAATTGCTGGTAAATGAATAACACAGTTCCTCTCTGTTAGGTCGGATTGTCAGCAGATTTCAAAATATATGCAGAATCAAGAAAAATAATGCTTTTGAAGATTGATATGCTGCAAACGGCTTGATAAGTGAAAAACTAATGTGGTTTTTGGGGTACACCCCATGCGGGTTTTGTGGCACATTGGATACTTCCACTGAAAATAAGTTTGCAGCTATACTTTCTATCCATTACTTATTTATAATGATGACTTCTTCCCAAATATCACAGTGATAGGTGCATCAGCTGTAATCTTTTCCGTGTTTTTGCTTTTGTGGTTTTTGGGGTACATATAGTGAAAAACAAGAAACTTTGTCACATCAGTACTCGGTCAATCTTAGGCAAAAAATAATAATACCCAACGGGAAGACCTCGTTTTCTGCAGCCCTTCATTGACACAAAACCATTTTTGAAATCAACTAGTAGGAAAAAAATTATAACCACACGCTTTTTTTGTGGCTTTTGGGGTACATGTACCTGTATAAAAAAAAAAAAAAAAAAAAAAAAAAAAACGATAATTTGCATTTCAGAGAAAAAATTCGGCTAAAAAGTACCTTTAAAATGACCCCCTAAAAAGCACATGGCCCCACCTTGGAAATGTCCACCATGTCATTTCTGATTTGCAACATGTTCAACTTTATAAAAATCACCATCATAGCTATTCCCGCCAAGTGGTACCGACAACCCCTGTTTTTAGGTCTCAGATTGTTCTATACAGGATGTGCCTACGTTCACTGAAGTGCCAGAAGCCGTACTTCCGAATAACATAAAATGACACTTTGCATCACTTAGCTTCATATGGTTGTCAACAAACCACTTGGAAAGGAGGCAAGCATCCGCCTCTAACTTATATTGAACATTATTTACATCAGAATCGCATGCAAAGATAGTCGTATCATCTGCATAATTGCAGACCTCAGTGTCATTCACCAAGAAGAAAATGTCATTAATAAATATGTTGAATAGAAGGGGTCCCAAGACTGACCCTTGCGGAACACCTTTCGTTGATTCTTTCCATGCACTGAATGATCCGTTTACCTTGACCCTCTGTTTCCTTTCATTGAGGTAGCTGTAAATGAGCTCAAGTGCGCTTCTTCTAAAGCCGTATGCATGGAGCTTAGCAATAAGTAAATCATGATCAAGGCAATCAAATGCCTTAGAAAGATCCATAAGAAGTGCACCTGCATGACCATTTTTATCAAGAAACTCCCTGCATTTTTCAAGAAGTCTCATAAGTGCATGCTGTGTGCTATATCCTTTGCGAAAACCACAAAGATATATAGACATTACTGGTTCCATAAAGGGAATTATTTGATCTTGTATAATTCTTTCATATACTTTGGAGACAGCAGGTAACACAGATAGCAGTTGCAGAACCGTCGTGGCTTCCGATATGGCTCAGGTAGGCAGGCATTCTAAGCCAAAGAAAAGATATTTGCTTAAAAAGTTTCGTGGGTATGCTGATTCAGAAAAACACTGAATGGTCCATAATTTTTTTCGGGACCAGCAGACATGGGGTCGGGAGAAGCATTCTAGGCCAAAGTAAAGGGTGTGTCATCGAATATTTTTCCTAAAGGCTTTGCCCCTAGCACCCCCTATGTGGTGGAATGAAGGTTAAGAAGAACTGTGGTGCAATCCGTGTAAGTTTCTGTCAAGCCATGCAAGTATCAATCTTTTCAAAGATTTGAAGCATACGATGTTCTGTGAAAACCTTAAACACCATTCTTCGATAGATTCACTTTTGTAAGGGCCTTTTCAGCTAGAAAATTGCCTAAAAAATTATTCGATCATCGATCAATAATGGAAAAACTCTAGTTAAGATGAATCCATCATCATAGCTTTTTTCATAAATCAGTGCTAATGTTAGCGAACATTTTAAAGTGTACTTATTAGTTTTGTTGTTTAACCCGTTTTTTTCCGTTTGTTGCGTCGATCATTGCTGTGGAACCATAAATTGGCAAGTCATTGACAAAATTGTAAAAGGAGGGACAAGATTCCTATGTACAGAAAAGGACGTCAGGCCATCATGGGCCCCTTTTCGACGAGTTTTTCCCGTGCCCTTAATTTTTGCCACGCCGCCCCTGTTCCCGAAGGAAAGCCAAGCAGAATGTAGAATCTAATTCTAGTTTCCTAGGCTACACCCAGTTGTTGCACATACAAATCTTTCCTCTCCTCGCACAACATTTCAACAAATAGCGCTTTGAAACTTTTACTTTGACACGACGTCGATCTGCCACAGCTTTGCGATGATTTGAACCGCCATTCATCCATAAAATCAAACGCAAAAGACGGGGGCTCGCTCGGCAGCTTCATCAGCAAAAATCTCGCTCTTAGCCAATCAAGTTGCAGCATTGCTGTAATAATAATAATCATTTTGCGACAAAACGTTGTCGCAAGTTTTCATCTCAATCAACAGTTAGATTATAAGACTACAAAATCTTTAGATTAGCGGAGTGGAAAATGAAGTTCTCCTGAAGCTAGTAAAATATTTTAAAATGAGCCTTCTCCATAGCCGTGAAAACAAACAGTTTTGTTAAATATGTCTTTCGATTGCCAAGAATATGAGCAATCCGATACTTTTTACAGAATTTCGATAGCCCGATTGGTTGCAGAGCAATTAACAAGTTTCTAAAGAGGAGAATTTTTGAAAACCCGCTTTCCTTGCTCATCAGAGCGTGTTGCAGAGTGACAGCACGCTCTAAGTGGATGGTTTCAGTTTCAGTTTCAGTTTCATTTTATCATCAATCTATACTACACACAATAGACACAATACTACACAATTACATTACAAATAATAATACAGTACCAAATTAAAATAATAACATCTAACACAAAACTACAACTACACTGCAAAAAATCACTTACTCAAAATAAGAAAAAAAAACTTAATTTGAGAATAATTTTCTTGAAATGAGAAAAATTGGATTGTCAGAATAGTAAGAAAATCTTTCTTATCAAGAAATTGGGTCAAGAAAGTTTTTCTCAAGATAAGAAATTCTTTCTCGAAATAAGACAAGAAAAATTCTTGTAAAAAGATAAATTTTCTTGGAATGAGAAAATATTTCTTTAGGGAAAAAGAATCTTTTTCTTGAAAAGAGAAATTAATACTTGAATTAAGACAAGGTTTTTTGAAACAAGAAAAATCAGATTGTCAGAATAGTAAGAAATTCTTTCTTAACAAGAAATTTTGCTAAGAAAATTTTTCTCATAGTAAGAAATATATTCTTGAATTAAGAGATATAGGAATCTTGTTTTGAGATCAATTTTCTTGGAATGAGCAAATCTTTCTAGAGAAATCAAGAATTCTTTTCTTGAAAAAAGAAATTAATACTTGAATCAAGAAATTATTTTTCGAAATGAGAAAAACTGGATTGTCAGAATAGTAAGAAATTCTTTCTTAACAAGAAACTTTGTTGAGAAAGTTTTTCTCATAGTAAGAATTATATTCTTGAACTAAGAGATATAGGAATCTTGTTTTGAGATCAGTTTTCTTGGAATGAGCAAATCTTCCTAGAGGAAACAAGAATTCTTTTCGTGAAAAAAGAAATTAGTACTTGAATCAAAAAATTATTTTTTGAAATGAGAAAAACTGGATAGTCAGAATGGTAAGAAATTCTTTCTTATCAAGAATCATATCATTCAAGAAATTTTTTCTCATAGTAAGAAATTTATTCTTGATACAAGACATATAGAGATCCTTGGAATAAGAGAATCTTTTCTGGAAATAAGAATGTTTTTCTTGAAACAAGAAATAAGCATTTGTATCAAGAGAAGTTATCTTATGAAACAGGGAAAATCACTTGGAAGAAGAGTGCTGTAAAGGTAGTTCCCTTTAGGAAATACCTAGAATATGAGATAAAATATTGATACTGCCCTGGACCTACTCATCCTCCGAAAAAAGGGTCTGCAATGTTAAAATGGGGCAAAATGGGAAGCAAAATATGATGTTGATAAATTGTGTATAAACATTTGTTTGCAAACTTTCTCTAGCCATAATTGTTGGATCTGTACGCTACTTGATTTGTCATTGTTTATTATACAGTTCATTCTACTACAGGCAATCCTCTCTACCACAAGGCCTTCCCACTAATGTATTACCCCTGCAGACCATATGTAACTAATGAGGTTTGTCAGATTACAGGTAACTGTCTAACTAATTGGCATACCAATGTTTTTACATGAATTTGTTCAGCATAATTTCCAAGGGTTCTTTTTGTTACATCTTCATTGCTTTCTTTTTCAGCTAAAAACCATTGCGCTGAAAGAAAAACAAAGAACCAAGTTGATTTCAGATTATACCCCTATTTTGAAATAAATGAGAAAATTTAATGCCCTAGGAGCTCACAATTAAGTTGTTTAATCACACTGAAGTACTTTGGTTTCAGACTTCAAATCATATTTTGCACACATTATGCATTTGGTGCATACTGTGAGAAATTCCAATAAAAATCAAGAGACAGGATCTGATACAAGCTTGACCAGAATGCTGGCCAGCAAATTCAGACAAATGAAAAGTTCTCCTCCATCCAGATGGAGAGATTACTCAATTAAACAATTCATACAAATTTTGGTTTGCAATTTTACCCCTTAAACAAAGTCCATGCCCCAGAAAATCAAGACAACATAATTACGTAGTGCAGCAATTTGCTTTCAGTTTTAGATTGCATCCTACAGCCATATAGCAGGTTTGTTCAATGACTGATGTTAGTTGGTGTTTCAGTTTCCTGCAAGAATCCCCTAAAATTCAAGAGTTGGGTTCTCATACAAGCTTGACCAGAATGCTGGTCAGCAAGGACTGAAATACTCTGCCAGAATGCTGGCCAGCAAATTCAGACAAATGAAAATTCCATCTCTATCCAGACAGAGAGATTTCTTGAGTAAACTTGTCAAGACACAGCACAGTTCATAGTTATATGGCCTAAATTTTCGTGTAGATAGGCCTTTCTGTTGACATTTGTATCTTTGAGGCCTTTGCTTCAGGCCTACTTATTTTGAGAGCCTCAGGATCTCTTACATAAAGATGAGTAGGGTTTTATACTTAACTTTCAATGCAGGGTGCTGAGCTGATCTTCATCATGGAAGGTTCTCTGCAAACGGCGCTTCTGCAAAACCAATTAACCAAACAGTCGATCTCGAGTTGAACTTGACGAACGGGTCTTCCCTTCCTTTTGTTTCGCATGAATAGAAAAACGAAAAGCGCGCCAACTGTACAACCCTTTGTTCATTGAGCAATCGGATTGGCAAATCATTGTGTTGCCATGGTTATGAAAATTTCAAACTTTAGTCAAGTAAATTTTTCTTGATTTCAGCATGATATTTCTTACTATGAGAAAAAATGTTTCATGGCTTTAATAAACTTTAAAGGTTTGAAATGAAAATTTTGTGCAACTAAATTCCTTTCTTATTCTTGTTCTAGATATCATTTTCGATTTTCGCATATTGTAAATCATTAGGCTAATTTTTGTCACCCTTCGTTGTACGTTTTTCAAGTAAAATTTTCTTGATTTGGTTGCAGCATTTCTTATTATAAGAAAATATGCTTCATGGCTTCAATTAACTTGAAACATTTGGAGCGCAAGTTTCTCGCAACAAAACTCCTGTCCTATTCCTGTTCTGGGTATTATTTCCCTAATCTCAGAAATTGTAAATCATACGGCTACTTTTTGCCCCTTTCTATTGTAAGTTATTTCAAGGAAATTTTTCTTGATTTGGTTTCAAAATTCCTTATAATGAGAATATATGTTTCATGGTTTTAATGAATTTGAAATGTTTGAAATTAAAGTTTCTTGCATCAGAATTCCAGTCCTATTCTTGTTATGGGTACTATTTTGATAATCTCGCAAAATGTAAATCATACCAATTTTTGCCTCCTTCTACTGCAAGTTTTTTCAAGAAAAGTTTTCTTAGTTGGTTGAAATGTTTCTCATTATGAGAAAATATGCTTCATGAGTTCAGTGAAATTAAACTGCCTGTACATTGCATCTTCCATTTTCTCCCTTGAACACTGTCGCAAACTGTAAATGGCTAACTCATGTTATGCTTCATTCGGTTGCAATATTGCAATGGAAGTTGAATGGCACCAAGAAACCTTTTCCTGTTTCAAGAAAATAATATCGAGCTTTCTCATTCACAATCAAAAAACAACATTTATCTCGTACCTTCTTTTCACATCCTTTTCACCATCTCAAGCAATATCACTTTAATCTAGATTTAAGCGGTGAACTGGAATCGGAGGAATTTGCTTTCGATGGTTTTCTTGATTTAAGATTTTGTTTCTTGACAAGATTCAATTTGAAGTCGTTAAGAAACGTTTTCTCGAAATAGGATGTGTATAAGAAATCTAAGAAATTTTTTCTTGAAATTTCTTGAATTTAGAAACATTTTCTAGCCAAGAAAATGATTTTTTGCAGTGTAAGCAAAAGGGAATGACATTACATGATTGTATATAGTTTTCCCTTAGTAGTATGAATAATTTATCTAGCGGGATCATTCTCCCAAGAGGACGAAATGCAAGAACACATGCCAGTGTCATAATAGACCCCTTTCACAATGACGTCAGTTCTTTTGAAATTCTCCCTGTAACATCACTTGCCTCGATTTAATGTGCACCGAAATCTCAAAAACGTGCATTGCTCTCAGCAACGCATGAAATTGTTTCGTAAGTGTATTTGCAACATAACGATATGATGTAGATTTCTCGCTGCACAGGGAATAACATCTTTTGCCTCGAATCAAATGTTATTGTGAAATGGGTCTATTGCTAGGAAAAAGAACAAAGAGAAACATTGCTTGTTGTTTTCACTCGTCATTGCAGGTCTTCGAGAGGCGCTTTCTGCAGGACATCTCGCATTTCGGAGGGAAGGAGAAGCCGATTAAGGGGGGGGGGGGGGAGGGTAAACTGCTGATCCTAATCGCACATATCAGGAATAACACAAGACAGTTTTCAATATCATTGCTTAAATATTCAGGGAGTTAGTCCGGTCTGTTAGCAAAAATATTAGTAACAATCGTGCAAAATATGATACCAGCATGAAACTTGGTGCATTTATGTAATTTGACATGCCGAAAAAGATGCGATGTGGACACAAGCTGAAAAATGCCCCCAAATGCCATTTTTAGACGGGGGTACTTGGTCCCAGTCCTCCATAGGGGCCTCCTTCACAAAACGGGAACCGCAAGTGATTAAGAAATGAAACTTATGTTTTCTACACATTTCGATATGCTGAAAACGATGCAAAATAGATCAAATCAAAAAATTACTCCTAAATGCCATTTTTAGACGGGGGTACTTGGTCCCAGTCCTCCATAGGGGCTTCCTTCATAAAACTGGAACCGCAAGTGATTAACAAATGAAACTTTTATTTTCTACACATTTCGATATACTGAAAACGATGCAAAAAAGATCAAATCAAACAATTACCCCTAAATGCTATTTTTAGACGGGGGCACTTGGTCCCAGTCCTCCGTAGGGGCCTCCTTCATAAAACTGGAACCGCAAGTGATTAAGAAATGAAACTTTTGTTTTCTCCACATTTCGATATGCTGAAAACGATAAAAAATGGATAATATCAAAAAATTACCCATAAATGCTATTTTTAGACGGGGGTACTTGGTCCCAGTCCTCCATAGGGGCCTCCTTCATAAAACTGGAACCGCAAGTGATTAACAAATGAAACTTTTGTTTTCTACACATTTCGATATGCTGAAAACGATAAAAAATGGATAATATCAAAAAATTACCCATAAATGCTATTTTTAGACGGGGGTACTTGGTCCCAGTCCTCCATAGGGGCCTCCTTCATAAAACTGGAACCGCAAGTGATTAAGAAATGAAACTTTTGTTTTCTACACATTTCGATATGCTGAAAACGATAAAAAATGGATAATATCAAAAAATTACCCATAAATGCTATTTTTAGACGGGGGTACTTGGTCCCAGTCCTCCATAGGGGCCTCCTTCATAAAACTGGAACCGCAAGTGATTAAGAAATGAAACTTTTGTTTTCTACACATTTCGATATGCTGAAAACGATAAAAAATGGATAATATCAAAAAATTACCCATAAATGCTATTTTTAGACGGGGGTACTTGGTCCCAGTCCTCTATAGGGGCCTCCTTCATAAAACTGGAACCGCAAGTGATTAAGAAATGAAACTTTTGTTTTCTACACATTTCGATATGCTGAAAACGATGCAAAATAGATCAAATAAAAAATTACCCCTAAATGCTATTTTTAGGCGGGGTACTTGGTCCCAGTCCTCTATAGGGGCCTCCTTCATAAAACTGGAACCGCAAGTGATTAAGAAATGAAACTTTTGTTTTCTACACATTTCGATATGCTGAAAACGATAAAAAATGGATAATATCAAAAAATTACCCACAAATGCTATTTTTAGACGGGGGTACTTGGTCCCAGTCCTCCATAGGGGCCTCCTTCATAAAACTGGAACCGCAAGTGATTAAGAAATGAAACTTTTGTTTTCTACACATTTCGATATGCTGAAAACGATGCAAAATAGATCAAATAAAAAATTACCCCTAAATGCTATTTTTAGGCGGGGTACTTGGTCCCAGTCCTCTATAGGGAGCTCATTCATGAAACGGAAACCATAAGTGATAAAGAAATGAAAAGTATGATTTCTACACATTCCGCGATGCTGAAAACGATAAAAACCAGATCCAATCAAAAAATTACACCCAACTGCTATCTTTAGGGACCTCCTTCATAAAACGGAAACTGTAAGTGATAAAGAAATGAAAAGGTTAGATTTCTACACTTTCCGAGATGCTGGAAACGACAAAAACAGTTCCAATCATAAAGCTATTCCTAAATGCTATTTATACACGGGGGTACTTGGTCCCAGTCCTCTATTGCAACTTTCTTTTGTAAGATAGGCATTGTAAGCCATAAAGGAATGCAAGTTATTGGTTTCGACACAATTTGATTTACAGTAAAAGGTAGCAAACTAGTCTATTCAAATATTTACTCCTAAACATTATTGTTTGGTCGTACCTAAGTCTTGAATTTGAACTTTTCGCTGCCTTGACGACTTTTTGTGATCTAGAAACGCAAGTTATTGTTTCTGAAGATTACGAACATGCTTAAGTGATCCTTGCCCGCCGAAACATGTCTGTTTTTCGTTTGGTCCTCAACAGTCTTTCGGGACCATGGCCAACCTTTGAGTGCCTTAGGATCTTTGGATCTTTGAAGGAGGTTGCTGACAATCGTTAGCGATCCCTGGGACTTAAAAAAAAATATGACAGCCTGTTTGATCCTGAAACTTGGTCATTCTGCAATCTTAGTTATCTTTCCATTCGAGTTTTTCAATCATTGGCAATCTTTCGCGATCCTTACGGGTTGCTGGTAATCGTTGAAATAAAATTGAGATCTCTTCCAGCGATCATCAACGATTCAACTTTTCAATTTTTTTTTGGGTCGCTGGCGGTATTTGCAATGTGATATTTGGTTTCCATTTTGATCTCTCACGATTGCTACAAAACTGCAGCTACCATCAAAGATTACCAAAGCTCTTTAAAGATTGTCGACGACGAATTGAAACTGAGCTTTCGCAGGTACGTTCAAGAAGTATTCCCAGTTGCTGTTTTTCTAGGATATGTAGACTTGACTCAGCTGATTTTCAGGTACCTAGTCTCGTTACAACAGACTGACTACTTTAAGTCATTAAAAAATGAAGTAGACTACCTTCCAATGTCTATATTTGAGATATACTGAGTAGACTTACGCTCCTTTATTAACTACTTACGCGAAATATGAGTGCAAACAGAAACAGTATAGCAAATTGCTTACCATTTTCCTAGAATATATCGATATAGAGCAAGAATCTATGTAAACTTTTTCGAAAGCTCCTTTCGTACTTTAGTACGCTATTATCTTGAAATAGCTTGAGACATAAGATGCCTCATTATGTCAAATTTTTGCTATGTTAAGTTATGTTGCAAGTGATATCACCCTTTTGATATGGTGTTTGCATTGAATTGAGGTCCTAGCAACGAATTTTCAAGCCTGGCGCAGCATTTACATAGATGAGATTGAAACTGAATCCTAATCATGGTACCCAATGACTGGATAGTGTCGTGTTCTGAACCCGGGGGGGGGGGTAACTTGGACCAAGGAATGACGGGGGCGTGCCGCCCAAATTGTAGCGTCATACCCACCCTTATTAATTAACATGTATTTTGCATACCCACTTTTTAGGATTTTGAGAAAAAAAATACCCAGTTTTATGGCTTCCTAACTCAACTGTATGTAACATGCAAGAGATTGAATAATAACGTAAGTAGACTTCTACTAATATTTTTTACGCTTTGTCTTTATGAGAAATTTGGATCTGGAAACAGTACTAAACGTTTCATAATTCAAAATGATTCAACAACTTTTGCATCTTAGTACTGAAAGTTTCTTGATTTTTTCCTTACTATTCAAACGTATGACTTGTCACTTTGGTCTCAGCATTGCTGCAGATATTTTCCTCGTGGTTTAAAACATCATGTAGGAATAAACAGTGTTCTTTTATGTTCAAGACAAAAACTGTCGGTTGGTATTACTCAAGAATCAAGGCTCAACGACACAGATGCCATGATATCCGTTGCATTTAACTTCTAAAGGTCCAACTCTCAGACATGGTACTAGAGTTTCTTAACATTGCGGGCATTTTGCTATTAGTTTCTTGTAAACTAGTTTCTTGCAAGAAAAAGCGTGTAATTTACAGTGCAGGGCCGTGGAGAGCCATCTGGGGTCCTGGAGTGATATATGGGAACGGGCAAGAAAAATTTTGGCGACTACGCCCTCTAAACTCCCGGAAAGTGAGGAAAATGCCCCTTTTAAAACTGCTTATCTTAAAAAATGCTGTGTCAAAGTTATGCAAAAATTTTATTTATGAATCAAGGACATTGTTTCTATGTTATGTACTTCAATTCTGGTTCACACCAGGTCGTTGCAGTCGCTTGAGTAGTCGCCAGAGTCTATGGGAACGAACGTCTCAAAAGGGGCAAAAAGATTGAATAAGAACTTTAACTCAACGACGCTACGACCCTATGCCCCCGGGTCAAAACGAAACATGGGTTTCTAGCAAAGCCAGTTGTGGAAGATGCGCTAGAGGCGCACTCATCTAGGGGGGTCCGGGGGCATGCTCCCCCGGGAAAATTTTTAAAATCAAGATTGCTAGAATCGCTCTGGTAGCTATTTGCACCTCTAAATATGATTATCATGTCATCGAACTAGCCAGTCATAATGCACAAGAATCACGATATAACAACAAGTTGCCTCTTCTTGATTTTAATAGATTATAGCAATTTGAGAAGTTATTGGGGCCGGGCCCTTTTTTCATTTCATTCATTTCATTTTAAATTATTTATCCACGGTTACCCCGTCAATCTAAGAAGACAGCTTTTCAGGGGGCCGTGCTTAAAACCTAAAAAAAGAAATTTCTATCGTTTAAAAACCCTATCCTAATTACAATAATACAGAAATAAAAAAGAAATGAATAAAAAGAAACAGCAAAACAAATCATTTTTTTACAGCGTCCTTAAATGCTTTGAAAGAGGATGCCTGCTTGACTTCCAAATCTAAGTGGTTCCAGACACCAGCACTATGATATGAGAAAGCTCGTTGACTATTGCACGTTTTCATTTGAGGGACTTGGAGATCAGTTGCCGTGTTTCTCAAATTTTTCCTACTGCATGCCGAGTTTTTCGTAAAAATTTCTGACAGATAGTCTGGAGCAAGGTCATTTATTGATTTATAAACCATGCAAGCTGTCTCGACTTTTATCATATCCGCTACCGTAGGCCAATTTTGATCATGAACCAGGCAGAGATTTGAATTCTAGCTATATTTGAAAACCTGTGTCATCATTCTTGGGCCCTATGGCTATACGTCCTAGGTTTTTGACCCCCCTGACCCCCTCTCCTTGGCCCTGGCTGGATAACTGCAGGCACTTAACATCGAACTCCATTCTTCTTCAGAGGAATGGTTGATGAACATCTTAATCGGGATCTGAATCTCTCCTTTCTCTTCGGCTGTTTTCTTCCCGCGCTTCTGACATGCCTCTCGGTGTATGAGCCCTCTGGTTCAAGGTTCATAAGGAGAGAGGTTTTGGTGCATTCTAAAGATCATCAACCGTTCATTCAAGGATTTCTTGCGCGCGCTTTCCTGTGACCAACAACAACAGCAATGTGTGAAATCATCATTGAAATGGAAATCATCTGTTAACCTGTTAAACCGGTTGTAGCCTGTTAACCAGCTGTCGACAGGGAGGCGCTTGAAATGGAAGAAAACGTTCGCAGAAAAGATTCGACGGGAATATCTGCAAAGTATTTTCGCACACGAAAAAACGTAACTGAACTACCTGTCTTTTTTGTGGAAAGATTTCGTCGAAACCCATTTTTAAGGTTTCAGAACAGTAAAGCCTACCCATTTCTATTGGAATCACGGCATTTTAAGACCCATATTTGGGGATTTTGAAGCTCTCGAACCCATCCTTATGGGCGGCACGACCCCGTTCACCTACATATAGGAGTTACCCCCCCCCCCCCCCCCCCCCCCCGGGGTTCTGAAATACCAATTAAGTCAATTAAGAGGGTTCCAATCCTTCGTTTAGGAAAAAATAAGAAACTTGTGATGCTTGGTTATCAAAATCTCTTCAACCAAAAGAACGGATAGAGCATTCCTACCGTATATGATTTATTTTTCAATCACTGCGCTTGCAATGTAACGCTTTTGTCGAATTCTTGACTCAATACTGCAAAATTTACCCCAAGTCCATGATAAGTAAGGGCCGTCCCGGTCATCGAGATTAAAATCTGAGCACCAGACACCGCCTTGAAATAGTAAAGCCCACGAGATTCCCGATCGACGAAAGTTCTGTTGACAGTTGTGCGACAAATCCAACTTCGATATCAGTGGGAAATGGCCACAAAAGAGCATTGGGAACAAGTGCCCTTGTCCACAAATAGCATTTAAGGGTAACATTTTTATTGGGTCTGTTTTTTAACGTTCGTTGCAGTTCGAAATGTGAAAACAATCAGAAATCTTCATTTCTTTATCACGTACGATTCTGTTTATGAAGGAGGCTCCTATAGAGGACTGGGACCAAGTACCCCTCTAAAGATAGCATTTAGCTGTAAATTTGTTATTGAATCTGTTTGCGTCGTTTTCAGCATATCGAAATTAGCAGAAAACAAAAAGTTTTATTTCTTCGTCACCTAGCGTTTCTGTTTTATGAAAGAGGTCCTTATAGAGGACTGGGACCAAGAACCCCCGTCTTAAAATAGCACTTGTGGGTAATTCTTTGATTTGATCTGTTTTTTATCGTTTTCAGCATCTTGGAATGTGTAGAAACGAAACATTTTCATTTCTTTATCACTTACGGTTTCCGTTGTATGAATGAGGCCCTATAGAGGACTGGGACCAAGTACCCCCGTCTAAAGGTAGCACTTAGGGGTGATTTTTTGATTTGATCTATTTTTCATCGTTTTCCGCATATCGAAATGTGTAGAAAACAAAAAGTTTCATTTCTTAATCACATGCGGTTCCCGTTTTATGAAGGAGGCCCCTTTGGAGGATTGGGACCGAGTACCCCCGTCTAAAAATGGCATTTGGGGGCATTTTTCAGCTTGTGTCCACATCGCATCTTTTTCTGCATGTCAAATTACACAAGTCTACCAAGTTTCATGCTAGTATCATATTTTGCACGATTGTTGTGATAACAGACCGGACTAAGTAGCATTTTTCAAAAGTCTTGCCTTTTTATTGGCTCACCCGGTAGTTTGGTTGTTCTTACTGTAGCTAGCATTGCTTTTGATCGATGCTTTCACATTACTAAAATCAATAAAACATTTTAAACGAAGAAATTTTTATGGCTGATTAATCGATTCGATAATAACAATGAATCAAGCCAAAAAAGATTAACCAAAACTTTGTGCCTAACTCATTCCTTGTACAGAACCTGTCTCAACATCAAAAGGAAAACATTAAGCGTTACTTTGGAATGACACCCTCAAGTTACTACAAGGCAGTTACAATGGCAACCAAAGAAATTTTTTTATTGATTGGTCGATTCGCTAATAAAGATAAACCAAGCCAAAAAAGATTAATAAAAACTTTGTGCCCAACTCATTCCTTGAACACAACCGGTAACAATAGCAGGCATTGCTATGGAATGACACACTCACGTTACTAAGAGGCAATTGGGAGTGCAACCAAAGAAATTTTTTGACTGATTAGTCGATTTGCTAATAAAAATGAACCAAGCCAGAAAAAGAAAACCCAAATCTTTGTGCCAAACTCATCCCTCGTACGGAACATGTTACAATAGCAAGTGTTGCTTTACAAACAACGCAGAAAGACCGAGAAAGACAAACTACAAACAAAGAACTTTTTACTGCTGATTTATCTATATTCTCAAAGCTCTATATGACTACCTTTAATAGAAAGAAACACACAGACAAACACGCAATAATTCTGAAAATATCCCGGGAAAAATATACAAGATATCAAAAGTTACCAATGAACTCTTGTAACAAAGTACTTTAAGTTCCTTGCAAGCCATTAGATCGAACAAAGGATTCACCGACCAATCTTGCAGTCTTACCATTTCATTTGCAGATTCGATTTCATCTGCCGCATTTCATCGATTCTTGCTTTGTTAGCTTCGTAACGTTTGTGATATATGCTGAAAATGATTGATTGTCGGTGACTGGCAAAATTTGATTACCAGGCTTTGCAGTAAAGTATCTATTATAGAAAACGCGAAAAACTTACCGTTATTGTTTTGGTTGTTGGCAGTATCTCAGGGACCACTGAAACAAACAAACAAACAAATTTGAAAGTAAATTTCCAATTGTGTTTGCTTTGTGGTTTAATATTTGATAAATTTGGCTCGGATTTTCTGGAAGTTCGTATTCAGAGTTTGTATTCAAACAGAGACATGCTTCAGGTTTGAACTGATGAGGAAAAAGAAAGTTTGGTACGGAATGTAGCATTTTTAGGGTGTCTTTGTCTGGACAGAAAATAGATTTTAGGGTATCAATCTTGGTAAGATCACAAACGGACATAAATTTCGGGGCTCCATTTTGGAAAAATAACTCTTTTAGGGTATCAAATTTGATCAAATTTCTTATCCATGGTTGAAATTTTGGATTGTTTGCACAATTTTAGGGCATATATTTTGAATGGCCCGTAAATTTTGAGGTATGGTTTTGGAAAATATTCATAAATTTTTGGGTGTGACTTCTAAAGTCAAAATGGCACACTCCCGTCATCTGCCGATTGCAGGTACTACCCTCTTTGTTTCTTTGTCGTCTTATTTTATATCGATCATTTACATCTAGCTTTCTATATACAAAGTGAACCAATCTAAATCGATAAATTAATAGAAAGATAGATAATATTTATATACATATATTTACAAGATCTAAAGAAAGATTAAGATTCTGCCACATGCTGACAAGCGTGGCTTTACACCGACCTTTTTAGAAATTTGGAAACACTGCTGGTTTCTTCGTCTTGATCCCGTAGTGCCTGCCTTACCATTCGAGTCATAAATTGTGCGACCCCAAGGCCTCAAAAGCTAAAATCTGACATTCATGTTTAAAAAAATAGCTTGCGTCAATCCTCGAAGATTTGTGAAGAAAAATTCGAGATCTTTTTCTGTGCAGCAACCATTGAAATCTGTGTACTTTTAAGGACACACTGTATAAACTCGAATAGTTCATCTCCTTTTCGAACTGTAAAATAGTTTGCCAGAGTGCTGAAACACTTATACGTACCTGGTCGTTTCGGTAGCTTCTCCCATACCAACATATCTGCTGAGATTTCGAGTTGTTTCAAGTTCTGAATTCCCTTGCATTCTGACATGCTTTTGAATCTGATAACATAGCTGCATGCGTTGGAGATACTACATTTGTGGAAAGAAGAGAATTGACACATTTCCGTCGTATTCTTTGTATCATTTCCGATGATCAGTTGAAACGTGTTTTTCTCTTTATATCGCTGTGAATATATGAAAAAGTTGCTACAGATAAAGAGACATAATATTGCATACAACATTATTGCAATATATCATTTGATCTTTCGCGCACGCTATTCTGTGACTAAGCAATCAAGAGTGAAAAAACTCCGTTGCTGTAGTCATAGTTATAATTAAGTATCTGTGCTGGATGCTAAATTAAAGGCATCTTGCATCAATCTGTATTTTATTAGTCTGACTGGTATTTAAGTAGGTACATTTAAAAAACTTTTTGTGTTTCTGTCTGCTGCTTTTGATTTTAAATGTTTGTTTGGTAAAATCATTCATTGCTTAAACCCATAAGTTAGGAAAACGCTCGTAAAGGATTTGCTTTAGAACGAGACTTATATAAGTTCAGTTCTGGTTCATTCAGAATAGAAGTTAAGTTTCATTGGCAAGTAGTCATGGACTTTAATCGAATTTGGAATTCTCGTTCATTCATTCATTCTTTCATTCACTCTTTCATTCATTCATTCATTCATTCTTATTCATTTAGGCACGATAGCCCCGTCAGTCCATGGGAACTGCTTTTCAGGGGGCTGGGGCAAAAATATTTACAAATTACAACGATTTGATTCTTTTTTAAAGGTGGCAGGAGATGGTACCTGTATAATATCAAGTTCAAGGTTATTCCAAAGTTGCGGTCCACAAAAAGATATCGAACTTTGCCCATCGTTAGCTTTCGTAACTGTATCAAAAGATCAGTTGCTGTACTTCTCTATCATCTGACATTTCGAGTGGAATTCTCTTCAAACAAGTTGGAAAGGTACCCCGGAACGAGACCATTTAGTGATTTGTACATTCATGAGCGTCAGGACACCCAGTGTATAGCTGTTAAAATTTACAGTCAGAAAAACGATGGTAAGAGTTTGCAAGGGAACTGCTACCACAATGTACCATGAGCGTTAGGACACAGTGTGTAGCTGTTAAAATTTATATTAGTAGCGAGCCACCTTAACTTATTGTTTTTTTTTTGTGTCTTGAACTTGTTTTTACTTCGTACACAACCACCTTTCAATGTTTCGTGATTTTGAAATTTTCAGTAGTGAGCCACCTTAAGTGAAGATCCACCTTAACTCTTAAAGCTCTTAAACTTCAAGAGTTAAGGTGGATCTTCACTTAAGGTGGCTCACTACTGAAAATTTCAAACTTACGAACATTGAAAGGTGGTTGTGTACGAAGTAAAACAAGTTCAAGGTCGAATTGCCTGACAGATTAACATTTCATTTTTAACATCGGCAGTGTACGTTGAATTTCACAGCCCGTCGAAAAACTAGAGATAAAAGTCGAAAAACTAGAGATTTTTCGTCTCCATGAAGATTTGCAAGTGAAAGGCAACAGCTGGGCGGTGAGACCCCTATATACAGTACCCTGCCATGAGTGTCCCAAATATGGCAAGGAATTTTTGCCCTTTCGTAGTACCTAGTCACTGATAGGCTACCACGTTATGTCATCATGTTTGACTCACTCCGACTAAAGCAAGTATGAGGAAATAGGCCCTACTGACGTCAAGACAGTATTGCTAATTCAAAAGGCAGGCCTAGTATGGATGAGAAACCCTCGGCCCTCCAGACTTCAACCTATACCCAACCATTGCTGATTTAGACTAACATTTAGTTATTACCAAAATGTACACGTTAACTTCGACTCACTCGGTACAATCTTAAGCTTTGCTGAAAGCCTTTCACGTCCAGCAAGAGCTTTTCTAGGAGGTAGCTGCTTGTTGCAGAGCTGAGAAGAAATCTATGTTTATGTCTTGCTGAAAGCGAACAACTTTCATCCAGTAATTAGGGATACTACCAGTTTGCTCTGGCGTAAGATCAAACAGCGCAGCGGTAAAAGCATCCGGCAGAATGCAGAATGAAATCTTCATACAAATTTTATGAAAATTACAGTTGCCACCAGAGCGTGCAAACAAAATAATCTGAATAAGGCGACAACGTAGTTTTGTATTTAAGTTGCGATGAGTGATTAAATCAGATCCGTAAATATGATTTTTAATTAACCACTTCCTATTGCTTTGCTATTGCCGTTGATCAAACAGGGTGAGTCGAAGAAATTTATGGATTGCCGATCGAGTAAAAACTTTTTAATTCAAAATATGTACTCTTATTCTTTTATAAGAATAATCATTTATAAGAATCATTGGAAGTCTTTACAAAGAAATTCGATTTTGCTTAGAACTGTAGAAATACTCACTTCGCAATATAGCTAGTATGTTGCAAAAGGCTACGCAAGTCTATGTTCATGTTATATCAGGGCACGGGAAGGGGACACTTGGCTTATTTTGGTAATGGTGTGCCGACTGGTGGTGTGGTCGAGTTGCTAAGGCGCAGTATTTCGAAATTTTTGGGGTCTTTGGCCCGTCTTTGGGTGTGGGTTCGGATTCCGTGGGTTCGGATATCTGCCCATATACCCAGCCCACGTTAACAAATAGAAATTGCTTGCTGGCCTGGCTTGCTTGCTTGTTTGCTTGCTTGCTTGCCAACATTTTCAAAATGGTACAACATTGAAGTCCCTTAATATCAATGGTTCATCAACCATTTGTGCAATCTTTCTTAAAGGTTTGATTGATGCCTATGCTACCAAAATGGTGAATTAATCTGCAAAGTAGCTGGGGGCTTGCATAAAGCTCTTTATTAGGAAGAGAGAAAAGTTAGAAATGACATTGATTGACGTCTAATTTAATTTAATTTTGCATTACGGTGAAAGTGGTAGAAGCGTACCACCCATGTCGTCAATATCAAAAAAGAATCGAATCATCATTTGATTTTGTTTTCTCTGCATAAAGAAATCATTGAACATTCTCATTCATTGTGGTTTCAAAGGAAAAGAACTCTTATTGTAATCCTCCACACGCTCCGCCCAACGGAAGCAACATTCGAATCGGACGTAAGCAAATAGCAAAGCAATGTTCGAATAGTCATCCAATCATGAAAATCTATTTTCAAATATTCTTCAAATTTGCATGGTACGCTACTTCCTCTTTCACCGTAACTTATAAGATTGGTGGCGAATCCTTTTGATGTGAAAAGTAAGTGGATGAACATTTATTCATTAATGCATTTGAAAGTTCATGAACACCTTTAACAAATTTTGATATTACTCAATTTTTAACTTACCTGCCCATTTTTATGCTTGGCTAATGACATTATGTTTTCACAAGGCCAAAAGGTATGACAGCTTAATCATGGTTCAACAGGGACATCATTTCAAAGATACTTCACTGCTCGTGCTTTTCTACAGGGAGTTTCAGAAAAAATGCAACCAACTTTTTTTTTTATTGGAGTTTCTTCAGGAAATGATAGAATTTGAATCAATATGAGGCATACTGTCTGAAAGTACAATCTATCTTCTTTCCAGTGATATCCAGGTTGGGTGGATTGATTGAAGTTTTCATTGCTTAATTGACGTTTTCGCAAGTATGGCCTATTCTAGATGCTGGAGAGTGAAAAGGAGTTTACAGACAATGATCCGCATTTGTGAGCCTATTTTATCGTTATCTCCAAATGCATCTCATGAGGATGAATTTGTCTTTTTCTCTCCTCAAGGCATCAAATCAAGTGCTTCTAGGCCCGAAATACTTTGGAAAAGTTTTTTTCACAAGTTTTACCAGAACAGGGGGTAAATTTTGCTTCTCCAGGATGCTGCATTTGAAATTGGGCATACTTACTAAGCTATAAATCAAATGATAAATAATTCCATTAAGGTGTCCAAACTGCGTATAATTAGAAAGTAGAAAGATTGTACTTTCAGATGGTATACATTACACGTACTCAATTTTTGGCAACTTTTTACGAATTCAAATTATAGCTGGGTTGCGTTTTTTCTGAAGCACCCTGTTACATTGCATATTTTATACTATCAGGGCTGTCGAGAAAGAGGTGAGACCCCAGGGGTGGATGCGGAAGGGATTCCCAGTGCAGAAGGTACCTGAAAACTTGTTAGGCCACACTCTTTCTTCTCTCAGATCACGCCCTCCTATCCGCTGGAAAACGAAACTTTAAGATGGCGACACCCTCTCCTTTACACTATTGAATATATAATTTTCAGATGAAAAATTTGGTTATCTCTTGGGTAAAGAGTAAGCTGAGAAAGTCAGTGGGCCCGCAGGCCTAGAAAGGCCCCTTGAGAATTGGACAAAAGAAAAAACACATGATGTATATTTTTTCGGGCCCCTAAAGGTGCCGAAAATACCCTGGCTACCCCCTCTCCGACAGACCTGCATGCTATTTTGTGAAAAAAATTTATATTCAATCAATGTACATTAAAACCGACAGCTTTCGGACGGAAAAGTTTTGGAAAACAACTTTGGACAAAAACTCTCGGACGCTTTTTCAGAAATTGCAGACAAAAGAGCTTTCGGACAAACATTATACCAAAATACAAGCATGAATACCAAAATGTATGTTGCAACTAATTGTAATTCTATCAAAAATATCAACTTACGTGCATAATCATCGTCATACGAGCATTTGAATGAAATTTTCGTCCGATTGAACGATGTTAAAACTAGCTGTAAACCAAATCAAAAAAGTGCTGCCATACGAGAACTGTTTGCAAGAAACTTTTCAAAACACTGAACTTTCACTTCAGATCGCTAAGTCCAAGGAACTTGAGCACTATTGGCAAAACAATGGATAGTCAACTTTTATGTTATGTTTCTTTGTGCTATTCTACTTTCGATGAATTTAAAACTTTCGGACGAAAAAACTTTCTGACATCACCGTACTTCAGGCAATTTTGTCCGAAAGTTTGGTCTTCCGAAAGTTTTCGATGTTAATGTAATCCAGCTGCAAAGGTTACTACAACTCAAACCATTCCAAATTAGGACGAAAGCTGTCCATCTCGTCCTGGTGATTCTGCAACCAAAATAAACTAATAACTCAAACCTGAGATGAGATAACAGACATGCTTAAACGATACTTTTTGCGATAGACCTTTACACAAACTCGCAACAATCTATTGAATACTGTCTTGCCGGTTTCGCCTCTCTTTGGAGTCACCAGCAATGTTTAGATTTAGAAACAGAGTGCCTTGTTTGCAGCAACGAAATTTACTTCCTTTTGGGAATGCAGGCTTCACCTCGATTGGAACTTTACTCTGTGCAAAGGTCTATTAAACCGTGATATTCATTTGCAACACTTTTCAGTTCAGGTCTCCTTTGACAATCAAGAGGACGATAGCATAGCATTTGCTTGACGATAAGCCTAGTGATAGCGGGACGGGGGTAAGGTTTACATTCACCAAATTAAATTCAATACAAATCAAGAAAATTGTGATGTTTGCTCGAGGTGTTTCCAGGAAGTCCTTTGCAAGATTATGATGTACTTCTTTCAACTGTAATCTCAACATAAAAAAATCAAAGATTCTGGTTGAGAATGAAAGTGCAACAACTTACCTCTGTGATAACTAGCCCTATTCTTTCCCACATTGTTCGGGATACTGCGAATTCCTCTTTTGTAAATCATAAAGGAAAAGACGTTTACTCTGATTTGCTCGCTAGGATGAGCAATGCGCCGTTTCATAGTGAATTTCGCAAGTGTTTTGGGGCAATGTGCAGTTTCATAATAGAAGGATGAAGGGCGATGACCCTGAGATCGCTACTGCGCAGACTCCAAAGCGCTTCGACGGGCGTCTGGCTCTTTTGGAGAAAATCCGAAAGACTTTCACTGATAATATCCCGAACAATACAATTTTGATGAAGATCATTAAAATGTCTCATACTTTAACCCTATCTGGCTTGGGGGCCGAGCCCTGGTATATTTTCATGTACACATTTTTTGATACATGGAAAAGGCCACTGAGATGTCTTGTCGTCATGGTAACCAAGTAGTCTTGCTGTATTGTGTAAAAATTATGCATTGTATCTCTCTAAATCTTCTTAAATTGGTTCAATTAAGCCTAAAGTTTGGAATTTGACATATTTTTATGCATATCTTTAATTTCTTTATGAAAAGTCAAGTTTGACGAACTTTTAACAACATACTTCATTCATATGACGTCATACAGCCTAGTAACAACAAAAACATCACCAAATAGAATATTGTTTCAAATTTTCATTGTTTACATAAATAGAAAACCATTCAGCCAAATTAGGTTGCCATATCTTATAAAACAACAGAAATCAGCAAGAGGAGGGACGGAATCAGCCCCCCCCCCCACACTGGGAGTGTTTCAAATTGCCCAGGTCGGATACCCTGGGTACCAGAGCCAACAAATAATAAAAAGAAAAAAATGAAGAAGGAAAGAAAGTTGGCTCTGGTCAAATGGTGACATCCATTGTAGGAATTGACCAATGAGAAGCCTATATACCCAATCGGGTATATAGATTTGGTGAGATTTGATTGGATAGCGTGAGTCACATGACAAGACTACGATTGTGGTCAGAAAAATTGATTCACACGGTTGTGATCACGTTTGCTTTCATAACAATGGCGAATGGTTCGAGGCGATTGTGTAGGGCTTTGGAGTCAGTAACAGGAAAGCTTTTCAGCAAAAATAGGAACTTAACTCAACAACAGATTGAGACAATAACTTTATGATCACGGAAAAATCGTTGCTGTTTGAAGTTGAGCTTTCTTTCGCTCAGTGAACTTGGTTGAAGGTTTAGGCGCAGTTGAGGCGAGGGACAAGGGAGTGCCATTTCGAGAATTTAGCCGTGATATTGTGATTGTCATGCTATCACTGAAAATCATGGACACGAGTAATCGTTGCTGATGAGGACTGCATCCCAAGCTGGTAGGAACGTTATTGTCTTTCTTATTGTATGTGATATGATTTGTGTTTACCCGAAACACCGAGAAATATCGTGAAATATTGTCGTGAAATATCGAGGATAAGTCTCATAAGATGATCGTCGCATCTTTGACCAGATTTTGGATTTCAGATTGATTCCTGTCAAAATTTGCCATTCTCTGTCTCAACCGGTTTCTTGCGATAAACTTTTCATACTCGTATCCAAGAAATACTTCCTTTATCGGTCATTTCACAGCGAAACTTTTTGTCTGTGGCAAGGCCGCATTCTATCGGAGACTGGGAGATATCTAGCCTGAATCAGGCTAGGAGATATTAAGGATGGCTTTGTTTTCGCATCATTCATTTCAGCAATTTTTAGTTGTTCAAAAGTTCGTTTGAGCAAAGACATTTCTCAATCATAATTTACAAATACCAAACAGACTCGACCTTGGTTTTCCCAGAAGTGTTTTAACAACCGCAGACGGTACAGTGCAATATTTCATGATAAATACTTATTTCGAAAAACGTTAAAGGCTCTTATTCAACAGGAATGCCTTGCACGTGTCGCCTCTTGGCTGGCCTTTGTTGTCGCCATTTTCATGGGCCATGAAAATGGCGAAAACAAAGGCCAACTAAGAGATGACGCCAGCAAAGCATGCTGGTTGAATAAGAGCCTTTAAATCACTTGTTTGTTTTGTTTTTGTTTGTTTGTTTTTGTTTTCAATTTGTTTTGAGTGAGCTTGTCAGGATTTCTAGCTACTGAAAGTTAATTTAGGCCCACTGTGCATGCCGCATCCAGGCATGGGACCCCTAGTTTAACGTCCCTTCCGAAGGACGACGAGGTGAGTTGCGAGGTCAGTCCTCAGAGGTCACCCATCCGAAATCTGACCTCACGCGACCAAGCTTAACTTCAGTCACCTGACGAAGATTGTATAAGCCACTCGGCCACTCGTACTGTAGTTCCGAATTTAGGATGTTTTGCCTGACTCGCGGGGGACAGACTTAAGTTCCATGTTGATAGTTACAGTTGAAATCAGTTATTGTGGTTAGACGAATTTAGCATTACGGGAAGCTTTCAGTAAACATCCAGCTCAACAACAATGAAACTTTTCTCGCCATTCGAATCAGATCATCAATCGTTCAGGAAAACAATAAAGCTCAGATAACAGCAAAATATGTGATTAATACCATGAATGACGAAGGTGTTTATTGATTACATTATTGCACAAAAGGTGATGGAATTGATTCATAATCACTCTGATCAGCACCAAAACGAGGTTGTGTTATCATTTGACCAGAGCCTCCTTTCTTCCTTCTCTCTTTTCCTTTCATTTAAATTTTGAGGCTCTGGTACCCAGGGTAAGGTCGGACTGCTTAAGTCAGTTTTTGAGTGAATAGTTTCGCAAAGCAAAGTTTCAGTGGATAGTTTCATGCCAGATGCAATTCCTTATTCTAACGTATTCCAATAGCCGCTGACAAGGCAGGACTAACAGCGGTTCTCCATCGGGTGCTCTCAGTATAGCAACCACAACCACCAAAGCCCATCTCTGTAAAGTAGAAGTAGTCCTCTGGCATTCTTGTTCCGTGGTTTATTGCCGTTTTTCTCCAGTTAACAGCAACACCTCTTTGCTCATAAACGGAAGAGCTTGAAGGATTGCTATTTGATCTCCCAAAAAACGCAAAATAGTTGTTTGCATTCCCATCGCAGTTATTAAAAGTGATTTCAGCACCATTCGATTTGAAGCCTTGGCGAGTTCCCTTTGTAGCATTCGCTTTAGGTAAGGTACCAACATATAGATATGGGGAAATGCCTACATTCTTGGGCTTTCTGTAGAGTGTATAGCTGTTCAATTGCACTGATAGTCCGCCTGTATTGGTGTACTGCGTCACAACTGTGTAAGGCTGCGAACCATCCGTCCTTAAAATCCGCATAAGAGCACTTCGGCGGTCGGTGAACAGATAGCCAATGTCTGTGGAATTGAGGCTTGACAAGGATGTGTTGGATAGGAATGTATAGCCACCATTATTGACATCCATTATGCAATATACACGATAAAGACCAGTTGGGAGGTAAATATCGTAGAGTCCATTGCTTTTGCCAGCTTGCTTCAAGGTTTTGCATGTTGAAAATGGCCTTCGTCTTGGTGTCTACAAAAGAGAAATATAGCGCACTTACTTTCTCGCTACCAATTCACACCACTTGTTTATTTCATAGAATTGACTTTAAACTAAGAAATAAGTACGCCACTTTTACTCTGAAATTCTTCCAGGAATTAATTACTATCTTTTCAAATAGAAATACACCTTTTCCTTGCTGAGTGCCTCTGCTGCTCTGCGATGAGGGGCCTCCTTTAATGAGCTCCCCCCTCGAGATCAAAATTTTGATAAAGTCACGTCTTGTCACTGAGCTTTCCCAATAGGTCATTTTCATTTCATGTAATATTCTTTATATACAATTAGCCTATTTGCAAAACTGAAACTTCAAACATCAATTTATAATTATAGAATCCTTCAGAATAAACACCTACTGCCCCCTGTAGTACTTAACTATTGTTGTTCTTGTAGCAAGTTGTGTTTGAGAGTCTGGTTAGTTAGATTCATTTTAAGTTGTTTTTAAATGATCTAGTGTTGGTAGCTGACTAATTTTCGGCAAGTGCATCACTCAACAATTTTAGTAACTGTTATCAAAACGAAAGAAAGATTCAGGTTTTTTGGATTGGCCCTGAGTTGATTCACCGTCATCCATTAAGAGAGAAGGAAAAGCTCTTCATGTGAGTCCTAAGCTAGTTTCGCTAGATCATTCGATACAATTGCGATATCAGCAAATCAGATTTGCATTGTTTACATATTTTCACTTGTTTCCTATGTTACTGCGAAGGCACCAGAGTAATTTGAATGATTGGTAAGCTTCTGTAACAGTGTCAGAAATTGTGGGGAATTGGAGTACACTGCCCCCAAATTCAGAGGGGGGTTTCACTCAAATTGAGTGCATCATCAGAATAGATGGTCACCAAGAAGAATTTTTAGACACTTCGAGTAATTTCAGATTTGAGTTAATGGTAAAAAGAAGAGGGCCTAAGCAAGAACCTTGGGGAATACCACATTTTGCATCTCTGGCTTTAAGTACTGACCGCTCAGAGAGCAGAACTATTTTCCATTTCTAAAAAGTATTGTTTTCCTATTGTTCATGTCCAAAGCTTCCTATGGCCTGTAGTCTCCTCTTAACCACCCCCTGGCATGCACAAAGAGCAAGCTGTCTATCTAGGTTTCCAGGCATCATCCAGGCATCTTTATTTACATCATGTCAGTCTTAACCATTTAGCCTTTGAATACCTTAGCCTGCAATCACTAATCACTTCTTAATGGTATTTCCAGCAGAACTAACAGATGCCATCGTTACCAAGCTGTGACTGTATGCATCAACTCGCCTGCAGTTTTATTCAAGCCCATTAAATTCTAAGCATAGATTCTATCTTACGGACCAACGCACAGTAGAAAGAACTTTATGAAGCTTACCATCACACTTTGACTGGCTGGCAATGCTTGAAGGATAACTAAAAAATATGAAAATCTATGGGATCAATGTCACAATATCTTATACCAGACCTTTATTTGCCCTTATTTTGACAGCGCCAATTTAACATTGGGTCCTTATTGGCCTATTTTTGGACATGCCAATCTCTAGCTAACAACGGGCATCGAAGTGAAGGCCAAGAAGGCATTTTCTAAAGGCGCTGGCATTGGGATTTGATCAAATGCAAGTTGGAATGCCAAAGTTGTACCGGGTGAGTCAGAAAAAAAGTTTAGGCGTTTGGAGGGCTATCGAATAAAAAGTATGTCACCGATATTCAAAACTTAAGTGTTAATCTATTAGTCAACGGCTAACTTAGATGAGAAAATTTTGTTTGGTAAAATCAAATATCTTTAAGAACTTACAACATTCAAAATGCTTGTAAGTGGGAAACGATGGGAAACGATTCCACATTCCATTCTGGTCCATGATTTACGTGGCATTGAAGCTTAGATTGCCAGTTTGAGATGCTGAATCCCAATTTCGATAGAAGGTAAATCATGGACCAGAATGGAATGTGGAATTTTTGTTCCAAAACATGCCCTTTACCAGCATTTTCCTAATTTCTGGGTCTGTAAGATGAGGGATACTACCAAACAAAATTTTCTCATCTAAGTTGACCATTGACTGATAGATGAACATTTCAGTTTTGAATATCGGTCACATACCTTTTATTCCACAGGCCTCCAAACTCCTAAACTTTTTTTTGACTCACCCGGTAGACTAAAAGAGGTATTTTCTATCACCTACTGTATACCTTCAAAAATTCGTACTCATGAAGTTTCGAATCAACAATTTTTTAATATGTTGATTATCATTGCATTATAGGTTACAGTAAACGACAATATAGTCAAATCCTCATTGGTTTTCTAATATTAGTAAACGGTATGAGCATAAGCGTACGGGAAGAAAATAACTACGGGGGCTGTCCGACGCAAAACCCATTGTTTGCTAACATTTTTGCCCAACTTGGGGCAAAATTTTGCCCGAATGGAGCAGATTTTAGAGGGTTTTTCCAAAGTTTTGGGATTACCGCTCAACGGCTTCCCGCTTCGTTCGCTTATGAGTTTTAGATTAGATGCCGCAACTTAATTTTTCCAACAGATACAGTAGTGTCCCGCATATAAGAAACATCGATTTAAGAAACACCAGACCTTGATCTTCAAAATATATCCCTTCTTATAAGAAACTGGTGCAGGTCTGAAAATGACTTGTTTCTTATTCAAAAAGCTATGTATACATTAAAAATATGAAAAACATGACAAATTCAGCTTTGCATTTGAATCAGCCTGTACCTATTCACATAAAAACAAGAGATTTGCATGCAAATGAAGCAAAAATCACCTTCCAAGAATAAACGTAAAATTTCTTGGCAGCGAAAATTTACAAATACTGATGTAAGTATTATGTTTTGTATGACAATCATAAAGTTTGTGTCTGATTAGTTCATTGATAGTACATAATTTTTCCAATAAGAAACTTAAGAAACTTTACCCTGATTTGAAACTTATACCCCACTTCATAAGAGAAATATCAGACATCAAATTGAAAATGTTGTTTCTTATATGCGGGACACTACTGTATCTAAACATACAAAACATACCAATTAAGTAGAAAACCAGAATGCTTATACATACGATGCGTTCTTGGTATCTTCTCCCAGACCAGCAAATCTTCTGCGATGCTTTTGGATCGTTTCAGGACTTGAATTCCCTTGCATTTTGACGTCTTCTTGACTTTGATGACGTAGTTGCATGTGTTGGAAAAACTGCATTTATGAAAGAATGTAATTGGACACATACTTATGCCATCCTTTCTTTCGTCTCCTATGATTAGCTGAAATGTGTTTTGCTCTTTATCAGATTGTTGAGAACATTTAAGATTCTGCAAAAATAGCAGAATGGATATCATGACAGTTCGCATTTCAAAATTATGAAAATCAAAAACTATGGTTGAAGCGCTCGGATACGTTCATCCGACGACAATTACAAAGAAATCATAATCTTGCCAAACGCTTTAGATTTCTGACGAGAACACCTGCAGAAAACTCTAAAACAAACAAGCAAGCCAATCCCCTGGAGGTATTTAATTTGTCTGGTAGTAATAAGCTGCCAGTAATGACCACGATTTTTTTTCGTTGATCTATTTCATTGTCTATTGCTCTGCTGTTTGCACCAGGGTGTATTTGCCACGGTTGATCAAAAGTCTGTTCGACAATGATCAGTTTCTTAAATTGCATAGAAACGTCTTATGCATGTCGAAAATGGCTGTGAACCAGAGACTGGTCTATGTCCACATGATGTCAGAATAATCTGAAAAGGCCAAAAATGTTTAGGCATCACGTAGAATTCTAGGTGGCTCTCACCCGATAGCAGCAAAATTGAAAATGAAGGTTTGACGATAACGAACTAGCTGCAATCTGCCCAACAACGAGCCTTGAATTTGATCCCATAGAAATATCTACATAGTGACTCAGAAAAGTGACCCAATGCAATCTGTTATAGAAAAAAGTAAATGATCGATTGAAATGCTTCAAATGTTGCTCTGTTGCTAAAAGACTAGTTAATGTTATGAGCATTGTTGCAATCTTTTGTCACCTCAGTACAGGGTGTTTCAAAAAAACTGTTCGACGTTTGATTGAATGCTAAAAAATAACGATACGCTGAATGGACCTTTGGTCAAGTGATCCTTTTCCTGAGGTTTTAAGTTAATTTTTGACACAAGAATCTTGCAAATCCGATAAAAGATCATGAGGTTACAAGCTTTTGAAGTTCAGGTTTGTGTGAAAGCTGAAACCAGAGGCCTCGAAGTGGCATTTTTGGTAAAAGTCCCATAGGCCGTTGTTTCAGTTATTTCTCAATTGTTTCAGGGCGAACAAAGTGGGATTCAAACAGGTATTCGATGACCTAACTGTCAAGCATATGGATGCTTTGAGGACACAAATTCAGTCTCTCGCCGAGTTTGTTTTGAACTACTGTTTTTGGATTTATGCAATGTTAAGGAAATTTTGAGAATGAACACCAGAAATAATTTACTTTAAAAGTCGTATTTGGTTTGCTCTGATATCAACGAGAGGTATGACATTGGATAGGCTTCTCTTACCTCCGTCTTCGAGCTTTTTGCAATACAAGTAATCTGGGGGGTCTCTGGTTTCAGCTATCGCATATTTTTGATCTTCGAGAGCTCGTAACTCAGTGAATGTTTAACCGATTTGCACGATTTTGTCTCTAAGATTATTTTATAATCTTAGGAACAGGGTTATCTTTCCATGAGCCTGTTCATGTTGTCCTTATTTTTCAATATTTAATCAAACGTCGAACAATTTTTTTGAGACTTCCTGTAAACTTCCCAAACTTACGGATTTCAAGGAAAGACATGCATAAAGTTCTCAAGACGGCGTAAAAAACGGGATCGATAGGATCGATAAACAACCGTTTCAGATCTTCAAGGTAACGAGGAAAGTGTTTTATTTTAACCTGGGAATAGTCAAAAGTTTTCAGAGCAAGCGTCGTTTTGAAGATGTGTAATGGCTTTAAGATCCCGTTTACACGATGCCGGTAGAATTTGAAAACGACAGAATTGTATGCCGCCTTGGAAAATGAGCTCTCGTTTACACGATGCCGCTAGAATTTGAAAACGGAATGAAAAAGTGCCGTTTTGTCCTCATGCCGGCAGAATTTTATTCCTATTCCATAGACAATGACAACTGACCAAATAATCAATCAAGGTAGATAAAACAACTACAACAATACGGACAATAGGGATAGGGAGGATTAAATATATTAACAGCCCTGAAGAAGTCCTGCATGGCAGGACGAAATATTGGCAAAAAATATATAATCGCAGTTAACCGACTCATTCGCTGTTGTTTTTCGTCGTTTTGCGGTGTTTCTACCTACAAATTCAATCGTTATCCGTCATCGCAAGCATCTGCGGATCCGACGAGCGACGTTCATATCGTGGCCTTTCCTTTTTCGATTTAAATATATTAGCCTCGTGACGAAAGCGACATAAAATTCTGCCGGCAAGGTGCATTTTCACGATGCCGGCAGAATTTGAAAACGGCAGAATTACAAACTTTGCCGTTTTGCTAACCGAAACAAACTTCTGCTGGCGGAATTTGGAAACTCTACCGGCATCGTGTAAATGGGGTCTAAATAAATGCCCTATTTTTGATGACTTTTTTAGGATGCAAGCATTCCCTTTTCCTCAAAGTACTCAATTCAGGAAATTTACTGTGCCGAGAAAAGTTACGAAAAGTACTTGGTGGGCCAGTCTTTAGCGAAAGAACCATTTCAATCGACCACTTTCAATCCACCTTTTCAAGATAAGAGGTGCGAAAACGGAAGTCTTTCGTTGTTTGAGATGTTGCATTTTTGAGGCTAAAATCTTGTTCTGCGTACAAAGTTTAGTATACTAGAAGCGAATGCCTACTTTCATATCTATCTTCGTTTGGAAATTACGGCGATTTTAAGAATTCAAAGCTATAAGGGCTTTGACCGTGAAATCAGATGTTTGGACAAATTTTGTCCAAACTTTTGATTTTACGGTCAAAGCCCTTATAATTTCTAATTCTTCATATCACCGTTATTTCCAAATGAAGACAGACATGAATGTGAAAATTGGTCCATACACTAAACTTTGCATGCAGAACAAGATTTTGGCCTCAAAAATGCAAAATATCAAACAACAAAAGACTTCCGTTTTCGCACCTCTTATCTTGAAAAGGTGGATTGGGACTTGTCAATAACGGATTGCGTTGGGTCAAAGTATGTCTAAGGAATCGATCATCCTCTTTTCGAATGTGTCGAAAGAAGTTCCGTTCTCATCGTTTTTGAGTGTTCATACAATCCCCTCGTCAAATAATCCCGGGGGAGGGAGTCACTTGATTAGGGAAGTGACGGGGGTGTGTGGCAAATTTTCAACATCCTGTACCCAGTCGCATAAAAATGGCCCAAAAGTATACCCTGTCGCATAAAAATTTTGCCAAAATCCAGTGTTTCATTAGAAGTCCAAAAGATGTCCTTCCACATGATACCCTGTCGCATAATTCTCTTATCAATTGTAATTCCCTGTAAACTTTGAATCTTTACTCCAAAAGTGATGCAAACCAGAAGCAGCTCCAAGACTCTTCAAAAATACACTCATGAATTTGGCACTCGTATCTTGATATTTAAAAAAACAACTCTCATATGACACTAAATCCCAAAACTAACGTGATTCTATGGGCTTCTCCAAAGCCTTAGCATGCCAACCTCATTGACACCTAAACATTAGGGCAACAAGAGCTTTCTCAAGCCACTTGCGCCCAAAACCAATTCGTCCGACGTTAGCCTTTCTAACCCATTGCTGTTCTCTCGAATCTAATGATACAGGCACTATTTATACAAAGAGGCTACTCTGAAACACAGCAAATAAACATGACCATGCATTTTTAGAACTTACGAAATGTTACAAGAAATAACGCAATGTTCCTAAATTTGGGTGAGGGGTAATCGTGACTTTGCAAATAAAACAGCTTAGGTAGGGCAAATCTCTAATCCTGGTAAACAACAGAAACAAAGAGCGGGGGAATGCCAGAGGTAATCCTGATGCCTTTCTGACGCAAGAGAGGATTCCTTCGATACAAATTGGCAAACGCAATAGACGACTTTCAGCAGATAACGAAAAGTGAAGCAAATGGGCGTAAGTAAATTCTTCATGCAAGGGCCTAAATCTAAATCTAGAGTTTCTTACGAGGGATATCCTTATGCCAAAAATTAGCCGTATTACATCCCCGTTGCATAATTCTTATCAGAAAAGGACACCCTGTCTCATAATTTTTACCGTAAATGAACACCCTGTTGAGCGGCACATCCCGTCAAGTCAAGTATGGAAGTCCCCCCCCCCCCCGGGCATATAGTGCCCGCTATAAGTTTCGTTTTCAAGTTTTGCCATCATGATACTGTGCCGGGAATAATACTGTGCCTTCATAGGGCCGACATGTAAAACTCTCATACCATATTTGAATTGTACTAGCATCCTATGAAGGCAGTGTAATGATATTTTCCCTTAATTAAGAAAAACAATTCCACCCATGCCGGATGGACAGCTGATCAACTACGTCGCAAACAGCTTCTGTACATAAAACTCTAGAACAAAATGAGCAAAGTGATTTTACTATTTGCGTCTTTCTTATTAGGGACCTTTAATGGCAATAAGTTTTTAATGCAGAACAAACATAGTAGTTCATAATAGGCAATAATTATAAAATTCACATGAAGCGACTTTTTAAGGACAGGCGTTTGTTTTCTATATTTTTGTACGTTTGAACAGTACATATAAACTTTGTTATGCTAAACCAAGAGGAAACTAATGCTGAGGAGGGTTTTTGGGTAGATTAGGGCTAGTTAGGGTAAGTTAGGGTAAGTTTGGGTTAGTGGTTTGTTTAGGCTTGGGGTTAGGGTAAGGGTACTAGGGCTCCGTTCAATATTCAGTTCCGTTCAGTTTCATCATTTTAGAATTCCACCTACATACAACATATAATTGAAATAAATGATACATTAAACACAAAAGAAAACTATCATAACAGAGTTTTACTTTACTAACATACAACAGAAAAAACTAATCAATTCAATACAAAATAAGGAGAATTGTATGCAAGGAGGGAATTTCTTGAGGAGGAACTCTCTCAGTAGTTAGGCTAATCGAGGAGAGATCACCCTCGGAATATACCCCTATTTGCTGACGGAATATGACATTGAGCGCCGCCCGCTGAACTGTACTCGCCCCCAGCCGTGGGGAGGAGAAACAAATAACACACAAAGGTAATAAGCGTTTTTGCTTTCCATTTTGTCATTGTTTGCTGTCTCTCTCTCTGTTACGCTCCTCCGTCCGTAGCGGACACTGCGCGGTCTACAACAAGCTTCCATACATGTCTGTGCTTTGAAATTTTTTCATGATCATTTATTTCGATGCATTTTGTGTTTTTGTCACTATTCTATGTAACCAGGTTAATCTTAATGTTTTCGAAGTCCTTTTCAATTAGTTTCATCCATGTGATTTTGTGCCCTCCTCTAGATTTCTGCATATCGTTTTCGCTTCCTTTAGTACTTGCTTTGCTGGTGCTTTTTCTGGAAGTCTCAGGAGATGGCCATTTAGCCATTGCCTTTTTACTGCTTTGCTCCACGATGTTAGTTTTGTCATTTCATAAAGATGATCGTTTGATACCTTGCCTTCCATTTGAGGTTTGGCATTTTTCTGATCAATCTTCTCTGAAATACGTCAATTGTAGTTTCATGGTTCTTGGTGATGGTCCAGAGTTCACAATTATAGAGAAATATACTATCTTTTTGGCTTTTGAAAATTCTTATCTTCACTTCCCTTGATGTTTTCTTACTTTCAAAGATGTAGTTTGGTTGGTTGGTTAAGGTGGTTGTCCACATTTTGAAAAAAATCAAATACCCTTCAGAAAAGTTGTATTATTTCAGCAACACCATTAGTCATGTTGTTCAAACTTTCCAAAAGTATTTAACTATGAACCAAGAACAATTTTGCGAGAAAAATTTCTCGTCACGTGACCAGTTGGTAATTTACAGACCAGATTGCCTGACCCATGTTCAAAGTTTGAGAAAACATTCATAGCCAATGGTTAGGCCTACCTTAATAAACTATATACCAAACATCTTCTAACAAAAATGTCTACTGGATGAGCAGAGGAAATTGTTGCCATGGCAACGGTTTCCATGAAAACAGTAAGAAAGTCATTTTCTTAGATACAGGAAGAAATACAACGGATATCAAAATTTTGTCTGCTTATCCTATCCAGTGCCTCAAAACAATGTTCCCCACAACGTTTCACCTGAATATCTCAAATACTATTTGAGTTATCCTTTCTTGAAGTTGAAAGAGGCGGATTTCAAAATAACCCTTTCAAAAGTTTACATAAAATTTTTACAGCAAATAGAATCATTATAAAAGGGAATGGACTCTGGCATACCTGTTCTCTACATAAAATCATTCCTGCAATGTCATGAATTACTGAGCAGTACTCCTTTGTTACTTTTTTCTCTTTTCTTTGGATTTTCCACAACTAAGGCAATATCTTTTTCATCCACAAAAGTTATTCTGCTATTACCACTTGATGGCATATTTGTTGGTTTTTTCTTCTCTTCATTCTGTACTATCACACTGTCTGGAACTTTAAGAATGCTAAATCCACCTGCCAAATAATGTTGTCCAATTTTAGTACCTTCTTTTCTCTTTTTTCTTAACAGCCTTCGTTGCTTTTTGTATTTCATTTTGCATTTTTGTGCTGCACATTTTATACGCTGGAGATTTAACCGCCTATAACCTCTTAGGGTGTTTATGCCAGGATCCTGTATCCCAAACCTTTCAAGGACATTGCTACATGCAGCTGCACCTTTGTTCCAATACAAAACAGCAGCTGCTGTTGCTGTTTCCAATTTTCTTTTCCCACAAAAAACTCTCTTTGGGCATTTCAGCCACAGTACATTGTTTAAAGATTCATTCTGATTCTGAGTGAATCCTCTTAAACACCGGCGCAAAAGGTCACTTCTTGATAATCTTTTAAAGATTGGTAAAAGTTCCTGTCTGAAGACTGAGGGTAGACATTTACTTCTGTGATATGTATTAGTTTTGCAAGCAATATCCTTTTGATATTTGCACCAGCTTTCATTACCTTTTGGACAATACTTATGTTGAACTGCAAGAGTTTCCTTCTGTCCAAGTATTGTATGATAGTAAATTGCCCACACAGCATCCTGCATTTTCTGTAAATTATTTGAGTTTGCTCTTATTGCATACCCATAGTAATTCTGCAGAGAATCTATAGTCACATCTGTTAGCCGTCCTCTTCCTCCTACGCTACAACCATCAGCCAATTTAGAGCCCTTTGCATTATTTTTGTAAGTTCTCAAATTATTCCCCATCCTTTTCTGAATATGTCCTATGCAATCTTCTTTCATGATCACATATTCAGCTCCATATCTTTGGAAGACTGCATCAGCAACAACTCCATATGAAGAGGAATCTCCATCCCCTACATAGGTAATGTATTTCAATTTGTGCTTCTCAATGGAACGGAGAAACATCACTACTGCTGCATCTTTTTCCATAGCTTCAGCAGAGCCTTTGTGGTTAATCTCACATCTATCTTTATGATCTTCCCACCATCTCTTATAGTTCTCTGATTCTTTATCATGTTCTCTTGACTTGCATTCAAAGCAAACTTTTGACCGCACTTCATAGTCAAGGATTTCTCCAGTCTCTATCGCTAAAACAAATACAACACCAAGAAGTGAGGAGTGTCCATACCTCTTTTGCCAGGTGCCATCAACTGAGACACAGACCTCAAATATATCTGAACTGGGGTCCAGGTCTTGGCATTTACAATCCTCCTTTTTCATATGGTTCTTAAGGTTCAATGCTGCCTTTTGAAGAGATAGATTTGCTTCTTCTGCATAGCATGCCTGGAACTTTTTCATCAAATTATTGTATGCTGTGTGAGAGAGTGGTGGGGGAAGACCAAAAGCAGTGCAAAGCTTCTGCATGTGTGTCAACCCAAGACCAGTCTCAATTGCAGCTTGAATTGACCTAACATTTACTGCTGATGACTTTCCTACCACACCTTTCACTACAGGACTTGTGCGAAAGTATGTGCTCTCATTGCAGTTTTTGCATTTAATAATCAATTCTTCATCTAAACCATTTCTATGATGATCATTTTGTAAAATCGTTAGCTTTCCTTTGGCACTCTTGCAAGATCCACAAATTGCAGTTTTTAAAAGGGCATCCTGTAGATTATGGATCTTAATAAGTTTAAAGCCATGGGCTGCAGAATGATCAGCTGTTGATGAATTACCCTCATCAACTGTCTTTCTTCTTTTCTTTTTACCTGGTTCAATACCTAGTGATAGTGCCCTCTTCCTTGTCAAAATATTATTGTAATCTTTCTCGAGCAAAGGGCAGTTTCTAGAGATCTTCTCAAAAGACTTATTGCCTTTCACTGGAGATTTTCCTGGAGTAGAAGTTGATGGGCCTACAACTCCATCAAAACCTTCCCTAATGCTTTCATGATCTTCCACTCCGTATTCGTATTGTTCTTGTTTTCTTCGCCCAGAAAATGCACCTTTTCTCTTTTTGCGATATGCAGACGTCTTCTTGGTACCAACCATAATTTGCAAACCAATTTACGGTAAGTTGTTACAGCGCATGGTCTCTGAGATTCCTTTTGGCAGCAAAGCAAGCACAACAAAATGGTTTCTTCCCTTTGTAGTACTTTATGTATGCTACCACAACAAGCACGAATTGAATTCAACTCATTTAGTCCCTGGGAAATATTTCGACTGGTTGGAGAATGGAAATAAGAGTGCCAAGATGACCCAACAACCCATAGCAACCATCTTCAGTGTGGTTGCTAAGGAACTTTTTTTTGGTACCTGACAAAAAACCTATTTTGTTGCTTAAATTCCTTCAAAAATCAACGAAAGGTATCAATGAAAAGAAAGTTTAGTAGTTTTTTAACCCTTTGGGACCAAAAATAGAAAATGTTTGGAAAAATCATTTTTTAGCCAAAACTGATGGACAACCACCTCAAAGTGCCACTCTCGTTTCAGCTTTCAGCCTCTTCACGTAATCTAAACGAGGCTCAAATTGTGGCGGCACTCATGAAACATGTATTTCCTCTTCCAGTGAGCAGAGAAGTCATCACATCACCGATGCTTTCAACTATCATGAAGGCTACATAAACACGGCTGAAGAAAGCAAGAAATCAAAGAAAGAATCGCCAATAAAAAGATCATTGTGGAATATCTCTTCCTCAAGGCGGACAGTTTTTTTTCTAGACGAGAGATGGTTGTTGCTTTGGGGCCTAGTATTTGTGATGATAATCGAGCCCCCGCCATGCTTACCCACCCAGCAGCATTGCAAAAGCTAAAGAAAACAACCGTAACAATATCGAATCAGTTAAAGTCAAGTAGTCCCTATCATCATCAGAACCTCCAAAGAAAATAGAACCTTATGTGAAAAAGCTTGGCATTGTGAAGAGGATATATATTATTTAATAGCTTTTGGCTTATCCTGCTATCTGGGACTGCAGAGGTTACAGTGGCATCTGCTTGCACGAGGAACAAAGATTCTTGTCTAAATGTTAACTTAGCAGACTTCACAGCACACAAAACAGGCACAATGCAGAATTCAGGCAAGAGAGAGCCAACATTTACTGATCCAACAGTATCAACAATCACGTTGAGATGCAGTAATCTACCGGTACCTGAGCTCTCTCAACCAGTTGCCTCATCAATTATTGCATTATTTGCAATAATATGTTTTACATGGAGTTTGGGGGGTGACTTTGTTTTTGATGACAATGAAGCAATTTTGAATAATAAAGATGTAAGACAAGAATCAGGCATAGTTTCACTTTTCAAGCATGATTTTTGGGGTAATAACATAACATCAAAGTCAAGTCATAAGAGTTACAGACCATTAACAGTGTGGACATTTAGACTGAACTATTGGGCTGCAGGTGATTACAAACCAATAGGATTTCACATGGTGAACATTATGCTTCATGCATTTAATTGCATGCTGGCATTGAGGGTATTCTCTGCCGTTTTTGGAGGTATAGCACTATCAAGTGTTGGGATCAAAGTTTTTACAGCACCAAAGTCAAGTTTCCTTGCAGCAGTTCTGTTTGCAACTCATCCAATACACACAGAAAATGTGAGTGATCAAGTAGATGTCATGTATTTGCCTCTTCCCATAACAGTTAGCAACAAAATTTGGTAGAGTTTGCAATGATAGGATCACTTGCTTTTCATTGATAGTCTGAGCAATTAACGATCATAGATGTATGAGGTTCTCAAATGAAAAATTTAAGAAACCAACGAAGTTCCCTGAAAGCATTAGGGACCTTTAGCAGCCAGGACGGCAATGCCAGCCAGAACGTCATCTTGTGTGATACAAACTGAGTATAGCTACTTTCCCACTTTACCTTCACATGCTCTAAAATAGGATGAGACAAAATCTCCTTCTTCATCTAAATACTTTGGAATGCTCTGTCTCCTTGATAATTAACATTTAAGATGAGTGAGTTTCACTTTGAAGATCCAGATCTGAAGAACAGCACGTTAGAAATAGGATTTCCAGGTTGTGCAATTGAAAAGGACAACTTCACAGACTCTTAAGAGGGAAGCAAATTTGAACAGAAAACAATGAGGCTTTTCAAGCCAAAGTTCGGAAACAAAGGGCACATTTGCGTTGTTGTTGCAGTCACCGTCCTAGTTGCTAAAGGTCCCTATTATGTCTAATGATGTATGTGAAAATAAATTATCAGGAGGAGAGGAGTACTTTTTATACCAGATGACTAAAAAAGCTTTGAGAGCTAGATGAGACCTGAATGCTTTAGATCAAAAAGTTATTTGTGCATCCTCTAAATCAACAATCTTTTTAAAGGTTAAACAAAGTACACAATATAATTCGCACTTGCTACTAGCTATCCATACTCAGACTAATGTTGTCCACAAATCTGGCAGACAGGACAGGACACTGTGTGATCATTTTAAGCTACCAATTAAATTTGAGAGTGAGATGTGTAATCATTACATATAGGTATCTCTTTCCAATCTATAAGATCTGATGTAGATATACAGTAAGATGCCTTTACAAACGATAAATTTCTCGGACACGTGTGGCCCATCATGGAAATTTAATGTTTACAGATTGCTACCTAAATTAAAAATTTTTGTGTTCCCAAGTGAATTTGAAGTCAGCTTTTTGTTGAATCTTAGAAATACCAGGAAAAGTTGTAACAGTTCAAATTCACGGAGAAGTGATGGAGTCAATTTTAACTGTCTGAAACTGAATTGTGAAGAGTAAACAAGCTTGAAAGATGAAAATCAACATTTCTGATGATATATAGCTTGGGACTAGAACTATGTGATCTATGTGGTAAATTTTTTTCCAACTCACTTTGTATATTAAAGGAAGACATAACTGAACCTCTTATATGCATGCTCAAGTAGTGGGGCTCTAGCGGGGATTAAGCATTCTTTACAGCTGCCCTTGACTGTACCAATACTTTGAAAGAACTTTAAATTATTTTCCATTGTTTTTGACATTTATTTCTAGGTTGCAGGCATTGTTGGAAGAGCTGACCTCCTGTGTGCTTTCTTCTTCTTTGTTTCATTTTTGAGCTATGTCAGGTGCTTTTCATCAGGTAATTTTAGAAACTCATTTTGAATGTTTACCCGTCTTACTAAAACTTTACTTGTCTTTTGGCAGTTATATAAAAAAGTGTTTGCATGAAGGATGATTTTAACTCTAGCATCAAGATCAAGATCCTTTCAATTTATTTGTTTATGCTCATGAAAAAGGTTTAACAAATGAAAATTTATGATTCATTTAACAAATCATGATAATCAACTTAATTAAATACTTTAGATTCTATGATTGACTTCTATGATTCCTGTAATATTTGGTGGTGATATAGGAACATTCGATTGCTCTTCATTTTCTAATCGAACATACGATTGTAGTACACGGAGTCCCATACTCAAAAAAAGCTTTGCTATGATATTATTCTGAAAATGCACAATGTAACTGGTGAGCCAGAAAATTGTTTCCACTCTCTAAAATTCACAGCACCAAGAGTCTCTAGTTAATGGAATGGGTCAAATCATGCTTGATAGCCAAGAGATTGAAGTTTTTTCGTAATTTTCCTTGCACTTTAATGAGCATTGGAAGAAAAGGCTTAATGTAGAGCCCTTTCATACAGACTAACAAAGAAATCACAATTTGCAAGGATGAGAGATCTTGCCTGCACTTTCATTGCCATAGAATTGAATTTTCAGTATATCTTTGAAAGCCTGTCCCCCCGAGGGGTAACTTGGACCAAAGAATGACGGGGGCGTGCCGCCCAAATTGTAGCGTCATACCCACCCATATTAATTAACATATATTTTGCATACCCACTTTTAAGGATTTTGAGAAAAAAATACCCAGTTTTATGGTTTCCAAACTCCACTGTATGTAACATGCAAGAGATTGAATAATAACGTAAGTAGACTACTACTAATATTTAGTAAGCTTTTTCTTTATGAGAAATTTGGCAACAATACTAAACGTTTCATAATTCAAAATGATTCAACAATTTTTGCATCTTAGTACTGAAAGTTTCTTGATTTTTCTTACTATTCAAACGTATGACTTGCCACTTTGGTCTCAGCATTGCTGCAGATATTTTCCTCGTGGTTTAAAACATCATTTAGGAATAAACAGTGTTCCTTCATGTTCAAAACAAAAACTGTCGGTTGGTATTACTCAAGAATCAAGGCTCAACGACACAGATGCCATGATATCCGTTGCATTTAACTTCTAAAGGTCCAACCCGCAGACCTGGTACTAGAGTTTCTTAACATTGCGGGCATCTTGCTATCAGTTTCTTGTAAACTAGTTTCTTGCAAGAAAAAGCGTGCATATGACAGTGCAGGGCCGTCGAGAGCCATCTGGGGTCCTGGAGTGATCTATGGGAACGAGTCCCAATGGGGGTTTGGGGGCGCAGCCCCCAAGGAAAATCTTGGCGACGGCGCCCTCTAGACTCCCGGAAAATGAGGAAAATGCCCCTTTTAGAACAGATTATCTTAAAAAAATGCTGTGTCAAGGTTATGCAAAAAATGTATTTATGAATCAAGGACATTGTTTCTATGTTATGTACTTCAATTCTGGTTCGCACCAGGTCGTTGCAGTCGCGTAGTCGCCAGAGTCTATGGGAACGAACGTCTCAAAAGGCCAAAAAGATTGAATATGAACGGTAACTCAACGACCCTACGACCCTATGCCCCTTGATCAAACGAAACATGGGTTTCTAGCAAAGCCAGTTGTGGAAGATACGCTGGAGGCACACTCATCTAGGGGGGTCCGGGGGCATGCTCCCCCGGGAAAATTTTTAAAATCAAGCTTGCTAGAATCGCTCTGGTAGCTTTTTGCAACTCTAAATATAATTATCATGTCATCGAACTAGCCAGTCATAGTGCACAAGAATCACGATATAACATCAAGTTGCCTCTCTTGATTTTAATACATTATAGGAATTTGAGAAGTTATTGGGGCCGGGCCCTTTTTTGATCATGAACCTGGCAGAGACCTGAATTCTAGCCATATTTGAAAACCTGTGTTATTATTCTTGGGCCCTATGGCTATGAGTCCCAGGTTTTTGACCCCCTGACCCCTCTCCTTGGCCCTGACTGGATAACTATAGGCACTTACATGGAACTCAATTCTTCCGGGATCTGAATCTCTCCCTTCTCTTCGGCTGTTTTCTTTCCGCGCTTCTTACATGCCTCTCGGTGTATGGGCCCTCTGGTTCAAGGTTCATTAGGAGAGAGGTTTTGGTGCATTCTAAAGATCATCAACCGTTCATTCAAGGATTTCTTGCGCGCGCTTTCCTGTGACCAACAACAACAGCAATGTGTGAAATCATCATTGAAATGGAAATCATCTGTTAACCTGTTTAACCGGTTGTAGCCTGTTAACCAGCTGTCGACAAGGAGGCGCTTGAAATGGAAGAAAAAGTTCGCAGGAAAGATTCGACGGGAATATCTGCAAAGTATTTTCGCACACAAAAAACGTAACTGAACTACCTGTCTTTTTTGTGGAAAGATTTCGTGGAAACCCATTTTTAAGGTTTCAGAACAGTAAAGCCTACCCATTTCTATTGGAATCACGGCATTTTAAGACCCATATTTAGGGATTTTGAGGCTCTCGAACCCATCCTTATGGGCGGCACGACCCCGTTCACCTACATATAGGAGTTACCCCCCCCCCGGGCCTGTTCCTCTATAATACCTGTGAGATGTTAAATGCTCTCATCCATGGAATGGTTTGATCAAGCGTTTTAGGCATCTCCCAACCAAACTTTTGTAAGCTTGAATTTACCTCTGTATTCAGTGCTCATAGAAACGTTTCGAAGAGAAAAATCACAAAAAGACTTTGGTCTTTCTGATTAGAATTTGAGCCCTTCATATCCATCAAGCACTATGGATTTCAAAAATGACTTTTTTCTGGCTCACCCAGTATATCTGATGATTTGAAATTTGCAGTGACCTATAGTATGAACCTGTATGAACCCACGATAAAGCCTGTTTTTAAGAAACTTCGAGCTGATTTTGTTGAGAAATGGTACCCTCGTATAAGAAGATCCTATCAGTTTCAAATCGAGACCAAACAAGCTGTTTGAGAGAAAGGTTTCTATTTTGCCGGTTCTTTCAGTATTAGTAAAATTGTTTCGAAACTGCATCCTTTGTGTTGATGCTGTTTAGCTCTGTTACCAAGCATTCCAATAACTTGAATAATGATTTCTCTTTTTTAATCAACCAGCATTTAGAAAAACCCCATCATTGTTGCCAGAAAGAATACAATCAAACTCCCTGTGTGCATGTGTTGTATTTGCATTCTTTGCAATGTTATCAAAGGAACAAGGTGTCACTGTTCTGGTAAGCATTAACTTGATATGTTTTTACATTTGTCGTTGAGTTTTAAAGGGAATCGACACAGCTATATCTCGTAGCTGCTACAAATAGGCGAAAGAAACGCCCACAAAACCCATTGTTGCTTTAGCCACACAATGAAACCGGATGCATCTAAGTTGCTGAGTACAATAAATTTTATTGTTGACCTGACCTGGACCAGCTTTTAACTATGTCGATTCCCTTTAATGTCTAGGCTCCCGCTTATAATCTATGCATTACTATGCTCCATTGTTGCTTGGATTGTATCAATGTTGGAACGCATCAATTGTTAAGTGTAAATTGATCATCTCACCTGACATCATTTAATAGATTTTCCGGAAAGAACGAGTCGAAAACTGCCTACCAGTACCAAGTGTACAATGAATAGCAATAGATTTTTAGCCCACGTTAATTCCTTATTTTGACACTTTTTCATATGGACAATTTTTTGACTCCAAGAGGTATTAGCTTTTTCTATTTATTTGCTTTGATATTATATACTAATCTCCTGATTTTTAACTATATACCGGGTGAGTCAATAAAAACGCCCGGTATTTGACAAAATCCTGCTCCCTGAATGTCAAAGCAATGATGTTGAAAACTGTCTTGTATTATCCTCAATATGTCAAGTTAGGTTCTGTAATTTACCCGCCTTTAATCGGTCATTCCTTCCCGTCGAAATAGGAGATTTTCTGTAGAAAGCCCCTTTCGAAAACCTGCAAAAACGAGCGAAATCAGTAAGCAAAATTCCCCCTTGTTCTCCTTGGTAGCAATAATAACTTTTGGATGTGCTCATATATTTTGTCGTCATGGGAGAATGGAATCCCCCTGAATAAGTTATTCACACCAAGGGGGAAGACTTTTCAACCCGCCAAAACGAAAGCACGTGCTTAAGCATGCTAAAAGTCATCGCTGTGAGGTAGGCACATAAGGGATTTTGCTTGTAATTTTAGCACGTTTTTTAAGGTTTCTCAAAGGGATTCATTTTAGAAAATTGCCTACAGAATCTGAACGGAGTGACCGATTTTAGCCAGAAAAATTTCTAAAAATAATTGAACACGTTAGCTATTTAGTCAGATATTGTAAAATATCATTGCTTATATATTCAGCGAGCAGTAGCCTTTCAAACGCCGGGCGTTTTTTGACTCACTCGGTAGTAGTTTCCTGACTGAGATTTAATGCCTTACATGTTGTAAGTTAAGGTAGCACTCTTAAAATCCATGTAAATGGATAGTGTTTTATTATCATACCATCATATGCCATATCATATGAAAAAGAGCCCTTACTGTTAAAAGGTTGCCCTTTTTGCGATCGTTGTGTCTTGAAATCATTTAGCTACGAAAGTTTCCCATCTGAAGCAAACCCTTGTGCCAAAGTATATCAATTTAGAATTTTGTAAAATAGAGCCGCTTCCCAAATGCTTGAGAAAATAGCTGAAAGCCTCGGTCACATTTATTCAACCTTACGGCCTCACTGTCTTGGGGGAGACAAAAGAAGTCACTTTACGTATTTTGGGTACTGGTGATGTGCTTTGATTTGGTGTAAGAAGAGGATCATCTTTTGCAATTTTGATGGAAAGGGCGGTGTTCATTTCCGAGTACTCTTCTGGAGTGTGATTATTTAGAGGTGATGATTTTGCAGTTGATTTTATGAATGCGATTTTAATTTCATGAATAACTATGAATTTGAATGTGGCTCATTTTTCCAATCAACGACTTCAATTGAAAAGGAGTGACGAGACCATTATCCTTTATCATCGTTTGTATTTGCTTTTGTGAATTTCGTACAGTTAGTTATTTTGGAAGCTGTGGAGAGCTAGTCGTTGTCTTTACGCAAAGCATCCTAGTCTTTTCACTCCCTTTACGGTATGCTAAATTGACCAGTATTGAGATATATATTTCTGTAACAGGCCGTATGCATCATATATGACATTATGCAAATTTTGGCAGCAAAGAAATTCACACTACTCAAAATTGTGAAGACTGGTTGTATCAAAGACGAGGAGCAGGTTCGTGAATTTTTATCGGCAATTTTAGTCATATTCTTGTTTAGAAGTCGACCTGCGTTCCAGTGATTGTATCCTTACTAATGTCTAAAATTTGATTGAGAACTTATACAATGCTGAAATATAATGACTATAATGGGAACTGGCTCTGGACTTTTGATAATGCATGGTCGTATTTTATGACAGGGCGTGTCCCTTCTTGATCAATCTCTCTTCTTTTTAGCGATGGCTGCTTGCATTTGTGAAGAGAATTTCGATACTTTTGGTGACATCAATCATATTCCTGATGCTCAGAATGAAAATCATGGGTGCTAATCCACCAAAGTTTCAACCAAGTGATAATCCATCTGCTTTTGCAAAAAGTTGGCCTTTACGAGTATGTAGCTTCTCTTTTTTGTGTCATCAATTACAAATTTACAACACGCAATACTTATTGCAAGATCAACAAACTACACTACAATACTTCAAAGACGATACCACGAGAAGAAAAATGAAGATGGAAAGTAGAAAACTACACTTATCGACTAATGCAAATAAGAGGAGAATTCACAAAGGGGGACCTAGCGATTGCTCGACGCTCGACTTTACGGATAGCAGAAATTTTATAAGAATTCAATCAAGTCAACTAGTTTCATGGATAAATGGTGTTTTAACTCAATGGTGCCTCTATTTATTTCATCAAGGAGGTCATTATCACCTGAAAATCAAAGTTGCGTTAAAGCCTCGTTTGAAGGATTACCGAGCCCAAATGGTCGTAATAATGCTTGGACTCTTGCGAGGAGATCTTTACGTTGAATGCCCAAAGATTTCTTTTATCGCAGTTTGGATTTTTCAGCCACAATATCTTTTCTGTTATCCTTCAAAACTAAAAAACGTTTGAAAACGTCAACGTTTTATTCTTACTTTGTCAACTGCCAATCTTGCAAGAAGTGCAAACATTGTTTCCTCAAATCTCAAGGGGTATCTAATATGAGTTCGAATATGATTTTGCACTGCTAGTTTTTTGTTATGTAACAGACTAAATAAGATGCCTGCACACCCGTTGCTTCTTTAATGGCTACACAATGAAACATCACTTGTCGAAATTATTAGATACAGTGGCATAGATCGTTAGCTTGGTTCTGGCCAAGTTTTTTAACGGTATTGATTTCCTTTCAAGATAATGCAAGCATTTCATAATCATGATCTAAATCAAAAGATATTTGTTGACAGGCTGTATTCTAGGGAGATTTTTGGCTAGATGGCTCCTTCTTTCACAGAGCAGAGATATTTTGATTACTTTTCCAGCAGCAGAGAAAAGTTAAACATATGTACATCCATAGCTTTTATTGTAGGTAGCGAATTATAATTATTGTAGTATTATAATTATAATTAGAATTATTGTAGGTAGTGAATGTGTGGCACAGATTTGCGTTACTTTCTTCGTAGGTAGTGAATTACAACTACATTTATAGTATGAACATGTGGCTACTTCTGAATCCATTTTGGCTTTGCTTTGACTGGGCAATGGGATGTGTTCCACTCATTGAAACTGGTACAGATTCACGTTTAATTGGTCCCATTCTCTTGTGGATCTGTCTCTTGATGCTGTTGTGGAAGTCCTGGCAAGCAATTGAATCGCATTTAGGCAGGTAATGATGAACAATGAACTGCGAATTAGGCAAGAAAATGAGTGTAACATGTTTCAATGAATTTAGGTCCCATTTTGGTGGGACTTTTGCGAGATTTGGATTAGAGTTTCAAGATATTTTTGGTTGAAATCAAAGCATTGATAATTTCATACAGAGAAATGTTACTACGGATGTTAGGATTGTTTTTGAACTTCCAGTAAATTTAGATGAACTGGAATAATTATCTACAATTTTTTTTGAACACGAAAGAAGATACGTGATTGAGTTTGTTGTTGTTCATGCTCATACCATACACTTGGGTTTAAATCGCAACCGTTTTCTTTTTTTATGTTCGAACATTAAGTGTGTGGTCTATAAGTGGAGGCCACTTGTATGCTAGTTTTTCGATCCTGAAACAGGGGCCCCTAAGTTAAGCAAGAATTTGTTGGAACTGATTGTGTTTGAAATCATGCTTCAGTGGTTACTAAAAAATATCATATATTGTATTTAAAAGTTTATATGTTGCTTGACATTTTTCGTTTTAAAATTCCTACGTAACAAATTACATCTGTTTATTTTAGGACAGTCATTTTATACGTAGCCTTCTTGGTGATTCCATTTCTACCGTCGACAAATATATTTTTCACCGTTGGTTTTGTGATTGCAGAACGTAATCTGTACCTTTCAAGTGTTGGATTTGTTGGCATTGTCGTAATAGGAACCGTTGTTCTTTGCCAGGAAAATCACATTAGAAAGGTAAGTGGGATATGGTTGTCGCATTTCCATGAGTAGATGTTTCATTGCATACACCACCCCTTATCTATGTGCCTTAAGATTGGATTATACATCTTTCTCTTGGTTGAGTCAAAAAAGGTCCGAAGTTTGAAAGGCTACTGTTCTCGCTGTATATAAGCAACGATATTTTGCATTATCTGATTGAATAGCTAATATGCTCAATTATTTTTAGATATTTTCTGGCTGAAGTTGGCCACTCCACTCAGATCTTACAAGGGATTTTCTGAAAACCGTCCCTTCGAGCAATTGTTAAAAAAAAGCTAAAACTACGAGCAATCTTTCGTGATATGTTTTCCTCACAGCGACGACTTCAGTACACTTTAGCACATCCTATCCTGCCAGGAAGTCTTCTAGTACGAATAACTTATTCAGGGTGATTCCACACAGTGGACCCAGGGATGGAAATAAGTCAAAAAAACTTTCTTCTATTATAGCAGCTCATATTGTTTGTTTGAAGCACAAGAGTTGTGTGAACAAAATGCAAGAAACCCCATGTAAATATCTCTTTTCTAAGTACAAATATCGTACTTAGAAATTCATACTGTTATCGAGAAACCACTTAGAGGGCTTCTGAGCATCTGTTTCAAGGCTAGATGCAATATATTCTAGTTTATGATCGCATACATAGATAGTCGTGTCATCGGCATAATTGCAAATCTCAGTCTCTTCCACCAAAAAGAAAAATTCGTTTATAAATACATAAAGTAAGAGGGGCCCCAAAACCGAGCCTTTCGGTACACCCTTGATTGATTCCTGCCAGGAACTGAATGACCCGTTAATCTTAAACCTTTTTTTTTTGATAGCGTTTTCGAAAACCTTTGTTTTTGTGGCGTTTTTGTGCGGATCATTGTGAACACTTTTCACAAAAACCGAGGTTGGTCTCTCCTTTTTGTCAAAAACGGAAACTTGGGTATAACTTACACTATCGAGACTTCCCACCTGATGAAGTTACATTGTAAGCATTTACCTAACGAGTGACCAGTACAAAGTGCCTTTAATTGAACCATACTTTATGGCAATATTTGAAGGTGCTTTCCTTGCTACGACTCTTTTTAATATCTTTGCATTCAGTTCTTCTCAGTATTTCATCGTTTCCATTACAGGTGGTAAAAGTGTGCCTCTTTCTTGTGGTGATTATTTTTGTATCAAGGTGTTGCATGGTTTGTATATTTTAGACTTGTTAACCGATTTGCTAGTTCTCCCGATTTGTTTTCCTTGTTCCCTGTTTAGATATTTATACCGGGTGAGTGAAAAAACGCCCGGCGTTTAAAAGGCTACTTCTCCCTGATTATATAAGCAACGATATTTTGCAATATAGCTAACGTGTTCAATTATTTTTAGAAATTTTTTTTACTAAAATCGGTCACTCCGTTCAGATTCTGTAGGCAATTTTCTAAAATGAATCCCTTTGAGAAACTTTAAAAAACGTGCTAAAATTACAAGCAAAAGTGCCGAATGTGTTTACCTCACAGCGATGACTTTCAGCACGGTTTAGCATGTGCTTTCATTTTGGCAAGTTGAAAAGTCTTCCCCCTAGTGTGAATAACTTATTTAGGGGGATTCCATTCTCCCATGAGGACAAAATACATGAGTATATCCAAGCGTCATCATTGCTAGGAAGGAGAACAAAGGGAGATTTTGCTTGCTGTTTTCGCTCGTTTTTATAGGTCTTCGAAAGGGGCTTTCTGCAGAAAATCTCCTATTTCGACGGGAAGGAATGACCGATTAAAGCCAGGTAAATTACGGAACCTAATTTGACATATCGGGGATGAAACAAGGCAGTTTTCAACCTAATTGATTTGATATTCAGGGATCAGGATTTTTTCAAATGCCGGGCGTTTTTATTGACTCACCCGGTATATGAACGAGTTCATAGCCTCGTGTGTTGGTTTGCATCATTTTGATTAACTGAAAACAATTCTCAACACGGATGATATATAGTATGAAGTGATACAAATAATATCGCCATGATCAAGTTGTTGTTGTTTAAGACAATATCCAGCATGGTTTGTTCAATGGGTGATTACGCCAAAGATGGCGACAAGGAAGTTTTCTTTACCAATATGCATTGTATAATCGAATCAGTAATCGAATTCTTATAGAAACTTTTAAGTTTCATAAGTGCTACGCAATGACTGCATCTTGGCAAAAAGTTCCTTATTGCTTTCTTAAGTGTAATCATCTACTGAATTCCACCAATCAGATCAGATTAATACCGTATTCAAACTGACACAGTTGAACCAGCTTTACTTAAATTAAGTTAGATTTTAACCAATCAAATGCATTGGATTTATTCGATTAACCAATTAGAACGCTCCATTCGATAACCTGGTTTAGTTTAAACTGGTTTAGCTTGCAGTGTGAATTGGGTATAAGAGAGCACAACTACAGTCCTTTAAAACTTTTCAAACAGCTTCCTTTCTCACTTTCCCCATTGGAAAGCTGATATCGAAGAGAAGTGATATAAGAGTCATCCCTCAAGTTACCTTTGTGCATCTACCACAGATCTTTCTTCTGCATTGGTATTTAGTTAGTGGCAATATATAAACGTAACTTATTCAAATGAATCAGAACGTTCTTCATCCTTTATTACATGCAAGAAAATTTGAATTCTGATCTAAAAGTGACTTATCTAATGACAGTGATTAAAATCCGGTCTATTTCAATTGATACCTTTCAGCCCAACCATCTATTTTCAATGCTTCTAATATTTAACTTTCTCTATCAATTTTATCTAAGGATTGCTTTAATCTATTCTCCAAAGCGTACGCAAGATTGGCTTACAGAAGAAAAATTATTTCGATCTGGAGAGAAAGTTTGTCCACTGAACGCTAAGGTAAGGCAGTGCTCTCAGTTTCTGTCAAAGTATTTTCACTGAATTCTTGATTTAAGGTTTTAAAGCTTCACTTTCTGTGGCATGAATGATGTGTATTTTGGAAACAAGGATTAACGGAGAGAAAAATTATTAGATATTTGTGTTGTGTTGTCAAATATCTTAGTAATTGAGCAATGGTTTGTAGAAATCTGTCGTTTTTGTCCTTATTTTTGTGAATGTGCGATGTAGCTATTTTGGTGAAAAGGTATCGTCTTTATCAGAACTTTTTGCTTCCCAACGGGAACAGTTAAGTGAATAGCCCCGCAAGGATACAAAATGAGTAACGATAGCTCTTTTATGTGCTCTGAAACAATGCATGCATTTTTTGGTAGAGAAGTAGTATGTTTGTCATGGTTTAAAAGTTCCCACGTGCATGAATGCGGATCTTATTGAAGGCCAAATTTAGGAATCTTGCGAAACACAGTTTCTCTAAGATCAATATTTATTTTTAGACGGAGATAAATGCTCCCATCTAACAGCTCATAAACCTTTTTACTTCTTAAAAAAGAGGTTTAGCTGGATCGTGCAAATCTGGTAAATTTGTGAAGGAAAACAAAAGCAAGACCCCCGTTCTCGGTGTAAACATTGTAAGCTGTGGCAAGAAGTTGCTTCGGACTTCAAACCCTTTCCATAGAATCAACGATAACTGTACTCAAAGTTAGGAATGATGACACAGGGAACTTTTTGTGTCTTCTAGCCTTGTTTCTCATTGTTTCGTTCAAGGCAAGCTGATTTTGTGATGTAACAGACAAAGCAGAAACTGCGCACGCATGCACGATTACTCGTAACAGGGATAAATAGTCGTAACTCATAAATTGTAACTATTTATCCATGCTCGTAACTTTGATTTCTCCTAGCTCCCTATGACAGATCCCAAAATTTGGCAACACTTGATATTTTGTTCCTTGGGCCTTAAACTCTTGATTTATCATTTCAGGAAGTTTATCTATTCGAACACTTCCATATCTCAGATTGCTTGATGATGTCATTTTACGCAGTTTCCGCTCTGTCGGCGTAACAGTTGCACACAAAAATGTGAGCATGCAAGGGTTTCATTTTGCGACTTGCAAATGGAAGTTTGCTGTTTTCAAACGTTTTTACTCAATTAAAAGAATGTCAGCTAACTATGAATGAAAATAACGAGGAGCAAAGCAAAAGGAACAATAACACTTGGCTCTATGTAAACTGAACCATTGCTAACTCAGTTTGCACAAATTTGTCGATAATGAAATCTCTGAAAAGGTTTCTGAAATCCGAAGCAACGTTCTGCCACAGCCAACGGTGTTTAAACCATGAAGGGGGGTTATACGGTTGCTTTCATTCACAAATTGAGCAGATCTGGACGCTCGATGCAAACCTCTTTCTTAAGAAGTAAAACATCTATTCTCACTAGCAAGGTAAGCTAGCTTAAACTAAACGAGGTTATCAATGCTCGGTTTTTGATTTGTCGTTCCAAAAAATCTAATTCATTTGAGTAGATTAGATTGAGCTTACTTTTTATAAAAGTGGTTTAACTGTTTCAGTGTGAATGCGTTATAGGCTTGCCTTTCTTCATCCGATGAATTTCCGAAGGTGTGAATTTGCGAAGTACAGTGCGTCAATAGGATATTAGAAAATGTTTTTCTGACTAGCTCGGGGATTGATTCTTGTAATCAGTGTTGTAGAAGGGCAGCGTGTAAATCAAGTTTTAATTGTAAACTTTCCCTGTATGAAGAATGTAAAGTCAATTCAAATTCTTTCACACGATTTTCTCCAATTCGAATTTGTAGTTTTGAGCAGGATCGATCTTTTTGAGTTTAGCAGACTCAATTCCAAGTGCAATGTTATTTTAAAATGTTCATACTTCTGAAACACTGTGACACGCCTACGAAAAGATTGTTTGTTGTATTAGCTTGAGTGACATGAATGGCCTGGATTAAAATGGAAAAATTTCGAACAGGAGAATTGCGGAAAACTTCGGACAAAAAACTTGCGGACGCTTTTTGGTGAAGGTGAAGGTGAAGTTGCGTTTTTCAGCGCCAAGCGCTTGGATCGCAGAAATAGAGCAGACCTAATCGAGTCCGCGACCCCTTGTCATGACGCTCAAGTGGTGGGGCCCTACTGGGACTCGAACCCACTCCGCCTGACTATTCTGGCTGCAATGTCAGAGGATTACACCACTGCGCCACAACACCTTCAACACCTTTTTCGGGAGTTTTCGCACAAAAACCTTCTGGACAAGCACGGTACCAAAATACAAGCATGATACGAAATATATATGTTAAAACTGATTGTAATTCTATCATAAATATCAACTTACGTTCAAAATGATCATTACACATACAAGGACATTCGAATGATTTCTTTGTCAGATTGAGCGATGGTAAAACTAGCTGTGAATCAAATTATACGCAAACTGTTTACAAGAATCTCTTCAAGGAAGCAAACTTTCAGGTCACGAAATTTAAGGAACTTGAGTAGTACTGGCAAAACAATGATTGATTAAATTTTGTGTAATATTTCTTTGTGATTTTATATCTTCAATGAGTATAAAACTTTTGGATGGCTGCGGATTTCGGACAATTGAGCTTTCTCACAAAATTTTGTCGGAAAGTTTGATCATCCGCAAGTTATTCGATTTTAACATAAGATAGCGTTAAAGGGAGTATAAAGGCCAGCATGCTTTGCGTGAAGTCAGCGAAATGCTCTGCACAGCTGCCAGAACAACTGACTTTCCAGAATAACTGAATAACTGACTGACGAGATTCACAAAAACAAAACAAACGATGGCAATGGCTGCTGGTCTTTGTACTCCTTTTAACAATGCATTTGGTGACGATGGTAATTTTAACGATACAAGAGACAGAACGATACAAGTCCCGCTTAGATTGAGAGTTGCTGTATTATTCTGCTGTTAGCCGTAAATTAACGAATTTCTTGTTGGTTGTCTTTAAAACTGATTCCATCCAGTGCTTTCAAATATTTGACCTGGTGTACTGTCATCCTAGGTGCATTACAATATTGGAAATGTTGTTTCGAAGAAAGGAGATACAGATGGAGCAATCAAGTATTACAGAGACTCAATAAGGTATACTGTCGACTTATTTATACGTGTAGAAGCAAGCAAGTGAAGAACAAATAAAAAAGGGTAAACCCGCGGGATGATCCAACAAAGAATAATCATTTTCAAAAATCTCCAAAATTCGATACTTTTGCTGATAACAAAGTTTTTCTTTCGTATTTTTGTTTGAAGGATCAAATTAGTTTTGGGAATTATCTGTAACTTATTCCTGAGCAAAAGAGATCACGAAACGCTGCTCGAAAACCATTTTTAGAGTTATATAAGTATTTAACAAAAATCATGAATTTTTTCTGAGAGGCTATTTTTTGCGATTTCCTATGGAATTGTGACTCCTTGATTATAAAACAGCCCGACCACAGACTGACGAAAAAGAACTAAATGGCTGGATACATCATAATGCAACTTTATGTCCAACTCCTTCAGTTTACAAGTATGTATCAAAACCAGGTAGCTGTCCAAGGTGGGAATTACTTACAAGACAATGAACACATTTAGAGTCTCCAATAGTCATTTCACTGCACTGCTGAAGGAGTAATGAAATGATGGAGAGACCCGTAGTCAACGGATACCAGAGTGAATCAACAGTTTGGTTTAGGCCGTCCAGTCTATTTCGTGTTTCTTCTTTATCCACAGCCATCATCAGAGCCATGGTCGTCTTCACGCACATATTATCGCTTGATAATTCGGGAACGGACTTGATACTTGGTATCATTAAATAATTTCAATCCATGTAGGATGGATGACCAAAACCAAGCAGTTGATTCATCTTAGTATCCATTGACTACTGGTATTTCCATCATTTCATTACTCTCTCAGTAGTCTAATGGGGTGATTGTTTGACGCATGCCACGATAAACCGAGTTTGAGTCCTAGCTGGGGAAGTAAGTTTTTATTTTTTCCGTAAATTGAAAATATTTAATTGTATCAAATTCTCCAATGGCTATAAAATTGATTTGAACCTTGTTTCACTTTTCCTAACGTTGCTTCACAACTGTATGTTTTGAAGCATATTGTGTTCCTCTTCAGGTTGAATCCTACATACGACCAACCATTAAATAACCTCGGAAATATACTGCAGGTTTGTTTGTGTTTGCTAAAGTTTAAGTTTGGTCGGTTCTGCATACAATTACAGCACTCAATGGCAGCTGACTGAGGGTATTAGGGGAACACTCCCACTTTCCCCTAAGAGTGGTTTTCCGATTTTCAAATCTATCGAGATAGTGTTGATTGCAAAAGGCTATTGTTTACGTTTCCAGGAGGCGTGATCATGAAAATAATTGCTGCAGCTCCCTCCTAACTATCATTTTATTCTATCCTCACAAGTGTCTGCTGCTCTAGCCATTAGCATGTTTTTGTCTCAGCTAGCAGTCTCAGGCAGCATTGAAGGTATGTTCACCACCTTGCTCGTTCAAATTCATATCTATGAAAGGAAACGCCTGCTTACGAGCAAGAAATGCCGCCATAGGAGGTCTGTTCAGAAGTATTGAAAGGCACGGTGAAAGGTCACAAACCGGATGAGTCAGGAAAATCGTGTGGTGTTTGCCAATTTTTTTTGATGCATTTTTATACTTAGTAAATCCGTTTCTTTAAAATTCATTGCCCATAAGAAAGGCAAACGTAGAGATGATATGTTTTTGGTCGAAATAGGTCTTTCTGTTTCATTACGAGGCAAATAATGTTCAGAAAGATTCGTATTCATGCAGGTGTAAAGGTAGAATATCAGCAACTTATAATGGGTAAAATGTGTATGAATTTTGAAACTGGTTGTGTTTAAATTTGTTGATCTGTTATTAAATTTTGTATTGTATTTTCCGTTCACTTAATACTCTCATGAAAATTGTATTTATCTATTTGCGATTCGAGTTCAATGATGTTTTTCTGCAAAATAGTCAGACTTCAGTAGTGGCCAAAGACTAAGACTGCGTTCACACGATGCCGGCACATTTTGAAAACGGTGAAAAATGTGACGGCTGCAAAATTTGAGCTAGCGTTCACACGATGCCGGACAATTTGAAAACGGTCGGAAATTTGTCAGTAAAAAACTGGTTGCAAGACTTTGATGCCATAGAAAGGTATCTACAACCCAAGTGTCAATCAGTCTTCTTCCAAAAACGTCGAAAATTGTTCTATTTCAAAATTTTCAAGTGTTTACACGATGCCGTTTCCAAAATGTGCCGATTAGAGTTCCGTTTTCAAAATCTACCGTTTTCAAAATCTGCCGGCAAAAAATGTGCCGTTTTCGTGTGAACAGGAGGCCTATTCGTCGAATTTTTCACCGTTTTCAAAATGTGCCGGCATCGTGTGAGCGCAGTCCAAGTTCACACGATGGTGACACAAATTGGAAATGGTAAAAGTGCGACTGTACAAGAGTTTTAGCTACTGTTCTCACGAAACCGGCATAAGTTGATAAAATAACCACGGCGAAGTTTGATGCTACCAAATTCTTTGCGACCAAGAACTTAGATTATGGCGGCAATGGAATTCACCTGTCTCTATAGAATCAATCAGCCTTGTTTCGAAAGCCTTGAAAAATATCGCTCTCGAATTTGCTTGAAATGCTTTTAAAATTGCGCTGGTGAGATTTCCATTTTCAAAATCTACCGTTTCAAATTTTGCTGGCGTTTTCTTGTGAAGAAGAGGCTTAACCCGTAACATTCTGCCAATACAGTGTGAACGCAGTACAGGTTTGCCCTTATCATAGGATTCTTAACATTTTTTGATTGCAACTGTTTTATTTTGATATCCTAAGTGCTTTCATTTGTAGAGCCTTGGAAAGCCCTCAGAAGCAGAAAAGTTGCTCGAAAAGGCAGTTCAGATCAGGTAGGAATTTTCAAAGTAAAGTGATTGTTTTTTACTATAGCTCACCTTTTTGTAAGAACATAGAGGAGCACTTTACAGTGCCATTTCCCCATTGTTTGGGGTATTTCTTTTTCTGGGGCTTTTTTATATTCCCTTGGGAGAATATCATTGGCTCGTACGGCCATATTGTTGGCACCCAAGAGTTTAGTGATAATGTGTTCGTTGATGTTTATCAGATCGTTGTATGTTGCTTTAAAGATTCTTTCCTAAATTACAAAGTAGTTGGTCATACATGGCAATGGACTCGTTCAAGCGTTGTTACTAGGTCTAACTTGCTATCTTTACCTGGTTCTTCTTTCGCTGTTTTAAGCATGGAATTTCTGTTTTAGCCCAAAATTTGCTGCAGGTTGGATGAACTTGGGAGTGACTAAAGCAGACCTGAAAAAGTATAAGGTATTTTTCCAAAGCAGAGCTAGCTTCATTGCAATTTTTTTGCTCCTTTAAGAAACATGTATTTTCTTTGAGATATGCATTGAGTGGTTGACTTGTTTGCTTCGTATTTTCTAATAGTTAATTCTAATTAAGGAAATTAACAAATGCTTGTGATTTTTCAAGGTTGAAAAAACAGGAAGAGTTGTTATGATATGATTGAAGTTACCAGTATTCTCAAAAAAGAGTTTTCCCTTTCGAAAAGTTCCGCAGAAACAACTATTGTCTCGGCCAGTTCCCATTTCTCCCACTGCCATTTTGTTTATTACTTCCGCCTCCATGTGTCTGGCTGCTGCTCCCTCCACCTCCAGGCTTCACGGCTCCTTCCCCTCCACCTTTACCCGCACCACCTCGCTCACTCTCAGTAAAATTCTTCCTAACGCAAAGATACCCCGAACCCATTTCAGGATATCTATCACAGCTCAGAGTCTCTGGCCATGTATAGCCGAATCTCATCAGCAAAGGTAGACAACCGTCTCTCGCAACCATACACAAACTACGGCATGGCGGAATCGGGGCTGGTACTTTATCCGAGCAAATTGGCACATAAACAGAGCATAAAAAGAATTTTAAGTACTTTGAACATTGCACCTTGACCAGCGGCAAAAATAGTTCTACTTCATCCCCTGCTGCTTCTTGATTTCGATGCGATAAAATGTTTGGAAATATGGTTTTGTTGTAAGGAATATCTTGACATAGCGGGATGGTAATCGGTTCACATCTTGCTGGCGAAATGCTTTCTGCGTCCCTATAAAAACAGCGTCAGTAAAATCAGTTTTAAATACAGTAAATTTCCAGCAATCCTCATGTTCTCTATGTTAAAATGTTCCTCTGTTATTCGTCTTTGAATCAAGCCTTTGATAGTTTGCTGTAGCGATTATTCTTTTATTTTGTTGGAAATTGTTCAAAGAGATCTCCAACTGAAAGTTACCACAGACAAGATCTGCTCACACTCTGACTAGAATTTCCGCTCCTTCTTCTCCGCTTCTCTCAAACAATGCACCAAGATAATAATTAATCGTTTATTAACCAATGAAATGACAGCAAATCATAATCCCTGCTGTTTGCATAATTTAAGCCTGGTTTTCATTAAATCATAATTCATCGCCGATCATCGTCTGACAATGATCGGCGACGAATAACGATTTAATGAAAACCAGGCTTTTGGACCATTAATCATCAACTGACGAAAACCACGATGCCCGCACCAACAAAGGGGGGCCGCCATTTTCAACTTATCTTTTTTGTAAGGGGTAAACAGACTCGTACGATCTTTCATGACTCATCAACTTTCCCTCACTTTTTCTTTTCAAAAAAGAAGTGACGTCGGGGGTTAGGAAATGGGAAAATTTGATTTCGTGCGATGCCCGGTGCTCTGCGTCGGTATTTGGACCTACTGATGATGAACACAGACAAAACCAAAGTACTTTCCGAGTAGTATGATACAGGAAACAAGCGAGAATAAAGTAAAAACATGCTGGAGTGTCTTAATTTTGTAGCAATCTGAGAGTTTGAGTGTCTATATAAGAAATAAGTGCAGGATCAAAAAGGGAAGAAACAAGGAAGTTCTCTTTGTGTCGAAATTGTTACAAGAATCATATTCCTCCAAGGCCCTCCAAGGGACTGTTATTATTTACAGAGGGATTGGTATTGAAAAAAATTCTTTTAGTTCAAAAATTCTCCTTATCCAACTGAATAGGAGACTGAAAAAGATCTGCCCAACAGTTTCTAAGGTGAATTAAGGTTTACCCAACACTCCCACCTATAAACATTATTTCAATGTCAAAATGTAAATTTTAAATGTTAAAGGCTGTACAAATTGAAATTATTCATGACAAAGATGGAGACAAAGTAGACATTAGATGTGAAATGGAAAGTGCTGATGATTTTGATGATGAAATAGACAATTTGAGACTTTGAAAGAGCACAAGGCCAGAGTTTGCCCTACTGGTTTTGGGGCAACTTTCTGGCCGTGTTTGTTTTCATTTACCGGCTGAGAGAAGTTGCTTTGTCGGTAGTCATAATCGCTTTGAACTTAGGCGTCAATTAAAGCAACTAATGCTATTGTGTTATGAAAAGCCCGGGGGGGGAGTACGTAACATGTTGAGGGTACGGGTACGTGCCGCCCATATGGGTAGGTTTTTGGGCCAAAATTCTCTAAATAAGGGTCTCTTTTTCGGCAGATTTTTCATAAACATGGGTGGGTTATCCAGAAATTGGCGAAAAATAGCCAAAAATGGGTCGTTTCCGCCAAAATTCATCCGTAAGTCACGTACCCCCCCCCCCCCCCCCCCGGGATGAAAAATAAGGCATATTTGCGGCCTTGCTCTTTGAAGAATTAGATAGCATTCATCGTTTGTTCCTGTAAGTTGTTAAATTTACATTGAGGCATTTTCTGATTGTGATGAATAGGTATCTACAAACGAAAAAGCTAAATAAAATTAGAGGAGGGGGTCGGGCTCTCTGGCTGTGGTTGATAATAGTTTCTCTAGCTCCAGTTTAATTGCGTTTACATGGTATTTAAATTCTCAAGTCATTTCGACGACGTTGCTGCCGATGTCGCTTTTCATCTTTCATATGTTAGTCCTTTATATCTTACATTCATTTTGCAGGAAGCAGAACTGTGTTATATGAATGCTATCAAGATCAGAAATTTTTACCCAGATGCTTACTACAACCTTGCAAACTTGGTAAATGTATTTTTATAGACGCATTGCATATTTACGTATCGTACCATGCCAATCACGATTGTTTGGAAAATCTTTCTTCTTCTTTTTCAAGTGCCATATTTCAGTTAATTAAAAGTCGAATTCGAAGCAAAGAAGCCAACAGTTCTTTGTATATGCCGCATGAGCTAGAAAAATTGTTCAATTTTGACAGGCCACATTGAAATTCTGCCTGGAACATCATCATTTGCCTCGCTTTAATGTGGATCTAAATCTCAACAGAGTGCATTGCTCTCAGCAACGCATGGAATTCTTTTGTACATGTAGTTACAACATAATGATGTGATGTAGATTTCCTGCTGTCCAGGGAATCACATGTTTTGCCTCGAATTGAATTTAATTGCAACGTAGTCAACCATCTTAGCACAGGCTATGCCGGTGCAGTTTTTCTTTCACATAAACTCAATCACCCGGGTTAGCGCATACTAGCGCTTGTCAAGGCGGGAGGCGGGGAGATGTCATGGTGCACAGAGTGCTTGAATTCCTTTCTTTTGCTTTGCTTTTCTTGTTTGTTTTTTTTTTTCGTTTTTGATTGCTGTTAAAGAGTTTGTTAAGTGCCGTTCATAGCCAGAACCAGATGACGACATGTCTATTTCTGCTATGAACGGCACAGAAGATTGTATTGTATTTTCTAATTTTAAATTGACATTGATATAAAAAGAAAACGTAGTCTATTAGGCTCAAAGATATTTTGCTAATTATCTTTTTTCTTCTTTCTCGTGAGCTAAAAGTGATTCTCTCAAAAGTTGTCGTTCTTGAAGACACTGAACGACCAGAAAATATTGGCCAAACTTTCGAAAGGCTCAATATGAATGGTGAAAGAAAATACTTTTTCATGGTGATCGAGGGTTGAGATAATGTAGTCAGCTGGATTAAGGCAGAGAATACTGCTAATGATAAGATTTCAAAGCGTCTTCTCTCCAACGTTGACTTGAAGATCAAACCAAATCGAAAGGAAGTATAGTTGAATCAATCTTTACCCATGCCCATATCTTTTATCTTTTTTCCAGTACCTAGAAATGAAGAATTTTACTAAAGCCATTGAAAGTTACAAAAGAGTTATTGACATGAAACCAGATCATGAAAGCTCATGGATAAATCTGATACTCTTATTGGAAGAGATTGGTAAGGAAGGCGTAGATAGTTACTCATGAAACGTAGCCCTTTTGAAAGTATTTTACACCAACTGTTTCTCTTACTATTGTACTCCATAGCAGCTGGGCCATTATGACGGCATTTTACCACGGGCTACTCTCCTCTGCGAGGTCTCTTCTCTTCTTTGTTTCTCTTGATTAGTTCGGAAGGTTTGTGGTCCATAAATACGCCAGTCTTATTTTAAACTCAGCGTTTCTTACAACCCGTGATTCTACGTCTTCTGCCATCGATTCAAGGGTGTTAGGACACGGATGTTTGAATTGATTATTTATTTACCTTGTTTTGATCCCTGTGTCTTGTTTTGTTGTCTTGTTTTCTGTTCTGTTTCGTCTTCAACTGAGCGTGTTTAGGTCCAACCGCTCTCAGGTTGTTCGAATAGAGCTCGTTGTATTTCTGTGTCTTAGTGCGCCTTCGCATCCGTGTTCTAACACCCTTGGTCGATTCGAATAAATTTCAAAATGTTTTAAAAAGGGTACTGCCAAGATAAAGCAATCCGCTTTTGAACTTGGCTATTGGTTAAAACTTTAGTTATGCTTTAATCGTGAGTAGTTAGACAAGGCAGTTGTATTTCAGCATATTTGCTCCTGCAGAGGAAGTTTCATATCTTGCGGCGGAGGTTTTGAAGTTGTGGAAAAGAAAAAAGAGATTTCTCTTCCGGCGTTTCTCTTACTCTGGCTTAGGCTTATTACTGTAAATCTTCAAATAAGCGCCTGGGCACTTATTTAATTCTTGAGCCTCCAAAGTGGGCGCTTATTTAGGTGGGGCGCTTATTTATTTTTCTAGATTTCAATTCAAGGAAAGGCCAAAAAGTATGGTAGGAATTTCGAAAGACGCGCTTTTGTGTTTTGTTTTCCTAATAAATATGTTTGAAGGCGTCTTAGAAAGGCTTCCTTGCTATGAAAAGTGAAAATGAGGACTGAAAAGAATGAAAAGTAGAAAGAACTTTGTTGTTTAGTTCTACTCTTTTGGCCAACTGCCTTTCACTTTCCTTTAAGACTAAAACTTGCGTCACAGAAACTGGTTTTTGGCTAAAATTTGGAATGAGCGCCCGTTTCATAAGGCGGAGGTGGTGGGCACTTATTTGAGGGTGAGCGCTTGTTCGAGGAGGCGTTTATTTGATCAACTTCTCGATAGGGTGGGCGCTTATTCAGGAGGGGCGCTTATTCGAAGGGGGCGCTAATTCAAGGATTTAGGGTAGTTGTAATCAATTTGTTCTCCAGGAAAGGAACAATGCAACGGTAATGAAGCACAACTGAGGCGTCTAACCACCCATGCTTTGACAATACATCCAGTGTTCGTCTCAATTTTTGATGCTTTAACCTGAAAAGTACATGTTTAATCAAAAGTGTCCCTACAGTCTACCAGGTAAGATTGCACCTTCTATTTCCAAATCATTATCATAGCTTACAGCAGATTTGAGGCCGGGTTGCTTCGACTTAAATTTAGTTAGTTCGTTGATGATTTCATTCCATTTAAGCCTGATAACTCACGTGCGAGTACCCAGCAAGAAAGGGTCTACGAAACAAAGGCCAATGGTTGATACACGACCGCCTTATTGATTGTTTCAAACCTCTACTCAAATGATTTGCGAAGCTCTTCTAAACTAAGGCAGCATGATTTAAGTACCAGAAATCTGAAACCGCTGTAGCAAGCTTTTGCGCTTTGTTTCATAGACCTTTTTTGGTTTTGGATAGTGGGTATACACGCAAGCCAACTGATAAGGAATGGGCTTGTCATCAGGCAAATTGCATCTGTTTCTCTTATAAAACGAGATGGGTAAATGTAAGACGGAATATCATGAGGACGAGTTCATTCGTAACAACGAGTTAAAGGAAGAAAAGAAGACAAATTGCTTGTAATATCTTTTGAAAGGATCACGAAGGACAACTGCTACGTTTTGCAGAACGGAAAAAGAATAGAACTTTCTGTTCCCAAGACACCCTATAATGAAATCTCATGCCTGTTCTATAAGTCGTGCCGCGCCGTGCCAAAACGAGTGAATTTTGACCAATTTTATCTGTTCGGCGCGGCGCGACTCTTGTAAAGCTAAAGCCCAGTTTCCAGTCAGCGGGATTTTCCGAGCGGGCAGAATTTTAGACAATAAAAAGTTGCTCAGCCGTAACCATCCATTCAATTTCAGAGCGACATTTCCCTCGGAAACAAAAGAATTTCCGCCCGCTCGGAAAATTCCACTGACTGAAATCAGCTTTAACTTGACACTTGGTTCGACTTAGTCGAACAACACACTAATGTAATGGTCTCTCGTCTGGGTCGACCTAGACTTGCTCCAAGTCTATTCCGTGGTTTTAACAGCACTTAAGAAAATAATTACTTCTGCGGGGGCGTAAAGCTTGAAGAGGAGCTTTACGCCCCCGCAAAGGTAATTATTTTATGGAATAGACTTGGAGCAAGTCTAGGGTCGACCTGGCGCGACTTCTAAAAAGCGATTTAAGTCGCACCGTGCTGCAAGATACTCACGCCTGCATACAGCAACCAAAACTATCGGAAGAGGAGCAAATGTTTATCATTACATTACATTTATTCTTACCGAAAAAGATGTCTGAAAGTAAAAGAATCTCGAATTTCACGCGTGCGTCATTACTGTTCAGCACGGCACGGCACAGCACAGTACGGGACCATACCGCACCGCACGGCAAAATCTTCCCTCCTATGAAAGAGAGACCATCTAGGTCAAAGCAAGGTCGAACTTTAACTCCACTGGTTCGGCACAGTGCGGCACAACATACAAAGCAGACCTTAGAGAAGTTAAAAAATTTTGAAGTTGGGGAAAAATGTTTATTTCTGTAAGCTGTCAAACAGGCACGTAACTTATTATACACACCTTATACATGGTTTCCGTATCTGTATTTTCTTCTAGGCAATCTTAATGAATCATTTGCACTCAGTAAGAAAGTAGAGAATATACTTCCAAAGAGTCCTGGTATTTCATTTGCTCTTGGGAGCTTGCATGGAAGAACTGATCGATACCTGGTAAAGTTTCAACACCATTATCTTTACATTTGGTAGGATCAGATTGGAAGCTTTTTATTATATCATCAATGAAAATTTACGGTATACGATGCTTATTACACTACCTGCAAAATACCCTGTAAAAAAGTGAGAACCACATGCTATGGTACAGATACCGTAAGGTTCATGGGTCAAAGAACATGGGCAAAATTACCCATTGAAGTGAAAACTTCAGTCTCTTTGACTGTTTTTAAAAAACATCTTAAAACAACAAAATGCAAACATTGCAACTGTAGGATTTGCAAAACTTTTATATATGGTTTAGGCTTTTTGTAATTATTAAGTCTTTCTTTTGTATACACCTCTTGTAAATAGTTGGCCTTAATTAGCTTTTACCTTTAGCTATTTCGAACAGCCAACTTTAAATCAAAGAAGTAATAATAATAATAATAATAATATCGTTAATCTCATATGGGAAATCTTTATCATTATATATTAAAAGTTACAAACCTCGTTTGAAGGATTTCTATGTCCAAATCGTCGTGCTAATGCAGGTATTCCAGCGAGAAGATCTCGTCGTTGAATGCTTAAAGACGGACAGAGCAACAAATAGTGTTCCCGAATGTATAGTGTTGGATCTTCTTAAACCATGGTATGGTACAACCTAATAGCATGGTGCTCAGGCACTCAATAAAACAGTTTTCTGAAGATCTCGCATTGGGGAGATCCTGCTAAGTGTACTTTTAATTACAGTTCAAGTCGAAACGCAAAGCTCTCATTTGGAGGGAAATTAGAACTTTCAAGGTTCATGATACCAACCCTCGAAGTAGCTACATCAGCAAACACGGTATTCATGGTAAGGTTAACTAACAACGATTGCTTCTGCAAATATTTTTTGATTGACTTAGGATAAATACTAATTTCATTGCCAGGCTTGATTAACTCTGATGCCTTTTTGGTGAAACCAAGTATTATTACCTAAACATCTCTGTTCATACCCGCTTCAGGCATTTACGAAATATGCACATATACTTTTAACAAGAAACTTTTAGAAATTATCAGATTTTCAGTACGCAGAGTTTCTTACGAGTTTCTTAGAGGTTCCATAACAGTCATCATGTTCACTAATTGTGCCTTCGTAAACTTTTCAAAAGAATGTTTTTGATAACTTTCTGATGTTTAAACATCCTTCAAGTACATTCCGAATAATATGATACAATAAACAAGTAACTTATGCTAAGGATTTTCTGTGTTGAAAATAAATAGTTTCTTAAGTAATATTTTTCCAGCACTGGAGTTTCTTAAAATTTTGGCGATCTGAGAGTTGAGTTTGTTTTAAGTAGTTTCTTATGAAAGAATACGTGTATGTTTAGATCATTTCCGATTTGAAAGCTTTAGCAATATGCAACGCTACTTTTGGGGTGCGTTGTCCGCCAAATAGGGCATTTCCAATCTGTCCTTTGATTAGATTCTTATTTGTCAGTTTCTTTGTATGCTATTTATTGTCGTTTTCTCCAAGAGTTGAAGAACTGAAGTTTTCAGTTGCAGTCATGATCTAATTTCACCTTCGGTTTTCTAAATGCATTATTTTAAAACTTTAGGAAGCTGAACGCTTCTTCCTTCGAGCACTTAAGATGAAACCAAATGATGCCTCATACAATGGAAATTTAGGTGCGTTCATATACATTTTCATACGTTTTGCAAGTTCACTTCATTTATTGTTAGGACTTACTTAATTTATTGTTAGGATTTATTGTTAGGAAATTAAATACAAAACAAAACAAAAACAAAACTTATGATTTCCATGAACTCTCATGTTGCAAATATAAAAAACGCTCGAGAAAGAAGAATAGTTTTTGTATTTCAATCTTTCTTAATTCAGTTTTTGAAAAATGTGAATTTGAAAGTCATTAGTTTTTAAGAGTCCAAACGTTTTCAACAAGAGATTTGGTTAAGAGAAGTTTTGAAACCTTGGAGAAGGATATGTCATAGCCAGAATGGCGAAAAGTTTGTTGATTTCATTAGAAGTCAAACATCTTTCAAGCCGCTTTTCAGAAACTTAACGATGTACTTGACGAAATCCAATGCTAAATTCCAATGTAGTGAAAAGAATTGGAATGTATAAACTGAAGCATACTAGCGAATTGTGAGCAGATTTATTGTCCGTTATTGTTGATTAACTCCCTGAAAAATGACCTGAGACTTGCAAAATCTCCATGGAACAGCTAGCAGTTTTGCTGCTGAGAATGGGGGGGGGGAGAGGGGGGCTGGTGTTTTGTTTTGCTTCAGAAGCTTTTTCTCTTTTCTAGAAAGTAAGAAAGTCAATTGCTCATTTGCTAATGCTAAATGCATGTGTTATATTAACTGATGCAGGTCTGTTTCTGACACCTTAATATTCTTTAAACGCTCATGTTTGCACTGATTGTCTTCTCTTCTAGCTGTTTTATATCATCGATGGAAAAGATATGACGAGGCCAAAGAGTATTACTTGAGATCGTTAAGAATTGATCCTAAGAATGCAATGACATCTGCAAATTTTGAAAAGCTCAAGAAGACAATGGCAAAAATTGTTTGAAATAAGCTGGCGAATGCTGTTTCTTCGCCTTTTTTTCGCCGTTTTGCATTGTTTCTGCCTACAAGCTTATTCATTTACTCATCTTCGCAAGCATATCAAGATTCGACGAACATCGTTGATGTCGTTGCCTTTTCCTTTTCGATGTATTTTTTCATAATGATGACATTACGCAATGAGAACTGAGGATTAGAATAGACTCGAGAAGACGATAGTCAAGAATGAAGAAGTTTATACTAAAGCCATTACTCTAATAATCAAAGCTTGAAAAGATAAGTGAAGTTAAGGAATATTATCGCACTATGCTTCCAAGAGTTGATCTAGACAATTTGATGACGATTGAAAGCTGAAATAAGTTCCAGAAGAGTAAAGCCAGTCGTAGATGAGTTCATACTTAGACCATTATTCTGCTACCAATCGAAAGGTACACTTAAACTGAGGAATATTATCTGAGTTCATTTTGTTGGGATTTAATATAAACAATGGACTGGCTATTAGAAACTGTTATTAAACAAAGAAAAAATGACAAGAAATCTAGCCGCTAAAGATGGGTTGTAAATATTATCTTAGTTGGTTTCTGTTTCGATTGATACAAACAACGGGTTCAAAATAATGATAAACTGTTCAAAGATAGAAGTAAATGTAGGATTTGAACATGGGTTTTATTGTATTGTGCCTGGTAGTTTATATATTGGAAATATCGGAGAGAAGATGCATCAGTAAAGAGATTCTGAGATCAACAAGTAGCCGTTGAAGATACAATCGTGATTATCATGATAAACTCAAAAAAGCCAATAGCAGAAGATAGAAATAGTTAACGTGATGGGTTGTCATTCAACATGGCTGTATTTATGTATAGGGGAGAAGATTCAACAAAGAAGTCAGTATGAATCATTGTTACAGCTGCAGTGACAAAAAAGGATCATGATAAACTCGAAACGATTATGTCATGATGTGCAAGCCTTGAACATGGATTGTCTTGTTATGTCATGTGGCTGTATGATATATACTGGGTAGACGGTATAATCAAGCAGAGAAATATTGACTGAAAGCAATAAGAACAGCCGCTAAAATGCAATCACAATTATTATCATGAACAAGGATGATAGTAGTAAGCGCAAATATTGAACATGGGATTTATTTTTGATGTTCGCTGTATTTACGTGTTGGGAGAAGGTACTACGAAGCAGAGAATGATTATTTACAGTCTTTTAGCATTGATGTAAACATTGTAATGATACTTAAGAATTAGAATATAACAAACTCAAGGGGGCAATAGCAGAAAATAGTAGAGAGATATGAAAGATCAGTTGTAGTTTACTGCGGTTTTCTGTTTCCCTGTTCCTTAAACATGATCTGAAACGAAGATGTTTATCGATACAAATGAATAGCACCGTTGTGTGATGGGTAGTTTGACACCTCAGTTGAGCTTCTTGTTACTTTGTGCCTGTTTGTGCTGTAACGACGTTTGTAAACGACGTTTTACGCAGTTTCTGCTTGTCTTCACGAGACAATTCAAATTCCATCCATGTACCACTTGACTAAAGGCAAAAATACCCCCTTCATTAAAAGATAATTGCAGCAAAAGTAGTTACAATGTAATCACAGAAACTAATTTTTCTAATAGCTGAAGGATTTGAAGTATCTTTTGTTTTCTTTTGGAATTTTCAAAGTAGTCCCTTGATAAATGAATTTGAAAGATTTAAAGAATTACTGCTGAGGAACAGCCGGAAAATGGCCTCAAACACCCGATCAAATCTCCCTGGTGTTTTGAAGTCCATCTGTCTGAGAATTTAGGATGATACGCTAAAGCTCAGACAAAAACTGAAATTAATACCATATTTATTGCCGTTAAAATAGGGGACGCCTTTTATCATGCGATTTTGATCATTCTCTTTATGTTCCACAAAAACTGATTTTTTTCGGATCATTCGAATGTACCATGGGGCTTCTTCCTTAAAATTTGACAAAAATTACAAAAGATTCTTCAGTTTTTTAGCAATTAGGAGAGTAAATATTTTTATTGTATTATATCTACTTTTACTGCAATGATTTTTCGAGCAGGGAACAGATTTTTGAGTCACCACCCGGTTGCTTGGCTGCAAAAGCTATTGTAAATGTAACATTTCAAGGATAAGATATAGCTATATTTCCATATGCTTAGTAAAATGACGTCATAAACTGATGCTTGAAATCATTGGGCAACTCGAAAATGGAATGGAAAATCACATTCCATTCACCAGGAGTGGCACCACAAATCTTCCGACAGAGGGGCTTGAGCTTCCAACAAGGGGGCTGAAATGGCTGAAAAATGCGTACATCATTTTGCCAAAGTTCCTCCGAAAGGAACCCAAAATTTCCTCCGACAGGGGAGCTGTAACCCCCTCTAGCCCTCCCCTGGCGCCACCACTGCCATAAACATAAAAAAACTGTAAACATCATTCTTTATCATCGACGGTACTATTCATTTGAATCAATGATCATTTTCGCTTCAGATCACCTTTAACCGCGGTAGAGCCCGAGATAACATGACGCTTAAATGTATTTGATATCCTTGAGAATGAATGTAAACAATTTTTCCGTGCTGTTTGGTCCAAAATGATGCATAATCGTTTGCCGGCATCTACAATAATCAATTATGCAAGAAACTCACGAGAAACTCTGAATGCTCAAATCTGATAATTTTTAGAATCTTTCCCCTTTTTAGAATATTCGTTGCCATTGTGGACGGTAGGCAACTTTTAAATTGTTCCTACCGTGTTCAAGCCGTTTGGCTTAAGAAACTCAGAATTCTCAGAATGTTGTAATTTAAGATAATTTGATGAAATTTTCAGTGCTGAGCCAAATTCTTAGTTTCATACTATCTTTGTAAAAAAAATTACTTCTTACCATTTTTGTTGCTGTTGCTAAGCTATTACATTGTTTATTGTTGTTGTTTTTATGGCTGCTGAATGAGAGGCTCATTGTCATAGAAACGAAAGCGGCCGTTCTCCTTGCAACATGGCCTAATGTTTTGGAGAAAAGTAATTTGAGCAGCACAAGTTGATGAGGCAACAGTAAAGGGGCTATCATGTAAGTATTTTATGTGAGTTAAATCAAGGAATATTAACAGTTTCAAAATCATCAAAATGGGAGTCCTAAAAAAAAGCATGGCCCAGGCCATTGGCGATGGCGTAGGTACAGCAATGGTGCAGAGGCAGTCTGCCTTGGCCTACTGCTGGGCCAACTAGGCCAGTGCGGGATTTGTCACGTGTCTGAGGTGGGAGGGAGGAAGGGGGGAGGTAAAAGTAAAAACACCTTCAGAGTGGGGGTGGTATAGAGGTATACCAATAACCCATCCAGGCACTTTAATTACACTTTCCAGTAAGAAATTAAGTTTAATCTTCGAAAAGTTAATGGATTTGCCCTAGCTACCCTCTCCTTGGCTGGCTAGTCACTTCTAAAGAGGCCATTGATCATGACTTGAAGATTTCTCAGATGCTCTCTTGGGAAAATCCCTCCTATTTTCAGACTTGAGTGCCAATTTCTGTCAAAGGTAAAATTTGACAATACCTAACCATTATATGATTTATCTGCCATCAATCATTGACCAGTATGGAAAGTTAAATTTTTGTGTGCCGGACAGTGTGCTGATAAAACAATGAAAAAAATAGAAACTAAGTGCCCTGTGCGCCGGACATGTCCAGCGCACAACCCTTTCTTTCCATAGGGGATCATTGACACAGGATACTGACCTTTCACATGTTGTGCCCCGTTTATTTGACTCACCCCAGGTACTCACCATGCTCTTTCAGACCTACTCCTTTGCCTTTGCTTGTAAATATGGAACCAGAAGAAGACTCTGGCAAGTTTGATATGTACATAAAAGAGGCTAATGCAGTCATTGATACTGTGATAAACAATGCAATTGAAATTCATAAAGAATATCTCAGAACAAACGCAAATGAAGAGCAAAAATTTACACTCCATGAATCTGAAAATTCTCCAAAGCAGCACAAGGAATCTGAAGTTTCTCCACGAAAGCAAACAAGTGGATTTGAGGAAGGAAATAAAGTTGCCAGAGATATAAGGTGGCTGACAGCTGAGGAATTCAATACAAAAAGAGGAAAAGAAAAGATAGAGGAGTTTCTGAAGGTGACAGTTTAATTTTATTTTCAAAGAAAAAACAATGGTGTTCTTCTGAGAATGATAGCACTCTCAGAAAACCATCTACAGTTACGCTGCAAACTCGTTATAGTTCTCTTTGTGCCTTGCAATCCAGAACAATGTATAACATTTGCACCCATAGCTTTCTGGAGAATCAATGCCTTTCACTGCAGAAAAAGTAAGGCTTAAACTTTCCTTTGTTGCGGTAATTTCCTGTAAGTATTTCCTTGCCTCCTTGGTACATTTACGTTGATGTTTCTTAGTTATTCTTGGCAATAAAGTTTTACAACAATACTGTCAAAAGAGATGAAACATTTTATTTGAAAGATTAGAATTACAAAGTTGATTCTTTAATTAAAAGAGAAAAGTGTCAATCCTGATGTAAAAGTCAATCCTATAAAAATTGTCGATTCTAAATGCACCAATTTGAATTCTAAACTGTCCATTCTCCTCTTAGTTTTTAGGTCGCCTCTTAGATGAGCATCTAAGCTGGAAATACCATCTCAGTGAACTTTCTAAAAACTTAGCTAGAACATGTGGAATGTTTTTCAAAATTAGGAACTTACTTCCATTAGACGCCTTAATTTGTTTGTACAATGCTTTGTTCTTGTCTTTCTTACAATATGATCTTATTGTTTGGGGTTAAACATATGCATCATACATTGATCCAATTTTCAAGTTGCTGAAAAAAGCAGTCAGAGCTATCCCCTTTCAGTCCCGCATGTCTCCCTCTCTTCCAATCTTTAATGATCTTAAGCTTCTGAAACTGTCTGAGATTTTTGAACTCCAACTCTTAACTTCCGTTTTTGATTCTGTTAAAAAGAATTCACCTGGTTGCTTTCATGACTTTTTCTTATTCAATTCATCTGTTCATCAGCATTCCACTAGACAGGCTAGTCAAGGTGATTTATTTATGTCTCGAAGAAATAGTCTTCAGTATGGTCTAAAGTCAATTCTATATCTTGGTGCTAGATTTTGGAATACATTGCCCATTGAATTCCTAAATGCTCCATCAAAAGCATCATTCAAAGCAACACTGAAAACTTACTTATTAAACAATGTCGACCAATGAATTAAAAATGTTTTGATACTGAAAATGCACAATGATTTAAATGCAACTAAAATTACCTGATAAATTTACCTGATATCTTAAGATAGCAAGGGGGGCTCTCTCCTCGATTATTTTTATATTGTATTAAGTTTTTGTAACATCATTATCTTTGTAGTTTAGTTATTTGTTTGTATTGTTAGAACTATAAATTGTATGTAGAGAATTTAAATAATATGAAACTGAAAAACTGAAATGTAAGCAAAATCATCAAGTATTGAAAAATCATGTTTACTGAAAGTTATATTTTTCTTGACATAACAGACCATTTGATTGATCTCACTGTTAAGGCATATGTTATTTGCTTCATACACTCCCAATGTTTATTTGTTTTTTCTTTCAACAGACATGGGAAAGAGATGATAGCTGGCTTTACTGTATAGATTTTCTAGGAGAAGAACAACATGATTGTGACATCAGATACAGATATAAAGTAATGTGGAGCATACCAACAAGAAGGAAACCCATACCAAGAGCCACAGCATCAGTCTATTTTACAATTAAAGTCAGCAAGTACAAGCCAAAGGTTTGTTTCCTCTTTCATTAGGGTTAGGGTTAGGGTTAGGGTTAGGGTTAGGGTTAGGGTTAGGGTTAGCCCACTCTTTCACAATAAAGCAAGTGTCATAGTGAAATTGAAAAAAAATCAAAGAAAAGATATACATCTAGTGACAAAGATGTGTTTGTTGGAGAAACTATTCAGTGATGAGACTTATCCCTATCTTTGCTGCAAAGTGGGAAAGTTTCAGACATTGATCTTCGATTTTCCAATTTGTCTAAATTCAATGGGAAAAAGGTTGGGGAGGATCGTTTTTGGCTTCTCAGGGATCAGTACTCGTTTCCGCGGGCGTGGATTTAGTGGGGGGGGGCTGGGGGTTGGGGGGGCCATGGCACCCTAAGTGTAAGAGTTTTCGTAAAAACGATTGTCTTTTTATAGATAAAAGAATAAGTTTTAACCCGTTACTTCCTAAAGCAACCTACAAATAACCATAGCACAGCTCCACGATAGTTCGGCTAACAACAAACCCGTCTGCCTAACTCACGAAGTAATTTATTGTTGATCCAGAGGTTCGAAAAATATACGAATCTGAATTCTAAACGAAATTTCATTGCGTGAGTTCGATACTGAAAATCATTTGTTTCATTCACTTTGTCACAATATCGGTGATTCAGGATCTTCCAGTGAACTTTGGTGTTGAAGTTTATTTTATGATAAATTTCGTTGTGATGAAGACTTACGATAAAGACTCGTGTCTTCTGTTGTGATAGTTGTAAAATGTTGATAAGTCACTTTAATATCATTGGAGGGAGAACACATTTTTGAATATAAGTGAAGCTTCTAGAAAGTGACGTATAAAGCGAAGAGAATTTTGATTGCTTACTCCAATGTGGTAACTTACCATGGGAAATTTCACGGGATTTTTGCGTAACTTTGGAATTTCTTTGAATCATAGATTCGAGAACAACTTCATTTTTAATGCCAAATTTTCATTTCCATGGTGGTGGAGCTTATTTCTGCGATACACATTCCCGAACCGGTGCTTATGATAAACATGTTTTTGATGGTCTCTTCCTTTCCCTACTGATGGCCCGTTAGGTTTTGCACAAAATTGCCAGTTTGTATGTTAGGAGGAATGAAGATTAAGTGATGAGCTTAATGATCTGAAATGAAGTTAAAGGGGCGTTTCCCGCGTTTTCCGAGGGTCTGAAGGGCGTGGCCGCGAAAAATTTTCCTGGGAGCTACGCCCCCCATATTTCGTTCTAAGTGGGCCTCCCCAAACCAGGATCCGCCCACAGTCGTTTCCCCTCATGTGCAATTCAGTGATCAGTGGTGTTCGCTTGGTTTGTGTAGCTTACAACCAACCATATGGGATCTCTTTTCTTAGATCATTAGAATTTTCATCTATATAAATGTGAAGGTAATTTAAGATAGACGTCAAATATAACTTTTCTTCATTCTAGTTCATGGTTTCAAGTGAATTAGGGTTTGCAAATGAAGTTTATCATGTTAAATCAATAATGAACCCGAATTTCATCCTATCTTGCAAAAGGGCATTTTTGACATTGCAGAGGGCATGGTTCTGAAAATTTTTGCTGGGGGTAGGCCCCTGGAAAAAAATTTTCCATTTGCTCCATTCTCCTGTCCACACCACTTTTTGGTAGCTGAGCCAGAGCCCATCAGCCAGTGGCATAGCCAGAGTCCCACTTTTTTGGGAGGGGGGACAAATTGTGAGCGAAGCAAGTAGAAATCTGCAAAATTTATGGAGCCGCCCCCTTTAGGATGCTTGGGACGCTCACATTTAAACAAGCCACCCAGAATCAATGCCAGAATTCAAGAACAGAAGGACCAACTTCAATGAACTTGATAAAATTTTGCAAGTTCTACCTTCCTCAACTCTAGGACAAACGACAGTGTGCCCTAACAGAACAAGCAGACGAAGCTCTTCAACCGAACCATTCGTTGCCGTCTAAAAAATATCAAGCGACGGCAACTCGGGCGACAGCAGCTCGGGCGACACAAGGCCGTACATAGCGGGGGGGGCAAGGGGGGCAGTTGCCCCCCTAGAAATTTTCAAAGTTAGGTTTTTTTATTTTTACAATGTATATCACATTTGACTTCTGAAGTCATAAACAACTTATGTAGCCTGAACAGTATCATTAAATCTGATAAAACAACCTAATGGATGGGATGTAACCATTAGAAGAATCGGTTTTGGAAGATTTGCTCTGGAAAATACAAGTTTTATGTAGCTGAATTCTGTGATTTGTCACGTCGATGACTGTTATGAAGCAGTTCAGTCAAAGTTTTGAGATGCCTTCGTTATTTCATACTTCTATGTAATACAGTAACTGTTGTGTTGCTTGTAGATTCGCTAAAGATTTTTTCAGTGGTTTACTGGATGGAGATGAGTTGTACACTTAGTTAATCAAGGCTCTTGAAGCCATTTAAATCCATTATTTGACATTGCAAACCTAGTGGTGTTTAACAGCAGTTTAAAGAGGTTGGTCCAATAAATAACAACGCTCGAAGGTCCATATCACAAAACTTTCTCCAACAGTTTTGAATGTTACAACATCCAAGTTCTAAGATAATGTAACGAACATTAAATCTATCAGTTTTTCGAGTAAATGCGAAGGAAGACTTGGCACCTTGCACAAGGAATGCTATGAACGGTACCTTTGAATACTACCAACAACAGCTTTTTGAAGGTGGAAATGAAAGTTCCTTGTAAACTTACTATTTTGATGAACATTTCACTATAACGTAAAGACAAATGAGTGGGGCTCGTGGTGGGTACCAAACCGTAAAATTGCCAAAATACCCCCGAAATATTGCAGAAAGACCGTAAAACCGCCTCTAAATTCAGCTAAAACCGTCACAACATTTTTTCCACTTTATGCATATATAACCTCAGTTCTGTACTACAGATGACTGCCTCCTTGTCATTTTTGTGGCCCAAAGGAGGGAAAGCTAGTTCTAATGCCGATGGAAAAGGGGAAAAGATGTAAAATTTCACTCCAAATCATATCGTATTGGAAAAATAATCGTAGCTTTATCTCCAATTTTGTGCTAATTTGACTTCGCGAACCATATTTATCGAAAAAATCTGCAAACGGTTCAGAAAGACAGGAACCATAAAACTGTCATTTTTAAGGCCAAGAACCGTTAGACCGTTTCAGAAAAGGTTAAAAACCGTAAACCGTCAGCCCCTACGACCCCCACAAATGAGTATTAAAGAAGTATTTGAAATGATCCACTGCAACTTGGCTTTGGATGAATTATCCCATGTTTTATTCCATCCCAAGATTAACTGTCCAAAGCAATTTCTTTTTGTAAGATTTAAAGCGAAAACATGCCCATCTGCTCAAAACTGTTCGTGCAGTTGGAGGCCCTATTTTGTGGAGCCCCTTATAAGTTGATGTCTTAAAAGTAAGCACCATCGGCTACGCCACTGAGTTTCTAGAACTCGTAAGCATGGGATTGTTGATATATTCGTTCTTAAACAAGCTTCGAAGGGTATTTTCCAATGATTCAAAGGGCGCAATCTCAATTTTTTCTTGGGGCAAGCCCCGGACCCCATTTTCTTCTCTCTTCGACTTACTTCACCATGAGTTTTCCAGCATCCACTGCCCCCCTGCTAAAAATTTCCTGCGTACGGCCTTGGCGACAGCTGCTTCTCTTCTTTCAATTTCATTTAAATTCTCATCAAAATCTCGTAGTTTAGCAACTCGCTTGCCTCTCGCTTGTCAATGCTAAAAGGAGAATGTTCATGTCACGCTTGGCAGATGAATATAGAACACTTTTCCGTGGAAGAGTTGACCCATCGAGGACCCTTGAAAAATATAGGTTGATGACCTCTTTTTCAAATTTTTACTTTGACCAGTTTCAAGCCATTTATCAAACTCCAAAAAGAACAACAATGTTAATGCGATTTAAGGGTGAAGAGCACTGGGTATATAAAACATGAAGAGAAGGCGAGTGAGTCTTGCAGAATATTTTGAAAAAGGCACTCTGAGTTTCACTCAACTGTTGAAAGAGAGACACTATCGGTAACGGTTGAGGAAGGTTCAAGCAGCATTCATGAATTCTTGTAATGCTTCATACATGGGAAAGTGACGAAACTGTTATAAGAAGGCAAGTCGCAGAATGAGGAGGTGTCATGTATAAGTGGAAGAATAGGATTCCTTTTTCTTTTTCAATATTCGCGAACAACGTCACTACAGGTTTCGCAGCAACATTCAGTTTACAATTCCCTTTCAGTTTGTCAACAGATTTGAAAGAACCCCGCAAATTATCTTCGACGATGATTGGATCATCCCCCATGCCTCTCCTAGCTGCTTTACGCAACTGCTGTCAGCAAAATATACAAAGAACCTCCGGCCCCTAAAGAACGAAATGTCCTGCGGAGAAGGACTAAACTCTCGAAGATGGTGGAAGATCATGTGCTTTTCAGAAGTACATTACCTATTCACTCCACTTGAAGAAATTTACTCACTAATTTTCTGATGGACAACCATCTTGTTCATGAAGTAGTACTTCCACATTAAAGACTGTTTGACACATTTAGCGATACCAAATGTGAATGGGCAATCACTTTACTTGACGTTATCTAGAACTGACTTCACATTGAAAGAACAGTTGATATCCATATTGTTGTACTAAAAGCGTTTAAAAGCTCTTTTCAGTTCTTCATTTTTCCTTGCAGAGTTTTCCTGTTGAGGTCTATTATGTATTTGAAACAAACAGACTTGTGCACAGGTGAGTGATTAGCCTGATTCACAGACCAAACGAGGAACTCGTCGTTTGGTCTGTGAATCAGGCTAGTGAGTGATATGATGTTCCGATTTCAGTAGAAGGAAGACTGTCCTTTACAGTCCAGTCCATTGTTGCTACCTTGATATGCCCATCGTTTTCCTCTTTTCTGGGAAAAATTTAGGTTCTGAGTTTCTCTCAGAGTGATTTCTTAATGGTAGAATCTTACCTGCATTTAGGTAGGTGCCAGGCGCCCAAAAATTAATTGAGATACGATGTATGCCTAGGGCTCGGCCTGGCTCTCGGTGTCCCTTGAAACTACCACGAGAGAAAACTGGTTTCTGCTGTCAACTAGGAATGACAGGACATAGCATGTGTTGCCAGAATAAAATGCTAAGCTAGGTTATGTATATTTGATGGTTGACCGATGCGATGGTTGAGTCTTAAGAACAGTCCACAGGGACCCCAGGAAGTTGTATAACCCCAATGATAAAGAGGCCTTCCTCTGAGCCTCCTTTGCGATTGCGAAGCTATGACGTAAAGCTTCAAGAGAGAGATCGAACGCGAGTTCGCGCGCCTCGCTTTCGATCTCTCTCTTTACGTCATAGCTTCGCAGTTGCAAAGGAGGCTTATTAAAGCATTACGTCATAGCTTCGCAATCGCAAAGGAGGCTCAGCGGAAGGCCTCTTTATCATTGGATGGGAGGGGGGGGGTTATACAGCTTCCTTGGGTCCCTGTGAACAGTCTTAGCGACCGGGCAAGCCGCGCACTAGTACATTTTGATCAGGTGGAATATTACTATTCCATGGAAGGCTCTTATTCTGAAAGAAAAACGTTTGAAAATCAAGACTGAATCAGCTGAAAGGAAAAATTTTTAACTTTGCGCGAGGTAGAGAAGAAAGGTTCCCTTTTTTAAAAAATGTCATTGCATCAAGAGTATTGGTGGATGAGAATCATTCAACTTCTAGTTTTAATGTGAAAACCAAGGAATTTTTGTGATTTTTCTCGCGTCTTTAAAAGCACTGACACCATAGGTGCATTCGACGTAGCAAAGATTTCTAGATTGCAAAATACCCAAAAGAAGGCCAAAACTATTGATCAAATCGTTAGGATCAAATCCTTGCACTGGCTCAACAGTATGTGAGTGCATTTCACCTCCCTTAAGAATTAAATGAAATAGATTTTCAAGCAAGTACTGATGATTTTGAATTCAATTCCATGGCAATAAATTTTCGGATACGATATCTATTATGTACGAAAAGTTGTGCTTTATTGATCATTTTGGTCAAGTGTTTTAGGCCTTTCCCAGGCATTTCGCAACCATGAAATTTTCGTGAAATCGAATTTTCCTTCGTGCCCAGTGCTCATAAAAATACGAGAAAACCTGCAAGAATACTTTTATCTTTCGGCTGCCAAGCTAAGTTCGATTCATCCTACTCCATGAATTATTCTTACCGCTATGGATTTTCGAAGGTGGAAACTTTTTTAGACGCATTTTTCGTTCAAAGACCGACATTGCACTGCTGAGAACACCGTTTATCATGATCTGCTGGAATCTCAAGTACATTTTTGGTCAAGCGCACGGACAGAGAGTGAAAAACTATCAAATTCTGTACGAAATTCTGTTAGAATTCGAAAAGTCGCTCAAGAATTGACAAAAGGTTATCTGGTTGTTGTCTTGTTCATTCCTCTTTTCTTTCCTAGACCTGGGAAATCAATCTTTCAACAGAAATGGCTGAAGGATATTATTGATAGCAAAATAGAACTAATGAGTGACATTCGATTTTAGTATCTCCATGAAACGCATAAGTGTATGATATTTTAGATTTAAAACGGAATGAGAACGTTGTCAAAAGTTGGTCACAGTATGTAAATTAAGTTGTATTTTAGATAGGAATTAAAGTTCCCTACAGCTTGACAAACTCTCGTCCTGTTCAATGAGGGCTTGATCGCAAGCTCTTATGCTGCAAATTTTGTTGTATGTTTTCTAAATTTTAGGCTAGCAATGGTAGTGTATTCTTGCAGTAATTATGTTTTATAACTGTAGACAGGCACATTATGTGACGTAGATACGTAATTTATGTGATCTGAAAGCCTAATTCCTCATCAAAGCCTTGTTCCTGCTCATGTCAAATATCAACCTACATTTCTCATCAAAATTCTTTATTCCAAAATTTTAAGCGATTGTCTGGACCACGTGCAGTCTCGATACTCCTTTAAGGATAAACGAAATTACCACAACAAATTGCAGATAAGTGGTTCAAGCAAGCTGTGGTCAAATCGTTGCCTATCACATCAGAGCTTCCGGTTAGAAAAAGGCTCGCAAGTTTCATGGCCTATTTATTATTTTTACGCAGGTTGATCAAAGGCTTGTAGCTTTAGAGATTCACAAATATACATGCCGTTCAAAACTGAAGCTGATATTTTGTATGAGGAGGATTGGAACCTTTGGATGCAAAATTTGTTTCCACAATAGTCTCTTAAAAATGTCAGTACGATTCCTTGGGTAACAAACCCGCCCGCAATGCGAATGAAAAACATACATCGACTTGATTTATAAGAAACTGCCAATAAGAAATTGTAGGTAGCTTCTTTCTGAAAATTAGGAACTCTGATTGGTTATACAGAAGTGGCTTTTAACTGAGAGAGTTTATTACCAGGCCAAATAAAACCTAAAACTTAAAGGTATAACATTTGTTTATAACAGTTCAAGATTCTATGGCAAAGCCTTCAGTGAAAGTGTCTGACAAATGGTATCGCTTCACCCTTATTTCACATCTACGGGACAGTGTTAGTTCATCAGACTTTTATTGCTTCCTGACAGTACCCCCATTGAAACTTCGACAGTCGTTCTAGCTATGGTTTGATGAACTGGATGACACGTAACATAAACGAAGCCACTTTCACAGATTCCTAGGACCCTGGTAGCCTCACGACAAAGCTAGTCGCGGATATCGCAAAAATAGCAACAACGACAACAATAACAACAACAACAACATTTCTTTTTGCTGCTCAATCTGGCATTTCTTTCTGTTTTTGCTCAATCATCAAGTGGTTTGAGCGTCCATCAGTCTATCAATAGCGATAACTACGAATATGCAATCAGTCTAGGACCCTGGATCAAAATCAGGACTTGAGCAGAAAAACGAAGAGGCTTATGACTACTGACTTCCTGTCTCTTCGATCTGAATACAGCTGGTAACAATTTTTAATATAAAAGATGCCTAACACTTTGATTACGTACGCTACGATATGTACAAATAAATTATAGGTAATGTAATAATTTACAATTGTCAAAATTGATACAACCCTTTCAAAAATGAATATACCATAATATACATAATGATTTATACCATGTACTCAAATGACATTAACTGTTCCAATCCCCGTTTTCATAATATTCTAAGGCCCACTATTTACTGAACAAAAGCTTTTGAAAGTTATAAAGGAGTCCATTTAAGGATTCCTTGCTAGGAGATTTGAAAGTTGACCCATTTGTAGCTCGTGTGCCTTTCAGTTAGCAGCTAAATCCTGCATGAAAAACTCGTGATTACAAGTAACGAACCTAACCATTTTGCCGGGTTGATTCGCTTTTCGAAAATGTGTCGACCCGTCTAAGCAACGTGGCCTACATCTTCATCAAGTGATCCAAGCAACCGAGTCAACAAATGGTTAACTCGGTTTACGTGAATTGCGTTTTGACCATTTGAACCTTTTCAACATTGGGTGGACTGCGTATGTTTGGTTATACCCGGGATAGCTCAGAGCCAGTGCTTAGTCAAAAGCGGGTCGACGCTTTTCTGTAATCATCCCCTAACAACACAATGTTTCCTTCAAACAAAATCAGAATGACAAGCAGCCTGTTTGCAAATATATTTTAGTTCAGTGCCATCGACCTTTAGATCTGCTGAACTCCTATAGGCTATTTGGGGCAATAGGCCACAATTCAATAAAAATTGTCCCTCATTATTGACCATTTTTGCACCACACTATTTGGCAGGCTTTCTCCTGGCAATTTCTCTTGAAAGTTATGTTTCTGACTCAAGTTTGACAAAAAATTCTGATTCTTCACTGTTTTCGTTCAACATGGTGTTTTATAAAAAACGCAACTCACTTTCATTTGAGTTTCTTCAGGAAACGATAGAATTTGAATCAATATGATGCATACCATCTGAAAGTACAATCTATCTTCTTTTCAATGATATACTGGTTAAGTGGATAAATTTAATTTTTCATTGCTTAATTGACGTTTTCGTACATATGGCTTACTTTAGATGCCGAAAAGTGATAGGGCATTTACCTAGGCGATAATCCACATTGGTAAGAGCATATTTAATCATTAGCTACAAATGCCTCTCATCTCTCATGAGGATAAAATTGTCTTTTTCCCTCCTCAAGGCATCACATCGAGTGCTTCTAGGCCCGAAATACCTCGAAAAATTTTTTTCACATTTTTTACCACAAAAGGGGGTTTATTTCGCTTTTGCAGGATGCTGCATTTGAAATTGGGTATATTTGCTAAAATATAAATCAAAGTACAAATTATTCCATTAAGGTATCCAAACTGCATTCAATCAGAGAGAAGAAAGACTGTACTTTCAAAATGGTATACATTACATGTACTCAAATTTTGGCAGTTTTTCAAGATTTCAAATTATAGTTGGGTTCCGCTTTTTCTGAAAAACCCTGTAGTGGGTCCCCTCTATTCTGAGCGACGGGGAAGTGGAATGTTTTGATCTAGGATTAAAGCTGCATAGCCCTCTTCCATCATTGACGTATCAAGCCAGGATATGATGTATCTCTAAATGCAGGTTATGTTAACGTTTACTTTGACATTGCGACGTTACGGATTTCGAATAAATTAGTTTTCTTTTAAGTTTTCGCTTTAGTTTCCTTCGCTGTGGAACGAGAGATCCGTCTCAGTCAGCTTGAGTCTGAATTGTTCTTGATTGATTTACTATGACTTAGATTTCTTGTCCCGTAGTGATTGCGTTCTTCGCAACCTTAAGCTTCGACGAATTACATTTGTACCAAATTCGAATGATTCTTTTATACCAAGTCCTTGAAATGGATCTGTCATTGACTTGCGCCTCCGGTGTCCTTTCTTTGATTCTAAGAATACAAGAATCGTTAAAAGTCAATGTGATAGACTGCTTTGATTAATATAGTAGCGGGAAATTTTTACTACGACAGACTGAATACTGTCTGTCGAATAGGTGTTGATGCACCGATCCAATGGTGAAGTAATCGATCACCCAGCCAAATCCCGCGGGGGGGGGGGGGTAACTTCAATAGGCGGGCGTCGGGTGTATGCAATTTTGATGTCTGAAATCACATCCTAAACTTTACGAGTTTCTGCGAAGACGATGCGCCAATATTTAGAGGCCGTTCAAAATAGAGCTACACCCTAAATTGTCACAAAAATCTAAAATTTTAACCAAACATGTCGAATTGATCAAAATTGACACCCTAAAGAGTTATTTTCTACCCTGAGACCAAAAATTTAAGTCTATTTGTGATTTTACCAGAAATGACATCCTAAGGTTTATTTTCTGCCCGACAAAGGCACCCCAAAAATGGCACATCCCTTACCAGTATATATGGTAGTTACCCCCTACCGGGTGTCAAATTGATCGCAATATTCAAACGCAAGGGAGCATGTTGAAATTTCCCAACATGATTTTCAGCGCAATCGTCTATTGAAAAACTTGTCTAAGCATGGATTTGTCTTCATCAATATTATTATTTATAATCACGGCTAATAAAGGCCTAATATTTACAGCATACATCCTTTACAATCAAACTGTTAATAAATATTGCTGGGCAAATCAGATTTAAAAAATCCATCCTGTTATAAACCCAACTTTCGGGATGTATACTTTGCAAAGCCTAAAGTTGAATTTTCCATCATTCCAATATCTAATTTATTTTCTGAAGATAGGAAGGGCATTTGATAGTTTTACATGGGTGCTAAGACTTTTAATGAACTACCACTTACTGCAAGGATGTCTGACAATGTACCTGCTTTTAGGGAGATTATGGACAACATATATGTATAAGATTTTACCATGTTGATAATATAAAACTGTTTTTATTTCTTAGACCTGAAATTGTAATATATTTATGTTTTCTTTTAAGCACCTTTCTTTGTACAGGACAAACAATGATAACAGCAAATTTTGTAATTGATGAAGTTTTTATCCTGTTAAAAAATTCGTTATATTATTATTATTATATTATTATCTCTTGCCGTAAATAACTTGGATTTGTCTTCGGAATGAAATACTAAGAATGACAATGATTGTCCTTGCATTTTTTGTAGTTCGTTTCCTCGTTGAATTTCCTGTTAATACACCGATTTCTGAAAATCTTACCATATTGCGCTGTGTTATTTATTCAGAAAATATGGCATATGAAAAACACGACTCTCGGGAAGAATTCATTGTTGATTGGATCGCGTATATAATAAACCGGAAAAATAATGATAATAATGATCTGGAAAGAGCTAAATGAAATCTGAGAATTTCCCGGTTAAATTTCTCTGTTTTTATTTGTTTTTCGAGTGAGCCTGACCGCAGGCTAATAACTACAAGAACTAGATCGCGCGTCGCGTTGAGAAGTGAGAATCTACTGACAAACCTTTGTACCAAGATTTAATTGAAAAGCTTGGCTACCGCTATGATCACTTGCAACAACAAGGGCACCCTAAAACGTCGAACTTGAAGGTGTACTGCAAAACCAAACATATCAAGGAGAGTGCACAGTCAAAAAGCATAGGTTTCAAATCTTTATTAAAGAGCTGGGTGTAAAATTCTATGACCTAATTCTTTGAACTGAACGGCTTCAAAGAAAGTTGAACTATTTTACAGTAAATCTGCTGTTGGACTTTTCTGAAATCTTCAATATTCTTAAGCTTACAGTGGTTTTCTTCTTTTTTAAGAATTCAAGAAAATTGTTGAAAAAAACTTAAGACTATCGTAATATCTAAACCTGTTAACGAAACATCAAATAATTTTCAAGAAAATCATAGTTTATGGATGCCTACAATATGGTATCAATCAAAAATCTTTCACTCTTCTGGTCTGTGATTTAGAAATTTGATGATGTCACATCATAAAATTGAGCTGAAATATAAAATAGGCTGTAATTTAGACAAATATTCAAAATTTCTGAAAAGTCCAATGGCGAAATCATAGAAAAGTAGCTAAAGTTTCGTAAAAGCCATTCAGTATAAAGAAATAGGTCATTGAATCTTACACCCGCCTTTTTTCGTAGATTTAAAGATTTGGAACCTAAGCTCAATCAAAGTACGAAGTTTGCGCAGCGTACGTGTCATTCTGTTGTCCATATTTCCCCAAGTTAAGAACGACTCGAAGATGTTAAATAAAAGCAGGGTTAAAGGTTACCTGTTTGTTTCTTGGTCCTAGCTGCTTCCATAGCTGCTTGTTTGATAGATTTTGAAATAGTATAACCTATGAAAGAAATCGATGCAAAAACAGTAAAAGATCCTGTCAGTTTGCTGCTCTTTGAAGCTGAACCAAAACAACAAATAGATTGTCCAACAGAAGAACAGCCTGCATACGTGAAAAAGTTTTTCTTTGTAACTAGTGATAGATGGTCGCCCAGAAAATGATATCGAAGAATGTTTGACCACAATCCTTCATGCATGAAAGAATTTCAATTGATTCAATTTGATCGTTTGATTTAACATGAAACACGAAAAATGATGGTAAACATCTTTGACAACATCTTAAGCGCAATCCCCTGTTACCGGTTTTACTTGCTATGAATTTTCCGCTTAAAGGCGAGTTTTACTGTGTGTCTATAGAAACAAGGAATGACAAATTTTGGAGATCGTAATATGCATTTACCTGTATTTTCTTCAGATTTCACGATCTGTCGCTCTTTCCTCAATGCAGAAATCCACAAGTCCGTCTCATCTACAGTCTTTGTCGAAAACCAATGAGTTACGTCATCAACGAAATCGGTTAACCGAATCAAATTTTGCGTACCCGTGCCTGCAAGGAAAATGCGTCAAATTGGAGATTGGCTGAGAAATACGTGACCAAGAAATAATTCTATGGGCAGCTCCAGATACTTATCTTTACCCTTGAAACAATCAGGTGACATAGGAAGAGGCAACGTCACAGTGGGCAGAATAGGGGTCATGGTGACACTTCATACGTACCAAATAAAGACAAACTTTGTAGGGCACATCGATACAGAAAATTATCCAAATATCTATACAAACATCGCATCAAAGATAGGCAACAAAAACATAGATGGTTTATTCAATTAAAAACGAGCAATCGTTTTTGCTGGTTTATTGAAATTACTCCCTCAACGACAAAGAATTGTTCTTTCGGGAGTTTCAGCAACATCTGCGTGGACACTGAATAGCTTAGAATCAATGAAGTACACAATCTACAGAGAGACAAATTTCAGATTTGAAATCAGGGTGACTAGGACCTTCAGATAACGTATCGTTGATTTTAAAATTCATTTACTGCAAACATTGCCAGATTACCCAAAACGGCCCATATTTAGTTCAGTTCATCTGATAGCCCACAATTCATACATTCGGGTTCATATATGGTTTATAAGGGGCTAATTTGGGCCTTTTAAGCTATTTATAAGTATATGGAAAATTTTATCAAAGAATGAGTAAATGTTTCTAATGTTTGGTAAAAATCTGCATTTCTATGCAAAAATATAGCATTAAGCTGAATAATTCTGACCGAAATCCTGTTCTAAAAGAAACTGAATAATCATAACATGGAATTGAACACAAACGTTTAGTGTTAAAATAATTTCACTTTGATTCTATGAATGAATGTCTAAGAAATGAAAAGTGTCATCAGAGATAAAGAATTTATAAAATTACAGCAAATTCAAAGAGCAATGACTCTTTACTGAAAAAAGATATGTGCATTTTGTCTTTTTATTCAATCATACAATCATAGGGTTTTCAGAATATCATAATGGGCTATGTAATTTTAAAAAACTCAAGGGTCCTAACTTCCCCCGGGGGGAACTTCAATAGGCGGCTGACGGTGTTGTGCAATTTGACGTCTGAAATCGCACCTTAAAATTTATAAATTTTCGTGAAAACGATACCCCAAAATTTACAGGCCATTGAAAATGTATACCCTAAAATTGCCACAGCCATCCAAAATTTCAATCAAGTAAGTGAAATTTGATCAAAATCAATACCCTTAAGAGTTATTTTCCTAAAGTGACATCACAAATTTTATGACTATTTGTGATTTTACTAAAAATGATACCCCAAAATTTATTTTCTGCTCCAAAAAAAGCACCCCAAAAAATGGCACATCCCGTGCCTGCATTAATGGTAGTTATCCCTCCCCCCAGGGTCTCAACTGTTATCGTTTGTCAAAGCTGCAGGCAGTTAATCAAAAATTCAACGAGGCTCTGACAATCCTCAACGTTAGCCTTTGGGATATTTTATGTCTGTTATGTTCGTCGCATTTAAAGGCACTCTGATTAGGCACAAAAAAAGTCAGGGTTCGACACGACGAATGCCTTTGCTAATCTGTGCATTTGTAATAAAGGAAACTTGATCGTTATAACTTTCTACGGTCCTAAAATTTCATTAGGATAAGAAACAATTCAATTATCATATTCTTTGTATTGTGTTTATCACCAAGTAAGGGGTGTGCAGATCTGCCTTTAAACTACCAATGATTGCCCTGGGCCCAGAGCAGGTGGCTAAAATTCAGCCAGATGACCTGGACCCTCCTAAAATTACAGCAATACCTTAGCTTCAGCTAGCACTACCATCTGAGAGATTGTTTTGAAAGACATGTACCTGATTGGTCATTGATTAAATCGAACCTAGCATGATCTAAGTTTACTCTGTTAATGTACACTAGCTTGTCCGTCTTCTTGAATGAGTCCTAAAACAGAAATCAAACAGTGCAAAATTAATTATAACTAGCCGCAAGTCCAATAGATCGAAGAATTTAGTGATTTTTGCATTGTAAATTGTGATCGAGTCAGGTTTTTACTTCAAATCATTGCTATCAAGTGCTTCGATGAACAATTTTGACTAGCTGAGCTCACCGGCCTGAAATTTACTAAGGTAGACGTCATGTTAATAGCCGTATTCTTGTTAAGAATGAGAAGGATTAAATCTCTGTTTGCTTGACTTACCCATCAAAAACAATGAAGTCTAATAGTTTCCACATCTTCAGAATACTGGTAAGGAAGAGTTTTGCGAATCTCAAACGGAATTTTTTCCATGTAAACTAATAAAAGAACACCAGACCAGATGGTCAAAGAAATTTTATTTTGTTTTCCTCTTCATATCAATTTCGTTGACAAATAAAAAACTTAGTGAGCTGAGAGTGTTTCTATTTCGTGCTATTTGGCAATGCAGACATCTTCATATGCCCTTATGTGTCTACTGTTTTAGATGAAGTTAATGAATCACGTGTTTCTAGAAGTACACCCGTTCGAAAAAATCATAACTTTATCACATGGCCGATCTTTCGCGCGCAAATCAAAGACCAAGTTACTGTTGCGTATACCTGATTTTATGATTGCTTGTAATCAGATTCACAGTCAGCAAATTTTAAGCTCGATCTGCCGGATTATGAAGCATACTACGAAAGCACTGATGATGAACAGATTGATACAAAGCTCCAGATTGATCACAAATGTCAGAGAAAGAAATGCAATATATCCAGATTTGAAGGAGAGTTAGGAATCTCGAAATAATTGTTGTCAGGCCAGCGTTGATAAAACTGCATAGTTCAGAATGAGGTTTCTCAAAGCGCTATTTCATACTTTTTAAGACGTGAAACAAAAACTTTATCATGTTTTAATATATCTAAATCTTTGACAAAGGAGATCAAAAAGAAAATCTTATGATAGGATGGATAATCAAGTTTTCGTGACTTTTCAAATGGAGTACTCTTCTTAGGGCCAGCTGGTAGCAATCTCGAATAGGGACAGTAAGGTGGCAGTCTTAAAAAAACATTTAATTCCTAAGAGATGTCTTTGAATTGCTCCATGTTCATTCCTTCGCCGGTCGACACAAGCAGCACCATAAGACAAGGAAAAAATTATCAAAATTCCCCTCGCTGCGTATGGGACAATTGTACAAAGATAAACAATTCAATAGAGAAGAACATTAGAATATGACGTTTGAAGCATAGCTTGCCATGAAGCCCGTTATCTCCTCTTAAACAACTCAAATCAATGGATGAAATCGTCATTAGACTTGCAAAAAAAGGCGGACGCATTGTTGTCTGGAGAAGGCCTAATAATAATAATAATAGTACCTTTCTCCTTTCCGGAGCAGCTACTGAAAAGTAACACTGGTCAATGTACGGTATTTTTTTAAATACAAAAAAAAAACAAACTAGAATTCAATAAAAGAGCAGTACTGAGCCCAAATCTTTTTAGATCATTGGTTTCTGTTGTTTGCAGGAGTTCTTTTCTTGGCATTTGTTTTTTAAACTTTACACAGGCCCATAGGTGCTCAATTGTCTCATCTTCTGTTCCACATCTTCTACATTGGAGAAAGCAGATCCCGGCTACAAATACAGCCAATAGAGAACAAAGTCGTTGAGGGTGTTGTACTTCGGTTGTATCAATAAAAGTATAAATTTGTCAAAATAATCGACTTTGTGCAAAGATAATAAGTTAACAACGTTTCGAGCTGAACTCTTCATCAGGTTAAAAATACAGCCGTATGAAAGTCTTCCGAAAAATATTGATAAATTGTTCAACGAAAAATAAGAAAAAAAAGCTGAATGAATAAAAGACTTGATAAGCGGCTATGCTCAAAACGTCATCCTTAGTTCGATTCATATCAAAGTGTTAACATCCTATTTTATTTACTTGTATAAAAAATACATATCTTACTCACCCGCTTGCATATTATTAGTTGATGATCAAATAAATGCAAATGGACATCCTCTTTCTTTCCACCAAAAAGGTTCTCGACAACTCCACTTTTAATTTTCTCGCAACTGTTCTCTAGAATATCTTCACCCTGCAGAGAAAAACCTCCATATGTGGGACATTGCATAAAACTAAGACCACATTAACACCGTACCGTTGCAGTATTGATACACTGCAAAGTTGTTATGTTCAAAGATTTGATAGCAAATTCTTTTCAAGGAATGAATCGATGATGCCAAAAGCTTGTTCATGCTCAATGGAGTTCTTTCATGGATGTGTAAAATAAATTGTTTTGATATTAAGATCAATAAAGCTGACTTGGAAGCTCCCTTGAAGATAAGTGACACATATTTTGTAAAGCGACCAGTTGTGGCGTCTAAAGCTTTTCTCCTCATTTGCTTAGGCCAAAACGTCAAAGCCCTTGTTTACAGGCGGAAACAAATTTGTCCTTTGAATATTAATACGTTCACTCTCAATGCATCAATTTCAACAAATGAGGTATCTATGTTTAAGTTAGCTATCGAGGTATGTTTTAAAAATAATTTTGAATCGATTCACGCTATATTCTTATCGCCAGGGTCGACCAAATCTGTATACTCTTTTGGAACACCTGGTACAATTAGGGTGAGATGAAACAATCTTCCTAGCGTACAATTGTACAGTATTGGACATAACTTCATGGCCTTACGTTTGATATCTGCTTCCAACAAATTTTATACACTGATTTTCGTTTTCGAAAAGTTCGAAATCTTATGACGAAGAAATAGTAACAATAGATCAATTAGCAATTTGACGAGGAGGGGAATCACAGAAAAAGAGACAATGAAACTTGCTGATTTTTAGCAGCTACCTATTGTGCAACTACTCATAAAGGTTCATCGAAATATTTGACAAATGAGAGAGGAGATAATTTTCCGGGTCTGACCCAGTGCGTGTCGCAGGTTATAGAATCTCGAGTTTCGCGAAGAAGTTAAGCAAGCCTGCAATATTTTGCAAGTTTCCTTTGCAGAGTAGTGTTTTCTGGTGTAATATTCTTTTATAAATCTCTTGTCTGGATGGAATTTGTGTTCTCAATTGGAGTTTATAGCATTTTCCTGGTTTAGGCCGGTTTTGTTGCTTTTCTCGACTACAAAATGAAACATGCTGCCATAATCGATAACTTTAAATTGCTTTCTATACCTTGAAAAGCTACATGCTTGGAGCTATTAGCAGACCAAACCTGATTGCTCTACCTACTGGCAGTCAAGGATTAGGCAGGCTCCCCCAACAAAATTAGGACGTGTCAGATAGCAACCACTGTGGGTTAAACGCCTAAATCATCACAGCCCTGAGAACCCAGTTTGCGCAATGAAAATCGAAAATAACGGTGAGAACGTTGCAGTTTGAAATGAACTCTCTTGACATTGAGATCTCGTACGTACCTGCCATGCTTCAACACCAAGTTGCCATTCGGCGATGCTACTCAGGTTTTCAACTTTCCTTTTTCGTTCATTTATTGATGATGCAACATCTCTCATGACTTGCACCGCTGCTTGTAATGGTTCATGATCAGGATGGTCTGGTGGGGTATGCTTTAGTAGTTCCTGTGATGAAAAGCAAAAAAGAGATACTCTTTTGAGGTTACGATAAACGTTAGCAGCACCCAATTGGGTTTTCTCTCTCAAAGGGCACACTATTGGTGAAATCTACGCAAACTATGTACGTGAGCAAAATTGTCGGCAAAATCGTGTTTGGCGGACTAAAACGTCACTAGTAGTCTTATTTTTCCTTGCAGCCAAAAGTTTAACTTGGATCTTAAACCTTGCCCATTGGAATCGGTCACTTAAAGACTTTTTCAAAAGAATTTTAGTGGTAAGACCTGGTATGGGAGTCTTGCAAACTGATGAAATCATCAACCAAGCCCCTTTAGCATTTTAGCATTCAGGCAGGGGTACCATAGTATCCTTGCTTCACTCAGTCCGTCCAAAGACAGCAGCAGCAGCAGCAGTGATAAATTGTTTCTCCATAATCTATCGGCACTAATGCAGTTTCTAATCTTTATTTAGTTTGTACCTGATTTCGTTTGAATGGTAGCCATTTGATAGGCAACACACGAAATTCGGTGCAAATGGCCAAATTAGTGCCTATGCTGAAGCTGTATTATCATGAGTCTCAGTTTGAAGCCATAGCTATCACTCGAGTTGATGCAGAAAATTGACACTCGTGTTGTCAGTCTAGCCTGCTACCGCTCAACGAATGACGGCAGGTAACGCAAAGAGTCAAATATATCTTTGATAAGAATTAGTTTAGATACTTTCAAGCGTTGACGAAGCCTAACTTTCTTAATTCTGAATTATAGCTGCTGGGTTTATTTTAAAGTGAGCAAACATGATAGAAAAAATTCGACCGAGAATCAGCGCTTTCATGCAAAATTGCAAAAGATCTGCTGATGAAATTTTTATCTCGATAACCTCTGTGAGAAAGACTTGTTTTAGCAGTTTGGTATTATCTCAATACGATTACAATGCGGCAGTTTTCCTTTGAAGGAAAGGGCAAAGAGATTAAAAAAGTGATGTGTTTTGACCACTAATCTCAATCCCCTTTAACACTGAGTTGGCAATGCAATTGCATAGATATAAGGTTCATGAAGCTCAGCAGAGCTATCACATCGCGTTTACGGGTCAGTGCAGATCGAGAATTAAGCTGCTCGATTCAAAGATCACATTTAGGTTGGATTGAGCTCTGTGTAGGACTCTCTCCTAGTTTATAAGCGCAAGTATATCAGATGTCACAATATTATGTATCAATGTTTGAAAATCATGAAAATAAACCAAAATTCAATTAAAGGGGCTGGGTCACGTAATGTAAACAACCTTCTTTCGAAATGACGACTTTGCAACATTTTCGATAGACCATATCACAGAGATTTCCCACTATTTTTCTCAAAATGAAGGTATCATTTTGAAGATGGACTCTTGACCTTCGTAGAGAAAACAATGAAAACACTCATATGTTGTACGAATGCAGAGATATTGATGGATTTTTGCAAGTAGCTTTCTTGTGGATTCACCCCATGCACCAAAATCTGCGCAGAACACGTGTGGGCAACAATACAGATTATAGAGGTAACAGGTTTGTTTACGCTTACGTGACTCTGCCCCTTTAATGTTAGTTTCCTTTTTGAGGTGTTGCACGGAAGAAAAAAAATTAGATTTAGCGGAAAAAGATCATGCTTTTACCAGCTTCCAAGAGTGCGAAATTCTAGGGCTTTATTAGCTACCTACTTTTGTAGTATTCTAAGAAATTGCACAAAAATGCTAGCATATCCATACTTTTTGTCCATTTGAATTCTTCAACGTGGCTTTGATTGTGTTATAAATCAATCTGATAATCATGCTCTGATCCAAAGTCAATGTGAAATCGTAAAGTCAAGAACCCTGGGCAAGGGTTACAATATCTTCTAAAGCCTGTGCTTCAAGCTATGGGTTTGCAAGCTGTCTTTAAATTTCTACAAAGTGTTGCTTAAATTTCACTTTCAAAAGAATTAACAACGATGAAGACCATCCTCTTGATATGAAGAATTTTGCCAATTATGACTCTGTTAAATGATGAAGTATGTACAGGGTGTCTTAAAGCTTTCTAGTTTTAAACTCAAATATCTGTTGAACTGCTCATCCTAGCAAAACAAATAAAACGTTTTCTAAAAGTGCAGGACAGTAGTTACCAAATGGGTACTAGTTTGATAGAATTGAGCAACGGAACTAAAAACGTGGGATCGTCCAATCTGAATCAACTATTCAGTATTTGTAGGTAATGTTTTACAATATCAACTTGTAAACTAAAGCGTTTTAGGGTTTCTGTTACACTAAAATTACGTTTAGCTATTTGTTCGTTCTGCTGACAGCAATAGGGTTGGATACGCGCAACATGCATTTCATTTGCAGGGGTGTTATTGATGTTGAGATGAATTACAAAATATCAGCAAATTATGGTATGGCCACTTATACACTGTTGCAAGCCTTTGCTTTGAATAGTTGATTCAGATTTGACGACCTAGCCCCCCCCCCCCTATTTGCGCGTCTGCTGCTCACATCTTTTAAAACATTGCTCATTTAGTAACATCAGTTTACACTGTTAGAAAATGTTTTATTTGTTTTCTTAAAGGATGAAGGTGAAGTTGCGCTTTTCAGCGCCAAGCGCTGGGATCACAGAAATAGAACAGACCTACTCGAGTCTGCGACCCCTTGTCATGACGCTCAGGTAGTGGGTCCTACTGAGTATCGAACACACGCCGCTTAACTGTTCTATGGCTGCAAAGTCAGAGGACTACATCACTGCGCCACAGCCCCCTCATCTTCTTCGTTTTCCAGGGAACAGCAGGTCAAAGGTCATTTGGGCTTAAACCAGGAAGCATTTTATGGGACATCCTGTATGCTTTCCTTTTTCATATTCTTTAACAGATGGCTGATTTAATTGACGTCATTCTAAGGCTGACGGTAGAATAAATTTGATCGTAATTTATCTAAGGCATTAAAAACAGCTTCAACGCAAAGTCACCTAGAACTCTTGAACAGCATGACCGATTTTAAAGAACTGAATTATCACGAGGAATTTACCTTCTCTGCTACAAACTGCAAGATGAATTATTTAGATCAATTCATAATTCACGAGAGTGCAGCAAACGCATGCACATCATTTTTGAATATCGGATAAATGTGACAAGAGACACTTACGTTTAGCTGAAGTGGATATTTACAGATCTTCTGGATAGGTGTTAACAGGAAGGCATCAATTGCGAGTGAGATCATTTGCTGGAGTAGACGGCATGACTATAGCGAAAACAAGAATACGAGAGATGTAAAATTCATCACTAGATATGTGGCTGGCAGCGTATTTGGTTGCCTTAGAGTTACATAACTTATGGTAAAGGTAGAAGAACCATCCTATTGAGGGAAGAATGACGTAATAGCCTAATCAGATACACAATTTTCATTTTAAGCAAAACAAAGATGCATTTCCAATCAGGACGAAAACATTGGCCAAATCTGGACATTTTCCTTCGTCAAAATGAATAGTTTCGTAAGATATATTTTCCCAGTAATGGACTTTCTTAATTTTTGGCGATTTGAGAGTTGAGTTTCTTATAAGCAGATTCTTATAAAAAATAACGTGTAGACCACGCTTCGTTTTGGACGACACGTTTTCTTCTTTATATTCATTGTAACTTTACATTTCAGTCGCTATGGCAGGAACGATATAAAAACAAAACTGTGGCCTAGCTTCGCATACTTTCAAATAATCTGAAGTCTTTTCGCAGCGCACTATGTGAAAGAAACTATGCGCAAGCCCTTGTGGTTAGCTGAGGGTCTTTAAGAAACTTCTGTCATCAAAAACAAGAATAGATGCACACATTTCATAATCCAACTATGCCCTTGCACAGCTGATATATACCTCCACCCATGAAATTGACATTCCACGCACAAATTATAGACTAAACAAAGGCGGAGGCCTATCATTCAGCAAACCATTCCCAATAGCACTCTAGCCTAAATACCACTCTAGATGTGAATTAAAACCTTCTTCTCCTTTCACAGCTGTCTTTTATGAACCACTTACGTCCAAAACGGAGGCTACGTCCTAATTTGTTTTCAAATATGAAATTACTTGCATTTTCAGGAACTGTGTCTAGCCTCTGCACATATGGTTGAGCGCTAAGGAAGTACGGTTTTGCCTATACAGTTTTATGTTTGTCAAATTGACTTTTGCGTTTTTTAAAGGGAATTGACATAGTTAACCCCATTTTACCCGGGGGGGGCATTATGGCCCCCCGCTTGAATTATCAACTATAGCTCTCAGATGGAAGAAGCTAGAGCGCTGAGACTAAGATGACTTTTCCTAAAATCTAATAGCCTATTAAATTTTAAATGTTCCATTGTCATAAATTTAGTCACGTGGCAATAACAATACTTTATTTGGAGAATGGTTTTCAAGAAAATGACAAAAACTGTAATAATTCTCTGGTTTCCATATAAAATGTTCTGAAATTGGTACCAATCGACTGGTCTTTGAAAAAGCTTTCATTTGATATATAAATCTGTTATATTTGCAGACATCAGCAAAAGATAATTTCTGTGACGTCATCCATTTTGACGACGTCATATTCATAATGAATAAAGATGAATTTTCAAAAAATTACTTTCAATCAATAGAAAATCATATTTTCTTGACATTTACACTATTTCATGAATTTTTAGACATCAAAATCCAAAATTATTAGCACTTTCTCTGTTTTCAGTTCTGAAGCTTATGTGTCACCACTTGACACCCTTCGGTTGCCTAGCAACAAACCACGTGACCAATTAAGACCGGAAATGGTTTAATTGGCTTCTTGATAGCTGTAGGTACCATTCTGGAAAGTTCCAGCAGCATTGGAGTTACAGAAACAGAAATAAACAGGGGGGCCATAATGGCCCCCGGGCAAAAACATCAAAAAATTTACCCGGGAAAAATAGGGTTAAAAGCTGGCCCGGGCCAGGTCAGAAATATAATCTTTTGTACTCGACAGCTTAGACGCATCCGATTTCATTGTGTAGCTAAAGAAACAATGAATTTGTGGGCGTTCTCTTGCCTATCTATGGCGGATACGAGATATAGCTATGCTTATTCCCTTTAATATGGTATGGTAGGTTGCCTCCGATTTCAGGGGAACTCTCGTTGGTAAATGACATCGTTATATCGGCTCGAAGACATAATGCGATAACTTCCTTTCATCAATACTGATAAGATAATCAACGGTGAAAAATGTGATTTGATAATTACCTCGAAGAACAACCTGTATCTTTTCTCTTGTTGTAACTCTAGCAATCTTGCGCATGCGTTAGGATGATTATTGCAGTATTCAGAGTAGATATTAAATTCATCAGACTACGAATAGAGAAAGAATCGAGGTAACAAAATATCGAGTTTCCAACTACACGTTTTTTCTTTTATAAGAAACTGGTTTATGAGAAACTAGTACTATGACAGCCAAAAATTTAAGAAACTCTAGTACCATATTAGAGAAATGCTAAGAAACATTTGAAAGCCAAATCCCAGAAAATCATAGGAAAATCGCTGTGAACTTTTATTTTTGAATGATATCCTTGATGATTTCGCTTTCTGAGCCTAAAAGAACTTTCTTTCCTGCTAAAAAATTGTGCTGTTTGTCAAGAAACAAATATAAGCGATGGCAAAAAACTACGTGCATCCATATATAAGAAACGAATTAAGAAACTTTTAGTACTAAAAAGCTGAAATTTTCATTTGAAATTAAGAAACTTTTAGTACTGAGGGCTCATTCAAGTTTCTTATAAAAGAAAAAAGCGTGCACTCCGTAAACTGTAAACTGTGCACAAGGGCTCTCAAAGATATGACACACTGTCTACGCAGTTAGAAATGAAACGTGTGTAAATTGTGTTACAAAGGGTTTTCACAGGACAAAGATGATTTTACACATCATGATTATGACTGGCCCGGGCCAGATCAAAAATAAAATCTATTGTAATCAGCAACTTTGACGCATCCAGTTTCATTGTGTGGCTAAAGAAACAATGGATGTGTGGTATTGTCTATTCATAACAGTTACGAGATATAGCTGTGTCTATTCCCTGTAACGTTCTCTTGATTCAAAAGATTACGAAAAACAAAACAAAACATAAGAATACAAACAAGAAATGTTCTCAGACTTTGGTAATTAAAGGGAATAGACATAGGTATATGTCATAATCGCTATAAATAGGCCAGAGAAACGCCCACAAATCCATTGTTTCTTTAGCTACACAATGAAACCGGATGCGTCTAAGCTGTCGAGTACAAAAGATTATATTTTTGACCTGGCCCGGGCCAGCTTCTAACCATGTCGATTCCCTTTAAAGATGGGCCTTGAACAGCAAAAGATACACCAATTAAAGCCGGATTAAAGCCGCCCGTTGGAGACTAGGCGGACAAATGTTGAGGCGGAAAAATTCAGGCAATCTAATTGGCTAATCAAGTTGTCGCCACGCAAAAATTTCAAGCTACAAATGGTAGGGATACGTTCTCCTTTTCGCGGCTCGACATTTTCCCGCCTAGTGGAGATCCGGCTTTACTTTCAAAAAGTAGATTTCCAATGAGAAATTAATAATATGTAAAACAGTTAACTAAGTATAGCCAATCTGGTACTTAAAAAGACGGAATACAGTCAGTTTTATTTGATTTTAAAAGTTTTATAAGTTGGCGTCCCCGCAAAGCGTGAATGAAGAATACAACGGCATGGACAAAACGGAGGTTTGAACAATGTGCGAGAGGAACTGAAGACTACGACTGTTGCATTCAAATAATAACGAATCTTCATCAGGAAGTCGTCACCGACTGATGATAACAAACTTTCACCTTTTGGCCGCCTTTTATGTTTTCAGGTGCAAACATAGAGGGATGTCCGGCAACAAGAATTTTAAAATGATAATCAAATTGGCGTACCTGTGAAATAAATAATTGTCCAACTTGACTTTTATACATGTCTTTACTTTCCACCCTCTTTTGCATCTCTTGATAAAACCGTTTATGGAATTTGTAAATCTGTTCAATATTACAGAAGATCACGGTGACGTCATCTGCTTTGAACATATCCGATCTCTTCTTTGACTGTTTTAGGTAGCCCTGCAACGAAGGTGAAACCAATAAAAACTGCATTTTGAATACAAACCTCGAGAAATACCCAAAGACAAACCTTCATATACAATAGGTAGAGATGCTTAGTTTGGTATTCTTCCTCAGAATTCTTTTTTCACAAAAGAAGATAACATTGCGAAGCGCAATATTGCAAAAAGCTTCCTAGGGTGTCCAATGTGTTTATGCATCGGTAAAGTAAATGAATGCCATCACTTTGAAAAAGCAAGCCACACGCGCCACTCACTATCCTCTTTTTCGACTATCTTGTGACAACAGTCCCTTTGGTTATCAAGCAAATAAGGCATCTTCAACTTTCAACTGAATTCATTCGCTTCCACGATAAATCTATATGCTTTGAAAATCAGGGAAGGTCATACATGCGCATGGCTGTTAGGTAAGACAAAACGGATGTTACTGCGTTGGACAATGGACCTAAGAATATTACGCAAAATTGATAGTTGAAAGTGGTATTCTAGGTTCTGAATTCGATTGAAGAATTGGTCAAGTATCGATCAATTTAAATGTACATGTAGACAGAGCAGGAACTGTGCAAGCATGTACAAACAGTCGTAAGTTTGAGCCCCGCCCCACCCCCCCCCAAAAAAAGTTCTCTGTGACAGGTCTAGAAACAAAGCAAAACTTGATATTTCCTTCCTTCGGCCTCAGACTTGTGATTTATCGTTTGAAAAAGCTTATGTGGCCATATACTTCCCACTAGTAAGCATCGTCTTGGATAAAATGACAAGTATTAACCAAATGACGATTAGAATGCAATTCTAATCGGAGTTAAAGCAACGAACATGCTGTTTATTGTTCATTACAGATTTACAAATCTGGCAATTTGAAGTACCATTGTTTTTGACTCTCTAGAGGTGTAATGTTTTTCATCAGCTGCGTGTTCATCGATAGTCGTGCATGCGGCATGGTTTCTTCCATGCAGTATAAAGCAGAGCTTGATTTGAGAATTTAGTAAATTTTGCACACTCGTGCTGAGTGGTTGCAAATCAAAATCTCCCACCCACCCGCCTCTTTCACATTTTCATGTTGGATCTTCTTTCTTTTGCAGATGCATCTGGAAAGTTTTGTCCAACATGGACGAGGGGACTAGTTTTGCGGGAAAAATGCAGGTTTTCCTTCCAAACCCACCTTCGGGAGGGTTATTTGCTTTTTCGGGAGATGGGCTAGTTCCCTCAAAGCCCACATTGCCCTAATGATGAGAAAATGCAACCTTATGTTTGTCTGATGCTTATGAGGAAAGATTTACGAAAAGGTTGAACACATCTGAAGGGCAGCCAAGCCCCAGCAGCCTTGGATCTATTTATGGGAGTGTAGCTTTAACGAAAGAGTTCATCTGAGTACTGGCGCACTCAGAAGAACAATGGAATCGGTAAGCGAAAAGTGAGAGAATCAAGCTTCAACAATCATAGCTTTCAAGAACAAATTGACAAAACGTAAGCTTATTTCTCCGAAAGCAGATAATTTTCTCAGTTTTATAGTTGTGAAAACAATATTTTCTGATGTCACAAATATAGTTGTAAGGACTTGCAGCCACCTAGCGCCAATTATCAAGATCAACATTGAGGCAAAGCTGATGGCATATGTCATATGTAAAACATAATTTCAAAATCTATGCCGAAGTTCGGACAACAGTCTTGAAAGAAAGATTTGATAAATTTCAGGATTACAGCTGCGAAGCTCTAGACCTTCAAAATCTGGCTTCTGAAAACAACACGCCTGTTTTCAGTGAGTGCTGTTGCTGTAACATAGCAACATGCTTATTCTTAGACAGTGCTGTTGTTGTAACTTAGTAACAGGAGCAATCTCTAGGCCAGTATTACATATGCGTAAAGAAATTCACGAAACTCGACCTTTAACTGTTTGCCTCTGTTTAGAGACAGCTGTTGACTTATTTAAATAGCAAGTCTTAACACAGATCAAATTATTGTAGCAAAAATAATCAAAACAAATCATCAAATGAATGGTCCTAGGTTAACCATTGTAAAATATATTTAACTTGCTATTCTCAAATGCATAATCCAGCATGATTCCAAATCTTATTCACAAGAAAACCCGTAATGAATGATACAAAAGATGGTGGCCAACGCGGCGCCGCAGCCAAAGAAAGTCAAGGTTAGTCTGCGCGTAAGACATGTCTAATGATGGTTCATGACAATGCTCAAAATCCTTGAAAAAGTTGATGAAACTGGATAGGACATCTGTTCTTCCGACCTTTCGATTGGATAGACTGAAAGGAGCTTAAGCTGCTTACTGTGATTCCATCGCTCATTCTTTGATGCCTAGTTTATTTTCAAAAATCAAAGCGTTTTTCACTTTACGAGTAGAATCTAACAAAGATTTGTATAAAATCAAAACCAACATCAGAAGAATTTTCAAGACGATGACATCGCAATGATTACATCACAGTGCCAAAAAGTTTAGATGCAGAGATAATTTGAAAAAAAACCACGGCATCAAATAATATGATGGTAAAAATGAAAATTCCTTAAGTTCCTGCGAATCGAATTCGTCCAAACATAGATGCAATAGCCATCAATGCTAATTTTGTAAAGACTTGAAGCCTGTGATCAAGTGGTCCAATGATAAGCGCCTACAGGTATGCTTCAACCAACTGCCTTTTAAGGACTTGGCAAAACTATCACAAACCAATTCATGTTCTTGACGAGGTGCAACCCATTGTTCCAAAAATTCTGAAGTTTCAAAACCATTTTGGCAGGATATTCTATGAAAAGAGCGAGGGCTATTGCTGAACGTATGGGACACTCTATTCCCATTAGCAGAAGAATGACCAAGAAGAAGCATAGCAAAGGAATTACCAATTTTGAAAAGCAGGAAGTTAGCAAGAACGATTTTGGTTCCGATTTGGAACCAAGAAAGAAGATATAGGACCTAAGGGGAGAGTCTAACTGAATATCTATTTCATCATATCAAGCTTCTAGCAGCTAGCTTTCAGAGGCATGTTGATGTAAACAGCATGCATAGACGAATAAATCTACTGGAACCTCTTAAATTGCTCCGTTAAGTACTTCAACAATATCATATTGCTTCCTGTCATTTTCAGTACCAGAAGACATCGATGGGTGGCCAATGGGTTGCTTATCAGTTGCTAACAGATGTACAATATCCGAAGTACGGTATTTTATTTGTTGAAAGCAACACCTTCAGCAGCAGCTTTCCAGTAGCATCGCTGTATAGTGAGATAAATTTTCTGCCATATTTAAAATCATATGCTGTCAGTCACAGGTACGCCGGCAAAGTCATGTTATGACAAATACGACAAATACTTCATGATGAAACCTACCTCAGTGACATCTCTCAGTGTTTTAAGGTAGTCTCTCTCTGATGTCAATAATTCTTGAACGCATCTTGATCTAACCTCACTTTCAGTTCTAAGGGTGGCTTGTAAACCAAGTAATGAAAATGTGTTACGCCGAGCAAATGCAACTCCAGGTATTGTGAGACTGGATGCAGTAATTTCATCTTGCCTTTGAACATTATCCAACTCTTGATCAACGCGTAACTAAAATAGAAATGAATAAAGATTATTAGAGAGGTCACTTCGACATTACTGTACCTTTGTTTGTTTGTCATCTTATTTAACATCGATAATTATTATTTAGCTCTCTATATACATATGTACATATCGAACTAATCTAAATCGATAAATTAAAGTGAAAAATAAATAATACAGGTATGTACATAAAGATGTTTACATGATACAAAGAGAGATTAGTTTTCTGTCATATGCTGGCAAGCATTGCATTTACAATTGGGGCCATCCCACTTTTTTATTAGGTGTTTAAAACTATTCAAATTTTCGGCAGATTTTATTTCATTCGGCAGTCCATTCCATATTTGAGGTCCTAAAGATCGAAGGCTATTAGATCCAAAGGTGACTTGGTTTGGTCTGTAATGCTGTAAATCATTTGGATTTCGTGATGAGTAAGTGGAAGATTTGATTTTGAAAATGTCATGCATGAAAGATGGGTTTAAGTTTTTCAATGTCTTGAAAACCTCTATGCAAAGAACTCTCAGACGAGAAACCTGCATAGTGCACCTTTCTGACTTCAAAAGTAAGTCACTGTAAGAGGAAAGGTGATCATTATATAAAAATCTAAGGGCACGTTCTTGAATCTTTTCAATTTTTTGTAAAGCCTTAGCTGATGAGAAGTACCACACAAGAGGGCAATAATCAAAATTTGAATAAACAAAACTCTGGACAAGGATTTTTCTTTCATTAAAACCAATAAAGTGTTTGAGTCTTTTCAAGACATTGAGTTGGGATGCAGCTTTTCTGCAAAGTTCAGAGATATGCTGTTCAAAATTTAGCCTGTAATCTAGCTGAATACCCAGCAATTTGACAGTTTCTTCTGATTTGATCATTTTGCCTTGGATGTTAAAATTCTCTCCACTAGTATTTGTTTGATCCTTCCTAATGAGGAGTGCATGAAATTTTTCTGGATTGGCTATCATTTGATTATGTTTTAGCCAAGTTAAAGCAACTCCAGCTTCTTCTTCCAGTACTTCGATCAAATTTGATAGGGTCTTGGAAAAATAAGCTAGAGTGTTATCGTCAGCATAATTATGTAACGTTGCTCGGTTAATGAACAAAAATAGATCGTTTATGTAAATATTGAAAAGAATAGGACCCAAAACAGAGCCTTGAGGTACCCCTGATAAAATTGTTTGGAAAGAGCTATATGTATTATTGATTCTAACAGACTGTTTCCGCCGTTTCAAGTAAGAGTAGATAAGGACCAGGGCATTTTCATGAAAACCATAGGCATGTAATTTGGCTATAAGTAAATCGTGTGGAATACAATCGAAAGCTTTCGATAAATCCATAAGGATAGCTCCCACAATATTATCATTATCGAGTTTAACCCTCCATTCTTCTATCATTCTTATCAAGACATGTTGTGTGCCGTATGCTTTTCTATAGGCAGCTATGAAAAGTGAAAGGGTTTCATCTAAGTATGGGACCAGTTGGTTTTTCAAAATCTTTTCATAGATTTTGGAGAATATATTTAGAATACTGACAGGTCGAAAGTTTCGCTCAACCGTACGATTGGCCTCCCCTTTATCCAGGGGACATACCGCAGCTCGCTTTCCATTATCTGGAAACCTATAGTTTCGTATGCTGCTGTTAATGGCATCTGTTAAAGGGGCTGCAAGATCGTCTGCAGCCAACAGCACAAGTTTTGGTGGTATTTGATCTTCCCCCGTTGATTTCCTACCGTCCAAAGACCTTAGTTGTTCCCTAACCTGACAGACTTGTACCTCATGAAAGGAAAATGAATTGAAATTGTTTTCAGGATTTTGAATGATAGCTAAAATACTTGGATGGTTTTTGTATTTTTCAAGAATCAGCCTAATGATTTGCCGATAATCATCGGTTGCAACCGTATCTGCAATGTTGCAAGGTTTTACACCGCTAGATTTTTCTACTATGTTGATGTAATGATCGTTAAATATTTCGGTTAGTTGCTGGTCGTCAGTTACGATTTCATTATTTTTAACTAAGGAAATATCACTACCAGCTAAGCCTCCTTTGTTGGAGAGAAAAGGTTTGACAAGGTTCCAGAAAGCTCGATTCGATACAAGTCCATTTTCTGTTGCTTGTTTGAAATGCTGTTTAATTGCCTTTTTTCTCAAGGAAACACATTTATTTCTTTGTCGTTTAAATTTTAATTCATTTTCTTTCGTAGGATTTTTCTTGTATCTCTTTTGTAGCCTCGTTCTGGTATAAATTCCCTTTTTTAATTCCCTGGTCATGAAAGGAGCAGTGTTTCCTCGTAGTACTTTCGTTTTTAGGGGGGCATGTTTGTCAACCAATTTCCGAAAAGTGCATACAAGATCATTGTAAGCTTGATCAGGATCGTCAGGAGCACCAAAATTCGCCAGCTTTATATCTGACAAAAAATTTTCGGCGTCAAACTTTTTGTAGCTGCGATACTTGATTATCTTAGGCTTAAGTCTCGGGAGATGAGATTTCATAACCGTTATGACAAGACTGTGGTAGTCACTTAAGCCAGTTTCAAACACAGAAGTTTTTTGGAATGATCTCGGCCGATTTGTAAGGATAACATCAATGGAAGAACTGCTGTTCTTGGTGAAACATGTTTTAGCAGTCACCAAATTTGATAGCCCAAAGACATCACAAAAGGACACTAGTTTAGAGTGTCCAGGGTCCTGCCGGTTTAGGGTATCAATGTTGATATCCCCCATTACAATTACGTTGTCGTATTTGTCTAAAGCAGAATTTAAGGTAGTAGAAAGATCGTTAAAGAATGAATCAATGTTGTTGGATTCAGGGGGCCGGTAAATACTGTAGACAATCCATTTCTTTTTGCTTACTATTAGTTCGGAGCAAAGGAGTTCAAGAGAAGGAGTCTCTAATACTGGGACACGGTTACATGCTACACCTTTCCTGACATACAGCATAATACCCCCACCGCATTCGTTCCTATCACGACGCATCGGTTTTTGATAATTATTCACAAGAAAAGTCTCAGTTTTGAAATCGGAACTTATTTTGGTTTCCTCTATAACCAAAACATCAGGTAGGCATCTTTCCATAAGCATCCTCAAGTCAATAATCTTATTTCTAAGACTATTAATATTCAAGAACCCTATGAGTGGGTGGTTATGATATTCTGTCCTGAGACCAAAGAGTTTGTCAATGTCACAAGAATCATCAGATTCTGAAAAAATATCTGTTGAAGTACCATCAACGTCTTTCTGAAATTTTGTTCCACCGAAACTTTTCAAAGTCATTGTACCTTGAAATCGATGCTTGCCAATGACTTGGAATAAGGTGCTGACTTTCACATAAGACCGTAGATTAACAAATGACGCAAAATACAATTTAAAGCAAACGAATGGAGGTAAGAGGAGGTGCACAGAAAATGCCTACGCACGCCAATGTTCCTCTAGCTAAACAATATCCATATGCACGTGTCGAACTCATCAAATACAACATGGTAAGTTTAGACTTGCATATGCAGCTCTTGAATTAGCTATTTGTCTCCCTCAGCTAAGTTAAGGTAGCAAGCAAGCAAGCAAGCAACCAACCAACCAAGCAACCAAGCAACCAACCAAGCAACCAAGCAATTCTATTTGGTTACGCATGCTAGGTATATAGGCAGCTATGCAGCTGATGTGGGCCTGTGGCACTACGGCTTGTGCCCTCAATGTTGTCTCTGAGTATTCATTTACCGACTTCGGAAGGATGGGCAGCTCAGTTGGCTGCTGGCTTGTGGTTTATAGTGTCAGTGACGAGATTCGAGCCCAAGCGGGTAGACCTACAAGATTCAAAACACTGCGCCTTAACCATTAGGCCCAGACTGTAAAGTTTGGTCTGCGCGGGGAACGCGTTCCCCGCGCAAAAATTTCTGGCTCGTTTTCTGTCTGCGCAAAGTTCTTTGATAGACCAATTTCTGCGCAGGTTTTCCGAGCAGTTTGCTGCGTTACCCGCGCAGTTTTCAAAAAAAAGGCTTGCAAATTTTGCTTCTGCCCAGAACGGAGCAGTTTCAATACAATCCTAGTAGCTCTGATCTTTGTATGGATGGCTTGATGAAGCAAAAGCAAGAATAATGCGAGAGACAGGCGAGGCGAGGGGCTCTTGGAGTAGGCTGCAGCGGAGATCTAGGCGCAAATGTGGTATTTAGCGTTAGAATCCGCGCAAAAATTGTTTGCGATAGAACTGTTTTTCTGCGCAATTTTTCGGAGTTCAAACTAATGTTCTCTGCGCATTGAAAAAACTTTACAGTCTGGCATTAGGCCACATCACCAAGTAGAAGGGGGTACTTTCTTAGCATAATACAAGCAATCATCAATAACGAAGACAACCAGAACAGGACTTGAGGCCGCGACTAACGCTGGGTCTCCGTTACCCCATTTTCGAATGAAAAAGAAAGGGAATACATCCGCTTTCGCTTTGTGCTTCCAGTTAAAACGATCGAGAACGGAGACATTTGAAAACGCTGCTCAAAGTGGAGTGATTTGAAAACGCACTGTCTTTCATGGAAGCACCGAAAATGGAGTCATTCAAAAACGCTACAACAATAGCAATCGATCTGGAACCAACACACAAAGCAAAGGAAATGCCTGAATAAAGGAACTAAAATGAATGAAAACTGAGTAATGAAAACACCTCAATTTTCGTGACAAGCCTTCTTCGCAAGAATGGAGTAATGGATATGGTTCAAGGTTATCCGAAAACGGAGTGATTTGAAAACAAAGTAATGGAAACGTAGCCTTTGGAAGAAGAAGTTAATGACGACAGCTGATACAGAAAATGCATACTCTTCAACTCCGCATCATTAAGAATGATAACAGATTATGGTGGTATGGGTGGATTATCACAAGCTTACAAAATCAGTACAGTATCACAAACTTGGAATTACATGAAACGAATGAATAAATTATATGTGGTAGCCAAATTAGTGCTGCAATTAGAACCAATGCAATAAAACGGCAACAGTTGGACCAGACCAGCAATAGACCTTTTAGCTATTCAACAAAAGAGCCTGGATCGATCGTTATTTTTAGACATTTTTATACACGAGGTTCGATTGAGTGGCGTTAGACCTTCTATCGGTTTTGTACACATTCGAAAGTTCTACAAAATGTGATAAAATATCGTTCGATCCACATTCTCCTTTAGAATAGCTAAAAGGTCTATAGCATACCATTTGTGGTCGACAAAGAAGTTTACCAAAGTTAGTGTGTTCGCATCATTGACTCTAACACCACTTCCAACATGAAGCATCGGATTTGCAATCAATGTAGCTTGTATGATGCGCTAATTTTAAGTATACTATGTCCTTAGGCCTAGCCAAGAAGCGCCCTTACTACGATTCTTTCTCTGTGCTTGGAGAGTCATCGCAGTCAGGATATTTCTAGGTAACATGATTTGGCATAAAAGCTTTACGTACCGTAAAAGCTATGTTTAGTCCCTCTCAATGAAGCGCCCACTTGTATGAAATGCAAGAGGTTACTAAAAATTTCCCATTTATATAGCTAAATATTTTACATGTAGATTTTGATATAGTTTGGGATAAAACGGTTCCGAATTTGACAATTTGACTCTTAAAATTGTATGTTGATTCCGCAAATCAAAGGGCAAAAAAACTGGAAAGCTATCATTTATAACCTTTTCATTTGACTTTGCGAATAAGCCCTGCTCTCTAATAAGCCCCCGTCTCTTTTAAGCCCCATCTAGCGTCTACTAAATTAAATAAGTCCCCCAATAGAGCGGTTACGGCAAACTATATAACTGTAGAGTTTGCTAAAGAAAGATTGTCTGGACAAAAAAGGACGGCTCATATGAAACGTGTTTTTGGGCTCCAAGATAGATATCTCTGGGAGTACAAAGACCAGCATGCTTTGCGCGAATTCAGCAACTTGCGCTGCACAGCTTCCATTGTTCCAGAATAACTGACTGCATGAAATTCACCAAAACAAAAACAAATGATGGCAAAGGCTGCTGGTCTTTGTGCTCCCCTTAAAATGTAGAAATTTCACAACAACACAATAATCGTATCGTAAATGGTTAAAGGGTCAGTTTTATCCAGCATGCCTTGCACGTGTCGTCTCATGGTTTAACTTCGTTGTCGTGCCCCAAGAAAGGTCAAGGAAGAGAAGACACGTTCGAGGAATATTGGATGAAACAGACTTTTTAGAGATAAATTGACTGATAAGATTAGCAAGGCCGTTTTGACGAAACCTCGCCAATACTCCTAATCTGAGAAACTCAAATTCGAAAAAAGAACCTGCGTTTAGTGGATTTCTTCTACAACTATTTACAGCTGACAATTCACCTAATTAAGATCGATCTGCATTAATAACTACAAATGAATAATTAACATCCAAAATTTAAGCAAAGTTCAGCAAAGCTAAACATCTGAAAGTGGTGAAACTTTAGAACATGGCAGAACAAGGATATATCATGTTATAATAGGATCTGCTACTTGACACCAAGATACAAATAGCCTGCGTACTGCGCAGGAGAAGGTGAGAGAGGGAAAAACAGTAGTAAAGTCTGCACGCAAGCTAAGATACGAAGGGATGTGTGATTGGATACAAAGACAATTCAATGACTGGTTGCCTGGTCAGTCAAGTCATAAACAAAAACAAAGCTACCCTGGGTACCAAAGCCAGGCTCCCCGAACCTACCTCGGCGACGCATCGCCGACTGTTACGATCGTAAGGAAACCAGGCTTAACTGTCCTTGTTACATGAATGTTGGAAAAACGTGTACGTAGTCTCGAAAATTCTTATAAGTTTTCCAGTTATTGCAGAAACTTTCAACATTTGCTTTGAAATGGCAAGCATTTAATAACGTGCTGCAAATGCAGCTAAATCTCATTTTGAACGAATGAAAAATTTCTTGATTTGGGATGCGACTACATTTTCGTATGGAGGTTTTTTATGAAAGAGCTTAGTTATAGTAAATGAGTCTTTGATATTCCCTGGTTGCTATGATGAAACATCGTCATCTGATTGGGTTTATCATTATCATGGAAATCTTGTCATTTGTTATTGCTAAACTTAAGACATCCCTTGAGGCTGACAAGCACAAATAAGTGCAAATAGAAGGATACAGGTAGAGTGCAAGCAGACTGGCTGTCAAACAGATCAAAAGATTCCTTTCTTTCTATAAACATTTATTTCCTTATCATGAAAATAGCAAGCGTCATGTTGCGTTACTATACTGAGGCATATCTCAATCAATGCAGTCACCCGGTCGTTGTTCGTTGTACTGTCAAAGTATGAGAGTGTTTATGGGAAGCTTTTGTTTTCATATTTGAAACTGCTGATAGCTAGTTAATTGTCTAGTCAACTTCAATGCATACTCAGTGCTCTATGATGAGAAACGGTCCATAATTTTCGTTCATCACAAGGGATCAATGACTGCCAAATCATAAAGAATCTTCATGCAATTCAAAAGGAATGTTTGTACAGTCGAAGTGTAATCAACGAAACTTCTTGCATTTTAATATTGCACTAGGCCACTCACAGAAGTTCTCCAAAAAATTGTCCGCGAATTTGTTCAATAAGCTTCCAAGTTTGTTCAATATGCTAAATTCCTCCTGGTGCCATCACTGGCCAATGGATAGAAGTATAGAATAAGGTAACTCGTTGGTCTATTAGAATAATGATTATACTTTCTAGAACCAGTAGGCTTAAAGGACAAGTCCGGGGTTGGTATAATTGTTGACTATTCAAGAGATCACACTGTTGTAAATGTTGTGTAGTACTTTTTTCAATTTCTTTCTCTTACAATCTGCGAAACTACATATTTCAACCTGCTAAGAAGTGCGAAATGACGTCATTTTCTATGACGTCACTTCATGCTGACCAAAACGAGGCAGCCAAATGCGTTGATATTATACCACTCACATTGCTAGCTTCCTTATCGCGCCTTCGCACACTCGTACAGAGTACATAATGGCGACGATATCTGGCCTAACTTACGAAGATTCACTAACCTACTGATGAAAGTTGGAGGCATTAAAACTTGGAAAAAGCTCACGATCAGTGTTCAGCAGTTGGTAAGGTTGCTTTTTAACAATAATCTTATCAACCTCGGACTTGTACTTTAACACTAAGTCTGTCTGACCCATCTCAGTTGGATTTGTGGACTTGAGCACAGTGGATAGGACAAATGGACGTCAGGAAATGGCCTTGGTGCAAGTTTACAGCTTTATCAAAACTCGCTGAAGCAAGGGCAAATTCTGTGAAACCATATGTAGGCTGAAGTTTCTGAGAAGACGAAGCGATTTGCCTTTATGAAGAAGAGAATAAAACCTTTGAGTGCACGGATCAAAATCAAAATAAACAGCGAGTGCCAAACATCATGGCTGGCTGCACCGAAAATGTGACACCTATTCCCGAGGCTGTAAAACAACTTGTCTTGAACAAAGCTGAATCCCGTGTTTCACAAAATTTGCCATTGTTTCTACTCACTGATTAAGAAAGTAAGTAAGTAAGATAAAAATGACATTCGCTGGATAAATGGTTTTCAGATTCCTTTTGATGATAAAAGTTGGCCTTCCATCTCTTCACGTTTGGAGCTGTTTAAGAAGCATTTGAGGTTACCGATGAAAAGGTCAACAAAATGGCCAGAAATGTTTCTCTTATTATAGACGTGCTAAACTATGGAATAGCAGTCCATCGAGTCAAAGCTGGCAACCTCTCTGTATAGTTTCAAGAGAACTGTTTAAAAAACAGAGACTTTTCCTTTTGTTTCTGTTGTAAATTTTGAACACTATTGTACAAAAGTTTTAAAATATTGCAAATCAGGCTTTATAGTTTCATTTAATTAATAGCTGTTTCCTCTGTATATTATATTGCAATCAACGCTTCCATTGAAGGGTCCCTTGAAAATCAACTTGTTGAAGGGCAACCCTTTTTTAGAACTGAATATGAATATATGAATATATCAATTATGTATATACATCATTATAATAAAACAGCTACTAATTTCTTAGTATGGGTAAACGATACATCAACACACCCCTTGACATTGAATCAAGATGTATCTTATGACTGAGGTTTCCTACGGCGAATTCTATGTAAAATTTGCCTATTTAGCCCAGCCTACAACATCGAAAAGGTTAAAAACGATAACTGTGGAAAAATTAGTGATAAATGTGATAAAATAATCCAAAGAATCGTTTCTATGAAATAACCATTAGAATTAGCAAAACAAAAATGGCACATAATTTATTAATAAATGTTTCGATAGTAAGCTTAAAACAATCTTTCGATGGTAAGCAAATTTGCAAATATAGTGCATGAATGGTCTACTCACGTATTCCATTTCACACTAAACAGAACATAGAGACACGCAATAGGATTGCAGCATCTTTCTCACAAGAAAACCGAATAACTAAACATTTCTAAATCCCACGTTTCACAGTGTTGGAAGAACAAGAGACAAAGCAAAAAAGCTTATTTTCTCAAAAGTGTCTCTAGATAACAAAGTACTGGGATAGTTTCAGAAAAAATAAACTTTTAATCCACTTTCTTTAATCAATTTGACTATTGGTGCTGTTTTCAAAAGACAAAATTACGTTTTTATGGAGATCACGCACAAAATGCTGTGAAAGCCTTTCAGAAGGCTTCCAGGTCAGAAAAAAATTTTAGAAGATTAACTGGCAACCAAATTTTTATTTCCCATTCGAAAACTTTTACATCAACAAATAAACAGAGTAGACTATGCACATTTTTCCAACATATTCAAAGTACTAGTTCCGTTGTAAACTCATTCAGACTTGGAATATAACAAAATATATGAAAACTTTAGCAAAATATTAAACGAGGACCTTTCACAACAATAATTTTCGCAAAGATAAAATCTTTTCGAACAGGAATGCTTCTTAAAGTCGTGAAGCTCTGCAAAGCTTTGGAGAAAGCTCCCATAGAGAAATCGTTTAGCAAGTTGGCAATGTTATTGATATCTTGATTCAAATTGGATCAATTGTACGGAAAATTGGTGGGGGAGCAGCCTCCATCCTTTGATGGCAAGCACACGTTTGTTGGTTGAATAAACTGATTTGAAACGGATTGGGGCCAACAGAATGTAATTAAAAGAGGTCTTGCTTGCAGGCAAAAGAGATAAAGGAAGGAATTATTCAACGATTCTGAAAGTAAGTAAATAATAATCTCTTCACTTAGGCATTGTGAATAATTGATGTGCTCCAACGAAGAAGACATTCATATTGGCAAAACCCTTCGTTTTCTTGTGCGCAGTTTCTGACTTGAATACGTCTTTCCTGCGTGCTCCTCATAATCAATCAAAACTAAAGTCAATTTTCCATTCTTTTGTCGACATTTTCCGAGCTTAAACTGAAGCAAAAGACAACTGCACCGAAAGGAAACGTCACTGGACTGCTATAGTACGTCAACATAGCTTATTATCGCGATGAACAGATGTGCTGTAACACGTATTTTGTTCCATAGACCTTTTAGCTATTCTACAAAAGAGCCTGGATCGAGCGATATTTTTATACAATTTTATAATCCAGGCTCGATAGAGTGGCGTTAAAGCTTCGATCGCAATTGTCCACATTCGAAAATTCTACAAATTGTAATGAAATATCGTTCGATCCACATTCGTTTTCAGAATAGCTAAAAGGTCTATTGTCGAGCAAGAAATTATCAAACAGTTTTTAACCTGGAGGCGAGATAGTTACATCGAAGTAGAGGCCTTTGACGAATCATCAAAATCCTAATTCAAAGATAGCATAACAATAATTTCTTCCGTCACTAACATGCTTTTGATTTGTACAATTTATTAATGTATTTAATTGCAGCTCAGGGCCTTGGGTCAAGTGTCTCCCGAAAACTGACTTTGCCATGGGGAAGAAATATTATGGAATTTGTATTGAAGGCTGAATATCATATTTAAGGGAAGCTTGCTACAATATGGTCACTTGGTCACTGCAGTTACCAAAACTGGAATAAGAACGGACTTTTCGAGTTGTCCCTCAATCATCCTTCCATGATTCAGCAAAATTGCAATCAAAGTATCATTGCGAGAAGACACTTCATATTAGTGGCACATTAGTTGTTTCTTTCTAAATTGTTCCTACTTATTCACAGCATGTTATTTCTGTGAATATCACTGATATCATTTACTACTGAGCACATTGCTTAGTGATGGGAAATGAGAAGATTGTACTTAAGTAACAACGCTTGCGTAGCTTGTCTCGCTTTGTCCTAAAGGTTACGCAAGTGAGAGAAGTTTCTTCATTGGCTACTATTGAGAGATGACTTGTCTCTGATAAAAGGACGATCTCTGTGTTACCGAGACGATTGCAGCAGAGAATCAAAGTAAACGCATGTTTTCACAAAAAAACTAAGAATTTGGGCTAGTAATGAAAGTATCTTAAAACCGTCCAATTTTGAGTATTCAGAGTTTCTTACGAGTTTATTACAGATGCCATAACAACCTTCGTGCTCACTACCTTGTGAATATATCAAAACATGTCTTTTTTAAGCCAAAACAATGTTTAGATATTATTCAAGCACCTGCCCAGGCGCGCAACTAGGGGGGGGGGTCCTGGGGGTCCAGACCCCTGTCCTTTTTTCAAAAGGTCAAAATTGCCCTTTTCAGGGGAAAATTTTGTGAACTCAAGGCATTATTGATCTGTATTTTCTTGGTTTCTTGGCGATCAAGTATCAAAATTGTTGAATGCTTTCTTGAACTGATCTTGAAGTTAGTTTGAAAATTCTCTGTCAAAGTCGCTGACCTGGCAGTCAATGTGAAGCAGATTCCAGCATCTATCAGTAGCGTATCGTATGTGTACCTTTTTGTAAGTTTTTATTTAGTTGTCTATTAAATTCCATGCTTTTATGTGTTGGCCATGGGGTAGATGTCTTTTGCTCCTCATGGTATGGTACTTGTAGTGTTGCATAGTAGTTAGAGTATAGTAGAATGCAGCATAATTTGTAATTTTTACGTTGATATATAGAAAAAAGAATCCTCTGTGCTTGAATTGCACTTTTCGTTCCAAAATTATAAGCACATTGAGGATTAATTACGGCTGAAAATTCCTACTTTCAAATCACATGCTAAAAAAGACACGACTCGTGTTTTAAGGGAAGCCGCTACAAGAAACTATTATTACTAGGCAAGTAAAAAACTATCTACGTTTAAGAGACCACTACTCCCTGGATATCAAGGCAATGATATTGGCAGATATTTAATAGCTGATATTTTTACTTGACTGAAACCGGCAACTGCGTCCCGAAATTTCCTCAGAAAAGCCCTTGAAACATTAGGCTGAAAAGGAATTGCGAGCAAATTTTCTACCACACAAGCAATGGATTTATATGCTTTTTATCCCTTTGGCAGCATTAAAGTATTATTTAATCCCTGGGAGCATAGAAATCATAGGAAAATTTGGTCGTCATTTTACGCCAATTTCTAAGGTTTCTTGCACCTTTCTTTGGAAGTCCCTCACGATTTCAGAATCGAGTGGCGGACTACATTAAGGTAAATCATTAAAGGATTTGAACATGTCTACCAGTAAAAGATCTTTCTGCCAATAATTTCGTCCTCTAGCTCCTGTTATTCAGGAAGCAGTGGCCTTTCAATGGAAATTGCTTTTCTTTCTCAAACGGTATAAGTATTAGCTCAACTGTTACAGAGTTGGTTCAGAGCACAGTTTTTAATAAAAAGTGTGTGTATGAGCCGCCTTTCCAATACTACTTGTCTCTCCTTGGCGGGTTTTTTCAATCTCTTAAAGTTTTAATCACCTCTTACGATGGCCATTCTCCGACGATCTAAAGAGTGTGATTTAAGAAAATTTCCTGGGGCTAGCCCCTGAGCCCCCCCCCCATCTTCTGTTTACTGCATCGATTGATAACACTTACAGATGCGACGATCTGGAAAATAGCCTTGATTTCTGCCCTCGCCTTCTTATTTTAAAAGCTGATATCCTAGAAGACATCACTATTTTGAAATGATGGTATGCCCTTTTTCCGTTTTGGACCCCTGCCCCGTAAAATTCCTAGTTGCGCGCCTGCTGCCAACTAATATGATACAGCAAAAAAGTGAATTATTACGACAATCTTTGCAAATCACCAATCTTTCAGATGATGCCTTGATACGGCTTTTATTTCATGGTAATCAAGACTTTTCTTATGACTTGAACAGAAATATACTTAAATCAACTCTGCATTTCATTCACGAAACTGGTCATTTTAACTAAGATCTTTGAAACTTCATTTATGCACAAAGCAACCACTAAGTCCCTTAACATATAGGTATCTTTCCGTTGTAAATTTACTTTCACATCAGATGTCAGGTAGTTGATCTACGTGGAATAATCATGAGCGATAGGACACCCAGTGTGTAGCAGTTTAAATTTATATCAGAAGCGAGCCTCCTTAAATAATTGTTTTTTTGTGCCTTGAACTTGTTTTTACTTCGTACACAACCACCTTTCAGGCCCTTTCAATGTTTCGTAACTTTGATAGGCGGTTGTGCACGAAGTAAAAACAAGTTCAAGACACAAAAAAAATAATTTGAGGTGGCTCGCTTCTGATATAAATTCAAACTGCTACACAGTGGGTGTCCTATCGCTCATGGAATAACAGGAATAAGCTGCGCTCTTATTCTTCGCAAACCTGAAGTGACATCTGATGTGGGACAGAATCTAGTATAGTATAGTATCTATTAGTTTTTAAATCGTTCGTAGAGTAGTTGTATTTAGTTCAAAGTTGCATGTCCTTTCATATTTGCCATGAGGTAGTCATTGTCTTTCGCTCCCCATGGTGTTGTCCTTATTATGTTAATATAGTAATGTAAAGTAATAAGGAAAGAATAGTGGAATGAAAGATTTATTATGATATTTAATTGGGAAAAAGTGAAAATAAAGTAAAACTTTGTTGAGGACCTCCTATAACAGTAAATTTTTCCTAAAGTAATATTTTCCCAGTATTGGAGTTTCTTAACTTGTTGGTGATCTGAGAGTTGAGTTTCTTATGAGCAATTTCTCATGAAAAACTACGTATATAACATCAAAATGGGATGGTAACTGTATATTACTTACAACTGACTCCATTGTTATACATTACACTACCACTGTATAGACACCAATACAATCAAGCAACCAATTAATAAGTACAGCGACAGATCTGAAAGTTGTGATCGCAGTTAATAGCTCTACTTTGCATCAGTAAATCTTGGATTAGTGTTCAAAATACGAGATCCGTCAAATTCGTGGCAGACTAAGACAAGGATTTTACTCCTTCCAGTGAATAATATTTAGGCAAAATAATCAATCCAAACCACATTAATATGCAAAATGACGAAAACACTTACTCGTGTACGCATTTCAAATGTACGTCTTGTTGCAGGTGACTCTCACTGCCAGACTGAATTATAATTTGACTGTACCCAGGCAAAATATGAAACCACTGCACAGTAAATGGTTCAACATGAGGATACCAGATGCATTACTGGTTTGTCTGCACTACCGCAAATTCCAAAAAACCTTCGAACAAGCTATCTGTAGTTTACTCTGAATCAACAGAGCTAAAAGAAGGTCTTAAGCTTGTTATTCCCACTTACAGTTATCAATATTGCATGAATATGCATACATTAATGAAGCAGAAAAATAGAGCTAAGCCGTGTTTGTTTTCTCTTGTGTTCTGTAAGGTAAAGTATAGTACGTACTTTGTGCAGTATACAACAGATTATTTGGGCGAACAAATGTGTTGGATGAGCTACAAGGGATTAGTAAGGTCATGTTCAAAATCCTCTTTGCAGGCGGAAGCGAAGACACGTATCGAAGAACGCCTACGAGATTAACGCATCTCATGCGACAAAAACAATTTTGACAGGGCTGAATGAATTACGTGCTCGTTTCAAGAATCATTCTTCCTTCGGGCTAACTCCTTTAGAGGCAGTATCAAGTTCGGATCTACCCGAGGTGTCGAAGCCTCGTGGTTTGATTTGATCTGATTTGATATTTTTACCTCCTCAATTAGATAACTGATGTACAGGGGGTGGTCACGCTAAAACCTTACAATAATTAATAATTTACAATAAAACCTCTATATCAAACTAACTTAACATTACAATTTGTCAAAAATCAACAAAAAAGGCGAAAAGACTTTAGTGTTCATTTTTGCACCTCTCTCTCTTGAAGTCAATCAGGGTTGACGAGTTTTTAGCCTCAGTACCAAGACTGTTCCAAAGCTTAGCGCCTCGGTACGAGAAGCATTTCTGCCCCCCTGCTGATTTTAACAATGGAAACCTGACGCTGACTTCAGCATTCCTAAGAGAACGAGCAGTGGAATTGTTGACTCTCGTGAACATGTCATTCATTCATATAAGAAGGCGCGTCTCCTTTAAGTGATCCGAAAACCATTTTCTGTGATTCAAAATCAAGAAGGTCCCCAACAGCGGGCCACTGAAGCGCACGAATAACTGATAAAGCGGTCGCATTAAATGGACTGTTGGTAACGAGTTTTGCAGCACGATTTTGGAGTTTCAGAAATTTTTCAATGACAGTCACCCCAGCATTTCCCCAGACAGGACAACAATATCTAAAATACGGCTCCACAAAACTCTTATACATAGTCTTGACAGTTGATATTGGGAGATACTATTTGGCATAACGAAGCATACCAATACCTCTAGAGATGTCCATTTTAGTTTTGGTAATTTTATCAAGGTTCTAGTAACCATAGTACTTCGGACGTAACTACATTCTTTTACATAAAGAAGTGCTAGCATCCTGCGAGAAGCCTCAAAAAATCCACCGGAAAAGAGTAGACTTCTCACAGAGGAATGATGCGGCTGCGTACGACCAGGTGGTCTATAACGTCTTCGGTGCATACAATGTCTCCAATGCGAAACACGATAGACGATTGCGCTAAAGATGGCAGCGAGGAACTTTTACCAAGATGCATTGCGTTCTTTAATCGAATTCCTATAGAATCGCTAAGGATTAGTAATTAGAACGTAATGCATCTTGGTAAAAAGTTCCTCGCCGCCATCTTTAGCGTAATCGTCTATTGTTGTTGGGGAGACGAAGTGCTGACCTAATCGCTGAAACCAATAGACGATTACGCTAAAGATGGCGGCAAGGAACTTTTTACCAAGATGCATTGCGTTCTTTAATCGAATTCCTATAGAATCGTTAAAGATTCGTAATTAGAACGCAATGCATCTTGGTAAAAAGTTCCTCGCCGCCATCTTTAGCGTAATCGTCTATTGCGTTTCAGCTTTGTTGTGAGCGAAACGCAATGCAAGATTAATATTTCAACTCCCAAAGCAGCAATACCAACAATGAAATTCACAAAGAAAAACAATCGCAATGCAGGCCAATTGCACAAGAGCCCTTCATGTATAATAGCAACAACTGGGCAAAGGACAGAGTTTTGATCAAATTGTTAAAAGCCTCTTCACTCTGCCCTAATCTCAAGGTCAACTTATTTGATCATGAAAACCACTTTCAACAAGGTGCAAATGGCCATTCTATCTTTTACTAGGGCAATGACGCAAAGATCAGAAGATGGTCGGAGTAAAGATGGCTATAAGTTGTGCCTTTGGTAACCAATTCAAAGGAAGTGGACAGTAAATGATGTGCAGATGATGCACAGGGCAACTCAGACAGCATGTGATAGTTATAATATGTTGTTCGCAAATCAGACCCAGGTGATCGTCGCTAATCAAAGGAAGGCACAGCAAGCTCCAACTCATTAAGCTGATTTTCTACCAGGCGAAAAATGTAGCGCGATGCCATAAACATTGAATATAAGTTCCATTGGGAAGTTCTTTGCTTGAGAACGAACATGTTTCTGCAGCAATGTAGATTAAATCAATCTTACCTTCTTACGACGAACTTTTTTGCATATTTCTCGGCAGGACGTTTTTCGGATCGCATATCATTTGTCGCAAAGCGGAAAACCAGTTTTACGCTATGTTAGATCAAAGGCAGGTATGATTTTGCTTTTTATCAGGAATGACAACTGTACCTACGGTTCTCAGCAAAGATGTCGAGAAGACACAAACACCAACAGCTTACTTCTTAGAAAACTAAACCTCCAAAAGTTTAGGCAAAATTTCAAGTATACCACAGATCCAATGGTTTTCAATAAACGATGGCATTATGAGGATTAGGATTATCATTTGCAGATATGCCACTTATATGATGTTTGCAGACCTCATCTTCTCAACAGTGTCAATGCAATGTTATATCAACATGGTCAGTCAAAGTCTTCCAACGAAATTTTACCCAGTGTCTTGCTGTATGACGATAAAAGGCACCGAGTTGTTTCGAATACAGAGTCATCACTGCTGCTCTGAAATACATTCACGCATCAGAAAGTTTTCGATAAAGTCGCCGCAGCCCTTTCCTTTTGTAGAGCCTTGCCTATCGATCAATCCATATCAATACCAATATTAATATCAATACCAATAGCAGTATCAATACCAATACCAATATCAATACCAATATCAATATCAATGTTAATAATGATACCAATATCAATATTAATATCAATATCAATATCAATAACAATACCAATATCAATACCAATATCACTATCAATACCAATATCAATATCAATACCAAAATCAATATCAATACCAATATCAATATCACTATCAATAACAATGTCAATATCAATAGCAATATCAATATCACTATCAATGCCAATATCAATATAAATATTAATATTGATACCAATATCAACATCAATACCAACACCAATATCAATGTGAATATCAATATTGATACCAATATCAATATCAATACCAAGATCAAAGTGAATATTAATATTGATACCAATGTAACTATCAATACCAATATCAATATCAATATTAATATCACTATCAATACCAATATCAATACCAATGTCACTATCAATACTAATATCAATACCAATACCAATATCAATACCAATATCAATATCACTATCAATAACAATGTCAATATCAATAGCAATATCAATATCACTATCAATACCAATATCAATATGAGTATTAATATTGATACCAATATCAATGTCAATACCAACACCAATATCAATATCAATATCAATATCAATGTCAATACCAATATCAATCAATACTTTAGGGGCAGAAACTTTCGCGGGCAGAAAGTTTCGCGATTTTCGCGTTTTTTGGCATTTTTCGCGAAAGTTTCTGCCAAGGCATAATCTAAATTCAAAATTCGCGAAAGTTTTTGCTCGCGAAATTACAGGAAATTCTCGACTCGCGAAAATTTTTACTATCCCATTTTTTGTCTTTTCTTCAAGTTGTTGCGTTGCTGTTCCTCAATCACCCCGATCTTCAGTCTCTTGGGCCATAAAACCTTGTAAATTGTCACCGTGACTGTGAGTAGTACTGAAAATGGACAGAAAATTATGTTTTCCCCCTTACTTTTCTTCAGTCGCGAAAGTTTTTGTCGCGAAATATGCGGGAAAAAACGTCATTCGCGAAAGTTTATGCCCTTAATTTCGCGATTTTTTCTTCTCGCGAAACTTTCTGCCCGCGAAAGTTTCTGCCCTTAAAGTATTTAAAGTTGGTATTTACAGCAGTATCGAGATAATACTAATTCAAACAAGCTATTTACAAACATGATATATACAAAGCAGTTGAGAAAAATTTTAATCAGTGACATATCAAGTGCATCTATCCCCAGTCCAGTCTTTGATCCTCTTTTAAAAGCGCAATGACACTTTTTGGTTTTGTTTGCTACTGCCATAAAGAGTTTTCCGTAGGAAAAACTACCTCTAAAAGACCGTGATTCGATTTCAAAGCCAAACGTCTTTATTGTTGGCAGCCTGCACGGGTTTTGTATTCTTAAATTGTCTGGTACGTGTTTTTTTACATGAAATTCAAATTCAAATGATTCATGGACTTGTAAATTTCTGTTATCAGTTTCTGCAAAAGTTTGGTATGTGTACTATTGCTGACACTTCAAGCGAGCAATGTTTCAAACGATAATTAATAGTATTTAAAGAGGAACTAAAAAGCATATTTATGTTAGAGGTCAATTTCTTTGTTTGCAACAATACTGCAGAACAGCCATATGAAAGGGCAATAACCGAAGTCGACAAAATTACTACTTTACAAACCGTCAATGACTGCTCTCTAGAGATACAATTATTCAGCTTAGAAGGAGCACTGACCTTTTTACAGACTTTAGAACATAAGGTTTCAATGAATTCATCAAACGTTAATTTGCTGTCAGTTTCCACTCCTACCTCGAAGTTTAACGTGATCTGCTGTAGGTAACTGTTTCAGATATCTGTGCGGCCTGTTTCTTAGTATAAATAATTCTTCATACTTGTTTCGAAGTCTGTTCCAAAATAGTAACCATGTGAGTTTTTTCTCCCGCCCCGCGACAATCATTTTTACTCATGCATAGCTTGATATACATTGAAACTCCCCAAAAGTCGGACCTGGAATCTAGTCTAGGACAAACTTTTGAGTTAAATTTGAATGGCAGCAGGATTGTTATAAATTCCAAGCTCCTTGTAATATTGTCTTATATTTTAGTGTGATTTTGTGTAGCTTGTAGATTAGTGAATTTGTAAATATTATGAGCATATGAAAAGCAGCAAAAGCGAAGGTTGGTAGTAACTCTGATAGATAGACTGGGTTTTGCACATACACGGAACTGTTACGATTCAATTTTCATCCAACATAGAATGGAAAAAGGCTCGCGTGATGATCTGACTTCGGAAGGATTCCATCCACCACAAAACTAGCTTGGGCTGCATTTACAAGGGGCCGCTCGAGTACTTGGCCGGCCGAATATTTCGCTGCGAAGCTATTCCGTGCAAATATTTGGAGGGTATGGCTGCGCGTTCACACGAGGCCAGCAATCTTATGGGCATGCGTATCAATATCATCATCAACAATCTGGTGGCAGTTTCTCCGAGGACCATATTTCATTAGCCTCCTGTTCAAAGTATTTCATCCTCGATTGTGGTGCCGTGCAAATTTTGTCCGCTCAGAGCGTTTAAACGAGGCCGACCACAAATCTGACCGGCTCAGTTCGCAAGAAGGCCAGATCTCTTGGTAACCGAATGAAGCTCGACTAAGCGTCCATACATTTGACTGGTTACCGGCCTCGTGTAAACGCAGCCTTAATCTGTCCAGTTTGACCCAAACACAGTCACCAGTTAACATCAACAAACAATAGCTGTGGCTGATAAAAACTGCAAGAAAGCGAAACAAATGAAGACAACCATTGGCAACACTTTTCTTGTGGAGATGGCTGCGGAAGAGCTTTTGATCAAAGCCCTCAATGAAAATAAGAGCAAACAAATGAATGAATAAATCAAATGACATTCATTGAATTGAACCCATTTTACTACCATGGTACACTGTTGGGTTGTATGACTTTGGTTTAATGTAAAAGAGGTTATAGCTATGAACTCACCCGAACGTTTGAAGATGGAAACCAGCCTCTGTTGTTGTCAATGGTACCCCACCACCAGTTCTGATTATTCATGAAGTACACTGCAATGGTTTCTCCTGCTCTGAAACTGAGCTCTGTTTTCAAATCAGCAGAGTGATCCCAAAGGGCCTCAGCAAATGCCAATGGCAGTTCCTAAAATGTAAGGTAGAGAGCTATCAAATGCTTGTTTATCAAATGAGTCGATGATAGAATGGTTATTGCTACTGAATATCGGAGCAGCAGCTTACCAATCAGGAAAGTATCAATTCATTTGCCAGTGATAAACAGTAATCATGCTGTGATAAAGCAGCATTTGCACTACAGATGATCATCAATATGTATTGATCAACTAAGTTGATAATAGCATAGTTATGGCTAACAGCTTAATAATCCGTAAGGTATCATATGGCAGTTTCTAAAACATGAGGCATCTCTCAACTGCTTTTATCACATGAGTTTATAATGGAATGATCATTGCTACCAAGCATTGGAGCAACAAATTACTAATAATAAAGTATCGACTGATTTGTCAGTGATAACTTGATACAGTAGTTTCTAAAATATAAGGTAGACCGCCATCAAATGATTGTTTATCAAATAATTTAGTAATGTAATATTTCTTGTTACTGAGCATTGGAACAGCAAATTACTAATGAAGATCAATTGATTTCTCAGTGATAACTTGATATAGCAGCTTCTAAAATATAAGGTAGACCGCCATCAAATGATTGTTTATCAAATAAGTTGGTGCTGAAATGCTTATTGCTAGTGAACATGAGATATGAGAAAGACCGTCATCCAATGCTTGTTTATCAAAATCGATACCTAATTAGTATCTAACTTCTGTATCACTGTACCTGGATTTAATCCCGAATCTAAAACTCTATTCAATGTCTATTCATCAATGTGGAGTGCACTAGCTGACACTCCATAATACTGTGATGAACACGGGAATTCTTTATCAACCCGGTCTCATCAATCGTATCAAATGTGAGCAGTCAAGTAATGAATTGCCAGTGGAATCGAGCATCTGAATCTGAGTCTAAATGTAAATATAAATGTGAGTCAACCTCTGACCCATTGAAAAACGTAGAGTGCTTCAGGTGAAACTTCGGCAAACTTTCACGAACCTGGGAATTCTTTATCAACCTAGTCTCACTCATCAATTTTATAAAATTTGCACAGTCGTGCAACGTATTTACAGTGGTATCTAACATCTGAATCTGAGTCTAGATGTGAATCTATATCGGAATCCAACTCTGATCTATTCAATGACGTTGGTTGTAGTAACTGACATTTCAAAATACTTTCAGAGCCTGATAATCCTTTGTCAACTTGGTATCATCACATCAAATGTGCGCAGTCGTGCAAGGTATCACCACTGGCTTCGAACTTCTGAATCTGAGTCCAAATGCGAATCTGAATCTGAATCGGAAACTCTGACCTATTCAATAATGTAAGTTGAATTAAGTGATACTTCAAAATACCTTCAAGAACCTAGGGACTTTTCTATCAACATTGTCTCATCAGTTTTATCAAATATGAGCAGTCCTGAAAGGCATTAAAATTGGTATCGAACTTCTGAATCTGAGTCTGGAGCTCTGACCTGCTCAGTGACGTGAGTTCTAGTAAGTGACACTTAAAATACTTGCAAGAGCTTGGCAAAATTCTTATCAGCCTGGTTTCATCAAATTCATTGAATACGTCTGAAATTCTGGTCGATCTATGACGTAGGATGTAGTGAGCAGCACCTCACAATATTTTGAGGAACCTGATAATTCTTTACCAAGCACCAAGCGGGTATTTATCAAAATTGTGCAATGATACAAGAGCTTACCATTGGTATTGAGCTTCGGAATTTGAAACACTTAAACATCTTTCTTCCATAAATCAATAATTTTCCTTTGATGGGACACCGTACTTTCCTGAGGCCGTATTTAGCACTCGAATTTTACGATCGAATTGAGAAATCCTCAGGGAGAATATGTTCATAACAACACCTGGTGCTGGACAGTTAGCCAATGAACGTTGCAAAGCGTGAATACTAAATGATGTTGAACATTTGGAAGTAAGGCCGGATTCAACAAGAAGATTTTATCGGTTAAAAATAGTTTGAAGACTTAAAGATATCAATATTTTATCTGCATAGGAATTATGTTTTCCAACGAAATTGATACTTTTCAGCAAAAAGTTTACTCAAAAATTGACACAAATACGCTAATTGTTTCGACATTTCATTACTATGTGCAAAGGGGGCGCTTCTTTTCTTCAACCTACCGTTGAAAAGCTTTAGAGAAGTCAACCTTTCCGGTAGAAACTGCTGAATGATTAATGAAACTGCTGTCCAAGAACATATTGTAGTTGCAATCCATGGGTCTATTTTGGAATAGTTCACAATCAGGGAAAATCGTATTATTTTGCTAGTAACAAACTTTCTGTGACTTGCAAAGTAATTTCATTGTTTTCAGTATTCACAGCCGGTAGAATGTGACTCACCTTACCATCACTTTAAAGAAAGAATCATGGTACAAAGTCTGCTGCGTAAAAACTCATTTTTGATAAAAAAAAGCTTTTTGGAACACGTCATCAGAGTGCAGAGTGGAAATACAATTTTCAACTGGTATCAAGCTGAGAACGAAATCTAACGTTAAATTATGCTGAATTTTACTTTAAGTAGCGCTATATAGGCATATGAATCTCCAGTAGGAAGTAGGCATTGCCAAATGGATAAGAACATTTTGTCCGTCCCAGTGTCTGTCCGACAAACTGACTCCATGCACCTAATGTATGTGCAAGCAATGCGAATGATAATTTTAAGCAACGAGATAGATCGAAATGCCATCCTGAAGAATTGAGCAATACATGATACCAAAACTTAAAAGGAAAATACATTTTAGAAGCAAGGAATGCAATAGAAAAACAAGCACTGAAAAATCACTTTCTATCTACAGGGTGTCCTAAACAAATTGTGTCTCGTTTGTGTGGCTATTGCGGAGGAGCCGTAGATTCAATTATTTCGCTTTTTACACAGTTGCATAGGTCAAGCTTCAACTTAGAGTTTGAGACCTTCGTTGAGTCAAGCTGTCAAATGGTTGCTGATTTATGGTAGAGAAAAGGCAAAATAAGTGGTTGCTCCAAAAAAACTTCTGTTGTTCTCCAGCAACGTCAAAATCAAGTACATTTCCAAAGAAATGGTTCTGGCGTCATTTTAAATTTTTGCTCATTATCTTAGAGGGCTGGCAGTGTCTTCTATTCATAAGAGAGCATTTTCTACCTTTTTAAAATTTGGTAAAATTTTGCTACGATGCAAGATTCCTTTCTTTCAAAACTTATCTTATTTCGACATAGTTGGAGAATGATAGAAACGCTGTTTTTGAAGCAAACACTTATTTTGCCTTTTCTCTGCCATAAATTAATAACCATTTGTCAGATGGACTCAAACAAGGTCTCAAACTCTAAGTTGAAGCCTGACCTACGCAACTGTGTAAAAATCGAGATAATTGAATCTACAGTTCTTCCGCAATAGCTACACAAACGGGCCACAATTATTTTGGGACATCCTGTAGTCCGTCCGACAGACGAGGAAAACCTGGATTCTCACAGGATAAGGAGGGTAGAGTCAGAGTACAGATCCTTAAGGTCTATTTCGTAGACCACTAGTTGTCTTAAGCATGATTACAGCTCAGGCAGCCATGCGCATTAAACTTTGGGCAGTCGGCAGCTTCGAAGTATCGAATGTCCATCCGACAGATTTTAGAATTAAAAACTAGGCCTTCGTTTATTAGAAAACAAAATATCGATGCCCTAAATGTTTACTTTGCGCTTAAGGTAACTCTGCTTTCCGCTCCAGTGAGCAGCAAGTTGACGTTTTGCAAAACCACTGTATTCAGAAAACAGCTAATTGCTCCAACACTATTCGGTCGATCGAAAATCGGTAAAAAGGGTATCGTTCTACATAGCCTTGGCAATCGAAAGATATGCAAATCGCAATGGTTCTGTTAAAGGGTCTGTTTCATCCAGCATTCCTTGCACGTGTCGTCTGTTGGCTAACCTTTGTTTGCCGCCATTTTCATGGGCCATGAAAATGGCGACAACAAAGGGAAACCAAGAGACGACACGTGCAAGGAATGCTGGATGAAACAGACCCTTTAAGGCTGGCTTTGTAAATTATTTTTCAAAACTTTCTGTTGATTTCAGAAAATTGGATTTATCTCCAAAACTACTCGAAAAGTTTTCGGTTTTCTTTCGCTATATCTTTAGCTAGATTGTTGATCTACAGCTTTACAAAGTCTGATTAAAAAAGCTAGGCTAGATTTGTCGCAATCGAAATTTATATTTCTGTTTACTTTTCGACAGCGAAAGGTAGAAACCTTGGTCAACTGATTAGGACATGAGAAAGAGTTGAGCCCTTTCATTGTATTGAATGCTCATGAAAGTCTCAAAGGACATGAAACGGAAGGCTGTAAAAAAAATGATAGCATTCAAGAAATGTTACTTTAACAAGTGCTCCAATGATGTCTATTGAGACTTGAATATAGCATTCCCAACAGATCACGTTCATTCTTTTGCCAATGGAAACATTTTCAGAGAGTTATTATAAGGCTGCATTCACCTTGCACAATCTTGCAGTGTTCAGATTGCAAAATATTAGTATGGGGATTTCTGCACGAGCGTCTGCACGAGCGTCTACGCGCTTACAAAAGATTGTGCAATGTGAATGCAGCCTAAGGCTGAGTGTTTGAAAGCGTGATTCGTAGCACGGTAATCTGTTGACCAAGGTTTTTACCTTTCAGTGTCGAAAGGCAAACAGAAATATAAAATTCGATTGCGACAAATCTAGCCTAGCTTTTTCAATCAGACTTGGAAAAGTTGTAGATCAACAATCTAGCCAAGGAAATATCGAAAGAAATCTAAAAATTTTTCGAGTAGTTTTGGAGATAAATCCACTTTTCTCAAATCAACGAAAAGTTTCGAAAAATAATCTACACAGCCAGCCTTAACGGAAACATTGCAATTTGCATATCTTTCGATTGCTAAGACTATGTAGAGCAATGTCCTTTTTACCGATTTTCGATCGACCGAATAGTATTGGAGAAATTAACTGTTTTCTGAGGAGAGTGGTTTTGCAAAACGGCAACTCGCTGCTCACTAGAGCGGAAAGCAGAGTTACCTTAACAAGCAAGCGAAGTTCTGGTCCTTCTCTGAATAAAAACACATCGTAGCATAGCTCTCATTCGATTCAACCGCTGACCCAAAGGCCTGCATACAGTTCGAGCCTCGTATGCATGCACCCACGAGGGTAATTTTTGCATTTTCGTGATTGCAGCCTTCGCCGGCTGGTTTTCAAAGTTTATATCTGCAACTCAAGGACGCTTATGACGATTTAATGACTAGTAAACCATTTCAATATCAAGATTACACAACAAGGAGCGACACTACGACGAGTATGTTTTTATTTCGACCTTCAGACAGACAATTTCAAGGTATTACTCAGCACCTCTGGCACAAGACTTCCAGGGGAAACATTACGATCAGTCTGGAAAAAAGTTATCTTTAAAGAAATCGCCTGGCTCATACTGAACAAATATTTTACGGTAAGTAGACAAAGAGCTGCAAAATGCAACCGCGAAAACCGCTTGTCAAAAACTCTGGTTTTATAGATGTGGCAATGTTTTAAACACTTTGATAAGAAAGGAATGGAGCGTGAAATCGCTTCGTGCAGAAGCAAAACAATCAGTCTGGAAAATGTTACTTTTGAAGGAAATCGTCTGGCTCATACTTAACGAATTTTTTACAGTAAATGGACAACAAATCACACAATGTAACTGCGAAAACCGCTTGTCAAAAACTCTGGTTTTATAGATGTGGCAATGTTTTAAACACTTTGATAAGATAGGAATGGAGCGTGAAATCGCTTCGTGCAGAAGCAAAACAATCAGTCTGGAAAATGTTACTTTTGAAGGAAATCGTCTGGCTCATACTTAACGAATTTTTTACAGTAAATGGACAACAAATCACACAATGTAACTGCGAAAACCGCTTGTCAAAAACTCTGGTTTTATAGATGTGGCAATGTTTTAAACACTTTGATAAGATAGGAATGGAACGTGAAATCGCTTCGTGCAGAAGCAAAACAATCAGTCTGGAAAATGTTACTTTTGAAGGAAATCGTCTGGCTCATACCTAACGAATTTTTTACAGTAAATGGACAACAAATCACACAATGTAACTGCGAAAACCGCTTTTTAAAAACTCTGGTTTTAGAGATGTGGCGATATTTTAAAAAACCTTGATAGAATAGGCATAAAGCGGAAAATTTCTTGGAAGGGAAACATTCGAAGGCAATAACAATCAGTCTGAGAAAAGTTACTTTTGCAGGAAATCGTCTGGCTCATACTTAACAATTATTTTTACAGTGAATAGACAACAAATCACACAATGTAACTGCGAAAACCGCTTTTTAAAAACTCTGGTTTTAGAGATGTGGCGATATTTCAAAAAACCTTGATAGAATAGGCATAAGGCGGAAAATTTCTTGGAAGGGAAACATTCGAAGGCAATAACAATCAGTTTGAGAAAGTTACTTTTGCAGGAAATCGTCTGGCTCATACTTAACAATTATTTTTACAGTGAATAGACAACAAATCACACAATGTAACTGCGAAAACCGCTTTTTAAAAACTCTGGTTTTAGAGATGTGGCGATATTTTAAAAAACCTTGATAGAATAGGCATAAGGCGGAAAATTTCTTGGAAGGGAAACATTCGAAGGCAATAACAATCAGTCTAAGAAATGTTACTTTTGCAGGGAATCGTCTGGCTCATACTTAACAATTTTTTTACAGTGAATAGACAACAAATGACACAATGTAACTGCGAAAACCGCTTTTCAAAAACTGTGGTTTTAGAGATGTGGTGATATTTTAAAAAACCTTGATAGAATAGAAATAAAGCGGAAAATTTCTTGGAAGGGAAACATTCGAAGGCAATAACAATCAGTCTAAGAAATGTTACTTTTGCAGGAAATCGTCTGGCTCATACTTAACGAATTTTTTACAGTAAATAGACAACAAATGACACAATGTAACTGCGAAAACCGCTTTTCAAAAACTCTGGTTTTAGAGATGTGGCGATATTTTAAAAAACCTTGATAGAATAGGCATAAGGCGGAAAATTTCTTGGAAGGGAAACATTCGAAGGCAATAACAACCAGTCTAAGAAATGTTACTTTTGCAGGAAATCGTCTGGCTCATACTTAACCAATTTCTTACAGTGAATAGACTACAAATGACACAATGTAACTGCGAAAACCGCTTTTTAAAAACTCTGGTTTTAGAGATGTGGCGATATTTTAAAAAACCTTGATAGAATAGACATAAAGCGGAAAATTTCTTGGAAGGGAAACATTCGAAGGCAATAACAATCAGTCTGAGAAATGTTACTGTTGCAGGAAATCGTCTGGCTCATACTTAACAATTTTTTTTACAGTGAATAGACAACAAATCACACAATGTAACTGCGAAAACCGCTTTTTAAAAACTCTGGTTTTAGAGATGTGGCGATATTTTGAAAAACCTTGATAGAACAGACAAAACTCGGAAAGTGGCTTCGTAGGGAAACATTCGAAGGCAATAACAATCAGTCTGAGAAAAGTTACTTTTGCAGGAAATCGTCTGGCTCATACTTAACGAATTTTTTACAGTAAATAGACAACAAATGACACAATGTAACTGCGAAAACCGCTTTTCAAAAACTCTGGTTTTAGAGATGTGGCGATATTTTAAAAAACCTTGATAGAATAGGCATAAAGCGGAAAATTTCTTGGAAGGGAAACATTCGAAGGCAATAACAATCAGTCTGGAAAATGTTACTTTTGAAGGAAATCGTCTGGCTCATACCTAACGAATTTTTTACAGTAAATGGACAACAAATCACACAATGTAACTGCGAAAACCGCTTTTTAAAAACTCTGGTTTTAGAGATGTGGCGATATTTTAAAAAACCTTGATAGAATAGGCATAAAGCGGAAAATTTCTTGGAAGGGAAACATTCGAAGGCAATAACAATCAGTCTGAGAAAAGTTACTTTTGCAGGAAATCGTCTGGCTCATACTTAACAATTATTTTTACAGTGAATAGACAACAAATCACACAATGTAACTGCGAAAACCGCTTTTTAAAAACTCTGGTTTTAGAGATGTGGCGATATTTTAAAAAACCTTGATAGAATAGGCATAAGGCGGAAAATTTCTTGGAAGGGAAACATTCGAAGGCAATAACAATCAGTCTAAGAAATGTTACTTTTGCAGGGAATCGTCTGGCTCATACTTAACAATTTTTTTACAGTGAATAGACAACAAATGACACAATGTAACTGCGAAAACCGCTTTTCAAAAACTGTGGTTTTAGAGATGTGGTGATATTTTAAAAAACCTTGATAGAGTAGAAATAAAGCGGAAAATTTCTTGGAAGGGAAACATTCGAAGGCAATAACAATCAGTCTAAGAAATGTTACTTTTGCAGGAAATCGTCTGGCTCATACTTAACGAATTTTTTACAGTAAATAGACAACAAATGACACAATGTAACTGCGAAAACCGCTTTTCAAAAACTCTGGTTTTAGAGATGTGGCGATATTTTAAAAAACCTTGATAGAATAGGCATAAGGCGGAAAATTTCTTGGAAGGGAAACATTCGAAGGCAATAACAACCAGTCTAAGAAATGTACTTTTGCAGGAAATCGTCTGGCTCATACTTAACCAATTTTTTACAGTGAATAGACTACAAATGACACAATGTAACTGCGAAAACCGCTTTTTAAAAACTCTGGTTTTAGAGATGTGGCGATATTTTAAAAAACCTTGATAGAATAGACATAAAGCGGAAAATTTCTTGGAAGGGAAACATTCGAAGGCAATAACAATCAGTCTGAGAAATGTTACTGTTGCAGGAAATCGTCTGGCTCATACTTAACAATATTTTTACAGTGAATAGACAACAAATCACACAATGTAACTGCGAAAACCGCTTTTCAAAAACTCTGGTTTTAGAGATGTGGCGATATTTCAAAAAACCTTGATAGAATAGGCATAAGGCGGAAAATTTCTTGGAAGGGAAACATTCGAAGGCAATAACAATCAGTTTGAGAAAAGTTACTTTTGCAGGAAATCGTCTGGCTCATACTTAACAATTTTTTTTACAGTGAATAGACAACAAATCACACAATGTAACTGCGAAAACCGCTTTTTAAAAACTCTGGTTTTAGAGATGTGGCGATATTTTGAAAAACCTTGATAGAACAGACAAAACTCGGAAAGTGGCTTCGTAGGGAAACATTCGAAGGCAATAACAATCAGTCTGAGAAAAGTTACTTTTGCAGGAAATCGTCTGGCTCATACTTAACGAATTTTTTACAGTAAATAGACAACAAATGACACAATGTAACTGCGAAAACCGCTTTTCAAAAACTCTGGTTTTAGAGATGTGGCGATATTTTAAAAAACCTTGATAGAATAGGCATAAAGCGGAAAATTTCTTGGAAGGGAAACATTCGAAGGCAATAACAATCAGTCTGGAAAATGTTACTTTTGAAGGAAATCGTCTGGCTCATACCTAACGAATTTTTTACAGTAAATGGACAACAAATCACACAATGTAACTGCGAAAACCGCTTTTCAAAAACTCTGGTTTTAGAGATGTGGCGATATTTTAAAAAACCTTGATAGAATAGGCATAAGGCGGAAAATTTCTTGGAAGGGAAACATTCGAAGGCAATAACAACCAGTCTAAGAAATGTTACTTTTGCAGGAAATCGTCTGGCTCATACTTAACCAATTTTTTACAGTGAATAGACTACAAATGACACAATGTAACTGCGAAAACCGCTTTTTAAAAACTCTGGTTTTAGAGATGTGGCGATATTTTAAAAAACCTTGATAGAATAGACATAAAGCGGAAAATTTCTTGGAAGGGAAACATTCGAAGGCAATAACAATCAGTCTGAGAAATGTTACTTTTGCAGGAAATCGTCTGGCTCATACTTAACGAATTTTTTTACAGTGAATGGACAACAAATCACACAATGTAACTGCGAAAACCGCTTTCCAAAAACTCTGGTCTTAGAGATGTGGCGATATTTTTTAGAAAACCTTGATAGAATGGCATACACGTATTTTTTAATAAGAAACTAAGAATTTGGGCCGGCACTGAAAGTTTCATAAAATTATCAGATTTTGACTTCCCTGCCACTAATTTTTGTCTGGCCACGCCACTGAACTCTGGTACTGTCTGAGAAATATTAAGAAACTTTAAAAATTAAAGGCATGGATGTTATAGCAAATATATCATTGAACCTGTATTCTTGAACAATATTAACGCAGCGTTCCTGTTTTCAACATTATAGAACACTTTTTATGCATGTATGATGTTTAAATGTCAAGAAACATATCTGTGGCAGTGTTAGCGACCACATCGATAACTCTGCATTCAAAGATAAGAAAGCAATTAGGAAATTTTTCTTACCAAATGGACTAATTTTCATGTTTAAATTAAGAAAGTTTTAGTACTATGGCCTGATCATGGTTTCTTATAAAAACATTTATTCAGAGTTTCTTACGAGTTTCTTAAAGGCTTCATAAATATCTTCATGTTCACTACCGCTACCCTCTTGAAAATTTCGAAATTATGTTCATTGAAGCCTTTTTCGATGTATAGACATCACTCAAGTACCTTATATGAGTGACATGATACAGGAAACAAGTGAAAATAGAATAGAATTGTGTCAAATGTTTCCTTTTACCAAAACAAATACTTTCTAAAGTTATATCTTCCCGTTTCTGGAATTTCTTAATTTTTGGCGATCTGAGAGTTGAGTTTCTCATGGGCAGTTTTCCCAGCAGTTTCTTATAAAAAAATGACTCCAAAGGAAATCATTCGATCGCTATGACACTCAATCTTGAGAACTTATTTTCGTAAGGGGGTTTGCCTGGCTCATACTTGACAAAGTTTGTACCGGAAATAGAGAACAAATCACACAATATCGCTGTGAAAGCCGCTTTTTGTTTTAGAAATGTGGCGAAGTTAAATGGGCCTCTGGCCTTCCAATTTTTCTATTCTGAAATATTTATAATTACAGAAGTCGTCTCAATTTGGCAGGTGTCGAAATTCTGGTGTCGAAATTTTTCTGCCTAGATGAAAAAGCTAAGAAACTTTTGAGAACTGCAGCTTCAATTTCCAAGGCCTCTCAAGTCAAATCTTACTGATGTGATAGTTACGGTATTTACAAATATTGTATGGTTTTTGAGATTTATAACAAGACAAGCGCTGAAAGATTCCGTGCAATTTCTTTCTAAACCAAACTAAACATTACGTTTCAGATTCCTACTCAAGAAAGGGCTACCGTGGGATGTTTTCGATACTGCCCCTCAATTCTGAGTAGGGAATTTCTTTTTTACTTTGAAAACAAGTGTATAGTGCAATGATCTGGAAGTGCTGAAAAGGTATTTTTGTGAAGTTTCTGTGAAAACCTTGAACATGCTTGTTACCAAATTAGACGATCACCAAGCCAGGAATGATTTTACAGCCAAAAGAACATTAAACTAAAATCCCGGTTTCTGTATCAGCGGAATTTATCCAGAGTTTTCGAACGATGAAAACATCTTTTGTAGATGGAAAATAAGGGGAAATGTCGAATCTTCGACATGTTTTTCACAGTCAAATCGAGTCGAATCGTCGACAGAGTGTCGCTTGCATGGATAAACAGAACTTTTAAACTACAGCATGGGTGAATACAGGCACTGTCTCCTGTGTTTCATTCGGCCTTGCTGCATGCACTGCAATGGCTTCGTCCAAAAGTACTTGCTAAATTCGCTAGCACTAAACTAGCACAGAGACAAAGCCACATCAGAAGGTCAATAAAGGCATTAAATTATGGCAAAGTTTTTAGCTTTATTGAGCCTTTTTGTTTTCTTACCGTCAAGAAAAATTTTGAAATTGTCCAGTGAGGACGAGCAGCACAAATCTTCGCTTGCAGCACATTATTTTGCAACTCAAGAATATCAGAATAAATCCTCCGCTGGAGTCCGTCTTATCTTTGACGACTTTTATCCAAAATGCAGCAATCTGCAGCTCAATTTTAACAACCCTTTTATTCTCCTTTTTCAAACCTGTGCTTAGGCCAACAGTTCGCATAATGCACCAAAGCAGCGAAGAAGGCGGGCGTACGCTATTGCCCACCGACATCCCTTAAGATCTTTGCGCATGCTCGTACAAATGAGAGCTATGCTACACATCGTAATAGACCCATTCACAGTAGATCGAACAGGGGATTCGAATGGAGTTTTCGAGATCATGCGGCGTGAAATTTTTCATTTTAACATTTTTTTGCTATCGTTACATTTTGCAAGATTTCTCTGCATTAACATATTGGAACACGAAGAAAATTTAACTGGACCTACCTTAGAGTCTGAGGAACTAATAATTTGTTTCTGCTCTTTCTAAACTTTTTCAGAAATGGCGAGGAACCTGCGCAAACACCGTCAGCTCCTAGCTCTTTCCACAAAACTGCCGCCTAGGCCCAACGACCGCCCTGAACCCTTTCAACCATAACTTCTGTGTAGAGGTAGACACCAACTCGATTTCCAAGGTGAAGAGTCTTTATACATCGTTGATAATCCTCTGAAATTTCCACACTTCGATCTCTTGTCGTTTTTGTTAAATTTCCCCTTGATTTCACTCTTACCATGTTTCCAAGCAGGCTCACGGCCAGAAGCCGACGACAGGTAGAAGGTCGCTCGTTGCAGCAAGGGTTGGGGAACCCTTTAAACAGCGACGGGGGAACCCGAACAGGGGTGAAGATGTAGCTAGACGAATCAGCTGATAATTTCCCGCCAAATTTTAATTCGTTCTTCCAGTTAACAATTGTTCATAAGCAGTGGTTATGGTCCCTTTCACCAAGCTTTTATGCCAGTTGTGATAATATGCTGATGTTTTTGCTGGATCGGAAAGGGACAGTGTTGCACTTTTGGTGTATTTTTTTCAATAGAAACCAAGAATTTGAGCCAGTGTTGAGGTTTCTAAGAATTTGAGCCATTTTCTGAGTGTGATTTGAGTGCTGAGAGTTTCTTGCGAGTTCCATTAGACACGTTTTTATTTATAAGAAACTGGTTTATAAGAAACCAGGCTGAAATGTTAAGAAACTCTGATACTATGTCTGAGAAGCATTAAGAAACTTTTGAAAGCTAAAAGCATGGATATTATAGCAAATGTATCGTTGAACGTTTATTCTTTTGCATTATCAACTACCCTTTGTGTTTTCGTCATGACAAAACACTGTGTATTCCTATATAATGCAATAAGTGTCAAGAAACATATCTGCAGAGCTGTTAGCAACCACATTGACAATTCATGCATTCAAAAAATAAGAAACCAATAAATAACTTTTAGTACTAAAATTGACAAAATTTCATGTTAAATTAAGAAACTTTTAGTACTATGGCCTGATCCTAGTTTCTTATAAAGAAACGTGTGGTTCTCGTGCTCACTACGTGTGACCTCCTGAACATTTAAAACAAATGTAAACGTTATGACAATTAACTTTCAAGTAACATGACATAGGAAACAAATGAAAATAAAGTACAACTATGCCAAGGACTTTACTAAGAGAAACATTTTCTTGTTAATTTTTTTCCAATCTTCAAAGGCACGCATTTTTCATGATAAGAAGGTCAAGTCTCAATATCGCCAAAAGAATTAGAAAATCTAGTACTGGAGAAAATAACCTAAAAACTATTTATTTTGATGAAGAAAATCCTTACCCTAATTTTACATTATAATCACTTGTTTCCTGTATCTTATTACTCGGGAGGTGCTTCGGTAATGTCTAGACATTAGAAGGGCTTCAAAAAACTTTGTTTGGATTTGTTCACAAGGACACATGTGTTGAACATGGAAATAAAAAAAGGGACTCGTAAGAAACTCTAAGTACTCAAAATCTCATAATCTTAGTAGACTTTAGAACAAATAAATGAGATAAATACAGACATTAGAAGGATTACCTCTCGAGTAATATCATACTGGAGACAAGTGAAAATAATACAAATCCATGCGAAGGACTTCTTCTTTAGAACAAATAGTTTCTTTAATTTTGCCAAGTATACGTATTTTTGGAAGGAAATAAGAATTTAGGACAAAAGTACTGAAAGTCTCTTCAGATTCTCAGTACTCAGAGAATTTCCTGCGATAAAGGTTCCATAACAATCTACATGTTCACCACATGTGCCCCCCGTGAACATTTCAAAACAAAGTTTTTGATTGAAGCCCTTCTAATGTTCAGACGTCACTGAAGCACCTTTTAAATAATGAGATACAGGCCCCGTTTACACGAGATCGGATCCAAATGGATCCGTACCCAAACTGTAACGGATAGGCCTTGCGTTTACACGGGACTCAACGGATTCGAATAGACTCATTCCAAAATTCTCTTGTTTCGCTCCCCCTGCAGACTTGTCGCTACAACAGAAGCGATAACAACAACAACAACAAGCGAAAGTTAGAGGGACTTACGTCATGAGTCTAGGATTCGAACCCATTTGGATCTGCTATCCGTACCCAAACGGGATCACTTTCGAAAGTGATCCCATTTGGATCCGATCCCAAAAAGGTCTCGTGTAAACGGGTGGGATCGGATCCAAACTGGTACGGATAGAAAGTTACACCATTAAAATGAAAATCCTTTGTTGACATTTCAAAGAGGAGAATCAGAGATGTAACAGAGCCTATTAGAGGGCAAAATTTCAAAGGATCGGACTAAAATAAGAGAAAACGTTTACTAGAGCGCTGCTAAGAGTTCATAAAATCTACATGGATCCGATCCCGTGTAAACGCCCCTTAAAAAGTGGATCGGATCCAAATGGATCCGATTCCATTTGGATCCGATCCCGTGTAAACGGGGCCACAGGAAACAAGTGAAAATAAAGTAAAAATATGTGAAGGATCTCCTTTGTGGATATAAATAGTTTCTTAGGCTATATTTTCTCAATAGTGGAGTTTCTTAATTTTTGGCGTTCTAAGGAGCTGAGTTTTTGTAAGCAGTTTCGAGCAGTTTCTTATGAGAAACAAGAAACAATATGTGTACTGGAAAAAAATTGGTAAGAAATGTTTCTTTGACAAAGGAAGTCCTTGGCATAGTTTTATTTTATTTTCATTTGTTTCCTATGTCATATAACTTGAAAGTTAATTGTGCTCATGTTTAAACTTGTTTTGAATGTTCACGAGGTCACACGTTGTGAGCACGAGGATGGTAATAAGGCTCGCAGCATAAGAAACTCTCAGCACTCAAATCACACTCAGAAAATGGCTCAAATTCTTAGAAACTTCAACACTGGCTCAAATTCTTAGTTTCTATTGAAAAAATACACCAAAAGTGCAACACTGTCCCTTTCCGATCCAGCAAAAACATCAGCATATTATCACAACTGGCATAAAAGCTTGGTGAAAGGGACCATAACCACTGCTTATGAACAATTGTTAACTGGAATAACGAATTAAAATCTGGCGGGAAATTATCAGCTGATTCGTCTAGCTACATCTTCACCCCTGTTCGGGTTCCCCCGTCGCTGTTTAAAGGGTTCCCCAACCCTTGCTGCAACGAGCGACCTTCTCTGTCGTCGGCTTCTGGCCGTGAGCCTGCTTGGAAACATGGCAAGAGTGAAATCAAGGGGAAATTTAACAAAAACGACAAGAGATCGAAGTGTGGAAATTTCAGAGGATTATCAACGATGTATAAAGACTCTTCATTTTGGAAATCGAGTTGGTGTCTACCTCTACACAGAAGTTATGGTTGAAAGGGTTCAGGGCGGTCGTTGGGCCTAGGCGGCAGTTTTGTGGAAAGAGCTAGGAGCTGTCGGTGTTTGCGAAGGTACCTCGCCATTTCTGAAAATGTTTAGAAAGAACAGAAACAAATTATTAGTTCCTCAGACTCTAAGGTAGGTCCAGTTAAATTTTCTTCGTGTTCCAATATGTTAATGCAGAGAAATCTTGCAAAATGTAACGATAGCAAAAAAATGTTAAAATGAAAAATTTCACGCCGCATGGTCTCGAAAACTCCATTCGAATCCCCTGTTCGATCTACTGTGAATGGGTCTATTCCTTCAACTTTTAACTACAAAGAGCTGATGACTATTCTCACCAAATGTAGCTGGTTTTTTCAACAGAACAAAGAATCGAGCTGTTAACCTCAAGAATGGCAGAGTATTGTGCTTGCAGCGAGTCCTCCCTTATGATTCAAGCTGTATTTCAAGTGGTCCATAATATCTTTGTTTCGGGAACCATGCAATACTTTTTTGACTGCCGACTATTCTTTCCAAAAAACGGCACTGTACTAGAGCATGCAGCTCGAAACTTTGCAAAACTTTGCAAAACTTTGAAAGTAAATGTATACAATTTTATTGCAGAATCCTCTCAACTGAATAGGTCGAAGCGAACTTTAGGGTTGTCTGCCATATTTCTAAAAAGAGCATTTTTGATTAGACTGATTGTATATTCATAGTTACTGCTATTGATAGACTGATGGACGCTTAAACAACGACTCATAGACTTACACATTGAAAACTGGGACCAGGCTTTCCCCTATCGATTTCACAACTAGACATCAAACTAGATATGGAAACCATAGCAGCACTGTACGAACTCCAAGCAATGGCGGATGGGCTCTCCCTCCCCGCCGTGAAAAAATTGATAAACATTCTGGGTTTGACGCTGCTGCATTAATTGGAAAACGATTTGGAGGACCATTTTTCCCTACACTGATAACTTGTCGTCGTAAACTTCGCTTGCTGTTCATTCAATCTATTTGAGCGAGCAATTCAGTTCAATGGGTCATTACGTAGCAGTTCTCTTAATTGTGAGCGAAAACTGGGATTAGTTATAATAATTCTAAAATTCACAGCTACGATAAAGCCGGCCTTCCACTAGGCGACAAATGGAGCGCGACGCGACAAACGTCGTGCGAAAACAGTCGACAAAAGCCTGTCGCAAAAAGTAGCATTGTTCCAACAACAACACTTGGACAGAAAAAAGTTTGTTCTCTTCTGCAAGCAAATAACTTTTCCCAAATTATACTCGAAGTTTGTTACGTCGCCCTAAATTTGTCGGCTAGTGGAAAACCAGCTTAGTGCAGCATCGCGGAGAAGCATGGATAACACCAAAAGCCGGAAATGACGACATAGGGATGCTACTCAACGATCTATTCCTAGCGGTCTTTGTGTCTTCGGGCAAAAGCTTCATTGCATAGCTCTATTCTAATGGATCAACCTAAACTGCGCGCAATATGGAAAAACAGCAAGCTAATACGAACGAGTAAAGAAAGGCTTTTTCCCATGTTTGTTCCTCTCAGCAGCGGTTGCACAGTCATGATCAAAATCTAAGAGCTCTCCATACTTTTTTCTTTCAAAGCGACTCAGCTTTGAATGAATGTTATTAAAACGACTTTCTTTGGAAACCACATATTATCTTGACGGGAAACTGATTCCCAACACAAGCATATGAACTCAGAGCCGTATTCTGACGTTGGAACGAAAAATTTCGGTTACTCTACAGGAGCGTATGAGCTAAACGATAGTGGAGAACTACCTTCGATGACATATCTTGAACCTGGAATTCAATTCATGGGACTCAAACGAGTAACTAAACAAGAGACGTCATTTACATATTGGATACTAGGGGCGTGCCATCAGCAATGGCATCATCTTAGTGCGATCGTCTCGGTATCAGGAACGAAATCGATTTTCACAATCATAGAGAAACGTATCAATTTTGACGAGCTTGTCATGAGAACAAATGAAACGACAATTTTCGAAAAATTTGTACAATTTCGGGTACACATTTTGGAGAACTGCAAAAGGGACGGGTATACATGCTTTAAGAGTTTATAAAAACTGTGAGTACGTTTTTGAAGCTTCCTTGGCACGTTATAAAGAGGTGCCAAAAATGTAGTGCAATGGGCTAGGGCTTCAGTCACCACTCATCATTTACGCGTGTATATCAAAATTCGTATTGTAATTGGCGTATTCTGTTATATAACGCCTAATTTTGTGAGAAACATTTACCCATTCAATGCACGCATAACCTGTGTTATGCACTGTACCACAACAACTTCCATTGTTCTTTTGTTGTTTTCATTGTTTGGAGCAAGTCTGTGTACCACAAACATTGTGCTTTACAGAGATTCCAGTCTGGTAGTGCATATCACTTACAAGAATCTTGTACACGAGCTGGGGGGGGGGGGGGGGCTGAGAAACAGCATAATTTTGAAAAACTTGAAATATACTTTGAAATATACTTCATTTATGACGTTTTTACACCATAAAAACTTGGTACTGTTGTTTATACTAAATATTAAGTTTTAGAACCTAAAGATATATATACTCATTAAAGGTTTTTTCCACAGCTGGGCTGCAATATTTTGGTGGAAAACTCAGCTTAGCACTCACCTGGTCAAATTTTCTCATTAGCAACTCTGAAAATATTACCAGTTATGAGTCAAATACAGTAGCATACCCAAAGATATACAAGACAATAATTCACAAACCAAAAACCTGTTTGACCTCCCTTTACCTCCTGACAGGGAGTTAACCCTGAGGTAGTGTACCAGAGGTGTAGCTAGGATTTTTCGTTGGGGGGGGGGGCAAGGCCCAGCAGTGACCCAACAGGTGAGCAAGTCAGGGGTCTATTTACCCCCAGAAAATTCATACAATTTTAGTCACTTTGGGGGGCAGCCACCCCCTGCCCCCTCTATCTCCGCCACTGTAGTGTACACTGTTTCTTTGACGGAAAATAAGTTTTCAAGAAAATTCCCCAAAAATCCCAAAAAGATTCTCATTTGTGTTTCAAACTCTTGTAACCCATTTAAAGCGTTATACACTCTTCACCCCATGGTTCAATGCTTTGGACCTTCTTTTGACAAAATGCTCTTTTCAAGAAAAATTCCCCTGAAATCCCAAAGAGTCCTTGAAAATATTTCAAAATTTGTACATCCCTTTTCAGTTAGGTCATACACACCTTGGTTGAAATTCAAAACTGTGCAAAATTTGATGAAGAAATAAAAGATGCTACCTTTGATGGTAAATTGATGTGATTCTCTGGTGGTAAATCCAATTCACTTGCAGCATCTTCATCAAAGTCAGCTTCTAAGCTCACATCCATTTCTTCCATCATATTTGATGAGAATTCTACTTCATGCAATGAATAAGGTCTTTGATGGGGGGAGTATGGCTTTGAATCTTTCTCTCGTAATCTTGCCTTCACAAATAAATTACTATTTACATTTTCTGTGGCTTGGTCGGTTTCCATAATACCAGGACAGCTAACAAATCTAGTCAATTTCTTGTTCTCAGTGATGGGGGTTGTGTATTTTTTTACAGGTAAGAATATGAAATCTTGTCTCTTTTCATTTCCAGCAAGAGAAGTGTCTGATTTGACATGAAATTCGCTGAAGCGAGTTCGTTCATCAGTCTGTTTGTCATCATAGTGAATATTAACCAAGCTCGAATTCGTTTCATAAATCAAAGATTTCTCGTCACTTTCTTCCAAAATATCTGGGGAAGAAAAGGTATGAAAGCGGGGGTGCCTTATACCGGGATGAGGGGACCTTCCATCTGAGGTTCGTAGAAGAGAGCCGTTTTTCACAACATTGTTCTTTGCCTGAAAATTTTGTTTGCTTTCATCGTGGCCAGAGTTATTTGCGGAGTCGAAAGGCAAACAAGATTGATTATGAGTTATGCCGTATGCATCTGATGGGGATTGGATATATCTTTCTGAAGCTGCTTCTTTGAGTGAACCAAAGACAGTGCTTCCTATTTCCGAGACTGGAAAAACTAAAGAAGCTCTTGATCGTCGTAAGGACCCGCGCTTTCCAGCAACCTCCGAATCCCCAACACTTTCAAACGATGTCCACTCAACGCAAGCTAAATTCGGACTGGAAATTGATGAGTTAGGATGTCTACTTTTGTTACTTTTAGAAACATTACTTTGATTTATACGTCCTTTTAAATCTGTGCTCTGCCCTAAATGTTCAGCTTCAACCAATCCATTTTTATAAGAAGTCCTTGTGCTGATAGCCTCTTCTGATGAGTCGAGACAATCTGATGACTTACATTTCACCACCACCGGTTTCAACTCGCCATTCTTATGTGCAATATTACTCTTCCTTCTACCCTTTCTGAATGGAAATAACTTTGCTAAAATACCCCGTGATCTGTCTTCCTTCGTAATCTGAGTTGATATAGATTTCTGCTGAAAATTTTCATCTTTCTTTTTACGAAATCGACTTGCATTTTCCCTCAATTTTTCTTGTTGAGTTCCCTCCTCCTTCCCGCAATCGCAGTCCATACGACTTTTCTTCTTCCTCCTGAAACTGAATTTAACTTCCATGATTCTTCTCCTTCTGTTACGATTTTCCAGAGTATTCTCAATGTCTGTGAGTTGACAATCTTTAAATTCCTCCACCATTTTTCTCGACGATCCCAACTACGACCGTTTCTTCTTCGCTTTGCGTTGCGGGACTTGCTTGACAACCATTAATCCCCAATCATTGAATCCTTTACAATGCAATAAAATGAAACCTCTCCACTGTAAACAATGTCTTTTCAATTCCTTTGTTTGCTTACTCAAAACAACCGTTTTGTGGCGGTGCATGTGAAAATGAGCTGATGACAAAAGAATATATTCCTTAGCGTATGGGTCAAAGGTGCACAAAGGAGTGCGGTCACGCATAATCCGTTAGCTGGGGGTCAAAAGGCTCCCTCACCCTCACTTCCAAAGTCAGAGTTGGATTGGAGAAGGGCTGTGTGTCCAACTTTTTCAAAATGAACACGTCCGCAACAGTTGCAATATAAATTCTAATTTCATTCGATTTAGACTAAACTTTGTATAAACATGGTATGAATATATGTACAATTATGGCTAGATTTTGTTAAATATCGAATTAGAATAAATTATCAACAACAACAGCGCTCCCTGTCCCTGTTGTGGCGAGGGGGAAGGGTAACTACTGAAATGTGCCAAAAATTTAGCGGAGATTTTCAAGGAACAGTAGTCAAACGTTTGGTTGTGCGTTTTTACGTATTTACCCCGCCCCCAATTCTTAAGGCAAAAGGGCAAACATATTTGACCCTCTTCAGGCTAACGTTTTTCAAAAAAAGAAACTGGTATATAAGAAAGTAGTACTAAGTTGGCAAAAATTTTGAGGATCTCTAGCAGGATGTCTGAAAAGTATTAAGAAACTTTTGGATATTATAGCCAGTAGATCGTTTATTCTTGAGTAACATGGACTATCTATCCATTTACGTTTTGAGCATAAAAGAACACCATTTATTCCTATACACAACTTTTAATCTTTTTTAAGAAACTTGGATAAGCTCATAGTACTAAAAGTTTCTTAACCTGTTTCCTATTTTTGGATTCATGAAGTCTCTGCCACAGCCACTTGGTTTCTTGGCATGCAGAAGAATTTCTACAAGAGATATTATGAACTCAAAAACAAAATAATAATAAGTAGTCTATTACTCAAGAATAAAGGGCCAACAACATATTTTCCATTACATTACCGGCTTTGATTTGCCTTTAAAAGTTTCTTTGCAGTTCTTGAACTCTACCCTGGGTACCAGGAAGCCAGAAGTATCTTAAAATTTTTTTCCATCCCAATACTAGTTTCATATAAACAAGTTTCTTATATAAAATAAGTTGTATGATGCTTCAGATGTCAAGAAACATATCTGCAGCAGTGTTAGAGACCATTCATGTATTCAAAATATGAAATAAAATTAAGAAAGTTTTTCCACTAAAATTGGCAAATTTTCATGTTGAATGAAGAAACTGTTAGTTTAGACCAGATCCAAGTTTCTTAAGAAAAAGATCTCCATTATTCAGATCCTTGCTTCCATTTGACCAGGAATTTAAACAATTAACCATCCTTATACAAAAATTTCAACGATGCGAGGATCCAAACTCGCAAAATTACATTCTCTGTGGTGTGGGATCTTCACTACGAGTTGAAAGTGTAAGTTTGAGAGATTCCTCCCAAAAATTAAGAAGCTTCGACATCGAGTCAGATGTTGGCCCAGCACGAGGCGCAATGACATTCAAGAACCGCAAAAAACTTCACGGTGGTTTCAGGTCAATGGACATTCGTCAAAAAGTACAACATTAAACTAAATTGATTGATAAATATGAAATTTTTGGCGACACTGTTTTCCGCAAAGGAAAACGAGTCTGGCGTTCACATGATTTACAGGTTTAACGAAACTTTTCTCCATACAATAGTTGATTATACTCAAAGTGACGTACTTGTCAAGCTTTTAAAGGTTGTCAACTATGCAAACTTTGGTAATTACAAACCTAATTAATTGATTTCCATCAGGGCCGTCGAGAGCCAGACCGGGCCCAAGGGTTGGGAGCAAAAGGGACCCTCCAGCGCTAAAGGCACCGAAAAATCTTTTGGGCGACGCCATTTTTCTCTTGGACCACGCCCTCAAGTTCACTGGTAAAATACTGCTTTTAGGTGGACATGACCTCCTATACACTGTTGGAAACATGATTTATGATGGAAAATCCTTTTTGATCTCTGTGTAAAGACTAGACTAACTACCTCAGTCCCAGTTTCCGCTTCGTTCATTGAATTGGATGCCGCCACAGCGATTATCAGTTTATCAAGGAGCGCAACTACGACATGTAATCAGTCTATGTAAAGACTACGCTGAGAAGGCCAATGGGCCCGCTGGCCTAGAGACGTTCCTTGAGGAAAACTGAGAACAAAAAAAAAGAAAGAAAAATGTATGTCTTTCCGGGCCCCTAGAGGCTCCGGGCCCCCTGGTAACTACCCTGGCTACCCCCCTTTCTCGACGGTCCTGATTTCCATGGTTACTGCAACAGACACACTCAACCTAATTTTACTACCCAAATTTGAACCACACAGGGTGTCAGTGTACCAACAAATTGTGCCACGTTTTGGTTGCTGCGGAAAGCTCTTTCTGTTCTTGGTGCAGTTGCAAAGGATAGGTCTCAACTTTGCCGTTGCGACCACTAGTCTTTGATTAGATTTATCATTTTTTTCCATAGAAACAAAGACCCGCAAAATTGAAGCCATTTTTAAAAAAAACCTCAGCTTGACTTTGCTGAGAATTGGTATACCCTCATGCGGGAAAATTCATTAAGTTTAAATAGAAACGAACGGGCTGTCATGAAGAAAGTTGTTTTTTGTGGGGGTTCTTACTGTACTTGTCCTTTCTTTGAACAGCTGGTTTTTCGCAAGCTAAGTTATATTATTATTACAAAATTGGCCCTTCTTCCATACAAAAATAGGCCAATGCTGGGTCAATGAAATATCTTTTTCTCAAAACGTTCAAAATAAATTGTAGTTTTCACACGGTTTGTCTTGTTGCGACAAGAGGAATCACTCGATACTACCATAAAAGCTCGACTCAATTAAGCCCCCTCTCGCTAATAAGCCCCTCCCCTCTGAGCCAGAGTTTGGAATAAGTCTCTCCTCTCTATTAAGCCCCCCCCCTCCCCTCCATTTGTGTCAAATTCAAGAAATTACCAAAGATTTCCCATTTATTTAGCTAAACAAGCTTGCAGCTTTATTTTTATGTGGTTTGGAATAAAAACTGTGCGGAATTCCTGCATTTGTCGCGTAAGATTGTATGTTGAATCTGCAAAATATGGAGAAAAACAAATGAAAAGCTATCATGCGAATCCGAATCATTTGATTTTGTGAATAATCCCCCCTCTCTATGAAACCCCCTCTTAAAGCCTTGGTCAAACGCATCCAACATTTCATCCAACATTTACTTCAAAAAAGTTTGTGAAATTTGTTTATGCTGATGAGGGGGCGGTCAAACGCATCCAACATTTCATCCAACATTGCTAGCAAAATTCACAATCGTCGTTCGCCAGCGCAGCGACGTGTTGAAATTGATTAAAAATACTGGTAAAACAAACTAAAAATACCAATTGCTGATTTAGAATGCAAACTGCTGAAATAGGTCGAAAATGGCACTCTGATGACAAAATATCAACTTTTTAGAGTGTAGTGCGCATGCCCAGAAATGAAATGTTGGACGAAATGTTGGATCAAGTGGTCAAACGCATCCAGCATTCCATCCAATATTCGGAAACAAAATTTGCTTTTGATCTCGATCAAACTTCATCCAACATCAATAGACCTTTTAGCTATTCTACAAAAGAGCCTGGATCGAGCGTTATTTTTATACACTTTTATACACGAGGTTCGATTGAGTGGCGTTAGAGCTTCTTTCAGTATTGTACACATTCGAAAATTCTACAAAATGTGATGAAATATCGTTCGATCCACATTCCTTTTTAGAATAGCTAAAAGGTCTATTTGCAAATGTTGGATGATCCAACATGGGTGGTCAAACGCATCCAACATTTCATCGAACATTGGTTTTTAGCATGTTGGATGAAATGTTGGATGCGTTTGACCAGGGCTTAAGAGTGTCTGCAATTAAATAGCTCCCCCCCCCCGACCCAGGCGCTTAATGGCGCTTTTACGGTAATCAATACTAAGGTAATTGAACAATAAAAGAAATGATTGAAGGCAGAAGGAAGACAAATCTGTAAATGTAATTTATCCGTACTGTATTAATGTAAAATAATCAAAATATTGGCGAATTCAAATCTATAGTATTTACACTTTCTAAATAAAAAATACAAAAAGCGACTGATAGCACTGATAGCAATAGATATAGGACCGAGAGCCAGTTTACTGTAATAGCAAAACGAAGTATACAAGACATCCATATGTAATGCTAGCAAGGAATGCATTTGATAACGTCTAAGATCTGGTATTTGCACATATGAAATTAGTATCTTCTATTCATCTACACGTACTTTCAAGTCCAAGATTACCAAAAATCAAGAAAATGCAATACTGGGAAAATGTAGGGTAAGAAACTAGTTATGTTGTTTATGGAAACCCTTGGTATATTGTTTACTTTATTTTCATTTGTTTCCCGAATCATATTTCTAGAAAGGTATTTGAGAGTGTTGTCTAAGCATTGGAAAGACTTCAAAAAACTTTGTTTCAAAATGTTAATGGTACAGAAAGTAAATATGAAGATCGTCATGCAACCTAGAAACTCATAGGAAATAGGAAAACTCTTGAGCACTCAAAATCTGATAGCTTCAAGAAACCTACAGTACTGGCTAAATTCTTTAGATTCTTGTGACGAAAAATTATTCATGATGACCAAAATCAAAATACAAAATGCAATCTGTGTTATAGTTGTTGTTGTTGTTGTTGTTGTTGTGCCTCGTTATGTTGTTTGCATACGGTACCGTTGTAAAACTACTAGAACTTAGTCATGGCCTAAATGATTCGTGCATTTCTTTGAGCTTTCTTTGATTATTCAGCAAAATTCACAGCTATGATAGACCACACAACAATATGATGACCGACTGACAGGCACAAACAAAATGATTCATTTGTTTGGAAGACTACAGCCGCCGGCTGCAAAAGTACTTTTCACCAAGCAAGATATCTTAAACAGCCTCACTACAAAGTACTTCGTATAAATTTCTCGCCCTTTCAAATAAACAGTTGCCAACTTCTTTGATTAATTGTAATCAAAAGGTAGGAGTATTTCATATGTATTTGGCACTTTCAGGCAAGACCTACCTCCGCTATCTTGACAATCACAGATACTCTTGCAGCACCACTATAAAATAGAACAAAGGTATACAAACGAAATAAATTTTCAAAAGGGGAGAAAATTATCGACCTACCAATGCCATAAACTCTATTATAAAGATAATGAAATGAATTGAACTGGCATTTGCTGCATTGCAATATTTGGGACAAGTGTCAATGGGTGCTGCAAACGGCAACTAATAGATGCTAAAGGCATGGATCTAACAATGCTTTTATTTTGAAACCTTTCTGTTGCAGAAGCGCCTTTGATATCTAAAGCAATGGGCCGCTTTATGAGCAAAGCAGAATATCCGGGATTTGAAACAATGAAGATAAATTGGATAGAATGCAGAAATGCGATGAATCGGACTTGCGAAGTTAGAAATATGTTCCGAAACAATCGAAGTACTGGGATCAGTTGAAAACATGACGCCATCTTGTTTTAGGAAAATCTTCGGAAAATTAGTAAAAAGTTGCATAGAATTTAATGGTCAGGCAGACCCGAACCAAAGACATAATTGAAGGAGTAAGTTGTTCTTGAAAGTGAATCATAAATCATATTCAAGGAAGCTGAAGAAATGTTGCCTGTTCAACAGCAACGAATATTTTGCAAACAGTGCCACAAACTCTATCGGTTGTAAGTTGCTCGAAGCTTCTTTGAAGCGAACTTTCCTTTCCAACGTTCGCCTATCTGTCCGATAAAGCTTGGGTCTACTCGTAGGCTAATAAAGCTTTCGAATCATCGAGTTACGTGACCTTTTTAAAATTAGTCCTTCTAAGTTATATAAAATGTATTGTGTTCCACAGTTTTTGATACTACCCTTGTTGGTACAAAGAGGATCAAATTCAGTCTATTAACAATGACAAGGCAGCCAGTTTATTCAAACGTTTAATTTCCAACAGTATTAAGTTTAATCATCGATTTCTGCATCATTGATTTAGGTTCACCTACAACTATCCTGTCTTGGAAACATCCACAAAAATATTAGACTGATGTATTCAGACGTCTCATCCAATTCTAAATAATTATGACAACAATAACTGCAAATTGAAATGAGGCTATATTATGAAATTTTATCACATCTGGTAGCATGTATTTCAGAATATACTTATAAATTATCACAAAGGGCAAAGTGGATTGAAAAGTGGAATTGTCTCATTTTGAAAAGCTGTCTACTCGGAGCTGGCATTTTCTTTGCCTGTTAAACATACCCAATTTCAAAGGATTTGGTCTGGTTAACAGGCTAGCACTTTCTTATTTAGTCCCATAAAAATTCAGAATGAAAAAAAAATTTATTTTCATAAAATCAAATAAATGATGAATAAATTTTGTCAGCTAAGTATCGTTTTAGCGGAAACATATTTAATGAACCGGGTGACTCAAATACCGTCCCTCTGTTCGAAATATCATTGCGAAAAATTCACTTGCACTGTAATCATCAAAACTGACTTTTCTAACAAATAGGACACTGAAATATTTCTTGCAGTTTTTGTAAAGTTCAAATTTTGTCATTTAACGCTGGATATCTACAATTTAGACTAAATTTTCAAAGTCTGGCAAATATTCGAACGAAAAACTGAATAGATTTAGCTGACTAATATATACTGCAAACTTATCAAATTGTCTACAGACTTGGAGAAGAAGCATCACTTTTACAGGATGACAGTCGAGACAATACAATCAATCAATATACCATTGTCTTGTTTCTATTGACTTCTTGGTTACATTTCCTTAGAAATAACATCCAGGTGGAATGAGGCATCCATGGGGACAATTTGAAAAAACGGGTCATACCAGTTCTAAGTACACACCAATCAATGTTTTTTCCGAGATGCTGGTTTTGGCCGGACACTGCCGTATTCTGGATCCTTCATGAAAATACCGTACAGGTCTTTGAAAGAAGGCCGGTTTGGTGGTTCTGCGTTCCAGCATCGCAACATTATCTGGTATATGCTCTCTGGACAGTCTTGCGGCTTGGGTAGCCTTTCACCTTGTTCAAGGAAGGCTATCACCTAATGAAAGAAAGGAATAGATTTAAACAAGGGACTGTGAAGGAACTTTGTGTGGGAATGGAAAGGACCTTAGAGAATAGCGTTAACTGCTACGGCAAGAATATTTCGAAAAATGTTTGCACACGCGATATACCATGGAAAACAGTGATGATTTTGGTGATTTCATACAACAACAGGCTCAATCTGACTAAACTAGGTTGAAAGAACGGTCTGTTTCAAATCTTTTCACACCAAATACTGCTAGTAATCCGTAAAACAGAAATCATCAAACTGTGGCATAATTTCGGGTAAATTTCCCAAAATGTTGAGTAAACAGTTGCAGAAACTTGGTATGAGGTTGACAATAATTTTTGGGGGGTAGCATAAAAATTCTGGTAACAAATTTTTAAGCAAAGCCATTTGAAATTCCGCTCCTTCTACATCAGACTCCTGCATCAGATTGACAACTTCTACCCACCAAAACATCAGTGTGTTATGAACAATGGTCTTACCACAATACCGCACAAAAATGACATTTTCCTGTAAACTGTCTTAAGCAGCTAACAGAGACATTGTTAATAAGAAGTTGTAGAGACTTCCATAACCATCGATAGCCCTAACAATTGGAATTTCGCATTCTATATTGTCATCCGGAGGGAAGGAGGGGGGGGGGAAGCTCAAGTCTTAGGATGACGTGACGTGCCAACCAACTTTTCGGGAGAAGACCTATGTTTGGGGCTCTTCAGACGATTTTCATGTCATTTTTTTAGGATTTTAGGGAGCATTGCCTATTGAACTTTCAATAAAGTAAGTTTAATTTCACTCCAACTGTTTAAGTATGGAAGATAAAATTACCACGAACCAACTTTCGGAACTAAAGCAAAAAAATCGAACTTAAAGATGAAAAACTCAATAAGGTTTTTTATAATTTAAAACGCAACCCACTTCTGGTGGCACAGATACATTTTAAGACCCATATTTAGGGATTTTCGAGGTTCAAAACCCATCCTTATGGGCGGCACGTACCCGTTGCTCTAGATATGGTAGTTACCCCACCCCTGGGACTTTCATAGACAACAAGTCCAAGCTGTGCAATGAACAAGTTCTGGATTCTGACCTGCTTCATGTATTGAGATCAAAATAACCATACCATGCAGCACGCAACTGGCTGGAAATATCAAACTGAATGTTACTACTAATTGGCTAATTAAGCACAAAGTTACTTCCTTCAAATCAACAAAAAGATGTGATTAACGCCGACACTTCTATTTTCTTTTCACGTTTTCCTCTTTCGGTTTTTTATGAATAGATACTTGAAAAAAGTCATTGCTATTATGCAAAGCATAGCTATTTTTCGTTTTTTATGCGCACGCACACTCGGTTTCAAGCAGAGACTTTAATTTTCTGCGAGTTTGATATATCGAGGAAAGCGGCAGAGTCAAATTGTCATACTGGAAAGGCAGTAGTACCAGACTTACTACCCAAGTCCCGCGGTGCTTTTGAGAATAGTTAAGAATTTGGTTGTTTACTTTTGCAATCGAATAGAGAGTCTACCAATTAATCTAAACTTCGCTGAAACTCTGTTCAATGCCAGAAGAGAACTAAAAGATACCCTAACTCCCAAAATTACCCATTGTGATCAAGTCTACTAGAGTTTCTTGATTCCCTAGAAGTGCCTTTAGTTTCATTTGAAATATGACTGTACTCCTTACAAAGTGGTTTCAAAATAAAGACAACTTTGCTCAGTCTGCTTGCTCTATTTGTGATGTGAATGAACTAAGTGGAACCAAAAGCATTAACAGAGACCTGGTGGTGGAAAGATTTTTGATTTTGCAACAGAAATTCTTGCCCTTGAAATTTAAAGTGCATTTTTCTTTTAGGATTAATAATATTATTGTTGAATACAGCTTGTGAAATATGCCCAGTTTGCTCATGTTGGCCAAACACTCTTTCCTGGTAACCCTACATCATTCTAAAATATCTCTTTTCCATTAACTAACTTTTAACATATAAAAACAGACAGGTAAATGCACAAATAAAAACAGACAAATTCAGTGAACGAAACTTGAAAACACCTTTCAGAATTAAAAAATACTTTAACTAGCATAAGAAAATATCCTGCAATAATACTGGATAGTTCTGCAAAAGGTTGTGAAAATGTTCCTGAAATGTTCTTTGTTTACAGCTTCTCAGAAATGTAGGAACCATGGAGTACTGGGGGGGGGGGCACATGCCCCATCTAAGATTTTACAATATTCATGATGGTGCCCTTTTTAAGAAGTGCCCCTTCAGCTTAATGAAAAACTCCCTTGGAGTGTCATCACTGAGACCCTAGGAAGTTGTATAACCCCACCCCCCTTCGCTTTTGATCTCTCTCTTAAAGCATTATGTCATAGCTTCACAATCAGAAGGGAGGCTACAGAGGAAGGCATCTTTACCATTGGGGGGGGGGGGTGGGGCTATACAACTTCCTAGGGTCCCTGTGGTGCCATCTCCCCACGTTTAAAATGCTTCCTACAGCTCTGAACCCTTGTATTTGCAATGGTTACATCTGCTGTATTTGCAATGGTTACATCTGCTGTATATTCCAGTATGCTGCTTTTAAGTCTCATTGGCATCTATGTATAAATCATCAAAGCTAGTGAAGTTGGATGGGCCAAGGATATTTTGAACCAGTGCAAGTGAAATCTCATTCGTATATGTAGTATGCATTGAAGGTGCATATATCTGCAACACAAAAACAATACACCATTTTGCAAACACTTGTCACTATATTTCAGATTAATACCTTGTCATGGATACCAATAGTTGCACAAGGCAAAACAATAGGAAATAACATGTTCTGGTCATTTTTATGAGGGTAGAAGGGTCAGTCAGCCCCATGCCCCCTCTCCTGCATTCCTGGCTTTCTTCATTTAAAGTGGAATTAAAAACTAACAAGACTCATTGCTCTCAGCAATGCAGCAAATAACTAGTGCAAGGCCAGACTGCAATCGGGGTAGTTTCCATCATATTTATATGGTGGACAGGACCTCGCATTTTGGTGTACGCCGGTGTACACACAACTTCAAATCTTGAAGTCTTATAATCTATGTACTATAGATTATCTCTTGGCATATGCAAAATTTACCCAGCGGATGCATAGGCGGTTCTACCTCGACCCTACTGTGGGCACAAAGCTGTAACATCAGAGATGAATTGGCTAAATTTCTGACCTTTAATTCATTAATTTGTTACTCCTTGCATTCTCTGTCAGACAAAGCTCTGAAGTAAATATTTGCAAATCTTATGACTTTTAAGTGCGAAACTCCCTTAGCTCTCGATATATCTGGGCTGAAGTATTTGCTTCTTGTGACACATGACACGTGGTTCTTGCCCTGTCTGTGATTGTTCAAGGACAAAGCTTTTCCTTCCCCAAATCATTGTCAATGTAAACAAAACCTTCCCTCAAAAAGACCAATATTGACGTTGAACGCAAAAAACAGTGGGCATACCGACACTGCCACACTGTTGTTGAAGCTCTTGTAAGTGCATTAGCAAAGTTTGGTGATGTGGCACGGTGCCGATTTGGAGTAATAAACACCTGAAAATTGGCGATTTCAGCTGACGAGTGTTGAACCATTTTAGACTGCACTTTGATAAATAACAATTTACCTACCTTGTCGACCACTTGCGAACATAAGGTTTTGGATATTTCATGTCAAGAAGCAGTTCTATCAACACAAACAAATGTCAGACTTCCAGCTGGAGTATTTCGATGGAAAAACGATATGGCAAGAATGGCTCCCTCTGCTACTTGGCAAACATGGTCCTAGAGTAGTGTCCACAAAACCTGAAATAACTTTCCAACGCAAAAAACAGTGAAAAACCCACCTGATAGGCGATGTTTCTGACATCCTTGGGAAGAACTCCTGGAAAGATCTTGATGTGGCACGGTGTAGTTTTTGAGAAATTTACTCTTTTGCCAATCGGAAGTTGCATGTGAATTAGGCCATTATTCCATGACCACAAGAAGTCTTCAAATAATGATTTTAATTGAGAAAATTTGGTCGATCGCGATTTCTCCATCTTGTCCAACCTTTCCAGCATCTGAATTCATGTCTCGATTTATGCGCGTGCGCACGTGCTCACGCTGGAATGCAAAAGCCGCTGTCCAATCCGTTTAGGCCCCCTGCCTCGCGAAATTTGAAACCAAGCTGTGAGACTGATGAATTTGCGTGGTCAGCGGTTTCTGAAACGAATTTTCACCATGCTATTACGCAAGAGATGACCTCGAGGCATTTCCTGTTTGAAATGAAACTGTTTATCATATCTTCCTGTCTTGTGTAATTTAACATCAACTTTTCTTATGCTCCTATTAAATATACATCATAATGGAAATGAAGAAGGCAATCCAATCTGGAGACAATGTTCAGACGGTTGTTCAAGTAACACAGTCTCAAAACGAAAGATTACGTTGACCTGTCTGATAGAAACCTAAAACAAGCTAAGATGTAATCATATAACTTAGAGCCACAAGTCCATTAACTTAAAAAGAATTACGAATGCAAACAAAGCTGAAAGACTTTGCAGTAATCTAAGTCATATGCATATGATAGATCGAATAATTGATGGTGATTAGCTTTACTAGTGTAAACTCATGAACAAAATTTGATAACTAATGAGGTCTAATGGTCTGATTTTGTCTGGGCAATGCAAATCCCTTTTTTTCGCACGTTTTCCCCTCTTCCTTGTCAATGTTTCGAGTGAGAGAAGGGCTGCCCGAAATCGAAGGAGAACTCCAAATATTGAGGGGAAAATCATTCCGACAAAAGCGTACGAGGTTTTGGGATCTTTCGTCCCTTCTGACATTTTAAAAGATTTGTTAGGATTTCTTCGACTTTTTAAGATTTTTGAGAATTTCAAACATTTCCGCAAGACTTTTAAAGATTTTCACGATTTTCGAGGATTCAAATGATCATGGACATCTTCAAAGAGTTACTGAAAATTTTTTTAACAATCTTATCATTTGCTTGGTGAAATGGCCGCAAATCTTTCAGATTTTTAGATGTTTAGAACTTTCAAGATTTTCGAAATGTTTGGGATTTTTGGATATTTTTTAGGATTTGCTTCGCAAGTGTACAGGATTGTTCGGAGCTACTTGCCCTGCGCGATAGAGCAGAAACTGCGTCAAATGACGTCATCAACAAATGTGAGATAACGAAGTGTTTGAATTGATAAGCTTTTTTAAATGATAAATCAAGAGATTACAGCCTAAGGAACAAAAATATCAAGTGTTGCCATGGAAATCAAGAGTACAGCACGGTATAAGGAAACCTATCCCTAAAAATGAAATATAAAGTATTTTTACCTGTGCACCAGCCATTTCTCCGTAAGGCAGTTCACCAAAGGTGTACATTTCCCATAATGTTACACCATAGCTCCAAACATCACTTTTATGTGAAAATGTTCCATAATTTATCGACTCTGGCGCGTACCTACAAGAAACACAAATATTAGGGTATTCGGGCGTTAGTTCCGGGTAAGGAAAACAGGGGTATAGTGCATAAGCAAGAAGAGGAATCTTCGCGGCAATAGAATGCCAAGATAATAGTGCATCTTGTTTCTATTCCATTAGATATTTACAGAACCTGATACTAATCATGATACTTACAAACAATACTACAGAGACGATACCATAGGGAGCAAAATACTTTGTCTACCCGGCGGCTATTACTTGAAAATAGTAAAGAAAACATAAAACTACATGTAACCACTACCACAGAAAAGTAAATTTTCATATGCGAACGGACAGAGGAGCTAATAGCTTAGATAGCTTAAAGAAAAGATTGTGAGTTGAGACTACTTTCACACAATGCCGGCACATTTTGGAAACGGTGAACAATGTGACGGTAGCAACATTTGAGTTAGCATTCACAAGATGCCGGAACAATTCGAAAACGGTAGAAAATTTGCCGATGAAAAGTTGTTGCAAGATTTCATGCCAAAGGAATGTTCTTACACCCCAAGAATCGATCAGTCTCGTTCCAAGAAGCCTCAACATGTTATTAGACTACCATTTTCAAAATCGGGCAAAAGCCACCACTTTCGAAATCTGCCGGCAAAAATTTGCCGTTTTCGTGTGAACGAGAGGCTTATCCGTCACATTTTTCACCGTTTTCAAAATGTGCCGGCATCATTTGAACGCAGTCATGGTTTGAAAGTTTGGAAACAAACACGGTAACCTGCAAATTTGATTTGGTTGCATGCTTCCTCAAGACATCAAATAACTACAAACAAGGAGGCCTACTAGAACAGACACATGCAGACGGATATCAGACATCATATATTGTACAGGCCAGTACAGTCAATCGTAGAGGAAACATGTAGAATATCCATTTATGCACTAAAGAAGTTTGCTTACGTTGTATGAGCATGAAAGCAAATTTACACATATTTGATAAGGCAAGCTCTTGCTACTAAAAATTCAATACCGATTACCATAAAAAGGTCCTTTGGTTTGCTAGAGAGCCTATCAAATTACAGTGATGAATGAATTCACTTAAACGTAACCTAGGAATTATGACAAATGTGAAAATCTATGAGACTGACTTTGTCTGGTTCAATCAAACTATTCTCCCATGACTACATGATACATATGCCAATCCATGTTGCCAAAATTTCGCGTTTCGCCTTACAGGATTCTAGTCAACTAGGATTTTTCTCCAAAATCTCTATTGAGTAAAAGTTCTCGCGTCAAACAAAAACACTAATGATCGTAGGTGAAAATAGGCCCCAATCGTTCAAGTTCGAGTTATCACAAAAATGGGCAAGAAATATTCTCTAGCAAAGTTAAGTTTCCATTCTACGTTACCACCCAAGCTGACAAAAGACCTCAGAAGCAAATAATTTAGAAGCAAATAAACTCAATCTTATTAGAAAATTAAGGAATTTTCATGGCTGCGACAAGGTAGACGTCGTTTCAACCACCCTGCATAACTTTACAACAAGCTGACCCACCCTGTCTCATCAGAACATGACTCACTAAAGTATTATTTATAATTTACTCCAACCAAAAGGTAAATATTACGTGACAAATTAATCCTCTGTGGTTACAAAACAATAGAAATCAAACGAAAAAAACTTTTATTGTCGGAGAAACATACAGGACAGTTATTGCAATAATCCTGAGGTCGCCTTCATTAAGACAGGAACAATATGAAAAGGAAAAACAGGGCAAAGAAATAAAGCCACTGTAGCAAAAGAGAGGAAGCAGGAATAGAAAGTTAAAAAGGCAAGGACTGTGCTAAAAAGGAAACTGAAGGTCAAAATGGTTGCACGATTCCGGTCGTCTCACTGCATCCGTCTACCAACTTTCTTTAGAAACAATGAAATTCTATAGTCGTACAGAAACACACTGACATAAACAAAATAAAAAATCTTTGGCAGAGTTCAAAACAAAGACGCTAGCCAACAATCATGAATTGTTCTGTGGCGAATTAACTTGCTTCTACAACTGATATTTTCATTAAATCTACTACAGTTTCCGGTTTCTTTGGAATCTTCTTCATTACATCCAACTTTTGCAGTTTCTACACATAAAATGCTAACGGTGACCCAAGGAACTAAAGCACACCGCAAACAGGAATGAATAACAAAAGTCTTTATAGAGGGATTACTAGGAGGTGCCTTGGTGGAGTAGTGTAATCCTCTGACTTTGCAGCCAGAAGAATCGGACGGACACGGCTCAGCGTAATGACAATGGGTAACAGACAAGGCTAGGCCTTCTGTTATTCTGCAATCCCAGCTCTTGGCGCTAAAACCGTAACTTCACCTTTAGCTTCACCTGCAAAGTTGATAGTTTCCTTGATATTTCTCTCTATGAAACTTGGCATATGGCAAGGTAAAATCGATTCGTAAAAATCCTTCAAAAGACGTTTATAAAAGGGAACCGAATTTGAAAGGAGTGAAATGTCCTGATACAGTGATATGATTTCTTGCAGACAGCGGTGACATACGAACAATTAAAGTGACTAACCATTTGACAGGCCATCTTCCTCCTTGCTTTGCTTGATAGTAATCACTTCCAGCACCAACAGCTCTTGATAAACCAAAATCACTTATTTTCAGCTAAAATCAGATATGAGAAATTCCACTTAAAAAAATTCAACAATGCTGGTCATGACCAACCAGTTCAAAACCAACGAAAGATCCAAACTTGCCTTCGTGTTGTACTTGTTGGATAATGGATCAAATTCCACAATATCATACAAAGAGAATATTCATAATGTCCCCTGTGTGCCCTATGTCCCCTCCGTAAGCAGTGACCTTACTATTTCAGCGTTAACAGCAATGACTAGTACATGCTTTAGCACATTTCATCTCTTTGGGAAGAAGACAATTTCATTCCCAAGAGCAGACTCGATACATGTCGTGACTCGGTCGTGACTTTGCTTTTGACTTAAATGATAACGCTACAACTACGACTCATTTCCCTATATTTGCAGAAACGGAATAGCCTACTGCTTATAAAAATGGACCTGAATTTCTTTATCAAACCACCAAGCTTAAAACGTCACATAAAGCAATTTTCGCGGACGTTTCTACGATAAACAAGCTGCCAGTACTTGGATGAATTTTCCAACCATAATAGCAAAATACCGTCTCCCCGGGGGGGGGGTACTTGACTAGGGAGGTGACGGGGGTGTGTGGCAAATCTCTCCACACCCTGTACCCTGTCACATAAAAAATGGCCCAAAAGTATACCCTGTCGCATAAAAATTTTGCCAAAATCCATTGTTTCAAGAGAACTCTAAAAGGTGTCCTTCCACATGATACCGTGTCGCATAATTTTTCTATCTATTGTAATACCCTGTCGCATAATTTTTATCAGAAAAGGATACCCTGTCGCATAATTTTTACCGTAAAAGGACACCCTGTTGAGCGGCACATCCCGTCAAGTCAAGTATGGGAGTGCACCCCCCCCCCCCCCCCCCCGGGACCGTCTCTTGCAATCAACATTCTGATTGTAACACAACGTTGACGAAGAAACTCGCTGATTGAGATTTTTCCCATTACTAACCTACAATAAACTTTGAAAAAGAAAGTTTCTGAAATATTTGGCGCCACAACGGTTACGAAGAAATTTCGCTAATTGAGATTTTTCCCAGGACTAACCTGGTATAAACTTTGCAAAAAAGAAAGTTTCTGAAATATTTAGCACCATGTTGAATTTCAACTTTTTCCTCTTTAAAGTAAATCAACGGGCTTAAAAGCAAACTTAGTTAAGGGGACTGGGTAATCTAAATATAACCTATTGTATGTGATGTTTTCAATCTATGAAAACAATAAGAAGATTAGTGGCGCCGACCGTTCTTTTATGCTATGTTTAATTAAGTGTCGCTATATCTCCGTTCATTTACTTTAAGGTAAAGGGGCTAAAGATCTCACCTGATCAATACTAGACAGAAGAATATTCCTTGTCGCAAGATCCCTGTGAACAAATCTTCTTTCCTCTAAATACGTCATTCCCCATGCAATCTGACCTGCCCATACTTTGAGGTTTCTCAGGCTAATTTCCATTTGATGGTCAATCAGAAAATCCAATAATGCTCCCATGGAGACAAGTTCTTGGACCTGAATTGAAAGAAATTTTTTACAGTTATCCTTAACAGAAAATTACCATAATTCAGGCTTATTTCCATTAACGGGCAATGAGATCATGGAGATGATGCTAGAAAAAGTAGCTCCGACGTATATGAACGCCATGATCTGAAAAGGAACTAATTTACTCATCATAAAGTTCTTTTGATATAAATACAACTGCTATCCTTTAGCAAATAAGGCTGTCTTGATTCACAGTTGAAACCAGTTCTCAGACCAAATCAATGAAAAATCGATGCCAAAAGATGTAAGGATGAACAGCAGCACACACAAACAAACACTTTACGAATGATGTACGCCTTGCGAATTGTAGCTGGCGACCTGAATTTGACTACGTGAAGTAGCTTAGCTAACTGAAAAACAGCGTATTTGCCGAATGAAATTGACCATCAAAACTTAAAATTGGCGTGAATTAAAGTGGCAGATATCTCCCAGCGAGGAATGTACTTAGGGTGTATTCCACTGGCACCAATTGTTAATACGGTAGACTTTGTAAACTTGGAATTTGTGTTTGATTGACTCAGACATTCTCGAAAACGTAGGTTTGGTAGGATTGCAAGACCTTCTGAGCCTTCCATTCCAAACGGCAGATGGCAGACTTCGGAGAGATTCCCACTTGATTACTCCTTTACTACGGTGAATCCAGAGCCTGCTGCTTTCAACATTACTGCATTCCTGCATTCGATTGAGAAATAAATTTCCCTCTCTGTGAAGTGTTATTTTTCAGAATTCTGTAGCTCTGGAATTACCAATCGGACACAACCTTAATTTCGCATAAAATAAATTCCTGTTGAAATTTGTTAGAATATATTCATTCACTGCAAATTCTTAAAGGGCATATGTCACGAGCCTGATTGGTTTATGTGATACAATTCTGTCTGTTGTTTATCACAAAAGCACGGGATCGAGGCTGAATTTTCATTGCAACGAAAATTCAAATTCGGTTCTGTGCTGTTGCAATAAACAAAGGAGAGAATTGTGTCGCATGAACCAATCAGGTTGATGACATATCCTCCTTAATAATAGTTCAATCACTGTGATATCTGAGCGATGTATTTGTCCTCATTTATGAGCAAAATGAACTGATTCAATCATAAACATTTCAAAAGATATTTTGCAACAACTACCAATATCATCGGGGGTCCAAGGCAGACTCCAAGCAACCTTACAATGCATGGATGATTCAGATGTGACATCACTCGAGCTTCACGCAGAAACTCCTGCAAGATAAAAACTGATAAACAGGGCGTTGCAAAGAATTGCGCATAGCTGCTGCTGCTGCTGCTGCTGGAGGGGAGCGCTCTATTTTCATGTGCTCGATAAAGTTGCATAGGATAGGCTTTACCATAGAGCTTGAGACCTTTTTTTAGAAAATCTGACAAGTGGCTGCCGATTTATGGCACACAAAAGTAAAAAAAGTGATTGATTCAAAAACAGCACTTCGCATGTAATTCAATTTTTTTTCTAAATTGGTAATAAAGGCAAGACAAGAATACTGTTGTCTTCTAGGTAGAAAAACACTGTCAATCCTTCTGAGGATGTATGAAAAAATGAAAAAAAAACATCGCTAGAGCCCTTTCCTTCAACACTTCCTTGATTCCGACATTGTTGAAGAACAAAGGACGTGTTGTTTCTGAAGCAACCACTATTTGGCCTTCCCTTTGCCATAAATCCGCAACCACTTTTTATACTGGTTGGGCAAGGTCTCAAACTAAGTTGAAGCCTAATGTATGTAACTTTGTAAACAACGATGAAAGTTAAGTAACAACTCCTTCACAGCAGCCACATAAAAAAGCAAAATTTTTTAGGACACCCTATAGGACTTGCTCTAGTGAAACTTGAAGGAACTTGCAGTAAAACGAATTTATAAAGACAACAAGACTGGGGTAGGTAGGGATAATGTGGGTCCACAAGAAAATGTGGGTCTACTGTGCTTTTTGCAAGAAATTTTGTTCCTCGAAATATCAAAGAAAATTTGGCTATTTTTCCTGTAATGTCTACAAAATAAGTTATCTTTCTATATGAAAATTTATCTCAGGTGAGTCTCTATTTGTTTACAAAATAATTTTAATGAAAGGCCTACTGTGCAAGAATCTATTAGGCCGGTGAAAATCAGAAAAATGAAGCACTAGAAATTATCAAATAATTCTGCGAAACCACTTAAACAACTCCTGAAAGTATAGATTTCAACACCTACGGAATCATGGATCGAAATTTTTAACTTACGATCGCTTTAAAAGCGAAAAAGCAAATAGACCCAAATTACCGCGTAGACCCAAATTACCCCACCTTACCCTATGATATTTTTGTAAAATCGATTAACCCCCCATGGGGCCTATTTGAAGGTGGATGCATATTTTGAAAAAATCTTTCCAGGTGTGCCCTACACCTCCTCAACATCAGGGTGACCAAATTGGACTTCAAAAGTACTTCTATTCCTGTACCTATTGTCAAAATTTACTTCTAAATGCTATAGCAATTCCTAAGTCTGCCCAATAAACGACTTCCTCATACCATAACCTTGACCTGATGCTAGATAAAGTTACATTATCGAAAGCTCTTGCCAAATTCTATTTACACCCATAAATCCGGACAAATTTCTCAAAGTATAACCATAAATCGGGAGAAATTTCTGCAAAGTTTTCCGATAAACACGGAAATTTTTTTGAAAATGATAGCCATAAATCCGGAAATGCAGAAAAAGCTAACAAATACATAAACTTTTACAAAAAACCATACCCATAAATCCGGAAAAGGTACAAAAAGTTGAAAACCATACCCATAGATCCGGACTCTATCATGAAAAAGGTACCCTGAAAATGGCACAAACCCGTACCATGGACAAGTTAAGTTACCCCCCCCCCCCGGGGGGGGGGGTAGCTCCGAAGATCCCCGCGTCTAAAATCGATCCAAGACCTAAGAGACAGGGCTATCTTACGAGAAAGCACGTTCCTTAAATCGTTGTCTCTTTGATATTTAATCATTGTTTTGGGACACCCTGTACTTGATAAACTTCGATTCCTTACCTGTTCACCTTGTGTTAGTTTATCTTCGTGTAGGGTCTTCAATGCAACTGGTACCTAACAGTGAAGAGAGATTTTCTAATACTAAGGGACAAATAGAATACTTGTCATTTTGATTTTCAAAGTTGATAATAGTATGGTGTTAGCGTCATCTGTTGAGCTCAAAACTCAGAAATGGCTGTGGTACAGCGGTATGAGAAAAAAATTCCAGCAATTTATTTATTGCACTATACAGCACAATAGACAAGTTGAGGAAATCTGATCCGATTTCTAGTCTACACGCTACATATTCAGCAAATATTTATACTTCTTCAGTTACACGTTTTTTTAAACGAAACTTGGATCAGGCCATAGTACTAAAAGTTTCTTAATTTAACATCAAATTTTGTCCATTTTAGTACCAAAAGTTTCTTAATTGGTTTCTTATTTTTTGAATGCATGAATTGTCAATGTGGTCGCTAACACTGCTGCAGATATGTTTCTTGATATTTAAAATATCATATAGGAATAAACAGTGTTCTATTATGTTGAAAATACAAATGGTTAGATAATATTGCCCAATAATAAAGGTTCAACGATCTATTTGCTATAAAATTCATGCTTTTAAGTTTGAAAAGTTTCTTAGTAAAAAAACGTGTATAGCATTAAAACCTTCATTGGAATCACACACACATCAACTTTAACTATTGGACTCAAATGTGCATAAGAGGATGTGACAGAATGCAATTTGGCAACGAACGAAGTAAACAAAAGCGTACCCTTTCACCGGCTGGATTCATCCAAACTCCCATTAACACTGAGCCAAATTCACCTTGACCAAGTTCTTTACCAAGTTCTAATGATTCACGTGCAATAATTGTCTGCTGCTTTGCATCATCTTTATCTAATGATCAAGAAATTTGTGCTCTATTTACGAACAAAGGAATTCTATTTACGAATTTGATTGAAGGTTTATTCATCCATCTAGGCCAGGCGCTAACCCGAAACATTGATGACAAATTGTGCCTCCAGGAAAATACTCACCACAGCACTCCACTGTCCGCCTAAGCAATCAGTTTTTAAGTGATTAAGTTAGATTCAAAATAACGAAACCTTGAAATACATCATCATTAATACAGTCAACAAACTTTTTGAACTGAATAAGCTGGCAGAACTGTGAAAAATTCCTTTCTCTGGATATAATCATTCCATAACTTTATAAAGGGTGTCTCAAAAACAATTGTTCGACGTTTGATTAATTACTAAAAAATAAAGAATGCTGAAAGGCCACTTGCTGAAGTAACCCTTTTCCTGAGATTTTAAACTAATTTTTGAAGCGAGAATCTTGCAAATCCGTTAAAAATTCATGGAGTTACAAGCCTTTGAAGTTCAGGTTGGTGCGAAAGGCGAGGCCTCCAAATAGCATTTTTGGTAAACGTCCCATGGGCCATACTTGTTTCAGGGTAAACAAAATGGAATTAAAACAAGGCTTTGATAACTTAACTTTCAAGCGTATGGATGCTTTGAGGAGAAAAATTCAGTCTCTCGTCGATTATGTTTTGAACAACTGTTTTTGAATACATGCAGTGTTAAGCAAATTTTGACAATGAATATAAGGATCAAATTACTTTGGAAGTCCTATTTGCTTCTCTCTGAAATCAACAAGAAGTATGACATTCGATAACTTTCTTTTACCTCGACCTTCGAGCTTTTACCTCGACCTTGGATTACAAGTAATCTGGGGGGGGGGGGGCTCTGGTTTCAGCTGTCGCATATATTTGATCTTTGAAAGTAAGCAAATCAATGAATTTTCAACCGCTTTGCAACATTCTGGTCTCTAAAATTATTTCAAAATCTTAGAGACAGGGTTACCTTCCCTTGAGCCGTTACTTTTTAATAATCAATCAAAAGTCAAACAATTTTTTGAGGCACCCTGTATCTATTATCACTGCTCTTATACCATAATTATTTTCTAAATCGGTGTCATTTTAGAGCGTATCAATGTGAGGTGTCTTTCTTATTCCTCTGTTTGCTTGGCCTCAGTTGGTTTCCCATTAAGCTACCTTCAAAGCAATCTCTTCAAAGTGACGAAAACAATGCCCAGCCAATGTCCATCGCATTTTGCTGTCATGATAATGTTCAGTGCCATCTTTAGCATGCTAGTATGTTCATGCTTACTGGATTGATGACTATTGGATTTGACAGAAACAAGTGATGTGCTAGACGAAATTCTAGCCATCGAGAGAATAAGGCAAATATTCAAAGTATTACGATTCGTTGTATTCAAGCCTTAACAGCTGTCGCTATTTTGGGTGGATCAACTCATTGCAATTTTACAGTGACAGACGTCCATGCTATCTATTCAGTGGGTAAAAATTTCCTCATTGGCACCCAAAGCATACATTCAATAGATTCCGTTTACGATGAAGCTCAGGTAGTGGGCCTCTAGATGGATCTGATGAGGTCTAAAGTTGCCTGAATGAGTATATCTTCTATTCTGTTCAACCCTTCTTCTATCATCTCACAGTTCAAAAACTTTCAAATCAAATTGTAACACGCCCTGCAATGAAGCCCTGCCAAGGCCATAATTCTAACGTGAAGCAGCTTCTCAACTGCCTTCCGTTACAGCTTTGTAAGCATTTCAATGTAGCAGCAATCTTTAAACCTCAAATCTGAAGAAACTTTAGATGAAATTTACTATGAGCTTGCAGTTCAATCAATATTCATCGCTTAAACTTGCTTCCGTTAGCTTACTGGGCGACTCAAGATGATGCATCGCGCTTGAAAGAAGCTGCATAAAATAATCGAAGCATACTGTGTTGCAATGACCAAAGTTTCAAAGACAGTATTACTTAAAAACAAACCATTCATATTTACTTTTTTTTCTATTGCCCAGAGTCTATACTTTTGGTGCATGAGTCAAAGAGAAGCAATGGTGGAAAAATCTCTGATATCTTGTTAAGTAAGTCAATGAATCAAAATTTCCTGTCTATGTTGCTAGTTTGGATGTGAAGTTACGGCCTCCTTCCCCTCTCATCTCACTCCAACGTTCCTTCCCTGGGATCTTTTCCCATCCTTTCCGTTGGAAGATGCTATTCTTTCTACTCCTTTTTCTTGTCCTTCGCGTTTCCACTTTCTCTTGTATTTCTATTAATACGGAATTTGATTCCCCAAAAATCTGAACCTGGCTGCAAGATTTGTTTGCGATTTCTTGTACGTTTTCCAGCACCGTTGTCAAGTAAAAAAATTATTGCTTTGAGCAGAGCAAGATAAGGCACATGACCTCAAAAAAGTCGTTTTTATAAATCATTGCCTAGAATCAGATTTTAAGTAAAAATTGCTAAACCTCAAACTATTTGAATAAACCAGTTATGATCTTTTATGATGCTTTGGTCTTTTACATAAACATACAAAAAGATAATCAACATTGAGACTTGCATTCGGCATGTTGATTTTACCTACCTTTATCTCTCGGAGGGACAAATGGAGAAGTATCCTTCCAACTGCTTGCCTTGTTAAAATCTTCTAAATAGTCGTCGTCGTCTTGGTCCACACTGTGCATCTGATAGAAAAAGAGATGTGTCAACATACTGCTTAAATGTTTAAATGCTTAGGTTCTTGGCAGCGTAATAGTTACCGTTCTCACCTTCTGTGCAGAGGCCAATGTCTTCGACGTCGAGTGCAGGGGGGTGCTTAGGTTTCTATGGAATCGGAAACCTAAGTAACCAAACTAAATCCACAAAAAAGGTGAAATAATATACCCTAATGATTTTGACCATAAATGATAACCATAAATTCGGAAATCTTCAAATACCATTAAAAACCATGCCAACAAATCCGCATGTTATCGTAAAAGGGGTACCCTACAAAAGGCAAAACCCCTTACAATGGAATATCTAAGTCCTCCTTCCTCCTTCCTCTGGCTTCGAGATAGCTTTTACCAAGTTAAAACGCTTAACATGCGGGTCTCAGGGACTCTAACGCGAATAAGACTAAGTAGAAGAAATCCATATAGCTCAAACGCTTGAACCACACGCAGTAACTTTTTGTATAGAGACGAAGCAGCTACAGTAGCTTAATTAGAACTGCATCAATGGATGATTGCGCTAAGGGTGGAGTTGTTTTAACATGATTCCTTGCAAACACAAATGATAAGATTCAATCACAATCACAACATTACAATCACAAAGGATAAGAAAGAATTGCAAAGGATCATGGTCATAAAACATTCCTCGACGCTATGATCAGCGCTATTATATATCTAAATGTGGAGACACTATCATTGGTTAATGGTAATGCGGGGAAGGCTGGGGTTTGTGGTTCCAGTCCCCACTCTTTCAAGCTTACTTCCAAGAGTAAGGAGAATGGTCAAATCTCTGCGATTCAAGACTAAAGGCATCACAAGGTGTGGCCATGCAAAGAAGAAGGACAGGGAATCTGCTTCAATTATAGCTTCCCATTGTCCTAAAACCACTGTCGGATGCCCAGTAGAAATACAGGAAATTACTAGCACTGTTTTTCTGTAAGGCCTTTGGTTTCAATTAACTGCCCACGGAGTATTATTCGGTTCTCCATTGTTCATGAGTTCCCTGTTTGACGACCCAAAAAGTTATTGAAGCCATCTATCAGTCCAGGGGAAGAAGCAAAGCCACGACAATCAAAGTAGGTCCATGCGTCATAGTTGCCACCTTGCACTGACATTAGAAGTACCACCGCTAATCATTGGATCTCTTTAGAGACAAGTGACTGCATATATTCAATCCGCAATCAAATTTGCCAGAAAGAAAACGGAAACACGATTGGGTGATTTTTGGTCCAATCGCGGATTTTCTTATCTTAATTTTGGACCAGTAGTAATGCTATGATTTGAATACCATAGATTTGAATTACCTAGTGGTTGCATCCTATCACAAACATCAGTTCAAGTGAGGTCGCAGAAAAAAGTACTTCGGGAGGCATTTTACCAGGCTGCATTGCACTTAATGACTGAATTCATATAGAACATTCAATGCATCTAGGCAAAATATCTCTCCGCAACATCTTTGGGGAAGACTTCTTCAATCCCCAAAGTGCATAGCACTAAATTGTTCAGAATTGTATGAAGTGTTTGATGTAAACATTCATCAATTCTCATCGATCACACAAGAAAGGGTGGTATTACATATGCAAAATAGAATACAAAATTAAATTGATAATGTGAATGAATAAATTATGTCTTACTGATTTGAGAAGCTTTGCACGAGGAGGAGCAAGCATTGGCTTCGCTGGGGCTGTTGGTTTGCTTGGCAATTTTTTCGGAGACGGAGGAAGATTGGGCGAAGCTGTTCGAGGGGGCAACGGTGCAGCAGGCCGTAGACCTTGATCAGGTGCTATTGGCGTTTGAAGAAGAACTGGCAAGCCATCCATATGGGTACAGTAGTGATCCACTAAATGAGGAAGTGTCTCGAAAAGCGGTCCATCATCAATATAGTACCACCTGTCAGCCTGAAAACAATACAAAACTCTTTTCAAAGAGGATGTTACATCTTCCGCTTTCAGAACTCTGGTGCACCTTGGAATTTGATAAAATGATCTCGCAATTCTAAAAATATTACAGAATAGTAGAGGCCGGAAGGCCAAGAGTTCCTTCAAATCTGCAAAAACTAGTAATTTATACACCTTCTAAGAAGTGCTGGCTTCTGAAGGGAAGATACAGTTCCTGGAAATTATTTCCCAATAAAAGATCTATTCTCTCCGACTTAAAATAAGATCTTTAAAGAGTCACTGCTAACCATGATCCTTTGTGGCGCCAAATTCGACTTTCGTATTATCTGAAACTCGTTTCTGGCCTAAATTCACTTAGCCTTGTTTTTCATTCCGTGAACAAAGGATTTTGTCTGACAATGGATCTTAAGCATAGGCAAAGTAGTAGAGTCCGATTTTGGATATTTCTCTTTCTCCAATTTCAAAAGAGGTCAAAGCAACGGATATGCCTCCAATACCTTGCACGTGCCGTCTCCAGTTGTTTGTTTGCCTATAACAAAGGATGATCGCAAAGCCTCAGCAGTGGAGACTTGCGTTGTTGATACTCGTTGATGTTTGTAGTCATGCAGTATGAAAATGACAAAGTTTCAAAAATAATGTGTGAGCCCCTCATAAAAGAAATGAAGATTTTCTTTTTATACTGTTCAGTGGTGCTTGAGGCATGCTATATGAAAATGAAAAGGCTAAAAAATACTGTGTGAGTCATTCTTAAAAGAAATTTTAAAAGAAAAGACTTTCATTATCACCGTATATAATATTTGTACTATAGTCATTCTGTATGGAAATGATACAATTGAAAGAATGATGTATGAGGCATTCTCAAGGTAACAAAGTACGATCAAACGATTATGACAATAGAAACGTACCCTACTCTTGATCTGAAAATGATATGCTTTATTGGAAAGCGCCAAAGACAACACATAATACCCCCTGCATTTCATACTGCTTCGAATTAGATACATGCCATCTTCCATGCCAAACTTCTTTAAGACAGATACTGCAGCCTATATAGAAAGACCATACTTCATGACTATATAAATTGGTCCAAGATTTTACAAGGTATGTCAAAAACAATTCCAGTCTGAAAGGCACTGCTCCCTGAACAGCACAATGATGATATTATTTGTAAAAATGTTATCTCATGGTAGACATTCTAAAATAGACTTTAAGATCGATCTGAATCCAATTGATCAATCTGTTCAAAAATCATGAATGTGTTTCTTGAAAAAGCCGATTCAAAAACCTTCATAGCAGGCCTAAAATCATGAACCATATCTTCCTCATATTTCTCCATTCCTTCATACATCATGTTGGAATACTTTTCAAACACTCAGTCAAAATTATACCATTGTAACGGGAAATTTGCATAACAATCATGAGTTGCAATACAATTATATCAATCTCATTAGAATGCAGCAAGAATTGTGCTTGCAAATCAAACTCTTTTGCCACTTCTCTTCAAGATATTAACCAGCATTTCCATCTCATTGCAATTAGATTTCTTTCCCCCAAATTTTATGATATTTTATTCTTTTTATTTTGCTTTTCAATTGTATGGCAAAATTTTACATACGCTACACACACTGTACATTGATACATCTCTTCATTTTGACTCGCCCTCGTTGACAATGAATTTTGACTGAAACATCTTTTTACATCGATCAAGAGATCTCAGATTTCTAAGGAAACTCACAAGTATTCACTTATTTGCATATTCATCAATGTATCAAAACGTAAATCTATTCATCTATCTACTGTTCAATGACATGCATGCTCCATTGGTCAGCCATTCAATTAGCCTATGCATGGACCCATTATTCCACAAAAAGAAAGGTTCTACGGAACAAACAGCAAAAACTTAGCTGCCGCCATGGTTTCCGGATTTCTGGAAACTTGATTTATGCAGCCTTAAGTTTACACATGTTCTACAACTTAGTTGGAAAGAGGACCAGGGTTATCAATTCGGTGGTCGTAGCAAGCCTTTTCTCTATTTTTGGTAGAACCTTTCTTCTTTTGAAATAATAGGTGTATGAGTAAGCTTTACCTTTCAGTGCAACTAATAACGCGCTGATGATACTTACTGTCCTGTCTAAGTTCTGGTGGAGCCACTGCCCAGGAGATGTCTTTGGGTGGGGTATTGGGTAGTTATCTGCAAACAAGAATACTCACATGCAGTACCACACAACACCTGAAAGCCTTACTTAAAACATTTTACATTTTATTGGCTCTTCTTTAAACAACTAATAGATGAGCATTATAACTATATACAGTGCATAATAATTTAACATGTTGTCTCCAAATTATCTGAGAAATGGGGATGATTCTTAAACGGAAGGACAGAGCAGAAACTGCGCACGCATTCGTAAAAACTCGTAACTTTGAGCCCCCCTAGCTCCCTGCAACAGATCCCAAAATTAGGCAACATTTGATATTTTCTTCCTAGGACTTCTTTGTTTGTTTTGTTTGTTTTCAATTTGTTTTGAGTGGGCTTGTCAGGATTTCTAGCTACTGAAAGCTAATTTAGGCCCACTGTGCATGCCGCATCCAGGCATGGGACCCCTAGTTTAACGTCCCTTCCGAAGGACGACGAGGTGAGTTGTGAGGTCAGGCCTCCGTGGTCACCCATCAGGAGTCTGACCTCACCCGACCAAGCTTAACTTCAGTCACCTGACGAAGACTGTATAAGCCACTCGGCCACTCACCCCGTACGGACTTAAAACTCTTGATTTATCATTTCAAAATTTTATTTATTTTATTTATTTATTTTAAAATTCTTTACCCAGGGATATAATTCAGCTTAATAACTGTTTTACAATATACCCTGCAACTAAAAATAAAAATAACTTAATCACAATAATCGTCTAAACCTATAAATATACAAAACATCTATTAAATCATTAATAAAACTTGAAAAGAAAAAACGGAAAATTAAAACCAGCTTTCCTTGAATATTTCAATAATGAGCTTTGAGTTTGGCTTTAAACGACTGGATGGAAGGAGCTAACTTGATATCAGAATGGAGTTTGTTCCATGCATCAACTCCGCGGAAAGCAAACGAGTTTTGACCACAGGCTGTTCTCATTCGAGGTATAACTAGATCGCATTTCGTATTTCGTAAGACCCGACTGTGAACATCAGACAATCGGGAGCTGCTTATCTATTCAGACACTTCCTTATCTCAGATTGGTCGATGACGTCATTTTACGCAGTTTCTGCTCTGTCAAATGGAAGCTGCTAAATAATGGAGAGATTTTCCTACTATTTACTTGCCTCTGCGTACAGATCATTAAATGCTACAGTATCTTCTGACTGGGATAGCTGAATACTTTAAAATCATAGGGTAAGATGGGGCTAATGTGTGACTACGGGGTAGAGTGAGTCTACTGAGGTTTTCGCTTTAAATAGCCTTCCTTGTCAAATCAAAGAGAGATTTGTATTTTTATTGCGATGTCTACATAACAAGCTGCCTTTTGACATAAAACATTCGTCTTGGATTTATCTTAAGTCATTTAAAAATGATAATTTTACAAAACGGCCTAATGTTGAAGAATTTCAAGGCCTAGAAAAACTTTCTCCTGCCAATAACTTTGGTTTTCTGGACCAATTGAATGAACATGACATGAGAGTTTGATTTTTACACATGAAATAACGTTTATTTCAAAGTCATTAAGGCGAAGGTTCTTTCATATAAATGTTTGTACCAAGTGGAGCAATGTGGGCCAACTGAGAATTCAGCCATAACATGAATTTAACAAAGCCTTTAATTTCTTAAATTTTCGCACTCATATTCGTCCTGCCACGTTGCTTTGTGTCTAAAATGTGAAAAAGGCCTTGCTGCTACTGTGGCTGCTTATTTGTAACCAGTAAATAGGAGGAACCAAACTACAAACTATTTTATAAGATGGTTAACAGTTAACCCTATGTGGACCGGAAGGGGCGTCTTTCGCCCCCCCCCCTCATACCAAACATTCTTAGCTATCCCCAACGCTAGCTTAGATATGACCTTACAACTTACTGACTTCTACTAAATTTGATCGGCTACAAGCTTTTTAACATTTCATAGTCTAATGTTGTACCACGTCACCACGAGATTACCTTATTTGGAGACAGGTCACAAAGAAAACCACAAAAAGCTCGCCAATTGTGCACAAGTACGTCGAATCATGGAGTTATATACACCATTTGATTTGTCTCGAAAAGTACTTTCATTTGATATATAGCTTTTTAAATTTGCTTACATCAGCAAATCTTAATATTCATGACGTCATTCATCTCTATGACGTTATACAGGGTGTCTCAAAAAATTGTTCGACGTTTGATTAAATACTAAAAAATAGCGATACGCTGAATGGACCTGGGGTCAAGTCACCCTTGTCCTGAGATTTTGAATTAATTTTTGACACAAAAATCTTGCAAATCGGATAAAAATTCATGGGGTTACAAGCTTTTGAAGTTCAAGTTTGTGCGAAAGCTGAAACCAGAGGCCTCGAAATGGCCTTCTTGGTAAGAGTCCCATTGGCCGTCGTTTCTGTTATTTCTCAATTGTTTCAAGGCGAATCAAGTGGGATTCAAACAGGTATTCGATAACCTAACTGTCAAGAATATGGATGCTGTGAGGAAACAGATTCAGTCTCTCGCCGATTTTGTTTTGGACCACTGTTTTTGGACCTATGCAATGTTAAGGAATTTTGAAAATGATCGCACGAAATAATCGACTTTAGAAGTCGTATTTGGTTTGCTCTGATATCAACGAGATGTATGACATTGGATAAGCTTCTCTTACTTCCGTCTTCGAGCCTTTTGCAATACAAGTAATCTGGGGGGTCTCTGGTTTCAGCTATCGCATATTTTTTATCTTTGAGAGCTCGTAACTCAGTGAATTTTCAACCGATTTGCACGATATTTGTCTCTAAAATTATTTCATAATCTTAGAAACAGGGTTATCTTTCCATGAGCCTGTTCATGTTGTCCTTATTTTTCAATATTTAATCAAACGTGGAACAATTTTTTTGAGACACCCTGTAGTTTGAATGAATTAGAGTATAATATCTCAAAACTTAAGGAAAATAGTCTTAGGCTCCTTGTTCTTACTATTTTCACTAATCAGAAGTCTTAAAGTTGAAAATAATCGACAAAAGAAATCTCTATTAGTCTATTCAATTGCTAATTGCCCTAAATAAGCAAGAGTTGCGACTTGAACACAGGGAGACCAGGATATGACTCTCGCTAAAAATAGAAATTTTCTTTCGAAATAAAATAGAAATTTTCTTTCGAAATAATTTTTGCTAAATTGTTGCTAAGAATAAAATTGTTTTCCTTTGCCCCATCCCCCCCATTATACTTTTGTCCCCTGTGTTGTAGTTGCGTAGCATGTTGCAATGGCCTGCGCAGCTCATTGCAATATGCTACGCAACTACAACACAGGGGACAAAAGTATAATGGGGGGGATGGGGCAAGGGAAAACAATTTTATTCTTAGCAACAATTTAGCAACAATTATTTCGAAAGAAAATTTCTATTTTATTTCAAAAGAAAATTTCTATTTTTAGCGACAATCATATCCTGGTCTCCCTGTGACTTGAATGAAAAATTCCTTTGCAAGCATCTCCCCCTACTCTCATTTGCTACCTTTGGCTACAATTTTGCCTGTTATCTTATGTTAATCTGGACAAAATTGATGCTTTAAGCCAATTGCCAGATTTTGGCCATTTTTCCATTTTTTCTAGTTGCCTAGTAACAAACCACGTGACTAATCACCCTCTACTGTTACAGTTGCAAAGCTCATTGTCCAAAGAATAACTGAGCCAAGTTTCATTATTTTATCTTACAATGTAGATTTGGAAAAAAGAGGGAGAGCGAGAAATGCCCCCTCCTGGTCAGAAATGCCCAATTTTTTTATCCCGGTTCAAATAGGGTTAAATTTGATCACTGCCTTCCAAATTGTCGCAGGAATGGGACTGCATGCGGTAAAAGGCAAAGATTGGACTTACTCAAAGTGAACTTAGATGTGACATATAACTCCACTAATCTTTTATTTACTCACCCTTTCATATTCCCATATTCTACAAGTTGTACAAGTTTTGAAATTAGATCCATTTTTCCAATTCCTCAGTTTTAGTTGGCAGATTTGAAATTTGATGAAAATATTTTACTGCCCTCATCACAGCTGAGAATTTTTGGCAAGAAAAAACAATCGCTGAATTTCAATTAAACAATAATCTTGAAAGTCTGTGTACTTCATTGGTCATTTTACCAACTACTTACTTTGCGATTTTACTAAATTTAGCCTCACATTACCCAACCGTACCCTATTACGATGGCCAGGTCTACAACGCGGACAACGCGGACCGAACGAGAACAATAGTTCACGGTTTTCTTATCCGCATTTTAGAATTTCACACCGGGAAAATCTGAAATGCAGACAACGATTTCGCAGACCATTTGAAAATAAGGAACTTGAATGTTTGTTATCTATTTCTCCGTGTTTCTCCAGAGCAAACGTTTCCTCCTTGCCTCATTTCCGCCGTATTGCACAAATACTGGACCAAGGCATTGATAGGCAAACTGAAACCAGAAGAGAGAACTGAACAAATACCGGATGAGCCAGAAAAAGTTCACACTTTTAAACATTCATAGCACCATGCGTACTGCACAGATTTGAATAGTAGAGTAAACTCGAATACTATGGCATTAAAGGCAAGGAATTTAGATGGTTCCATTCCTACCTTGCCGACAGAAGCCAATTTTGCAGGGTCAACGGACAAATATCTAGTACCGAGCCTATAAATTGTGGCGTTCCTCGGGGATCCTGCCTTGGGCCTCTTCTCTTCTTGGTCTACACTAATGATTTACCAAAGTGTTTGAAGCATTCTCATGCATCCATGTGTGCCGATGATACTAGTATCTATTTTGCTTCTAATTCTATTTCTGAGATCAATGAAGCTATTAACGCCGATTTAGCTGCGTTGAAACTGTGGCTACAAGGAAACAAGCTATCATTAAATGTTGCAAAAACTGAAGGCATGATTATCGGAAGCCGACGCAAATTAAAAAAAACTAGTTTCATCTGACTCAGTTAAACCACAGTTTAATATTGAGACGATGATATCAAAATGGCTGAGGGTACCAAGTACCTAGGAATTCAAGTAGATCAGCAATTAAAATGGTCTTGCCAACTTGCATCTTTGACAAGTAAGATTTCCAGGGGTATTGGCATATTACGGTACTTTAAAAGGTACGTGCCTGCATCTACTGCACTGTTAAACAGATGTATAAAAGCCTCGTAGAACCTCACTTTAGATATTGCTGCCCCGGTTTGGGATAATGTTGGCGAGACCTCTTTAACTAAACTCCAAAAGCTACAAAATCGTGCTGCTAGAATAGTCACCGGAAGTCGATATGATCAGTTAGCCTTGCCACTCATTCGTGCCCTTGGATGGCCCACAGTTAGGGAGATACTTGATCTTGAAACACTCAAAATGGTTTTCAAGTCCCTAAACAGTGATGCGCCATCCTATATGAGCGACATGTTCACCAGAGTGAGCAAAACAACATCTCACGTTCTGCGTAATTCGAACATAAACCTTAGGACTCCAATACTAAGGAAATCAGCTGGTCAAGGATGCTTTTCATTCAGAGGGGCCAGTCTCTGGAATGGGTTGCAGAATGAATTAAAAGGAGCACCAACACTAAGGAAATTCCAGGAAGGGCTGATAAAATCGCGCAAGGTTTAAACTGGATGCTATGCTTTTACATGAACAATGAACTCTTTTCTTTTTATCTTAATTTTTTTCTTTTTAATTGTATTCATTAATTGTAAATCATTTATTAAGTTTTTAGAGTATTTAAATGCATGGCCCCCCGTAAAACAGTTTCTCTTTAACTGCGGGGCTACCATGCCTAAAAAGTTGAAAATGAAATGAAAATGAATGATTCAAACTGTAGCCAAAAGCCAAAAGTTAAAAGCCGAAAGATTGAAGTATCTATCTAATGATTTTTCATCGTTTTCTACCGCACAAGAAGTATCGGTAAATTTAACTTGATACAAATTTCATAGTTGCAAAATTACTGAAAAAGGGCTTATGAACATTGATCAAATTGTAAGGACTCTCCTTGCACAGAACAATGCGCAATGGGCGTTTCTCACCTCTCTCAAGAGTTACACGACATCAATTATCAAACAAACACATAGGATATTAAGTCCCATGGCAATAAATATGCAGTGGCTATCTCTCACCCATGAACAATTGCCTTTTCTTCATTGATCTCTACGATTCCTTTATGATTTGATCAATGTTTAGCTCATTTTTCAGTCATTTTGCAACCATGAAATTTTTGTAAAGTTGAACTTGCTTATATTTCTAGTGCTCATGTGACAGCGAGAAAAATCACAAAATACTTCGTTCTGTTGCCTTGTAACTCGACTTTGAATCATTCAAATAACATGTGAAACAGTCTTGATGCTATGAGTTTTCAAAAGTGGGAACATTTTTCGGTCTCACATGGTACATTTCTTAAGTCAGCTTCCAATCATTTTTCTTTCATCCATTTGGCATTAGTCAGCTTTGTCATAGCCTACTAGTTGGGTCTACTTGTAGGCTAGCTTTGTTACAGCCAATCAGGATTTACAGACAAGTCACAGCTCTCCTGTCCGTGTTTTAGAATTTCACAGTGCATAAAGTCTAAAATGTGGACAAAGATTTCAAGGGGAGTGTTAGGTAGTTTCTTACAGCCTTTGGTCATCTTTGCTATCAAAACTTTCTCTCATGTTTCTTTTAATCTTAATGCCAGAAGTGTGGAGTTCATCTAGGTTTGTTAAAAGGTCTCCCAAATTACTTAGCAAGATCTCAAAACATACTGTATATCATGATTCAAACTTAAATAATGTCCAAGTAATTGCTATTATTGTACAGTGTCAAAACATTTTTGACTGACCTGGGTAAAAAAAAACTGCAAATCACAAAAGCTATGGAGCCTTCTTAAAAACGGTGCGGTTGTTTCCTAACTTTCAAAATATTGAGCTTACCATTTCTTACAAGCTGCTACTTATGAAAAACATTACCAGTACATATCTGTACAAAGGCCAATTCTTCAAATGACCACTTCTGCCTGCATGCAATCTCTATGAAGGGTGGAGATTCCAAGAAAATTACTTGATGTGCAATACGAAAGAAAATGATGCGAAGAAACAGTGCTTGTTCTGAAAAGCACAGAAAATGCGGAAATGAGCATTCAATTTTATTACATTTGAATGGTCCCAAAACCATTGTCCACGTTTTCGACTATAACAAGTGTGAAATTCTAAAAGGAGGCCACAAAAACCATGGACAAATTTGTGCCTTATCTGAAAATTCTGAATGACTGTAACAAAATGAACGAAGGGAAAGTGATTGAGAACTGATTGACATTTCTTCAGTGACTGAAGAAATGTAGTTGTTTGACACCTTGCCTATCTATACCTAGGCCCAGTATTTGTTCAATACAAAGGAATGATGCAAAGAGAAAATATTTAATTTAGAGAAACATGGAGACATGGGTGACAAACATTCATATTCCACATACTCTCATATTCAAATGGTCCGTGAAATCGCTATCCGGGCTTTAGATTTTCGCAGTGTGAAATTCTAAAATGTGAACAAGAAAACCGCAGACAATTGTTCTCCTTTTGTATCCGTGTTCGTGTTGTCCACGTTTTAGACCGGGTCCTATTACAATAGAGGAACTTTCAAATCCTTGGAAGTTTATAGTTCAGATCCAATCTCATTTAAACTTACCTAAGTATTCCACAACATCATGTCTACCATATCTCAAAGCCAGATCTCTTGGTGTGTCTCCTTCCATTGTTCTAGGGTGCATTGATGCATGATATGACAGTAGAAGATGGCAGCATTTGATGTTGCCTCTCATGGCTGCTTCGTGAAGTGGTACCCAACCATTCGTCTGACACCTTTCTTGCACATCTGCATGTCCTTGAGTGATGAGCAGTCTTGCTGATTCAACATGGCCAGCTGCACATGCTTCCTGGCGAATGAGAAAGATCATAAAGGTTAGCGACTCAATGAAACACACAAACATTTTACTGCACACGAAAAGGAAATTTACAAATGACAGTCCTTAAGTGAAAAAAGGTATGCTTGATCTACACCATCTATCTACAGAGAACTAGCTGCAAAAATATCTTTACATCAAATTGAGCAGGAATATCAAATACAAATTTTATACCAACAGGCAAACAAGAACACTTTGGTAACATTAGAAGTTTTAAATTGCAAAACTGTTACGGAATGCTGATGGTACAGTAGGTCATTATCACAACTTTACATAAGATGACTAGATATCACAAGAGATCTAATAGTTGTCTCTCAATTAGTTTCTTTGAGAAGTACTTTTCAAGACACCACATGGGCAGCAGAGCATTGTACAGATTCCAATTTTTCCACATTATTCAATACAAAGCCGTATGGAGGTCACATTTTGTGAATGGAATATGGCAAACAAAATCTCCATAATCAAGATGTGGGTGAAGGTATAACTTGAAGATTTCATTGAGTGTTTTCTGAGGTATCCCTTAACAAAATATTTAGTATGTTTGGAGCATGCTTCAAGCTTGATACTAACTTGTTTTGAGAATGATTTGGGTATGTTCAAGAGCTTGATTCAAGTAAGAATTTTGCACCGCTTGTGCTAGCTTCCAGCATGCATCTTTTGAACTGGAATGCAAACTCAATCAAGCTTGACTGTGGTATGTTTGAGAATGAATTTAGCATATCATTATCATCAAGCTGGATCAAGCTCTAATCATACATGCAAACTGGCCAAAATTGTGTCAACACACTTATTCCAAGCTCTAAATTTTGGCACTGAAACAAGACGGTTTTCAATACTGATGCTTTGAACAGTGGCTTTTCAGACGGGGATTGTCTTTTTACTCAGCCTATAGTATGAGCTTAAACAAAGCCAGCAAAACCAAACTTACTATGTGTGGCTGTAGTTGCAACCCAATCTATAACTTACGAAAAGCTCCACTGAATCTAATTCAAGAAAAATAGCTAATAGAATAACTTGAAGATATTTATCAATTAATTGCAATGAGATTTGGTTCCTTGATCTTTGGAATCACATGTAACTTGGACAGGCTTTGTGCCACAAATGCATAAACTCTACTGTGGGAACAACTCCTCTGAAGAGAAACCATTTGAGTCTGCACACAGGCTATGGATGTCTGGCTGAAAATAACCACCAAAAAAGACCACAGAAGGTTTTGCAACAGTAATTTTGCATAAGTTCAAATCTAATCTGATACCAGTGTGCATTCAACGCACTTGCTGTAGGCCTGAAGATCTCCAGCATGCAAATAAAATTCTCTTGGCATTGTGGTGTGGAGATGTGACAGAAACAACAAAAACTTATTATGATTTTATCAAATATCAATTGATCCTAATGGTAATCCTTGCACAACTGACTTTTTACCAGCCTTTTTGGCATGGAGTTTAAACGGAATGGATGCTGGATCTGAAATCTGTGCCAGACATAGACTTTTGGTATAACACAGACTGCTTGTATTCAGTACTGCCTAAGGATGTTTGTTTTGAATTATTAACCTGCAAAGCAGTTGTTCCTGAGCTACTTGCAGCTTTGACATCAGCTCCATAATTCAACAACAACAGTATAATTTCTTCATGGCCTCTGCCACTTGCAATTTGCAGGGGTGAAAGACCTTGTTCATTTCTTGCATCAACTTCCTGATGTGAATACATCTCTGAAAGTAATTTCCCAGTTTGTGCTGTATTGCCATCATGGCATGCCTTATGTAATGGGGTATCAATGCCGAATTTGAGTGCCTGAGGTGGGGGCAATGAGCCACGGCAAAATGTTGTCAGTCTGCATGGTAGGCCATCAGATGTGACTTGGTAATGCGATATCAAAGTCTCCAGTCCTTGAAACACTGGGCCATCATCAACTGAGAATCTATTATCGCCATTGCAATGAACTTGATAATGTAGTATTTGATTATGTGCTAGGATAGAAATAACAAAATCCCCTGGAGCACTCGAGCAATCACGAACAAGGAAGCAGCCATCTCGATGATGGTTTCTTGCCTGCGATTGAAGAATATGTGTGGCTGCATCTCTTGTTATTCGTCCATGATACCAGTATAATGTTTCGATTGGGGCCTTCATCTCTAATTGCTTTTATTCTTCTTCTTCGCCATTATTTTTGCTTGTAATCCGTCTGCAATGCAGTACAGTAACGGTTTCAGTTTACAGTACGTGACTTTTAGGCCCAACAAAGTTGACTTCTTTTTCTCTCCCCAGGTCCTTTTGCACCAGAAATCATTTCCTTGTTGTTTTTTCTACCTGTCACATGTGAAGATTACGTCATTTGTCAAATCAATGTACTGCACTGTACTGAATTCAAGTTTTTACGAGTGCAAGTTTCCTATGATCTTTTTTTCCTTTGCAAAGAAAATTTGCCAAAAAGCATAAGGGGCCATCGACTTTCGATTTTCATATTTTTTAACGGCATTTGGCCGTTAAGATCGGAACCCCCTCCCCCCCTCCCCGTTAACGGCCTTCTACCAAACGGGCCTCCGATCGGCCTAAAATCTTTGGCCTAAGTAAGACTTGGGGAGCAGCAAACAAATGTCTTGTGGAACATGCTGGACTTCAACCGAAAATACGCCATATCGGGAGGCATAGTAAAACTGTTCTATTCTACACTCTATATGTTATTTGTAAAGATTTTATCTACGCTTTTAAAAAAATTCTCTTACGGAGATTTCCGTACGATTTTTTATTTTCTTAACGGCCTAAGGGTAAGACCCCCTCCCCCCATAACGGCCAATTGCCGTTAAAAAATACAAAAATCGAAAGTCGATGGCCCCTAAACAGTATGGATTTTAAAAGTACGGAAATCCAATTTTTTCTAGTCCATTCTGTCCTTTGAACCAAAGGTTGAAAACCCAGGGGGGCACTTGCAAAAATTTTGATAGGGATGCTCGTGTCATTTTTGGGTTTGAAAACGCCATTTTTTGAGTTTCTCTAAATTGGCGTCATTTTTTGAAGTTGAAAAAGTTGCTGTCATTTTTTTGGGTTCATGGAAAATTTGCTTCATTTTTTTGGGTTAACGAACTAAAATGTGGAAGAAACTAATTCCACTAGCCTAAAAAAAACCAGTAGCCTGTTAATTGATTAACTTTCTCTGGAAATATCATGCCATATCATACCGGGTGTCCCAAAAAAAGTATCCGGATTTGGTCGACCCTAGCGATAAGCATATAGCGTGAATCAATCCGAAATGATTTTCAAAACATACCTCGATAGCCAACTTGAACATAGATACCTCGTTTGTTGATATCGGTGCACTGAGGGTGAAGATATTAATCTTCAAAGGAGAAATTTGCCTCCACCTCCAAACCAGAGCTTTGGCGCTTTGGCCTAAGCAAATTCTTGAAGCTCTGTGAATGAAATCAACAAAATTTGAAGACGGCAAAACAGATGTGTTTTCCAAAATACAGTTCATGTGAGACCTATCGTCAAGGGAGCCCCGAAATCAGCTTCATTCATCTGAATATCGACAATTTATTTAACACTTACTATTCACCGGTGAAGTACTCCCTTGAGCATCAACACACTTTTGACATCGTCGAATCTTTCTTGAAAAGAATTTGTTATCAGACCTCTCGAGATCAGGTTGATCATCGCGTATCTTCGAAGCTGATTTCCCGGGTGGGTCATCAACAAGAGGGGAGATATCTATTGGCCCCCAAAAGATCTCCAGACCTTCCTGTCGTGGCCCCCGAGAGATCTAATAAACAATTCTTTTCAAGGAATGATTCGACGATTTCAAAAGTGTATTGATGCTCAAGGGAGTACTTTCACCGGTGAATAGTATGTGTAAAATAAATCGTCGATATTGAGATGAATGAAGCTGATTTCGGAGCTCCCTTGACAATAAGTCTCACATAAACTGTATTTTGTAAAACCCATCTGTTGTGCCGTCCTCAGATTTTGTTGATTTTATTCATAGAGCTTCAAGAATTCCCTTAGGCCAAAGCGCCAAAGCTCTGGTTTGGAGGTGGAGGCAAATTTGTCCTTTGAAGATTGATATCTTCACTCTCAGTGCACCGAATTCAACAAACGAGGTATCTATGTTCAAGTTGGCTATTGAGGTATGTTTTGAAAATCATTTCGGTTTGATTCACGCTATATTCTTATCACTAGGGTCGACCAAATCCGGATACTTTTTTTTGGGACACCCGGTACAAAGCAAAATGCTTAATCAGTAGTAACTTTTCTGTCATATAAATTGAGAAATTAAGTTAGGGTGCTATCGAGAATAAGCAAATTTCACCACCGCTTCCAGTTAGAAAATTATAATCTCAATCAAGTAATGGAAGTGCTATCTATAAGTTGTCAAAAAATTCTTTTTTCCCAATTATGCTGAATCAGAAGCTTTAGGTACCTACTCTATGTGTTAATTCATTGATATAGTTTTTGGAAAGAAAAGTTGGTTATTAAAATATTATGATTTAGACAAATCAGAAGAGTTGTTGATGTTGTGTTGGTTTTCAAACTCAATATCATTTTTACGATCTTGTGCAGAATTGTACGGTGCAATTTTCCCATTTTAACTTTTCTTTCAGAACAATTTTGTCACTTTTTAGGGTTTGAAGTTTTGGGCCTGTCATTTTGTTTGGGTAGACAAAAAATCTGTTCAAATGAGCATCCCTATCTTAGATTTTATAGAGTGCCCCCCCCCCCTGGGGCCGAAAACAAAGTGAACTTCCAAGAATAGTCAAGAGTGGTAGGAGACTGCTTTGATGACGGCCTCCAACAAAATATCATAAAGAATTGCTTCAACATTGTGTAATTTTTCTTCTTCTTTTTGTCAGTATTTTCTTCTAATATTCGTGACAAGTTCCAGTCCATCAGGCCAGTGCACTCGATGCGTTTCTGCTGTCATCAGTCTAGCCGCTTCAAGGGTTCAAAGATACAAGTTCATTTGACATCTGTGTTGCTTTCTTTTGAAAGCTTTTGACGATTGTTCTCTAATTTCTTTTGCTTTTCTCTCAGCTAGGCTGACTTTCTTCAATACCTTGATGTCATCGCTTCTATATCTCTGGAGTTTGTCCCCTTCGTTCCTATACTTCGCTCCATTACTTCACACTCAAATGTGTGTTCCGTGGCAAGGGTTAATTTAAGTTGCAGTGATGATCAATTTGTGCATTGGTGAATGGTAATTTTTGGACATTTTAGTTTGAAATATTTGAACACTTCTGTTTTTGATAGTTTGAGAATAAAGACAAATGAGTGAGTACTCCTTTTCAATACAACTCTGCTTGACACTTTTATTGAAGTTAATCCACATCTTCATAGTTTCTTCAAACAGAATGTCGGAAAAAATATACAATCTAGGCATCATTCAGTAATAAAGTAAGAATATTGTCATAACCAGCTTGGAAGATAGTTGAACTTGAAAAAGTAGTTACAGATTGGATCAAAAATTCAAAAGGCACGACCAGATTTGGCAATTCAGCTCCTTGCCAAACTGCCTTGGAATAAGGAGAACTAAGTGCATTCTAGCCATCTTAGAATGCACTTGGTCATATTTACAAAAATTTTCCAGAGGAGCATGCCCTTAGATCCCCTAGATTTATGCATCTCTGATCTCTGGCATCTTGCTGCACGACATCTATACATCCAGATAATGATGCTCGGCAATCAATGAAAAATTATACCGTCCGATACATGAAAAATCTTATATTTCATACAGTCTCTGTCCTCAAGGGACTTGACCAAACCAATTGCCACACACTCTTGACACACCCTTTTGACACAAAACCTGCTGTTAACGCTGTTTTGTGCAGTGACTAAAATCCCTAAGTTAATGCCTGTTCCATTGCGTGAAGCTCCTCCTTGCACAATTGGAGCACTCAATTTCTTTGCCATTTCCTTTAAAATTATGCTCGAATGCTTAAATGTGAAGGCGAGCTTTAATTTCTTTAATTTCTTCATTTTTTTGCATTCCCTTAGGTATTCATCGTTTACATTTTGTTGGTATCTTATCTTTGAATAATTTCTTCTATTTTGACTTTTTATAGCATTTCATTTGTTCTACTTCCTCGAAAATCTCATATCTTTTCCATTTGCTCTTTCAGGGCCTGTTTATATTAGACCTCACTTCCCAGCTTGGAGCTGAGAGGCGAGATTCCACCTTCCAATACAATCCTTTTGTATTTTCATTTTGCGTTTACATGACGAACGCAGCACCACCGGCATAATGAAGTCCCACCTCACTAGAGGTGGTATGTGGTATCTCACCTGGATGAGGTGAAATTTTCCATAGAAACGAAACAACACCGGTATGGTGAAGTGAACTGAAATTATTCGTTGATTCTTATTGGTCAGTTCATTCGGATTTCACGGAAAGAGACTTTACTCCACTCCACCTCGCCTCTCAGACCCGGGGCCGACAGGAGATGTGAAAAATATCATATAAACAGGGCCTACGTTCAATGTAGTAGCAACATATATTTCTTTGCTATTCAATCTGATCATTTAATTAAGGTCCGGAACAGCATAAGCTGTCTATATGCTACTGCTCCTTTCCTCTATAAGTCCCAAGTATGGTGTGCTTATGAGTAGGTGAAATAATCAAGTTTCATGTCACTTTAAATGCACAATATGAAGGTAAAGTTGCAACCAACCACGTTTGATAGCTTTAACGGTAAAAATCCAACGCAACGATGCAAATACTAAACTCGACAACCCTCTTCGTTGCGAGTCAAAATGCTACCCATTTCTAGTGGAAAATTTAAATTCTGAGACCCATATTTAAGGATTTTCCAGATTCTAAACCCATCCTTATGCGCGGGACGTACCCGTTGTTCCATATATGGAAGTTACCCCTACCCCGGGTTTTCTCTATTGTATCCATTTTTAATTGTTTGTCCACGTTTCAATGTTATTTAAGATAGTTGAAACTATCATCGCATTGTTTCGGAGGAGTAATGAATTTACTACTGTTGCGGAGGACTAAAGAACAGCTTTCCATGAGCTATTCCTTTGCTCCTACTCAACATTAGTAAAGTCTGTACGCGGGCCACGGAAAACTTCCGAGCAAAGGAAATGAAAACGAATGAAAACGCCGGAGTAATGCAAACGCCTCCGACCAGGACTTCTGCGCCAAATCGGAATGTCAGGAACGATTCAAGATCATCCGCAAACGGAGTGGCTTGAAAGCGGGGACATTTAAAAACAGAGTGATGGAAACGTGGCCTGGGTAATCGAGCATTGAGAAAAACCATTTTGGAAACAAAGTCAATGCCTGTCGTCGATAATCGATTATTCAATAATACCTGCTACTGGATACTTTAAATCTGTTCTATTCATAAATCTGAAAAATGGGGCAATTCGGTTCATAGATCTTTCACATGGCCATTCAAACGGTGCACTTGCTCATGCTTGGCACCCTTTAGAAATCTGAAGCCCAAGTGGGGATCATTTGATCTCGGAGATTGGAGAGGGGTGGGGGTTAAACAAGATGGGAGTTATTAGAGAAGAAGTTATTCACAAAGCTAATGGGCAAAATAGAAATCATAGCTTTTTGTTGTTTTACGCCAAATTTTGTGAAATAAACCTAACACAAATTCAACATAGTACTGATCTCATCAAAATTGACAGTGCAAGCTTGTTAAGCTAAATCAACGGAAATTTTCGGTAGCTTCTTGAACTTGACAAAAGTGGAGATGGGTTAATAGAAAGGGAACTTTATCAAAATTATGACTTAGAAGGGAGGGGCTTATTACAGAAAGGGGTTTAATGCAGAGGAGAGTTAAGGCTACATTTCCAATACTCAATTTTCCAATGTCTCCATTTTCAAAACACTCCGTTTTCAGGTAATCTTGAATCGTTTCAATTATTCCTTTTCCGCGAAGAAGTCCTGTTGTGAAAATGGAGGTGTTTCCTTTGATCCGTTTTATTCGTTTTCACTTCCTGTTCAGACATGTACGTTGCTTTTTGTAGCGTTTTGGAATGACTCCGTTTTCGGAGGCCCCCCCCCACAGCACCCCTAACAGATTCACGTGCTGATTTTGCATTTTTCACACCATCACGGACCATAAAACGGGTTCGTAGCTGCTATAAATAGGCTAGAGAAACGCCCACAAATCCATTGTTTGTTTAGCCACACAATGAAATCGGATGTGACAAAATTGTCGAGTACAATAGATTATATTTTTGGCCTGGCCCGGGCCAGCTTTTAACCATGTCGATTCCCTTTAAGAATGCTCTGGAAAGATATCTCTAACACACCAGGGAGCGTAGACTGGTTTTATCATTAAGTTTTGGAGCTAAGGCTGCAAGTCAGATGAGATAAATGGGGGTCCGGTGGCTTACCCCCGGAAAGTTTTGAGAATACACCCTTCACAACGTCGGAAACCGCATTTTCTGTAAGAGTTCAAGGCGCAATCACGTGCTTCAAATTTCCATTTCACGAAATAACGACCAAATTTTTGGCAAATCATGCTGCACGACGGAGTCCTCGATCACGAATTCACGAGTAAGAAATATCAAAATCATGAAATCACGTGCCTAAATTAGGCAAATAACGCTTCACGTACAAATATGGGGGTGGGCTTCTTTTCGGTGTTTCCATTGAAAATGACGCATTTTCAAATTTTTTCCGTTTTCAAGTCACAATATTTTCAAATGTATCCGATTTTGATCGTTTCAATTGGAAACGCAAAGCCAAAACGGAGACATTCCATTCATTTTTCATACGAAAACGGAGTAATGGAAACAGGGCCAAAGTAAGGCTTTTCAGAAACTGAAATGCATATGCATTACTTACTGGCATTATCAACTGGCTATTTAAAGAGCTGAAAGGTTTCTGTGGATTAGGGAAGCTGTTTTGAAATATCAATCTGATACATGATACAGAGGAAGTGTGAGTCATAAGACATTCATGACAATTTTCTATTCTGACAAATCTACAGTTGTTTTGACTGAAAATGGAGAAAATTGCATTACTCATATTGAATCTAATATTGATTTGTACCTTTATTGGGGGAGCAACAGGATGGTGGGATTCAAGTCGAAGGCGGCGGCGACGCTGCAGTCCAAACAACTGTATTGTCTCACGTTGGTCGTCGTGGAGTGCCATGAGTGAAGTCGGCATCTCAACGAGGACGCGATACATCACTCGAATTCAGACTTGTGGAGGTTCGTGCTACTCACTTATACAGAGAAGAAATTGCAGTGGGATCCCTGGGGGATGTTGCAAAACTGACTGTGCATGGATTTGGGGAAACTGGGGTGCATGTGACGCCTGTGGTTCCAGTCAAGGAACAAGAAATAGAAGTATCATGATCACGACGTTTCCATCATGTAATGGAACAAGTTGCCCAAGTAATAACACCGAGACAGTTGCCTGCCAGTTGGAAAGAACACTAGTCAAGGCAAATAACTATTCTTGCAACCAAAGTGATTACATCTCGAATGGAAATGAGACAAACATGTGTCTGTTTGGAGGTAAGGAATGCAAAATAATCGTACAAAGGACAGGAAAACGTTACATCTGTAGCTGTTTGTTAACACTCTTGATATGTGCCTAGTTGATCACCGAAAATAACTAAGCGTTTCGAAGACAACATAAGATAAGTTTATTTTCCAAGAGCATATCTCGACTAAAAAGCAACCGTCCATGTAAGAAATCTCAGGTTGCTCGTGACTAAAATCTATAAAGCAAATGCAGTTTGAATCGACCATTCATGAGAGATATTTTCACGTAACGAAACATTAGCTTCTACGGTCTAAGGCATGCATTGGCGGCACCAGCTCTGAAAAATCCGAGAGAAATGAAGGGGGGGGGGGGGGAGGATTTTGACATAATTTTTCAATCTAAAGGTATACTAAACTAATTTCATTCCATTGTTCTTCGATAATTTTTGCCGGCTTTTGGGATTTGTGGGGACAAGTCCCCCAGTCTCCCCGTAGCGCCGCCACTGACACTCAACGGCCAAAAAGACGACCTACATCCTTTAAAGTTCAATTCATTACTTACTTTGACATTGTCATAAGCTGTGACAGCATTTACCACGAGGAATAAACACAATCAATCTTATCTTCAAAAACAAATTTGATGTTGGAATGGTGTAAAGTGCAATTGCAGGCACTGCAAAAGGTATGCATCCCAGAAGATGGGTTTCTGACAGGATAGATTTCAAACTCTTTTTTCCGGTATTATCCTTTGTCTGATTGTAAGTTATATTGTAAACATTAGGCCTTAATTAGCTCTAATTTAGCGATTCACTTCCAAGCCTATTTTGAATAAATAGTTACTACTAGATGGTTTTGTGTTGGGTGTCGGGCAAAAAGTGAAAGCGTTTGCAGAGGACAAGTGGAGGAGCCTCCTTTTCAAACCACTTCATTTGAATTCTAAGATGTAGATGATATGTTCACTTGGAATCTGCAGCCTTGTATTTAAGAGAGAGGGGTGACCGGGGAGTCTTTATTACCGGTACCAATTCATATGATATCTGATTCCACCCAAATTGAAAGTATTAGTACCACCAATTTTGCGTAAGGAGCTAATAACTGATAATTGATATAGTACAGTTCATCGTCAATTCATCGGGAGAATTCTGAAGGGAGACCATCGTCACTTCCTCGTGAGATCAATGGGCAACATCAAACCACTTTTGAGACTCTGTGTCACTTTCTGCACTTTTAAAAGAAAATATTTATTTTAGGAATCCAATGACGAAATTTTTATTGCCTCTGACTCACATAGGCTTGGTACCGGTACCTCTAGTTTTGGTACCAAGTTCCACCACCTTTACAAAATGTTGTACCAGGTGCCATCCCTATAGTACCATGGTACCATTACCCTGTCACCCCCCTCTTAAAGCTGCTGTGTATTAGCTAAGTGACTCACTTAAACACAAAAAATGTCTGAGGAGTCCTAAGGTAATAACTACTGAATGGTGCTAGCTAAGGCTGTGAAAGTTGAGAAGTGTTCTCAAGGTGAACAATTCAATTTTCTATTCCTAACAGGAAAAATTCTTAAGGAAAAAAGAATACGATCGAATGTAAGTTCACTTGACAGTTCACAGACCTTTGACTAAATGAATTTGTTCAAGTAGTGGCCTCTATCAAAGAAGGCTATTTTCTCGTGCAAACTTTGTTTCATCGTAGCTATTTCAATACTTATGCAGAACGTAAGAGCATGAACGATAGGACACTTAGTGTGTAGCAGTTTGAAATTTGTATCAGAAACGAGCCACCTTAACTTAGCGTTTTTTGTGTTTTGAACTTATTTTTACTTGGTATACAATAACCTCTCACTGCTTCGTAATTCTGAAATTTTCAGTAGTGAGCCACCTCAAGTACAGTTCTAGCTTCTTTATCATAAAGGTGGATTTGCACTTAAAGTAGCTCACTACTGAAATTTCAGAATTACGAATCAGTGAGAGGTGGTTGTAAACCAAGTAAAAATAAGCTCTAAACGCAAAAAAATACGTTAAGGTGGCTCGCTGACATAAATTGCAAACTACTACACACTAGGTGTCCTATCGCTCATGATAACAGTAAAGTTTAGCTCTGCAAATGCCCAAAAAGTCAAAGGTTCTTTATGACTTCCCCATCAATGCTGGGCATAGAACAGTCAGAATCTGCTGGGTTTTCCAAAACAGTACAGGGTGAGTCAAAAAAAAGTTTAGGCGTTTGGAGGGCTGTGGAATAAAAAGTATGTGACCGATATTGAAAACTGAAATGTTCATCTATCAGTCAAAGGTCAACTTAGATGAGAAAATTTTGTTTGGTAGTATCCCTCATCTTACAGACCCAGAAATTAGGAAAATGCTGGTAAAGGGCATGTTTGGGAACAAAAACTCCACATTCCATTCTGTTCCATGATTTACGTTTCTATCGAAATTGGAATTCAGCATCTCAAACTGGCAATGTAAACTTCAATGCCACATAAATCATGGACCAGAATGGAATGTGGAATTCTTGATTCCCATACAAACCCCTTACAAGGATTTGATTGTTGTTGGGTCTTAAAGATGTTTGATTTTACCAAACAAAGTTTTGTCATCTAAGTGAGCCTTTGAGTGATAGATTAAAATTTTACTTTTGAATATCGGTCACATACTTTTTATTCAACCAACAGCCCTCCAAACGCCTAAACTTTTTTTGAATCACCTGGTATAAGGATTTGGCACGTTCAAGCTAGCTGAATGTAGCTTTACTTTGATCAATGGCTATGGCTTAACTGTTCTTCGATAGTTAATTTAAGTATGGGTACCCCATTTGTTGGTTCTAGTGCTTTAAGAGCAGATATATAAATCATGAAGCTGAAATTTGTATCAAATAAATGAACAATATCCCTGATAACACGAGAAAAAACTTAGATAATATTACATTCTGTTTGCCAGAAGCCACCAATTGTACCATTTTACCTTAATTTCAGTCTAAGGGCCTGTTTATATGAGGAATCACACCTGGCTTGCCAGACCCGGGGCATGAGATTTGGATGTGCTTCAGGAATTTGCTTAAGCCAGAAGGCCGAATTACTACTTTGGACGTGGTGCAGACTTAACTTGAGCTCTCAAGGGCAATACAATACCGTACATCTGTTCTTAAACATCAATATCACCACGACGATGTAACTACATTCCAACTAAACATAAGGATAGATTTTGTAATACAATAGCATCTTTTGCTTTGGTTCACTTTTCAATTCAAAGCGATCGGCGAATACAGACAAAGGAAATTCTCTCAACCAGTAATTCAAAACAAACATAGCCGCACAGTGTCCCTGAAACCAGTGCTGCAAACTCTCACTTGGTACGAGCGAAGGGAGGTTTTTAAGAGAAGTTATGTGCTTAAAAAGAAAGAAGAAGGGTAAATCTTAAGTTCTGTCTGGCGTATTTTGCTTACATCATTCAGAAGCCAAGCAGAGGGCACTGCAATTGTTGCATGTTCATTGCTCTAATGTAGACAATTACTCCTCAGCTCTTGAATCAAATGAACAAAATCCGCCGGACAGAACTTTAGATTTACCCTTTTTCTTTTTTTTAAGCACATAACTTCTCTTAAAAACCTCCTTTCGTCCGCACCAAGCGAGAGTTTGCCGTACTGGTTTCAGCTTAACTTTGCGGCTATGTTTGCTTTGAATTACTGGTTGAGAGAAGTTCTTTTGTCAGCATTTGCTAATCGCTTTGAATTGAGGCATGAACTAAAGCAACTGATGCTGTTGTATTACAAAATCTGTCCTTGTTTATTCCAATTAACTATCTCGAGGAACATGGTCAGAGTGATTAGCCTTGATTAAAAGTAAGTTCACATCGCCGGTCTGTGCCTTATCATATATGTGCACTTTTCTCTGGGACACACGGTACATCACGGTGATCGGGCCATTTCTACTTGGTTTTGGACATATCAAGGAGTATGACTTTTGGCTGACTCATAATTACATACTAAAATATTGAACCTAAAGTTTCGAGAGAAGTCTTGAAATCTAACTTGAAGCATCTTGAGATGAAGGATTAGGAATTGTGCAAATTAAATGTATTACGCTCACTGTAAGAATTTTCAAACAATTGATACATTTTTCTGACTCAACTGGTATGTATCTCAAAAACAATTACTTCTATTTTCTCATTAAAGTCACACCATGTGCTCCAGTTAATCTACGATTGTTGAAAGCAACACAAAGAACTTTGGTGGTTACTTGGCAGCCTCCATGGGATAAAGGCATTCCTGCATCGAATTATTACCTCATATATATACAAGCATTGCCCAAAGAAATGAATTTTACTGTCTCGTACAGTTCAACGAATGGTCTGCAAACAGTTACAAATCTACAGCCTGGAATTTTGTATAAAGTTTCAGTATGTGCTTACAACCTAGCGGGACAAGGGCCAATAACAGAGGCAACGTTTTCTACGAATCCTGACAAAGGTATGTTATGGGAGATTTAGGCTCTATGGCCGTAGGAAGCAGCTGCAGATTGGGGGGGGGGGTTGTGCTTGAAAATAGAGAACGATACATGTACCTTACAATTGTGACGTGGTATCAACTATTTTAATTATTAGGTAGTATTGGGTAGTGCCCCCATGCCTCCACTTCCTAGCGGCCCAAGCCCGAGTTTTAGATATTTGCTTTCACTTTGCAACGAGTGACATGAAGGGGAAAAGTATGTGTTGCTGGTTTAGCAAAGCAAGGCAAAGAAGTTGAGCCTGCGTATATTTACTTTCTATCATAGATGACGTTTGCTTGCTTACTTTTTACAGTTACTAGGCTTGCCGCACGTCACCTGCGATGCCGCACCGGCCCGCCGTCATTTCATTTCATTTTTATTTAATCATATTTACCCACAAATCCTTATCAGCTTATACAACAACAATGTAATAGTTTGAAAAATAACAATAGTAAAAAGAAAAATAAAAAAAAACCGTGTAAGAATGTAACCGTGGTAAGTGCTGCTCTTCCTAGGGATCGTGCTTTGGGTTAAATGTTAGTGTAGCAAGTAGTCCTTCAGTTTCTTTTTAAATGTGAGAACTGTGGGGCTATTCCTTATATCAAGAGGTGTATCATTCCACAGTTTAGCACCTGAGTAAAGAAAACTCTTTTTTGAAAATTCTAGGTTTCGTTTTGGGATATCAATATCTCGGCAGTTTCTCGTTGCATAAGCAGATATTTGAGATCTCATGGTGAATTTTCCTTGAAGGCTGTTCGGACATAAATTATTTATTATTTTATATGCCATAACAGCCTTGTCATATTTGATAAGGTTAGAGACAGAGAGCCTACCGGGTGAGCCAAAAAAAAGTTCCCACTTTTGAAAATTCATAACACCAACGCTACTTCACAGATTTGAATCATTCAAATTCTAGTTAGAAGCCGAAAGATCAAAGTATTTTTGTGATTTTTTTCGCTGTCCTACCAGCATTACAAATATAGGTAAATTCAACTTTACAAAAATTTCATGGTTGATTGATTACTGAAAAATGGCCAAAAACATCGCATCGATCAATTCATAAATGACCTCTCGCACAGAATAATGAAGGAAATGCAACTTCTCATGGGTGAGAGATATCCTCTAGGCGTTAATTTCCTTGGCATTGAAAATCTTTCGTATTTGTTTGAAAATTCATGTCTCATAACTCTTGAGGGAGGTAAAACGCCCATGGCCTATTGCTCGATTTGAATAGAATCCTTAAGATTTGATCAATGTTTTAGGCCCTTTTTCCGTCATTTTGCAACCATGAAATTTTTATAAAGTTGAATTTACCAATATTTGTAGTGCTGGTAGGACAGCGAAAAAAATCACAAAAATACTTTGATCTTTCGCCTTTTAACTACAATTTGTATGATTCAAATCCGTGTAGTAGTCTTGGTGTTATGAATTTTCAAATGTGGGAACTTTTTTCTGGCTCACCCGGTATTGCACGTCCATCCGTCCTTTACCTTGGAGCTTTCAATCAATGTGCGAGCTCTGTCTTGGAGACGCTGCAAATGATTTAATTTGGTATCAGACAAACTGCCCCATAGTTCATTACCGTATCGCAGGTGGCTTTCAACCAGGGCTCTGTAGACTTGCTCTAACTTAGATTGGGGTAAAATATCTTTAAGTTTGCGAATAGAGGATAGTCCACACTTTACTTTGCATTTAAGGCTTTCATATTGTTCGTTCCAACTTAAGTTTTCATCGACCCTTATTCCAAGATATTTCACTGTCTGAACTCTTCTTATCGGTTCCTCATCAACCCGTAGCAGCACGGGTTCATGGATACCGTTAAGTTGTCTTTTGTGACCAAAAATCAAGAATTCAGATTTGTTAGCATTAAGACTAAGCTTGTTTTGTCTCATCCACTCTGAAATATTTGTTAGTTCGGTTCTCAAGTCATCGCAAAGTGTGTCTATATCTTCTGCCGAACATGTTACACTGGTATCATCTGCAGACATGTTTGGGGAAGACTTAACCAGACACTGAGCAAAGTCATTTACATAAAGGATGAATAAAAGTGGCCCAAGGCACGATCCCTGTGGTATTCCGTGTTTTACAACTTTACGACTTGACCTTTTTTTTTTTTTTTTCTATCCATATAAAAAATTACACTACATGCTACATCTACGTTCTACTATACTTTCTAATTACTCGACAACAATACAACACTACAGGGACAGGACCACAAGGAGCAAGAGACGATGACTACCCTGTGGCCATTAACATAAAGACATATAGATAAAAATTAAGTAAAGTAAGACTATATACTGATACTAACACATACTGGAATCTGTTCCACATTGGATGTCAGGGCAGCATAGGCGCGTGATGGCAAACGTATGCTGTTAGGTCAGGGTTGAGTTAACGATATCGTTGGTCGTGGACCCTTTATGTGCTTGACATCAAATGTGAAACAGACTTGCAAAAACAAAATATATAGGGAAAAACGTACTGTAGATAGTGGCTGTGTGGCGTAAAACAAAAGTTTAAAGTTATCCAAGCCGACTCGTTTTGTGAATGAAATTTAGAGTAAGTTCGAGCAAATTTTTATTTACGTCATCAGGAAGTTCTTTATTACCATACAATAAGTATTGTACCAGAACGTTGTTTGGAAGGGTATTGATTCGGACAAATGGTCGTAACAATTCTGAAGCTCCAGCGAGAAGATCTCGTCGTTGAATGTCAAATGAAGGGCAAAGCAACAAGAAGTGCTCCGTATCCTCAATGCCATCATTCGTTGGGCACATTGGGTTCACCGTATCCCTAAAATTGTGGTTGAATTTGTGAAAATTTAATTTACTGAGACCGACCCTTAATTGAAAAAGATAACCTAAGCCTATTGGGTCATGAATGCAGAAGATAGATTTTGCAGGGGGGCGAATTTTTGACAAAAGCTTTGCTTTAAAAACAGCAACAGAAGGTGCAAGCCTGATTTCTGGGTCAAGTTTATTCCATTCACAAATGCAATTAGGATAGAAGCTTGATAGAAATTTCTCTGTCCTTGCCCTTATTTGCCCAATAACATCCTGGTTACGAAGTGAGTAATTTGACTGTTGAAATGGTGGGATTGGTTCTTTCATGTACAATGGGGTGAGGTTATTTATGATCTTATAGAACAGGGTAAGGCGTCTGCTCCACCTTCTGGAACTTAATGACTCCCAGCCAAGCTCTGCGTACAGTTTTTCTCGTGATGTTCCCCTCCATGTTCCTGATACAGCAAGAGCAGCCGAATATTGAACAGATTCTACTTTATCCATTAAATTTGATAAGGCGATGTTTTGACTGAATTCGCATACTTTAGGTGGAATATGATAGATTACATCGCCGTAGTCCAAATGAGGTCGCACATAGAGTTTATATAATTCATTTAGGGTATGCCTCGGTAAATATTTGGAGAGATACTTTAGCAAGCCAATGCCCTTTCTCGTTTTAGAGATAGCAGCTTTAATATGAGCTGAGAAAGAAAGTTTTGAGTCCAAGATAATACCTAGATGTTTATGTTCATTCACTTTTTTTACGGGTATGTCGTTAAAGAGGATCACTGGATGATCTATTTCATTTCTTTTCTTTGAAAATAGTAGTTCAACTGCTTGCTTTTGCGGATCGGGATTGAAAGACATCCTCCAATCATTGGCCCACTGGGTTATCAGTTGTAGGTCATGGTTCATGTGTTCCGCAGCTTCGTTAGTTTCTCGGGCAATTGTAAACAAGGACGTATCATCAGCAAAAAGTTTAACATTACATTTCAAATCTGCAGTGAGATCATTAATATACACAAGAAAGAATAGTGGTCCTAAAATAGAACCCTGGGGCACTCCTGCTAAAATATCTCCCCAATTGGAACATTGTCCGTTCAGAACAGTTCGCTGTTTTCGATCCCCTAGAAAGCTTTTAATCAGAGAAAGAAGTTGTCCCGAGACACCACATCGTTCCAGTTTATAAATGAGACCATCATGCCATACTCTGTCAAAAGCTTTAGAAATATCTAGATACACGGAACGAACATCAAGAGCAGGATTACAGTCAAATGCCTCAAAAATTTTATGCGTTATGGAGATTAATTGGTTGACTGTTGAATCACCGGGACGAAAACCTGACTGATTGGGGTTGAGTAAATCACATGAAACAAGATGTGAGTATAAGGAGTCGTAAACAAGTTTTTCAAGCATCTTCCCAAAAATTGGTAGAAGAGAAATAGGACGATAGTTGCTCTTTAAATTCTTTTCGTTTTTCTTATGGATCGGAACTACATTTGCACGCTTCCATATTTCAGGAAATACACCGTGTCGCAAACAGCTCGTGAATATTATCTTAAGAGGAGTAACTAACGAAGCATCGCTTAGTTTTATCATTCTTGTAGAAATACCGTCCCAGCCATGTGCTTTGTTAGGATTAAGTGATCTTATGATCTTCAGTATCTTTTCCTCTGAGATGACAAATTCCCCAATCAGGGAAGACATTCCTGGGGTATCTTGTGGAATCTCACTACCAGTGTCGATGGTCGTGCATTGGAGTATAAAATAATCATTAAATAACTGTGCCTTTTCAGTAAAATCCGTTATGAATAACCCATTCTCTAAGAGGGGTGGTATTATAGGAATCTTCGCCTTATTCAGAACAGTATTTATTAAAGCCCAGTAGGTTTTATTTGATGTCCCTTGGTTTGCTAGAGTTTGCCCAGTCTTGCGCAGGTAATTTCGTTTTGCATCTTCGATCATTTTTGCACCTTCAGATACCATGTTTTGCATTTCTTCGAGCTTGTCCTCTGGCCGACCATTCTTCACAAAGGTTTTGTAAGCATGATTCTTTTTCCTTAAGAATTTTTTGACAGCTTGCGTTATCCAGGGCGATTGGCGAGGCCGAATAGTTTTAGTTTGGTTGGGAATGAAGTTCGAGTATATGTTCAACAGCACTTCGTTGCGCAATTTGACCTGCTCATTGGGACATCTAATTTTGTCGAGATGCTCATGCCATTTAAACATTTCAATACTTTTCATAATTGCAACAAAATCAGCCTTATCATAATACCAAATTTTGCGGGTATAAGATGGCAGTGCTACATTTGAGACAGATAGTTTTCCATGAACAATTTGATGATGACAATGCTCGTGTAGAGACTGATGGACACCTGACTCTATAATGAGATTAGGCTGATCAGTTAGAATTAGATCAATGCAAGATTTAGAATCTCCCATTAAGTGCGTTGGTTCTGAAACCATCTGATGAAGATCGATGAAGATGACTCGACCTTTGACCACCTATTTGGCAATACTGTTCTCTCCTCGTTAGGTAGGACGAGAACCATTGATGAGGACTTCCAACAATGCCATAGACAGCTAACTTTGCCAGTAACAGATCATGGTCCACCGTATCAAAGGCATTTTTAAGATCTAGAAAGACACTCATGTTTACCTTTTTTCTGTCGATATTTGAGAACCACAATTCTGTCACATTGAGCAATGACGTAACTGTGCTATGGAGCTGTCTGAAGCCACGCTGACAGTGTGAAAAATGACCATGATCATTCATAAACGTCGAAACTTGGTCATGAACAATTTTCTCGAACAGGTTTGACAGTACTGAAAGTACAGAAATTGGCCTGTAGTTACACAAGTCAGATTTTTGCCCTTTTTTGAAAATAGGAGTTACCATCGCCAGTTTCCAGACGTCTGGGAAGATCCCTCTTCCATGGAAGAGTTGAAAATTTTTGCCAGTGGTTTGGACAATATTTTAATGGCGTCTTTTATCACTTTAACCAAGATTTTCATCAATCCTTTGGAATACGAAGGGAGGCGTATCAGATGGTATTTCTGCAGATAAATACTGCAGTGGATCATCTGTAGTCTCACTTTGCATTTCACTGGCCAGTTTTGGGCCTATGGTCACAAAGTGATCGTTGAATGCCTCTGAGATTCCACGTGGGTTTTCTAGGTGGTACTCTAACATGAGTGGGTTTTCTAAGTTGTACTCTGCATTCATTTCAATACGAAAAGAAGGAGACGCTCTGTTCAGTTCTGCTCTATTACATCCCCTCCCTAATAAATCCCTTCCTTTCAAGCCGAAATTGTGGATATGCCCTTTTCTACTTACTCCTCCAACTCATATGAAATAAAAAGGCTTTTAACCATCGTCCTAAACTTTTCCTATTTTTGTACCTTAACCTTGGGTACCAGACTCCCTAAGAGATAGAGTCTGGTACCCTCGGCAACATTAATTGAACTGAAACAATCTTCGAATACACACTATATATTCAATACAACTGAAACAACAGAACACAATTTATGGCCTAACGAAAACAGAAGTAGAGATGGGAGTCTATGTAACTGATAGAGGAATCAAGAGAAATTTAACACAGTTAACTGGGAGGTATGATTAAATCTTAGTACATCTGTATGTATTACTGAAGTATTACTGAACCATTCCTGTTGCTTTAAATGCACATCCCCTTGTGAACCTGCATTGCTGAATAGACTGCAATGCTTAAACAAATGATGTAATGGTACAGATGATATGATAGTATGGGAAGTACTTCTGTAATAATTGAGTTGAATTTTTCTGCGTTCTTTACTGTAGGTGCTCCTGCCACCCCTCGCTACTTGACTTTGCTGAGTGCAACTCATAACTCAATAACAATCAGCTGGATGATGCCATTTCAAAATGGAACAAATATTCTCGTCAGTTTTTTTCTTGAGATAGAGGATCCTTTGACAGCATTGAGGATAGGAATGAATCTTACTTCATATCAGAACTCGTCACACTTTTTCCACACATTTCATGATCTGCGGCCAGGAGTACAATATAGAGTTCAGCTGTATGCATATAATGATGGTGGTAGAAGTCCTACGGTGACTGGCAGCTTTGCAACAATTGCGTTAGGTGTGCATTGACTTAAATTTCGCACTATGTCTAATTCATACCAGATTACCCACAAAAACTTTGATCCCAGGCGAAGGAATGACGATGCGTTTCCACAGACTCACTTCGGATGGTATGTTCAACAACGAAAAACCAATTTCTTCAACTGGAAAGTCACAAGAACAGAACAGTGAGACCATATTATCTACGTAAAAATCTCAGTGGAATACGCCGTCACAATAAAATAATGGATAGGAATATCAACTCAGAATAGTTGTCTCGATCTTAAAGCATGATCCATGACACTAGTGACAGTATTTCGAAACCCCAAAAATAGATCAAACCTGAAAAAGATTTAAAGAATTCCATGCGACTAGACTTTAGAACCTAAGGAGTAAGGCCAGCATCCAAATCCGTAGCTTTATGAGACATTCTTCCTACAACTAATATACAAGCAATTTTTATTTAGTTAATTAATGAGGAACCACAAATATTCATATAAAACTGAATGAAATCTCAAACTAAGGCTATCAAGTAAGTATCAGGATAGTTTATAGCCTATTTTAGCCAGTTATTTAATGAAAATCAAGTTTTTTGCCCTAATAGCTCAATTTCGTCAAAATTTGCCCTATTTTTGGTTGCCTAGCAACCAATCACGTGATTAGAAATTAGTTAATGCTATTTTTGGATTTCCCTTTGTTCCATTATTACACAATGCAAGTTTCATTGTCATAGCTATTATAGTTTTGAAGATAATTGGGGGGGGCGAAAAACGCCCTCCCCCTCGGTAGAAAATCACTTTTTTTTCACCCGGTTAAAATAGGGTTAAAAAGGAGGTCAGAATTCAATTAACTACGATAATGGTTATTCGATTCAATGCAAAATTGTTTCCTCAATAATAATGCTTAAACATCATCAATTTCGCATAATTTGGGTGAAATCAAATAATTTTATCAATATTTCAAGTCATTACGTGATTTTTCATATAAAAATTGCTAATTCATTAGAAATATGACGTCATAAAGATTTATGACGTCATAGAAATTATAAATTGCTGACGTCAGCAAACATAGATAAATTATGTATCAAATGAAAGTACTCATCGAGACAAATCGAATGGTATATATATTGATGAGATTCAACACAAAATGAAGGAACTAGAGCAGTTTGCACGATTTTCTTTGTAACCACTCTCCAAATATGGGCATCTGGTGGTCACGTGGTCTAACAATAGGCATTGAAATTTTTATTTTCTGCCTGCCAGTTACATTTTAGGAAAAGTCAAGAAGTTTCAGTGCCATAGCTATCATCGTTTAGGAGCTATTAAAGAAAGTTTGGGAGGGGGGCGAAAAACGCCCCCCCGGTTAAAATAGGGTTAATTGTGCCGATACAAGTGTAGATCTGTTACGATAGTGTAACAGATCAGCTTATAGTTAAATTGCTCTAACTAAACCAGTCGATTAAATTGCTCTAACTAAACCAGCCGACCATTTCTTCTTCTGCCCGTAGAAATGTGTAGTTCTGGAGCAGCGTGAACTGCAACCACATCGTAGCGGATCAAAAATGTACTGTTATGATGTTGACGTTGTTTAACCCTATCTGGACCGGGCTTTTCTGAGCATCCTCAGGCCGAGAGGGGGGGGGCTAAATTAGCCCCCCCTCAGAACTCCGAATTGATAAGGGTTAGAAAGATGAAACTTGGCTGTCTAGTGTAACTTGATGTGAAAAGTCCGAATATCTAATTTATTTTACTGTAATTGTTGTACTTTCGATGACGACATCAATTTTCTTTGTTTCTGGTCAAAAACAGTAGTCTTACTGACTTGACTGTGGAATCTTATTCAGAGGGAATATTTCTCTTGTTTTAAGTTTGAATAACAGATAAAGCATCAATTTATTATAAAAACATAACTTTTTGAAAAAATAATGAAATTTGTTATCTTATACTTATTACCTAAATTCATTAGATATATGACGTCACCAATTATGTCATCAATAAGAAAATAAAAAAAGTGAGCATTTTTCATATTCTCTTATTAATTAAGGGTTGTACAGAAAATTTCAGTGAATTATCTTCATTCTGTAAAGAATTATCTTAGTTTAAAGTTATAAAGGGTTAGACCGTAAAACAAACAAAAATTAAAACTACTCTCTCAAAAAATTATTGTATTTCCAGAAATAAATAAGATATCACGACGAAATTTGAAGAGAAGATGTGAAAAAGATAGTTAGGAAAAGTCACAAAAAAGAAATAGCCTACGAATAATCAAAAAAAGTTACTCAGACATAACTGGGAGGGGGGGGGGCTATTTTAGCCCCCCCCGGTCCAGATAGGGTTAAATAACAGGCTGTTTTAGCAGCAAGAAGAGGACTTCTTTGAAAACGCAGATGTTTGTAAGTTCTTTGGAGCATCCAAATCTTCAAGCCGTTTCCTTCCTAGAAAGGTGCTCATACACAGACACGGTTCTTGAAATTGGTTTGCATTCTCGCATTTCCATCGCTTATGAATATGCTCACACAGTATTTAGCTTCCCTTCTCGACGTTCTTCTCCTTAGAGACGGCCTTCAAAATTATTCTTTTCAGGTTGGCAGTTTCAGAATAGAACGTATGCGAAGTCTCTCGAGACTTGCAAAAGTTTTGAAGCTGATTTCGCCTTGTAACAAAAGAATTATGCTGGCGTCTTCATTTACATTGTTCCAATACGACTATGGATCTGTAGCAGAAGTGTAACAAATCAACGTCTCGTTTACGCTGTTCTTGCTGATCAGTAACATTTTTGTTCCTAACATCATTAGGAAAATCTTGTTCTGGAGCAGTCTATACGCTCTTGGACCGTAACAACTTTGTAGCGGGACAAGGCTCTAACCCTAAAGTGCAAACATGGTCTCACTGACTAGCAGCAACAGTGTAATCAAGAGGCTGATCCTTTACGTCTTTTTTACGAATCCATGTTTTGCTCAGTAGGGGCGTGGTGTCTTTCTCGCAGCTGATGTCAAGTGAGATTTCCAGTTATGTAAAATTTCTGATGCAACGTCATTTCAATGTTATTTGTTTGCGAATATTTTCGCCTAAAAACTAATTTGAAGTTGATTCGAAATGCTTTCAGTCTAAAAGACTCCCCGACCCCTTCTACACCATACTGATTTATTGCTTTGGATGCGTGACTCAAATGAAACGGATCATCATCCCGTTTACCCTGCTTCTGCTAGTCCGTGGTACTTTTTTTCATTATGTACAGAAAAAATTATTTCCTTCCGGAGCAGTGTAAACGCTCTTGAACTGCAACAACATATTTCTTGCAATTCCAATGAGTTGCAATTTTTTTCTCCAGAATAGGATCAATGATTCGCAAAATGTCTGGAAATGATGTCGATGTATCCACAGCCCCTAATCATCTGCAAGTATTCATTGTTTGTCCTTGGCATCAAGAGTATTCTCTTCACAATCCTAACCATTAAGTCTACTATTTTTTTCAGTCATCGAACTTGTCCCACGAAATCTCACGATGGTAGCACACACCACAAGCTCAATAACAGTAGCATGGAGCGCACCTCTTGCGACCGGCAATGATGATCAGACAAACTATTATCTCGAGATCAGAAATTCTCAAACAAAGGTTTTCGCAGGCTCAGGGTTTAAAGGATCTGGAATGAGAATGATCCATACATTTCATGGACTGGAACCTGGAACAAGATACATTGTTAGCATATTCGCTTATAATTCTGCTGGTAATGGGACAGCAGTAGAGAAAGAATTCATTACAAAGACAACTGAACGTAAGTATAATGCATGATACCTAGATAGTGAATCCGTGGCAAAGCGAATACTGAGAAGTCGTACTTGTGTCTTCAAAGCAAGAGAGGTGGGTAACTTATTTGATAAGGCAGCAGGGCTTCTTAACCTCGTATGGACAGGATTTTCAGTTGCTACATTAAAATTGAACCCAACCTTGCATTTTTGAGCGATATATGATATATCTACCGGGTGAGAAAACAGTTGTTTTTGTTTGAAAGGCCACAGCTCCCTGTATATGTCGACGATATCATTGGTAAATAAGTTTTAATGTATTTTTTAATTTTTAATGCTCAAAGTCACTTTGGAACTTACTTGATTGAAACTTCCCCGTCTTTTCCGTAAGCATTGTTTCTGCTTTACAGTAATGACCTCGACATGTTTTAGCACTTGTTATCATCTAGAGAGTAGGAAATTTTTGTGACTGTTGTTGCTATGCACTACGTTCATCCATTCCTAAAGGGACAAACACGTGCTTAAGGATGTATAAGTCATCGATGTGAGGCAGAAAATTTATCGTGATTTTAGGTCTGTTTTGATGATGCTTTCATAAGAACATTCTTGTGAAATTTTTGAAGAAATCATTGGCGAATAACTGCATTATCAGATGCAATTATGGTTGAAAGGCTTACATATGAATTGATTATCATTTTTACAGAACTCTCAAGTGTTCCTCGGAATCTCACGATGCTAGCTCGCACTATGTTCTCTATAACAGTATCGTGGAGAAAACCCTTGATAATGGGTAATGATGATCGGATCAAATATCACATTGCAATCATGAGATATCATTCAAACACCATCCTCGCCTCAATGATTATCAGACATTCAATGAAACTTTTGCACACATTTTATGGACTGCAGACTGGAACGAAGTACACCATTAGCATTTATGCATACAACTCTATTGGTAGAAGTCCGACTGTGGAACGACACTTTATCACAGGTAAGTTTATCTTAGATTTGTGTTTCTTTCGACAGAGCAGAAACTGCGTAAAATGACGTCATTGAGCATTCTGAGATAAGGAAGTGTTTGGACAGATAAGCTTTTTGAAAAGATAAATCAAGAGTTTAAGGCCCAAGGAACAAAATATCAAGTGTTGCCAAATTTTGGGATCCGTTGCAGGGACCTACGGGGGGCTCAAAGCTACGAGTTTTGCGCATGCGTGCGCAGTTTCTGCTTTGTCGTTTCTTTCTGAACCAGGATGAGCTAGTTTGGTACAAAAGGTTTGAAAACTGATTGTCATGTTTTAAGTCAATTATCTATTAACATTTAACATGATTTGTGTTTTGCTACTTTGAATGTCACTGCAATGCTGCATTGATTCTGCGCATGCAGAATCGGCGGCGCCAACCTAGGCCACAGATGTGATGTGCATATTGGTTGAAATATTTGGGTATTACAATGAAGAAGAAAGAGACAACCATATGAACATATTTCTTTATGGGGCGATTTAAGCATTTTTAGGCTAACACAGCAGTCTCCTACCACTCATGGTCAATGACACTGAATGTCAATAAAATGAAATAATCAAGAGCCCTATTAACACTGGCAAGTATTTCCTGCTTGAAATAAACCAGGTTATAAAATAATTGATTCAGATTTGTCAATCCAACAAATCGAGCGCGTTTGATTGGCTTAAATCTAACTTCGCTTAGAAAACATTGGTTTAGCTGCGTCAATGTGAATAGGGTATAGCATGATTGTTGTCGCTTGGCTCATCCTGAATCTCTTTCTGCTATCAACGGAGTTATCTCGAGAGTAAGCATTTCTTTTTCTTCAGTCATTTGACGAAACCCAGAAAGAATTGTCAGTATGATAGAGGGATCGCATGATGTCGTTGGAGGGATAGCATGGAGTAAATATGAGGCTATTCAGTTATTTAGAAGGATAACATACAGTAAGTTAGAGAGGAGCATCGTGTCATAGGAGGGATAACCCCAGTAAATTTGAGGTCATTCAGCACTTTAGAGAGATGACGTCAGGAAGGGAGCTGTTATTCAGTTACAGAGAGGGATATCAACAGTGCGACAGAGGGATAAGATCATGTCGTTTAAAGTATAGTGTCAGTACAGGAGGGTTATTCAGCATTTTATGTGTGTCATATCGAGTCGATAGAGGGATAATATCAGATATTTCAGGGTTATTTAGCTACATTGAGGGATAACTTGCAGTAAGGTGCAGGAGTTATATCGTGTCCTTAAAGAGAGATACGACAGTAATTTGAAGGTTGTTCAGTTCCCCAGAGGAATGATAAACAATCCAATGTAACGATTCAGAATTTCTTACAACATTCCCCAAGCTAACAAATTCATGCCTGCACCTGACTAGACTGATGACGATGAGTCCCTTGTATCCCTGCGGTAAGCCTTGCTCAAGAGGGACTCATAATGAAACAGTGAAAAACTTGGCCCTATTCTGTTCAATCATCAATGGAATTATGATGGAATCACGGCTTCGAATCTCAGTCCCGTGTGAGTGTTTTCAATTCTTTAATCGAATCGAAAATTCTATCACCTCTACACCATCACAATAGTAATTCACAAATCTCGCAATCTGATTGGTACTGAAGAAATTGCTCAGTTTGGGCCTAAATAGGGCCATGTTTTTCATAGTAATACCATGAGTCAATCTCGTCTCCAGAGTGAGTTCGTTGCTCTACCTCTACTCTGGGATACAAGAGGCCGTTCGGCAATCTGATTGGCTGTTCGCCATTTTGGGCCGTAACTCCGTTTTGCGCGGGGTAAACGACCTCGGCATGTCAAAAGTCGGCGTAAAACCACATTCTTTACCTATTCCGACCATCATTTGCAACATATTTCTGAAATTCGAAGAATAACGAGCCATTTTATTTTTGAAGCTGCAAAGAAAGTTTCCCGAATATGCAACTTAGGCCCATTTTCGCTCCAAACAAACCGTGCTTATTTCACATTAAACACACGTTCTAACCCCAGATTATTGTTTAAATGCATGCAAAAAGGTTCAAATAAGGTTCTCAAAGTGTTTGTTTTCAATTTCTCCATTCATCTTCTGCAGAAATAGCGCCAGAGCAACGGCCATTTTCCATCTCTTGGCGTTGCCTAGCCAACGGTGAAATCCATAATGGCTGCTAATGCACCCAGAGTCTGGGCGCATTTGATCGAAGTGTACCAGGGTGTTCATTCGGCTTCGTGATCAGCGTATGACGTAAGAACACCCTGGGAACGAGGCAGACTATGAGTCTCTCTTGACCGAAGCGCCATCATCAAGTCAAAGAGCACAGGGAAACAAGAGACTCATCATCATAAGTCTAGCACCTGACTACAAGTTATCCCTCAGTGTAACTGAATAACCCTGAAATATCTGATGTTATCGCTCTATCGACAGAATTTTATCCACCTAAAATACTGAATGACCCGTCTTTTCGGATTTTATCTCTTGAACGACATGATATTATGTCTCTATCGCATTGCTTTTATATTCCTCTCAGTAACAGAATACCCCCCCTTAGGCCTACTGATGTTAGCCCTCGAAAGACATGACTGTATCCCTCTAACTTATTGAATAACCTCAAATTTACTGAGTTTGTCCCTGCAAAGACATGATGATGCCCTCTAACCTACTGTATGTTATGATGCCCCAAGTGGCGTCGTGGCCAGGGGGGCCAGGGAGGCCATGGCCCCCCTGTGAAAATTTTGTCAGAAATTTCGGTAGTTTTCCATTCTTGTCGGAAAATTGAAATTTTATTAATCAATTCTTACATTTATGTGGCTCATCTAAAGCAAGTGAAATACGACGGAAAGCCCATGCTTTCTCTCAAGAATCCAAGCTTTTTACCGAAAAAGTGGGGTTTTCGGCGAAAAAACTAGGTCTGTCGTTCGAAAAAGCAATGATTTTTCTACGAAAATTATCCTTCCAACTAAAAGTGGCTCTCCTGGCAAAAGGTGCAATTTCCATTGGAAAAAAGGATGTAAAAGGCGCAAAGATTCTGAGGAATAAATTTTGGATCAAATCTTTTTGGTCAACAACTCTTGGAACATTTTCGTGAACTTTCGGATGTTTTTACATAAGTTTTGTTGCCTAAAAGACGATAGATTTACAGCTTGGTATGGTTACTATCTTACATTTAGTATCGTGCTTCATTTTAGGGCGTGGTAAGCAGAAATTTCTAGAAGTAATCATTCTTGAGACTTGAGGCTGATGGAAACGCAGCTTAAAACTTATGTATGCTGAAGGAAACTATAAGCGCATCTTTTTGAATCGAAGATTTAAAAACGATCTGATTCTAAGTGATTCTGAAGCATACTATCGTCCAATTTCCCAGGAAGGCCTACTTACAATTATTCACAAAAATAGGCGTTTTCCAATAGTCTGCAGGTGCAGTCATGAAAAATTATCCCGGGGGCAAGCCCCCGGACCCCGCTTATTGTCTTCCCCCGCTTCCACCTTGCTTCAGTCTCATTCCTAACACGAATCTCGTCTCAAAAGGGTTGCCTTGCACTTTTATAGATCCTTCGCTGTTATGGCACCTTGAAATGACGACAAAAAGAGATTTGGCCATTGCAATCTGTTATGTTCCCAATTAGAAATTGTCGGAAAATGTCTCTTTTTTGGAAAATCCTGAGCTCCCCCCCCAAAGTATGCTCCCACGACGCCACTGGTTATCCCTCTAAATAACCTAATTGGCTCATATTAACTGCATGTTATCCCTCCAACGACATCAAGTGATCCCTTAATCCTACTGGACAGCCTCTGATTACTGAATAACCCCTAGAATACTGCAAAAACCGTAGCCAAGGTGAGTATTTTCAGTCCTCGTATTTTCTTTCATCGCATTTGCTATTACTACTGACGCCGTCTGAGAATTTTGGTATCTTGCTATTATTTTGGTGACTATTCAATCAACTATCTGTCATTTTAATCACTTTTATGAGATCAAGTCCTTGTCTCTTAAACATAGCTTGCAAATCGAATAGTGATTTCATGTTATTGCTTCCTTATTCAATTACCGTAGATGTACTCTCTTATGCAGAAGAATCTATTAGAACACTTCTGAAATCATGACCTGGTATTTTGCATTATTTGATATATTTCAAACTATTGAATGTTACATTGATTCATATTATAACATCTTGGTATCATGACTTGAATTACTAGATGGTATTTTCCAACTTTGAATGTAATTTTGACTCTTTTTCTAACAAGATCTTCAATTCCTTTATGATATTTGCTTAATGATTGCTGTTAAGATAGCTTGATATCATGAACCGTTATCTTGAATATACGGGGTGAGTGGCCGAGTGGCTTATACAGTCTTCGTCAGGTGACTGAAGTTAAGCTTGGTCAGGTGAGGTCAGACTCCGGATGGGTGACCACGGAGGCCTGACCTCACAACTCACCTTGTCGTCCTTCGGAAGGGACGTTAATCTAGGGGTTCCATGCCTGGATTCGGCATGCGCAGTGGGCTTAAATTAGCTTTCAGTAGCTATAAATCCTGGCAAGCCCACTCAAGACCAATTGAAAACAAATTGAAAACAAATTGAAAACAAATTGAAACAAATTGAAAACAAATTGAAAACAAATTGAAAACAAATTGAAAACAAATTGAAAACAAATTGAAAACAAATTGAAAACAAATTGAAAACAAAATGAAAACAAATTGAAAACAAATTGAAAACAAATTGGAAACAAATTGAAAACAAATTGAAAACAAATTGAAAACAAACAATCATTTATAGTTGTATCAAATTATCCAGCCTCACATTGATTCAATTTTTGATACCTTGAGATTTTTGAATTGCTCCCTTGAATTATTTGATGCTATCTTAAACTATCAAATGTTGTGTTCACTCATTTTCTGATGAATTGAATTGTTTATGATATTAACTTAAACTATCTAATGTTATATTGACTCATTTTATGACAGCTGGAGGTCATGGTCTATTATCTTGAATTTTTTTGATAATGATATGTCCATCTGCTGGATGCTATGTCAATTGAATCTCTGCTTTATTGATAAAATGATTTGTTATCTTGAACTATTAAATGTTTCATTGATTATGACATGTTATCATGAATTAATTAATGCTGTCTTGAACAACTGAATTGAATTACTTTATGATATCAACTTGCTGATGTTATATTCATTTTAATTCATTCCATGCTATGTTGAATAAATGATTTGTTGTCTCGACTTATTGGTGCTAGCTTGAACTATTGAAAGTGACATTGATTCATTCTATGATACCTTGAAATATGATTTATTATCTTGAATTATTTTGATTCTAGCTCAAACTATTGAATGTTACATTGATTCATTTTATGATATCCTGAAATCATGACCCGGTATCTTGAATCGTTTCGAAGATATTTCACACTTTTGAATGTTACATTGATTCATTCTATGTTATCTTGAAAATATGACTTGCTATCTTGAATTATTTGATGCTAGGTTGAACCATTGAGTCTTATATTGATTCATTTCATGATATCTTGAAATCATATCCTGGTATCTTGAATCGTTTCGATGATAGTTCAAACTTTTGAATGTTACATTGATTCATTCTATGTTATCTTGAAAATATGACTTGCTATCTTGAATTATTTAATGGTAGGTTGAAGTATTGAGCCTTATATTGATTCATTTTATGATATCTTGAAATCATATCCTGGTATCTTGAATCGTTTCGAAGATATTTCACACTTTTGAATGTTTCATCTATTCATTCTATGTTATCTTAAAGGTATGATGTGTTATCTTGAATTACTCAATCTTAGCTTGAACTTTTTAATGTTACATTGATTCATTTTATGATATCCTGAAACCATGACCTGGTATCTTGCGTCATTTCGAAGCTATTTTAGACAATTGAATGTATTATCTATTCATTCTATGTTATCTTGAAGGTATGATTTGTTATCTTGAATTACTCGATTCTAGCTTGAACTTTTGGATGTTACATTGATTCATTTTCTGATATCCTGAAATCATGACCTGGTATCTTGCGTCATTTCGAAGTTATTTTAGACAATTGAATGTATTATCTATTCATTCTATGTTATCTTGAAGGTATGATGTGTTATCTTGAATTACTCGATTCTAGCTTGAACTTTTGGATGTTACATTGATTCATTTTATGATATCCTGAAACCATGACCTGGTATCTTGCGTCATTTCGAAGCTATTTTAGACAATTGAATGTATTATCTATTCATTCTATGTTATCTTGAAGGTATGATTTGTTATCTTGAATTACTCGATTCTAGCTTGAACTTTTGGATGTTACATTGATTCATTTTCTGATATCCTGAAATCATGACCTGGTATCTTGCGTCATTTCGAAGTTATTTTAGACAATTGAATGTATTATCTATTCATTCTATGTTATCTTGAAGGTATGATGTGTTATCTTGAATTACTCGATTCTAGCTTGAACTTTTGGATGTTACATTGATTCATTTTATGATATCCTGAAACCATGACCTGGTATCTTGCGTCATTTCGAAGCTATTTTAGACAATTGAATGTATTATCTGAGGTGGCGCCAAGCCTCTTAGATATTTGGGTCATTTCGAATACGCACAAATTCATCTGCTACATTGCTACTTTAGGAACGTATACCATGTTTGAATGTTAACAACGGGAATTTATGTGGTTTTCGCTACAAAAAAGGAAACGAACAAAAATTATAAACAATAATTGCCTACCGACGAATAAGTCGAGAAACAGACGATAAACTCAAAGTACTTATACTTACAATATTCGTAAACCCTTCGTATTTCGTATTTCGTAATACGCCATTTCATCTATTCATTCTATGTTATCTTAAAGGTATGATGTGTTATCTTGAATTACTCAATCTTAGCTTGAACTTTTTAATGTTACATTGATTCATTTTATGATATCCTGAAACCATGACCTGGTATCTTGCGTCATTTCGAAGCTATTTTAGACAATTGAATGTATTATCTATTCATTCTATGTTATCTTGAAGGTATGATTTGTTATCTTGAATTACTCGATTCTAGCTTGAACTTTTGGATGTTACATTGATTCATTTTCTGATATCCTGAAATCATGACCTGGTATCTTGCGTCATTTCGAAGTTATTTTAGACAATTGAATTTATTATCTATTCATTCTATGTTATCTTGAAGGTATGATGTGTTATCTTGAATTACTCGATTCTAGCTTGAACTTTTGGATGTTACATTGATTCATTTTATGATATCCTGAAACCATGACCTGGTATCTTGCGTCATTTCGAAGCTATTTTAGACAATTGAATGTATTATCTATTCATTCTATGTTATCTTGAAGGTATGATTTGTTATCTTGAATTACTCGATTCTAGCTTGAACTTTTGGATGTTACATTGATTCATTTTCTGATATCCTGAAATCATGACCTGGTATCTTGCGTCATTTCGAAGTTATTTTAGACAATTGAATGTATTATCTATTCATTCTATGTTATCTTGAAGGTATGATGTGTTATCTTGAATTACTCGATTCTAGCTTGAACTTTTGGATGTTACATTGATTCATTTTATGATATCCTGAAACCATGACCTGGTATCTTGCGTCATTTCGAAGCTATTTTAGACAATTGAATGTATTATCTGAGGTGGCGCCAAGCCTCTTAGATATTTGGGTCATTTCGAATACGCACAAATTCATCTGCTACATTGCTACTTTAGGAACGTATACCATGTTTGAATGTTAACAACGGGAATTTATGTGGTTTTCGCTACAAAAAAGGAAACGAACAAAAATTATAAACAATAATTGCCTACCGACGAATAAGTCGAGAAACAGACGATAAACTCAAAGTACTTATACTTACAATATTCGTAAACCCTTCGTATTTCGTATTTCGTAATACGCCATTTCATCTATTCATTCTATGTTATCTTAAAGGTATGATGTGTTATCTTGAATTACTCAATCTTAGCTTGAACTTTTTAATGTTACATTGATTCATTTTATGATATCCTGAAACCATGACCTGGTATCTTGCGTCATTTCGAAGCTATTTTAGACAATTGAATGTATTATCTATTCATTCTATGTTATCTTGAAGGTATGATTTGTTATCTTGAATTACTCGATTCTAGCTTGAACTTTTGGATGTTACATTGATTCATTTTCTGATATCCTGAAATCATGACCTGGTATCTTGCGTCATTTCGAAGTTATTTTAGACAATTGAATTTATTATCTATTCATTCTATGTTATCTTGAAGGTATGATGTGTTATCTTGAATTACTCGATTCTAGCTTGAACTTTTGGATGTTACATTGATTCATTTTATGATATCCTGAAACCATGACCTGGTATCTTGCGTCATTTCGAAGCTATTTTAGACAATTGAATGTATTATCTATTCATTCTATGTTATCTTGAAGGTATGATTTGTTATCTTGAATTACTCGATTCTAGCTTGAACTTTTGGATGTTACATTGATTCATTTTCTGATATCCTGAAATCATGACCTGGTATCTTGCGTCATTTCGAAGTTATTTTAGACAATTGAATGTATTATCTATTCATTCTATGTTATCTTGAAGGTATGATGTGTTATCTTGAATTACTCGATTCTAGCTTGAACTTTTGGATGTTACATTGATTCATTTTATGATATCCTGAAACCATGTTATCTAGCTCGATTCTATGTTACGCCATTTCGTATTTCGTAAACAATCCTTTGTCAAAAAAAAAACAAGTTCCAAAAACAAATCCAAGCGTCCATCGTCTTGGTTCGGTGCGCTAATGCGCCCTTTGTGTCTCGTACTTGATAAACAATACGTCCTTTGATTGAATAATAAAGGCGTTCAACTAGAAAAACAACAACGAACAACAATTGGTCTTTTTTTCGCGGTCCTGCGCAGCAACATCTGGCTCCCCAAAATGTGATATGTCTTTGATCATGGAGCATTTTCTCTTCAATATGTTTGGCTCCTCGGCAGGAATTGAACCATTATCAACTACATTGTTTCTTCATCGTCTTCAGTGGAACAAAGAAATACCAGCTTATCAATTGGTCGCTCTAACACTTGTTCAGATCTACCACCTCTGCTTCCAATTTTGACAAAGACGCTACGAATCTGTCCTTCACTATCTTCTCGTACATTAACAATTTTCCCTCTGTTCCATTCGTTTCTTGAAACATTATCTTAAACAATAAGAACGATGTCTCCAACTCTGAAATTATCTCTTCGATTGTGCCACTTGGTTCTTTTCTGCTGATTCAGTAAAAATTCTTTATGCCATCTTCTCCAAAATTCGTCTGCTAAATGTTGAACTCTGCGCCAATACTTCCTGAATAAATGTCAGCCCGCGGGAAATTGCCTGGTGGAGGTAAAACAACCTTCGTCTTCATCGTTAATAAGTTGTTTGGAGAAAGAGGCAAGCAGTCCGGACTGTTCAAGTTTTCAACTGTTAACGGTCTTGAGTTCAAGATTCCTGTTGTTTCTGCCATGAAGGTACGTAAAGCTTCATCGTTCAGCGAAGCTCTGTGAACGCGAAAGAGAGCAGACAAAATTGCCCGCACAGATCTTATTTGTCTCTCCCAGACCCCGCCCATATGGCTAGCAGATGGTGGGTTTCTTTTCCATTTAATCACAAGATAATCAGCTCCTTCGTTGAGTAATGCTCTCTGAATCTTGTCATGGTCCATCTCTTGGACAGCTTCGCGGAGTTCTCTTTCTGCTCCAACGAAATTGCTTCCCCAATCAGATCGCAGTTGTCGAATGTTGCCTCTGATGTTGATGAATCGACGTAGGGCCATGATGAATGAATCTGTTTCAAGGGTGTTTGATATTTCAATATGAACTGCACGACTTGTCAAGCAAGTGAAAAGACAACCATATCGTTTCAGTTCTTTCCGTTTCTCCTTTATGTAAAATGGGCCAAAGTAGTCAACAGCACAGTAGGTGAATGGCGGGGCTTCCTGCATTCTGTCGCTCGGCAAATCTGCCATCTTTTGTTCTCCTCGACGACCTCGGAGAAATCGACATGCCACGCAATCAGATATGACTTTGCGTACCAGTGTGTTACATTGTAATATCCAATATCCAGAGTTCCTGATCTCATTCGTTGTTATTCCACGACCTTGATGGCGTACTCTTCTATGACAGCTCTCTACTACAAGCCTCGAGATCTTTCCTTTCTTTGGAAGAATAATTGGATGCTTGATGTTTTCTTCTAAATCAGACTTTTTCAAACGACCACCAACTCTCAAAATTCCAGATTGGTCTACGAATGGGTCTAACTGCACAAGGAGATCGTTCTTTCGTAAGAATTTCTTTCTCTCCTTCTTGCTCTCACGTGTATCTTCATCAATGTTTGAATCTTTCAAAATTTTGAGCTGTTCTTCAAAGGCTTCTTCTTGTACCCACTTGATAAGTAATTTCTCGGCTTCTTGTAAGTCTTCAACTACAACATCGACGTGACTGAAACTCTTTCGTTTGATTACCTTCAAGATGATAGCTAACACTCTTTTCATTCGATACCAACTAGATGAGCCTTTCTCTAGCTGTGACAGGACATGATTTCTCTCTTTGACATCAGTAACATTGACCTTTACATCTCTCTTTACTTCAGGATCGCTGTCATCTACTTCTCTGTCGATTAAATTGCTTGGCCATTTATCATCAAATTGCTTCAAAAAACTTGGGCCACTAAACCATTCACTGCATTCGGCAAATTTCTTTCCTGTAAGCCCTCGTGACGCATGATCTGCAGGGTTGTTCTTTGATTCCACGTACCTCCACTGGTCTACGTCAGTGTAATCACGTATCAACTTGACTCTGTTAGCGACAAAAACATGGAATCTTCTCTTCTCGTTGCTCAAATACTGCAAAACTAACTGTGAGTCTGTCCAATAATATTCTAGCAAATTGCCAATTTGAAGCTCTTTGAATAACATGTAACCAACTTTGACTGCCACCGTTGCAGCTGTCAATTCTAGCCGTGGTATCGTGAATGTTTTCAATGGTGCAACTCTCGATTTTGCCATGACTAGAGTGTTTGAAATTTGGCCTTGATCATCAAGTAATCGTAAATAGCTTGCTTCACCATATCCAATTTCACTGGCATCCGAAAAATGATGAATCTGGGCAGACACAATCTTGCCAAAGTGGGATGGTTTGAAACTTCTTTTGATTTCGATTTCATCCAAGACTTGTAAGTCCTTTCTCCATTTTTCCCAAGCAGATCGTTGCTCCTGGGAGACCCCTTCGTCCCAGCTCTTGTTGTCAGCCACTATGTGTTGCAGAATTCGCTTTCCATGTAATAGAAGTGGGCTTACCAATCCAAGTGGATCATATATTGAACTGACCGTGGCCAAAATACCTCTTCGAGTAAGCGGTGAATCTTTGAGTGTAATTCGAAAGTTCAATGTGTCATTCTCAATATTCCATGCTCTCTCAACCGGCAGCGAATCTAGTTCCAAGTTAAGATTCTTGATATTCTTCGAACGATCTTTGTCCGGAACAGATTCGATTACAGCTCTATCATTAGATACAAACTTGGTCAGATTGAAACCTCCTGAAGCACACATCTTCTTAGTTTTGGAAATAAGATCAATTGCTGATTCCGCACTGTCCTTTGACTTCAGAAAATCATCAACGTAGAAATCTTCTTTTACACTCTTCGCTGCCTCGAATCCAAATTTTTCCTTGTTGTCTTCAGCTGCCTTGTGAAGTGCAATATTAGCGCAAGCCGGAGAACTAATTGCTCCAAATGTGTGAACACACATCTCATACTCAACCAGACGTTCATCAGTGTTGCCATTTGGCCACCACAAGAAACGTAGAAAGCTTCGTTGACTTTCCGGAACGTGAACCTGATAGAACATAGCCTCGATGTCCGCCATGAAAGCAACTGGTTCCAATCGAAATCTTGTCAAAACTCCAACTAAAGAATTTGTCAAGTTTGGACCTTGCAGCAGTTCTTCGTTTAATGACGTTCCTTTGTAACTGCAACTGCAATCAAACACTACGCGAATCTTGCCTGGCTTTTTAGGGTGATAAACGCCATGATGTGGTAGGTACCATCTTTTACCCTCTTCGACTTCCATACTTGACTCGGGTACCTTTCTAGCATATCCTTTGCTTATGATATCGTTCATGAACGTCACATAATCCTCTTTGTATTGTTCATCTGCAAACTTCTTCTTTGTCCAAAATGCTCTCTGCTCAGCTTGCTTGCGATTGTTAGGCATTTTCACATTGTCGTTACGGAAAGGTAAAGGTAACTGATAATGGCCATCAGCTAGGGTAATTTCTTTTTCAATCTTTGCCAAGAATTTCTCATCTTCTCTAGAAGTCGACTGTTCGTCATGATGCTGGGATATTCTTGTCAACACCTTTTCAGTTGTAGATTGTGGAGGACACTCTATGCCTTTGAGTAGCTGCTTCTTCATTTCTTTAGGAGTAGGCTCGTTAAACTCTTTTCTATACATATCCATCAAAACTGTAGCTGCATTCACGTCTTTCACTTCATCTTGAACAGCAAAATAATGTTGTGAATGTTGATTCGTAGTTGCATCGGTAACGGCAATCCGATTGCACCTCAAACTATTGACAGTAGACTTTCCATTCGATAAGGGACCAACAATGCACCATCCAAACACAGTCCTTTGTGCAAACGGGCCACCGTTTTCTTCTTTAATAACTTCTAAAGGCCGCAAAGCAGCTGGGCAATTAACTCCAATCAAGAGACCTATCGGGACGTCACAGTCAAGATCCGGAATTTCATCTGCTATTTCTTGTAAATGCGACCATTTCCTCACTCTCTCTGGCGTAGGTATCTCATCTTGGTCAACTGGAAGATTCTCGCGACTGAAAACTTTCGGCAGATCAATTAGGTTGCTTCCATCTATGCTTGATACAATGAGATCATTAACGATATCTGCGTCTTCTGTGGTCGTTCCTGTAATTGTTTTGATGGTAACCTTGGTATTAATCTTTGGTGAATCTAAACTTTTCAAGATATCTTTCTTTATGAATGTTCCTTGACTACAGTTATCCAACATTCCATAAACTTTGATCACGTGATTAGGATTAGATTTGTGCCACAACAACATCGGAAGAACACTCAGGGAAAGAACTTCAATGGAATCTTCGCTGGCATCATCACATTTCGTACAGCCATTGCTTATGTGAGGTGCAGCATTCGTAGTAGACTTTGCCTTTCCTTTGAACTTGTGTGTACCGTGCATTCCAGTTGGGTGTGATAATCCGCAATCTTTTTCTCTGCATACCAGCTTCTGTGTACAATTTGTAACACTATGCACAGGGGAATAACAGCCAAAGCACAATTTATGTGAGATTACAAACATCTTTCTTGCAAATGGTGATTTATTCATGAAAGTCTGGCAGTTATCTATACAATGCTTCTCTGAACAAAAAGGACATTCTGGATCAGTGTTTTTGGTATCCGAGACTGAATCAGTTGTCTGGCTAGTTGCATTTGATTTCGTGCCACTTGCATTTGATTTTGAGTTTGTAATAAAGGATGTAATTCTTGGTTTTCCTGAATCTCGTTGTGGTCTAAAACTATTGGATGGTTTCTTTGGTAAGATCTTTGACATAGCTTCTTTGCTAAAGGTGGGATCACTTGCAACTTCACTTTCTTTGCCGATAAATTCCACAAAATCACTAAAATTTGCTCTTCTTGATTCTCTTGACTTGATGGTGTAAACCTGCGTAGCCCATTGGCGTTGCAGTCTTTCTTGTAACTTAAAACATAATACTTGCAGCAATGAACTTGTGTTTAACTCGTGAATATATTCCTCATCAGTTAAGCAACCTTGACATTTAACCAAATAGACATAGAATTCTCGCATCTTCTTGCTATCGCTATCATAAACTTTAGGCCATGAAACCAACTTTTCCATATGTGCATTAGCTACCTGTATAGGATTTCCATAATGCTTTTCCAACAATTCTCTTGCTCTACGGTAGCCAGATTCTGGTGGTTGATACAAGCAAGTTTCAATTAAATTCTTTGGCTCTCCACTAGTGAATTCTATCAATAAAGCGAGCTTCTCTCTTGGGTCTGAAATCCTCGAATCCACAGCCATATCAAATAATGTCTTGAAAATCTTGTACTTCAAAGTGTCTCCAGTAAATATTTCAGGGGTAACGTTAGGTAAACCTTGTCGACGAAGATATGCTCCTTGTTTCTCTAGCAAGTGATATAGCATCTCGTTCCCATGATTGCTCGAAGGGGCAGGATTTGACGTAGGGGTAGGTCCAGGGATTAGGCCAGGAGGGGGGATTGGGTGAGGAACAGAAGTGGTTGCAGCACCAGAGACAACAGCAGGATAGAAAGGAGTAGCTTGCGGCTGCAAGCTCATTTTCACAGGGTTATGGCGTGCTTGGGTGCTAGATATTGGTGCCATGTGAGAATGTTGATCATTTACAGCCAAGAAACTTTGTTTCTCCGTGTTTGCGTGAGCATCAGGAAAATGAGACACAGTCGGCTTTCTTTCGTGGCTGTATGTCATAGCATCGTGACTAATTTTTGGAATATGAATATCCTTGTCATTCAAAGAATTCAACTCGTAGTCATCATTTAAATATTCCCGATGAATCTTTTCTGTTGCCTTTGCAATTGCAATTTCTTTTTCCAATCGTGTACGGTCTAGCTCTAACTCTACTTGCCTTTCCTTCTCAAAATACTGCGCTCTTGCTTGTAGCTCTACCAATTTGGTTCGATTTCTGATGACGTCATCCATTGTTCTGCTTGAACTATGAGAAGATTTGGACGTTTTAGACTTTCTCGTACGTTTAGAACCCTCTGAAATTATGGAACTAGGCTTCCTTCTGGAGAATGAAACGGCTTGCTGATTAATTTTCCAAGACTGAACTTCTTGTTGTACGGCTTTGACTTTATTAAATGTTTGAAGAAAGAGGGGGTCACTCATTTGTTCCTCTTCTGAATCAAATTAGCGAGTGTAATCCTGATAAGATCGCGTAATATTTGCGAGCACTTCCTCGAGCGAGTCTGTGCCTTCTCCTGTTTTAATATTATCGTAAATTCTTTCGACGTGCCCTTCAATTATTTCCCTGTACCGATCTTGATTTTTCCGTCGTAGGTCCCTCGTTTCCATCCGGTACGAAAGGCCTTTTTCCGTTAACGCTCGACTTCTCTGTGGGCGTGAATCTGCAAGTAAACCTGCAACAACATTTAGCTCATTTTCGAGTACGTTTTCTGTTCCGAAATCTTCGACCTGCGAAGTAACGGCCTCAAATTTATCGTTCTCACTCTGCGAATCCATCTGATTCAATGCTGAGGATATCACCAAGCCATACAAATGTGAATAAACTCCGTGATAATGTTTATTTTCGTGCAAATTGCGATAGCCATTTGAGATAATCCAATATTTTCGTCGTAATTCTCGCAGCCAATATTTTCGAAAGCGAAATATGTAAATATTCCAAAACGAAATACAGGAATATTCGAAAACGATGAGGTGGCGCCAAGCCTCTTAGATATTTGGGTCATTTCGAATACGCACAAATTCATCTGCTACATTGCTACTTTAGGAACGTATACCATGTTTGAATGTTAACAACGGGAATTTATGTGGTTTTCGCTACAAAAAAGGAAACGAACAAAAATTATAAACAATAATTGCCTACCGACGAATAAGTCGAGAAACAGACGATAAACTCAAAGTACTTATACTTACAATATTCGTAAACCCTTACTGCAAGCACAGCGCCATTTCGTATTTCGTAAACAATCCTTTGTCAAAAAAAAAACAAGTTCCAAAAACAAATCCAAGCGTCCATCGTCTTGGTTCGGTGCGCTAATGCGCCCTTTGTGTCTCGTACTTGATAAACAATACGTCCTTTGATTGAATAATAAAGGCGTTCAACTAGAAAAACAACAACGAACAACAATTGGTCTTTTTTTCGCGGTCCTGCGCAGCAACATTATCTATTCATTTTATGTTATCTTGAAGGTATGATTTGTTATCTTGAGTTTCTCGATGCTAGCTTGAACTTTTGAATGTTACATTGATTCATTTTATGACATTTTGAAATCATGACCAGTTACCATCAGATTTATGGTTATATCAATTCACTTAACGATATCTTGAAATAAGCTGCCTAGTGTTGTTTTTTAAGGGTTTGTGCAAGGATATAAGCCTGCATTTGCACAGAGCAGAAAAATCTAAAATAGTCCATTGAAATTGATGGCCCACACGTGTTGTGGATAATTGATAGCTAAAGAAACAATGCTGTGTTTGCGCATTTTCTTTGTTCTATTTATAGAAAAGCATATTTACCATTGCACACTCCCTTTAATGTTATTTTTAACTACCGAATATGATATTGACCACTTTATGCTATCTTGAAATCGTGATATGCTGTCTTGACTTGTTATTTAATAGTTAATCTTGATCTTTCGATTATTACTTTCAGCGATTTCCGAGATCCTGAACGTCTTGTACAAGACTGCAAAGTGCTTAATTTATTGATGTACACGTTCCGCTGTTTTGGCTTAAAGATGAGCTTTTTTCAAGTAGGAAGGAGAAAAGATAATGTGTTACTTTCTTCAAATATTCTTCAAATATCATTTGTTTGCAGTCTAATTATCATTCTGGTGTTTGGGAGTATAACTTTAATAGAGAAGGAGCACTCTCCAAATCAAAGGCTGATTTTTTGCCGCCACATGGCTTAATGTTTCAAATTGAATCATACCTTGCGATATCCGGATTCAAATTCATCCAAAGAACGAGTCTTTCCCATGCGAAGCTGCTCAGTGGTTGCGGGGATGGGGCAAAACAGAGGTCAATACGAAATGGTGCAACGAAGGAACAGTGCTTTCACTCGCTTCTAAAATCAAAGTCATTTTCTACCAGTAAATAATTGCAACTTTACAAAGCTGCAATTCTTTATGACTCCTACCAAATAGAAATGGTCTTTCTTTGCATAGATGGTAAGGCACAAAAAAGATCTTAGCATTACTGCAAGATATTTGAGTTTGTCAAATCATAGGATTAAAGCGCAGGGATTGCTATTTGAATGCAACTTTCGCTCAAGTTTAAATACCTGCCAAGAGTCTTTTGAACACTAGACCACATCTTGATAATCCGCACTTCTATCCATAGTAAAAAGCCTCTAAGCACCCCGCCATGTCACCCCGATAAAAAGCTAACTTCCAAGAACATTATCCCATCAGCATTCCAGCAGGGTCGTGAATCTTTGTCGAGAAGAACATCTCATATAGCCTGAGATGTAATAACCACCTGTCAGTACCAATTCCACGCACAAATGCGTATGGTATAGAGACAATCAGGTACACTGGACACAAACTCTGGCAATCATTGCCGCTAGAAATAAAAGAGTCTCATACCTTGACAGAATTTAAGAGGAAAATAAAAAAACATCATTTCAACGATTGCAACTGTAGATTGTGCAGGATCTATTTAAATAATTTAGGATTTTTATAGAACCGTGTAAATAGGACATTTCAGTTTCACTTCTGTTAAATGGTTGGCCTTAATTAGTTTTAGCTATCTTATCATGCCAACCTTAAATAAATAAATTATTATTATTATTATTATTATTATTATCGTCATGTCATCCACATCTTATCGTCATACAGCTGCATTACTTTGAGTGAGAAAAGGCGAAGGTAGCAAAACAAGGCAACATTAGCAAAGGTGTAGCAAGAATTTCGTCCCGTATTGTTGTCTGATTTATTTATATACTAAAAGACTAAATTACAACTAAAAACTACACAGAGTAAAATTGTTTCATCAATAAAACTACGAATATATTACAAACTAAGCCAGGCAAGGCCACCGCAATAGAGGATGTAGGGGGTGCGACACCCTCTGGCCAGGGGCGCACATTCAAATTTTATTTGGGGGGGTGTCAGCATGCTTTGGACCGACTAAATTTTTCTGGACCGACTGAACGTATATGGGCTGTTCGTTATCATTGGGAACTTTGATAGCTACAAGCAGTCGAGATTAACGACGGTGCTAAAAGAAGGGGGTCTGGGGGCAAAGCTCTCAGGAAATTTTTTTAGGACACGCCCTCTACTTTGGCTTAGAACACCTCTAGTGATCAGATGTTTGCCGGTTCTTGCAGAGAATTTTTGCCGTTTTGTAACAGGTTCTTTTCCATAAATTGGCATCTTCCGGATACATTTCAAGTAGACACCACTCTCTTTGGCTCAGATAAGCAGATTTTTTCGCAAAAAAAGTTAATCGCAAACAAAGCTAAGATCGCTTTCAGGGTGAAAGAGGAGCCTCTTACATATTTTCTCAAAGCTTTTTTATTCGACTTTGCCTGCTTTGCTTTTGCAATGGACATTTTTCCTGTCTGGCCAGACGGTGGTTTTCGGACAGCATGTATACTTGCAATCCGTAATGTGTTCCGTCTACAAACCCTTTTGCTTCACTTAACTGACTATTTTGTGCCGCATAGCAGTTCTTGTTATATGTTTTGGAGATTTCACTAAAATTTTTTGTCTTAAGCACAATCTTTTGTCACACATGAAACTTGTTTGGTTGAGATTTTCGCATCATTTGGTCATGGATTTGGAGTTTCAAATAACGGTGTGATCTTCAATAAAACGACTTCTTCGCTGCAAAGCACAGCTAAAGCGCTGGTTTTAGCATGTTTTTTTCCTTTAAGAAAGCATTCTCTCGTGACTTTTAGTTTCTACAATGCTAGCGTTTAGTTGAAACAGATACAGCGTTTGATGGATAACATTTATAACCGATTTTTCCTTTTATTTTTGAGATTCATTTAGAAGTGCCCGATTTCCTATGCTCCCACCGACACAAGGGCCGCCGAGAAGTTTTGGAGGCCCAGGAACAAACCTGCCAAACATGAGGCCCCCTGCGAGCGAAGCGAGTTGAAAATTTTTGCCATCATGCTACTTAGATTAGCTTAAAATGGCCTAAAATGCATTATAGAGCATTTCCTGCAGTCAAAATGATAACAAGTCTTCAAATACGAGGCCCCCTAGACCCTGACGCCCCAGGGGCAAATTGCATACTGCTCCCCTCTCAGCCATTACCGACACCCCAGTACTAGACTGGAAACTTTGACTATTTGCAACAGCTGGGAAAATAGCATGGCTGGGAAAATTTTTTTAAATTCCGTCCGCCTCTTTGGCTTAGAACGACTCTCCCGACCACTGTATCAAGTATTTCTTGTGAAATTGCTAACTGTCGTCATGGACCGACCTTTGCCATAAACATTCAGAAGTCGGACCAACTTGGATTCACACTATCCAAGCTTTATCGTGGACCGACTTTTCGTTTAATTTTGGACCGACTCTGAAAATATTGGGGGGTGTCTCACCCCCCCCACACCCCCCCCTAATGTGCGCCCCTGCCTCTGGCAATGTGGTTGTTGGCAAATCAAGCACAAGCCAGCATTTTTTACCTGCGTGCAGACTTGCTTTCCTTCGCTGTGAAAAGTAAAGTCTGCACACAGGCTAGCATTTTTTCAGCAAATTTTCTTACAAATGTGGGAGGCCCCGGTTCAGCTATTCTTTTCTTCACAGCACTGATACTGCGAGAATTTTAGACTGCGATTGTAATAGTTGTTACAGGTAGGTTGGTCTAACCGTTGCAGATATGCAATTTTGTTGCTCGCTTCACTCTCACTGCGAGCCTTTTAAATGTTTTTCGAAGATGCAACTCCTTTTTATCAGCAAGTCTAAGCAAAATTATTATTGTTTTTTATCAATTAAAAACAACAGTATTAAACTACAAAACTACAATTACATTAAACTTTGACATTTGGACTCAGCATTAAACTGAAGGAATGGCCTATAAGCCTCTCAATTTCGCTAGTGAAAATACGAAGGCACACAGACCTATCTTCAATTGTTTCGTTTGCCTTATTCATTGCCTGTCTATTTTTCTACATTGTTTGGTCAATATTTCATATTGCAAGTGTTAAAGTTAAAATTCTCGGTATCCAATATCATCACAGTTAAAGTTTCACCATCTTTTTTATGAGAATAGTGCTGCGTTGTTGGTGAGTGATGATTTTACTATGATAGAGTATATACCGAGTGAGCCAGAAAAAAGTTCCCACATTAAAATATTTGTAGCACCAACAGATTCAAATTTCAGTTAACAGCCGAAAGATCGCAGTATTGTTGCGATTTTTTGCTGTCTTATCAGCACCAGCACTAGAAGTAAGAGTAAATTCAACTTTGTGTGAAAATTTCATGATTGCAATATGACTGGAAAAAGGCCTAGATATCCATCAAGTCGTAAGGACTCTCCTCACACAGAACAATAGGCAATGGGCCTTTCACCTCTACCAAGAGATAAAGGGCGTAGGTTTTCAAACAAATATTAAAGATTTTCAATTCCATGGCAATAAATGAACAGAGGATAGCTCTCACCCCATGAGGAGTTGCATTTTTATTGCTCTGTGCGAGGAGTCCTTTATCATTTGATCAATGTTTTAGGCCCCATTTTCAGTCAATTTGCAACCATGAAATTCTTGTTTGTTAAATTTACCTATATTTTTAGTGCTCGTGAGACAGCCAGAAAAAAAAACACTTCGATGTTTTGGCTTTTAACTAGAATTTGAATCATTCGGATCTGTGAAGTACTCTTGAAGATATGATGTTTCGAACGTGGGAACTTTCTCTGGCACTCCCGGTAATTTGCATAACCTTGAAAATAGTCATAGTGATATGACAAAACAGTTTCACTCTACATAGTTGAAATAAGTCAATGTTTTTTTAAACAGGAACATACAGCGAAGAAGAGGGCCATAAAAGAGGTCCACGCAGGTGTCCTAAAACTTGTTGCTAAAGATTTGGAGTTCATGCTTATCCAAGTTTAAGACAACTTTCATGACGGCATCGGCACGAACGATTCCTTCTAGCCCAATGGTAGCTGAAGAAAACTGCCTTGCGGTAACCTTTGGGGCAGCTGCGTCTTGGATTTCGGCAGAACCTTGTGCAGAAAAAGCCAGTATACCCAGGGGTTTTACGACAAGTACAAACGTTGATACAGTATTCGTCGACAAATTGTGTCCCAACTCTATGCACTTCTCCACGGTAAGTACAGAATCCTGTGAAAAAATTATTCAGTAGTATACGAATGCAGGGGTGACCACAGATAGTAGCGAGAGGTACCAAATAATTCAACATCTACAGGGTGTCTCAAAAAACTGTTTGACGTTTAATTAAATACTAAAAAACAACGATACGCTGAATGGGCACTTGGTCAAATGACCCTTTTCGTGAGATTTTAACTTGATTTTTGATACCAGAATCTTGCAAATCCGCTTGAGATCCATGGAGTTACAAACCTCTGAAGTTCAAGTTTGTGCGAAAACTGAAACCAGAGGCCTCAAAATGACATTTTTGGTAAAAATATCATCGACCATCATTTCTGCTATTTTCAATTGTTTCAGGGCGAACCAAATGGGATTTGAACATGTTTTTGATAACCTAACTTTCAAGCACATCGATGCTTTGAGGAAATAGATTCAGTCTCTCGTTTATTATGTTTTGAACTACTATTTTTGGACACATGCAATGTTAAGCAAATTTCGACAATGATTGCAAGGATTATAATACTTTGGAAGTCCTATTTGGTTTGCTCTGATATCAACGAGAAATATGACATTAGGCAAGCTTCTTTTACCTCGGTCTTTGAGGATTTTTGCACTTCAAGTATTTTGGGGGTCTCTGCTTTCAGCTACTGTATATTTATCATCTTTGAAAGCTCACAACTCAGTGAATTTTCAACCGATTTGTAATATTCTGGTCTCTGAAATTATTTCATAATCTTAGGGACAGGGTTATTTTTGCATGAGTCTGTTCATATTATCATTATTTTTTAATATTTAACCATATAGTGGTTGGGCTATTTGATAGTACTATTTTGGTTGGGGGGGGGGCAAAAAACCCCCCTACCTAACTTTTGACTGGTAATAGGCACAGCGACCAAATTTGGTGTGGTAAAAGCCTGAGGCATGTACTTTCTGTAAATATAAAAATCAACCCAAAAATAGCCATCATTTTTGCTCACGTCAGCATTTTCCTCTGTGTGGTCAAGAAAAGCGGCAAAATTTGCCAAAATCAGGAAAATCGCGATAAAATTATATTTGGAGCATATTTTCCATCCAAACACAACACTTATGATAGAATGCATCAAATAACACTACATTACAAAAGAAATTTGCAAAATATTCCACTTCCGCTCCTTTTTTCGCGATAATTGGGATTTGAGAGTTTGCAATTTTTCCTAAATCAGTCCCAGAAAATTGTAAATTGTCTCCCGCCCCCTCATTTTTCAAAATATTTCAATGAAACTTTTTAGAAGTTGCGCAATAAGTATTGCAAAAAGTCAAGAAGTTTCATGGCTATGAAATTCTTCCTGGCAGAGTTATTTAAAAAGATCTACTAGGGGGGCAAATTTGCCCCCCAACCAAAATAGGGTTAATCAACTTGGGGCAGATCTTAGTTCATTGCAAAATCTTGAGGGGGGCATGTGCCTCCAGTGCGCCCATGTTCCTATGTCTATGATCTATGGTGTACACATCTCCGGATCCGGATTGCTGCAGTGATATTATAGTACATACATCATTTACATCATTTATTTTATATCGCAGGTTGGAAAAATGGCATCCTCGAGATGGCTGATGTGGACCTGCAAATTAAAGTTAATAAATGAAAGGAAAACTTAAAAATTTCAAATTACAAGTTCAAACAGTAATAATATATAAAATCTTCACATCCGTTTCTGACATAAACTTAGTAAGCAGTGATGCCAGTCTTTGTCTCATATCCTTTCCCCAGGAGGGGGACTTCTATTGGCATGTGACGGGGGGGGGTCAGACACAATATATTATTGAAAAACCCAAAAATATACTAAATTTAGGAAATTTTAGACCCCAAAAATATGCTCAGCCCAAAAATATACTGGATTTAGGACATTTCTAGACCCAAAAAATATAATCATAGCTTCATGGTGCATGAAAACTAAAGGTTTTATAGCACTTCTGGCCTCGTTTCTGGCAACTGCCCTGCAATATTTTGGTGAAAACTTAGCCTAGCACTCACCTCTTGTCCAATTTTCTCGTCAGCAACCTAAAAAATATACCGATTATGCACAAAATAGCGTACCCAAAGGTATACTAGACAACGTTTTACAAACCCAAAAAATGTCTGACCCCCCTGTCACTTACTAATAGGGAATCCCCCCCTGGGATCCTTTCTTTCAAATCTTGTAGAAATTTTTAGTTGAGACAAAATTCCTTGCTTGATTCTAATTCATAATGTAATTATCATTGAAATTCAGATTCAGAACAATTGTCCTTTTTAGAAATAGAATTTAAATTTGAATGTCATGTGAACCATGGACAAGGATCGAACATTGAAATCTCAGTCACATGCAGCTTCTTACCAGCATTTTCTTAAAGAACAAGTCCAGGGTTGATAAAATTATTGCTGAAAATTAACCTTACCAACTGCTGAACGCCAGCCGTGAGTTCTTCCCAAGTTTTGATGCCCCCAACTTTTATAAATTGGATAATGAATCTCCGTTTGATAGGCCAGTTATCGTCTCCATTTTGTATTTTGTACGAGTGTGCTAAAGTGCGATAAGGAGGCTAGCAATGTGAATGGTAAAATATCAACACATTTGGCAGCCTTGTTCAAGCCAGCGCGAAGTGACGTCATATCAGATGACGTCATTTCACACTTCTTAGCAGATTGAAATATGTGGTTTCTCAGATTAAAAGAGAGAAAAATTGAAAAAAGTACTACAAACCATTCACAACAGTGTAATCTCTTGAATAATCAACAATTATAGCAACCCTGGACTTGACCAATTATTTTTAGTTCGTAAGTATGAGTGCTTTTACCATCCAAAGTAAATTTACATCCACACAAACCTCTTAGGCCCCGTTTACACTATACCGGGTAGCTATTGTCACGCCGCAACTCTCGTATTTGATAGGGATGCTGTTTACATCACACCAGAGCTATCCGATACATGACGCTCCACAAATCGGAGCGAAAATCACTTCTTTTTTCGTAGGTGATATGAAAATCATTCCGGTATGGTTTTTGCATGATGTAAATGGTGCTATCCGATACGTTTCGTTCTGTAACCACATTTCTTTTCTTTGAGAACAATAAGAAACAATAAATGGAAAACAAGGATTTAGAAACATACTGAATTGCTCCCTCGTGATGTAAACACAACGCCTAACTGGCATGGAATTTAAGACGCGACAAGCGCGACGATAGCTATCCGGTATAGTGTAAACGGGGCCTTAGTGATAGATTTGAAAGCAAATGATGGATATGTGCATTGAAGTTTAAAGTACAGGGTGTCCAAAAGAAATTGTGCCCCGTTTGCGTGAAAATTATATCGAAACAGCAAAGATCCTGACGAAACTTTGCATGATGTTGCTCTCCAGATGTCCAAATAAAGTTTGCTGGTATCCTCGCGAAAATCCATGGAAAATAAAGGAGCTATGGTCTTCAGCAGACCAAATTTCCTGATAACTGAAACCAGCGATTGGCTATTTTGTCTGACTATTTTGAAGAGATAAAGATCTTTTTCGATGAAATGAAACAGAAGCTTTAACCCTATCAGGCCTAGGGTATTTGATGCTCTGGGAAGCCTAGGGGGGGGGCTGATTCGGCCCCCCTAATTTACTTCTGTTCTGGACAACCTAGAGCCTTTAAACTCTGCAAGTGTATAGAACAACTTACGATGAACCTAAAAATGAAATCTATTTTTAGATATGTCACGTGACCTTTCCATGACGTCACATTATTCAATTTTCAAAGTCAATGGGGCTCAGTACTAAAAATTTTCAGTCGTTGATTGTGAGAAAACAAAAAGCATCAAGGACATCAGTCCAATTTCACTGTATTCTATGTCTAAATAGTATTTGCTCTGTGAAGAGAAATTAACAAAACGTGATGACGTCATCACACAGGAATGCAAAAATGTGCGCATGCGTAGTGCCAAAATCTGCAAAACCATACCTTCAAATTAAAATTTGTTTAGCTAATTTGTTGGATAGAGCATTAAAAGTAGTATGTATTCCTCTCTTTTCATCATTTTATCACATTAGCTGTAGATTTTATTAGGAATTATTCAAAATTTTACACATACATCTCTTGAAAACTGGTCGCGTTTACCCCCTGGAATGAATTTGATTTTTTCAAAAAATTAATTTTATATCGTAACAAGGATAAAAACTAAAAGTCAGAAAGTTTCAGTGTTGTAAGTGCACTTGGTAAAAATCTACAGATGAAAAACCGCCTAGGCTTGATAGGGTTAAATGTCATAGCCGTTGCAAATTCCCTTAACTATTATTATTATTATTATTATTATTAACAATTTATTTAAAGTAGGCATATTCATAAGTAGCTATAGAAAAGCTAATTCAAGCCTACTACAAACTAAAATTTTTTAAAAAGCAAAAAAAATGTCTATAATTCAGAATAAATAGCTATGAATATACATATGTACAGATTTTTACAATGTTTTTACAGAATCTAACAATGTTTTCTTTTAAAATTTTTGATGCGACATTTATCCACTCAAGAACCCAACCTGTGCCACAAAAGGTCTACACAGTCTACAGTTGCATTCCTCTCCCTTCCAGGTTTTTATTTTCCTTTTAAAGCTGGAGAGGGTATCTGATTGTTTCATGTCATTTGGAAGAGCCTGCCATAATCTACTCCCCAGAAACGATATCGTCTCTAAGCCATAACACGTAGTACGTGCTTGTGGCAGCAGTAGATTATGGCAGCCTCTCAACCCATAAGGACTGTGTTTTTCGACAAAGATCTCCTTCATGAAACTAGGATTAAGCTCCCATTTTGTTTTACAAATTTCAGTCATTAACAACTGTAAATTCCTAATGTGGATTGGGACAGCATTGTCTCTGAGTAACAATGTATCAAAATCTGATCTCATATCGTTGTAAGTTATCCGCAATGCCCGTTCGTGAGTACGATTAACTTTATTGTTAAGTGTTCTATCGCAGAACATCCAAACTAGAGGACAGTAGTTGAACTGGGACAAGATAAATGCTTTCATTACTCGCTTTAGTTGTTCAGTGTCAAGAAAGTGAGAAATTCTTGAGAGAGCATGTAGCTTCTGACTAGCTTTTTTGCAAATAGACCTTACTTGCTGTTTAAAGCATAATTTTTTGTCAAAAATCACTCCAAGTAACTTTTCTGCCGTGCTCTCTTTTATGGTTATCCTTCCGATATTTAAAGAAATTTCATTACTTTTATCCCCAAATATCATTAGGTGGCATTTGTCCTCATTCAACTTCATACAGTTGTTTGGAAACAAGCTTGCAATTTTAAGGGCATCACGTTCTAATGTTTTAACGACACTTTCGACATTACTATCGCAAGCATATATAGTTGTGTCATCTGCATAGTTACATATTTCAGCATCTTTCACAAACATGAAGAGATCATTGAGGTATATATTAAACAGAAGAGGCCCCAAGACCGAGCCCTGTGGTACACCTATCATTGTTTCTCTCCATGTGCTGAAGGACCCATTCATTTTACCCTCTGCTTCCTCTCATTGAGATAGCTATGGATCAACCGCAATGCACTCATACTGAAACCATAAGCACTTAATTTTGCAATCAAAAGTTCATGATTTAAGCAATCAAAAGCCTTTGAGAGATCCATGAGTAGTGCTCCAGCAAGACCCCCTTTATCTAAGGTCTTTTTGCAGGTTTCTATGAGTCGTACAAGTGCATGTTGGGTTCCATAGCCCTCTCGGAATCCACAAAGAAGAGGAGAGAGGAAGCTAAGGGCATGAGATTTTATTTGACTCTCCAAACCTCTCTCGTAAATTTTGAACACAGACGATAAAACCGTTACTGGTCTATAATTTTTCTTGAGGAAAGCATCGAGACTTTTGTAAAGAGACGAGATCTCACCAGCTTTCAATTCCTTTGGAAAATAGCACTCTGATAGATTAGAATTGAAAAGTTGCTGGATGAGAACAGCAAAAATGTCTGCATTTTGTTTGAGGATCTTTGCAGGAATGCTGTTTAAAGGAGATGCCTTTTTTGAGTTCAGTTTTTGAATCTGTAAAAGTACCTCATTAACAGTCACTGGCTTGAATTCAAATTGGTTCAGTTCGCAGCGTTCTTTGATCATTTTAATGCTGGGATGATTTTCATATTTTTTAATAGCTTTTTCTACTGGATCATTTATACCATTTGTAGGTGACAGAAATGTCTGGTCTTCGGAAATTCCTAAACTCTCTGTTATATTTGTGAAGTAATGATTAAAAATTTCTGCAATCTTTAAGTCCCCAGTTATCATTTTTCCATCTTCTATCAGAGTTATAGATGAAGTACTGCACACGGTCTCCGATTTCGTACCCCACACGGTCTCCGATGGCAAAATGAAGACAACGATGCCCAAGATACGGAACAATGCAAGGATAAGGACAAAGATTATGCATTTGGACAATTTCTTAACTTTTATAAGTAGATTTCTTCGTTCATCGTTACATGCTATTGTCGACTGACTATCAAAGACAATTAACAGAAAGAAAAATGGCAAAACTTTGTTAGGAGCTGCGTTATTGTGAGCTTACCCCTAAATCAAACAGCGATGCTACGAAAAATGGATCTCCCTCGAGACCAAAAGGGTATTTTGTAATGAAGAGGATGCCTATGTAAAATTTCAGAAAAGCGATGCGTGAATACGCGAGATTTATTTTTGTGAAGTTCTTTTCTTTCAATTAGTGGGTTGAGAAATACCGGGTGAGCCAGAAAAAACGTTCCCACTTTTGAAAGTTCATAGCACCAAGACTTCTTCACAGATTTGAATCATTCAAATTCTAGTTAAAAGCCGAAAGATCAAAGTATTTTTGTGATTTTTATCGCTGCTCTACATGCACTAGAAGTATTGGTAAATTCAACTTCATAAAATTTTATGGTTGCAAAATGACGGAAAAAGGGCCTAAAACATTGATCAAATCGTCAGGACTCTATTCACACAGAACAATAGGCAATGCGCGTTTCACCCCCCGCAAGTGCTATAACAAACAAACAACATCGATTTCCAAACAAATATCAGACATCGATTTCCAAACAAATACGGAAGATTTTCAATCCCATGGCAATAGACCTTTTAGCTATTCTAGAAAAGAGCCTGGATCGAGCATTGTTTTTATACATTTTTATACCCGAGGTTCGATCGAGTGGCATTAGAGCTTCTATAACTGTTGTGCACATTCGAAAATTCTACGAAGTGTAGCAAAAAATCATTCGATTCTGATTATTTTCAGAATAGCTAAAAGGTCTATTAATGTGCGGAGGATATCTCTCACCCATAAGAGGTTGCATTTCCTTCATTATTCTGAGCCAGGAGTCATTTATGCTTTGATCGATGTTTTAGGCCATTTTTCATTCATTTTGCAACCATGAAATTTTTGTAAAGTCGAATTTACCTATACTTGTAGTGTTCGTGAGACAACGAGAAAAATCACAAAATTACTACATTCTTTTGGCTTTTAACTAGAATTAGAATGATTCAAATCTGTGAAGTACTCTTGCTGTTATGAATTTTTGAAAGTGGGAACTTTTTTCTGGCTCACCCGGTAGTTGAACTCTCATTATCAGAATGTTTTCATATGATCAATAAAATTAAAACACTAAACAGACAAGCTAAACTTAAGATACATATAGTGCTATTCATAGTGGAAATTGACACATGGTCATTGGTCATCAAGATCCCACTGTGAATGGCACGATTTATAAAAATAGAAGATTGAACAAGGGCAAATTTTGTAATACAATAGCATCAGTCGCTTTGGTTCACACCTCAATTCAAAGCGATTAGCAAATGCAGACAAAAGATATTCTCTCAAGCAGAAATTCAAAACAAACGAAGCCGCAAAGTTGCCCTGAAACCATGGTGCGGGCGAAGGTAGGTTTTTAAGAGATGGTATGCACTTATAACGAAAGAAGATAAGTAGATATAAAGTCTTGTCTCGTGGATTTTGCTTATTTGATTCAGGAGCTGAGAGTGACAGTGTATATCTGAGCTGTAAATATGCAAAACTGTAATGCCCTCTGCTCGGTTTCTGAATCAAATAAACAAAATCCGCAAGACAGAACTTTATATTTACCCGTCTTCTTTAGTTATAGCGCACACCTTCTCTTAAAAACCTCCCTTCGCCTGCACCAAACGAGAGTTTGCCATACTGGTTTCAGGGCAGCTTTGCGGCTTCGTTTGTTTTGAATTTCTGCTTGAGAGAATTTCTTTTGTCTGCAGACACTAATCGCTTTGAATTGAGGTGTGAACCAAAGCAACTGATGCTATTGTATTACAAAATCTGACCTTGTTAGCTGATTGGCTGTCTTGGGAGAGTTTCGTTTCATTGCTCTTGCGAGCATACAAGTCAAATCTTTCAATAGGGCACAGGGAAACCCATAAATCTTCCAATTTCACGCTTATCAGCCAATGGTGTTGCCGTATTCTCGTCACATGACCGAAAATAAGATCTTTGAGACGAATTTTCGAGTACCCTTACGAAAATCAAAATGGACATTCGAGTAATAAAGATACAGAGCTGCTTTTGCCTCGAGTCGATTCTACTGGCCCTACTCCATATTTTACACCTTGCATTTCAAGAAAATCTCATCAGGGATCAGCACTACATCGAATTTCATGCAACCGAAAATAGGCCTATATTCAAATATCATTTGGGAACGCTACAAATAAGATATAGCTTCCAAAATTTCACACCTTACGCGAATTATAGCGAGGAATAAGCTGAAGTTGTTTCTTTGCTTCAGTTTCCCAAATCCTTGACGAGTCTCAGCTATTTGCGACGAAGAAAGTTATTGGGCCTACCTTCATCCACTGCATAATGTCATTATTCTGTTTCAAATCGGCTTCTTTGCTGTAGCAAGGTAGCAGAGCTATTCACCAACAACATAACACCAATTTCCACTATTCTCCGCTGAAAAATTGCCATCAACTTTGGTAAAACATGATGAACTTTCAACAGCTCTTCGCCACACTATCTATTCCAAGTTTTGAAACAGTGTGCTCACGTGGAGAAGTTTCTGTTATTGTCAAAGCGCTCTTGATGTCATAGTCAAGAGGTAGGTCTTGTATCATCTCCTCTCTACAAAGACCTAGCCTTTTTTTAAAAGTGGAAGGGATTAAGGCCGGGCTTTCACAATTATCCTTATTTTCTAAAAGAAGGAAAATGGTGAATGCATATTTCAAATGAATTTGAATTATTAAAATGATAGGGGGCCTAGGTATCTTCGCAAGCTCCAATACCCTTTGATGAAAAATCTCTCATATTCATTCAAATTATTTTGAAATATGCATTCACCATTTTCCTTTTTTTAAGAAATACAGATAATTTTGAAATCCCGGCCTCAATCCCTTCCACTTTTTCATACTGAAACGAAGGCCAAGTCTTCGTAGAGAGAGGATGATACGAGACCTACCCCTTGACCATGACATCATGAACGCTTTGACAATAACAGAATTTTTTCCACGTGAGCACACTGTTTCAAAACTTGGAATGGATAGTGTGGCGAAGAGCTGTTGAAAGTTCATCGTGTTTTACCAAAGTTGATGGCAATTTTTCAGCGGAGAATAGTGGAAATTGGTGTTATGTTGTTGGTGAATAGCTCTGCTACCTTGCTACAGCAAAGAAGCCGATTTGAAACAGAATAATGGCATTATGCAGTGGATGAAGGTAGGCCCAATAGCTTTCTTCGTCGCAAATAGCTGAGACTCGTCAAGGATTTGGGAAACTGAAGCAAAGAAACATCTTCAGCTTATTCCTCGCTATAATTCACGTAAGGTGTGAAATTTAGGAAGCTATATCTTATTTGTTGCGTTCCCAAATGATATTTGAATACAGGCCTATTTTCGGTTGCATGAAATTCGATGTAGTGCTGATCCCTGATGAGATTTTCTTGAAATGCAAAGTGTAAAATATGGAGTAGGGCCTGTAGAATCGACTCGAGGTAAAAGCAGCTCTGTATCTTTATTACTCGAATGTCCATTTTGATTTTCGTAAGGGTACTCGAAAATTCGTCTCAAAGAGCTTATTTTCGGTCATGTGACGAGAATACGGCAACACCATTGGCTGATAAGCGTGAAATTGGAAGATTTATGGGTTTCCCTGTGCCCTATTGAAAGATTTGACTTGTATGCTGCTCTTGCGTGCATTACCAGTAGCAATGCTTACCAGACGCGAGGCGAGTTTTCCTATTACGGCAAGAGTACTTGGGTTTGAAGTGCAAGGAATGCTCATCAACTTCAAGTTTTTGCTCAATCTTGCTTGATTAATGATACTAAACAGACCATTTATTACAAAGCAGTTGAAATGAGTTCATGTTATTGGAAACAGCAACATACAGCGAAAAGTAGGTCCTTAAATGAGGTCCATATAAGAGAGTTATATAACGCTTTGCCGTTCATTGCTAATCCAATTTAAATGCAATTGTCTTGACGGCATCTGCATGAGCGATTCTTTCTAACCCAATAGTATCTAACCGTCTTCCGGTAACCTTTAGGACAGCTTTGTATTGGCTGTGGGCAAAGTAATGTACAGGAAAAGCCAGTTCCGTGGCAAGTACAAAGGTGACAATATTTGTTCAGAAAAGTTGTCCCAGCTCTGTGTACTTCTCCACGGTCATAGCAATATCCTGTTGAAATGATTATGCACTAGTAGGAATGATTGAAAGAGAGTAAATAACAGACAAAGGTGCAGGACAGCGTATTTTCAACGCACTGACTGGTGGGACATTTTTCCCAGTGAGCTCATTTGCTTGTCCTAGCAGTGAAGGGAAAACTAGTACTTTTACCTCACTGGCCTTAGTCCAAATGGAGCCCATTTTTATTCTCCTTTGTGAACAAACCAATGTCAGTGATGTTGCTAGTTCAAGAAAAATCTCCGAAAATCACTGGTCACAATTGCAAAAGGAGACTTTTTGTTGAGAACTATCATTATTATTCGTTTTGTGCCCAAAGGTCTAAATTATCATTGAACTGGATTGTATGAAAACAATGGAACATTTCAGTGAAACTCGTTCCGTTAAAAAGTACCCTGTTACGGGATGATACAGTGTATGCATCTGTAGATTTACCTACCAAGTTTCTCGAGAAAACACCCCCCCCCCCTTTGATATGACAAAGGAAGAGAAGGATAAGATGCCTGGATTTCCCTAGTCACAGCTGCATTGATTGGCATTCAATTTAACTTCGCGTACTTTACATTTAAAGACTATCTTACCAAACACCAGAGACACGACTTCTTAAAGTCAAAATTTAGAGGCTACCTAAAACCTGAAGTTTTTTGAACAATGGTCTAGCCAGGAATAGATATCAGAGACAATTTTCCAAAACAGCTTTTATATTTAATTTTCACTTTTGCTTTTGAAAAGAATCGTAGACGTTCGACCATATGCGTCTAGTTATACGAAAGGAAATAACTCAAATGAGAATGATCATAGGAATGATAAACTCCGTGCCACATCTTTAGAGTAAGCGTGCATTTGAAGGCGTGCAGACTTTGGGTCCACTAGGGAGGATGGTATTTTCCCTATTTTTTGCTACGAAAGCGTTTGCACTAGAGTTTAATACAAACGATCGATTCCTCTAATCAAAGAATGTAGTTTCCAAGACAATTGAGGCACTTCAGAGCATACTTCTTTTCAAAAATAAAAAGGAAAATGATAGCGGAAAATTTGTTTGCAATAAAATGCACATTTATCATATCATGGCTAGGCCCTTTTCAAAACCTCTTGCTTCATTATTATTATTATCGTTATTATTATTATTAACAATTTGTTTACAGTTGGCAACATAGAAAATAGCTAAAGCTAAAGCTAATTCATGTGAGCGATAAATTTGGACTTGGTGAAGTCTTACCTACCTCCGGTGATTGGTGAAAGATTTAAAAATGCAAGGTATGTGCATTCAATTTGAAGATTAAAAGATGTAGCTTGGCACTTTGAAAGTCCCGATGATTTATCATTTCGATTAATGTACGGCTGCTACGGATGTCAATATGTAAAGAGAAGTTCATTATTCGAAGCAGCAGTTGGAAGTTTGCTTTATAATCATACCAATCCCGGACTTGTTATTTCAACTTATACCCCAGATTTATGAACCTTTGCAAGGCTAAGCCTAAAAATGAGGTATCTTATAATCGGGTTCTTTCTGCATGTGTATCACCCACTAGCCTTTTTTGTCAATTTCAGATACAAAAAGATACTTGATACAAACCAGTCGATTTTCTTGGGACGCACTTCTGCACTTTACATGTACACCTTGATGGACTGCTGACTTTTTGATTGACTGTGACTTTTCTCTGGCCACGAGGACAAGAAATCCTGTTCCTCGGGCACAATGATTTGCACCACCAACTGCCATCATTATTGCAAGTGCAACGATTCTTACAGTCATCGCTCACGAATCTCCCAGGATTGTATTCTTTTCCATTTATTGAGCATTTTCCTGTTCAAGTGATCGAAGCAGTTTAAGTTCCAAATCTTTGAATTCGTGTATTCGAGGTCTTAAAAAGTACAGACCGAGCTTGCGTGTGCATTAGGACCGAGGGCTTTATGTTTTCCTGTACAATACAAAGCCGGTTGATATGAGTTTTATTACCTGATAGCTTTTTATTTCAGCTCGTATCAGTTAGTCAAATACACCTCGCTACTGTCATGTCGCTTGAGTTTATTGTAAATCTCACAGGCCTAAAGTAGTTGCTGTGGCGACAAAAGTGCGTCATTGTATCGTATTATACAAGGCTGGATTCTGTATTGCCTCATCTTTGAGACTCCAGTCAGGTAACAAAAATTCATATCAAACTATTCAACTGTACATTGATTCATTTGTTTGTTCATTTGTTGGTACCTTGAGATTTCTTACTTTCCCGTTCAATCATTTGATGCTGCTTTAAACTATCAAATGCTGTGCTGTGTTGACTCATTTTCTGATGAATTGAATTGTTTTATGATACTAACTTTACCCTATTTCACATGGGGGGGGGGGCGTTTTTTGCCCTCACCGAAACTTTTCTACACTCTGCCGAAACGGCACAAGATATAATGACCAAACCTTTGTGACTTTTACTGAAATTTAATTGGCAATCAAAATTTAAATGCCTTATTGTTCTAGATTAGATCATGTGACCACAATAGCACCATATTTGGAGAGTAGTTGACAAAAACAGCTCTGAACATCCATAATTTCTTTGTTTCTCGTCCGAATTACTTGAAACATGTATCATTCGATTGCTCTTGATGAGAGCTTTCACTTGATATATAATTTTTGCTAATTTGCTGACATCAGCAAAATTATATATCTATGACGTTATTTGCATTCATGACGTCATTTTTCGAATAAATTAATGTATTAATTAAGATTTTTGTTGCAATTTAGCTTAACCTTGTTTGTTTCATGCAAATTAAGTCGATCTATGTCAGAAATAGCAAGAAAACTACGGAAAACTGCAGTGACAATAAGTAGAAAGGAATAAAGAGATAATTGGTCTATAAATAGATACTCAGATTGCTTCAAAGTACATATTTTAATTGTACAACGTATTTCCTATCATTTAAGACTATTCTCATTACAATTGGTTGAGTATTCAATTAAGTAGAATTTTTCTTGCGAAGCAGCTATGAATTGGCTAGTTTTCCTTCGTTTTTTGTTGCCTAGCAACAAATCACGTGATTAATTAATTATCATCGTTATATTTGGAAAGCTTATTTTCCAAAGAACAATGGAGAAAAGTTTCATTGCTATATCTTTTGTAGTTTCAGAGAAAAAGAGGGGGGGCGAAAAACGCCCCCCCCCCGCATGCCAAAATATCGAAAAATACCCCATGTGAAATAGGGTTAAACTATCTTTATCTAACTATCAAAAGGCCCCTAAAAGGTTGCAGTAAAATTCTATTATCTTTTTCTCTGAAGTCGAATACACCATTTTAATTCAGCAGCCTCGTTTTGGAAATTTGTCAAAATCTCTTCCTATTGTTAATATGAAAAATTCGAGCCCAGATTCGGGTTTAGCATCCAAACTTTAGTCTAATTACATGTTTTTTAAACTGCTAACTATTGTGATGTTGATTTTATGACGATGTAAAGTTCAGAGATTTATAAGGGATTTGACCGTGAAAAGTCGTTCGGGGTGAAACTTTACACCCCGAGTGATTTTCACGGTCAAATCCCTTATAGATTTTCAAACGTTACATCGCCATAAAATTAACACTACAACCACTAGCAACATGAAAACTTAGGGTTAGACTAAAGTTCGGGTGCTAAATCCGAATTTGGCGTCTAAAATTTCATATGAACGAATTTTGAATAATTTCCAAAACGAGGTTGTTCATTAAAGTGGTCAATAGCTTGAAACAAACCTTACAGCTACTTTGTTAGAATTCTACATCTGGGCTTTCAAGTAACTGTTGATATTATTTGTCATTGCCTGAAAAAAGCTTCAAAAACGAGGCAACACAGCATCCCACCACTGCTATAGGTTAATCGTATACTGGTTACAGCGAGTCGAGTCGCAAATATCGCTCACCAAAACGAGACTACTGGAGCGAAACTACGGCTTGTAATCAATCTAGGTTAATCGCACTTTTCCTGCGGGTTTCTCATAGACTTATGACGATGCGTCTCTTGTTTCCCTGAGCTCTTTGACTTGATGATGGCCTTTCAGTCAACAGAGACTCATAATATTACTCTGAAAAACTTGGCCTAATTTAGGTCCAAACTTTGCAATTGCTACAGTACCAATCAGATTGCAAGATTTGTGAATTGCTATTGTTAAGGTGAAAATGTGATAGAATTTTCGATTCGATTGAAGAATAGAACACACTCCCACGGGGTTGAGATTCAAAGCCGTGATTCCATCATAATTATATTGATGATTGAAGAAAATAGGGACCAGTTTTTCACTGTCTCACTATGAGTCCCTTCTTGAGCAAGGTTTACCGCAGGGATATAGGGACTAAACGTCATAAGTCTAGGTTTCCCATAGCCTTGTATAAAAAGATGGAAGGACGCATTTTTGTCGCCACAGCAACTACTTTAGGCCTGTGAGATTTACAGCAAACCGAGTCACGATATCTTGAATAAACTCCAATGACATGCACTATTGCATCAACAACACGTGTTTGATTAAATGATGCGAGTCAAAATTAGAAGCTAGCAGGTAATAAAATTCACACTAACCGGGTTTGTGTTGTGCAGTAAAGTATAAAGCCCTCTGTTTTAATGCACAGACCTCGCAAGTGGTTTGTACTTGTTAAACCTCAGGCTTTATATTTTCCTGAACAACAAGAAACAAGTTAGTATGTGCATATGATTAAAAGGTATTTTACACTTCATCTCACTAAGATAAAAAGTGTTTTTTTATCATATAAACTTTTAAAAAAAACAAACTACAAAGCTGATTTACAATTTTCTATGGCTGCCATAGCTGGAAAGAACATGATGTCAGCGAGTCCCAACTACGACAGCCATTTACAATAATTTTAAAGCATACATACACAAAGGAAGAAATTAATAAGGAAAAGAAACTCGAACGGGCGTCTCAGAAAGAAGAGCTCCCCCACCTTACTGCAGGTGGTCAATGAAGCACCCAAACACTATCTTGGAGACTGTAGTATGCATTTCAGCTATCACGGTGCAAATGGGAATACTTCTTTACAAGACGCCCGTTACAATACTAAAAAATAAACGAAAATGTTGCTGCTGTTTTGTGCTTAAGTTCAATCTGAAAACCTTTTCGTGTTTTTGATGAAAGAAATTGTTGCTTCAAGGATTATTCGATTGGTGATGACACTATTCTTTGAGTCTCCGAACAGAAGCAAGTCACACAAAGGTTTATCATCTAGATAAATATTTAAACCAGTGATATCAGAGAGCTGCCCAAAGAGATGTTGCCGCATCACATCAGACTGGGGGCAGTGCAGGAGAAAGTGCTCGTTGTCTTCCTTGCCATTACCGCAAGCACAAAATGGAGTAAGACTATCAAAGTTGTGTCTAAATTTATGTTCATTTAGCACACTAAACCTTAAACGCAACTTTGTGAGTAATCTCACACCTTCAATATCAGATATATCCTAGGGGTTCATGTGCTGCAAAAATTTTCGAGATCAATCAACCGAAGGCGAAGACATTGATGTTTGAAGTTGGGCCTAAATCAGATCTTTGTTTACATGACCAGAAGAGGCATGGCACTGTTTTGACAGCAAATTACAATTCCTTGTATCTAGGCTCAGACTTCACCGATCTCTTTCATTTTAGTCTCATTCTGATCCTCTAAATGTGTGCTTTGAGGCAATGCAAAGCATGCTAAAATATTTAGCCTTTTTATGATCATTTTAGACCATTTCATAATGGTACTATTCAAAAAAATTCTTGTCTTCAAAAATCAATCGTAAAATTAAAAGCTAAGTACAAAAAAGTATGTTTCGCTACGCTCTTCAAAATATTTTCAGCAATTAAATACACCTTTCTAACAAGTTTCTACCAAAGGGCTGGTGTCAATTCGCCTCCAAAAAGTTTTGACAACGATCTTAATTTGACAAGTTTTGTACATGATTTTAACATTTTTGCACATTTCGTGATGAAAAATTAGATCAAGTCAAACAGAAAGCTTCCAATTGTCTGAAACCTTGCAGAGTCAAAGGTATGCCATTTATTCGTCCTTTAAGCCTGCTAAAGCCCAGAGTCGAACGTTTTTAAGGCCAAAATGGTATTTTGAAGCCATTTGTCCCAAAAAGAATTCCCAATTTTTCAATTTTGCAAGAATTTTAGCAAATGAAGCCTTGCAAAGTGTGTCAAATGTTAGTCATTATCTTATTTTAACATGCAGGTAAGGCCTGGTCACATTTGGTCCTTTCACTGGATGTCTGTTAAAGTTCAGTGATTATTATATGCAAAAGAAAAAAGCCTTAGAAGTCAAATTGAAGACTTTTGAAATGAAAATGGTCATAAATGATTTTTGGGTTCGAAATGGCACCAGCCCTTTGGTAGAAACTTGCCAGAAAGGCGTTTCTAATTGTTGATGCTATTTTGAAGAGCATAGCAAAACATACTTTTTTGTCTTTAGCGTTTAAATCTAAAACTGACTTTTGAAGACAAGAATTTTTTTGAAAAGTACCATTGCGAAATGGTCTAAAAACGGCACTAAAATGGCAAAATATTTTAGCATGCTTTACATTGCCTCAAAGTACACATTTAGAGGATCAGAATGAGACTAAAATGAAAGAGATCGGTGAAGTCTGAGCCTAGATACAAGGAATTGTAATTTGCTGTCAAAACAGTCCTATGCCTCTGCCGGTCATGTAAACAAAGATCTAATTTAGGCCCAACTTCAAAAATCAATATCTTCGCTTTCGGTTGACTGATCTTGAAAATTTTTGCAGCACATGAACCCCTAGATTATGGTGCGTGTCTCAAGCGCAAAATCAAGCAGGAATCTAAAACTTCAAATTTTGGCTAAATTCGATACTCTGGATCACACTGGTTTGGTAACTTGGCTTTTTTAAGCCAAATTTTGGAAATTTGGCTCTTTTCTTCTATTTCTGGATTCATAAATGAAGTTTGGCTTTTGGCTTAATTTTGGCTTTTTTGATAAGTTTGTCAATTTTCATTCAATTCTCTTCAAACTGGACTACATTTCTAGCCTGATTTGTGTTCAAAGCCTAAAATGTTGTTGGAGGATCACAATCTAGGACATTTTTCTTTGCAAAACAACATCGAAGACAAAGGGTTTTCATCCAGAGCTACACAATATAGTATGTGAAAACAATGAAATACAAGTGTTCATTGTTTAATATAACAATATAACAATATAACAATAGGTGGAACAACAATAGATTATCGTTTTGAAAGGTTTGGATTTTCCCGACCTCGGTTTGGCTTCGGAGCGGTCCGGTGATCTACCAACCCTGATTTCATGCTGAATTTGAATGGTGGTCACTGAAAGAGTACAGTAACCATAAAAGCACTCCGCAGGAGCTAGGAATGTTAAAGCGTGAGCGAAGCGAGCGCTTTTACTTCCTAGTTCTTTGATAAAATCACTCATCTTATAGACCAAGAAATTAGGAGAATGATTGAAAGGGGTTTTTGTATGGAAACCAAGATTCCACATTCTATTCTGGTATTCTTGTACATGATCTATTTGCTATTGAAGTTGAAATCGATTTATGAAACTGACAGTGGCATCTAAATTGAATTTCAATGCCAAATAAATCATGGACCAGAACCCATACAAACCCTTTAAAGGTGTTTTTCTAATCTAGAACTTTAAAGGTGTTTTTCTATTTACTTCCAGAAAAAAAAAACAAAGATACTCTTGGCATAAAGTTCAACATCTAATCTCTAAATGAAAATCAGAATATATAAATGAAATTTTATTAATGTTTCCAAAATGGATTTCTCGCCACTTCTTTTTGTTGTTTCTTTTTTCCAGTTCGCGGCCATGACCTGCAGCCTGTGGACATGTGATAAATTCGCCACAAATTTGCCTTGAAGTGCATTATTTCAGAATGTTTCCAACAATTTAATCATTGCTATCGCATTACCGTACTTTGCAAATCGCATTGATTTAGATCAGCCCTGTATTCAAGCCAAAATTAAGAACATCCCGCAAAAAATTGGGCCTAAATTGTCGCTTTTCAAAGTCCAGAAGAAGCAAACGGAAAAGCATTTGTTTGCAGACTGGTGATGGGGCGTGTCAGTATCTGGTTGAACTTCAACCCCTCGTAAGGCTGAATACGAGGCGAATTCATCAGCGCTCCCAAGGGAATTTGAAAACAAAGCATGGTCAAACAATCGGAGCGTGAGGAAAGTCTTAACGGAATATTTTACGACGATTTACAACACAAAGTTACTACAGGTTTGTTGACGGATTCTGGCAATAGAAGAGATTCTTGGTTGTCAAGTTTTAATTTGCTAAGGAGATGATCAGCTTTCCCCGTGGCTGTGGCCGAGTGGCTAAGGCGTCTGACTCGTAAGCCAAAGGTCAGAATGACTGTAGGTTCAAATCCCGATCTGGACAGTTTGGTCGCTGTCGGTAACTCTAGCCCGGGTCGACCAGAGCCATGTGAGGGAAATCTGGTAGCTGTGGCAGGTAGCTGCGGCGGACTGATGGTAAAACATCCGTGGCCCCTGTTGGAAATAAGTCTCTCAGACTTTCGCAGGCTAGCCACGTTAAATATAAATACCTACCTACCTACCTGCCCGATTAAATTCTCGACGGTAATTTCTGAATGAGTATAAAACAAAGTTTAAATGACCAGAAAACTGCGAGGATCTACGGTATTTTATTGTCGAAAACCAGAGTTTTGCGTGTTGTCCACAGACGGGAGCTGTCCGCAGACTGGAGGTATGACTCTAATAATAAATGATGATAATTTTTACGATAAGTATCACGAACCAGATCTTCGCCTCCAGAAGGCATTGGACGTGCATACCAGAATAGACAGGAGTAGTAGAATGATTGTGGCCTTTCCTGAAAGAAAGCATTAGACTGTGTTCACACGATGCAGGCACATTTTGAAAATGGTGAAAAATGTGACGGATAGGCCTCCCGTTCACATGAAAACAGCAAATAATTTTTTGCCGGCAGATTTCGAAAACGGTAGATTTTAAAAACGGAACCCTAACCGGTCTAAATTTGAAACAGCATCATGTGAACACTCCACAATGATGTAAACAAAACATTTTTCGACGCGTTTGGATCGAGGCTGGTCGATTTTTAGGGTATAGGTACTTTTCCTTAACATCAAAGTCCTGCAACGAGTTTTTACTGTCAAATTTCCATCCGTTTCGGAGTTGTGCCGGTATCATGTGAGCGCTAGTTCAAATTTTGCTGCCGTCACTTTTTTCACCGTTTTCAAAATGTACCGGCATCGTGTGAACGCAGTCTTAGAACATCAGAAAATCAGTTTACTTTCAAGGTTGGAAAATCTCTTCTAATAATGATTCATGATTGCTTTTCAATATATTTATAAATGACATTTTCCTTTTGTTGAATGAGACTGAAATCTGTAATTATGTAGACGATACGACAATTTATTGTTCTCATAAAGAGTTACAGGAAGTTATTTTAAAGCTAGAAAATGATACTGTTGAACTAAGCAATTGGTTCGCACAAAACTGTATGAAATTAAACGAAGAGAAATGCCATCTCCTTGTGTTTGGCGAGAAAGAAACAGAAATCTCAATAAAAGTTGGTTCCTCTGTCATTAAAGAGAGTAAAGAAGAAAAATTGTTGGGCGTTGTAATCGACCAAAAGCTAAATTTTAAACAACACGTGGACATGGTGTGTAGGAATTCAAGCCAAAAGCTACATGCTCTTGCTAGGGCCTCGACGTATATGCCTAAGGAAAAAACTAGGAGAGTCATGAGGGCTTTTGTAATGCCACAGCTTAGTTACTGTCCATTGATATGGATGTTTCATGATAGACGCGTTAACGCAAAAATTAACCACATTCACGAAAGAGCATTACGAATAGCGTACCATGATCGGACCTCAAGTTTTGAAGAACTGTTAATTACAGACCATTCAGTCTCTATTCATCAACGAAATCTGCAGTTGCTGGTCACTGAAATTTACCGAACAAGGATGAATTTGAATCCTTGCTTTATGAAAGAAATCTTTGGGGAGAGAGAAATACTTTACAACTTAAGAGTTACGAGCAACATCTATGCACGAAGACCTAGGACCACAGCATATGGGTTAGAAACTGTGAGTTTCCTGGGGCAAAATCTCTGGCGAGATTTACCATTGCATATAAAAGAGTCCCGATCTGTACAGTATTTTAAAAAAGAAATTAAGTTTTGGAATTTTTCATGCAACTGTAGATTGTGTAAGGATTTTATTGTAAATTTAGGTTACATTTAGGTTTATTGATTATATCTAATGTTTGTATTCAATAATGGTTGGCATTAATTAGCCTAGTGCTATCTACCACGCCAACCTTAAAGAAAGTGATTATTATTATTATTATTATTATTATTATTATTATTATTATTATTATTATTATTATTATTATTATAATATGTGACATTTCTAATGATCTAAATGCAGCTTGCAAAAGACTTTCGGGGGTAATTCACGACTATTTTGAAACTCTGTGACATTTCTAATGACATTCCTGTGACATTTCTAATGATCTAAATGCAGCTTGCAAAAGACCTTCGGGGGTAATTTACGACTATTTTGAAACTCATTGCGGAAAAGTAAACACAGGTGACAGTGCTAATGAATGGGAAGAAAAATATCGAAACTTTAGCAAAAACAAGTTAAAATCAATCCTGAAAAGCCTCAAGAGATCAAATGAAACCGAAAATCATAGGGAAATTCGGTACGTGAGTAAATTACTGAGGAGTAAAATAACAGGTGATCACAGTGCAGGGCACAAGTCTCTTTCCATTGACCATGATCATGAAATCGAAAAGAACTTTTGGCAATACGTTAAAAGGCAAATCAAAAGAGCATCTGAAATGTTGCCAACCTTTTCCAAAGAAACGTGCTTCACGTATTTCAAAACACTGTTTCAAAAAACTAGGTCAGTTTGCACCTTTGAGAAACCAAACTGGATGCCAAGTTACGATGAACCGAAGAAAGTATTCAATATCCAAGCCCCAACTTACAAGGAAATAAACAATATTATCTACAAAATGAAAACGGCGAGTGCCCCATGTCCTCTGGATCAGATTTCAATTATAACATTAAAGCGCTGTCCATATTTAAGAACCTATCTCTTAGAAATCATTAAAACGGCCTGGTCAAACAAAGTAACTCCTGAGGAATGGAAAAAGGCAATTACAATTTTAATACACAAAAAGGGTTCTGCTGACGATCCTCAAAATTTTAGGCCCATAACGTTGCAATGTGTTTTCTTAAAGGTGTACACTTCCTTCATCCGCAACAGAACGTTTCAGTTTCTCAAGGACAATGGCTTTATAGAATGCCGTGTTCAAAAAGGGTTCACGCCAAAAGTCTCTGGAACCATAGAGCATACTTCCCAGCTGGCGTACCTTCTAAGACATGCAAAGAAAAATCAAAAGTCAATCGTAGTTACTTTGCTCGATCTGAAAAACGCATTCGGCGAGGTAGATCACCGTCTAATTACCAAAACGCTTGGTTACCATCATGTACCACAGCACGTCATAGAAGTTATTAATGGTTTATATAATGGTTTTACGACATCTATTGCTACTGGGCATTTTATTACTCCAGAGATTAAGTTTGAAAAAGGTGTACTCCAAGGAGATTGCCTAAGCCCTCTTCTTTTCAACATGGTATTTAATACGTTCATCCAAACCTTAACCAAGAGTGATGAATTCAAGCAGATGAACTATGTCTATCACAAGATTCTTAAGCCAATTAACTGGTTCCAGTTCGCTGACGATGCGGTAGCCGTTACGTCAAACGAATACGAAAACCAAATCCTTTTGAATGTATTTACGAGGTGGTGCAGATGGTCCAATATGATTATCAGAACAGACAAATGTTCCTCTTTCGGAATTTGCAAACGGGGATCTAAGTCAGTTCAGTTCAAATCAAAGCTGTTCATCAATGGGGAGGTCATAAAATCTGTTGAATTAGGTGATAGTTTCCAATATCTTGGACGTTGGTTCAACTTTGAAATGGACAACCAAAAGCACAAAGAACTATTATTAGAAATGTCTTCTGAGATTATAAACAAAATAGACAGTTTGCCATTACATTCTAAGAACAAAATCTTACTGTATTCGCGCTACTTCATGAGTAAAATATCGTGGCATCTGACGATTGCTGATATAGAACAGACGTGGGTCGTAAATCAATTAGATAGTCTCGCCCATACTTATCTCCGACGATGGCTGGAAATTCCCGTCTCCGGGACATTATCTATAATTATGCTTTCAAAAAGCCAATTTGGCTTGGATATACATGACATCAGTACAAAATTCAAGCAGTGTCAAGTTGTAGTGAGACAATGCCTTAAAAACTCAGAAAACCAAGACATAAACCAATTGTATCATCTCTCCAATGACAAAAGTAAGCAATACGATTCATTCAATTCAACAAGAAATGTCCTTAAATCAATAAGGCAGAATATGTCGGAGAAAGTCAAGAAAGATCTTACCACCCAGGGACTGGTAGCACGCCACGCATGGGATTTGACTTTGACAAGCACAAAATCCATTTGGTGTACGGTACAGAAATGCATGCCAAAGAATATATTTAATTTTACCATAAGGTATTTGAATAACACGCTTTCAAATATGAGCAACATGCACATTTGGGGTTACTCTGGAAATAAACTGTGCGTTCTTTGTCATCAAGTCCAAACACTCGGTCATGTTGTTGCTGGTTGTAATGTCTCTCTTGCTGATGGTCGTTATACTTGGAGGCATGACTCAGTACTTCAAGTGATAGCAAACTCGCTGACAAGATTCTGCAGTAATTTGTTTGTGGACTTACCGAGTTTTGCTTCTCCGTGTGTCATAACTGGTGAGCAAGAGAGGCCCGATATTGTCATAGTCCAACAGAAAGCCGTTATGCTATTAGAGCTTACAATAGGTTTTGAAACTAATATGGAGCTTAATAGCACAAGGAAACGTGAAAAATACAAGGCTCTAGTTGACAGATTAAAGAAATCATATGACGATGTTGTGTATGCCAACATTTCAATGGGTGCCTGCGGTTTTATTGAGAAAGACAGCAAGAAGTTTCTCGACATTATGACAAAACTAAAGATTCCAAAGACAGAAATTCAATATCTAACTAAAAGCATTATTAACGTTTGTATTCGTACTTCCTATTTCATTTTTTGTCGCAGAAATAAAGAATGGACCAAACCCGAACTTTTATCCTTTTGAACAATAATTTTTAGAACTTTTATCACTTTTTATTAGCCTGTGTGAGTATGTAGTTAATGCCCTGTAATGGAGAGTTTACTACATAGCTTAGTTATACTTATTATTCTACTTTGTATGTATTTTAGGATATATGAATGAAAGTTTCCATTATTATTATTATTATTTTCACCAAGGCATCTTATGGCAAAGGTGTTGTGGTGCAGTGCTGTAATCCTCTGACTTTGCAGCTAGAATGGTCAGACGGAGTGGGTTCAATAACCCGTAGAGCCTCCTCACTTGAGCTTCATGACAAGGGGTCGCGGATTCGATTAGGTCCGCTCTATCTCTGCGATCCTTGTGCTTGGCACTTAAAGACGCAACTTCACCTTCATTTTCACGTAAAATGAAGTTGCAACTTTTAGCACCAAGCGAAGCGCAGAATCGCAGAAGTCCTAATCCAGTGCTTGCCTCCTCCTTGTCACGATGCTCAAATGGTGGGTCTCGTATTGGGCTCTACCGTATCCGGAGGAATACTCTGACTGCAATGTCAAAGGATGACGCCAATATGCCACATCTTCTTCAATGCCTTCCAATCTTGTGTATTTGAAGAAGTGAAGGCAAGCCAGAGGCCATTTTCCTTTTATTCAGTAATAGAGCAGATTGAATAATGAGCCAGTAAGAAAAAGATTATTCACCAAAAAGGCTACTTAAAAGAGTGTTGTTGAATCCACCTCAATTTTAAGCGACGTAGAAATTAACTGCAATGCCTGAATCGGATGAAAATCTTCACACCAAAGTATGGCGGTACAGACTTAAAGCATGAGCCTATTTTCAGATAAAAGCAAATGGAATCTATGATCCTCGATGCGAGGCACTAATTTAGTTATGTTGCAAATAGCATGGAAGAAGTGACATGGAAATGTTTGAAAGTTTATACGAGAAAGAAACTGGATTTAAAAAAAGTAAAATTACCTTGCATTTTTCTTCGTATAACTACTATTGTGCTATGTCTCTGTCTGTCCTCGATCTGCTATGATCTGCTGTATGCTGCACCCACTAAAGCAGCTCGATATTTATCGTAATTTGACGGCATGTTTGTTCTTGGAAAGCCCTCGTATTTGTTGGTCTAGCAATTGAAAGATAATCTCCTAGCTTTAGATGTTTGTCATGGGTTTTAAAAATTATACTGCTAATGTCAATCGAATTCAACAATAGGTGTAAGAACTCTCTTTCAAGAACGGTAAGCCACATGGAAGTCATGGATCCAAGAACCTCTGAGAGTCCTTCCTCTTAACGGTAACTAGATTGATTTCTACGAAAAAGGTTCTTGTGCGAATGGTCCCTTTTTTAAGTTGGTACCTGTTGTAAATCTTTAGGAGCCAGAGCCAAGAGATTGTGAACTATGCTCATTTGCTTTTTTAATGGTATTACGGACAGTGGCGTAACGGAGGCACTCGGGGCCCTTAGGGATTTTTCGGCTCGGGGCCCCCAGCTAATTGAGCATGTGTAAAATGATATGATAGACATGGAAAAGGATTTCCAGTTAAAAATTTGAGGCTAATGATTGCAACCTAATGTGTCGTCTAAGCAAGCAGTATGGTAAGGACGAATCAATGGGGGCATCGAAATAGGGGGTCTGGGGGCGCAGCCCCCAGGAAAATTTTGACAAAACATCTGCTACTTTGGCTTAGAAAACGTCTCCTGATTACATCTAAACTTATTGAGACAACATGATTTACTTTTGCTCAGAGAGCCTATCTAGCTCCAACTCTTACCGTGTCAAATTGGAATACTTGACAAGTTTTCCAAAGTTTTCTATGAATCACCTCCTTCATAAATTTTTGCGTAAGCACCCTCTACTTAGGCTAAAAATACTTTTCACAATCCTGTGTTTGCATGCTCCGCTCCAAAATTAGAAGCCTTGTCGCTTTCCAGCTTTTTTCGCTAAAATTCACACTCTACCGTACATATCTATACCCGACAACTTTCCCCTTGTTTTGAAAGAACCTGAGGAGAATACATTTTGACAAAAGGGAGAAACCTCCCCTCACTTGGCAGCTCCGCTGGTCAAGGCTTCTGTTAACGGAAAAGTGCACAAATCTGCAATAACAGTTACACATCCATTTTCGATTACAACTGAGAGTTAATCAATGCGCTTTTCATTTAGAGTGACAAATCATGCAGGCATTGGGGCCCCTTGGTCATTTTCTCAAAGCTACAATACCAGTTTTACAATAGAATAACAAAGGAATTTTACTTGCTTGTGGCCCCTTCGGGGCCCTTAGAGGTCGGGGGCCCTTAGTTTTTGAACTAAAGGTAACTTTAGTCCGTTACGCCACTGACTACGGACTTATAGGCTTGGAAATAATATTGCAGCCGGCATAACATACGGGCATAGGCTTCATGGTCTGGTGTCTGGTGGGACAGCTTGGGATGGTGGTGGCGAGATAAGTCCTTACATGGCATCACATGCTGCAATCCTGGACACAAAAGGTGCTGAGAAAGAAAGAAAATTTCGTCAAATGGAAAAATTTAGCGATATTCCAACAATTCGCAACGCTTATGGCCACGACTGCCTTTAAACGATTGAAAATTGTCCCTTTGCGTGTTAAATCAGTCCTTGCAACTGAATTTGATACCAAAATGGAATGATTTGACAACATTTCTTGTTGTTTTGCTCTTGTCCAGGGTTGTTGTGCTGGGTGGTGGATTACTTCTGAAACCTATGCTCATTCTATGTATTGTACTGAACTGCACCTCTTTTCCATTTCTTTTGTGCCTGGTACGGGTAAAGGTGTATTCTTGCAGTACTCTGTGTATTCATATATTGTGATGTGTTTATTGATTGTCGTGTTTAATTTAGATAAATTGCGATGGTATTCATTGATGTGTTTAGATAGCTACAGTATACTTGTTAACAAAAACTGAAAACTGAAAGTGCTTTAGATTTTAACTGCAAGTAGGACAACCATAAACTTAATAAGGATGATCGAAAGCCCTTTCTTTACCATAGCTATTGAACATGTTCTTCCAACTGAAACAGGTTCTTGGTTACAAAGTGCATAAAAATTAACAGTCTCAGCCCACAGGTTCTCTTGTTTTGTAAGTTGTCTCGTTTAGTTTTGTAGAGGATGCTTCGTACACATATCCCCACACCAGAAAATTTCAACCATGTCAATAGAACAGGAGTCAAACTTCATACAAATGTCAAGGTTCCGTTGACTTGATGAGCTGTCATAAAGTATGGCCGGGGCCGGGGCGGAGGGAAGGCGCTAGGGCTTGAAACTTTTAGGCAGGATTTTGATGGGATGTGAAAGCTTTCAGCACCACATAGTTGGAGTACCAATTCTACCTTAAGCACGGTATTTAAAGACAGAACTACTGTTTTTTTTCCAATGGATTTTCCAATTTTCAAACTACTGTATGTGTAAGATACTTAAAAATGCGACCAATATCTGTCCAATCAAGCCGATTTATGACAGCCCCCGATCAAGCAATCTGAAGGAAATATTTGGATACATAGGTTTTCTGAAATGATAAATCAAGAGATTAACGCCCAAGGAAGAAAATATCAATTGTTACTTAATTTCTGGATCCGTTGCAAGGAACTGGGGGACTCAAAGTTACGAGTTTTTGAGCATGCGTGCGCAGTTTCTGCCATACCTGTGAAATCATGGTTTTGTCACACTGTCATTGATATTGCACCCGCCGGGACGAACCTAACCTCAGTGAATGATCAATGCCACTTTTCATCGGCACCGTTGTTGCTTTAACGAATCTGAGTGTTGTTTGCACTGTCTGCGGAATGTTCAACTCCTTAACGACAGGAATTGTTAACAATGATGAATCCTCTCTTTCGCTTTGATAATCCTTTATAGCAGAGAGGTGACTTTCACCGAATATTAAGTTGCCAGGTAGCCAATGAATGGTTTTTTTACAAGTATGATTTTAATAAGAAACTTCTTCAAAGAGACTCAGACTCCCACTGCAGAAAATATCAAAGCTTCATCATAATTTTCTCTGTAGAAACTTAGAGGAAGGGGACAATTCCCTCTGATTCACGATGCAAGAAACAGAAACTTCTCTTCCTATAAGATTCGTCTGAAGAAATTGTTACCTTCTGCTTAATATCTCCTTACATAACTATGGGAAGTTAAAGAACTTTTTGCAGAGCTCAGATCGCCAAAGGTGTACCAAAACTATAAGAAACTTCAACATGTTTTCATGATATTCTCATTTGTTTCCCGTATTGCATTAATCAGAAAGTGTACTAGTAATGTCAAAAGCACCGGTACTGACCACTATTCTTTATTTCTTACAAAAAACATTCGTGAACATCATCTTGTAGACCATAAATCTTGGAGCACAGACTCTGTACTTACGAAAGACCACCTTCACAATGACGTCGCTTCTTTTGAACTCCTTCCAGAAACACCGCTTGCCTCGATTTACTGTGGATCTCAAAAACGTGCATTGCTCTTAGCAACACATGGCATTCCTTTGCACATGTAGTTGCAACACAATGATATGTTGTAGTTTTCTTGCTGCACAGTGAATCAAATCTTTTGCCTCGAATTGAAGTTGGTCCACTCAAGGCATAGTTAATAACTATGCTCAAGGCCATCATTCTCTTCACATTCCAATTAGGTACATTTCATTTATTCCCTTAATGCAAATTCATTGTATCGGGTGTGTCAAAAAAAAAAAACGCCCAGCGCTTGAAAGGCTACTGCTCCCTGATTATATAGGCAATGATATTTTGCAATATTTGATTGAATAGCTAATGCGTTTAATTTTTTTTTGAATTTTTCCTGACTAAAATCTGTAAGCAATTTTCTAAAGTGAATCCCTGTGAGAAACCTTAAAAACATGCTAAAATTACAAGCAAGAATCCCTGATGTGTGGCCTCACAGCGAAGACTTTCAGCGCGCTTTGGCACGTGTTTTGCTTTTGACGGGTTAAAAAGTCTTCCCCCCAGTGTGAATAACTTATCTAGGGGGGATTTCATTCTCCCATGATGGCAAAATACATGAACACATCTAAGAGTCACTATTGCTAGGAAGGAGAACAAAGGGAAGTGTTGCCTGGCGTTTTCACTTGTTTTCCCAACCTTTTGAAAGAAGCTTTTTGCAGAAAATGTCCTATTTCGACCGGAAGGAATTGCCGATTAAAGCCGGGTAAATTACTGTACCTAATTTGACATATCGGGGTTGAAATAAAACAGTTGTCAATATCATTGCTTTGATATTAAGGGAGCAGGGTTTTTTCAAAAGCAGGGCGTTTTTATTGATTCACCCACCTCAAGCCCTAGCCTAGCCACTGGAAAATCAAAAGTTTATCTTTTCAAAACTCCTTCATTTCATTTTGATAAAAGACTGGACCAATTATTGCCGCATATTTCAACCTTTTCTACAGTTTACTTGGGAAGTCAAGGTTTCTCTTAAACTCTGGTCCAGATTGTTTTGCCATAGGAGCAGTAAGTATTTAACAAAAGAGAAAGGCCTCATTTTTAATTCGCAGAGCACAAAGCCCTCTTAGATTTTTATGTGGTGCTGGGCAAACTTTCGTCGTGTGTCTTGTGTAAGACTAGAGGACCATCGCCCTGAATCGGCACCCTAGCGCGTTCTCCGAGATTTTGGCTCGTTTACAAACTTGTAAAAATGGAACGGTCTAGGGACTAGTATATGAAAAGAAAGGCCGAAAATGGTTTGCTGACGCCATATTCTTGCTCTCTGACTGTTCTTGCTTGTTTCCGTGGCTTTGTTTACATGTTGCGAAGAAGTTTTCAACATACCTGAAAAGTGACTGAAGCGTTCGTCCAGTTCTCCATTTATTTTTCGAAGCCGTGTTTTTGTTTTGATTCATTTTCATTGATAAAATACTGGCAAAGGTCAAGTAACTTGTTTCAATAGTTTCTTCTGTCCCTTTGAATGAAATAGTTGAAAAGTCCTTCAAGTTGTTGATTTCCAGTTTTGTTCAGGGGGTTTCTTTCCCCAAGCGAGTGGATTGGCTAAAGGTCGCCCTGAACCAGCATAGTGTGTGAAAATGGTCTGGTGTAATGCATGGTGACCTCCCCCCTTTCTCCTGGACGACTTTATGAATAAAAACGGGCAGTAAATAATATTTTGATTCTAGGAACAAATTTCTGACTTGGTGACATTTTTCGTGGAGTTGGAAGAGGTGCATTTTTGGGATAATGTAATGACGGTAGTATGTATGAGAGGTTAATACTAGGGAGGAACGAAAAGCTTTAATTTGGCATCCGATCAAAATGCAATGATTATTAATTACGTAGGGGATGTAAAACCCTAGAAAATAGCTGTTTTGACAGTAAAGTGCGATTTTCTTGCGAGATAGCTGATTGCGGTAAAATGAGGGGTGCCGGTTCAGGGCGATATAATTCATTTAGGCCGATTTTTACCGTTGCTCCTTTAAGTTCTGGCTGTACTTCAAAAAGTGGGAAGATTAAGTTGATGAAGTGATACAGTAAATACCATCAACTGAACAATCTTCTGATGGCAAGCTATTGTTTTAAGTCCCTATCATAACGCTCATAATAGGTGATTTATCTGAAAGGTGCCGATTCACGGCGATGTTACTCTAGTATTGTCGCTGGAAATTTGTCATCGGACTGGAGTGTTGCAAGGATGGAGGCTGCTATGAGGTCATGGAACAATACTAGACCACTATTAGCCACCAGCATTATACTTCACTAGGGTGCTTTTATGCAGCAAGGCACTTTGGTTTCATTCGTCAAAGGACCATGGCTGTATCAAAAACACAACTCTGGCAATTTTTAGGAATGATCGATTTTGACTGACCCATCTTTGATCATAGCAACATCGAATCGAACAGCTTATTAATTTCACCTCTTCTCTGGATGGGCATTGCCCTGGGTGTGCCAGAATCTCTAAAAAATAGCTAGTCTGGTATCCAGGGTAATTGGGTATGTGTCAGTATTTGAAATATTAAAGTGGTAACTACGTTTATAAAACGCAAAGTTAACAAATTGCTTCACAAAAATTCTTGTACGTGTAAGAATAAATGTGTTGGATAAAGGGGGTCTATTGTAGGGTGCCTCGAAACCGCAAAACCGCCAAAATTTATGCTCTTACCCGTCAACCGCGAACCATTTTCAATCATAAACCGCAACCGTCATTCTTCTTCAGTACGACAAATATTCTTTTCAGGATAGCTATTTCATAAAAATGAAGCAAGAATCCTTAGGTAACTTGTCTGAATCTGCAATTTGCGATGACCGAACTGTTTTAACTATGCGAAGGCCTGATAGAAAATAACGGTTATCTGGTAGTAAGCAAAAACCCGTAAACCGTTCGTTTAAATTCCAATTTTCCGCAACCTCGCAGCAATACAAAAACCGTATACCGCACTAACTTTCTTGCAGCAACCGTATTCCCCATCCAAAGTAAGGCTAGCCTGCGTGCAGACAATACACAAGGAAAAGGTATAGTCTGCGCAACGCCGCTCAATATGCGTATTGCATGAGTCAGCATTTCATTTCAATACAGTTTCAATGGCCCATTTACCCTGGGTACCAGAGCCTCAAAATTTAGATGAAAGGAAATTGGTAAGAGGAAAAGAGAGAAGGAAGAAAGGAGGCTCTGGTCAAATGATAACACAACCTCGTTTTGGTGCTGATCAGCGTGATTATGAATCAATCCGATCACCTTTTGCACAATGATTGTAATAAATAAACATCTTCGTCATTCATACTATTAATCATATATTTTGCTGTTATCTGAGCTTTATTTTTTCCTGAACGATTGATGATTTGATTCGAATGGCGAGAAAAGTTTCTGTTGTGGAGCTGGATGTTTGCTGAAAGCCGTAATGCTAATTTCGTCTAACCACAATAACTGATTTCAACTGCGTCCAGCCTTTTGTAACTATCAACATGGAACTGAAGTCTGTCGCGTGCAAAACATCCTAACTTTTCGAAATAAGTATTTATCATAAAATATTGCACTGTACCGTCTGCGGTTGTTAAAACACTTCTGGGAAAACCAAGGTCAAGTCACTTATGGGATACCCTGGGTACCAGATGGGGAAACCAAGGTCAAATCCAAACATTGTGTTGTGTTGGTATTTGTAAATTATATGATTAACAAATGTCTGTGCTCAAATAAACTTTCAACAACTAAAATTGCCGAGTAAAATGGCACGAAACAAAGCCGTCCTTGACACAAACAAAAATCAGTTAAGATGCGAAATGACCGACACAGGAAGTATTTCTTGGGTACCAGTAGGAAAAGTTTATCGCAAGAAACGGGTGGAAGACACTGCGAAATGACCGATACAGGAAGTATTTCTTGCGTACCAGTAGGAAAAGTTTATCACAAGAAACGGGTTGAAGACAGAGGATGTCACATTTCGATAGGAATCAGTCTGAAATCCAAAATCTATGGTCAACGATGCGACGATCATTCTTTGAGACTTTCCTTCGATATTTCAAGTAAACACAAGTCATATCACATACAATAAGGCCTATTATAGGTTTGCGGCTTCACGGCCTCGACCCTATTTTTACGTGCGACCTACGGATTTGGCAGCGATTTTTCTACGGATTGCGGCTTCAGCATGAGACGCGTCTTGCGTCTTTCTGTGTGAAATTCCAACGGTTTACGGGCTTTCAAGATGCGGATGCGGCTTCTAGCTAAGATAAATCAAGAAACTGATTCACGGTTGAAAAGCTATTGCATAGTTCTCTGGTCAAGAACGAAGTCGAAAAAGGTCATGTTCATATTGATTGATATTCAGGGGCGCACATTAGGGGGGGGTGTGGGGGGGTGAGACACCCCCCAATATTTTCAGAGTCGGTCCAAAATTAAACGAAAAGTCGGTCCACGATAAAGCTTGGATAGTGTGAATCCAAGTTGGTCCGACTTCTGAATGTTTATGGCAAAGGTCGGTCCATGACGACAGTTAGCAATTTCACAAGAAATACTTGATACAGTGGTCGGGAGAGTCGTTCTAAGCCAAAGAGGCGGACGGAATTTAAAAAAATTTTCCCAGCCATGCTATTTTCCCAGCTGTTGCAAATAGTCAAAGTTTCCAGTCTAGTACTGGGGTGTCGGTAATGGCTGAGAGGGGAGCAGTATGCAATTTGCCCCTGGGGCGTCAGGGTCTAGGGGGCCTCGTATTTGAAGACTTGTTATCATTTTGACTGCAGGAAATGCTCTATAATGCATTTTAGGCCATTTTAAGCTAATCTAAGTAGCATGATGGCAAAAATTTTCAGCTCGCTTCGCTCGCAGGGGGCCTCATGTTTGGCAGGTTTGTTCCTGAGCCTCCAAAACTTCTCGGCGGCCCTTGTGTCGGTGGGAGCATAGGAAATCGGGCACTTCTAAATGAATCCCAAAAATAAAAGGAAAAATCGGTTATAAATGTTATCCATCAAACGTTGTATCTGTTTCAACTAAACGCTAGCATTGTAGAAACTAAAAGTCACGAGAGAATGCTTTCTTAAAGGAAAAAAACATGCTAAAACCAGCGCTTTAGCTGTGCTTTGTAGCGAAGAAGTCGTTTTATTGAAGATCACACCGTTATTTGAAACTCCAAATCCATGACCAAATGATGCGAAAATCTCAACCAAACAAATTTCATGTGTGACAAAAGATTGTGCTTAAGACAAAAAATATTAGTGAAATCTCCAAAACATATAACAAGAACTGCTTTGCGGCACAAAATAGTCAGTTAAGTGAAGCAAAAGGGTTTGCAGACGGAACACATTACAGATTGCAAGTATACATGCTGTCCGAAAACCACCGTCTGGCCAGACAGGAAAAATGTCCACTGCAAAAGCAAAGCAGGCAAAGTCGAATAAAAAAGCTTTGAGAAAATATGTAAGAGGCTCCTCTTTCACCCTGAAAGCGATCTTAGCTTTGTTTGCGATTAACTTTTTTTGCGAAAAAATCTGCTTATCTGAGCCAAAGAGAGTGGTGTCTACTTGAAATGTATCCGGAAGATGCCAATTTATGGAAAAGAACCTGTTACAAAACGGCAAAAATTCTCTGTAAGAACTGGCAAACATCTGATCACTAGAGGTGTTCTAAGCCAAAGTAGAGGGCGTGTCCTAAAAAAATTTCCTGGGAGCTTTGCCCCCAGACCCCATTCTTTTAGCACCGTCGTTAATCTCGACTGCTTATAGCTATCAAAGTTCCCAATGATAACGAACGGCCCATATACGTTCAGTCGGTCCAGAAAAATTTAGTCGGTCCAAAGCATGCTGACACCCCCCCAAATAAAATTTGAATGTGCGCCCCTGTTGATATTATCTCTATTCAATGGCACATCCGTTATTAAAACTAAATTGACAAATCCAGTAAATAGTGAGAAAAAATCAATTGCCCAGTCCAGTTGAAGATTTAAAACATCACATGTTTAAATGGAACGAATGTTCGGATCTCTTCCAATTTCCATCAGTGCGTAAAAGTGGGCATGAATCTATTGTATGGTGATTACAAGACAAAGGAGAAATGAGATCTTAACAACAGTTGTAGTTATTTGACTGAAATATGCACTCTATGAAAAATTAGTTAAGGGGCTATCCCACAATTTTTCTCGAGGTTCTCATTTGTACAAAAATCGCTACCTTTTCACAAAATATGCATTGAAAATTCAAAAGATTTTCATATGAGTTAGATCGATACAGCAGCTCGTTCAGTGAAAAAGAGTGAGACCCATAAGAACTGACAGAACTGTGATAGGCATGTTTCTCTTTTCTTATGGACGAATAGTTTGTTATGTACTCTACCAAAAGGCATGTTTTACCACAGCGGCTGCGGCTTTGCGCTTAATTATGCTGCGGATTACGGCTTTCAGCTGATTTTTTCACGGTTTCGCGCCTTTGGACCCCCTATAATAGGCCCCCAATAAGGAAGATAGTTATGTTCCTACCAGTTTGGAATGCAGTCCTCATCAGCAACGATTACTCTTTGCCAGTGTGTCAATGATTTTTCAGTAGTAGCGTGACAATCACAATATCACGGCTAAATTCTCGAAACTGCTCTCCACTTCTTGTTCCTCGCCTCAACTAGGCCTAAACTTTCAACCAAGTTCACTGGGCGAATGAAATCTCAACTTCAAACAGCAACGACTTTTCCGTGATCAGGAAGTTATTGTCTCAAACTGTTGTGGAGTTAAATTCCTATTTTGGCTGCAAAGCTTTCCAATTATTACAGACTCCACATCATTCGCCATTGTTGTGAAAGCAAACGTGATCACGACCGTGAATCAATTTTTCTGCTCACAATCGTAGTCTTGTCATGTGATACACGCTATCCAATCAAATCTCACAAAATCTATATACCCGATCGGGTATAGAGGCTTCTTATTGGTCAATTCCTACAATGGATGTCACCATTTGACCAGAGCCAACTTTCTTTTGGACTTGCCCAAGTCGTCATATAAGAAAGAAAGAGACGACTTGTCGCAAACAGCTCCTCATTAATTATTCAAAAGATGTATGTGACCTGACTTAACCCGATGTTTGTAATAGGATCTAACCGCAAGGAATTTGAAAACCAGGGGGTCAATTGTATCTGTCTACACATGAGCGCTGTTAGGGAAATGGTGGCGCCAATATATAAACATCTGTTCGTTTTGACATACAGCCATTTATGTTTCAATGTTGGTTTGCCCCCGTCATTTTCCTTGACGGAACAGCAGTATCCTGTCTGCTATTGGTCAAACATCATGATCAAAGATACCGTCTGCCGTACCAAAAACCGTCCGGCCATCCAGCTGTGTTATCCAGCTGTTCACTGTTCGCGACAAGTCGTCTCTTTCCTTCCTCCAGGACGACTTGGGCAAGTCCAACTTTCTTTCCTTCCTTATTTTTCTCTTTTTATTATTTTTTGGCTTTGGTACCCAGGGTATGGCCTATTATACCATGATTATAATTAGCGTCTATGTATTGTCTAATGTAGGGTACTTAAAATTCCAGAGTATTGTGTTGTTAATGTAGTGTGCTTAGAGAACAAAGGGAAACCTGAAATTTAACCACATGATAGCTGTTCTCAAATCTGATTGCTTCCTCGTTTCGCAGGAAAGCGATGTTATTGGCTGTTACAACAATACTTCCTCTTTGTTATCAAATAAATGCTGAAGCAAGCACTACACAAAAGTGAGTGGTGTTACGCAGACTATACATTTTTCTCCGGTATGGTCTGCACGCAGGCTAAAGTAAGGCCGAATCCGCCTAACCGCCACACTATAATAGATCCCCGATAAAGTTCTTTGCGATGCCATGCAATACTCCTTCAGCCTACTACGTAATATAGATACGTTAAAAATTCAAATGTGCACAATTCATTCCTTTGTTGAATACTTTAGCTGAATACTTTTGGCCCACCTGTGTAGATACTAGATAGTAAAGTAACAGATGAATAAATAACGGAGAAATTCAATTCATTTTACCATATATTTTGGCGTTATGCAGAAATTGCTTTTCCAAAAGTTGTGTCTGAACTTCGAAGAAGTGGCTGAAAGCTTTTTGCTCTCCCGAAACCCGTCGGAAAGTTTTCAGTTCTACACTCACAGAAAAAAAGTGGCTTACGAAGAACCTTTTAGGGTTCTTGAGCAGAATACATATATGGAACCCTTAAAGGTTCTTCAAAGAACCCCAAGTCAGGGGTTCTTCAAAGAACCCTTACCAATGGTTCTTCAAAGAACCCCTAAAGGTACTTCAAAGAACCCCTCAGAGGTTCTTCAGAGAATCCATAAAGGTTCTTCAGAGAACCAATAAAGGTACTTCAGAGAACCCCTAAAGGTACTCCATAGAACCCATAAAGGTACTTCACAGAACCCCTAAAGGTTCTTCATAGAACCCATAAAGGTTCTTCAGTGCTACTATAAAGGTTCTTCCGTGAACCAATAAAGGTTCTTCAGAGAACCCCTAAAGGTTCTTCATTGCTACTATAAAGGTTCTTCAGGGAACCAATAAAGGTTCTTCAGAGAACCCCTAAAGGTTCTTCAGTACTACCATAAAGGTTCTTCGGGGAACCAATAAAGGTTCTTCAGAGAACCCCTAAAGGTTCTTCAGTGCTACTATAAAGGTTCTTCAGGGAACCAACAAGGTTCTTCAGAGAACCCCCAAAGGTTCTTCATTGCTACTATAAAGGTTCTTCAGGGAACCAATAAAGGTTCTTCAGAGAACCCCTAAAGGTTCTTCAGTGCTACTATAAAGGTTCTTCAGGGAACCAATAAAGGTTCTTCAGAGAACCCCTAAAGGTTCCTCAGTACTACCATAAAGGTTCTTCGGGGAACCAATAAAGGTTCTTCAGAGAACCCCTAAAGGTTCTTCATTGCTACTATAAAGGTTCTTCAGGGAACCAATAAAGGTTCTTCAGAGAACCCCTAAAGGTTCTTCAGTACTACCATAAAGGTTCTTCCGGGAACCAATAAAGGTTCTTCAGAGAACCCCTAAAGGTTCTTCATTGCTACTATAAAGGTTCTTCAGGGAACCAATAAAGGTTCTTCAGAGAACCCCTAAAGGTTCTTCAGTGCTACTATAAAGGTTCTTCAGGGAACCAATAAAGGTTCTTCAGAGAACCCCTAAAGGTTCTTCAGTACTACCATAAAGGGTCTTCAGGGAACCAATAAAGGTTCTTCAGAGAACCCCTAAAGGTTCTTCATTGCTACTATAAAGGTTCTTCAGGGAACCAACAAGGTTCTTCAGAGAACCCCTAAAGGTTCTTCAGTACTACCATAAAGGTTCTTCCGGGAACCAATAATGGTTCTTCAGAGAACCCCTAAAGGTTCTTCAGTGCTACTATAAAGGTTCTTCAGGGAATCAATAAAGGTTCTTCAGAGAACCCCTAAAGGTTCTTCAGTGCTACCAGAAAGGTTCTTCAGGGAACCAATAAAGGTTCTTCAGAGAACCCCTAAAGGTTCTTCTGTGCTACTATAAAGGTTCTTCAGGGAACCAATAAAGGTTCTTCAGAGAACCCCTAAAGGCAGGGGCGCACATTCAAATTTTATTTGGGGGGGTGTCAGCATGCTTTGGACCGACTAAATTTTTCTGGACCGACTGAACGTATATGGGCCGTTCGTTATTAGCCTCACGACATAGTCCCAGATGTCGCAAAATAGCAACAACGACAACAACAACAATAACAACAACAACAACATTTCCTTTTTTGCTCAATCTGGGCCTTATGGACTTTGATACAAATTTTTGAGACGGAGATGCACACGTTTACGTGTGCCCTTTGGAACGAGGCTGCAGTGTAGTCTCGGAAGCGAGGCAAGTGACCTTCGACAGTTGGAAATTCTCAAAGCTGCGGTGAAGTTCATGAAAGCTAATTGGCCTTAAAACTGAGGAACTCCTGATTCACAGTGAAAGGTTTGTTGATTCTTGGATTGAGGAAACATTCGTATGGATACTTGTTGCTTTTGTTCATGGCTAATATCACTGTAAACTTGAATTCTGAGCTGTTTTAGCATTGGAGGTTCGAGCCCGCAACTTAGGCCCATCCACCATTGCCTGGTGTTCGTACAGTGTTGCTATGGTTACAAATTTTTGTTATGAAATCGATCGGGGAAAACTTCATCCCAACTTTTAGTATCAAAGTCCATAAGTCGTAGTTTGAGCGTCCATCAGTCTATCAATAGCGATAACTACGAATATGCAATCAGTCTAGTTCGTTATCATTGGGAACTTTGATAGCTATAAGCAGTCGAGATTAACGACGGTGCTAAAAGAAGGGGGTCTGGGGGCAAAGCTCCCAGGAAATTTTTTTAGGACACGCCCTTACTTTGGCTTAGAACACCTCTAGTGATCAGATGTTTGCCGGTTCTTACAGAGAATTTTTGCCGCTTTGTAACAGGTTCTTTTCCATAAATTGGCATCTTCCGGATACATTTCAAGTAGACACCACTCTCTTTGGCTCAGATAAGCAGATTTTTTCGCAAAAAAAGTTAATCGCAAACAAAGCTAAGATCGCTTTCAGGGTGAAAGAGGAGCCTCTTACATATTTTCTCAAAGCTTTTTTATTCGACTTTGCCTGCTTTGCTTTTGCAGTGGACATTTTTCCTGTCTGGCCAGACGGTGGTTTTCGGACAGCATGTATACTTGCAATCTGTAATGTGTTCCGTCTGCAAACCCTTTTGCTTCACTTAACTGACTATTTTGTGCCGCAAAGCAGTTCTTGTTATATGTTTTGGAGATTTCACTAATATTTTTTGTCTTAAGCACAATCTTTTGTCACACATGAAACTTGTTTGGTTGAGATTTTCGCATCATTTGGTCATGGAGGGGTACTTCGGGGTTTGCGGTATTGCGGTATTGAGTTTTTACAATGCGGTATGCGGTATCGTTATATATTAGCATCCAAAGTTCATGAAATGCCATTTTCCTGACAAGGAGCCCAGCATCTTCGAGACGAATTCTTGGAGGAAAGGAAAACACAGCAGAATGGGCATTCTCTTTGTCTTTCTCAACCTGTTCAACATGTAAATAGACGTCCTGCGGAGGAGACAAATTTATTTTTGATCTGAAAACTTGATGGCGACAAAAATTTACCAAAGAACCTTATTTTTGCTTTGGAAACTTTTCTTGTCGATTTGAATTCATTCGCACCACAGATCTACCAACAATATAGCGTTGTGATGTAAGCAAGACGGTTCCAGGTTAGAAAGTTTACCACACCTGTGCATTTCTTGTATATAACGGATAACTTACATTAATTTGAAAATAGTCTTGAACAACGGACTCATCATACTAACCCCATAAGCGCAACAAAAACACTGTAATCCGTAAAAGGAAGACTGCTAACTCCTGGAAAAGAACAACAACAAAAATAAACCAGTGACTAGAGAGAAAACTTTTGGACCTTTTGATTCATGCAAGAAGAAACAAATTAATCTTAAGGGAAAAACACGGGAATTACTTAGTATATTTTTCCGACGGGCGTTTGCCATTCTCAGGGTATCGTTTTCGACTATTTTTTCTGGAACGGGCTATCAAAAGAAGGTAATTTTTCTGGAGCTAGTTGTCAAAACATGTTATAAGGGAAATTTTGTCAGATTGGATTGTTTTTAGTGCAAACTTTGTGTTTTGGAGTATAATTTTTGCCAATTTTTCTACGGTCGGCTATCATATGGAAAAATTCTAGTAGAGGGTAAAAAGACTTTGTTGTCGGCACACCCCAGTACAAATTTAGGTCAAATACCCCTCCCCGAAGAAAAATAATTCCGTAAATGCACTAAAGAACAACATAATGTTGAATGGACAGAAACGCGTTTCGTCGCACCCTCATCATTTTGTTAACAATACAAGCAGCTATTGAACGTTGCTCTTTATTGCAGTTGCCAACTTATTTTACCGTTTCAGGTTTTAAGATTAATTCGCTGTCATCTTGGACGATTCAAACGTTTTCTCTCTAGTTACGGGCAGGTTTTGGTTGATGTTCCTTTACAGGAGTTAACTTTGATACATTCATGGGTTTAGCACGATGAGTTCATTATCAAAAGCTACTTTCAAACTTTGTACCACAAATTATCTGTTTAAACCTTTACATAATGCTGAAGAGCTTTAGGCCAAGCATTGATCCTTGTGGCACTCCGCATATAACTTCTCGAATGTGTCGTGGCGCAGTGGTACAATCCTCTGACTTTGCAGCCGGAACGGTCAAGCGGATAGTGCTCTATATCAGGTAGAGCCCCACTACTTGAGCATCATGATAAGGGGTCGTGGACTCGATTACGTCTTCTATACTCCTGTAGTCCCAACGCTTGTCGCTAAGAACAACGATTTCACTGTGCAGTCACCTTCGGTTTAATGAAATATCTGACCCTCAATTTTAACTTACTGTTTTCAGTTCGGTAAATAAAGCATTAATGCTCCGCGGTCCCTCAATTTTATTGCATGCATTAACAGTTTTTTGATTTCTTACTACATCATACGATCTAAGAAGATTAAACTACAGCTTTGGATTTAGAAAAGGTGCATACAAGTTGTAATCTAATTACCTTTAAGGCTGTAGTAAAAGTTTTCTGGTTGAATACATCCATTTTTTTTCGATTTCTTCATATTCTGGTCGCCGAACTTTCAAGGCACAAAATGATACCTTGTTGGAAGGCAACAGAAGTTTTGAAAATGGAAGAAATCTCATGTAAACTAAAGTTTCCATGATTCTTTAATCAAAGTTTTTATTACAAGTGGCTCATGTGACGCCGATGTGCACACTGACAGTGCGATGAGTAAAATCCCTTTTCCTCTGGATTCACAAATCCACGAGGTACAGGTACGAAATATCTATTTTGTACCCTTTGAATCAATCGAATGGTGGGAAAATTTCCACTCGACCAGGTTAGACTTGGACCTTGGAAATTGTATCACAAGATGTTAACTAGATTCCGCTAATGGTTCGGCTTTAGGGAGAGAAAACCCAGGGCCGAGGAGAGGGGGTTAGGGGGGGGGTTCAGAAACCTGGGGCCCATAGCCATAAGGGGCCCATAAATAATAACTGAGTTTTTTCGAAATAAGGCTCAAATGAGGGTCTCTAGACCACGGCCAGTGCTAATAGGGGGCCCATCCATCAATAATTTCTCAATTGTCATCATGCTTCAAAAATCAAGAAGAGACTGAAAACGATGATTGCAACGTTTTCTTATAAGCGGTAAAAGTTAGATACATCTTGTAAACCATTGAATTTTACCAGATGAGCTAGAAAAATTCCAGACCATTCATAAGACCAAGATTGTTAACGGATTTGAATGATTCAGATTCTTGTTAAAAGATGAAAGACCAACAAATTTTATTGATTTTTCCAACATTCTTATAACGCACTGAAAATAAAGGAAAATTTGACTTCAGTGACTTTTTGGTTGCAAAGTGCTAGATAGGAGCCTAAAACATGACTGGCTTGTTATATGATTTTACGATTGTACCTAGAAGTGGAAATAGTAACCAGAGCAATTCTAGCAACCTTACTTTTAAAAAGTTTCCCGGGGGAGCATGCCCCCGGACCCCCCTAGGTGGCTACGCCTCTTGCGCACGGTTACGCCTTTGGCGTACCTTTCGGAACTCATTTGACAAAGGGCCCATGCTGCATTCGGACCCGAGGCCCACAAATTCTCTCCGTGGCCCTGAAAAACCAAATATCGTGTAAACAAACGTTTATCGTAACCTTAATCGGTACATGTTGTATCCTGCGTTAGAATTTACTTGAGAAAGCAGAAATTCATTTGAAACTTGCAACAGCGATCCCATGGCAAACACAATCTATATATATAAGCGATGAAGAGTTTTGTTACGCACATTCCTGTTTGTGACACTTTCCCGCACGCAGCTCCTCACGCCTACTGCTTACCTCCAAAAATTTCAGAAAAAAGATGTAAAATAGCTGACGATAAAGGCTTGCCTGTGGTCTAATACTTTTCTTCGTACAGTATCTTGGGGTAATGTCAGGAGGGGTTTTGTACCCAAATTTTAGCAATTCAATTCAACAATAGGCCTTAACCTTCGACCTTTCTTTGTGGATGCTGATGGCAGCCATAGAAATGTGATGGCAGCGTTCAATCTGAGCTAAAAACAAGTTTTGCAGCTGCTTTTTCCAGACACCGAGTGAGTAAAAGCTTGCAAATAGTTGATATTATGTTAGCTGCAGTATCTATCTGGCTTGTGGTAAAGTATTTCGATGCTCACGTTGGATAACAACGAAGTTATTGCCCTATTTTGCAGAGGCTTTCCTCTTGGTTTTGTCGCAGCGCTACAAATTAAGAATCTGCCCTTGTAGTTTTTTCGGTCTTCTGCTTATAAATTTACTGATTACAACGCATAGAACCTTTACTCAATTCTTAATGAAGATTTGGCCCAAGTTACAAAGTGATTTCTCTTCAAACTGATTTTTGACGCTTTTATTAAAGGCCATACACGCATAGCACGAGTTTCTCTGCTTCGGCCAAAATGGCATACAGTACAAATCAGACCTGTGACCCTAAGAGCATTTCCAAATTTTGAATGGATGACTGGCTCAAGGCCAAATCCAAAGAAATCCTGTTTACCCGTATAAAGAAATGTTTGATTGTAAACTGTTCCTTAACCAAGTTTTTTTATCAAAGAAGAGTATGGTTAAAGTTTCACAGCGAGGGAGAGCCTCGGTTATTACAAAAAGGGTGACTTGGAAATAACCTCAATCACAGTTCAGCAATTCACTCATCGCTGGGGCTAAGCTAAGTAATATAACTGAGGTGTGCAGAGTCTGAATTTGGCGAAACGATTTTCTTATTTAATGATGAAATAGCTATTTCTTGTCTGCTGTTGAATGACAATAATGCAACTTTAGTAATGAATTAAGCAAAGCTTACTTCGAGTCCAGTAACTGCCTTTGCTACTCCCCTGATTCATCGCTTTTCCATGATTTCAAAATTATGTAAATAATGATGAAAGGTCCTAGGTCTATTTTTCAACAAGTTAGTAAATGACTTCATCACTATTTCCTTCTATCAGTATCATCTTTTGTGCTACTTGTTTACGAACTCTGAAAGAGAATTCAGCATAAAAGGTCCAACAATGGACAGATTTTCTGCCATTAGATCATTTCTGAAGTCTTTTTACTTATATCATGCATGCAGCCGTTAGCTTGCCAACTCGCAATACTGAAAATCTGCCCCATCACGTAAACTCAGACGTTCTTTTGACCGGACATGAGGACTCTGCGACCCGGGACTTACTACCCCAGATCATACGACAATATGACCCCAGGCCAAAGTTTTATGTATTTGGTTAACAAGACTTTGTTATGATGTATTGATACTTCCATTATTTTCAACGTCAATAGATATGCACATGAGTGACTGGGGATCTGGATGATAATAAAGAAATGTTTGCACTTAAGATATAACTTTCTTACTTCTTTGTTATTGTTCTAGAAAAATTAGAAAGGCTAGAAAGACTGGAGTAGCCCTATCGGTCGAAATGCTTTATAGCCCTCCATTCTGAGTCTGATACTTTCATGGCCTTCTAACTGAAACATGGAAATTTTGAAGAAGTGCATATTTGTGGATATTCAACATAGATATTCATCCATTCTAATTGTGTTTAGAGGGGCCGGTTTTGCTCACAACAACTGGCTAGCTCATTATGAATACACAGAATTCTACGTGACCAAGAAAACTTTGACACGTACTAATGTCTTGCGTGTTCACTAAACCATCTGTGGTGTAAAATTTTCTTAAGCTATATGTATCAAACTTTGGACCGGGGTCGTATGGTCGAATGGTCGTATAATCGTATGGTCTGGGGTCGTAGGGTCCAGTATCACAGGGTCCGGGGTCGTGTGGTCGTACAGTCCGATTGAAAGGACATATCCCATGACACTGAATCCCTTGAGGCTAAAGGTTACCTATGGGAACCAACAAGATATTCCATATTTCAATAAAATCGCAGTTTATTCATATGAAAAGCTGAATTCTAACATACCATAGTATTTTCTCACAGAGCACCTTATTTCCAATTCCTTACATATCAATGCACAAATCTATTTTATAAGTGTACAGTTAAACACGAATGTTTCTTTAAAAAAAACTGCTGATAAGAAACTCCATTCTTATATCATCAAAAAATAATAAAAATATAACTTAGCAGCTATTCATTTCATTCATGGAAAGCCTTGGCATAGTTTGACTTATTTTCACTTATTTCCTGTATCATACCATACAGGAAATAAGTATTACTACTGCCTTCGCAGTTTCCTGTATTACTGCGAAGGTACTGGAGCAATTTCTAAATATTGGTAGGCTTCTTTAACAGTGGCAGAAATTGTGGGGATTGGGGACATTGCCCTCAAATTCCGAGGGGCATTTCAACATTTCAAACTTCTTGTACATCTTCCACAAAAGTCATTTTGTTTCCACGAATGTTCCACCAAAATCCGTAAAAATTCTTCTGTTCTGAAAAAATCTCGCACCCTTTTTCGAACGAGTGAAATGCCACTTGTCAAATTCGAGAAGATTAGGAAACTTTATTTAAAAGTCAGAAATCCTTAGGTAAGATCGAAACTGCAATGAAAAGACGAGTCACCGTAGAGGAAGAGAAGAGCTCTTATTAGCAAAAAGCAAAGAAAAAGGATATGCTCAAAAGCATACTGTTCAGCTTTTATTTACACTTTCACTTCTTTAAATTTGAGAAGAAAATGGTCGAAGGGAGAGGCTTTTTTCTCCAAATCTGACCATTCAAAGAATTACCCTAGGAGCCAACTTTCTTTTAGATATTTGAAACGAATCTATGCATGACATGTTTTTATCAATAGGCTCCAGATTTGACCTAAACTGTATGAAGGGAAACAACTATCTGACCCCCCTTTCGAATTCCTGGGTACGTCGCTGGCTTAGAGACAGATGTATCATCTATCTATAGTAGATTTAGAGCATCAATGGTCGGCAGCAATTAAAGAGCCATTGTCACCCAGGGTCCTTTGCAGGCATGTTGTAATGTCAGATTATTTGAAAATAAAACATAGCATACGTAAGCGGAAATATGTATTCACTTTGCAGCAGATGAACTGATGGAGACTGATATCTTTTACTACGCCAAATTTGATTTACAGACTTTCTGAAGATGCAGCCTGTACACAAAAAACTCTAGGTGACAATGGCTCCTCAGGAACTCAGAAAAAAATTGAGGGGACCAACTTTATCATTTGAATGAATTTCAAACAGTGGCCAGGGGCGAAGGGCGCAATTGTCTCATTAATTATTCTGAAACTAAGAGACACGAGGGAGCTCTGAAGCATCTGCTACTGGATTCATGTGCTGAAAACGTAACAATTTTGCTGAGGTTTATGTGAGGCTTATTTGGGAGTAAAGGAATGTTATAGAAAGAGACATGCCTGTTTTTCTCATTTTATGGCGTATAGCATACCACTCTTACTTAGTTACTTGAATTCTTATGAATGACCATAACTGATCTGATTTGATGCAAGGCTGGTAACTTGGCTTTTGTTCAGCAAAATTTTGGAAATTTGGCTCGTTTCCCTTATTGTTGGCTTCAAAAATTAACTTTGGCTGTTTGGCTTAATTTTGGCTTCTTTTAAGATTTTTGGTCAATTTTCATTCCATTCACTTCAAACTGGAGTACAGACGATCACAATCTAGGACATTTTTCTTTGCAAGGCAACATCAAAGATACAGGGTTTTCATCGGAGCTACACTATATAGTATGTGAAAACAATGGAATGCAAGTGCCCATTGCTTGAAATAACAATAGAACAATAGGTGGTACAGCAATGGGTCATTGTTTTGAAAGGTTTTGCTTTATCTGGCCCTTTTCCGACCCCTGGTTTGGTTTCGGGGCGGTCCGGAGATCTACCAACCCTGATTTCATGCTGAATTTAAATGGTGGTCACTGAAAGAGTACGGTAACCATAAAAAGCACTCCGCAGGAGCTAGGAATGTTAAAGCGCGAGCGAAGCGAGCGCTTTTACTTCCTAGTCCAATATACAGGGCGCATATATGTAGTCTGGCTACTAGCATCCATGTCACAACATAGCAGTACAACAGTATACTGTATGAACAGCGTGGTTTTTCACTTTTCTACTGTTTGCGGTATTTTGCAAGTTTTCGATGCGGTATTGCGGTATTTGGCAACTTTTTCGTGCGGTATTGCGGTATTGGGACCCCCCCGAAGTACCCCTCGTCATGGATTTGGAGTTTCAAATAACGGTGTGATCTTCAATAAAACGACTTCTTCGCTGCAAAGCACAGCTAAAGCGCTGGTTTTAGCATGTTTTTTTCCTTTAAGAAAGCATTCTCTCGTGACTTTTAGTTTCTACAATGCTAGCGTTTAGTTGAAACAGATACAACGTTTGATGGATAACATTTATAACCGATTTTTCCTTTTATTTTTGGGATTCATTTAGAAGTGCCCGATTTCCTATGCTCCCACCGACACAAGGGCCGCCGAGAAGTTTTGGAGGCCCAGGAACAAACCTGCCAAACATGAGGCCCCCTGCGAGCGAAGCGAGCTGAAAATTTTTGCCATCATGCTACTTAGATTAGCTTAAAATGGCCTAAAATGCATTATAGAGCATTTCCTGCAGTCAAAATGATAACAAGTCTTCAAATACGAGGCCCCCTAGACCCTGACGCCCCAGGGGCAAATTGCATACTGCTCCCCTCTCAGCCATTACCGACACCCCAGTACTAGACTGGAAACTTTGACTATTTGCAACAGCTGGGAAAATTTTTTTAAATTCCGTCCGCCTCTTTGGCTTAGAACGACTCTCCCGACCACTGTATCAAGTATTTCTTGTGAAATTGCTAACTGTCGTCATGGACCGACCTTTGCCATAAACATTCAGAAGTCGGACCAACTTGGATTCACACTATCCAAGCTTTATCGTGGACCGACTTTTCGTTTAATTTTGGACCGACTCTAAAAATATTGGGGGGGGGTGTCTCACCCCCCCCCACACCCCCCCTAATGTGCGCCCCTGCCTAAAGGTTCTTCAGTGCTACTATAAAGGTTCTTCAGGGAACCAATAAAGGTTCTTCAGAGAACCCCTAAAGGTTCTTCAGTACTACCATAAAGGTTCTTCGGGGAACCAATAAAGGTTCTTCAGAGAACCCCTAAAGGTTCTTCAGTGCTACTATAAAGGTTCTTCAGGGAACCAATAAAGGTTCTTCAGAGAACCCCTAAAGGTTCTTCAGTGCTACCATAAAGGGTCTTCGGGGAACCAATAAAGGTTCTTCAGAGAACCCCTAAAGGTTCTTCATTGCTACTATAAAGTTTCTTCAGGGAACCAACAAGGTTCTTCAGAGAACCCCTAAAGGTTCTTCAGTACTACCAGAAAGGTTCTTCAGGGAACCAATAAAGGTTCTTCAGAGAACCCCTAAAGGTTCTTCAGTGCTACCAGAAAGGTTCTTCAGGGAACCAATAAAGGTTCTTCAGAGAACCCCTAAAGATTCTTCAGTGCTACTATAAAGGTTCTTCAGGGAATCAATAAAGGTTCTTCAGAGAACCCCTAAAGGTTCTTCAGTGCTACCAGAAAGGTTCTTCAGGGAACCAATAAAGGTTCTTCAGAGAACCCCTAAAGGTTCTTCATTGCTACTATAAAGGTTCTTCCGTGAACCAATAAAGGTTCTTCAGAGAACCCCTAAAGGTTCTTCATTGCTAATATAAAGGTTCTTCAGGGAACCAATAAAGGTTCTTCAGAGAACCCCTAAAGGTTCTTCAGTACTACCATAAAGGCTCTTCCGGGAACCAATAAAGGTTCTTCAGAGAACCCCTAAAGGTTCTTCAGTGCTACTATAAAGGTTCTTCAAGGAATCAATAAAGGTTCTTCAGAGAACCCCTAAAGGTTCTTCAGTGCTACCAGAAAGGTTCTTCAGGGAACCAATAAAGGTTCTTCAGAGAACCCATAAAGGTTCTTCAGTGCTACCAGAAAGGTTCTTCAGGGAACCAATAAAGGTTCTTCAGAGAACCCCTAAAGATTCTTCAGTGCTACTATAAAGGTTCTTCAGGGAATCAATAAAGGTTCTTCAGAGAACCCCTAAAGGTTCTTCAGTGCTACCAGAAAGGTTCTTCAGGGAACCAATAAAGGTTCTTCAGAGAACCCCTAAAGGTTCTTCATTGCTACTATAAAGGTTCTTCCGTGAACCAATAAAGGTTCTTCAGAGAACCCCTAAAGGTTCTTCATTGCTAATATAAAGGTTCTTCAGGGAACCAATAAAGGTTCTTCAGAGAACCCCTAAAGGTTCTTCAGTACTACCATAAAGGCTCTTCCGGGAACCAATAAAGGTTCTTCAGAGAACCCCTAAAGGTTCTTCAGTGCTACTATAAAGGTTCTTCAAGGAATCAATAAAGGTTCTTCAGAGAACCCCTAAAGGTTCTTCAGTGCTACCAGAAAGGTTCTTCAGGGAACCAATAAAGGTTCTTCAGAGAACCCATAAAGGTTCTTCAGCGATTCCATAAAGGTTCCTCAGGGAACCAATAAAGGTTCTTCAAAGAACCCCTAAAGGTTCTTCAAAGAACTCCTAAAGGTTCTTCAACGATTCCATAAAGGTTCTTCAGAGAACCCATAAAGGTTCTTCAAGGAACCCCTAAAATTTCAAAGTGTTGATTACGAGAATGGGCGAAGATTTTGAAAATATTGTCACTAATGTGGTCCAAATGGCACAAAAAGTGACACAAATGACCAAATATTGAAATTGCACATAATTTTTCTCAAAATTTGTGCAAAGTCTGTTTGGAGAATGCTGATTATGAACATGGCTGGGGATTTCGAAAATGTGGTCACTAAAGTGGTCCAAATGGCAAATAAACTGGCACAAATGACCTAAAGTTGAAATGGCACAGAATTATCTCTAAGTTGGTGCAAAGCTTATTTCGAGTGTGCTGATTATGACTATGGACGAAGGTTTTAAAAATAATGTCACTAAATTGGTCCAAATGGCACAAAAAGTGGTACAAATGACCAAAAATTGAAATCATGCAGAATTGTCTCAAAATCCTTATTGAACCTATTTCAAGCATGGTGATCACGAATATGAACAAAGATTTGGAAACTACCAGGTGTGTCAATAAAAACTTTTGAAATATCAAAGCAATAATATTGAAAACTGTCTTATGTTATCTCCGACATGTCAAATTAGGTTTAGTAATTTACCCAGCTTTAATAGACGATTACGCTAAAGATGGCGGCGAGGAACTTTTTACCAAGATGCATTGCGTTTGAATTAGGAATCGTTAACGAATCCATAGGGATTCGATTATAGAACGCAATGCATCTCGGTAAAAAGTTCCTCGCCGCCATCTTTAGCGTAATCGTCTATCGGCCACTCCTTCCCCTCGAAATAGGAGATTTTCTGCAGAAAGCCCCTTTCAAACATATACAAAAACGAGTGAAAACACCAAGAAAGATTTCTCTTTGTTCTCCTTCCTTGCGATAATGACTCTTGGATGTGTTCATGTATTTTGTCCTCATGGGAGAATGGAAATTTCCTGAATAATTTATTCACACTAGGGAGAAGAATTTTCAACCAGCCAAAAGGAAAACACGTGCTAAAGCGTGTTGAAAGTCAGCGCTGTGTGGTTAAAGCATTAGGGATTCTTGCTTGTGGTTTTAGCATGTTTTTTAATGTTTCCCAAAGGGATTCATTTTAGAAAATCGCTTACAGAATTTGAACGGAGTGACCGATTTTAGCCAAGAAAATTTCTAAAAAGAATTGAACATGTTAGCTGTTCAATCAGGTATTGCAAAATATCATTTCTTATATAGCTACTCAGGGCCGGGCGCTTTTTCAAACGCGCGCCGGGCATTTTTTCCTGACTCACCCGGAATTTTCAACGAAGTGCTGCAAATGGCAACAAAGGGGCACACTTGTTTCTATCTTTTCGAATTTGTTTCATTTTTGATTTTCGATTTTGTACTATTGTCATCTCAAACATCGTACCAATGTTTCTTAAACTTTTGGCCATCTCAGTACTTAGTTTCTTACAAACAAGTTCTTTTAAAAAAGCGTGCAGCAGTGTTAGAGACCACATTGATAATTCATGCACTCAAATATAAGAAACCAATTAATAAACTTTTAGTATTAAATGGACAAGATTTCACTTAGAAGCTTTTAGTAATATGTCCTGAGCCAAATTGCTTATTATAAAAAAGTCTAATATCTGCAACAATTGAAAAGGTTATACAATATTTGCTGATTTAACAGTAAAACATTGGTTGTCAGCATTGGCAAACAAAATTTTGATTGGGGGGGGGGGGCACAGTGATCCAGGGACTTGAAGAAATCTCAAGAAATAAAGTTTGAAATCCGAATTTATTTCATTCTCAGATTATCAAGCACTCTCTGAAGGTTTATGAACCGCAAAAAAAATTTAAATTGGACTACAGATAGCTCCCAAGGGCTGTACTTGCTTGTTAAATGATACTGGATGCTCATATGGGTGGGTTTTTTCACCTTAAATTCCCTACATATGGGTCAATTGTTTACCTTAATTCTGGTAGATTGGTAACATTTTCAGAACTCTAATCACAACTGAAGAAATTTGAATACAGGTTTTTTATTTAAGAAACTGCGGAGAAACTGGTTTATAAGAACTAGTACTAGCCTGCGTGTAGACTTTACTTTCCAGTGAGAAGGAGAGCCACAATGCCTGCCAAAAGTCTTGGAACACCTCTGCAAATTTTTTCTTGTTTTGCGATTTCCCCCTCTCCCCCTCAGAACAATGTTGTGTTGTGGTCAAAAAATCGGCATGATAGGACGATCCGCGACTCTGCTGGAATGCTGGGACAATAACCTTCGAAATCAACATTGTTTCGGGGGCGAGGGGGTATTTGAACCTGATGGCTATGGTTAGAAATGCGGATTATGAAGAAATGGCCTAAGTGTTCCAAGGACTTTTGGCAGGCATTGCAGGCCTTGGCTCTCATTCACAATGGCAAGTAAAGTCTGCACGCAGGCTAAACTGGTACTAGGATGGCAAAAATTTTAAGAAACTCTAGTACTATGTCCGATAAGTACTAAGAAACTTTTAAGAGTTAAAGCATAGATATCATAACAAATACATCGTTGAACCTTTACTCTTGAGTGTTTTCAACATAATAGAACACTGTTTATTCCTATCCTATATGATGTTTTAAATGTCAAGAAACATATCAGCCCGCAGTGTTAGCGACCACGTTGATAATTCTGGATTCAAAAAATAAGAAACCAATTAAGAAACTTTTGAGGCCCCCAAAGGGGAGGGGGGGGGGGGTCGCTGGAGCTCTGGAGCCCATCATTTTGAAAGGCTTGGAGTCCTGGAGCCCAAAGTGGTTTTCTAGAATTTTAAGAGATGGAGCCCCTGGAGCTCTAAAAAGCATGCAATGGAGCCCTGGAGCACTGAACTTTTGCCACTGGGAGCCCGGAGCCCATTAAAATAAACCCTGGAGACTTGGAGCCCGAGATCCCAGGGGGCCTCACTTTTGGTACTAAAATGGACAAAAATTCATGTAAAATTAAGAAACTTTTAGTAGCATGGCTGGACTTGCTACAAGTCTATCTTTTGGTCATAGGAACCATTTCTTTCTCTCGTTTTTATGACCAAAAGATAGACTTGTAGCAAATCCATAGCATGGCCTGATCCTGGTTTCTTACATGGTTTCTTATAAAAGATGTGTATAACAGCGAAGAAAAGGAGGGGTGTACAATCCAACCCCCTCAGGTATTGACTGCTTCAAAACTCCCAGGTGAGATAGCGTTAACGGTGGCCTTTGTACTGCACATGAAAAAGAAGAAAATGATCTTAATGAAGACAAAACTGTTCCTGAAATGTCGAGCTCCTTGAAAAATTGTCTACCTTATCCATTCTTCTCCATCATTCATTTTCCTCTTTCCATTAAGTATTCCATTCATCATTCAGTTTCATCATTCTGTCTTGCAGCTTCATCCCTTCATTTCACCCTGTCACTACATTCTTCAATTTCATATCATCAGTCCATCCTATCACACCTCACTGGCCACAAGTCCTACGTTTTTACCATCTTGACCGTCGAAGCTCAGATTTCTGTTGAGAAAATTTAACAGTCTTGTCTTCATTTTAAGTTTCAAGAAGTCATTAATCCCTAAGATTACGATTATTTCGTTCCAATTTTCAAAACACAGAACGTTTCACAGCTGTGGCTGTTATTCCAAGTTTTCTCTATTTTCATGTGAGTTTTGTGTCCCATCATTTTGCTTGCCTTGAGCTACTTTGATTTCTGTCTTTTCCAAGTCTAGATAGTCTGTCAGTTTCTTGAAAACAGCAAGATAAATTCGATATCCATAGCATCACCACAGTTGCAAAACCTGACAAGAAAGTTCAGGAAAATAGGGTTCTCAGAAATAATCTTTGTTATACAGTCTTTGGAAGACTTGAAAATTCTTGGATCCAAAAGATCTAGGCCTGATCATCACCAAAACATGAATTAGATGTGGATAAAAGATATAAGAAAAGTCTCGAAAAATTCGAAGAAACTATATCATGCTGATTTGCACAACCAATACAAACGGTTTCTTACTCAAACATTGTTCCTTTGTAGAAAATTGTTCCTAGGGCATCAGAAGGCTTGCCCAATGTTGGTCAAGTTTGACCTACTACAAAAGGCAAGCAAGTTGGGGTTCAGGTCGAAAATAGTGTTTCCTAGACAAGCAGAAGGGCAAGTATAGACGTATTTCTTGTTGCCTTTAGGCTAGGCCTACCTATTTCCTGTAGGTACCCGATGTCATAACAACGTTACCCAATTCGTAGGCCAGATAATCTTTTGAAAGAGAGGCGATATGAACAAAACCCAATGCTTCTTTGTGGGGAAAATTTCAGAAAGGTGAAATAACGAAACAAAGCCAGGCTGAGTTTGCTCTCAACTCAGTGGGTGGGAGAAGCATTTTCCAAGTCCATAAACCTGCAACGCGTAGCCAACGTTCTCGGGACTTTCTCCCTAATTTCAGATAAAGTAAATGAAACAATTGTATTCCAGTAAAATGCATCATCCTAGCATACAAGTCAAATCTTTCAATAGGGCACAGGGAAACCCATAAACCTTCCAATTTCACGCTTATCAGCCAATGGTGTTGCCGTATTCTCGTCACATGACCGAAAATAAGCTCTTTGAGACGAATTTTCGAGTACCCTTACGAAAATCAAAATGGACATTCGAGTAATAAAGATACAGAGCTGCTTTTGCCACGAGTCGATTCTACAGGCCCTACTCCATATTTTACACTTTGCATTTCAAGAAAATCTCATCAGGGATCAGCACTACACCAAATTTCATGCAACCGAAAATAGGCCTATATTCAAATATCATTTGGGAACGCAACAAATAAGACATAGCTTCCAAAATTTCACACCTTACGTGAATTATAGCAAGGAATAAGCTGAAGATGTTTCTTTTCTTCAGTTTCCCAAATCCTTGACGAGTCTCAGCTATTTGCGACGAAGAAAGCCATTGGGCCTACCTTCATCCACTGCATAATGCCATTATTCTGTTTCAAATCGGCTTCTTTGCTGTAGCAAGGTAGCAGAGCTATTCACCAACAACATAACACCAATTTCCACTATTCTCCGCTGAAAAATTGCCATCAACTTTGGTAAAACGCGATGAACTTTCAACAGCTCTTCGCCACACTATCTATTCCAAGTTTTGAAACAGTGTGCTCACGTGGAAAAATTTCTGTTATTGTCAAAGCGCTCTTGATGTCATTGTCACGAGGTAGGTCTCGTATCATCTCCTAACCACAAAGACTTGGCCTTTGTTTTAGTATGAAAAAGTGGAAGGGATTGAGGTTGGGCTTTCAAAATTATCTTTATTTTCTAAAAAAAGGGAAATGGTGAATGCATATTTCAAAATAATTTGAATGAATATGAATATGTTTTTCATGGAAGTTGAAGGGTATTGGAGCTTGCGAAGATATATAGGCCCCCTATCATTTGAATAATTCAAATTCATTTGAAATACGCATTCACCATTTTCCTTTTTTTTTAGAAAATAAAGGTAATTTTGAAAGGCCGGCCTCAATCCCTTCCACTTTTTCATACTAAAACAAAGGCCAAGTCTTTGTGGAGAGGAGATGATACGAGACCTACCTCGTGACAATGACATCAAGAGCGCTTTGATAATAACAGAAATTTTTCCACGTGAGCACACTGTTTCAAAACTTGGAATAGATAGTGTGGTGAAGAGCTGTTGAAAGTTCATCGCGTTTTACCAAAGTTGATGGCAATTTTTCAGCGGAGAATAGTGGAAATTGGTGTTATATTGTTGGTGAATAGCTCTGCTATCTTGCTACAGCAAAGAAGCCGATTTGAAACAGAATAATGGCATTATGCAGTGGATGAAAGTAGGCCCAATAGCTTTCTTCGTCACAAATAGCTGAGACTCGTCAAGGATTTGGGAAACTGAAGCAAAGAAACATCTTCAGCTTATTCCTTGCTATAATTCACGTAAGGTGTGAAATTTTGGAAGCTATATCTTATTTGTTGCGTTCCCAAATGATATTTGAATATAGGCCTATTTTCGGTTGCATGAAATTCGGTGTAGTGCTGATCCCTGATGAGATTTTCTTGAAATGCAAAGTGTAAAATATGGAGTAGGGCCTGTAGAATCGACTCGTGGCAAAAGCAGCCCTGTATCATTATTACTCGAATGTCCATTTTGATTTTCGTAAGGGTACTCGAAAATTCGTCTCAAAGAGCTTATTTTCGGTCATGTGACGAGAATACGGCTACACCATTGGCTGATAAGCGTGAAATTGGAAGGTTTATGGGTTTCCCTGTGCCCTATTGAAAGATTTGGCTTGTATGCTCATCATCCTACTCCTCAATCATATTTTGTCAATTAAGGTGAAATAAATTCGTTAAAGCTTACCTTCTTCGCAATGTTCTTTCCTTTCTTTCCTTCAAAGCTTCGCCGCAACAACGAAACTTCAAAATTCAAGCGTTTTCAAGAGAAAAATAGAACGCGAATACATTCCATTTTCGAACACTTTGCGTAAGTCACTTGATATTTGCAGTCATAAAGCCCGCCGCACACGGAGAGGAAAATGCTCAGCAAAGTGGCATGAATGTCAATTTGCTCAGTAAAATTCTCGCCGTGTGCGGATGATTTTTGCTGAGGAAATACTCATTTGTGCAGCTGAGGAAAATATCTATCGTGTTTGATAATTTCTGCCATTCGTGCCAAAATTCTCACCGTCTGCGGTATCGCTGAGAATTTTGCTCACTGCCTTGGCTGATCACGTGTTCATGTTGCCATGGCATCGACCAAAGGTCACAGGATTAGATCATGGACACGTGATCAGCCAAGGCAGTGAGCAAAATTCTCAGTGATACCGCAGACGGTGAGAATTTTGGCACGAATGGCAGAAATTATCAAACACGATAGATATTTTCCTCAGCTGCACAAATGAGTATTTCCTCAGCAAAAATCATCCACACACGGTGAGAATTTTGCTGAGCAAAATGACATTCATGCCACTTTGCTGAGCATTTTCCTCTCCGTGTGCGGCGGGCTTAAGGGTTCTTTGAAGAACCTTTTTGACTTGAAGAACCCTAAGGGTTCTTCAGAGTACCCTCGAAGAACCCTATAGGGTACTCTAGAGAACCTCAAGGTTCTTTGAAGAACCTTAGGGCATTCAAGAACCCTAGGGTTCTTTGCCAGAACCTCTGAAAACCACCTTTTTTCTGTGAGTGTATCGAAAAGTGAGCCGTTTGTTTTGCTTGATGAATTGAGGGAGGCAATCCGTGGCAGCGACATCGTTTCCCTGGAAGAGGAAAATCAAGCCAAAAATCAGTGAAAATTTTGGAATTGTCAACGATCAATGAATCATCGATAGTACTTTTCATTAATGATAAAGCTGCTTTAAGCAATCATTGCATGACGTTGCTAATCTTTTGCTTTCAGGCAGGGTCTGGAAAATTTCTACCTTGAATTTCACGTCTATCAATAGTCAAAGAGACTCTTCATTACGCTGCTCAAGAATGAAGATGCCCCATAACAACTATTGAGGTACTTAGTAGGTTTGTAAGTTTCTTTATGATTGCAAGAAGCCCCCCCCCCTACTTGAAAGAAAATAAGTTTGGATAAAGCGTGCAAATATGGAAAATTATGTGAATGCAATTAAATCATGACCCCCGAAACTTATACCGATTGCGCCACAATTTCTTTTAACCTTCGTGCTACCAAGTTAACTGTGAGTTGTGAAATGTGAAATATGTTTTGGCACTCATGGTCAGTGACACAGTTAAAGCAGATCAACTGACAGGGCTTGAAAATAAGGAAACCCAGGGAAATTTTTGATGACACAATCTCTACTTTGGTCTAGCATGTTTCTTCCAACCCCATGTTTGCCGGTCCCTAAAAGAAATTTTGACCATTTGCAAAAATGCTTGTACTTGTTAGCATACGCAAGAGACTTTTTGAGCAAGCATCTTTTCCTTGGCTTAAAATGCCGATCTCCATCCCTTCTTTACCAGAGCCATGCATGAAGCCTCGACAGCTCTGCGACAGTATCCTATGAATCAGCTTTTGTGGAAAGAATTTTTACTTCGTGTGTGACTTTCAGATTTTTCAGAGCTGACGTCGTCACTGGTAGGCACTTGTTGGAATCCTTGATGAAGCTTGCCAGGAAAGTCTATAAACCACCAACCTTTACTTTGGCCTAGAACTACTCGCAAAGTCAAATCTTAGCATTTTTTGGAAGTATTCTAACCCAAACTTACCTTTTCCAAACTTAAACTACTTTTTCCTCGTTTTGAAAGAATCTCGAGTATCGAGTCGACATTCATCTTGCAATAGAGGTAGAGGGGGCATTTACCTATCGTCATTTAAGACCACGCTACTGCTAATGGCTCTGCGTGAATTAGATCACGGATGGCAACGTTGAGGTTTGAGTCTTGATGGATCAAGCATAGGGGAGCTGAATCAGCCTCCCTCCCTGGCGATTTTTCGGCTGTAGATTTTTACCAAGTGCACTTAAAACGCTGGAACTCTCCAACTTTTAGTTTTTATCCTTGTCACGATATAAAATCGATTGTTTGAAAAAATCAAATTCGTTCCAGGTGGGAAACGCGATCAGAATTCGAGAGATGTAGGTGTAAAATTTCAAATAATTCCTAATAAAATCTACAGCTAATGTGATAAAATGATGAAAAGAAGGGAATGCATACTATTTTGATGCTCTATCTAACAAATTAGCTACTTTTGAATTTGAATGTGTGGCTTTGCTGATTTTGGCACTACGTATGCGCACATTCTTTGCAATCCTGTGTGATGATGTCATCACTTTGTATTAGCTTTTCTTGACAGAGCAAATGCTACTTAGACATAGAATACAATGAAATTTAGACTGATGTCCTTATGCCATTCGTTTTCTCAAAATCAACGATTGAAATGTTTTAATACTGAGCCCTATTGACTTTGAAAATTGAACAATGTAACGTCATGTCGAGGTCACATGACATATCAAGAATAGATTTCATGCTCGTGTTCACCATATAATGTTCTATACACATGGAAAGTTTCAAATCTCTAGGTTGTCCAGAACTGAAATGAATTAGGTGGGGGGGGGGAGGGCTGAATCAGCCCCTTTAGTCTTCTTAGAGTTAGTCGTTCTTAGTGTCTATAGTAACGAAGTAGCCATTCCAACTTTCGTGAGGGTACTCAACAACTTCGAACCCAGGGTAACAATGGGCAGCCAGTTGTGCTGAAGAGGTAACATTTGTGCTGAAGAGGTGAGGCTGAGAGGCTGAAGACATTGATAGCCCTGGGATCGAGGTTGGGTACTCAAAGATTCACGTCGAATGGCCAATTTGGTATCACATGGTTAGAAAGGGCTATTCGAATTGCTTCATACCGTGAAATTAGATGATTTCTGCATGCTTCAGCAACCAGTTAGGATTTGAGCTGTTGCTCAGCAAACAAGGCACTCCTTTGCAAAAACTAAACATTGCCAACGAATTTCGTGAGTTGCTGCTAGAGACGCACACCCCATAAGGTGACTCGAAAGTGCGGCGAAACCGACAAGTCAGTCAGTATTTCAGTAGATTGTTGTGATTTTGTGTAAACGTCTGTCATTATTATCTTCCATGTTGAGACAGTCGTTTTGAAGAGAGAAAACCATGTAAAACGCCCTGTTTGACCGCAGCTATTGTCTGACCTCCACACGTTGATGTCCATGGAAACTTGAAACGAAATTGATTTTTTATTTCTTATTTCTTGGAACCAATAAAGGCCGGATTAACAAGAAATTCCCGTCGCCTAACAGCCTCGTTTTCATTACTGTAGGGAATAAACGGTGTTGACTCCCTCCCCTTAAGGACATGTGACGGATATATAGCGTCTAGCTTAAAAATAGAACAAAAGATGGGCGCGCCTGCCATTATTTGTCCAATTGTATTGATAATCTTTCAAGACCATCAAATATAATGGAAGATAATAATAGACTATATTTAGATTGCCCAGACCCCTGATTTAAGTCACCTTATATCTCCGTCATTTGTCTTCATGTTACATTCACACAAGGTACGGCAGCAATCTTGCAGACTGTTGCTGTCGATTTGCATCTACATATTAGGCCCAGTACAGAAGAAAACAAGATCGAGAACAAGAACAGGTAATCTCGTTTTGCTTTGTATCATGATATTTTTGATGGTTGTGTTTCAGGGGCTTCTGCCTAGGAGGTGTATAGGCGGTACTTTTTCCAAAACCTGTCTTCCAAATTGGAAAGCTAAATGATCACGATTAACTTTGACAATACACGATTACGCTAAAGATGGCGGCGAGGAACTTTTGACCAAGATGCATTGCATTCTATCATCAAATTCCTATAGATTCGTTAAAGATTTTAGCTTCGAACACAATGCATCTTGGTCAAAAGTTCCTCGCCGCCATCTTTAGCGTAATCGTCCATTTTGATTTTCCTTGCCCAACTGTTTGACTGTATTTGCGCAAATGCGCAACGCAACGTTTGTTGGAAATTCCTTTACATCCTATCAAGCTGACTTTGAATGTGTTGATTTGTGTAGTTTTCATGGACACGAACAGTCTACAGCACAGTGATCCAGAGCATGGAATAAACGTCAAAACGCAAAGCCTTTCAAATGCAAAAACCGTTAAGCTCATCTTAAAGAAGACACTCTGAGCTATTCTGAACAAAAATCCATATTTAAATCGGACCAACGAGTGCAGAGAAGTTGCAGTTTGAAGTTTACCAAAATTGTTAGGTCATGTTCTTGTTTACATGTCCGGTCTATCACTTTTGAAATGGGCCTAAACCAAATATTTCAAATTTTCATTTCTCCAGTTGCATTCATCCGATTTCAATAAACTTTTTTTTTAGATTAAACCTCAATGTCTGCACAATTAAACAACGCATGAGTTGCATGAATTTGAGTCGATTTATGTCTTTATTTGGCACACATTTTTCAAGGAGTGTTTTTAGCAGTAATACAGCACGAGACCCGTGAAATTCTTCTTTCCTAGTGCAAACAAAAAAAGCGAGGAAAAAAGAGTCTTAGAAACTCATTTCCCACTAAACTTTACGTATCAATGAAGGTTTCTGCCAAAGGGTTCGTTCAGATTCGTTGAGGTAAAAATTTTATAGCAGATATAAAAAATTGTGTCATTTAGGCCCATTTGTGGTCTCTTCTGTGATTTTCCGTTATGGAATGTACATTTTGTTTGTAGGTGCTTCTACTGCATAATTTTTGGTTTTCATTGCACGGTTGTAAGAGCAAAGGTTCATATTGTAAATAAAAAGAGGAATTCGTTCATGAACTGTCAAGTAACAACATACCAGGAATGAGGCTTTCCGCTCGGCCCGTTGTCGTACTGAATAATTGCTTGGGAAAGAATGAGTTGCCTCTTTGTCATTGTTTTCTGTTTATCACTTTTTGTTACGAAAGTTTCGTCATAGGTTCTTGCTCTGCGAAGCTATGCTGTTCCTAGCCATGCAAGGGAAGATTTTAACAACGTGTTACTTCAAATGGATGTTAAAGGGAATAGGCATATCTCTGTCATAGTCAGGTGGCGGGGATAAACAGGCTGAGGAAACAGCAGTCCAAACTGTTATTACGTGGGCTTGACTCGAGTTCATCTTTCTCAAATGTTCTTTTGCTTTCAACTCCCCTCTCGAATGGATTCACTACTCTATTCACCATTACCTGCTTGTTAGTTGCAGGGCCGATACCAGCCATATGTCTGCATAGGGGGGGGGGGGGGTGAAAAACAAACACTTCCTACAAAAAAACCATCAATGACACCCAACAACAACAGTTAAAGGAATATAACATGAATTGACACATAAAGTGACCGAGCTAGCTCCTCAGGCCCCGTTCACACTACTCCATTTTTGTTAGTATCCGTTTTTGTTGCATCGAAGCTACCGTTCACACTACTCCGTTTTGGACCAAAAACGGAGAGAAAAACCTCCGTTTTTGTGCGTTCACACTGATCTGCCCGATAACAAAAACGAAGCGAAAAACATCCGTTTTTGTGCGTTCACAATGCTCTGTATTTGTGAAGCTCATTGTTGGATATTGGAGCGTTTTCAAAAACCTCCGTTTTTGTGGATATCCACTTTTGACAGTGTTTTCGAAAACCTCCGTTTTTGTGGCGTTTTTGTGCGGATCAGTGTGAACACTTTCACAAAAACGGAGGTTCTTCTCTCCGTTTTTGTACAAAAACGGAGTAGTGTGAACGGGGCCTCAGTAACTAAAATTTTGCCATATTTCACATTGAAACCTTGCAATCAACACAGTTAGTGAATGTCAATGAAAGTAAATTCAGTAAGTTCTGTTTGGAATTATCGTGCTTTTATGCGTTACTTCTCTTCAAAATCCTCCAAAACTAGGCATTTGAATAAAAAATCCGACATGAGAGCAACATTTTCCCACAACTAACTGGTCTCTTAGGGGAGTGGCGTTCCGCCCCCAGCTCCCATTGGCTTCGGCCCTGTTTAGTTGCATCCTTAACCTTTCTCCTGCATAGCTTCTTTTTAACCTCTGTGAACATCTTACTGCCAAGTTTACAAATTACAATTTAATCACTTAGCATAGCGTAGCTTTGATGCAACATCTTCAAGTGTGCTTTACAGTTCCTAAAAGTCTCTAAAACCTAAAATGTCCATTTGAATCTTATCGAATAGAAACGTCTTTGATTTTTTCTTAAATGTTTCAATATTAACGCATTGTTTACTTCATCAGGAATTTTATTCCATAGTCGAAGTCCCATTGCGCTCAATGTTGTGTTTGCAAATGATTTCCTCTTTTGTTTTGGGAATATCCAGGGGCGTCGTGGCACCTGTCTATCAGGGGGGGCCAAGGCCCCGAAATTTCCGAAAAATAAGATGTTTCATTTTCGCCCTATTTCCTTTTACAAGACGGTCGCAATGAATAACGGAAAATGTAGCATTTATTGGTGATATGTTCGGATTGGGTCCATATTAACCATCATGAAAAGGACAATCTTCTTGGGATGAGGCCCAGTGGTCAGGCCAGTCTGGACGAAAGTCACATTGAATATTGGGGGTGCTGATACCAAATGCGAGCGAAGCGAGCAAGGATGGGGGGCCGGGGGCTAGCCCCCGGAAAAATTTTTACGGCCACACCCTTCAGATCGTTGGAAAGTGCCCATTTTTGTAAAGAAGTCGCCATTGAAAGGAGCGGTAGAACTTGACTAACAGAAGGCTATCCTGGGAAATATTCAAAATAGAACTTAAAAATTACTTAGAAATAGATTGGTTTTTACTGCGGCTGAATTTACTGCGGCTGAATAAAATATAAGGAAGACAGCTTGATAACTCTGATAAATTTAGGATGTCTTCATTTTGGTAAAGATTCTTTTCCATAAGCTTGACTAGAGATTTTTTCAGTGAAAAAGAAGCGAATTTGCGGCTGAAGCGAAAACATCCTATGCAAAATGCGTAACCCATGGTTTCTGTTTTTGCTGGAAATGAGTAATAACCATCAGTCGTGAAAAACTCTCCATGTTTTAAAGGCTCGGGGGGGGGGGGGTAACTCAACCTATTATGTGATGGGGTCGTGCCATTTTGCCCGAAAAATTGGTACCCATAATTCCGTAAATTCTGGTTGATTTTAGGGCCATAATTCCACAAATCGAATAAAGATCTGGGCCATAATTCCGTGAATTATGAAAATCTCCTGAAAAGGACACCCATAATTCCGTGAAATGTCAAATGATTGTGAAAATGATACCCATAATTCCGTAATGGCTTGAAAAAAGTACCCCTAAAAAATGGCACGTCCCCGTACCACGAACAGTACTAAGGTACCCCCCCCCCCCGAGCTCAAAGGCTAAGGTACCGTAGTATTTTATCAGTTTAACTTTTCTAGTGCTATCTTCAAATATGCATTTAAACCTCCCTGTTTAAATCAGCAATGTCTCCCGAGGCAATGAGCTTTTATCGTATAAGATCTTCGTAATTTTTTCGAGGTTCTGGTACACAGTGTATACGCTGCTAAGAACGGAACTGATATCTGGACAATGTCTATGATGAAATAGCAACAAAAACAGCAAATGTTATGGGAAGAACTGAAAGCGATGCAAAAAACCTAAACTGATCAAATGTACTTAGCGCAAGCCCAAAGTCAGCGATTTTCCGACGAAACCTTAAAATTTCCGAAAAATCCGACGATCTGAATTCTAGGGTGGGCCATGGCCCCCCCTGCCCCCCCGGCCACGACGCCCCTGGGAATATCTAGTTCTTTTACTATGGAAATATCCAGCTTCATGTACAGATTGTTTGATCTTTAATAGTCTTTCACTTTTACTTAGTTTCAGCATATCTGTCAGGTACTGAGGAGCTGTGCCTTTCAGTGCCTTAAAAACTAGACTTAGAATTTTATGTTGAATTCTGAGAATTATCCGCAACCAATGAAGTTGATTTAGAGATATTGTGCTATCTTCACGGGCTTCCCTTTCAAGTACGGCCCTGGCAGCTAACACTAGTACTCTTTGCAGTCTAATAATTTCATGTTTTGGTAGGCCTATTATAATTTCATTTGAATAATCTAGCTGGGATATTACTATGCACATAGCCATTGTTCCTTCAGCTTCATCTGTTAAAGATTTCCTAACTTGTTTGAATTTGTACAATCCATACATTATTCTTCGACACATCGCCGTTAAAATTTTTTGCACATTGAGCTGTTCATCCACATAAGTTTCTGTATATCCTGCAAAGCATTTGGTTGCTGCAAAATTTGCTTAGTACAGAGGTTTGAGCCGTTGTGTTGCTATACTATAGCTGTACTATAACTATAGCTGTCGCTATACTATGTACTATAGCTATGCTATCCTGGATTGCCATCGAAGAGTTCAAAATTCGCTTTGGATCTGCGATCCTTAAGGATCACAAAAAATCACAAAAATTGTGAGACTGCATCTCTTTCCACCGGTCAATGTTGATTGGTGTTATCTTGCTGTGACTGCATGTAAATTTGCATTACAAGCATTGCGTAGAGTCACAACATTGACTGAGAGGGGGGAGGGAGGGGAAGTTACAGGGGCAAAAATGAAACATCTTTTATGTGGCAGAGACAAGGGGTATTAACGTTTTGGGACTTGTTATGTTAGTCTCAATATATTTTGTTATAAATTGTCTAGACTTGGAAAAAGTTCTCAAACTTGTTTGCGTATTAAATTCAGTTTCCATGTTCAGAATGACTTGGAAAAACTAGGGATATGAGGGTTTGGGTTCTGAATCAACACATGAGAGTTTACAGATGAATTCACATTCGAAGAAATGATATGTGGTATGATGTGATGGGGTGCTTGAAGCAAAGCTGAAATAATCAAGCAGTGTTGCATTGCCGCGCCTTATTTCTATCTGGAATGCATTAAGGACAACACATTAAATGTTGATTCAGCTTTAATGATTGTTCTCATTACGCTTTCTTTTCTTTTATCATTCCATCTTTTCTGTTGGATACTTTTATAATCATTCAAAGTTCAACATTCCATATTAATGATAATTTTCAATGTTCTACCACATGTTACTAACGTGTTACTATCATGTTTCTAGATAGGTGTTACTATAAAATGCATAGGAATCATATAAACGTCAACGTGATACCACGTGTTACCATCAAAATTAAAAAATGTAGACATCTATACTTCATTATTTTTGATGGTAACACTTGGTGTCACGTTGAAGTCTATATCATCCCTATGCATCTTAATAGTAACACGTTGGTAACACGTTAGTAGTGAGTTGAGTCACGTGACCTCATCACATTTTCTGAGTTCTCCTAGCCATAACCTATTTAAGTTGCTTAACGATGGCTGCATACATTATCAGATGAATTTGCAGTGACCAAAATGATGAATGTGAGTAACTTTTAAGTTTCCTGCAAACAACTTCTGATAATTTAAGGTACATAGATCATTTTAAGTAGAATGTGTGTCTTCGCTTATATATGTAGGTTCATACTAAAGTCTTACTTTGTACTGCGGCGCATTTGATATAGGCCTAAGGACAGATTGTGCTCAGGCCTTACTGTGGTAGGTATATTAATATGGTTAGAGATTTTCAAACTCTCACATTCTTAGTTACAATGTCTTAGTCATGATTTAAGTTTTATTGTAAAAAAATTAGTGTGCTTAGGCATTGTAAGCTAATATACCTTTCATTTTCCATGTCATAGATAAAGTTTATCTCCAATTGATGGAATCAAATGAAACTATGATGATCTGTCCCCCAAATCTTCTTTAAGTTAAATTCATTTCCAGCTTTGACTGTTGCTAGAAGTTAGTTAGCCTCTGGGGTTTGAATGAGATCATTTTGTCTATCCTGCTTAAGCCAAAAAAACCCCTTAACAATTTCTTCTAATTTTCACCGTCGATATGGTTCCAGGATGCCAGACCAATCTAAATAATGGTCTCTTCTATCACATCTCGGGTGCAGCACCCGGGGGGGGGGGTACTTGACCTAAGTTTGTACGGGGATGTGCCCACGGATTAAAAAAATTCACCCTGCTCTAGAATTTTCGCCTTCAAATGATACCCTGTTCTAGAAAAAATCGCTGAAAAGTATACTCAGAAACACAAAAATTGGACTAACAATTAGCCCTTTGTAACAAAATTTCCTCCTTTGACATGTTTTGACAACCTGCTCTAGAAAATTTGCCTTCTTTTGATACCCTGTTCTAGAAAAAATAGGCGAAAACGATACCATGAAAAACGGCACATTCCCGTAGGACAAATATACTAAGTACCTCCCCCCAGGGTGCAGCATTGATCTTCCAGTTCTTGATAGGCCGCAGTGATGATCAATTGACCAAAACTATCTAGTCCATAGCTAATAGCTAATGATATAAGGCACTGTGCAACTTTTACTTTATTACCTGGCAGGTGCAAAACATAACGGGACAACTAATATTTTGAGCTTGTACACAAGTTGGTTAACACTTTTAAGCAAACACGAACAGGCTTGAACGGGGCAATGATTTCTTATGAGCTCAAGATAGTATGAACTGTTAGATATAAAATGGCCCCCTTTGAGGACAAAATTGTGAATCATGCAAGTTGAGAAATACATGCAAAAATGTGTATAAATCACGCCAAATCTTCCTGTTAGTTTCTTGCCAGACGGATTCGTCTATCATTGACAAAGACTCTGATAAAGATGAACTGCTTTTCTTATGGTCTTTGGCTAATGTATAAAATATTTTTTCATGAATACGGGTCAGATGCCGTTTTTAAGGACAATGTGATTGGGCAGTTGTATTTTCTACAATGATTTCATCAGGGCAAGTAGATTTTTTTGCAAAATTTTTTCTTCTCCATCGGCCATGTAATGAAATGAATCTTGCGCTGTCCCTAAATGAACTATTTTCCATATTCTTTCGCCCTCATGTTTATGCGTTTGTTTTTCGTAAGCTGCCTATATCATTTAAAAACATCGATCACATTTTCTCAACTCTGAATACAACTAGAAAGCTGAGTGTAAAGTAATATCAGTTTTGCAAACACCGATCGAGTTGTCATGCAATTACAAGAAACTTTCAAAACTTTAACATTGCAAGTCATGCTCAAGAGCGGAGCTCCTGGAAAGTTTTATCGATGATTTCAGTAGATTTTCTGTGTCTTCAGGATATCACTTTTGAGTAACGTGCTCATGGGTCAATGTGAAATAACCCAAAGATCGAGAAAAATATCCAAACATAAATTGAGCTTGTTGCTTATGGCCGAAATTTTAGATTTCAGGTTTGTTGATTAATAGATATATTGCAGCTAGTTCAGCTGTAGATGCTTTTTAGGCCTTTTGGTGGTTAAGACAGTGTTGTATCTGCCTTTCCACAACCAAGCGATTCCTTACCTGGCTCATTGGTATCGACTTTCGAACATCTGAACCTGCTCTTTGCCCTAAACCCAGCAAAGTTTCAAGTTATTTTTAGTTAGCACAAAAAGATTTTGCCTATCTCAACTCCTTCAATATCTCGACGTAGTACTGAAAATCTAGCAACCTCATTTCTGCAGGGTGCGGACTGGCGGTCAAATGAGGGCTCATAGGGTGAGACCGAAGGAGAGCGAATCGAGCTGAAAATTTAAATTCGGGTCTGGGTGTGTTCTCTGGAAAAAATCGGTGCCAAATTATCTAGATTGTCTCAAAATATTATTGGAATAATTTCTAACAACTTTGATTGGTACCAACGAAATGTTATCTATTTTCTATAGCGATTTTTGTAGAATAAAATTTCTTGAAACAGGCTAACAGCATCTATAAGTTGAATACGAGAAGAAGCAGTGAGAAAGTTATGATGAAAGACGTTGCATATCGTTAAAATTCCCCATTTTGTGAAAATGTCAATTCTATGAGGAAAGTTCACTGTTGACGAAGGGCTTTCCCGTTGAAATGTTTGAAAGGAGAGCTTGGAAAAAGTCAAAAAGTCTAAGAATTGCTCTTTGGTCGAGTGACCTACTGAAAGTTCTTGTGTACATCGTTCTTTCTTATTCGCTTATCAATGGAAAAGTTTGATGACTTGTGCCCCAATCCTTGCATCTCAAATGAAATTTCTGTGCCTTGAAGTCTTTCGAATTTTAGAAGTTAGTGATGTATATTGTGAGCAATATGATACAAGAAACGACTAAGAATGGTGTAAAGACATGCTAAGTGTTTTAAAGACTGCAGTGGAAAAATTATACATCGAAATTTAGGGTCTCATTACACGAGAATTTTCAATACTGGGGTAGAGTTTCAACCCACCTTACCACAAGGTTCTGTACTGGGTCCATTACTTTTCCTCATCTATATCAATGATCTACCAAATGCTTCTAAGAGACTCACTTTTTATCTCTTTGCTGATGACACAAACATCTACTATGAATCCAAAGATTTAGCTAATTTGACTAAAACTGTCAACAAAGAGCTGAGATTGGTAAAGAAATGGCTTGATGCTAATAAACTATCATTAAACATTGATAAGACTAACTATATCATATTTCATTCTTCATCTTCTAATGTTCCTTCTGGTTCTAATATCAAAATAGGGAAGAAACAGATTAAGAGAGTAAAGTTTGTTAAGTTCTTAGGTATCCTCCTGGATGAGCATCTTAGCTGGAAATATCATCTCAGTGAACTCGCTAAAAAATTATCCAGAACATGTGGAATGTTTTTCAAAATTAGGAATTTACTTCCATTAGATGTTTTAGTTTGCTTGTACAATGCTTTGTTTTTGTCCTTCTTACAATATGGTCTGATTGTTTGGGGTCAAACATATGCATCATACATTGATCCAATTTTCAAATTACAGAAGAAAGCTGTCAGAGCCATCTCATTTCAGCCTCGCATGTCTCCTTCTCTTCCAATCTTCAATGCTTTTGAACTTCTGAAACTTTCTGAGCTCTTTGAACTCCGACTCTTAACTTTTGTTTTTGATTCTGTTAATAAAACTTCACCTACTTGCTTTCATGACTTTTTTCTACTGAATTCATCTGTTCATCATTATTCCACAAGACAGGCCAGTCAAGGTGACTTATATATGTCTCGAAAAAACAGTCTCCAATGTGGTCTAAAGTCTATTCGATATCTTGGTGCCAAACTTTGGAATGAATTACCTGTGGAACTCAGAAATGCCTCATCTAAAACATTGTTCAAAACAAAACTGAAAAGTTACTTCTTGAACAAAGTTGACCGATAAACCTAAATCTATGCTACTTTGCAACTTAGAACTCTATTGAATTTACCTGACCTAATGAATTTATTAGAACAGGGGGGGGGGCTCTCTCCTCGATTAGTTTACCTATTGAGAGAGGTCCTCCTTTAAGTAATTCCCTACACGCAATTTATTATTTAGCTACTCTTTGTACTTGTACTGTATATATATATATATTTTTTTTTGTAAAATTATATATTCAGTCTATGTAGTTTAGTTAGTTGTATGTACTGTAGAACTGTAGAATTATAAATTGTATGTAGAGAATTTAAATTATATGAAACTGAAACTGAAACTGAGATGACATTCCATGCCGTGTCTCCATTCATTCTTTTATCGATTTCAGTTTTCAATTACGTGGAGAAATCTCAACCCCGGAGATGAAATCATATCCGGGCTGACATTTCATCCCACCTTGAGCTAGCCGAGGTGAAATTTCTGAGGCGTTAATCCCCATTGTTTTCAAAGGTTGAATGTCCATGTAATGGCAATTTTGTTTCGACCCCTGGGTTGAATTGCTATTGACGCATGCGTGTCACGTTGAGCATGACGCGCATTTTCATCCCCGGGGTTGAAATTTTATGGCTCACTTTTTCATACCCCTTTCATACCCGGTGGTGAAAATACGCATGTAATAGCAAATTCATTTCATCTCTGTCAGGTGGGTTGAAACTCAACCCCGGGGTTGAAAACTTTCATGTAATCAGGCCCTTACTATCGTAAGACTAGGGTCCTTTATAGCGACTTTCAACGCTTTCAATACAAAGTAAAGCCTATAATTGGCATCTAAAGTATCCTTTCTGTAGGTATCAAAGGGATCAATGAGACAATTACAATTTTATCGCCGCCCAGCCTACCCTCCACCCCATTGGTATCAGTTGTTGACAAAAAATGGCTTTGAATAATAAATGAGACATTTGCTGTCAATTTGAATGTTCTGACAATCAATACGTGAAATAGAAAAAAGTTTCGATCGAAACTTCGGCAAGAAAAATGAAAGTTGTTTTTGCTGGAAGGCTGTTTTGAGAACTGGTGTCTTGAAGGCTTCTCTGGCCCGAATTTCACAGTTTTGGGACCGAATATCTAAAATCACCGTGGGACGTGTCTCACCTCTTCCACTGCCATGATGTGCGCCCCTACTCAAAGTTGTTTCAGTCCTCAACAGTCCTCTCAATTAGTTCTCCATTTACATCAAGGCACATATTCTCACATTCAGCAACTTGATGAGAAGAGCCAATTTATGCACGTTCTGTTTTCGAGGCATTCAATTTCAGTCTGTTGTTATCCACCCAGTCGTTCACGGCAAGGGGGAGGGTGAATTCCCTGTTATTTCTGCTTGCCATCACATTCATCTTGGTAACATGATTTGGAAGATGTCCTCAGCGCATGACCATTGGCATAACCATAGATAGGTAGATTTTTAGGAATTTTTTCAAATCTTATGGAGAATTTTTTAAAACACCTTGGAAATCTGCGGCAAGAGCGAGATCGGCCTATAATTTTTGGTTCATCTTTTTTGGTTCCAGCTGATAGTTTTGGATCGTTAAGATCTCAAATGATACTTTTTCGAGGAATTTTGGTAACTGCGGATTGACTCCCCCTCCCCTCATGTAACAAAAATTCGAGTAGTCCCTTGGAGTTTGTATTTAAGCATTTTATTGGATAAAAAACAGTCTCCTTTCATGTTATTTTCATTCCAGCTTTGCATTCCATTCTATGTTTTGAGTTATTGATGAAATAGGCAACTTAGCCAATGCCAAGGCTCTAGGAACGATGCTTGTAAGCGAATTTAATGCCAGACTATCAAACAATTTCCCAATAACGGTATGATTATGTGATAACTTCGCGTTCGAGAAGTTCCTTATTGCTGCAAAAGGCACTTATTGCTGCAAACAAGGCACTCTGTTTCCAAATCTAAACATTGCTAACAAATTTGTTTGGGTTGCCGTCAGAGACGCATGTCGTTGGGTGACTCCAAAGCGAGGCAAAACCGGCAAGTCAGTATTTCTATAGATTGTTGGGATTTTGTGTGAAGGTCTATTTTTTATTTCTTTTACGTTGTAGGAAGTTAGAAAATAAGGAACCAGAGATGGCTAATGCTGAAGAGCTTACAGATCGTCTTTGCCAACTGTTGCAAATGTTTGGTATGGAGGTGAACAGCGATGTGTTAAATGAATTCATAGATTCATTGAATTACGTCAGAGAAAGAGGAGAAAGAGAGATACAAACATTTTACAGAACAGTGTTCATATCAAAAGTATCTTCTTGCATGCCTTCAACTTTTGAGATTTCGCTAAAAGAGACATTGGAAACGCTAGAAAACCCTTTGATAAGAATTATTGCGAATTTTGTGGAGAATGGTGATATACCAACATTGAATGACATCAAAAAGTTGGGACAACAAGGCCTTCCATGTCTTATTGTTCATACGATCGGGAATAGGGTAGGACTTAAAGAAGGAAGAAAGTCGTCGTTGCAAGCAACTTGTAAATACATGTTGAATGTTGCTGAAGGGGCGGGTTTCTCAAAAGGTGACATAATGAAAATTGTCTCCCTTGGTATAGCCCGGCATCTGTTGCCAAATGCACCAGAGCACGTGAGAGAGAAGATTGTAAAGTCACTTAAACAAGGCAGTGAAATGTTACTTAGCCACGCCGATAGGAAGCCCTCCATCGAAAGCTTTTTCGGAAGTCTCTGGGAAATATCAGGGGAGAGATTCTTTATTGATGGATTCAAAGCAAAGGCTGACGAAATTATAGGTAAGATGCCTCTTGCCACTGATAAATTAAACGTGTTTGTTACGAAATACGTTGGAGGTCTACTAGCACACTACTGTAGAGATCGTGAGCGTGATCTCTTATTGTCATTCGTATGCTTGAGCATCGAGAACATTGTCAAAAAAGGCACATTACAAGGGAGGGAATTCATAGGACGGGGAATTGAAATCCTGTACCAATCATTACGCAGAACTTTGGAAAAGCAAAGCATGGATGACATCAGCAAGCTAGGAGAATCCATTTATGAACTGCTGAGAATGCTTTACAAGGAAATCAAAGAAGACGCGAAAAAAGAGCTAATAGCTCTGGTTGACAATGTGCGAGGAGTAGCTGCAAATGAACTTAGCAGCTTTTATAAAACAGTGATGATTCCAAAACTATCTCAATATATAAAGGCAGGATCTGGAATCCCAGTTGAAGTGTTGTTTAAGGTTACGGAGAAGCCTGTTACGAGCATTCTTGAGAATTTTGTGAAAAAATGCGAGATTCCAACATTGGATAACATCAAAAGAATTGGGAAAGAAGCCTTTTCACGTGTCGTTATTGACACAGTAGGTGATAAATTGGGGCTTCGAGAGGAAACAAAATCATCATTGCAGGTAACATGTAATTACATGCTGAATGTTGCTGAAAAGACGGGTATTTCGAAAGGTGACACATTGAAAATTGTCTCCTTTGGTATAGCCCAGCATCTGTTACCAAATGCACCAGAGAGTGTGAGAGATACGATCGTACAGTCGCTTCAACAAGGCAGTAGGATTTTGTTTGGCAGCGCCGAAAAGAAGCCCTCCATCGAGATTTTTTTCAGAAGTCTCTGGGAACTATCAGGGGAGCGATTCTTTATTGATGGATTCAAAGCAAAGGCTGATGAAATTATAGGTAAGATGCCGGATTCCGTTGATAAGGTTGCAGAGTTTGTCATGAAACATGTGATGCCCTTACTAACCACGTATTGCAACAAGAATCTCTTTGGCGTTATCTGGCCTTTCACCCGTCTGACCATAGATGTAATTACTAAAAAAGGCACCATTCGAGGAAGGGACTTTATCACACCAGGTGGAGAAATTATTATTCGCTCGTTGGCTGCCATTGTGAGAAACAAACAAGCCACCAGTGCAGCAACAGGAACTACAGTAAGGACGCTCCACAAAGAAGTTACGGAAACAGTAATGGAGAAGATCACAGAGAAAGTTGTCGTGAAGAAGACGGGTGAAGTTGTCACTGCAAAGGTATCAAAGGAAGTAACCGCCTCAGCTTCGAAAAGGATGGCTAAAGAGCTTACTGAGCATGCCGTGGCCAGCAATGGCATGAAAGAATTAATCAAAAAATCGAGCAGTAAAGGGACAGAAAGGATTGCCATCAACACAGCAAAGAAAGCTTCTTGTCAATTTGCAAAGAAACAAGTTGCAGGAAGTCAGTCTCAACAAATTATGATGAAAGTAGGCACAAAAACGACCAACAAGATTGCACACCAAGTTGGAGATCAGTCAATGAAAATAACATCGAAAGTGGCTCAAGGAGCCGAAAAAACCGCCAAAGTTGTGACCAGATCTTCAAACAAAGTATTGGTCACTGCCAGCAAGGAAATAACAATTGAAAACTCAGTTAAGGTAGTTGGAGATGTGACAACAGTGACAGCGGAAAAGACAACGGTAAATTTTTTCGAGAAAACGACCAAGCAAAAGATTGTTCAAGAAACCACTGAAAATGTCGCCAAAGCTGGAGCAAAGACGGCTTTGAAGGAATGCTGCAAAGCAGCGGCAATATCTTCCTTAGTTGGTGGGGTATTTTTATACAAAGACTTACGTGAACTTGAAGAGGATTACAAGAATGGGAGAATCACTGCGGAAGAATATCAGAAACAGAGGACTGGCCGCTATGGAGAGTTTGTAGGAGACGTCATCGGTTCTGGATTTGCGGGAGCTGTCACATCAGCTGCTGCTTTGTCAGGTCCAGCAGGGTTGGCAATGATAGGAGCAGGTGCTTTGGTATCGTACGTGTTCGGACGTGCTGGCAGGCAGATTGCCAACTCTGTTTCTTAGACATCAAATCTACGCAAAGCTAACTACGATGGTAACTTGGTATTTTCAGGCATTTATCAAACGAGTTTCTGGGAACAAGAACAACGTTCCAGTACTAAAAAGTTCCAAAAATTTGGCTTTACTGCTCATCTTTAAACGTTCTGTTATTCAGTTTTTACCTGTCTCTAACAGATCTTGTCATCAAAATTAACCATTTTCTGTACGGTTTGGTAGGCAAAAGATTCTGAAAACACCAATTTTACGTTAGTTAGCTTGGCCATAAGTCTCATTGTTCCGTTTTTGAGCCAGTAAGGCATTCTTTTGCCTGTTTGCACGTAAACTGAAGTGAGATATTACGGTAAAGGGGGGTAACAGTGGCGTAACGGAGCGACTAGGGGCCCTTAGTAATTAGCTACACAGGGGCCCCCTGAGGCGGCAGATAGATCAACAAATGTTTGCCAAATTTCCAACATCAATACGGTGTTTTTATCGGCAAAATCAACTTGAGCCCAGCACATCAAAACCTTCATAACCGACGTCTATGGAAGTTTTTTACTGAAGGCACGTTTGCACAAGAAACATATTGGGGACAGTGGCTGAAACTGAATGATTGCGAAGAGTGCTACACTTGGGGTAGCCCATCGGGAAAATTTTTTGAACCATGCTCTTTAGAATATCAGAAAACGCATCTTTCGTTGAGTTTTCATCATCGAATTCCGAAAAAAGGATGGTAGTCGACGACATGCTTCCCAAGGAAACATTCAAATGTTAAGTTCAGGTATGAAACGAATTTTGGTAAAGTCATCCTCAAAAACGTTCATATTCGCTAGAAGGTAGCAAGGCATTTTTGAAAAATTTGCAATTTACACTACTTATGCCAAACTAAACTTGCAGTTAGTTCAATTCACTGCGGTGTTCAATTCATTAGAAGTCTTTGGGTCTCTTTGGAGGGGCGCTAAAGAATTCAATGTGAATCAAAGCGACATGCTGCATGCTGTTTCACCAAAGCTACGTCAATACATTACTGAAAATCGTAAGGGGCCCCTTGGGGACCCCTAAAGCTCGGGGGCCCTTAGGAGTTGCTCTAACCCCAACCACCGTGCGTTACGCCACTGGGGGGTAATTTTGGTCCAAGGGGTGACTGGATCTTTTTGCTTTTTTCCATTAAAATAATCATGATATTAAACTTCGATTCATTGCTCAGTGGGAAACAAAATCGATGAATCTTAGGCCCCGTTCACACTGCTCCTTTTTCATATGAAAACGGAATAAAACTTCTCCATTTTGCCTTGCGTTCACATTGCTCCGCTGTACAAACGGAGCTGTTCGAAAAGGCCAATGAAAACGCTTAAATTTGAACACGGTGCGTTTTGAAAACGATCCGTTTTCAGTGTGAACGCCAAAAGCGGAGACATTTGAAAACACGTCCCATTCCTTTGTTAATACGCTGTTAAAACAATGTCATTCAAAGTTGCGATTGGCACCTTTTTGACAGCTAACAACAAAAGGCTTTGTTTTGAAAAGGGGATTAACAACACCGTTTTGCTTGAGCAATGTGATCATCAATCGTTTTCATAGCGTATTTATTTCAAAATGGAGCAATGTGAACGGGCAGCGTTGTCATCAACAAAAACGGATAGAAACGAAAACGGAGCAATGTGAACATTGCCTTACTCTTCTCGTGTACCCTCTACATTAAAGATAACTTTAAGCTCTCTCCCGTTGTGAATGGTACATAGTAATGCAGGTATGCTTTCGTTTTGATGTTTTTTTTGGAGAAATTAAGAAAAGAATGACAGGAATCACAGCAAAGATTTGTTTTACTTTGTTAGCACACAATAATGAAAGCGTCAGAGGCGGTGTCATCAGAGCCATCTTGAATGCGTGTTTGTCTGAGTTCGTGTTGGTCTTCTGACACTGGGCTGGGAGAATGGCAGTCATTTTCTGATGCAATGTCAGCAAAACTGATCTGGCTGCAAGAATAAGGGGTTGAGAGACAGGGGGGGGGGGGCACAAGCATCGTGCAATGTCAACAGAATGAGAAAAGCCTACTACTGTTATTCCATTCCAAATGATGGTGCAGTTTGTTCCCATTTCCCAAAACGCTGCACTCACTAACTAATGTCATGGCTTCTGTAGATCTTAGTAGGCTTTGCTTCAGCGTCCCGCAGCATCCCATGATGGCGGGACTCGATCTTCTGTAAAAAAACCAGCAAGTTTGCAGCATTTTCAACATTGGCTAAGAGAAATTGTTGAAGTTACAATTTATTTCCATACTGTGGAAAATATATGTTTGCTTAGCAAGGAGCACTTTTTGTTGCTTTGCCCCTCGTTTGATGTTCAACGTCGAAACCTTCTCGCTGGAGTTTTTGCATTACTTGGACCATTTGGATATATTGATCTTTCAAATGAAGTTTTGACGCAACTTTTATTGTTTGGTGATAAAGGCCTCCCAAACGACGTCAACAGAAATATACTCAAGTTGACTCTACTATACATTCACACAACCGGTCGACTAAATTAAGCCAAATGTAACTAAGCCACCACACCATGTTCATTTTTGTAACGTTCCCCTATCATAGAGTCTCGTTTCTCTGTTCCATTGTTCGTAATAGTTTCTCGCAATTGTATATTTAGTTGTAGTTTTAGACAGAGTCCAGAAAAAGATCAAACCTTCCTCCGGCTGTCAAATTGTATAGGCTGAACCTTCCTCATTTTAGAAAATCAAAATAACGAAAGTTCGAACTGTTTGCATTGTTTTTAACCACAAATCTAGAAACCACCACTTCCATATCTTGTGATAATATGAACATTCTATGTGCATTCTACAGGCCCGTCGGAAGCGGGGGGGGGGGCTGGGGGGCTTCAGCCCCCCCAATAATTTGCTGAAGTTTGTTGATTTTGTAAGTGAAAAGGCTGTAAAAGCCAAGGCTGTAAGAATCAAGATACAAACGCGTATATGTTCGAGGAAATAGATCCAAAATGCAACACTTTTGATGTCATGCAAGTCGAAATTTCAAAATTTTCGTGGAAAGACCATCATTAGTTGTGATCCTTTGCTTTCGTTAATGGCACTTTTTCTAAAAATGGGGCGTTTTTCAACGATCTAAAGGGCGTGGTCATGAACAATTTCCCTCCCCCCAACCCCCATTTTTGCTCGCTTCGCTCGCACCTCGTTCCAGCCCCCTAATATCAGTTTCATTCCGACGGGCCTGTTCTATCATATAGGATGGAAACTGTTTTAAAAAATCACACATACTAATTTAAATGAAATTGTTCAAACAAAGTGAGTTTGTCCTAAAATATTATGAACATCGTGAAGTTATTCATATCAATATTACATCAATGTTGCGAAAGTGACTTGCAACATCTTTTAAAACCTTATCTCTGCAAGTCTTGCTATAGAATATGGAATATTCCTGAGCAAGGTCAGGTATGCATGCCTCTGGCTTTGAATCCTGGATAAAAAGATGGCATTTTGATTTGTTATCAAATTGAAAGTCAGGTTTGACCTCATCCTTTGATTGTTGGAATGCATTGAATTCAGAAAGAGTATCGAATTTCTTAATTTCTTATATGTGCATCAAATTCATTTAGAGTTTGAGCTAAATCAGATTCAGCATTAACAGTTTATATTTCTTCTGTTTTCCTCTTCTCTGCTCTACTGCCAGCCTTGATCTGCTGGAAACTGCATATGATTTCCCTTGATGATGGAATAGAATCAGCAAGTTCTTTGTTACTGTTTTCTACATTCACATCAGTGTTTCACATCTGTCAACTTGGCTTGTCCAAGAAGCAGAAAAAAATTGTTTCTTGCTGTTGCGAGGGTTCAGGCTTAAAGTTTGGCGGTTGTTGACCCTCTATATATTTGGACTAGAATGGTTGTCCATGATGTTTCGTATTTGTGCTTCTTTTGCGGTTATCTTTCATACATTCTTCTCCACAATAGATACTTATATTTCCTTTTACCACAATAGATACAAACAATACGATTCATGTGGCGCCCGACGCCCGCCTATTGTTCCTCAACCCCGCGCCTGACATTTCCCGCCAAAAATTGTCTCGTTTACATGTATGGAAAAGAGGCCTCGCTTGAGGCAAAATGGCGAATGGCAAGGGGCGTTTTGAGAGAACAAATTAAACAAATCATGTGATGTGTTAATTTATCATGTGTGCATTATCATAAACCAGAAGTACACCAAGATGATAGGATTATGTCTATGAGAAAAACACTGAAGTCACTGGAGGAGGGGTTGCTAAATTTTAATTTTAAAGAAGAAATTTGGTGGCAGCCTGGTCGTGGTGGATCCTGGAGTTCATGACTTCATGAAATCATTTTAAATCTGTTGTGTTGGATTGCTAGCTGAAAGCATATGCTGAAAGAAAAAGCTAACAGATGAAGTTCTAACCTGCGTACAGAAGGCTGGCTAGTTCCTGCTAATTTACGGATAATAGATGGATGATGAAGTTTATTACTGTTTGTGATGCTGACTTTCAATTCACCCATGAAAATGTGAAATCAATAAATAATGGTGCATGAAATTGAAATGAAAGTCAAGATAAGAGATCCAGACTCTCACAGAAATAGATTATTGCATTGTACCTGACAGAATTGATTGTTTTAGAACAGTACCTAACCTTGGCAGATAAATGGACTTCTTAGGCCTAGTAAGTGCTAGGCTTTGGCACTTAGAATTATACAATTTCATAACATATTTGATTTCCAAAGCTATAGAAAAATGGATACGCACAGCTATCTTGTGGACTTATGCTGGTGTCTTGAAAGATAAAGTTTATATGGTAATAACCATGAGAAAAATTAAGAACCATTAAGTGGAAAAAATGCAGGATTCACACAATAAACTTCGCATTGCAAGCCCCCCAAGTGCAGGCCCACCAGATAGCTATGTGATTCCAAATAGTGTCCAAATGCCTTGAAACTGTATAATGAATACTGTATTTTTGAGGAAAATATATATAGTTTAATCACATGTCTAACCCAAAATTTTTCTTAGCTTTTGACAAAGATGACTGACCCTTCCTCAGTGAGAAGCGTCAGATGAGCTGAAATTTTCCTCAAGCTGGATTCTTAATAGAATTAGTAAACCTTCCTCAAAAATGACAGTAAAAAGCACAACCTTCCTCCGGCTGACAGCCGTGGAACCGTGACTTTTTCTGGACTCTGGTTTTAGATTAATATTCTTCATGTGGATGGCCCTGGGGTAGTCATGATCTTTTGCTCCCCTTGGTATCGTTTTGTGGTATTGTATGGTGGATCGTTCGTAGTCGTAGGTAATTCGTAAATTATAAATTTTTATATTGAATTTACATAAAAAAAATATATGTTACAATTTATTTCCATACTGTTGAGCGAAAAAGTCCGAGAAAAAGTGAAATGGTGGTCGTTGAAATTCCTAGTTATGTTACTTTGGGATTATGATAGCCAGGCAAAGCTGCAAACAATGATTTGAAACTTACTTACCAAGCAATGTTTTTCAGTCTAGCGAGGTTACTAACATCCTCAATTAAGCATATTTTGGCAGAATATGAAAGGAATCCTTTCTTGAAAAAAGAGAATGTTCTCCTTGATAAGAATTGACTGGCTGGGTAGCAAAATGGACAAAAAAATTGCTAGGTAAGCAAATGTCAAATTTTGAACCGAACATGTTTGCTCGTTTGGTCTTTGCATGGGAGTTCTGTTGCTCCAAGATGCATAGTCTCTTGAAAAGTTTACTGTTGGAGTCGTAGGGACGACGGTTTTGCGGTTTCGAGCTGTTTTTGGGACGGTTTGACAGCTTTTGGCAGCAAAAATGACGGTTTTACGGTTCCTCTCTTCCTCAACGGTTTCCAGATTTCTTCACAAAATCTGATTCGAGCAGTCAAATTATCACAAAATTGAAGATAAGAGCTATAAGTAAATAAACCGGTCTGTAGCATGACTTGTGAGGTGCTTGATGATTTCTCTCTCAATGCTTAACCTTGCTCACTGTGGGAGGAGACAGTCCCCCAGGGGCCTCTAATAGCACTTGCATGGCGGTGCGGCTCTGGGGGTAGGGCTATAAGTTAGTATAGACTGTTACATGTCTTACAAAGACGCATGCGTTTCTTAAGCTCTATAAATAAATGTCCATTGCGATATAATCTTGTGAACATTCTACTAACTTCACCTTTTCCAGCGGATTTAGGGCATCATAAATGATTAGAAGTCATAAAAATGATAACGAGGCACTCGTCTGCAGCACAGAACCGAGGTGGTACATGCAAAGCGTGGAAAAATGTGAGAACGGTTTTTGCTGACTTTTGAGACTGTTTTACGGCTTTTTTTCTGAAATATTTTGGCGGTTTTACTGTGTTCGGTGACCCCCTACAACCCCCACTTTACTGTATTACCTCGTAGTAGACAAATGCTTTATGATTAAGGAATTTGCTCATGTCATATTTCTTCTTCAAATCATTTAGTTCGCAGAGATGGGTATTCGTATAGACATCTTTCTTCATTTCAATATTGAATGACAAGCAATGTATTGGCTTCAACTTTAAACATTCTTCGAAGCAATGTTGTAACGACGTTGCATGTATTGTCATTACCACGTGACCAATGAGTCTCTTCTTTGCCATTGTTATGTCAGAGTAACTTTTCAGACTTTGTAAGTTTGTATCCATGGCCTGCACAGAGTGTACATTAGCAGGATCTAATAAAAGAGAAACGGCTACATGTCAAAACTTCGCTCCTTCAATGATACCACTACAACCACGACTAATTTCCTTTCACATTCAGAAACGGATAAACCTTGTACTGATCTCATTTTTGTCTCGATATGGTCTAGATCATCTGCTAATTTCTTTTAGAAAATCCACGATCCTAAACCCTAGACTTATGGCGATAAGTCCCTTGTATTCCCTGCGGTAAATCTTGCTCAAAAGGGACTCATAATGAAGCTGTGAAAAAGCTGGCCCTATTTTCTGCAATCATCTATGGAATTATGATAGAATCATGGCTTCGAATCTATTTTTCAAAAGGCTACTCAACTCGTTGAAAAAAACTCGTTGGAGCAGATGAGATTTGCGTTGAAAGAGACCTTTCATTTTCATTTCATTTTCATTTCATTTTCATTTCATTTTCATTTCACTTTCATTTTATTAGGGAGGGTAGCCCTTCAACCAGAGTTTACAAAGGGCCCTCCACTTAAAAACCTTAATATACAATTACATACTAAAAAGAATAATTACAATATAAAAACCATAATATAAAAACCTAATACAATATTTACAAAATCTAACATAAAAGAAAGGGAAAAGGAAAAATTCCTAAATAGATTTTTTAAAAACTATTCAGGGAAGATGCCTGTTTGATATCGGCAGGAAGTTCATTCGACACTTTTGCTCCACGATAGGAAAAGCATTTTTGCCCATTACTTGACTTTTTCATGGGTAATCTTAAATCTGTCTCAGAATTGCGCAGGACATACGAAGAGCACTTCGAGTTTCGGGTGAAAAGGTCACACAAGTATTTGGGAGCCAGGTCATGCAGGGACTTGAAGACCATTATTTTAGATTCACTAGCGATGACTTGTTCAATGGTCTTCCAGCCCAGCTGGTCGATAAGTGGTCTGCTTGGGGTATCAAAGCTGCTGTTGGTTATAATTCTTGCAGCTCGATTTTGAAGTTTTTGCAACTGATTATGCTCAGTCGAGCCGGCACAACCCCAAACAGAGCAACAATATCGAAGGTGTGGCTCGACAATAGCTGTGTAAAGAGTCTTCAATGTTTCCTTCGGTAGAAACGTCTTGGCATGTTTTAAAAAGCCAATAGCTCTAGAAACTTTGGTAGAGACAGACTTGATGTGTTTCTTCCAGTTAAGAGAGTTGTCGATCTGCACACCAAGGTATTTTGTTTTTTGGATTATTTCAAGCTCATTGTCGCGAATTTTCAAATCCAAGTCTTCATTTCGACTTTTGAGGATATTATGCTTTTGCTTGGTGGAGACAAGCATGGAATTTGTTTTTGCAACGTTTAAGGAGAGCTTGTTGTTTTGAAGCCAAGTATCCAGTTGTTTGAGGTCGTTATTAATGGCCTCGTTCAACACATTTATGTCCGAAGACTGGTAGCACAGACTTGTGTCATCAGCATACATGGAAACAGCTGAATTTTGGACAGTTTGCGGCAGATCATTGATATAAATAAGGAAAAGAAGGGGACCCAGACATGAGCCTTGGGGAACACCAACATCTGTACCCTCAATTTTTGAGCTGACACCGTTGACCCGACAGAATTGTTTTCGATTGCACAGGTATGATCTGAACGATGCGAGTTCCCGCTGTTGGACTCCGTAGTGCACCAATTTCTGGCAGAGAATCTCATGGTCAACAGTGTCAAAAGCTTTTTTAAGATCAATGAAAACAAGGCCTGCAAGCTTACCAAGATCCAGCCCATTGTACCAGTCATTTGTATTTTTAAGTAAGTGAGTTACAGTAGAATGGCGGCGCAAGTAGGCAGATTGCCCAGATGAAAACAGACCATTATCTTCCATATGCTGGTACACCTGATGGGTTACAAGTTTTTCAAAGAGCCTTGAAATGACAGGTAAGACTGATATAGGGCGATAGTTTGACTTTTCAGCCCTATCTCCATTTTTGTAAATAGGAGTAACCCTAGCAATTTTCCATGAGCCAGGAAATATACTTGTTTCAACTGAGTATTAAACACGAAAGCAAGGGAATTTTCAATGAAGAGTAAAGCAAGCTTCAAGAAGTAGCTGGAAATATCGTCAGTTCCAAAGCTCTTTGCTGTTTTAACCTTGGCAAACGCATCTCTGATTTCCTGCACCTCAATAGTCCTGAAGTGGAACTTTGCTTTGGTTTTATTCATTTCAAAGTCACCTGATAGAAGGGGTTAGGAACTGGACTGATTTTATCTGCTAGATCTTTACCTACTGAGCAGAAGTAACTGTTCATTGCATCAGGAATGTCGTTCCTGTGAACAGTTTATGAACCAGACTCCTTTAGGCTAACAATGTTACTTGACTTCGACCTCTTATTGAGAAGTTCATTGATTGTTTTGCATGATGCTTTTATATTACCCTTGCATGCAGAAATCTTATTTTCGTAGTACTCCTTCGTCTGCTGGGTATTTAGAGAGTTGACCTTTTTGCGAACTTGCCTATATGAGTCCCACAGAAGTACAGACTCACTTTTGACAGCAGATTTTTTTTAGTTTATCTCTTGTCCGCATAAGATCCCTCAACTCTCTATCAATCCAAGGACAGTACTTTTCGGAGACACGCATTTCACATAATGGGGCATGCTTGTCAATGATGAGAGAGAATGTGCTAGTCCAATGGTTGACAAGCACATTGATATCATCAGTGTCGTTAAGCATTTGTTCCCAGTTTATGCCAGCAACATCAGACAGGAATGCCTGCTCATTAAAATTTTTCATCTTACGAGTTTTGATCATTTTATGGTTTTTTTCTACTGCTCCATTAAACTTACGGATGCAGTATACCATATAATGATCACTCATAGAAACTTCATGCACTCCAGATTTGACGATGTTCCTGGCATAAGTTGTAGCTATATGATCGATTATGGAAGAGGTGTCTAAAGTGACCCTGGTTGGCTCTTTGATGAGCTGATTGAAGATGAACAGCTCAGACAGACTAGTCACATGTCTAGTGTCATTGTCAATCCGCTGATCAGCTTGTTTTGTGGTGAGATCACAATTCGTGTCACCAAGAAGGATTATTTCTTTCCCTTCCTTGTCCAAATAGGAAAGGACCTTTTCTAGCTTATCGAAAGAAGCAACAGGGTCACTAGATGGCCTGTACCACGCAAGAACAAGAAAAGGTTTGCTCTTTGATGGTTCAACCTCAATACAAATGATTTCCAAATCATCAACAGGAACATCAGAACGCAACTTGTATTTAATGGAGTCATAAACCTACTACCTTCCACTGCAAATGGCCCCCATCTCCCATTGCAATGTTGTTTGATTGAAGAACACATACTTGTCACATACTTTCACAACTACTTTACTCCTAACTCATTTGTTCATAGGATCGAAGCTTATAAAGCCACCAGAGGTGACCTCTGCAAATCCTTAGAAAACACGACCCTCTTTATGGTCTTCAAGCAATCAAGTATTTTGGCTCAAAACTTTCGAACACTCCTTATTCATTCGTGTTGCCAGCTCTGTTCCATTAAGCATGGTTTCCATTAACCCTATTTTAACCGGGGAGCGTTTTTCGCCCCCCTCCCAAACTTTTTTAATAGCTCCTAAACGATGATAGCTATGGCACTGGAACTCCTTGAATTTTCCTAAAATTTAACTGGCAATCATAAAATAAAGATTTTAATGCCTATTGTTGGACCACGTGACTACCAGATGCCCATATTTGGAGAGTGGTCACAAATAAAAATCGTGAAAACTGATCTAGTTTCTTCATTTTTTGTCGAATCTCATCAATATATATATATATATATATAAATAATCAACAGCTAGCGAGCAACCAGGATTTCTCCTTTTTTCGGTGCAAACGGAAACAATTTTTAAAATTCTCAGGAAAATCGAGAAAATTAAAACGCGCCACAGCCGGGAATCGAACCACGGATCTCCTGCTTTCCGGGCAAGCGCCTTAACCATTAGGCTACCATGGCACGTCTTAATTTTCTCGATTTTAGCACCTTATGAGTTGCTTTCGGCTTTCGCCTTTTTCAAGCAGCGTATTTTATAAATAATCAACAGCTAGCAAGCAACCAGGATTTCTCCTTTTTTCGGTGCAAACGGAAACAATTTTTAAAATTCTCAGGAAAATCGAGAAAATTAAAACGCGCCACAGCCGGGAATCGAACCACGGATCTCCTGCTTTCCGGGCAAGCGCCTTAACCATTAGGCTACCATGGCACGTCTTAATTTTCTCGATTTTAGCACCTTATGAGTTGCTTTCGGCTTTCGCCTTTTTCAAGCAGCGTATTTTATAAATAATCAACAGCTAGCGAGCAACCAGGATTTCTCCTTTTTTCGGTGCAAACGGAAACAATTTTTAAAATTCTCAGGAAAATCGAGAAAATTAAAACGCGCCACAGCCGGGAATCGAACCACGGATCTCCTGCTTTCCGGGCAAGCGCCTTAACCATTAGGCTACCATGGCACGTCTTAATTTTCTCGATTTTAGCACCTTATGAGTTGCTTTCGGCTTTCGCCTTTTTCAAGCAGCGTATTTTATAAATAATCAACAGCTAGCGAGCAACCAGGATTTCTCCTTTTTTCGGTGCAAACGGAAACAATTTTTAAAATTCTCAGGAAAATCGAGAAAATTAAAACGCGCCACAGCCGGGAATCGAACCACGGATCTCCTGCTTTCCGGGCAAGCGCCTTAACCATTAGGCTACCATGGCACGTCTTAATTTTCTCGATTTTAGCACCTTATGAGTTGCTTTCGGCTTTCGCCTTTTTCAAGCAGCGTATTTTATAAATAATCAACAGCTAGCGAGCAACCAGGATTTCTCCTTTTTTCGGTGCAAACGGAAACAATTTTTAAAATTCTCAGGAAAATCGAGAAAATTAAAACGCGCCACAGCCATATATATATACCATTCGATTTGTCTCGATGAGTACTTTCATTTGATATATGATTTATCTATATTTGCTGACGTCAGCAATTCATAATTTCTATGACGTCATGAATCTTTATGACGTCATATTTCTAATGAAATAGCAATTTTTATATGAAAAATAATGTCATAACTTACAGAATTGATAAAACAATTTGATTTCACCCAAATTGTGCGAAATTGATAATGTTTAAGCATTATGATTGAGGAAACAATTTTTCATTGAATCGAATTACCGTTATTTATTTAGTTGATCAATTAGGAACCACAAATATTCATATGAAACTGAACGAAATCTCAAACTAAGGCTATCAAGTAAGTATTTGGATAGTTTTTAGCTTATTTTAGCAAGTTACTTAATGTAAATCTAGTTTTCTTTCCAATAGCTCAATTTCGTCAAAATTTGCCTTATTTTTGGTTGCCTAGCAACCAATCACGTGATTAGAAATTAGTTGATGCCATTTTTGGATTCTCCTTTGTTTGATTATGACACAGTGCAAGTTTCATTGTCATAGCTAATATACGCCCTTTCAACAAAACGGTGCATGCTGGGTAATCAGGATCGATATCTCGCACGTGTTCTATTGTTTCTATTGTGTTCACCTATTCTCTCGCCCTTGGAAGTTGTTTCTCGAAAGGTTTTCGACGTGTTTACTCAACTAAACAAGGTAAGAAACTTCTGCCGTATATTTTCCACACTTTTACGTACTTGTTCTTGACTTTTTGGTGAATTTTCGCTATGAAATATGATGAAGGGCTTCGTTGATTGCAGGCGTAGCGGACCTTAGGCCTATACTCCCTGTATTTGCCAGTGGCAAACAGCATATCTTCGCTGCAGCACTTCTTTCACACATTACTTTTTACATTGACAAGATCCTTTAAAGCTTTTTCTGTAGCCCATTAGCTAAGACATTGATTTAAGTAAGAAAAAGCGAAGAAACTTCTCCCTTTTAATTCAGGCGTGAATGAAAATCAAAGGTTTGTAAAGTCAACTGGCAGTTGTTTGTTTACACGAGCAAGTTAATAGTTTGTTTACATTCACGTCAGCCCGCATAAATTTATCACAACGCAAAGGTTGAAAGGAAGAGGCATTTTCTTTTCCTTTTGCTTGAATTAATGTCTTAGTTAGTTAGGTACAGTAAGAGCTTTTCAAGAGTCTTGTCAATTTATAAGGTAAAGTATGAAAGTAATAATGCCGCGACGATATGCTATTTACCACTTGAAAGCGCGCTTGAAAGTGCAGGGACTCTAGGCCTTTGGCCATCTGCGTCTGTTATCAACGATGCCCTGTATCGTATTTCAGAGTGAAACACCACCAAAAAGTCAAGAAAAAGTAGCTAAAAGTGTGGAATGCATACGAGAGAAGTTTCTTACCTCGTTTAATTGAGTAAAATTGTCACAAACCGCTCGAGAAACAACTTCCAAGGGCGAGAGAATAGGCGAACACAATAGAAACAATACAACGCGTGTGAGAGATCGATCCTGATTACCCAGCATGCACCGTTTTGTTGAAAGGGCGTATTTTTGCGAAGATAATTAGGGGGGGGGCAAAAATCGCCCCCCCCGGTAGAAAATCACTTTTTTTCACCCGGTGAAAGTAGGGTTAAATCCCAAAGTGTCGCAGAGTGTCGCATAAATTTGGCTTGCTGCATGTTTTAACTCCCTGTGACACGATGTTTCCATTGATCGCAGAGTGTTGCCCCAGGGGGGGGGGGGCACTCAGCAGATATGCATACGGGGGTTCAGTCCAAGAAATTTTCAGACAACCCAAAAATATCATTTCAGCTTCACTGCAACCAAAAAATATCACCTCATTTTATACTTACAAGCCTGTAAATGAACATGAAATATCCCGAAACAATGCAAATAGAAAGAGCATTACCTCTCATGAACCCAGAAATATCAGTTCAACGATGTTTGGTATCAAAAAATATCATGAACATAGATTTAGTTTTCTTTGGACCCAAAAATATCACATTTCACAATATTCTGACCCAAAAATATCGGATTTATCTCCCTGTATGAGTATGTGCTGAGTGACTCCCCTGGGAGTGTTGCAGAGTGTCGCAGCATTTTAGTACAGCAGTTTCCCAAAATTCTGTGACATTCTGCGGCACTTGCGACACCTTGTGAGCATACAAGTCAAATCTTTCAATAGGGCACAGGGAAACCCATAAATCTTCCAATTTCACGCTTATCAGCCAATGGTGTTGCCGTATTCTCGTCACATGACCGAAAATAAGCTCTTTGAGACGAATTTTCGAGTACCCTTACGAAAATCAAAATGGACATTCGAGTAATAAAGATACAGAGCTGCTTTTGCCACGAGTCGATTCTACAGGCCCTACTCCATATTTTACATCTTGCATTTCAAGAAAATCTCATCAGGGATCAGCACTACATCGAATTTCATGCAACCGAAAATAGGCCTATATTCAAATATCATTTGGGAACGCAACAAATAAGATATAGCTTCCAAAATTTCACACCTTACGTGAATTATAGCAAGGAATAAGCTGAAGATGTTTCTTTGCTTCAGTTTCCCAAATCCTTGACGAGTCTCAGCTATTTGCGACGAAGAAAGCTATTAGGCCTACCTTCATCCACTGCATAATGCCATTATTCTGTTTCAAATCGGCTTCTTTGCTGTAGCAAGGTAGCAGAGCTATTCACCAACAACATAACACCAATTTCCACTATTCTCCGCTGAAAAATTGCCATCAACTTTGGTAAAACGCGATGAACTTTCAACAGCTCTTCGCCACACTATCTATTCCAAGTTTTGAAAGTGTGCTCACGTGGAAAAATTTCTGTTATTGTCAAAGCGCTCATGGTGTCATGGTCAAGAAGTAGGTCTCGTATCTTCCTCGCTCTACAAGATTTGGCCTTTGTTTTGGTATGAAAAAGTGGAAGGGATTGAGGCCGGGCTGTCAAAATTATCTGTATTTCTTAAAAAAGCGAAAATGGTGAATGCATATTTCAAAATAATTTGAATGAATATGAGGGTTTTTTCATGGAAGTTAAAGGGTATTGGAGCTTGCGAAGATACCTAGGCCCCCTATCATTTGAATAATTCAAATTCATTTGAAATATTCATTCACCATTTTCCTTTTTTTTAAGAAATACAGATAATTTTGAAAGCCCGGCCTCAATCCCTTCCACTTTTTCATACTAAAACAAAGGCCAAATCTTGTAGCGAGGATGATACGAGACCTACTTCTTGACCATGACACCATGAGCGCTTTGACAATAACAGAAATTTTTCCACGTGAGCACACTTTCAAAACTTGGAATGGATAGTGTGGCGAAGAGCTGTTGAAAGTTCATCGCGTTTTACCAAAGTTGATGGCAATTTTTCAGCGGAGAATAGTGGAAATTGGTGTTATGTTGTTGGTGAATAGCTCTGCTACCTTGCTACAGCAAAGAAGCCGATTTGAAACAGAATAATGGCATTATGCAGTGGATGAAGGTAGGCCTAATAGCTTTCTTCGTCGCAAATAGCTGAGACTCGTCAAGGATTTGGGAAACTGAAGCAAAGAAACATCTTCAGCTTATTCCTTGCTATAATTCACGTAAGGTGTGAAATTTTGGAAGCTATATCTTATTTGTTGCGTTCCCAAATGATATTTGAATATAGGCCTATTTTCGGTTGCATGAAATTCGATGTAGTGCTGATCCCTGATGAGATTTTCTTGAAATGCAAAATGTAAAATATGGAGTAGGGCCTGTAGAATCGACTCGTGGCAAAAGCAGCTCTTTATCTTTATTACTCGAATGTCCATTTTGATTTTCGTAAGGGTACTCGAAAATTCGTCTCAAAGAGCTTATTTTCTGTCATGTGACGAGAATACGGCAACACCATTGGCTGATAAGCGTGAAATTGGAAGATTTATGGGTTTCCCTGTGCCCTATTGAAAGATTTGACTTGTATGCTCACCTTGTGATCTAATGGAAACCAGGATCTATTTCAATCTGAATTGGAAACCTACTTCGTGGACTCGTACTTATGTTAAAGGACTTTGTTCATTGTTTCATTGTTTTGTTCACTGGGGGAGGGGGCTCTCTCTCAAATATTTTATCTATTTAGAGAGTTCCTCCCTAGTCAATTAATCTTAGATATAATCTCGTAGAGTTGCTTATTTTCATTTATGATTGCTAAGTGTTTGAAATGTAATACAATGTTTCTTATGTAATTACAGTAAATGACCTGAGATCCTGAGATATATAGCGCTTGTTTAAAAATAGGACAAAGAAGCGCCTAATCCCTGCATTGTTTTCTTTGGCCTTGCTTTCTTTCGCCACGACCTGGATTACCAAATACAATAGGCTATTTATAAACCTATGTGATCTCATCATTTAACTCAGGTTATTCACTTTAATATCAATGGTGTAAAACTGCATCGAATTGTATTGAAAAACTCATTTTGGCCAGTTGTACTCCTTTTCGATAGAAATAAACTGATATTCGGTAAGCAGCCTTTTTTTGGAGCCTTCACTCGGTCTAACATGTCTTCTTAGATGCACAAATGATTGGTATATGAACATGGATAAAGGTTCACGAAATCTCCGTAGATCAAGGTTCCCTAGATCACGAAATTTTGTTGGCAAAACTAAATTTTTATGGCCTAGAGGGAAGGAGCTTAATTGGTTTAAGTCTTATCTCGAAAATAGGTTTCAATACTGCAAGATAAACGGTAAGGTTTCTAAAACAGAGGCCGTAACTTGTGGTGCACCACAAGGGTCATGCCTAGGGCCACTTTTCTTCTTAGTGTTCACCAACAATCTCCCAAATTGTTTCGAAAAATCAGATGTGTCAATGTACGCTGCTGACACTTGTTCATATTATTCTTTTGATTCCGTAGATGCAATGAAGCAAGCCATTGACGCTGATTTAACAGCTTTGAAAGCTTGGCTAGAAAGCAACAAATTGTCGTTAAACGTTGCAAAAACAGAGACAATGATAATTGGAACAGAAACAGAAAACATGGTCGTTGGTCACAAGAGACAAACAAACCGTATCCATGGTCCATTAGAGGTAAAAATAAATGGAGGGCAAGCCAAGCGGGTCAAGAAAGTTAAATACCTTGGAGTTACAGTGGACGAAAACCTTACATGGAATGAGCAATGTAAGAACCTCAACGGTAAAATTAAAAATGCTCTTTCGTCCCTGCAGAAGTTAAAAAACATACTACCGCAAACAAAACTGGATCGGGTGTACAAGGCACTGTTAGAGACTCATTTGAGATACAGTGATGAACTCTGGGGTTGTTTGTTAAACACAAAGCTTGATCATCCTCTGCGTCTGCAAACTACAGCACGAACACTAATAGAAAGCTCTAAACTAAAGGATGGGGGGAGTTGCAATTGGCTTTTAGTCCCAAACTTAATAATTTTTGACAGGACCGTGATGATCTATTATATGATGAATGTTCTTTGCCCGGACAACTTAAGAGGGAGACTTGTTACCAGATCTTAAATATCTAACTATCCAACAAGAAATCAGTTAGAGATCTTGACACTCCAAGGCAGAACCTAAAATTCTCCAAAAGCAGTTTCCACACTGGTGCTAAGAGGAGGAATGAAATCCCATTAGAAATCAGAACGAGTTCCACGATTACCATTTTCAAAAGGAAACTGAAGGAATTCCTGCAAAACAAGCATCCTTCCCGAAGCACGATCCCTAGGAATACCAGCAAATTTCTAAGATTTGATATTTACGTAAATAGATATTTGTCTAGTTATTTCGTTCTTTTTTAGCTGATAGGGCTTTGTGTTTAAATATGATAGAATAAAAAATGAAATAAAGTAGCAAAAAGCTATGCAAGATAGATACTCCTGACCTTTGTAAGATGCAGTTTAGAATAGGCCCTGAAGATGTCAAACTAGTAAGTGATGTAAAATACCTCGAAGTTCAAGTGGATCAAGAACTCAAATGGACTAACCATTTAGCCACTGTCACGAAAAAGATCTCCAGGGGTATTGGCATTCTTCGTTATGCAAAACAATATCTTCCACCCGCTAGGATTGACACAATGTATAGAAGCTTTGTAGAGCCCTATTTCAGATACTGCTGTCCGGTTTGGGGTAATGCTGGTATATCAATTATAGGAAAACTGAAAAAAACTGCAAAATCGAGCGGCAAAATTGATCACTAAAAGCCAATTCGATGCTTCGCCACTCCCAGTCATTCGTGCACTTAGGATTGTTTGCAAATCCCTGGATGATGATGCACGGTCCTACATGAGTGATATGTTTATTAAAGTCAAAATCTCTACAACACGGTGTCCCAGAAATTCGGATTATGACCTAAGGGTCCCTTTTTCTAAGAACTCCCACAGGACAAAGATACTTCTTTTACCAGCGTGCAAAACATTGGAATGGTTTTTCTAAAAAGTTTAATAATAGGTCAACTTTAAGAAATTTTATTAAAAGATAGAATAGAAAATAAGAATAGCATTCGCTTTTAAATTATAATCAAGATTAACTGATGAATCAACAAAGTGAACTGAAACTGAAACTGGTCAACTCATCTATGACATTTCTATCAGCCTGCACCATTACAACGGGGGTGAGGGGATCTCAATTCAAAATTCCCTCCAAAAAGCATAGTGTCTCCTGAGTTTTGCCCACAATTGTAGGCTCACACTATGTCTTTTGGGTTGTTAGGGTCGTGAATGCCTTCCCATATGTAGCAAAATTCAAACAATGAAATTTCAGTTCAATGCACTATTTATTCACTCCATGGAAACCTTTGCAGGCAATTTCACGCAAAATTTTCATTCAATGCAAACATTTCTTCTGTGATATATCGGTACTGTTTCATTTAAACTTTTGAACATATTCATACAAAGCTTTCAACAAATTCATTCAAACGTTTGAACCATTTCATTCAAACCTTTGAACAATTTCATTCAAACCTTTCTAATGTGTGGGAAGACTGATAAGATGCTGACAACGAGTGTTCTAATGGAAGAGCCTGGAGCTTTGAGCCTAGAGGTCTTGTGGCCTGCCCTTACAGACAGAAGCCTAGGAGCCAGGGGGGCTTAACAATATAATAGGTAGGGGACTAGATACGTTCCGATGTTGAGGTGCAGAACGGAGAGCAGCGAAGAGACGTGTTATTGGTTTTAATGAGTGTGCTACTCTGAATAAATTAGGAGTTACAAGATTACTGATAGAAATAGAAAAATAAGGATTAACACGAGATAAATGTGACACAAAGTGCATGTGATATTAGCTGCACGTGATCTAATGTGTACACGTAATGTGTAATGAGCATTCCTACCACAACAAACGTGGGGGCCAAAGAAAGCCAGGAGCCTAGATGCAAGTTGCCTTTCCAGCCGTTCGGGATAACCCATTGTGAGAAGTAGGCAGAGCCAATTTATTACACCCTTTGGATCGATCTTAAACAACATTTACAGGTTAGAAAACGCAGAAAAATGAGAAAAGACACTAGGTTTTGATGGGGTTAGATGGCCTGAAGCGGCCAAAAATACGAAACTTCCCAAACGTTTAACGTGAAATTGTTTGTGTTTCTCATTCTGTTGGAAATAAATGAGAAATAACAATTCAGATAGGCAGAAAGCGTCAATTTGCAGCAAATTGTACCTTCCTTCTGGCGTGGTCCTGTTTAAACGCGTAAAATGGATTTTTAAAATTTGTAATGTTTTGGAATTTCAAAAAAATACCTATCATGAGGTACCTAGGCCCCAAAATGCCTCAAAAGTTCCCTGACACCAGGTCGTTACTACATTGGTCCCAATTTGGAAAAAGGTTAAGAAACAATGGAGTACCTAATACAAAAGCGATCTCTGGTTACAGTCTCACAAAACCAAAGTTTTGACACCATTTAAGATGTCTAAACAACTATCAATCTTCTCAAAACCCCTAACATAGGACTCACCAGCACGAACATTTAAAACTGAAAACCAGCTGACAGATCCTTGCTGTAAAAACATTCCAAATGAGCTTGGGCTCTCAGGCTTCTGCTGGGCTCCTCCATTTAAACGCTCATTATGAACATCTCATCAGTCTTCCCATATCTTTCAAGGGTTTGAATGAAATTGTTCAGAGGTTTGAATGAATTTGTTCTAAGGTTGGAATGAATTGGTTCAAACGTTTCCATGAAATGGTTCAAACGTTTTTTGAAAGGCTATCTCTAAAAAGGGGAATGGAACGGGGAATGGAATGGGGAATGGAATGGGTTCGGGGAATGGAAAAGTTATACAGTATATAAAATAGTAAAGTATATCATTGCAGAGTACTTCTATAGATATGTCTTTTCACCAAGTTGCAAGTCAACAACACTTATACTTTTGCTACAAATCAAAAAATGAACTTTGCTTTTTCAAACAAAGGGGAATGGAATGGTTTTCGGGGAATGGAATGGTTTTCGGGGAATGGAATCGTTTTCGGGGAATATAAAAACTACTGGTTAGAAAGTTGATTTCAATGTATCATTCGATGCCCCGTCTTCTCAGCTATCCAAATTTACCAATTTCGCATCGATACACTAAACTGTTACACCATAAACTTACTGTAAAACTCAGCTAATAAGTTCTTAAGATTTGAATTGGCAATATCAGGCAGATTAGCGAAGGAATTCTTCCAAACAAAGACAAGATAGCAGCTGTCTCGCTGATTCAAAAGAAATGAAATGACAAATTAGAATGACGTAGATACATGTTCCTGGGAATTTTTTTGGCCTTTGTTTTCGCAATCAGGGGTGATTCAGCCAGGATATTCAGATCAAATTGAATGCAAATTGGCATCGCAGCCGTAGTCATCGCTACTATATGTATAATCAAATGTACCCCCCTCCTCCCAGAATTTGCAGGACATTGTGTTTCTCCATGAAAAAACGTTTCGTCAATGCTTGTTGATAAAGCCCCTGGTATAACTGATGCTTGTACTTGAATGTTTTAGAATCTTGAGGAATAAATGGAGAATTCGATGTTTTTTCTGTTAAATTGTTGTATTTTTCTAATAGAATAGCTATCACCACGAAACCTATCAATTCAACATTCTTGCTCGTTTACACGTATTTCTTTTATAGAAAACTAAGGCCCCAGGCTAGCAAGCAGTTTCTTAAATTTTCGGTTCATTTAAAAAACCAAAGTTTCTTTCTTACGTGTTTCTTATTTTGTCAAGAGGGCTTTCAAATAACTTGGTAAGAGCTCTACGCAAGTCGCATTGAAACTAACGTCCAAATATAACGTCCTATTAATGTACAATTTCAAAACAGTTTCAAGTGACTTGGGAAAATTACAACTAAAGGCCAGTGTGTGAAGATGCACTGCACGCATTGACGAAACTTTTTTCCATGGAGAACACACAATGCCCTGCAAATTCTGGGAGGGGGGGTACATTTTATTATACATATAGTAGCGATGATTACGGCTGCAATACCAATTTGCATTCAATTTGATCTGAATATCCTGGCTGAATCACCCCTGATTGCGAAAACAAAGGCCAAAAAATTCCCAGGATCATGTATCTACGTCATTCTAATTTGTCATTTCATTTCTTTTGAAATAACGAGACAGCTTCTATCTTGTCTTTGTTTAGAAGAATTCCTTCGCTAATCTGCCTGATATTGCCAATTCAAATCTTAAGAAATTATTAGTTGAATTTTACAGTCAGTTTATGGTGTAACAGTTCAGTGTATCGATGGGAAATTGGCAAATTTGGATTGCTGAGAAGAAGGGGCATCGAATGATACCTTGAAATCAACTTTCTACCCAGTAGTTTTTATATTCCCCGAAAACCATTCCATTCTGTCATAGGACAGGAATGCCAAATGTTGGCTCTTGCTTTGAAATGAATTGTATTTTGTAATGCTGCACATTCATTGCCAATACCGACAGAGATAACGATTTCCGTGCAATTAAACATAGGTATTTTGCCATTAGAGTTCAGTTGTTGTTTGTATGCCGCAGAAGAAAGACGCTGACAGGACGCTCTCATTTTAGTTGTTGTTTTTCGAAGATTTTTAATTTGTTTAGTTGGGAGATTTGAGCCGAAGAGCCGAACTGCTCTTGAGACGATTTGTCGATTTGAAAGTGTTGCACTGCCGAGATCCAGTGCCGATGAATGTTTAGCTGAAGACGAAATTTGGAATTTGTGACGTGTTACTTTGTTATCTTTTCTTTGGATTTTCCTGCTCAGCCAAACACGAACCCACACTTGTAAAACCCCCTTTGGAAGTGGTTTTACAATTCCCCGAAAACCATTCCATTCCCCTTTGTTTGAAAAAGCAAAGTTTATTTTTTTATTTGTAGCAAAAGTATAAGTGTTATTGACTTGCAACTTGGTGAAAATATATATCTATAGAAGTACTCTGCAATGATATACTTTACTATTTTATATACTGTATAACTTTTCCATTCCCCGAACCCATTCCATTCCCCATTCCATTCCCCGTTCCATTCCCCGTTCCATTCCCCTTTTTAGAGATAGCCTTTTTTGAAATGAACTTGCTCAAACTTTTGAATCAAATGGTTCAAAAGTTTGAATGAATTTGTTCAAATGTTTGAATGAAATGGTTCAAAAGCTTGAATGAATTCCTTCGAGCATTTGAATGAAATGGCTCAAAGTTTTGAATGAACTTGCTCAAAGGTCTTTGAATGAATTTTTTCAAAGGTTTCAATGAAACAGTGCCGATATATCATTGAAGAAATGTTTGCATTGAATGAAACTTTTGCGTGAAATTACCTGAGAAGGTTTGCATTGAATGAATAATTCGTGCATTTATTTGAAAGCTTCATTGTTTGAATTTTGCTACATCTTGGCAGGTATAGTCGTGCAGCAGGACCTAAAACACCAAGATTCTGAGTTCGAATCCTCTGTTTTTGTGTAAAAATCACAAAATTTGTTACTTTTACCAATAGGGACAGCTTTTAGAGCGAAAATACTGTTTTTAGAGGTGTTATATCTGAAAATGATGTTCCCAACGTTTCCAACTTAAAACTTCCGAGGAAAAGTCTATTTTCGGCGAGCTTTAATAAATGCATGATAGCATAGGTTTCAAGTCTTTAAATCGGTGTAAAAAGGCGGATGTAAAACTCATTGATGTATTCCTTTAAACCGGATGACTTGAAAGAAACCTTTACCATTTTGCCATGATTCTACCGTTGGACTTTTCAGTAATCTTTAATGTTTGTCGAAATTACAGTCTATTTTGTATTTCAGCTCGTTTTATGACGTGACGTCATCAAATTTCTAAATCACAAACCATATGCAAGAGTTTTGCTTGAAACCATATTGTATAAATCCATGAATTGGGGTTTTCCTGATCCATAAACTAGATTTCCCACCTTCACAAGGATTTCTCCAGCATACGATTTTCGAAAAATCCATATTTTGGATATCTTTTGATGAGCCAAAATCGTGTAAGATTTTACAGATCCAAGTAAGGCGCTAAACAAGAGATTCCTATTTACATCGCTCAAAACGAGGCAGTGGTTGTTGTTGTGGAACTGTTCAAACGGGGGAAGTTTGTTTGGGACACCCGGTATTTGGTTTGCTCTGATATTAACAGGAGGCATGATATTGTACATTCTTCTTTTACCTAATATCACTTACAAAATTGTTGATCCACCTTGAAAACAACGACATCTTCATCCCCCCTTCCCCCCCTGATGTCAATGTTGATTTGAAAAAAATACCTGGTCGAGATGATACACGTGACTCGGCAACTCTTTGTGGTACTGCAACATTTAATAGGGGGAGGGGGAAACAGGAACAAAAAAACTTAAAATATGAGGGTGGCGCAACAATTTTGTAACTGATTGTAGATGTTTTGACGCCTCCATGAAAAACAAGTCAGTTAGAGGCGTCTGGTTTTACCTTTCACTCAGACTTGAACTTCAATAGCTTGTAGCTATGTGAGTCCTAACGGATTTGCAAGATTCTGGACTCAGAGACTCAAAGTTAATGCAAAGCCTGAAGAACAGATATATCAAACCAAAACCCCATACAATTTTCGTTAGTTTTCAATATCAACCCAAATGTTGAAAATTTTTTTATACAACCTGTAAAACTATATCAAAACATTTTCAAACCTGCAAATCCTCCATAAAATGGTCGTGGGTAGCCTGGATCAAGTCTACCAGGCAATGTCCATCTCCACGTGAACCCATCCTTGAAGGCATAGGTAACTCCATCAATGCAAAGTGCTGCATCTATGTGTGTTGGGGAATCGTGGAACTCTTCCCTTATGAGTCTTGGGTAGCCAATTTTTACACTCCTGCTTTTGTCCTCTGTGCGCCAGTAGCGATCTCCTTCAAAGAAACCAAACATTCTTTTATCTGTACAATACATAGCTGCTCCAGGTCTCAACGGATATCCTTTCTGCTCGTTACCTTTTGGATAACTGTTCTTGTACTTAAGCGTCACATTGTTCTTCATATCATATCTCCATTGAAAAGCATCCTGCAAATATAAACATCCAAACGTTAAGAAACATATTCTAAAATTTTAACGAGAATACCTACGTTGGAAAAACGGGGCTCCGTTTCCAAACTTCGGTCGAAATAGTGATTTTGCTTTCTTGATAGACAACGTCATAAAGGCTTTAAACGGAATAGGCATAGCTATGTTGACAAGCTGCTATAAATCATGAGTGGTGTAGTGATTTATGTTCTATTATCATTAATATTCTTATGTAAATACTTCATGTAAGGTGTCTTTCATAGTTTAGCTTGCTCCAAGGCAGATGTGTTATTACTTGGTCTCGGCCTACCATAAAGTCTCCGATTGCTAGGACGCAATTAGGTTGAATTAGAGCAGATTTACTTTGAAATGCCATAAAATTGTTTTCCTTGACATCGGCAGCCTTTCTCAGCCATGTTTTCTGCCCTTGAGCTACAGAGCTCTGTCACATGTGCGTTTCAGAATTTTTCGCTCAAGTCGACCTTTGGCACCTCATGGACATATGTCCTACCCAGTGGTGCCGAAGTTCGATTTCGATAACACTGCACAGGACGGGTGCGTAGGAAATGCCAAAGGTCGACTCAGGCCCGAGCATTCTGAAAAGCTCAAGCACATGTGACGGAGGTCTGCAGTTCAAGGTCAGGAAATATGACTGGCAAAGGCTGCCAATGTCAAGGAAGACAACTTCATGGCATTTCAAGGTAGGCAAAGAATCTAATCCGATCAAATTCAATCTAATTTTGTCTTACCACTCATGTATACCAGGCTGAAGAAATTTCCACAAGGCCATTGTCTTCATTGTTTCTTTCGTTACACATTGAAACCGCAGACGTCAAATTTTTTAAATATAATGGATCATATTTTCAACTTGGCCCAGGCCAACTTTGACCATGGGTCGCAAGAAACGAAGTAATAGTTAAAAATGTAAACGCAAATATACCTGTGTCTTTATCGTGGTTTCTTCTGCCTTTCTTGGCTTTCCTTTGCTGCCCTGCCTCAGCTCAATTCATTGCTTCAAGTTCGTTATGGCCTAAATTCTGTTTCTCTGCAAATCTGCAAAAACGTCACAAAACCGCAAACGAGGGCAGCCTCGCTTTTGCAGAGAAAGAAACTTAGGCAATAACGAACTTGAAGCAATGAATTGAGCTGAAGCAGGGCAGCAAAGGAAAGCCAAGAAAGGCAGAAGAAACCACGATAAAGACACGGCATGTTTGCGTTTACATGTTTAACTATTACTTCGTTTCCTGCGACCCATGCTTTAACTATGTCGATTCTCTTAAAATATTTCTAAGAAATAGAGGCACTATTTTGAAGACATATCCTTACACTTCACAGAGGAGCAAACCAAGCATCTATACCTTTTTACCATTGTTTGAATGTAAATAGATTTGGTCGATCGCTTTTTAGTGGCTTGAATAAATACCCCAAACAAGGCAGCCCCCTTAAAGCAAACTCCTAACATCAAGGCAAATACTTTCGTCATTGTGTTGTGTGCTCTGTGTGTTGAAAATTGATTTGATTTTGTAAAGCCTGGTTTTCATATATCGCAGACCATCGGCGATCCTTCCCTTTGCCCTTACGATGCTTGCGATATGTGAGGACATGATTTACGGGGTGAGTGGCAGAGTGGCGTCTACAGTTTTCATTTCATTTTTTATTTTTAAATATTTAAACAGGTTACAAATTTCAGTAATAAATAACTGCTTTACAAATTGACCTGTGAAAAAAACAGGAAAGCCTAGATTAAAGAGAATTACGATACAATGTACAAAAGAGCATGAAAGAACTAAAAATGAAAATATAATGTACCTCTCATATGGAATTTTTAAAGGTAGACAGGGAAGATGCCAATTTAGTTTCCCTATTCAGCTCATTCCATAATTTTGCTCCACGATAAGAAAATGCTTTTTGGCCTGTGCTTGTTCTTAGCAGAGGTATCTGCAAGTTTGTTTCAGTAGAGCGAAGAATGCGATCACTGCCCTCTGAGCATTTGCTGAAAAGTTCCTGTCGGGAAACCTTCAGTTGTCCGCGACAATAACTCACAGAATAAAGTCACAATAGAACTTGCAGTAATTCACAATTACCAGTAAGTAAGTATGTATGTATGTATGTATGTATGTATGTATGTATGTATGTATGTATGTATGTATGTATGTATGTATGTATGTATGTATGTATGTATGTATGTATGTATGTATGTATGTATGTATGTATGTATGTATGTATGTATGTATGTATGTATGTATGTATGTATGTATGTATGTATGTATGTATGTATGTTTTTGCCAAACTAAAAATCTTAATTACAATATAAATTACTAAAAAGAAAGTTTTCTAATTACAGCAAATATAATATTTACAGGCAAAGAATTTAAAAATTAAGTTTAAAAACACCCCAGGTTAAGATGGCAAGGATAGCATTAAAAAGGTCAATAATGGTCCTTCCGGAGGTGTTATCAAAAAGAAAATTTGTTGCGGAAAGGTGAATCTTGTGTTTGTTGACTAAAACCTTTACGTAGGCTGATTTTAGGTTGTCAATAATATACGTAGGGGCTATCATCTAGTTTTTGGAGATCGTTAAAGAATTTATCTTTAATCTTATGTTTAAAACTGTTGATGTTTGTTGCCGATTTTAGACTTGATGGTAGATTGTTCCATATTTTAGGTCCGAGATATGAAAGACAATATTTTTGCCCTATGTTAGTCTTTCGGAAAGGTTGATTCAATTTGTTTTTGGACCTTCGAGTTATTCGGCTCTGGCCAACTGGTAAAAACATCTCAGACATGTAGGACGGGGCTGAACCAGCAAAAAAATTGAAAACCTTTGCAGTTGTACATTGTTCAAATCTCTCTTTCGTGGGGAGCCAATTTATATTTTTAAACTCTTTGATTCCTACATTACATGTGCTCTGTTTTTTAGATTCAAACAAAACATGATACATTTATTTTGAGCAGTCTGAATTCTTTTGGTTAATCTTTTATTCAATAATGGAAACCAAGCACTGCTTGCATAGTCGAAATGGGGCTGAATTAGAGCATTTGCTAGCAATCTGCGAAGGGAGAAGTCGAGAAAATGTTGCTTTCTGTAAAGAAATCTGAGCCTGCCGTTAATTTTACCAAGGATCTTGGTAGCCATTGATTCGCCAGACAGGTTCTCATCAAGAATACAGCCTAAATACGTGACTGAAGTGTGCTGCTTAATTTTGATGTCACCTCTTCTGATGTCCAGTTTTTTTCTGTCGGTATGTTTATTTTTTCTACCAATAAGTATCGATTTTGTTTTGTCCTCTCCGAAATGAATGCTTAGTTTGTTATCAACAAACCAATCGCAAAGAGAATTGAAATTTCTATTCAGTTGTTTTTCTATTTCATTGACGTTAGAGTCTCCAAAAACGAGACAGGAGTTATCTGCATACAGAAGTAAGTCACAGTCCACTGCCTGTGGCATGTCATTTATATATAAGAGAAAAATGAGCGGGCCAAGAATAGAGCCTTGAGGAACACCACACGATAATTCACCGAATGAAGAGAACTCTTTTCCTATGTTTACAGAGAATGTTTGGTTTGTAAGGTATGATCGAAACCAAAATATGACTGAGTCAGCAAAGCCAAGGTGCTTCATTTTTTCAAGGAAAATTTCATGGTCGATTGTGTCAAATGCTTTTTGTAAATCTATTAATATCATGCCCGTAAACATACTATTTTCAAACCCCTGTACGATTTTGTCACTTAGATAAGATAAACATGTGTCAGTTGAGTGGTAAGGACGAAAGCCAGATTGGTAGCGATAGAGAATTTTGTTTTTATCGAGGTATTCTACTCACAGCATATCGTAGATTCAACAAAAACTGTTTTTTAACTCTACTCTAGTTGCGGTATTTATACTAATTCTTTAGAACATTCCAGTTCCCAGTTCTATTTGATCATTCGTCATAAGCTAATTACGTAAGTTATATTTTTACTCGGTTCCAGAACGCTCTTGGGGGTTCTATGTAAGCATTACGTCAGCATTAGTAATAGATTACATGACAACGAGGCTAAATGTTTAGTCCGGCATAACGATGGAATTTTGCTTACTCACACGTTTAAGTGTTCTAGAAGTTTCTACAAGCTTCTGGAAGTTTCTAGAGTTCACGATTCTAAATGGATTACATATGTACTTAATAATTCTGTCATTCCCCTAAATATTGAGGAGCAGTAGCGTAGCCAGGGGGGGGCAAAGGGGGCCGCCGCCCCCTCAATCATCACCAAAGATGAGTTCTGTGATTCTTCCAAATCCGTTGAGAAACTGAAGGGGGGGGGGGGGTAAGCTGCATTTTTCTCCAACACTCGTGGCAGCGTGGTTTGTCAATGCTATAAAAGAAACAGGAATGCAATTCTTGAGCTAATAAATGGCATCTTGGAACTATTTTGCCAACAAAAGTATCAAAAATTTTTCTAATTTTTGCACTCTAAGCTAAAGTAGAATCAAACATTTTCCTGGTGACTTGACCCTGGACCCATCCATTTCAATCCCCTGTGACTCTTAGACTGTACATGCCTGCCGTTGGCTGTAGGGGATCCTTATTTGCTACTTCTCTGGAAAAATCTCATCAAATGATGATTTGAAGAATCTGTGCGCTGAAGAAGAGTTTCTTTTGCAAAAGTTTCTTGCAAAAGATGCTGTAGACTGACAAGATAATGATAAAGTAGTGAAAAGAGACAGTTCCTCGAGTATAAAGATCGAACGACTAGCACCAAATCATTTTGTAGCATAGCTGAGAAGATCCATTTCGTATTTCGTACTTGATATGTTGGGCCGCTTGTAATTGCATAAGAATTCTTTTGCTTTCTTAGTAACTTAGCATAATTTCTTGATCCAAATTGAACAAAACATCCTGCCTATTTTGTGTTCAATGTAGTCATGTTTATGATGCAAAATATAACTGAAAAGGGCGTTTCCCTCGTTTTCCAAGCATCTCAAGGGCGTGGCCCCCAAAAATTTTTCCGGGGGCAAGCCCCCGGACCCCCACGTCTGCTCGCTACGCTCGCCCTTGGCCCCCCCAAAAGCAGGGACCTGGCTACGCCACTGTTGAGTAGCAAGTGAATTCAATGCCTTACAGGTCAGTGTTGCTGTTTCTTTTCTGATGAGATCTTTAATTGATGGCCAGCCAAGATTTTGGAGCAGAGGGGCAGCAGAAGCATCGTAAGGACTATTTGTAGTTATTCTTGCAGCTCTTAGCCTGTGTTCCAGACCACTTGAAACGAAAGATAAGTGGTCTGTGTAACTGAGCGCAAATCCGTGTTCAGAGGATGAATTGAATTGCGAAAAATTAAAGGCAATCTCTTACACATCTGATTAGCTGCATTTAAGTTAGATTTCAACACAACAGATGTCTTTGTGAATCTATGTGTTTGAAACAATGAGGATTGATCGTTATCACTCACTGCAGCCTTAAAAATTAATAGGATTAGCAGGCATTCAAATCTCCTTTTCTTTGTATTGTCATTTAAGTTTCCTGTGGCTATTCGCATGAGACCGGCTTTTCTTTCCCATAACAAAACAAATACTGATTATGCGAATTATTCGTCACAAATCAGGGACCGCGGAGCAGGGTAGGCTGGGTGGCCAAAATAGCGTACGTGATTTTTGTGATTTTGAAATCACATGATTTTTTTCTGTGACTTTTTGTGATTTTAGTGATTTTTAGTGATTTTTTCGTGTGATTTTCAGTAATTTTTCAGTGATTTGTGATTTTTGGTGCTTTCTGTATGTGATTATTTTGTGATTTTGTGATTTTTGTATGTGATTTTTCTGTGATTTCAAGGGAGGTGTACGAAAAAAGATCAGTGATTTGCCCCTCGCTATAGCCCACCCACTTTTTTGGCAAAATATCGCTGTACTATTGTTGACAAAATTTATAAAATAGCTAGTACTTAGTCGGCAGAAAGAGAAGCTGAAATTGGAACCGTTAAAGACGAATTCAGAACGACATATATTGAAGCTCTTGATTTCGTAGTACATACGAACAGCTCGGCTACTCGTTGAGGTATTGGCGGCATTGGCATCCAATGATTTTGGAGATGGAATTGAATATTTGAAACTACTTACTATGTTGGTGATAGCTTCTTCACGTTATTATGATAAGGGCATTGTCAAGCAAATTACACTCGCTTAGCGCTCACTGCCTAGCCCATCCACCTTTTGGATCGCTCCGCGGTCCCTGCAAATACTAATTTTTCTTCAGATTCCGAAGAAAATATCTGAACACGAATTTGCGCTCAGTTACACCGACCACTTACCTTTCTTTTCAAGTGGTCTGGAACACAGGCTAGCAGCTCTATTCTGGATCTTTTGGAGGGAATTAAATTTGGTTTCACTACAACAATCCCAAACCGAGCAGCAATAACTGAAATGTGGCTCAACAGTTCCTCTATACATTTTCTGCAGATCACCTGATGGAAGAAATTTCTTGGCATGCTTAACAAGACCGAGAGCTCGCAGTGCCTCAGCCTTAACATGTTCAATGTGGCGATCCCATTGGAGTTTGTCATCAATTTGAACTCCCAGATACTTAGTATCAGTTATCATATCGATCTTTTGATCACCTATTTCGAAACTAGGCTTGGCTTCAGTCTGCTTTTCGATCGTTTGAATATTTGGTCTGGATCCAATAATCAGAGACTGTGTTTTTACAACGTTTAGGGACAATTTATTGCCATGTAGCCAGTTCTGTAAGTTCACAGGATCCTGGTTCAGATCATCCTGCAGTTTAGAAAGGCATTTCAAGGAGTGTGAAATCGCAGTATCATCAGCGTACATGGTGACCTTTCCTTTGTTTAGGCAGAATGGTAGATCATTTATGTAAACAAGGAACAAATGTGGGCCAAGACAGGAGCCCTGGGGGACACCACAATTTATAGCGTTAATACTAGAAGAGGTGGAATTTACCTTGCAGAACTGCTTTCTTTCCTGCAAATAGGAGGTAAACCAGTCAAGCTCTAGTCCATTTATTCCGTATTTTTCTGGCTTCTTTAGTAAGATATCATGATTTACTGTATCAAAGGCCTTTTTTAGGTCAATGAAAATCAAACCAGTGTACTTGCCCCTATCTATATTCACATACCAATCATTTGTGCCAGCCATAAGGCTGGTGACGACTGAGTGTAGAGATCGAAAACCAGACTGATGCTTGTATATGAGCCCATTACTATCTAAGTAGTCATACAATTGATTATAAACTACTTTTTCGAAAGCATGAGACAATACAGGCAACACAGAAATCGGTCTGTAGTTAGAACAATCATCTCTCGCTCCGTTCTTGTAAATAGGGGCAACACGTGCTATTTTCCAAGCTGTAGGAAATTTTCTAGAGAACAAAGACAAATTAAAGAGATCGCACAATGAGCCAGAGATTAGAGGCAAAGCAATCTTTATAAAAAAGCTTGCGATACCATCACAACCAGAGCCGTGCGATGTCTTCATTTTCTTCATAACTTTCGTTACGTCATTCTCTGAAACGGTTTTGAAAGAGAAGTTTCTCACAGTGTTACCCAATTCATACTCATTGGATAAAAGTGGGTTGGGCTTTTCTGGAATTTTGTCACTCAGTTTATTTCCAAAGGTACAGAAAAATTCATTCATTGATGAAGCAATCTTCTTATTGTCTTTAATCGACACATTTTCAACATTAAGGGATGGGATAGAAGTGGTCTTGCTGCTTTTGTTTATGACAGTCTTCGTCAGGTGACTGAAGTTAAGCTCGGTCGAGTGAGGTCAAACTTCGGATGGGTGACTTCGGAGGCCTGACGTAACAAGTCATCTCGTCGTCCTTCGTAAGGGACGTTAGGCTGGTGAAGGTGAAGTTGCAGTTTTCAGCGCCAAGCGCTGGGATCGCAGAAGTTGTTAAGCGCTAATCGAGTCCACGACCCCTTTTCATGACGCTCAAAGGTGCTGGTGAGACTTGAACCACGTTCGCCTGACTGTTCTAGCTGCAAAGTCAGTGGATTACAACACGGCGCCACAACACCTTCAACATCTTCAGTAAGCTAGGGGTCCCATGCCTGGATGCGGCATACACAGTGGGCCTAAATTAGCTTTCAGTAGCTAGAAATCCTGTTGTTATATCTTTGATAGACCAGTAACACATAAATAACGAGTGGCCATTGCAAGCAACAAAACACAACTCAAATTACTATGTACACAACAACAATTACAATATCAGCGAGGTTTTACATCACCTGACTATCTACAATATTACATTACTGCCCTTTTTTTGGAAAGATTTGTCTTTAATGTATCAAGCTTGATGGGACGGGATTCCCAAAACGTTCTGGCTCCTCTCGTGCTCTGACCGATCTACGATCCGGTTCGTGTTCGCTTTTCTCGACTACTTCATGATCAGGCTTATGATCAACGTGTCCGTGTTCGTGTGCATCTTCGTGTTCTCTGCGTGTAGCAATAAAAATGCTATCTTCGCTTTCAGAATCATCGAAATCAGTGTCTCCGGCAAATCTCTTGAAGTGCGATATGTTACGTGTTATATAGTGTCCATGTTTGTTCTTAGCCGTAACTCTGCTACCTTTTCCTGAGATAACGATATTGTGTAAGGCTAAAACGTGGAGTTAACTTGTTTCTACGAATTTGTTTTACGAGTACTCTATCTCCAACGGTGATAGTACTTTCTTTGGCGTTTCGACGGTTCTCTGCATATTCCTTGTGATAAGTTTGACTCTTAGCCTCGTTTTCATGTGCTTCAGCGTGTCTGCCAATAACGATTTTTCTTTCAATTATCGGCAGTTTTCCACGTACTTGACGATTAAACAATAGTTCACAAGATGCAACTTTGGTTACACTGTGAGGTGTTGTGCGATATTGCAATAAGAAACGATTTATTTCTTATCGCCAGACTCTTCCTTCAAGTACGGCTGTTTGTATCGCTTTCTGTAGTGGTTGATTAAATTTCTCCACTTCTCCATTTGCTTGGTGCCAATATGGAGTTACTGGGTCATGGTTTATTCCAAGTGCTGTACAATAATTGCTAAACTCATCACTCGAGAACGGTGGTCCATTGTCCGATTTAACAATAGACGGAATACCATGTGTAGCAAATATTTTATCCAATTTAGGTATGATACTCGGTGCTTTCGTTGAACGAACTGTCTCTACCTCTGGATAACGCGAATAACGATCTACGACAACTAAATTCACCCGATGGGAGTGGTGCAATAAAATCAGCATATACTAAGCCCCATGGTGCTTCTGGCATACTTGTGAGTCGAACTGGTTCTGGTGGTGCTGCTTTTCCTACTGCTTGGCATGCTAAACATGGTTCAAGAGTTGTTTTAACAAGTTCATCGATTCCTGAAAACCAAACTTTCTCTCTCAATAAGGCTTTTGTCATCGAAATTCCCTGATGACTTTCATGTGCTATATCGACCGCTTTCTTTTGTAACGATTCTGGAATCACAATTTTGGATCCTCTAAGAACTACGTTTTGCTTTCCAATCGTAAGTTCATCTTTGAATAGGCGATATTGCTTAACAACATCGTAATCCCATCGATTTAAACGAATTGCTGCTCGAAGTCCTTTGAGAACTCTATCTTGATCAGTAGCTTGTGAGATTTCTTCGAGTGTCATGGCTTTAGGAACGCTATTACGAACGATGAAATTTATGTACTCTTCTGTCATTTTTTCTTGTTTACTGCAAACTGACGTAGGATGTCTGGATAAATAATCGGCAGGGTTATCTGCTCCAGATTTATGTACCATTTTGAACGAATATGGCTGTAATCGTAAAACCCAACGTCCTATACGTGCAGATGGTTGCGATGTATGACTTCCGTAAATAATCTCGAGAGGTTTATGGTCCGTAACTAATGTAAATTCATGACCATATAGAAACAAATGAAAATATTCCACAAACCAAACAATTGCCAAAGCTTCTTTTTCCGTTTGAGAATAGCGTTGTTCAACATCAGTTAGCGATCTACTGGCATACGCTACGATTTTTGTGACTTCTGAATTTTTCGACTTTTGCGACAGAATTGCCGAAAGTCCGACAGGACTCGCATCTACGACAATATATGTTTCTTTCTTTGGCTCAAAATATGACATACAAGGATATGAAGATAACGCTCTTGTTAACTTATCGAAAGCTTCTTGATGTACCGCCTTCCATTCGAATCTAGCATTCTTTTTCGTCAGTTCTCGTAAGGGGGCTGAGATTGTGGCGAAATTGGCGATATAATGACTGCTATGATTAGCAATTCCAAGTAAACTGCGCGCTTCGTGTACATTTTTGGGAACTGGTGCATTCAACAAATCAGAAACTCGTTTTGGATCGGGGCTTGTCTCATGTTTCGAAAACACCTGTCCAAAAAATTCCAACGTATCACTTAGAAATGTGCATTTACTTTTATTCAGCGTTGGTCCCTTTTATTTCAAACGTGCTAGGCATCTGTCTAGATTTTCATCATGCTCTTCTCGTGTTTGACCAAAAAACAATAATATCGTCAGCTATGTTTTTGACACCTTTAATTCCTTGTAGCTGTGTTTGCCATGTATATTGGAATATTTCTGCTGCTGCATTTGTTCCGTAATTTAGACGTTTATAACGAGAAAGGCCTAAATGTAGTGATTGAACGACTGGCTTCATCAAGCTCCAACTGGTGATAAGCCTGTGACAAATCTAACTTCGTGAAAAATTTCGCGCCATTCAGTTCAAATCTTACATCATCGACTGTGGGTATAGGATGACGTGTTCTTTGGATAGCCTCGTTGGCAAGTCGCATGTCAACACAAATTCTTACTCCTCCATCTTTCTTCGGTACTACAACTATAGGTGATACCCATGGTGTCCCTTCATTGTCCGGTACTTTCTCGATAATGTCCTGTTCTTCTAATCCTTCAATGCAGTTTTGACTTTCTGACGTACATGATATGGTATTCTCCTCTGAGGCTGTACTTTCGGTGTTTTATTGACGTCAATGCTTAATGAGACTTTTGTATCTTTCAATTTTCCAAGACCATCAAATACTTTGCTGTGTTTCTGCAAAATGTTGTCCATGCTGCCATCTTTTGTTGTCACTTGATTGATATGCAAACTAATCAATCCTAAATCTTTGGCTGTTGAAAGAAACATTAAATTGCCGCTATCATTAGAGCCTTTCACAACGTACAATGTTGCTACGGTGAAGCGTTTCTTCCTTTCGATTGCTGCATTGAATTTTCCTGAGAATTGCACTGGCTTTGTACAGTCGTATGCATAAGCCTTTGTTCGTGTGCTCTGTAGCTTCACATTTCCCATTTTAGCAAACGTTTCTTGATCAATGACATTTATTGTCGCTCCTGTGTCCAAAACCATTTTAAAAGAATGTCCACATACCTTGACATTGACTTAAGGGCTTTTTGTTTGCTCATGACGAATTCCATAGAGATAATCTTCACCAGAATGTTGGCTCGGAGTGTCATGATCGAGGGGATGCAAAGTCGGTTTACGCCCTTTATTCTGTTGAACTTGATGTTGATTTCCTTTGCTGCGACATTTGTTTGCAAAGTGATTTTTCTTGCCACATTTCAAACAATCTTTTCCTGTTGCTGGACAGACTTTATCGTGAGGAAACGGTCCTCCACACTGATGACATTTTTTCTGCTTTGATGTCGATTTTAATTTGTTTGCTTTTGCGAAGTGTTCCTCTTTGCCTTCAATTTCTTTAGGCTGGAATGTGCTTTGCTCATCTCGGCGTCCTTCTAGGAGCATGGCTTTAAGGTCATAGTTTGGATCTCTCAAGGCATTGTTTATGAGGTTCCACCAATAATTATTTGTTGTTCAATTTCGAACTCAACGTCTGCAAATTCACATGTTTCTGCGAGACTTCGTAATCGTGTGTGAAACTGGTCTAAGGTCTCCTGAGATTCCTGTGTCGCTTTTCTGAACCGATAGACTTCGTACCTGCGATTTTTCTGAGGCTCGAAATGTTCTCTCAATTTGTCTTTGGCCTTTTCATAATCGTCGTCGTTGCCCGTATCTGGAATTTGTTTGAAGATTTCCCTGATCCTGGGCCATGCTTGATAAAGAAGAAGTGCCCTTTTTCTCCTTGAATCTGTAATTCCACTAGCAATGATAAACATATCAAAGGCTGCAATCCAGTTCTTCCATCGTGTGGCGAGACTCGCTCCCACTTCCGCTTCTGGGTGGAAGACAGGCATAGGCTGTATTGCGACGGATTGAGCCATTTGTATCACTGGTGCTTGCACTGGGGCAGGCCGCTCTACTTGGTGTTCTTCTTCGTCACCCATTTATCGATTTTTATCCGACGTCGCCATTGTTATATCTTTGATAGACCAGTAACACATAAATAACGAGTGGCCATTGCAAGCAACAAAACACAACTCAAAATACTATGTACACAACAACAACTACAATATCAGCGAGGTTATACTTCACGTGACTATCTAAAATATTACACCTGTTAAGCCCACTCAAAACAAATTGAAAACAAACAAACATGGTTAATGGTTTTTTGATGATCGCCGACCGTCGGCGAGAATCGGCTACTGTCACCGATGAACCAAAAATGTTTGTATCTTGCGATCATTTATTCATTCATTTTTATTCATCTCGCATATTGATGTTTTTTTTCTATCCATATAAAAAATTACACTACATGCTACATTTACGTTCTACTATACTTTCTAATTACTCGACAACAATACAACACTACAGGGACAGGACCACAAGGAGCAAGAGACGATGACTACCCTGTGGCCATTAACATGAAGACATATAGATAAAATTAAATAAAGTAAGACTATATACTGATACTAACACATACTGGAATCTGTTCCATATTGGATGTCAGGGCAGCATAGGCGCGTGATGGCAAACGTATGCTGTTAGGTCAGGGTTGAGTTAACGATATCGTTGGTCGTGGACCCTTTATGTGCTTGACATCAAATGTGGAACAGACTTGCAAAAAAAATAGGGAAAAACGTACTGTAGATAGTGGCTGTGTGGCGTAAAACAGAAGTTTAAAGTTATCCAAGCCGACCCGTTCTGTGAATGAAATTTAGAGTAAGTTCGAGCAAATTTTTATTTACGTCATCAGGAAGTTCTTTATTGCCATACAATAAGTATTGTACCAGAACGTTGTTTGGAAGGGTATTGATTTGGACAAATGGTCGTAACAATTCTGAAGCTCCAGCGAGAAGATCTCGTCGTTGAATGTCAAATGAAGGGCAAAGCAACAAGAAGTGCTCCGTATCCTCAATGCCATCATTCGTTGGGCATATTGATGTTGTAGATAATGCGAAATATTTGCGAGTACAACTTGATAATCATCTTGTGTGGGATGAGCATACTGTGGCTTTACTTTCAAAGATATCTCGCTCTTTGGGTCCGGGGGGGGGGCATGACTTACGGATGGACGGGGGTCTGCCGCCCGGTTTTCAGAAAGCTACCCTCTTCTAATTACCGACAGTTGCCGCCATACCCACTTTTATCGAGGGGCAAATCACTGATTATAATCTCGTACACTTTTCAAAATAATCTCAAGATAATCTCAAAATAATCACAAAATAATCAAATAATCATAAAATAATCAGTTAATCGTAGAATAATCCATTGATCCCAGTTTAATTACAAGACAATAAAATTCTTTAAATAATTATACAAAAGCCTTTTAATCACACAATAATCTCAAGATAATTACAAGATAATTAAATAATTACTCATCTGGCTGAGAAATCTCAGAAATCTGTTGTTTAAATTTCAAATCGAGGTTAGAAAGAGCAAAGAAAATTTCACCAATTCCATCACCATGACGACCACGCACGTGTCTGAGTTCGAAAATGGCCAGTTCAAGATTTGTCGATGTGGTCGATGATGTTTGGTATCTATAATGTTAGCATTCAGTACCACGAGGTACCCTCTTTGATGGATTTCCTTTGAAAAGCACTTTTCACTTGGTTTTTGAGAGTTTTCGCAATTTTCCGATTGCCATCGACGGCATCCTACTCTTGAACATTGTTTTACTGGGGACTGCAGATAGAAATGGGTCATTAGGATTGTTAAGTTGTCCTCTGAAACTAAATTTTTGAAAGTGGCATTTCCAGTCCACGGTTTCTTGAATGTTTTGCGTTGACTTTATCTGATTGTCATGCGTCAAGTTTACCCATTTGCGTTAATTCATTCACATTCACATGCAACATACCGAGTTAGTCATTCGTGTTGATTTCTTTTCGTGATAATTTGATTGAAATTATATTCTCATTGCGTGAGGGTCATGTTCATGTTCATGTTCATCATCATATTCAAATTCTCTACCTATAAAAACCAACTACAATTTACTACAATAATACATAACAGAATACAACATAAAGATTTACAATGAAGAACAAAAAAATGTAGGTAAGAGAATTCTTAAAGGAGGAGCTCTGTCAGTTATTAGACTAATCGAGGAGAGAGCTCCCCCTTGTTAGTGTGCTTAGCATATTTAAAAAGTTAAATTTGTGAAGATAGTTTTTGTGTGGACAGACTTGTAAAAAACTGCAAAAGTGTAAACACTTTAATGGAGTGTTGAGGCGAATTTAAAAAGGCCTTGTGCCAAAAATGTAATGTAAAAGAATGTCAATGAAGTACCTTCACACGCAAACCAGATGGGGTGGCCGAGTGATAACATGCAGCAATCCCCTAGTTTCTAAAGAATGATAACGATTGAATCAACTGGAAAATGTTACAAAAAATTGCAAAATAATCACAAAATAATCCCAAGGTAATCACCAACTAATGAAATAATCACAAAATAATCAAATAATCATGAGATAATCACCCAATAATCACAAAATATAAGAAATAATCCCATCAATCACAAAACAATCCTTTTAATCACATAAATAATCCCATTCATCACCGAAAAATCTCATTAATCATAAAATAATCACCTTAATCACAAAATAATCACTTGTGATTAATAATCTCGTACACCTTTTTGGGAGTGATTAGCCCCTCGACTTTTATGGTGAATTTTGGCGGAAAATTACCCATTTTTGACAATTGTTTGCCAATTTGTGGAAAACACACCAATATTTTTTTTAAGAAAATCTGCCGAAAATGGGACCCTTGTTTAGAGAATTTTGGACCCAAAAACCCACCCATATGGGCGGTATATACCCGTACCCTCAACATGTTATGTTAACCCCTGGGTCTTTGGGTTTCCTAAAATATGCTAAGAACTTGCTTCCAAAGCACACCCTTAGTCAGATGTATAGAGGTATCGTTGAGCTCCATTTTCGCCATTGTTGCTCTGTGTGGGGTAGTTGTGGAGACTCTCGCCTGTTAATGCTACAAAAGTTACAACATCGAGCTGCGAGAGTAGTTACTAACAGTTGCTATGATGCACCAGCAGCAAACTTGATAAAAGAGCCCAAATTATGCCGACAGTCCACGACATGATCAAACAAGAGACGGCTACCATTGTTTTCAAATCAATAAGTGGTCTCGCGCCCACTTACCTCTCTACTCTATTCACGAGAAACTCGACACGGGAGATTGTAAATTTGAGAAATCGCGAGACTGACCTACTTGCTCCATGAATGAAAGCAAGCAATGGCCAAAAAGCATTTTTGTTCCGTGGATCAAAGGTTTGGAATGATTTAGAACATGAGGTCAAACTAGCCCCTCTCTGTCTACTTTTAAATGTAGACTTAAATGTAAATAGTTTTTATTTTTTCATTTATTCTAATTTTACATTGTAAATATTCTTTTTTTATTATTTATTGTAGTATTGTAAGTAGATTTTGCCATGGCCCCCTGAAAAGCAGCCACTCTTGGCCGATGGGGCCACTGTGTTTAAAGAATTCTAAAATGAAAAAAAAATGAAAAAATTAAAACATGCATACATACATACATCATCGGCGATGATCGCCGATAGGAAAATCCAGATGAGAACATCATCGGCGACCATCGGCGATCATATCTTGACTCAAAATTCCGTTATCAAGACGAGGCTCTGTGTTTGTAAGTTCACGATGGGTACAGGGATCGGAGATCATTTCATTTTCATTTTTCATTTTAAAATATTTATACAGGTATAAGTTTCATTTATAAATAAATGCTTTTCAAACTGACCTGTTTAAAACAAAAAATTAAAGGAAAAGAGACTAAACTAAGAACAAAAGAAATTCATACACCTAATTTACAATATAATATGCTAAAATACCTAATTTACAATAAAATACAATGGATATGAAAAAGAACAAGAAAGTAAGGTTGTACCGCCCTCCATTGTCGTTCCTTGAAAGATTTCAGGGAAGGTGCCAATTTTGCTTCTCTTTCTAAACTGTTCCAAAGTTTTGCACCGCGATATGAAAAAGCCTTTTGGCCATTGGCAGTTTTTAATAACGGTAACCTAAGATCAGTTTCTTTTCTTTTTTTTTTTTTTTTATTCAATGAAAACAATTAAAAATGACAAGAAACAAGATTTATAAACTACGTGCCATCCATAGCGGGAAAGGACATATTGTCAGCGAGTTCCCACTATGGATGACACTTACAATTTTGAATATATGAAATTAATTTAATGCAATACACATACAAACAGGGACTTACACCAAGAACAGATACATTCATACATAGTACACATAAACAGATACATTTACTGACATATCAAGCACGAATTCTTTGTTTCCAGAGGTCACTAAGTTTCGTAATCTACATGATCAAAACGCCTGGATGATTTGATGTACTTAATTGTAGCTTCAAGAATCATTCTGTTGATGATATATGGAAATTCAGCGCTGCCATACAATAGGAGTGAACAAAAGTAATTATCATCAAGGTTAGGAAGATCTAGGTTAAGAAATTCTGAGAGTTCGCCATGGAGATTCGCACGAAAGTTGCCAAATGAAGGGCAGTGCAGGAGGAAATGCTTGTTATCCTCATTTGCTGTACCGCAGTTACAAAGTGGACTGGCTGCGTTGAATCTGTGCCTGAACCTATGCTCATTTAGGGCACTGAACTGCAAACGCAATTTCGTTAAAATTCTTATACCCTCAATATCATATATGTTATAAACACAGTTTTCAGTTGGACGTATCTTAGAGAGCTGTTTTCGCTTGAATACAGCAATAGTCTTGGAGCACCTCGTATCACTATCAAGTAAATTCCATTCAAAAGGTGTGTTACTGAAATATGTATTTGAAAAACGGACAGTCCTGTCAATAGATGGAGCATACATCCTCTGATTTCTAAGATTGTAGCTGGTTTGTCGTTCAGTTGGGATTTCATTGAAGAGATACTCTGGGACCTGTTTAGTTTTCAGGTTGAAAAAATGACATAAGCGACGATACCATCTTCTACTGTAAAGGGATTCCCATCCCAACTCATTGTAAAGCCTTTGCCTATTGGTACCTTTCCACGCACCAGAAACAGCTAGGGCTGCAGAATACTGGGTTTGTTCCAATTTTTGTGTAAAACCTAGTCGCATTTCTGGGTCATACCTATGATACAATAAATCACCATAGTCAAGGTGAGGCCTCACGTATAATTTATAAGATAGGTTGAGAACATTTCTGGAGACATACTTTGAAAGATATCGTATCAGACCAATACCTCTTCTAGCCTTTAGGATGGCCGCTCTGATGTGATTTTGAAAATTTAACTTTGAGTCCAATATCAGATTCTGTTGAACGCAAAGATCTTTCTCTATCATCTGAATACTTAGTAAATAAATTTCTCATGTAGACTGGGGCAAGCGAATTCAAAGACTTATATGTTAGCGTAGCGGTTTCTTTTCTTATAAGATTACTGATAGTCGGCCAGCCAAGATTCTGAATTAGTGAAGCAGCAGAGGCATCGTATGAGCTATTAGTTACGATTCTTGTTTTGGATTTTTTGCAAGGCGTTAATTTTTGATTCACTACAGCAACCCCAGGCGGAGCAACAGTAGCTCAACTGGGGCTCGACAATGCCCCTGTACATTTTGTTGAGCACATCAGATGGAAGATATTTCTTAGAATATTTAATAAGTCCAAGGGCTCGATTAGCCTTGGTCTTGATAGTACCGACATGTTTGACCAAGTTTAGTTGACTATCTACTTGAACACCTAAGTATTTTGTATTAGCAATCATTTCAGTTTCCTGATCACCGATTGAAAAAGATGGTTGAGCATCAGGCTGGGTTTCTATCTTACGGATGTTTGGACCAGAGCCTATAATAAGCGATCGCGTTTTCACAACGTTCAAAGAAAGTTTGTTTGCATGCAGCCAATCCTGTAGCTTCAGAAGATCTAAATTTAAGTCATTTTGCAGGTCACCAATCCTTTTTGAAGAGATCGAAATGGTCGTATCATCAGCATACATGCTGACATGAGACTTTTGCAGGGAAAAGGGCAGGTCATTGATGTAGATCAGGAACAAAAGTGGGCCAAGACAAGAGCCTTGAGGAACTCCACAATTTATTCCCTTCACATCAGAAGAAGAGCCATTTATCCTACAAAATTGCTTACGATTATCCAAGTACGATGTAAACCAGTCATGTTCCAGGCCATTCACTCTATACATTTTCAGTTTATCTAACAGGATTTCATGATCGACCGTGTCGAAGGCCTTCTTCAAGTCAATAAAGATTAGGCCAGTGTATTTTCCTTTATCTATATTCATGTACCAGTCATTGGTGCTAGCCATAAGGGCTGCAGTAACCGAGTGTAAGAGTCTAAAACCAGACTGATGCTCGTATAGTGATTTATTTGCGTCCAGGTATTCATAAAACTGATTAAAAAATCAATTTCTCAAATAGTCTAGATATGAAAGGAAGAACAGATATTGGCCGATAGTTGGACCTGTCGTCCCTTGCTCCACTCTTGAAGATTGGTGCAATACGCGCTATTTTCCAGTCCTCCGGAAATTTCCCTGCAAACATTGATTTGTTGAAGAGATCACACAAGGACCCGCCGACAGCTGGCAGAGCAATCTTCAAATAAAAGCTTGCAATGCCATCGTGGCCTGATCCATGCGATGTCTTCATCTTATTTAAAGTTGATGATAATTTATCGGTCATAATGGCGGAAAAAGAGAAGCTCAACAGAGGAGTTTCGATAGCATATTCGCCTAATACGAGTGGATTAGCTTTTCTGGGAACTTTCTCACTGAGTTTATTCCCAATGTTACAGAAGTACTCGTTCATAGAAGATGCAATTTCTTTGTGACCTCTAACTATCTGGCCGTCTATAGTAAGACAGGGCACAACTGTAGTGCTAGACTTTTTGTTAATAACTTGGTTGATGGTTTTTTTCAGAAAAATATTTTCGCTTAAGTTGCGTATTCAAGTTGTTTACTGTGTTACGAATTTGCTTGTAGCATTCCATCAGCAGTTTTGAGTTGCCTTTCACAGCTTGACTTTTGAGTTTATCTCTCGTTTTAGCCAATTTGAAGTAATCAGCGTTAAGCCAAGGCGTGTATCTATCAGAAATCTTCTACTTAAAGTAGGGGCATGCTTTTCAACAATTAGCGCCAAAATATGGGTCCACTGACGAACTGCGTCATCTATGTCATGAGCATTTGCAACAATTTCCTCCCAATCAACCTCGGAGAGATCAGAGAGGAAAGCATCTTGATGGAAGTTTTTTAGTTGTTGAGAAGTAATATATTTATGTTGGCGTTTAACCCCACCATGTAATTTTCTTATACAGTAAACAAGATAATGGTCGCTGAGATTGATCTCTAGTACCCCGCTCTCTGCGATGTTGTTAGAATTGGTAGTGGCAATATGATCAATCAAAGTTGAAGAATCAGGAGTAACCCTGGTAGACTTCTTGATTAACTGTGTCATACCAAAAAGGTCGTACAAGTCACGTAACTGCACGACATGGCTCGGACTATTGACTGCATGATTGAAATCACAGTTAGTATCTCCCAGAATGATAATTTCCTTTCCCTCTCTGTCAAAAAATCTCAAATTTTCTTGAAGGCTGTCAAAGCAAGAATTAGGCTCGCTAGGTGGCCTATACCAAGCTATGACAATAAAAGGATTGGAGTGAGGGGGCTCTACTTCAACACAGATGATTTCAAGCGATTTATTTGGAAAATCTTGCCGGGGCCTAAACCCAACCGTATTTCTTTCATAGAGAGCAACACCGCCACCTTGCCTATTTCTGTCATGTCTTATAAGGGAGAAGTCATCTATGGCAATAAGCTGATCATAAACTTTATCATCAACTTTTGTTTCATTGACACTCAAAATACCAATGCATTTATTTTTCGCGAGGGGCAAATCACTGATTATAATCTTGTACACTTTTCAAAATAATCTCAAAATAATCACAAAATAATCAAATAATCATAAAATAATCAGTTAATCGTAGAATAATCCATTAATCCCAGTTTAATTACAGGACAATAAAATTCTCTAAATGATTATACAAAAGCCTTTTAATCACACAATAGTCTCAAGATAGTTACAAGATAATCAAATAATCACTCATCTGGTTGAGAAATCTCAGAAATCTGTTGTTTAGATTTCAAATCGAGGTTAGAGAGTGAAAAGAAATTTCATCAAAACGAGGCAAGATCTGTTTTTCTACCATCACCATGACGACCACGCACATGGCTGAGTTCAAAATGGCCAGTTCAAGATTTGTCGATGGGGTCGATGGGAGTGATATTTCTTGCAATTTTAAGAATGTTTTTCGTAGATATGTTTGGTATCTATAATGTTAGCATTCAGTACCACGAAGTATCCTCTTTGATGGATTTCCTTTGTAAAGTACTTTTCACTTGGTTTTCGAGATTTTTCGCAATTTTCCGATTGCCATCGCCGGCATCTTACTCTTGAACATTGTTTTACTGCCGACTGCAAATAGAAATGGGTCATTAGGATTGTTAAGTTGTCTTCTGAAAGTAAATTTTTCAAAGTAGCGTTTCCAGTTCACGGTTTCTCGAATATTTTGCGTTGATTTTATCTGATTGTCATGTGTCAAGTTTGCCCATTCGCTTTAATTGATTCACATTCACATCCAACATGCCGAGTTGGTCATTCGTGATTGAATTTAAGTCCGTGATCGAATCTCCAGTTTAGCGATTTTGTGACCGACCTGCTTGCCCAAAGTTAGCCCGACATGCAAAGCGAAACGATCCTTAGAAATTATCAGTAAAGTTCATGTGTATTTTTCGTAGCCGTATATTTAATTTTAGTTTAGTTACATGTTCTCTATGTTAATGACTGCGGAGTTGTCATGGTCTCCTGCACTCCGTGGTATCGTCCTCGTAGTTTAGTAGAGTAGCTCGTACGTAGTGTCTTAAGTAGCTTCGTTTTGTAAAATTTTATATTGAATGAAAAAAAAATTATATTCTCATTGCGTGAGGGTCAAGTTCATGTTCATGTTCATCATAATATTCAAATTCTCTACCTATAAAAACTAACTACAATTTACTATAATAATACATAACAGAATACAGTATAAAGATATACAATGAAGAACAAAAATGTAGGTAAGAGAATTCTTAAAAGCTCTCTCAGTTATTAGACTTATCGAGGAGGGAGCTCCCCCTTGTTAATGTGCTTAACATATTTAAAAAGGTTAAATTTGTGAAAATAGTTTTTGGGTGGACAGACTTGTCAGAAAGTGCAAAAGTGTGAACACTTTGAAGGCAGTGTCCATATATCAAATAAGTTGCATGCACAAACCATGAAACTGCTGACACGATGTTGACATGCATGTAATTGTTTGAAGGTTTGATTGGTTAAAAGCCGGCTGTTTTAAAATGATCACATGAAAATAAGAGCCTCATTGTCAAGACTCTACGAGCAATGGCGGAATGGCGGCAAAGCAAGCTTCACATACAAGCTTCACATACATACAATATATGAGCAGAGAAAGATCTGATGACCTCACATCTGATGTGGAACCGAATCTAGTTTAGTTAGATATTAAATTGTCCAGTGTTTGTTGTATTTAGGTTAGCATTGCGTGTCTTTTCATATTGGCCATGGGGTAGTCATTGTCGTTCGCTCCCCATGGTATCGTCCCTGTAGTATTGTATAGTAATTAGATCCGTATAGTAGAATGTAAGACTTGTTGTATTACTTTTAATGAATAAAAAAAAAGCAAGCTTCGACCAAGCGAACATTTTTGATGCTTGGCAATGACAGCGACGATGCACAGTTAGTTTTAAAAACATTTTATAGCAGGAGGGATGAAGAGAGATTGGAAAGTGATGTCGAGCCAATGAAACTATTCCCAATGACAACGCAAGCGGACAGAATTGGTGGGCTCAGGGTGTGTGACGATTCAAAAACAAAGTCAGGGCCTAAGCCTAAACAACTGGTCAAGTGAAAATACGACAAAAGATCACATGTTTCTGAGATACCCCCCTCGAAGCCCTCTGCTTACATGGACACACTGCCTTTAATGGAGTGTTGAGGCGAATTTACAAAGGCCTTGTGCAAAAATGTAATGTAAAAGAATGTCAATGAAGTACCTTCACACGCAAGCCAGATGGGGTGGCCGAGTGATAACATGCAGCAATCCCCTAGTTTCTAAAGAATGGCGATCCCATTGGAGTTTGTCATCAATTTGAACTCATATGATAACTGATACTAAGTATCTGGGAGTTCAAATTGATGACAAACTCCAATGAGATCGCCACATTGAACATGTCAAGGCTAAGGCACTGCGAGCTCTCGGTCTTATTAAGCATGCCAAGAAATTTCTTCCATCAGGTGATCTGCAGAAAATGTATAGAGGAATTGTTGAGCCACATTTCAGTTATTGCTGCTCGGTTTGGGGTTGTTGTAGTGAAACCAAACTGAATTCTCTCCAAAAGATCCAGAATAGAGCTGCAAGAATAACTACAAATAGTCCTTACGATGCTTCTGCTGCCCCTCTGCTCCAAAATGTTGGCTGGCCATCAATTAAAGATCTCATCAGAAAAGAAACAGCAACACTGACCTATAAGGCATTGAATTCACTTTCTCCTCAATATTTAGGGGAACTTTTCAGTAAATGCTCAGAGGGCAGTGATCGCATTCTTCGCTCTACCGAAACAAACTTGCAGATACCTCTGCTAAGAACAAGCACAGGCCAAAAAGCATTTTCTTATCGTGGGCAAAATTATGGAATCAGCTAAATAAGGAAACAAAATTGGCATCTTCCCTGTCTACCTTTAAAAAGTCCATATGAGAGGTGCATTATATTTTCATTTTTAGTTCTGTTATGCACTTTTGTACATTGTATTATAATTATCTTTAACTTAGGCTTTTCTGTTTTTTCACAGGTCAATTTGTAAACAGTTATTCATTACTGAAATTTGTAACCTGTTTAAATATTTAAAAATGAAAAAATGAAATAACGATTGAATCAACTGGAAAATGTTTACAAAAAATTGCAAAATAATCACAAAATAATCCCAACGTAATCACCAACTAATGAAATAATCACAAAATAATCAATTAATCATGAGATAATCACCCATAAGCACAAAATAAAAGAAATAATCCCATCAATCACAAAAATTATCCCATTAATCACCGAAAAATCTCATTAATCACAAAATAATCACCTTAATCACAAAATAATCACTTGTGATTAATAATCTCGTACACCTTTTTGGGAGTGATTTGCCCCTCGATTTTTCGCAAGCATCCGTACCTCGCCAATCTTAGCAAGGAGACTATTTACATTAAGTGATGCTATAGATAAGCCTTTTCTACGACTCAAGGGGCAATGATCAGAATCACGACCAGTATTATCGTTTGGACATTGACCCTCTATTATTCCCAAGGGGTAATCTTACTTCCTCCATGCCAGATGTTTCATTACAGCTATCTACTTGGCAGGTACCTGATGATTCTAGTTGCTAAAAAAGGCGAATTTTTTCAATAAGATTTCTAGCTAACTGCAAGTTACCTGAAAAGTTTAGATGAAGTCCTCTTTGTCCTAGATGATCATCACAAACAAGCTGCTTATCTGAACACCGTCGCCGATATTCTGCGATTAGGTTTGCGACATATGAGAAGTAGTCTTAAGTAAGTGCCATTCTTGCTGAAAACCCGGTTGCCTTGATGTCTTTCTTCTCTGTGGATAGTGCAGTGTAATGTTAGTAAACAATATTTTAGTCTTTTTAATCCTAATAGAAAGCAAATCAGGTAGCTATCCTAGTAACTTAGGGACTGACATGAGACGAATCAATTTTGTTTTGCCTTATTCAACTTGTTCATTCACATATTCCAGAGCTACTAGCACCTTGTAAAATTGAAAACATTTACCTTAATAAGATACGCAATGCCCCATGCTGTGAGAAATGCACTTTCGATGTTTGTTGGAGCATAGGAAAATACCTTCTTGACGAGCAATGCTTCTTTAAAGATATTTTTCCCATTCTTGCGATCGTAGATGCTGACTTGATCATGGTGAAATAAGTATGAACTCTTTGCACTGGCATCATACAATGCGGCATCAACTTTTTCAAATGAAGCAACTACGAGAGAATCAATTAATTGTATTGAAACGCTTAGGAGGTCAATGTACGCGCAACATTCATCGTAAAAATTGCATGCAAATTACGCCTATATCTGTGTACTGGGTGAGGAAATTACGCCCAGATTGTAAGGCTGCTGCAGAGGAGCTAGAAACTTGTTCAGAAAAAATTGATGGTCGTTTTATATTGTGACATTTGGCTTGCCGCACGTCTCCTCGCACTCTCGATCAAACCTTTTTACGTGCAGTGTTCGCAAGTAATTATCATTAACCTAACAACGTATCTCATACTTTATTGAATTTAGTAAGTTATGTCCTTTGAATGCTATGCTACACAGGCTATTTTCTACTTTCGATCTTTGTTTGGCGTTGATGTATAATAAATTTTAGGTCATAGCTGAACTTGGATGAAAAGGGTCTGCTATGCCATCCTCTCACCATCCCATATTTTGTGACACTTACCTAACATGAAGCGTTCGGGCCAAATCATCAGTGGTAAGATCCATGGTGCATAACTTGAAAACGCTAGCAAACCTTTATGAAGCATATTTGCAAAGCTAACGGACGAAAATGATACGGAGATCTGGCAGTCAATCGTTTTATTGTCCATTCACTTGCCGCAAACCAATAGAAATGGGATAGCATATTTTGTTATTAATCTACTGTTGTGGATCTTGTTATTGAAATAGATGCAGGTGACGAAGTTGTTTCAGTATCCATCAGGTATTCATTTCGAAAACAAAGCGAAGTTTACAAAATTGCAATTGTCAGTTCCTTCAAAAGATTTCTTGACATTGTATTTGTTGCTTATATCTATGTAGAACTATTGTTATAAGAAATCTACAATTGCTCATGACCGAAATTTATAAAGCAAAATGCGGTCTGAATCCACCATTCATGAAGGAAATTTTCAAGCAACGAACTATTAGCTACAGTCTGAGGCATGGCGATGACGCTCAACTGCCAAAGGTAATAACAACATCCTTTGGAGTTGAGTCCATTGCTTACCTTGGAAATAAACTGCGGCAGAATTTACCGCAAGAAATAAAACAATCAAACAGCCTTCCCATCTTCAAAAAACAAATTAGATGTTGGAATGGTGGAAAATGCAACTGTAGGCTTTGTAAAGTATATATCCAGAAAGTTGGGTTTCTAACAGGATAGATTTTTTAACATCTTTTGTCCTGTATATTTATTGATAGTTTTATTGCAAATAATGTATATTGTAAATAGTAGGCTTTAATTAGCTGTAATTTAGCTATTATTGTTTCCCTAGCATACTTTAAATAGATCATTAATAATAATAATAATGAATGTTTTTCTTACTTGAACCTATCTGACCTTGGCGTTTCGAAACACGCAATGCCTGGGGGGGAGATTCCGCCCCCTGATTATCTCTCCTTTTGTTTTGAGATATGGCAACCTAATTTGGCACGAAGGTTTTCATTATATAGACAATGAATTTTTGAAGCCATAGTTTAATTAGCGATGTTGTTGTTGCTGCTACAGCATGATTGTCATCATCAAAATGAAAGTGCATTAAAAAGTCGTGAAACATTACTTTTCGTAAGGAAATGAAATATATAGATAAAATAGATGTAAATTCGTAATTTAGACTTAATTATACCAATTAAAGAGGATTGAGAGAGATACAAAGTAGATTCATTGACAAAGGTAATAATAAGGGTGTATTCTTTTGAGCATCTGAACAAAATATTGGAAGCATTCTGAAAACAGCAGTTTTCACAAAATAAAGATGGCATCAAATGAAATGAAAGTTTCTCCAAGAAGGATATTGTTTTGATTGGTAGAAAGACTGCAATCCATCGTAACTACTTAAAAAAAGAATAGATGTGCTAACTTGAATTCCCTTTCTCAAAGTGACAATTTTGTTGCTGCCAATGACAAAATATTGAATTTCTCCGTTGGTCCCATGAAGTTTTGTCCTCAGTTATCAACTTTCAAGTTATGTGTACAGAGTGTCCCGCATATAAGAAATCAATTTTTTTTCGATTTGAGGTATGATATGTTTCTTATAAAATGAGATATAAACTTCATATCAGGGTGCAGTTTCTAATTCCTGCCAACTACAAAGAAGACAGCAAATAATCAAATATGTCACTAATCGACAGCTATTGGCAAGGGCTTTCATATGATGTATGATCTTACCAGTTTCTGAATGATTTCAGCATTTCAAGTCAATGGGTTCATCAAAGTTTATGATGTTTATTTCACATTCAATCTTCAATGTTTGAAACGATAAAGTACCTAAGACAACACTTAAGGACTACTTAACGACATTGCAGGGTTGGTATCCCACGGAGGGAAATATCATGACTCCAAGAGGCGAAGATGAATGAAGAACATGCAACAGCTGCAAATACGACTTACATTTGGAAACTAAAACGAACTACAGTAAAAACTCGCGTATAAGAACCTGGTGGTTAAGAGCCTACAGGCTGACTCGTGGACCTAAATTTGATTCGGGCGTTCCTCAAGAAACTCGTAGGAGACCTCTCCGCGGCCCTGCTATTCACCCTACTTTGCTACTCCCGTCTAAGTCTCAGCAAACATATTTCAAACGAAACTTGCTTGTATCTCTTCCATGTACTTTTTCAATTCTTCAGTCATTAACGGCATGTCACTCACATATAATTATGACAGTCTTAACCTTTAGTTCAGTTTTCGCTTTGTCTCATAATTTATTGCTAATTGTAAAAGGGCAGAATGGATTTACAGTTGCTTTTTTGATTAATGCTTTGATTTAGATGAGTATTTAAGATGTAATTGTGTAATCCACCTTTTCTTACTTAAAATTCGCGCGCGTGTCATATATCACGTGATCACTAATCCCGCCATATGATTGGCTAATGAAAAGTTAGGACAACATTATCCTCATCGTGCCTTCGAACAGTGAAAATTTATGATTGTGGGGAGAACGTCGTGAAAAATGGTAAAACATTGCTCTTACGGAATATGTAAAAATGATTCGAGAAAGCAGAATGCTTCGACAATGACGAATCGATATGGGCAACCGGTTTTTTTCCTTCGTTTTCCGGGGAAAAAGAGAAATCGAGAGAAAGCAAAGCGCTGGATCAACGCATGTCGACGACCAAAATATCAACTATCGATAGAAAAGCTGTCATACCACCACGTTATTTGCTCACTTCATTTCGTTGGAGAAAATGGACCAACAGCTGATTATCCAGATCCATTGCCAGCAACAATATCTGCTGAAAAACGCGATCACCTTGAAAACATATATGAACGCTCATCAACTGGCAAACGCACTTGGCAAAGTGATGTCGGCGTTGGCCTAGTAGGCCTAGAAAATGACGAGGAAACTGATGATGGAAAGCGTTTCAAAAATGAAGATTTGGAATCACTTAAAGATGGTGTTGACAAGCTCATAGACTCCCAGTCATCTGGTGAAGGAAGTAGGCTCAAATTTGAATTCGAAATTGCCGAAGCGTTGCTTGAGATGTCAAAGTGTATTTGGGAGCCTCAAAGCTCAGTTGAGGAGAGCCATGAAGCATCAGATGTCATCGATGATCTTACTGCAGAACACAAGAAATTTAACCTTGAACAAAGTTCGCATTCTGAAAATTTAAACGTGAATTTTGAAGATGTGAACACGAATTGTGAAGATCTGAATTATGAATCCACCCAAAATTTGCAAAATGTAGAGGGTAATACAGCAGAAAGTAAAAACTGCCCATCAAATGATTCAAAGCAAATAATACGAGAGCATTTCGTTGCGTGCATATGCAAGGATCCAATGCACTACACAGGAGTCAAATCACTAGAGCTTTTGAAGTATATATTTTCACTTGTTGAGGAGAAAGCAAGCAGAATGTCTCTTTGGCGCGGTCAGGAAAAAAGTCAAAGAAAGCTTCGTGGGCGCAATTTGTCACTCTGGGAAGAGTTCTTGCTGACACTTGTAAGAAATAGGAGAGGAACAGACATACAAATGATTGCAGACCTGTTTGGCACTTACAAATCAAATGCCAGCAATGTCTATATCACATGGAACTTATTTTTGTGCACAGAATTGAGATTTTTGCGACAATTTACAACTGCAGACAAAGTAGAGGAAAACCTCCCAAAATCTCTTAAGAAAAAAAATGGGGAGCCCAAAGACATAGTCAAGGGTGTGCGCACAATAATTGATGCTGCAGAGTTTCGATGTGAGGCTCCAAGTCTGCCAGCTCCTCAAAAACAACTATATAGTTCATACTATAATGACAACACATATAAACTACTAATTGGTTGTACACCAAATGGTTATATCAATTATGCTTCATGTCTGTGGTCAGGCAATGTCACAGACAAGGAACTTGTTCAGAAGTGTGGTTTTGTTGATTGTCTCACACCAGGGGATATTGTGATGGCTGACAAAGGTTTTGGCATACGTGGTGAGTTAGCACTGAAGGGTTGCAAACTGCACATACCACCTAAGCTCAAAGGAAAAACATTAAAACCACGGGCATCAGCAAAGGCACGCAAAATATCAAATGCACGCATACACATTGAAAGGACCATTCGTAGACTGAGAACATACAGAGTCTTGAGCAATATTCAAAAATTGACTCAAAAGAGTTACATGGATAGTGTTGTTCAAGTATGTATTTCTTTGGCAAATCTTGGGAATAGTTTAGTAACATAATTACAGGTTTCCATATAAAGTTCCATGATTACTTGTAACCAAATAGACATTGATGACTTTTCCTCCATTAGTTGTTGAAATTTTGGTACTCACTGATATTAGCAACCTGTGTTGTATAATAGTTGGGTAGATAATAGTCCCTGTTATCTAGGGTCTTGTCATTTAAAATGGAATCCACCACCCATGAATTTTCAACATACAATAGAAACCTGCAGGAAAGGAACCTATAATTTAGCATGGCAGCTTGCATTTGGAAGATAAAGGGGAAATGAAATCAGCAAATTTACATAATTGTCACACAACTTATTAATATGTTTTACAACCAATAAGTCTAGAGTTCATTTGTTGAAAAATGATTGACCACAAATTCTGACCTGAAGGTTCTCAAAAAGGATTAAGTTTTTCTGTGTACATTTTGCAATTTGAGGTGATTGGAATTGTATTATGGGGTGGAAATCTATCCAAGAGCTTATATTTACAGGGGGTGAACAATTCTTTCATTTCCAGTGGTAATGGACTTTAAATGTACAAAATTCAGAAGCTTTCTATGAAAAAGTCTGAAGCTGTGCCACTTCATGAGAAGATACATGATTTTGGAAAATTCATGATGAGCTGCAAATTTAATATTCATTTTTGAGCAATTCAGCAACAGGATGTCAGGGTTTTTGGTCCACCTATATTTGAAATATGTAAACAAATTTTTGCTGACCTATTCAAAAATAATGTCAGATTTGCAGCATAGCATACATGTATTTATGTAGATTAGAAGTCTGAACTTGGTACTGGTTAGTGGTTCTCCCATTAAAGTATATGTGGTTGGGTCCAGCATTGTGAATTCAGCTTTAATCAATGGCAAACCAATTTCAAATTGTTCCTTAATAATTAATTTGAACATAAATACCTCATTTATTGATATTGGTTCTTGAGACCTGAAATATTAACCTTGAAAGCTCAAATTTGCCTCCACATCCACACCAGAGCTTTTGATCTTTTTGCCTAAGCAAATTTCTAAACTGCATTTATATCTATGATCAAAATTAAAGAAAACTGAAAAACTGGCACATGGATGACTCTCGCAAAACATAATGTAATCTAATTAAAGTTTTTCACATTTGATCAAGGATGTTTTTGATTGATTTGTTTTGCTTCAAGAATTTTCTCAGGTCAAACCACGATAGCACAGCGACTTTGAGCTTTTGATATCAACTACCCTTCTCAAAGGACATATGACAACAAATGAGGCACCAATGTTTGAGATAACCATCAAAGAACATTTTGAGGGTGATCAACCATTGATTAAAGCAAAATTCACATCGCTGGAACCAAGCAAATCCGTATGATTTTTTAAGGGACTTGTAAGGTTAGAAACCTGAACTTTGGGTGGCACTTACTGCATTTTTGAAAATCACCACGCTTGTTTGTTCTCTATAACTGTTTTGCAGCACTTGCTTTGCTTTATAAATTACGATTAATGTACTCTTTCATCATTGATCTTTCCTTTCTTGCAATATTTTCTCCATACCAACAAGAATAGTCTTTCTTGCCAAATGTTTCATGGTCATGCAGAAATACATTAAAATTTTCAGCACTCACAAAATGTGCCAAGTTCAATAAAAGGTAAACTCCACAGTCGGTGCCATTCCTCTGTTGTGGAACTCTCAACACATGCCTTTCAACGTTTTCCCAACAGATGTTAAACTTCCATGAGATGAATTTTGAAATTATATCAATTTGTTCGTCTCGTCTAATTGCATTCCCACTTTGGAAACTTAGTGAATCCATGACAACAATGCAGTTCTTTGAAAAGACAATTCCATACCAATGGCTATGTGAACAAATAGGAATAATGACTGTCCCTGATGATGACAATTCTTTGAAATGAGATGACGCACGTTGAAATGCTTCTTCCCGTGTCATGCCTCTTGCTAAACCATTCATCAATGATAGATAGAATACTGAGTCCAAGAAAATAACATCAGCAGGGAAATCTTCTCTGGCTTTCAAAACTCGACTGAATAGAACAATGATGTTATCTGTGAGCCAAGCACCTTCAGACAATGAATCAATATCATCTTGGAACAATGGGACACCATTTATTTCACCCATTGCAAACTGACTAGATGATACTTCATTATCTTCCACATTGACATAGCTATGTATGACATTCACATCTTCAGGCAATGTTTCTCTCTCACTGTCTGAATCTTTTTTCTCCTGGATTTCATTTGCCCCCTTTTTCTTCCTTCCAGTGTAGATTGAGTTAGTTTGAACATCATCAAATATAGCTGGCAGCATCCAAGTTAAATAAAATCTTTGTATGGTCTGTCTGACATCATCCCAAAATTCTTGTGAAAAGGGAACTTGTACTATAAAGATGCCACCATCACAACCAAGATCTGTGTTTTGTGTGTACACAACAAAATCACATGCTGTAAAATGCAAAACTGCCATTGTGCACTGAATCTGAAAATAGTACTTATGGCCTGCATCCAAGTAGTAGGATCCATCATCTCTCATCTTCCCCCCCAATAGATTTATCTAAAAAGGCTTCTCTTGGGTGCAAATGCTTTGTCTTGTAAGGACACTTATACTCAACAACAGCATCTCCACAGCATTTGCATGATTTCAAATTATCAGGACTTGCAGCTATGAAATGGTGACATGATGATATCTGCAGACCAGAGTCTTTTAACATGAAATTTACATGGGTTTGTGACATCAGTTTCTTGTACTCTTTTCGGGCATCAGATTCATGAATCTTTCCATACTCTATTTGAATAGGGGGCTTTTTGTACTTGGCAATACCATCCATTTCAAGACATCTCGCAGCAAGAGATGAGCCACTTTTTCTTGGATCCTTATCCATTGCTTTCTGCCTTGTAAATATATCCTTCAATCTGGTTGATGTGACAAATCCTCTTCTCTGTTGCTTCCATGTTTGCCCCTGTTCTCTGGTACAAATCTCAATGCTGCTTCTTTCGGCAGGAGAGATGTCCAGTTCATTCAAAAATTCCTCACAGGTGGGCCCTTTATTTTCAATAAAACTTTTGGCCTTCTTGTATATAATGCTAGCTTTGTCAGTAACATCTCGCCTTGTTACTTCATCCATATCATCACTGTCACTCTCAATAAACATACCAGCAAGACAACCAAATTCACTCAACCTACTCTTAATTTCACTCATCTTTTCTTTAGAAAATTCCTTCCTATCACAAGGGGCTCTTGGGTCATATGTAATTTTATCCTTGTAAGGACCCCTTGTCCTTTTCTTAAATTCTTTTGAATCTACTTTAGAGGTATTGCTTCTCTTTTCTCTGCTCTTAAAGTTATGCTTTTTCATCAGTGTAGAAGCATTTGCTATCTTTATTTCTGTGATTGGAAGGGGATTTGTTGTTTTGGTTGGTCTTTTCTTCCAGTAGCAAAGTTCTTCGGTTGGGGCCTTCTCACTTGGATACAAGCAATCATGCAGCGAATACATAGCTGCTGCTATGTGTTTGCATGCACCATCCTGACCACCAGGACACATACAATAAGCAGAGAATATGGACCCTGCAGTTGGTGACCATTGCTTTGACGCCTCTCGAGTTCCATTCATTATGAACCACAGTCGATAAAATTGCGCTCCTGTCCTGGTCTTAGGGTTCATTGTTGGTTTCACTTTCCCAACAAAAATGAAGTGATCCCTAAACTTCGTCACCTTTAAATCTTCGACATAGCCATCCTCAAATAAACCGTACTCCTCGAACGCTTTGTATGAAGCGATTTTTTGGCGATCGTATTGTGTTGACTTAAACATCAAAAAGTTAAAGATATCTTCGATTCCAAAAGGCGGCAGATCAACTAATCTGTTCGTTAATTCTATTTCAGATATTAAAAAGGGGTCAGGCACCTTATATCCGTTGATAACAAGTCTGTCTGACAAGTCAAAAACATCATCGTGGAAATCAACATTTTCCATTAGGCCAACAGATATGGCGGCTTGTGCGAGCTTTAAAAGTTCTGTCTTCTTGCTACTACCAACAGTAACCCCTTTCGATATCAGGAACATTCGCAGCTCATAAACGCTGTAGTTCTCAAGATCTTTCGCTGTCATACTACCTGATCCCTTCGACATAATTTCAGAGCACGCTGCTTTCACTTCTGGGTCTTCCATAGTTGTTTATGTCAAAGTTGAGCTGAGGTTGTCCTAACTTTTTATTAGCTAATCATATGGCGGGATTAAGGATCACGTGATACGTGACACGCGCGCGAATTTTAAGTAAGAAAAGGTGGATTAAGGATGACTGATTTTCATAAAAGTGACAAAAAACAGACAAACAGACAAATGGAATTTAAAGCCTTATTTCCACAAAGAGCAATTTTGTGAGAAAACCGAATTTTGCACAATGAGAGGTAGCTCATCCGTAACTTTCTTTTCAACTTAAAGAAAAAAAATTCTGCTTCCTCGCAAAATGCCGCTGTTTGGAGACAAGGCTCAAAGCCTGGTTACTATATGATCGCAAGGATCGCAAGTGACGCAACGATCGCTAAAAATCGTAACTTGCGATCCTCGCAATTCTTACGACAAAACAGTTTCCATTTGGAAAAAAGGCTGATGCAAAGATCGAAAGAATTGCAGAGATGGAAATTTGTCTGTCTCAATCACTAGGAATCTAAGGATCGCGACGAATTTTGAAGGTAGTTAAGCCTGTCCTCGAGGCAGGCAACCTCTCTGCGTAGTTTCAAGAAACTTTTTCGAAACAGAAACTTTTTCTTTCGTCTGTAATGTAATTTTGAACACTATTGTACATAAGTTTTAAATATTGTAAATACGGTTTTATAGTTTGATTCAATTGATAGTTTTTTTTGTAAATTATATTGTAATTAACGATTTTATCGGAGGGCCCCTTGAAAGTCAACTTGTTGAAGGCCAACCCTCCGGAAAAGAATTATGTATGAAGATTTAAAATATGAACTATTAACATTAGCATCGCAAGTCTAAATTTTAAGCGACTTGCGTCACTCGCGATCGTTGTGATCATATGGAAACCAGGCTTAAAGCGATGTCGTTGCCTTGCAGCAACAAAGCAGACCTTAGTTACGAATAATGGTCCATCATAAATTAAACTGCGCTTATGATATCAATAGGTGACCAAGGAGTTTGAGAAGAAAATACTGAATGCAAGAAGAGTTCAGAAAAAGACATTTTGAATCAAATCTTGAATGCAAGTGCAAAACGTTAAAGAAAATAACCAGTGAGAGATAAATTCTTGCAACGTGACTGAGACTACGATCCTCCATTATGACATTCGATAAACAATTACCTCCGTTTTAAGTAAATAAAATCAAAGCCAAACCCAATGTCTTGTTTTTGAAGTTAACTGACAATAAAAGGAGTGGTAGGAATGGCAGTGGAAAGGAAGAAACTTTTGCGGAAAGAAACTTACAGGTTTTTTGTGAAAATTTTATTTTCTTTGCAAAATTTTCTCAGATATAAGCAATTAGAATCAAATAGTTTACATACTCAACATATTGTGCTTCTTTTTATTTTGTTGTAAGTCGTAATATGCCATTGCTTAGCAACAACCATTTCGAACTACCTTGTTGCACGGAAATAAATTGCTTACGTAAATAAGCAGCACAATAGCCTTTGAACGGGCCTTATTTGGGAGCTGCGGAGTAAGAGAGAGGAAAGTACCGGTACTTACCCCTTTGGGAGCACCCTGGAGGAAAGGGCCTGCAGGGATGGGCTGCATTTTCGATTTCCATACACCTGATTTGAGGTATGTAGCTTCCTTTGTCATTTTGCCTTGAAACTGATATTCTGAAGTCCCAAAATGATATATTTGAGCAGTAACATGCAGGAATGATCAATAAAACCATTTTCATCTCTTGTGGGATTGATAATTGAGACAGATAACAAAAACGTTTTATACTTCAGGTAAGATACATGGGATTCAAGAACTTAAAAATGTAGCTCATTCCTACAGGCTCTCCTTCCTTTGCAAGCCTTTTAGCCTGTCCAAAAGCTAGCCGCACAACAAAAAAGACTTAATTTAAAGGCAATCTGTCACGCATTTGATTGGGTGATTTGGACAATACAGAGAATAGGAAATTTCAATGGCTGCTAATCCTCTGACTTTCTGCGGCCTTAGAAAGTCAAGATGGTTAGCCCTCCTTTGTTTTAGACACAGATTCACAAAGAAATCAGTTGTGTCGAGCGCTGACTTTGTCGCGGCCAATCAGAGAAGTGACATCGCGGCAAATCAGAGAAGTGACAGAGTGCCTTTAATGCTGCTAATGCTGTCAGCAACTTACAATAATGCAGCTTACAATGAGGGACGTGCTGGGGAGCCTTTGCCACTTAACCCTTACCTTGGTTTAAAGAATCATTTTTGTACCTACGGTTCTTTTTATTTTCGTGTTGTAATAAGGTGCTCTACAAACAATCATGGGTATGAATGGTTCCGAAGAAGCATTGAGGAGTCGAGGGAAAGTTTGAGTCATTAGATTTTTGATGAAGAAAAGTCAGTTCACGTTAAATTATTCCCACGAAGAGTTCATCAATTTGACTTGCCGTAGAAACTCTATTAAGTCCCTGGGGGCTTATTTAATTTTGGACACTCGACAGGGGACTTATTAGAGAGGGGTGGCTTGTCCAAAAAGTAGATAAAATGGCTATGAATGACAGGTTTATCAGTCCTTTTTCTAATTTTTTTGCGGATTCAAGTTACAATTTTAAGAATCAAATTCATAAATTTGACATAGGTTTATGCCAAACAACATTAAAATTAATATGCAAGAATTTTTAAGCTAAATAAATTGAAAATCTTTGTTAATATCTGAAAATTGATATTTATGAGGCAGGACTTACTAGAGAGGGGGCTTATTAGACTGTTGACGATGAGTCCCTTGTATCCCTGCGGTAAACCTTGCTCAAGAGGGACTCATAATGAAACAGCGAAAATCTTGGCCCTGTTCTCTTCAATCATCAATGGAATTATGATAGAATCTTGGCTTCCAATCTCAGTCCTGTGGGAGTGTTTTCAATTCTTCAATCGAATCGAAAATTCTATCACATTTACACCGTAACAGTAGTAATTCACAAATCTCGCAATCTGATTGGTACTGAAGAAATTCTCAGTTTGGGCCTAAATAGGGCTAAGTTTTTCAGAGCAATACTATGAGGCCTCGTTCAAACTACTCCGTTTTTGTACAAAAACGGAGAGAAAAGCCTCCGTTTTGTGAAAGTGTTCACACTGATCCGCACAAAAACGCCACAAAAACGGAGGTTTTCGAAAACGCTGTCAAAAGTGGATATCCACAAAAACGGAGGTTTTTGAAAACGCATTTGATTAATGTGAACGCACAAAAACGAAGGCTTTTGAAAACGCTTCAATATCCAACAATGAGCTTCACAAAAACGGAGCAATGTGAAGGCACAAAAACGGATGTTTTTCGCTGCGTTTTTCTTATCGGGTAGATCAGTGTGAACACACAAAAACGGAAGTTTTTCTCTCCGTTTTTGTACGAAAACGGAGTAGTGTGAACGGTAGCTTCGATGCAACAAAAACGGATACTAACAAAAACGGAGTAGCGTGAACGAGACCCGAGTCTCTCTTGACCGAAGCGCAATCATCAAGTCAAAGAGCACAGTGAAACAAGAGATTCATCGTCATAAGTCTTGGAGCTTATTGAAGATTTTGGCTCAGAGTGGAAGGGCTGATTAGAGAGGTGGGGGGGTTAATAGAGCTTTTATGGTATTCGTAAAGTTTTATTCCAAACTCTGGCGCCTTCTTCGCAACCCACAAAATTTATTTCCCGCAAGAATTTCTTCGCTTACAATAGTTATACACGACAGAATTTTTTTTCAACATTACCCGTCAACTTCGTAGTAAACATAGTCCTTATCACTGATAAAGTTCTTATGATCATCACGTGCCTTCTTCTTCATGTTCAGTTCACAAGCGTGAGTTGAAGAGCCAGTATTTGCCACCTTCTTATAATTCAATGATAAACAATGCAATGGCTTCATCTTTGAGCATACCTCAAAACAGGCCTTGAGTGATGCAACGTTGACTGTCTTGGATGTGTAATCAAGGAGTCTCTTATCAGCGAAATTGATATTGGAGACAAAGACAAGCTGTGGAAGGAGAGACTGGACTGCCCAATAAGGACCTGTAGAATACAATGAAGGAGTTTAGATCATTAGAATGGAAAAAAGATTAACCCTAGTCGACATGATAAATTATTGTCCCTTGAGAACGTCTTTTTCCGTCGGTTTCTTATAATAAGAACCATAAGATATATCAGCTTCTGCCGGTACCGGGTGAGTCAATAAAAACGCCCGGCGTTTGAAAAAATCCTGCTCCCTGAATATCAAAGCAATGATGTTGAAAACTGTCTTGTTTTATCCTCGATATGTCAAATTAGGTTCAGTAACTTACCCGGCTTTAATCGGTTATTCCTTCCCGTCGAAATGGGAGATTTTCTGCAGAAAGCCCCTTTCGAAAACCTGCAAAAACGAGCGAAAACAGCAAGCAAAATTTCCCTTTGTTCTCCTTCCTAGCAATAATGACTCTTGGATGTGCTCATGTATTTTGTCCTCCAACGTCTGGAAAGAGATTTACCGTAAAAGCTCTATTAAGCCCCCGTCTCTATTAAGCCCCCTTCTCTAATAAGTCCCTCTCCTCTAAGTCAAAATTTGAAATAAGCCCCCCTCTCTTTTAAGCCCTCCCCACTTATACCAAATTCTAGAATTTACAAAATATTTTCCATTTATATTAGCTACACAACCTTGCACGTTAATTTTGGCATGTTTTGGAATAAAAACTGTGTCGAAATTACGTATTTCAGCCGTAAAATTGTATCTTGATTGCGCAAAATATGGGATAAAAGAACTGAAAAGCTATCAAATATATCCTTGTTACTTGATATTGAAAATAAGCCCCCTTCTCAAAAAACCCCCTTCTCTATCAAGCCCCCCCCATTCGAAGGTCCGAAATTAAAGAAGCCCCCCCCCCCAGGGCTTAATAGAGCTTTTACGGTATTTGCCGTCTCCTTGTCCAAAAGCCAATACACCTTTTCAACTAATGGCCTCGTTTTGGAAATTTTCGAAAATTTCTTGATACATAATTTTTGACAACGGATTTGGATTCAGCACCCCAATTTTAGTCTAATTGCAAATTTTCATATTCCTAGAGTATGCGATTTTGATTTTATGGCGATAATAAATTTGAGACTTTATAAGTGATTTGACCGTGAAAATCGTTTGGGGTGTAACTTTACACCCTCAGTCATTATTCACGGTCAAATCCCTTATAAATTTTCAAATTTATTATCCTTATAAAATCAAATTCGCTAACACTAAGATCATGAAAATTTGCATTTAGACTAAACTTAGGGTGCTGAATCTGAATATGGGGTCAGAAATTTTATATAACGCAAGCTAAAGAAATTTTGAAAAATTCCAAAACGAGGTCGCTTAGTTGAAAAGGTGTATATAAGAATTTACGCAAGCAAGCTAAACACCAGGAGCAGGGGCGCACATACAAACTTGTTTAGGGGGAGGGATTGGACTGACATGTGTTGGACCGACATGTGTTGGACCGACATGTGTTGGACCGACTAAATTTTTTTTGGACTGACTGAGCGTTTTGGCTGTTCGTACTCATTAGGAACTGTGATACAAGCAGTGCAGATTAACTGAGGTTCGGAGCCCCCAGGAAATTTTTGGAAGACACGCTCTCTACTTTGGCTTAGAAGACCTTTCCTGATCCCATGTTCGCTGGTCCTAAGAGTTTTTGCCCTTTTGTAACAGGTTTCTTCATAAACTGGCAACTTCAGGATAAATTTAAAGTAAACACCACTCTCTTTGGCACAGAGAAGCAGTTTTTACCCAAGAAAAATTAACAGCAAACAAAGCTAAAATCACTTTAAGAGTGAAAGAGCAGTCTCTGACATATTTTCTCAACGCTTTTTGATTCGACTTTGCCTGTTTTGCTTTTGCAGTGGACATTTTCCCTGTCAGGCCAGGCGGTGGTTTTCGGACAGTGAGTTCACAATGCAGCATATGCAAAGAAATTGCCTTTCTATGTATACTTGAAAGTGTAATGTGTTCCGTCTACAGACCCTTCTGCTTCATTTTACTGGCTATTTTGTGCATCATATAGCTTTCATTTCTGACTCTTAAATTGAAAAGCAATGGCTTGCATAGCAGTTTTTGTTATGACGTTTTGTTATGGCGTGATCTTCAGTACAACGACTTCTTCGCCACCCAGCCTAGCGAAAGCGACTGGTCTTAGCATGTTTTTCATTCATTTTTCATTTTAAAATATTTATACAGGTATAAGTTTCATATATTTATACATGTTTTTCAAACTGACCTGTTAAAAAATAACATAAAATAAAGGAAAATAGGCTAAACTAAGAACAAAAGAAATTTATATGCCTAATTTACAATATACAATGCTATAATACCTAATTTACAATAAAACATAATAAAAATGAAGTAGAAAATAAAGTTACACCGCTCTCATAGTCGTTCCTTGAAAGTTTTCAGGGAGGGTGCCAATTTTGCTTCTTTTTCCAAACTGTTCCAAAGTTTTGCACCTTTAGCAAGGCATTCCCTCGTGATTTTTAGTATCTACAATGCTAGCGTTTAATTGAAACAGATACAACCTTTGATGGATACCATTTATAACCAATTTTTCACTTCCTTTTTGGGATTCATTCAGAAGTGTCCGATTCCCAACGCCATTCCATTACCGCCACCGACGCAAGGGTCGCCGAGAAGCTTTGGAGGAGCAAAACTGCGAAAAATGTGGAACGAAAGCGAGCAGAAAAGCATTGCGATCAAGCTCTTTAGATTAGCTTAGAATGGCCTAAAATGCATCTTAGAACATTTCCTGCAGTCAAAATGTCAAAACGTCTTCAAATATGAGGGCCCCTAGACCCTGAGGCCCTGGGGGGGGCAAATGGTACACTGCTTCCCTCTCCGTGGCCCTGCCACTACCGACACCCCAGTACCAGACTGGAAGCTTTGAGTATTTGCAACAGTTTTGGGCCAATCTTAGGGCAAAAATACCTTTTGCTTTGTCTTAGAACTCTCAGAATCCAATGAATGCTTGGCCTAGTTTAGATTTGGGCACTTCCATGATTGTATGTCTGTGATAATTTCTTAAAATGCCATTCTCTTCTTTGGCCTAGGACGACTCTCACGATTATTTCTTGTAAAATTTCTAACTGTCCTCATGGAGCGACCTTTGCCTAAAAGATTCAGAAGTCGGACCAACTTGGATTCGAGCTTTGTGGTGGACCGACTTCTCGCTTATGAGAAAAGTTTTGCACCGACTCTGAAAATATTGAGGGGATGTCTAATTTCCCACACCCCTAAATGTGCGTCCCTGACCGGAAAAGCAACAAATCGCAGTTCATCACTCAAGCCCTGCCAAGATCTTTGTACGATCGGAATTTGGGAGATGGGCTTCGTGTCAAATACTTTGCAACAAGTAGAAATATGTGCATTCTAGCCATTCTAGAGGTCATATTTTCAAAAATTTCCCAGCACAACCACCAACCTCAGATGCTCAATCTCTTTACAACCAACTAATGGTGCTCAAGCAATCATTAAATAATTATGCTTTCCAGAGCATGAACAATTTTATGTTCCATACAGCCTCAGTCCGCAACAGAATTAACAAACTCCTTGACGCCCCTTTTGCCAAACCCTTTTGAGCCAAAAACTGCAGTTTACGCTGTATTGTGCAGTGATGAAAATTCCTTAAGTTAATGCCTGAGCCGTACCGTGACTGAAAGCAACTTTGATCTACTTTTACATCTTACCATGGGTAGTTCGGACACTATTGTTGTGCTGTCTGAACTAACCGTGAAACAAAAACGATTATATACTCACACAAGCCGCACAAGAATGTCTGTATTCCGTTACAACATTGCGTTCTGGTTAGGCCCGAGCTTCAAATTCTGAATCCAAACTGAACTGCAATTAGCGAAATGCCCTCGCAGCTTGGGAGGCAGAATGTTATTGCAGTTTAGTTTAGATTCAGAATTTGAAGCTCAGGCCTAACCAAAACACAATGTTGTAACGGAATACAGACATCCTTGCGTAGCTTGGGTGAGTATTGAGTCATTTTCGTTTGATGTTTAATTCAGTCAGACAGCACAACAGTAGTGTCCGAACTGCCAATGATCTTACCTGGTATTTTACAAATCGACTTAAGTCTGTTCCAACAAGCCAAGTCATTCCAATTTTTGTGATACTCATAATCACTAAGCTTACCATACACTGCTGTTGCACAGTCCTCGTCATGCTCGTGATCATTAGGCTCCCCAGGAGCCCAGTTTTGAAAGCTTACTGCATTACCATCACTCCAAACAAATGTACCTTCAGTGGTACGATCATTCAGTCCTATCCAATAGTTTCCATGATTTACCATCAATGCTGCTACCTTTGATTGATCTTCAGCACTGAGAACACTTGCTAAGTCACCACCAACTTGCAAACAACGTTGTCTTGCTTCTGTCCAGTTCAGCAAGGAGTTTGTTATTTCGTATGTAAATTGCTCATTTGAAGCTTCTAGGAAGAAGTGAATGACGTGAGGTACAGCGTACGATGCAGTATGTTTAAAAGACTGTCCTAATTGCTCCATGATTCGGGACTGGGCCATTTTTTCAAGGATACCGGTGTTACGAACCACATCACTCCAGTTATCAACAATCTAAGGAAAGCACAAGCTTAGGAATAATGGTTGATGACAAAGTTAGCGGTCAAAAGCAACTGGTCAAAGTTGCCAACCTTTTCAATAGCAAATCGAAATACTTTGATTGACTTCGTTATCTGCCAAATACAAGACGAGATTTATTTCAAAGCAGTTGCTAGCACGGCCATGTATTATATAACAGTAAAGGGTATATGTTCTCCACTAATATTAAATGCTAGGCAAGCACCTCAGTTCTGACAAATACCTGCACGACATTTGCATTCGGTTGTTTCCTGCTTGCTTAAATGTACCAATGGTTGGTACCTCAATATACACCGGGGTAAATATACTGCAATGATTTTCATCAATTTAAATAAAGCATTTGACACAGTAGACCATAAAATTATCCTTGATAAAATGCACCACTACGGGATTGATGGTCTCTAACACCAATGGTACAGCTCTTATCTCCACAATCCCAGGCAATGCTGCAAAGTCAACGGTGTCACATTCGATAAAGCAGAAATTAATGTTGGGGTACCACAAGGATCCCTGCCTTGGACCTCTCTTATTTCTGCTTTACATAAGTGATCTTCCTTTCGCTTTACGAGATACGGTGGCCCACAAGGGTCACAACGCATCACAGAAACTCACAACATATTAAACATAACTCACAACACATCACACGAACTCACAACACATTACACAAAACCAACAACACACCACAAAAACTCACAACACTTCACACAAACTCACAACGGAAGTCACAAAAAACTCACAACACACTACACAAACTCACAACACATAACACAAACTCACAACGCATTACACAAAACTCACAACGGAAGTCACAAAAAACTCACAACACACTACACAAACTCACAACACATAACACAAACTCACAACGCATTACACAAAACTCACAACGGAAGTCACAAAAGTCACAACACATTACGCAAAACTCCGGCAGCCCGGGGGCCAGGGGATAACTAGCATATATACAGGATTTTTCAGGTACAGGATGTGCCATTTTTTCGGGTGTCTTACTCTGCCAGGAAATAAATTTTTCCCTGCCTCTGGGCTATTTGAGTTTGACAATACCACGAGCGTTTTGTTATGAAGTTACCAGAATGTGGAATTGCTCAGTGCTCAGCCAAAAAGATTTGCTGGAAGAAAGTTTACATTAATTTCCAAAATTTTCGGACGTTTTAATTTTCGGACAAATGATTAGTCCGAAAAAATAATTGTCCGAAAATTTAAGTGTCCGAATTTTTGAGTGGACAATGACAAAAATTTCTTTGGATAAGAAACGAAGTTCTGTTATAAGATTACTACTGTTCTAGTGGAGGCAAGGCCGTACATAGTGGGGGGGGGGGGCAAGGGGGCAGTTGCCCCCTTAGAAATTTTCAAAGTTAAGTTTTTTTATTTAGGCCAGGCGGAGAATGCAGGAATGGTCCCCCGACGGGGAAATTTATGGCATCAAGTGAACTTGGTCAATTTTGGGGTGCTGAGTTCGAAAATCGTTGGTATATGGACAATGGGCGGGGCCTTCAGCCTCTTTTTCATGATTAAAGTCTCGTTTTGGTGAAAAACGATCAGTGCATGATTTTAAGCTAAAACGAGGGATTTTAAATGAGTAAGGATGACTTATGCTATGTTGTATGCTGAGAGACAAGATCAATAGCACACTGTCAATGGGCGTGGCCTTCAGCCTCGTTTTCGTGGGTAGAAGTCCGATTTCAATGAAAAACGATCTTAGGCCAGAAAAGGGAACGGTCTCCTGACGAGGAATCCACGATACCAAGGACTTTCAGTCAACTTTGGGGTGCTAAGTTTGGAAATTGATGATATAAGGGGGTCTGGGGACCTTCAGCGCCATCTATGCATTTAAAGTATCGTTTTTCTTACAGCGAAGAATGATATGATAAAACACGTAAAGTACCGTTGACATGTGTAAAGCAAGCCATTAAACTTTAGTTAAGCAGTACTGAAGCAATCTTCAAGGCTATGGCAGGCTAAATTAATTAGGGACAATTTGGAGCATCAGCCTCGTTTTCGTGATGAAATGCTGCATTTTTTTTGTCACTTTCATATGAATATCTAACTTACTGCTTGCAAATTTCAAAGAAAAATGGACTGCTTTAAAGTAAAAAAGCAAAATAACGGCTGGTGAATGGAATTTTTAGGAAAGGAACAGCTAAAGGTACAGGATGTCCCATCAAACAGCTATTTATGTACATTTCGTATAAATGTGGATAGCATCAAGGGTTATAATGAAAATGTTTCTCAAATCACCGTCAGTAGACCTTTACACAAAATCGCAGCAGTCTATTGAAATACTGATTTGCCGGTTTCGCCTCGCTTTGGAGGTGTCACCCAACGGCGTGACAGCAACTCACGAAATTTGTTAGCAATCTTTAGTTCTGGAAACAGAGTGCCTTGTTTGCAGAAATGAAATTTACTTCCTTTAGGGGATGCAGGCTTTACCTCGAATTGAACTTTGCTTTGTGTAAAGGTCTCTACCAATATTTCAAGCAGTTTCTATTCCTCGATCTTTCTACTTGTCTGATTTAGTGTCTGATTCAGTGATACTACGTTAGGACTTACAGACAGCATATGGTATCCAATGCCTCACGAAACCCTTGAAAGGATTCAACCTCTAGTTGAAGCATCAACAAAAAATATCTGATTGAACAATATTGCAAAGTAAAAGGTGATCGGTTAAAAAGTGGCACAAAAGTGGTGTGTTAGATCTTTCTTACAGAATCTTCTTGATTTTTCTCTCCTTACAAACTTCTGCATGAAATAGCTAAGCTTGTGGGGAACTCCCCCCTCCCCCGCCGACTTGCTTGTAAACTAATAAATGATTTTTTTATAATGATTTTCTAAATGATTCAGAATAACGATTCAATGCTCTTACATGGGATGTTGGCCTTCCACTTTTTCTTCGTCAGACTACACGCGGATCTTAGTTCCTTAAAATTTCATGGGCAAGGGAAAGTATCGTAGTTGTTAGTTCAACAAGCTGGATATCGACGGTCAAAAATGAATAGGAAACGAAGATTTGATGAATCGACAAACCTGATACTTTCTCCTTCCCATGAAACCTTTAGGAACCAAGGCCACGTCCACACGTATCCGTATATTTTTGAAAACACATCTCTCCTTATCCAGTGTTTTAGAAAATAGCCCCGACTACAGGCAAACACTGGATATATGAAAACGACCAATGTTGCCGGCCATAGCTTGCGTAGATAAACCAAACAGGATAAAGATTTTCCAAAAAATTTTTGACCGTCAATATCTAACTTGTGGAAAAATTGACAGAAATTGAAAGGAGCAAAGATCCGTACGTAGTTGATGAAGAAGAAACAGAAAAACCAATATCCCATATGAGAATTGAATCATCATTCAAAGCTGTAGAAAGTTCATGTAAGTTTTACCAGAAAGCCGGCGACAGGAACTTCCTCAACAGTTTGCATGGGCTTCATAAAGCTGGTAAATAGTATCTTCGACAAGAGAACTGCAAAACAACTATTTCATTCTGAAGTTGGTTAGAAGGGTGGTATCAAGACGATACAAGTAAAACATAACGCATCCTTTTTTGTGCCACGTGTTTACCAATCATGTTTCACTTTGCAATATTATTCAAGCAATTATTTTTGTTGATGTTTCAACTAGAAGCTTAATCTTTTCAAGGATTTCGAGAGGCATTGGATGCTATATGCTGTATCTAAGTCCTAACGTGCAATCACTAAATCAGACACGTAGAAAGATCGAGGAATGGAAACTGCTGGAAACGTTAGTAATTACGGTGATTTTGAGAAATATTTCATTACAACCCCTGAGGCAATGCACATTTATACCAAATGTACATAAATAGCTGTTTAATGGGACATCCCGTACCTTCAGCTGCTCCTTCCATAACAATTTCATTCACCAGCCGTTATTTTGCTTTTTTACTTTAAAGCAGTCCATTTTTCTTTGAAATTTGCAAGCAGTAAGTTAGATATTCATATGAAAGTGACAAAAAAAATGCAGCATTTCATCACGAAAACGAGGCTGATGCTCCAAATTGTCCCTAATTAATTTAGCCTGCCATAGCCTTGAAGATTGCTTCAGTACTGCTTAACTAAAGTTTAATGGCTTGCTTTACACATGTCAACGGTACTTTACGTGTCTTATCATATCACTAGGAAGTAAAAACGCTCGCTTCGCTCGCGCTTTAACATTCCTAGCTCCTGCGGAGTGCTTTTTATGGTTACCATACTCCATCAGTGACCACCATATAAATTCAGCATGAAATCAGGGTTGGTAGATCTCCGGACCGCCCCGAAGCCAAACCAGGGGTCGAGAAAGGTCAGATAAAGCCAAACCTTTCAAAACAATGACCTATTGTTGTACCACCTATTGTTCTATTGTTATTTCGAGCAATTGACACTTGCATTCCATTGTTCTCACATACTATATTGTGTAGCTCCGATGAAAACCCTATATCTTTGATGTTGCCTTGCAAAGAAAAATGTCCTAGATAGTGATCGTCTGTACTCCAGTTTGTAGAGAATTGAATGATAATTGACCAAAAGTGTCAAAAGAAGCCAAAATTAAGCCCAACAGTCAAACTTAATTTTGAAGCCAAGAATAAGAGGAACGAGCCAAATTTCCAAAATTTGGCTGAAAAAAGCCAAGTTAGGTACCAACCTTGTATGAAATCAGGGCAGTTGTGGTCATTTATAAGAATTCAAATATAACTAAGTAAGAGTGGTATGCTATACGTCAGAAAATGAGAAAATCAGACATGCCCCTTTCTATAACATCCCTTTACTCCCAAATAAGCCTCACATAAGCCTCAACAAAATTGTTACGTTTTCAGCACATGAATCCAGTCGCAGATGCTTCAGAGGTCCCTCGCGTCTCTTAGCTTCAGAATGATTAAAGAGACAATTTCGCCCTTCACCCCTGGCCACTGTTGGAGATTCATCAATTTATTTCGGAGTTCCTAAGGAGCCATTGTCACCTGAAGTTTTTTGTATACAGGCTGCATCTTCAGAAAGTCTGTAAATCAAAGTTGGCCTAGTAAAAGATACGAGTCTCCATGGTAATAGTTGAACTGATGGTGAAAATTTGACTTTACATGACTTTTCCATCAGCTCCTGCTGCAAAGTGAATACATATTTCCACTTACGTAGGCCAAGTTTTATTTTCAAATAGTCTGACATTGCAACATGCCTGCAAAGGACCCTGGGTTACAATGGCTCTTTAATCGCTGCCGACCACTGATGCTCTAAATCTACTATTGATAGATGATACATCTGTCTCTGAGCCAGCAATGTACCCAGGAACTCGAAAGGGGGGGGGGGTCTGATGGTTGTTTCCCTTCATGCAGTTTAGGTCAAACCTGGAGCCTATTGATAAAGACATGTCTTGAATAGATTCGTTTCAAATATCTAAAAGAAGTTGGCTTCCTGGGTAATTCTTGAATGGTCAGACTTTGAGAAGAAAACCTCTCCCTTCCACGCTCCAACGTTGCTTGGAAATGTTGCTAACTTACCCGACCACTTTCTTCTAAAATTAGAAAGAAATGAAAGTGTAAATAAAAGCTGAACAATATGCTTTGAGCATATCCTTTTTATTTGCTTTTTGGAAATCAGAGCTCTTCTTTTTCTTCACGGTGACTCGTCTTTTCATTGCAGTTTCGATCTTACCTAAGGATTTCTGACTTTTCAATAAAGTTTCCTAATCTTTTCGAATTTGACAAGTGGCATTTCACTCATTCGAAAAAGAGTGCGAGATTTTCTCAGAACAGAAGGATTTTTACGGATTTTGGTGGAACATTCGTGGAAACAAAAGGACTTTTGCGGAAGATGTACAAGAAGTTTGAAATGCCCCTTGGAATTTTGGGACAATATCCCCAATCCACACAATTTCTGCGACTGTACAGAAGCCTACCAATATTTAAAATTGCTCTAGTGCCTTTGCAGTAATACAGGAAACTGAGAAGGCAGTAGTAATACTTATTTCCTGCATAGTATGATACAGGAAATAAGTGAAAATAAGTCAAACTATGCCAAGGCTTTTCTCGAATGAAATGAATAGCTGCTAAGTTATATTTCCTTGCATTGGAGATTCTTAATTCTTTGATGACCTAAGAATGGAGTTTCTTATAAGCAGGTTTTTTATGAAAGAAGCATTCGTGTACATCTCTACACTTATAAAATAGATATGTGCATTGATATGTAAGGAATTGGAAATAAGGGTGCTCTGCGAGAAAATACTATGGTATGTTAGAATTCAGCTTTTCATATGAATAAACTGCGATTTTATTAAAATATGGAATATCTTGTTGGTTCCCATAGGTAACCTTTAGCCTCAAATGGAGGATTCAGTGGCATGGGATATGTCCTTTCAATCGGACCGTACGACCGCACGACCCCAGATTCTACGACCCCAGACCATACGATCATACGACCATTCGACCATACGACCCCGGTCCAAAGTTTGATATATATAGCTGACAAAATTTTTTCACCACCGATGGTTTAGTGAACACGCAAGACATTAGTACGTGTCAAAGTTTTCTTGGTCACGTAGAATTCTGTGTATTCATACTGAGCTAGCCAGTTGTTGTAAACAAAACCGGCCCCTCTGAATACAATTATAATTCTATAGAATGAATCAGTTGAATATCCACAAATATGCACTTCTCTGCTTGATTCCAATCAGAGAAAGCAAATTTTCCATGTTTCAGTTGGAAGGCAATGAAAGTAACAGACTCAGAATAGAGGGCTTTAAGGCATTTTGACCATTAGGGTTACTCCAGTCTTTCTAGCCTTTCTATTTTTTTTAGAACAATAACAAAGAAGTAAGAAAGTTATATCTTAAATGCAAACATTTCTTTATTCTCATCCAGATCCCCAGTCTCTCATGAACACCTCTGTTGACATTGAAAATAATGGAAGTATCAATACATCATAACAAAGTCTTGTTAAACAAATACATACAACTTTGGCCTGGGGTCGTATTGTCGTATGATCTGGGGTTGTAAGTCCCGGGTCGCACAGTCCTCGGATCCGGTCAAAAGAACGTCTCAGTTTCTTGTGCGAATGATGAACACATTGCGTGATAGGGCAGATTTTCAGTATTGCGAGTTGGCAAGCTAACGGCTGCATGCATGATACAAGAAAAAGACTTCAGAAATGATCTTATAACAGAAAACCTGTCCATTGTTGGACCTTTTGTCCTGAATTCTCTTTCAGAGTTCGTAAACAAGTAGTACAAAAGATGATACTGATAGAAGGAAAATTGTGATGAAGTCATTTACTAACTCGTTGAAAAGTAGACCTAGGACCTTTCATCATTATTTACGGACATCTACATAATTTTGAAATCATGGAAAAGCGATGAATCAGGGGAGTAGTAAAGGCAGTTACTGGACTCAAAGTAAGCTTTGCTTAATTCATTACCAAACTTGCGTTATTTTCATTCAACAGCAGAACCCAACAAATAGCTATTTCGTCATCAAATAAGAAAATTGTTCTGCCAAATTCAGACTCTGCACACCTCAGTTATGTTAGCTACGTAGCTTGGCCCCAGCGATGACTGAATTGCTGAACTGTTATTGAGGTTATTTCCAAGTCACCCCTTTTGTAATAACCAAGGACTCTCCCTCGCTGTGAAACCAGTGGCGTCGCCACGGGGTGGACTGGGGTGGACATGTCCACCCCAGTTTTCCCAGAGCTCGATTTTCTAATTTCTCGAAATCCGTCGAATAAACTTTAGGGGGGGGGGGGGTAATTTTCACTCACTCAGAGCATTCATTTCCTTCTCTAAGAACATTCATTCATCAATTTCATTCATTCATTCCCTGATTTATTCGAAGTTTTCAAGATCATTGCCACATGCCGGTAACAGTAGCATCTTGCCAAGGGCACATAGTAAAGTTAAGATAATAAATACAAACTTGCGTGCTTCAACGTCAGACCAACGCTTGAAACATCTCATTAAAGTTAGCATTGAAAGAGACATTGCCAATAAAATTGAATTGGACAGCCTATTTGAACTATTTAAATCAGTGGAAATTGGAAACTTGCTTTGTAAATTAAAGTGAATTACTTCGACACTGAGAAGTAAGTGAAGATTGCGATAGGTCTGTGATAACTTCAGTGAATGATAAACTGATACTGATACTAATCTTTCTTATTTACGCAGATCTGATGGTAGTAAACCTACATTAACTGTGATTGTTCCCACTATTAACCAATTTTGAGGACTGATTTCGATTTCAATTCATATCTTTTCCTTCCTCGTAAATAGTTACATGGATTATATGGTGTTGTGCTTTACTATTCGATTTTTTTCTTGCGAAAATGCTCACTGTTACCAAAAATGCTGATTGACAAAGCTGCTTCTCCAAAATTTTCTAAATCTATATATATAAGGCAGGTAAACGATTATCCAATTAGCTTTGTTCCTTTGTTAACCATTGTGAATTGAAGAATCCTCCTTTGTAAAATAACAATAAGCAATTGTATTTGAACAATGAATCTATTGGTTGTATATCCAGGAATTGAATTCTATGGTTTTCCCAGGGCGCCGACTTTGGCCCTGGGTGCTCAGTCCAAAAATCGCAATCCTGCCCTTTTGCCCTATGTGAAACAATAAATTCTAAAAGTTCTTCCTCCTATTCAATTTCCATTTGAGCACTTCTTCCCATATGTGAGAACAATAAATTTTCCTCCCATACAATTTGAGAACAATGAATTCCAAAGTTTCCCCGTCTACTGAACGTCTACTGAAAATAAATTCTTCCGCCTAAAATGCAAGAGTCCTTCATTAGCTCTCATTGCTCACACCAAATTCAAAGTGAAGACAAACATGTTGTACTGGCAAAATCGATAGGGACTTCATTAATTTGAAGAAACCTACAGCATTTTTCAGATGAAAAGGGTTTTTCTCATTTTGATGGATTTTTCTACAAAACAAAGGATTTCTGTCGAAGGTGTACAAGACTCAGGAGTGAAATGCCCCTCAGGCACATCCCCCAAGAACCTTCCAGTCAAAATCGATAGAGTTTTCCGATCGCAGACTATTCCTTCGCACCGGTCAAAACATGCCTTGCACGTCAGCAATGAGAAACGGGATAACATTATTGTAAAGTACAGAAAAACTACACTTTTGTGACATCTAACAACTTTGAAAAAACCGACAGCCTCACGCCTAGCAAATGATAATTGCTGCCATGAAAGAACAAGTGTCCCAAAACAGGTTGTCATACGAACTAAAATTACATATCCTAAAAATTCGTGAAAACCTGGAATTCCTGCTCTTTTTGCGCATAACTTTGGTGGACGAAAAAGGACTGTCACGGAAGAAACTCCCAGCGGCACAGAGTTTGACCAGTTTATACCAAACGACATCAAAATGTCACAATGCAACACTGTTTTAGCTAAACAAATTGAAAATGTTTGGTAATTTGTTTAATTTGGTATATGTGGGGGGCTTAATAGAGAAGGGGGTGTATCTATGATTATGCCTCAGAGGGGGCTTATCAGAGAGGGGGGCTTTATAGAGAGGGGGCTAAATAGATCTTTTACGGTAGGAGGAACTTCCATCTTCAGAAACTGATCTCAAGATACGTTTTCCAAAAACCTTGAAGGGTCAAAAGGAGTTTCCTATTGGGGCTAAACTGTGAAACTGACTAGAAAGAGAAGCTAAATTGTCACCACCCGCAAAAAATTCAAACAGAAACAAAACTGGGGCCCGGGGGGGGGGTACATGACTTGCGGATGGACGGGGGTCCGCAGCCCGGTTTTCAGAAGGCTACCCTCTTCTAATTACCGACAGTTGCCGTCATACCCACTTTTATGATGAATTTTGGCGGAGAACTACCCATTTTTGACAATTTTTTGCCAATTTCTAGAAAAACCACCCATATTTAAGGAAAATCTGCCGAAAAGGGGACCCTTGTTTAGAGAATTTTGGACCCAAAAACCCACCCATATGGGCGGCACATACCCGTACCCTCAACATGTTATGTTACCCCCCCCCCCCCGGGAACTGAGGTGTAATTGCCCCGCCCCGCATTCTATAATCCCTACTGCATTTCTTGCCTTCACAGACAATTTTCATTTCTTACGGACACTGCAACGTTTATTTCATAACATGGCCAGTGCAAAACGTAACGGGGCAACTACCTTTTTGAGCTTGTACTGAACTGGGTGAACGCTTTTTATACAGCAATTATGCATGGGGCAGCAACATTTATAAGCTCAAAATGAAGTTTGAAATATAGAACTGTCCATTTTGAGGACGAAATTGTAAATCATGCAAGGTGAGAAGTCCTTGAAAGGATTGACAGAAGCTTTTCCACTTTTGTTGGGCAAAGTTATGCGAAAAAAGACCAGGAATTCCAAGTTTTCACTAATTTGTACGATATGTCGTAATTTTAGTTTGGATGACTACCGGTCTACCGGTTTTGGGACACTTGTTCTTTCATGGCAACAATTATCATTTGCTAGGCTTAAGGCTTTCGGTTTTTTCAAAATTGTTAGATGTCTCAAAAGTTTACATTCATATGAATCGTTTTCAGGGGCCCATCTATCCCGTCAACATCAGTGGATGCGGGGGCAGGGGGGGGGGGGGTAGGATTTTGCAAGCAATTGACAAAGGAAATTTTACATCATCTTGTAAGCTTGCAAAACCTAGGGTTAGGGTTAGCTTGCAAAACCTAGGGTTAGGGTTAGGGTTATACATTGAAATGCTGGCTGCTTTATAAATTCTGTTGGACAAAGGTAGCGCCAGCTTGCTGGTAACCTTTAGGACTTCGATTAGATATGGGGTTAATTGAAACTTGCCATTTTTGAAAAATTGATGGAAAAGAAAGCCTGATTTGCAGCGTTCATCTTTGTCTCAAAAACTGGTTGTTTTGGGCAGGAAAGTGGCAATGTGCGATTAAAGACCTGGTAATTTTTTCCAATTCCTTTGGACAAACATAGGGTCAAATATTTTGCAATACTTGCCCGCCCTTGAAAGACAGAACAAATATTCCAACTAAGACTGCGTTCACACGATGCCGGCACATTTTGAAAACGATGAAAAATGTGACGGTAGCAAAATTTGAGCTAGCGTTCACACGATGCCGGAACAGTTTGAAAACGGTTGGAAATTTGCCGGTAAAAAGCTCGTTGCAAGACTTTGATGCCAAAGAAGTGTACCTAAACCCTAAGAATCGTTCAATCTCGTTCCAAAGCTTCTGAAAATGTTCTATTTTCATCATTTTAAAGTGTTTACATGATGCCGTTTCCAAAATGTGTCGATCAGAGTTCCGTTTTCAAAATCTACCGTTTTCAAAATCTGCCGGCAAAAAATGTGCCGTTTTCGTGTGAACAGGAGGCCTATCCGGTGAATTTTTCACCGTTTTCAAAATGTGCCGGCATCGTGTGAACGGAGTCTAAGTCATACATCCAGAAGGTTGATGATTGTTCAAATAAGATGGTTCATCGTTGTTTTACAATGAAGGAATGTCACGGAAGAAACTCCCAGTGCTCAAATCGTGATAATTTTAAGAAACGCTTAGTGCTGCCATTAATTCTTAGTATTATAATTACACAATTAATGTCACAAAAAAATGGATAAAACTTGCCTTGGCCTGATATTTGAAAACATCTCCATGAACTGACCTCTGACATGTCAACATTTTCCTCGCTCTTTTAAAGTCAACCTTCCTGCCAACTTCCTTCAACATTTGTGCTGCTTTCCTCGAAGTAAGCTTGCTCTCCATTCAACATTCCGTATGTGATGGTTTGATTCACCCCAAACAATGATTTTTCCTACACGTGACAAATCATGTGACAAAAAACTTCCTACCTTTACACATTTCAATCCTTGCTGAAAGATTTCAATACTTTTTCCTATCCACATGACAAATCATGTAACAAACAATCTTCCTACCTTTGATTTGGAAAAACTATTTCTTCACAATTGGTACAAAACACAAAATGCCAGAGATGGATGATGGTGGGTGGCTACGATATTTTTATGGTAGCAACCTTTTATAGGTTGAATTTTCTAAACAGTGCACCTAAAAATATACTAATCAAATAGGAAATTATCGTCACAAAGACATCGCTTTGATCTTGAATGATTGTTCTACAGCTCATCGAAAGACACTAAGTGCACAGAAAGTATGAAAGGGTCTTCTGTCATAAAAACATGCTACTTTTGTAGTACCCAGGGTACTTTTGTAGTGTTTTGAAAAGGAATATACAGGAGCAGTCAGACGAATTTAATTCAAAGGATCGCTGAACACAAACAGGTGGCGTAGTGCTTCAAACTCAAACTTTGAGGGGAAACACATTTTCCAGGCGGGTTGTCCTTTTACCTTGGCGAGACAACGTTTCAGCGGGGTCATACTGGGGAGTGTGATCCAGGCATGCAAGGGTTGTATCTATCTTTCCCTCAAAACGGGGACGAGAACGAAGGAAATTCTTGGAAATTTCTGGGGAACAAAATATTTCATTGCAAGCAGTAAAGCATTTCTAGGGAGTGATCAGCGTTCTTGTTTTTTTCCATCTCGGCTGAAATAAATTCTTCTGCACTGACTGCACGGTCTTCACGCAGGCTAGGTTGGCCGTCAGCCAGACATTAAATGAGGTATTGAACGGCAGGCCAGAAGTATGAAAATTCGATAAGTGAAGACTTTTAAGAAGGACTGGGCTATACAATGTTTTCAGCAGGGGAGGATTCAAACTTTGATTTGTTGCAAATTAAGAGCTAATATTGTCATTTCCCAAACTCGTCCCCACGCCCCTAAAGGTGTCTACGAATTTGGCCTTGGCAACCAGCTTCGTTGTTTCCATGAGTTTCCTTAAAATTAGGGCGTTGTCCCAAACATTTTCCCGGTAGCTCGGCCCCCGGTCCCCAATAACCTGCGCCTTCGGCACATACAAGTAGTTTTTTATAAGAAACTACGAATTTGGACCAGTACTGAAAGTTTCTTAAAACTATCAGATTTTCAGCACTCAGAGTTTCTTACAAGTTTCTTAAAGGTTTCACAACATTTTCAATGTTCACTATCCGTTCCCCCTCAACATTCGAAAACAAAGTTTTTTGAAACCTTGCCAATGTTTTTATTCAATTACCTTCCAAATAATATGATACGAGAAAGAAGGGAAAATAGAGTAAAATTTACTAAGGTTTTCTTTTGTGGAAATAAACAGTTTCTTAAATTAAATCTTCCCAGTGGGTACTGGAGTTTCTTCCTTTTTGGCAATCTGAGAGTTCAGTTTCTTATAAGCAGTTTCTTCTAAAAAAATACGTGCATACGCACCCTAAGGTGCGCCTTCGGCACATGTCGACTCGAGCTATAGTCAAAATTTCCCCTGGATCCGCTCCTGAGACCCTTTGTCAAAATGAACAGTTTCTTGAGAAGAAGTTAAGAACATCCATAAGAATAATCTCAAAATATCAAAAGCATGATAGTGTGCGGAGGCCTTGTATTGCTCATGTTCATATAGTGATTGACGGTTAAAGTGAATCACAAACAGTGCCGATGTGCAACGTAGCAAGAAAATATTGCTACTTGTGAATCAACCAGCATAAAATTAATTTTAAAAACAAAGAGGTATTATAATCATGCTCAATAAGAGACTGCACAAAACTTTGCGCTGTAGCATATTTATGGGTGCGTGGCAAGACGTTTTGGTATTCTATCGCAGGCAGAATACTTGACACAAAAACAATACACATTCGATGAGTGTATATTATATGTTTCTTATTGCGCATGCTTCAAAGTGAATCATCAGATGTTGTTGGAAAGCTCTCCGCAGGAGCTAGGAATGTTGAAGCGCGAGCGAAGCGAGCGCTTAACTTCCTAGTAGTTCAGAAATGCTTAAGAGGGCGTTTCCCACGTTTTCCAAGAGTCTAAAGGGCGTGGTCACGAAAAATTTTTCTGGGGCCCTCATTTTTCCACCCCAGTTTTTTCGGGCTGGCGACGCCCCTGTGTGAAACTTTAATCACACTCTAAACTCTACTTTGGTAAAATAGCTTGCAGTTTGCAATCAAACATTCTTTATGCGGGTAAACAGGATTTTTTTGGATTTGGCCTTGAGCCAGTCATCCCGTCAAAATTTGGAAATGGCGACTCTGTGTTCAGGCTCGCTAGGTTCACAGGTCTGATTTGTACTGTTGTACCGTATGCCATTTTGGCCGAAGCAGAGAAGCTCAGGCTATGTGTATGGCCTTTAATAAAAGCGTCAAAAATAAGTTTCAAGAGTAATCACTTTGTAACTTGGGCCAAATCTTCACTAAGAATTGGGTAAAGGTTCTATGCGTTGTAATCAGTAAATTTATAACCAGAAGACCTAAAAAACTACAAGGGCAGACTCTTAATTTGTAGCTCTGCGACAAAACCAAGAGGAGAGCCTCTGCAAAATAGGGCAATAACTTCGTTGTATCTAACGTGAGCATCGAAATACTTTACCACGGGCCAAATAGAAACTGCAGCTAACATAATATCAACTATTTGCAAGCTTTTACTCCCTTGGTGTTTGGAAAAAGCAGCTGCAAAACTTGTTTTTAGCTCAGATTGAACGCTGCCATCACATTTCTATGGCTGCCACAAAGAAAGGTCGAAGGTTAAGGCCTATTGTTGAATTGAATTGCTAAAATTTGGGTACAAAACCCCTCCTCACATTACCCCAAGATACTGTACGAAGAAAAGTATTGGACCACAAGCAAGCCTTTATCGTCAGCTATTTTTCATAAATTTTCTTAAATTTTTGGAGGCAAGCAGTAGGCGTGAGGAGCTGCGTGCGGGAAAGAGTCACAAACAGGAATGTGCGTAACAAAACTCTTCATCGCTTATATATATAGATTCTTCGCAGTAAGAAAAACGATACTTTAAATGCATAGATGGTGCTGAAGGTCCCCAGACCCCCTATATCATCAATGTCCAAAATTAGCACCCCAAAGTTGACTGAAAGTCCTTGGTATCGTGGATTCCTCGTCAGGAGACCGTTCCCTTTTCTCGGCCTGGCCTAAGATCGTTTTTCATTGAAATCGGACTTTTACCCATGAAAACGAGGCTGAAAGCCACGCCCATTGACAGTGTGCTATTGATTTTGTCTCTCAGCACACAGCATAGCATAAGTCATCCTTATTCATCAAAAGTCCTTTGTTTTAGCTTAAAATCATGCACTGATAGTTTTTCACCAAAACGAGACTTTAATCATGAAAAAGAGGCTGAAGGCCCCGCCCGTTGTCCGTATACCAACGATTTTCGAACTCAGCACCCCAAAATTGACCAAGTTCACTTGATGCCATAAATTTCCCCGTCGGGGGACCATTCCTGCATTCTCCGCCTGGTCTAATTGTACAATGTATATCACATTCGACTTCTGAAGTCATGGAGATATCTAAACTTACAAACAACTTATATATGCTGAACAGTATCATTTAATCAGATAAAATACACTAATAGATGGGTTGTAACCATTAGAAGAATCGGTTCCGGATGATTTTCTCTGCAAAATACAAGCTCTATGTAGCTGAATTCTGTGATTTGTTACATCGATGACTGGTATGAAGCAGTTAAGTCAAAGTTTTGAGATGCCTTCATTATTTCATACTTCTATAAAATACAGTGACGGTTGTGTTGCTTAAAGATTCGCTAAAGACTTTTTCACTGGCTTACTAGAGATGATTGGTACACTTAATAAATCAAGTCTCTTGATGCCCTTCAAATCCATTATCTGACATTGCAAACCTAGTGCGTGTTTAACAGCTGTTTAAAGAGGTTGGTCTAATGAATAACAACGCTCGTAGGTCCCTATCGCAAAACTTTCTCCAGCATAGCTGGACAGTTTTGCAGGTTACAACATCCAAATTCTAAGATAATGTAACGAACATTAAAATCTATGAGTTTTTCAAGTAAACGCAAAGGAAAATTTGGCACCTTGCACAAGGAATGCTATGAATGGTACCTTTGAATACTACCCACAACAGCGTCTTAAAGGTGGAAACGAATGTTCTTTATAAACTTACTATTTTGATGAACATTTCACTATAACGTAAAGACAAATGAGTGGGGGTCGTAGGGGTACCAAGACCATAAAACCACCAAAATACCCCAAAAATATTTCAGAAAGACCGTAAAGCCGCCTCTAAAATTCAGCTAAATCCGCCACAACACTCTTCCACTTTATGCATTTATAACCTCAGTTCTATGCTACAGACGACTGCCTTTTTGTCATTTTTGTGACCCAAAAAAGAGAAAGCTAGTTTTAATACTTTTTAAATCGGTGGAAAAAGGGGAATAGTTGTAGAAATCATATCGTATAGGAAAAGTAATCTTAGCTTTATCTCCAAATTTTTGCTAATTTGACTTCTCGAACCACACTTATCGAAAAAATCTGCAAACCGTTCAGAAGACAGGAAACGTGCAACTGTCATTTTTAAGGCCAAGAACCGTAAAACCGTTTCAGAAAAGGCTAGAAACCGTAAACTTTCAACTCCTACGACCCCAAAAATGAGTATTAAAGAAGTATTTGCAATGATCCACTGTAACTTAGTTTTGGATGAATTATCCCATGTTTCATTCCATCCCAAGAGTAACAAACATGCCTATCTGCTCAATCCTGTTCGTGCAGTTTGGAGGCCCTATTTTGTGGAACCCCTTTATAAGTTGATGTCTTAGAAGTAACCACCGTCGGCTATGCCACTACGTTAAAACTCATAAGCATGGAATTAATGGTATATTTGTTCTAAAACAAGTTTCGAAGGGTATTTTCCAGTGATTCAAAGGGTGCGATCTCAATTTTTTCTTGGGGCAAGCCCCGGACCCCATTTTCTTCTCTCTTCGACTTACTTCACTATGAGTGTTCCAGCATCCACTGCCCCCTTGCTAAAAATTTCCTGCGTACGGCCTTGAGTGGAGGGACCTTGGAAATCTCAATGAAGGACAGGCAATGTCTCAATGAAAGGAAAACATAATAATTTATAGTGAACTTGAAGGTTGTGATGGATCTTATGAAACTGATTTGAAATCCTGGAGTGCTGAAATTCTGATCATTTGGGAAACTCTCAGCACTGGCTCAAATTCTAAGTTCCTAATAAAAGACGTATATTTGACATCTATTATTGTTGTTTTGTTACTCTCATTATTGTTGATGTTATTGTTGTTACGCGAGGGACAAGTCTTTTTGCCCCAACTTTAATTCATGATTATCCTTATAATGTTTGTATTTTACACTTGATTACTATGCTGGTTTCTGTTTTGAGACATAGAGTGAAGAAACTTTGCTACGTCTGGTGTATGATTTGCGAGATGCAATACGAGATGCAATTCAATCACACTATCATGGATTAATTGAAGAAAATAAAGGAGATCCAAAAAGATTGTGGAAGGTTATTAACAAGGTACTAGACAAGGCAACACCCTCAACAGAAGTTTCGACCTTAGATGTTGAGGGGAGAACAATTACAAAAGAAAAAGATATAGCTGAAGCACTTAATCATCACTTTACCACCATAGGACCGAAACTTGCTAGCAAGTTAGAGTCCAGGTCTGATGATGATTCTCTCAAATATATCAATGCCAAGCAAAACAAAATGACGTTTGTACCTGTCGATGAAACATATGTGCTAAATGCCATTAAGCAACTAAAAAATGGCAAAGCACCAGGACCAGATAAGATCTCCACTAAGCTAATTCAAGATGCAGCTGACTTCATTTGGAAGCCACTAACCATGGTTTTCAACTCATCATTGAAGTATGGCGTCTTCCCAGATATCTGGAAATTAGCAAGAGTCACATCAATTTTTAAGACAGGCTCAAAAAGAGATGCAAATAACTACAGACCCATCTCTGTCATTTCAGTCTTTTCAAGGATGTTGGAAAAAATAGTTCACGATCAGCTTATTGAATATCTCGTAACTAACAAATTATTGACGCCAAATCAATCTGCTTTTCGAAAATTATATTCCACCGTAACATCCCTGATAAATGGTACTGACTACTGGTATGACAACATGGATAAAAGGCAACTCAACTTAGCCATATTTCTTGATCTGAAGAAGGCATTTGATACCGTGGATCATAGAATATTGATAAAAAAGTTAGATGCATACGGTATCAGGGGAATCTCGGGAGCATGGTTCTCAACTTTCTTAAATAATAGAAAACAATTTTGTTCAGTGAATGGGCAAAAGTCAGGGGCTAGGTTGGTAACATGTGGCATACCGCAAGGGTCGTGCTTGGGACCACTCCTATTTATCATCTATCTAAATGACTTCGAAAAATGTTTAGAGTTCTCTAGGGCTAGTATGTATGCAGATGACACGCATGTCACTTTAACATCTAACAAGGTTGATGATTTGATTACAAATGCCCACAGAGAATTAAGAAACATCTCGGAATGGATGAGAGTAAACAAGCTAAGTGCCAACCCTAAAAAAAACCGAATACATGATTATTGGTCATCCACGGGGAATCAATGACGTTGAAGTCTCGGAACCACTGAATCTTAATGATTCAGAAATAAAGCGTGTCGCAAAGACAAAATCACTAGGGGTTGTTGTGGATGAAGGATTAAATTGGGATAACCAACTCAGCAAAGTGAAGGGGAAGATGAGTGGTGGTCTGAGGTCACTAAGAAAACTGAAAAACCTTATTCCACAATCTCAGCTTGACCATGTATACCGCGCCCTTGTTGAAAGTCATCTGCGATATGCTAATGTTATTTGGGGGAGTCTTCAAAATCAAAAATAAATACCCTCCAACGTCTGCAAGATAGAGCACGTTCTATCATTGATAACGCCAGACAAAAGGATGGCTGGTCTCACAACTGGTTGACCGTTGAACAACTGATAAAATTCGATCGATCAGTTATGACATACAAAATAATCAACAGGCAATGTCCCGAAAGCCTTTGGGATAAATACCATCAACGGACCCAGCTCTCCAACCACATAACAAGGAATTGCAGAGACCTTCAAATCCCAAGAAACAATCTTGAATACGTCAAGAAAGGCTTTCATTATTCAGCACTGAAAGCTTGGAACGACATTCCCATTGGCATTAGAGAGCTCCCTACACTTAGTAGATTCAAAAAGCAACTAAAATGTTATTTCAAGAGCTGAAAGAAAACAAAAACACGACTCCCTGGAAGAGCAGCTGCTTCTAAATAGGTTTTAGATAGATACACTGTAGATATGTATATTATAATGTACTAGGAAGTTAAGCGCTCGCTTCGCTCGCGCTTCAACATTCCTAGCTCCTGCGGAGAGCTTTCTAACAACATCTGATGATTCACTTTGAAGCATGCGCAATAAGAAACATATAATATACACTCATCGAATGTGTATTGTTTTTGTGTCAAATATTCTGTCTGCGCCATCTTGAATGTGATAAAGCAAAACACTGCGAAGCACTGACAGAAGATTTGACACAAAAACAACACACATTGGGTGAGTATACAGTATATGTTTCTTATTGTGCATGCTTGAGTACAGTAACTGAGGCTGAAGAGGAGAAGGACATCTCATAACGTTAGGACTGTAAAGTAGTGGATAGAATGCCAAAACGTCTTGCCATGCACCCATAAATATGCTACAGCGCAAAGTTTTGTGCAGTCTCTTATTGAGCATGATTATAATACCTCTTTGTTTTTAAAATTAATTTTATGCTAGTTGATTCACAAGTAGCAATATTTTCTTACTACGTTGCACATCGGAACTGTTTGTGATTCACTTTAACCGTCAATCGCTATATGAACATGAGCAATACAAGGCCTCCACACATTATCATGCTTTTGATATTTTGAGATTATTCTTATGGATGTTCATAACCTCTTCTCAAGAAACTGTTCATTTTGACAAAGGGTCTCAGGAGCGGATCCAGGGGAAATTTTGACTATAGCTCGAGTCGACATATGGCGAAGGCGCACCTTAGGATGCGTATACACGTATTTTTTTAGAAGAAACTGCTTATAAGAAACTGAACTCTCAGATTGCCAAAAAATGAAGAAACTCCAGTACCTACTGGGAAGATTTGATTAAAGAAACTATTGATTTCCACAAAAAAAGCCTTAGTATATTTTACTCTATTTTCCCTTCTTTCTCGTATCAAATTATTTGGAAGGTAATTGAATAAAAACATTGGCAAGGCTTCAGAAAACTGTGTTTTCGAATGTTGAGGAGGGAACGGGTAGTGAACATAGAAAATGTTGTGAAACCTTTAAGAAACTTGTAAGAAACTCTGAGTGCTGAAAATCTGATAGTTTTAAGAAACTTTCAGTACTGGTCCAAATTCTTAGTTTCTTATAAAAAACTACTTGTATGTGCCGAAGGCGCAGGTTATTGGGGACCGGGGGCCGAGCTACCGGGAAAATGTTTGGGACAACGCCCTAATTTTAAGGAAACTCATGGAAACAACGAAGCTGGTTGCCAAGGCCAAATTCGTAGACACCTTTAGGGGCGTGGGGACGAGTTTGGGAAATGACAATATTAGCTCTTAATTTGCAACAAATCAAAGTTTGAATCCTCCCCTGCTGAAAACAGTTTATAGCCCAGTCCTTCTTAAAAGTCTTCACTTATCGAATTTTCAGACTTCTGGTCTGCCGTTCAATACGTCATTTTAATGTCTGGCTGACGGCCAACCTAGCCTGCGTGAAGACCGTGCAGTCAGTGCAGAAGAATCTATTTCAGTTAAGATGGAAAAAAACGAGAACGCTGATCACTCCCTAGAAATGCTTTACTGCTTGCAATGAAATATTTTGTTCCCCAGAAATTTCCAAGAATTTCCCTCGTTCTCGTCCCCTTTTTGAGGGAGAGATAGATACAACCTTTTTGCATGCCTGGATCACACTCCCCAGTATGACCCCGCTGAAACGTTGTCCCGCCAATGTAAAAGGATAACCCGCCTGGAACATGTGTTTCCCCTCCAAGTTTGAGTTTGAAGCACTATTTGAATAGTATATTTTTAGGTGCACTGTTTAGAAAATTCAACCTATGAAAGGTTGCTACCATAGAAATATCGTAGCCACCCACCATCATCCATCTCTGGCATTTTGTGTTTTGTACCAATTGTGAAGAAATAGTTTTTCAAATCAAAGGTAGGAAGATTGTTTGTTACATGATTTGTCATGTGGATAGGAAAAAGTATTGAAATCTTTCAGCAAGGATTGAAATGTGTAAAGGTAGGAAGTTTTTTGTCACATGATTTGTCACGTGTAGGAAAAATCATTGTTTGGGGTGAATCAAACCATCACATACGGAATGTTGAATGGAGAGCAAGCTTACTTCGAGGAAAGCAACACAAATGTTGAAGGAAGTTGGCAGGAAGGTTGACTTTAAAAGAGCGAGGAAAATGTTGACATGTCAGAGGTCAGTTCATGGAGATGTTTTCAACTATCAGACCAAGGCAAGTTTTATCCATTTTTTGTGACATTATCTGTGTAATTATAATACTAAGAATTAATGGCAGCACTAAGCGTTTCTTAAAATTATCACGATTTGAGCACTGGGAGTTTCTTCCGTGACATTCCTTCATTGTAAAACAACGATGAACCATTTTATTTGAACAATCATCAACCTTCTGGATGTATGACTTAGTTGGAATGTTTGTTCTGTCTTTCAAGGGCGGGCAAGTATTGCAAAATATTTGACTCTATGTTTGTCTAAAGGGATTGGAAAAAATGACAAGGTCTTTAATCGCACATTGCCACTTTACTGCCCAAAACAACCAGTTTTTGGCTTTTTGAGACAAAGGTGAACGCTGCAAATCAGGCTTTCTTTTCCATCAATTTTTCAAAAATGGCAAGTTTCAATTAACCCCATATCTAATCAAAGTCCTAAAGGTTACCAGCAAGCTGGCGCTACCTTTGTCCACCAGAATTTATAAAACAACCAGCACTTCAATGTATGACAGAAGCTTTTCCACTTTTTTGGGCAAAGTTATGCGAAAAAAGACCAGGAATTCCAAGTTTTCACTAATTTGTACGATATGTCGTAATTTTAGTTTGGATGACTATCGGTCTACCTTTTTTGGGACACTTCTTCTTTCATGGCAACAATTATCATTTGCTAGGCTTAAGGCTTTCGGTTTTTTCAAAATTGTTAGATGTCTCAAGAGTTTACATTCATATGAATCGTTTTCAGGGGCCCATCTATCCCGTCAACATCAGTGGATGCGGGGGCAAGGGGGGGGGGGTGGGATTTTGCAAGCAATTGACAAAGGAAATTTTACATCATCTTGTAAACTTGCAAAACCTAGGGTTAGGGTTAGGGTTAGGGTTAATCCTTTCAAGGATTTCTCATCTTGCATGATTTACAATTTCGTCCTCAAAATGGAGAGTTCTATATTTCAAACTTCATTTTGAGCTTATATATTTTGCTGGCCCATGCATAATTGCTGTATAAAAAGCGTTCACCCAGTTCAGTACAAGCTCAAAAAGGTAGTTGCCCCGTTACGTTTTGCACTGGCCATGTTATGAAATAAACGTTGCAGTGTCCGTAAGAAATGAAAATTGTCTGTGAAGGCAAGAAATGCAGTAGCGATTATAGAATGCGGGGCGGGGCAATTACACCCCTGTTTTGTTGGTAGTTTCTGTTTGAATGTTTTGCGGGTGGTGACAATTTAGCTTCTCTTTCTAGTCAGTTTCACAGTGTAGCCCCAATAGGAAACTCCTTTTGACCCTTCAAGGTTTTTGGTAAACGTATCTTGAGATCAGTTTCTGAAGATGGAAGTTCCTCCTACCGTAAAAGATCTATTTAGCCCCCTCTCTATAAAGCCCCCTCTCTGATAAGCCCCCTCTGAGGCATAATCATAGATACATCCCCTTCTCTATTAAGCCCCCCACTTATACCAAATTAAACAAATTACCAAACATTTTCAATTTGTTTAGCTAAAACAGTGTTGCATTGTGACATTTTGATGTCGTTTGGTATAAACTGGTCAAACTCTGTGCCGCTGGGAGTTTCTTCCGTGACAGTCCTTTTTCGTCCACCAAAGTTATGCGAAAAAAGACCAGGAATTCCAGGTTTTCACGAATTTTTTAGGATATGTAATTTTAGTTCGTATGACAACCTGTTTTGGGACACTTGTTCTTTCATGGCAGCAATTATCATTTGCTAGGCGTGAGGCTGTCGGTTTTTTCAAAGTAGTTAGATGTCACAAAAGTGTAGTTTTTCTGTACTTTACAATAATGTTATCCCGTTTCTCATTGCTGACGTGCAAGGCATGTTTTGACCGGTGCGAAGGAATAGTCTCGCGATCGGAAAACTCTTATCGATTTTGAATGGAAGGTTCTTGGGGGATGTGCCTGAGGGGCATTTCACTCCTGAGTCTTGTACACTTTTGACAGAAATCCCTTGTATTGTAGAAAAATCCATCAAAATGAGAAAAACCCTTTTCATCTGAAAAATGCTGTAGGTTTCTTCAAATTAATGAAGTCCCTATCGATTTTGCCAGTACAACATGTTTGTCTTCACTTTGAATTTGGTGTGAGCAATGAGAGCTAATGAAGGACTCTTGCATTTTAGGCGGAAGAATTTATTTTCAGTAGACGTTCAGTAGACGGGGAAACTTTGGAATTCATTGTTCTCAAATTGTATGGGAGGAAAATTTATTGTTCTCACATATGGGAAGAAGTGCTCAAACGGAAATTGAATAGGAGGAAGAACTTTTAGAATTTATTGTTTCACATCAGGGAAAAAGGGCAGGATTGCGATTTTTGGACTGAGCACCCAGGGCCAAAGTCGGCGCCCTGGGAAAACCATAGAATTCAATTCCTGGATATACAACCAATAGATTCATTGTTCAAATACAATTGCTTATTGTTATTTTACAAAGGAGGATTCTTCAATTCACAATGGTTAACAAAGGAACAAAGCTAATTGGATAATCGTTTACCTGCCTTATATATATAGATTATTGTAATTAGGCTTTTTTTTCTTTTGTTACTTTGTATTGCTGAAGGGATTTTGTGTTTAAAAATAATTTAAATTAAATTAATTAAAAATTGAAATTAATTAAAAAATTAATTTGCCTACTCATTATCAAATCGTATATGTCCGAAATTTTATTCACGTGTTTGAAAATGTCCGAAATGTTGTCCGAAATTGTCCGAAATCGATAATGATTTCGTCCGAAAATTTTTGTCCGAAAATTAAATGTCCGAAAATTAAATGTCGGAAAATTAAACGTCCAATCATCATCATCATCATCATTTATTTATTTACAGTAGGCTTAAATCAGAAATAGCCAAATTAAAGCTAATTAAGGCCTACTTAAAAAAAAAATAAAAAACTTTTTACAATGTCCATAATAAATTTTCGATCACATAAAAGTACAATACATATATTTTACAAGATAAAAGCAGAAAAGCCCCCCATAGAGGCCCAGGACGGCGACCAGCCCCGGGAGACAGCACACGCGCCGCCCGAGCCCCCCCCCGACGCAAACACCGACCACGGCGGCCGCAGCTAGAGAAGCCACCGATGAACCACCGCACCCAAACATTTTGGAAATTGATGCAAGAAAGTTTTGTGCAAGAAAGTTTTGTTGACCCCCGGCCGCGGGGAGAATACCTAATTGCAATAGGCAGCTGACGGGGGCATATCACTTTGACGTCTGAAATCACACCCCAAAATTTATGAATTATTGCGAAAACCATATCCTAAAATTCACAGACCACTCAAAACATTTCCCTAACGTTGAAAACGGACAAAAATCAAAATCATAGCCAAGGATCATTTGATCGAATTCGATAGACCTAAAATTTATGTCAGTGTATGGTCTTGCCAAGAACAGAGAAATGACACCCAAAAATCACCGCCGGGCCAGGAATATTTTAAGTATATGCCCACGGCTATTTCTATAGAGGCAAGAATTGAATAAGACAAACACTCCCTTCGTCGAATGCCAATTGGAGGAGCCCCGTGAACTCCGATTGGGGTTCTACAAGACTCCTCGGAAGATCAAGATCACAGTGCGCAGACCATAATTACTTTCTGACAAGAGATGAATCCTGATTGGGTGTCCTGATCCGCTATTCAAAGTAAAGAACAAAGCATAGATACATAAGGGGCCCTAATTCGCATCAGTGTATGATCTTGCCAATGATAACACCCTAAAATTTATTTCCTACTTGAAAAAGGCACCCCAAAAAGTGGCACTTTCCATACCTTCCGTTGTGAGTTTTGTGTAATGTGTTGTGAGTTTGTGTGGTGTGTTGTGAGTTTTTTGTGACTTCCGTTATGAGTTTGTGTGAAGTGTTGTGAGCTTTGTTACTCCCGTTGTGAGTTTACGTGGAGTGTTGTGAGTTTGTGTGAAGTGTTGTGAGTTTTTGTGGTGTGTTGTGGGTTTTGTGTAATGTGTTGTGAGTTTTGTGTAATGTGTTGTGAGTTTTGTGTAATGTGTTGTGAGTTTGTGTGATGTGTTGTGAGTTATGTTTAATAAGTTGTGAGTTTCTATGATGCGTTGTGACCCTTGTGGGCCACCGTAACGAGAGGCACACGCCACTATGTACACCGACGATACAGCAATCTCCAACTCTTCAGATGAAATCGAAGAAATTGACGTTATTGTCAATGCAAAACTTGCCTGCCTCAAGAAATGGTTGCAGGGCAATGAGCTTTCATTGAATATTGTCAAAACACAAGCCATGATAACTGGTTCAGCCCAAAAGCTGGGGCAGATGAACAAGACATCAGAAATCACTCCTTGCTTCCAAGTCAAAGGGAACGATATCAAACTTGTTCATGACACTAAATATCTTGGTGTCATGATTGACAAAAATTTGATATGGGGAGGCGAGGCAAAGTTCCTTCATAAGAAAATTTCACGAGCCCTTGGCTTATGAAAAATGCCAAACAATTTGTACAAGAAGAGACGTTAAGGGATATGTATTTAAGTATCGTTGAGCAAATGGAGAACTGGTGAGTTCCTTCTGATATTTACGATCTATTTGTGACATTAAAGCTTTGGGTTTCTTATCGAGTTTGCCTCCAAAATTTGCTGTTTTAAGTGTAATTGTTGTGTTCAAGAATGCAGTACCACGCTCTGTTTCAAAGGGAATGCTCTTCATTTTGAATGGTGTTTAACAAGGAAAATTTCATGGAGATATGTTCGAGGAACGCATTTCAAAATGACCATAATTATATAATTATCAAAGGTGCCCTCATGGGCCTATGCAATACAGTTGAAAATGCCTATTTCAGTGTTGACGTTTTCTCTGCTCTTGGGACAGATAACAAATATGTTCTCGGTAAGAACTTAGATTAACTCATAAATAATCCGAAGAAGTCATGACATTCTTTGTAGTACCCTAAAATGTAGTGCGTCCTTAGAGTCAGTGGCTTTGCAACGAGAAGCTGCGAGGAGATGTGTTTACATTTGTGCTCGTCATATGTGACGTCAAGACCTCTATTGTTCCGATTGTTTAATGGAGCAATATGATTTGTTGTTTCCGACATAAACAAAGTCACTGATTGGCTCATAACCAAATTCCACAATGTTGCTCATAACTACTACGTTATGCTTATGAATAACGCGATTCCCCTAAACAGCGCGTTTGCAGTTAGGCCAAATTCTGAAAGCTCTAGTTTGGAAGTGGAGGCAAAACTGGACTTTCAGCATTAATATTTCCACTCTCAATGCACAAATATCAACAGCAAAGCATTTATCTTCAAGTTCACTATCGAGGATTATTTCAAAAATAAGCTCAACGTTCGACCTCACCTGGACTATGGCGATGTTATTTATCATATCCATGCTAAAGTATGTGACTTGAGTCAAAATATCCTTTTACCAAATTTAATGGAAAAGCTAGAGTCCGTTCAGTATTCTTCTGCTTTGGCTCTAACAGGAACATGGGGGGGGACATCTCGTGAGAAGCTGTACACAGATCTAAGCTGGGAGTCATTAAGTTCCCGAAAATGGAGTAGACGCCTCACCTTGTTCTACAAGTTTGTAAATAATCTTAGTCCTGAATATATAGTAAATCCTATTCCCCTAGTTGCACATAGTTGCATTCTGTTCTGTCGTGTTTGCTTAAGTGCACTAATGATTGGTACTTGAATTTAGCGGGTGGTAAGTACACTGCAGTTACCTGTGTGGACCTCAAAAAGGCTTTTGACACGGTAAATCATGAAATATTATTGCAAAATTTGAGCTTTACGGTATTCATAATAAAGAAATGAAATGTTTCTGCTCTTATTTAACTAATAGAAAGCAATGTTGTAAGGTAAATGGGAAGATTTCGAATATAGAATCTATAACCTGTGGAGTACCGCAGGGGTCCTGTCTAGGGCCTCTGTTGTTTAACATATATATCAATGACCTCCATCTACAGACGAAACATTGTGACGTTAATATGTATGCTGATGACACAAGCCTTATGTTTGCGTCGGATTCGGTTACGCATGTCAACCACTGCGTCAATGATGACCTGAGTAACCTTAAATCTTGGCTACAAGGTAATAAATTGTCCCTGAATGTTGCTAAGACACATAGTCTTGTACCGGGTGTCCCAAAAAAGCATGCGGATTTCGTCGACCCTAGCGATAAGCATATAGCGTGAATCAGTCTGAAATGATTTTCAAAACATACCTCGATAGCTAACTTGGATATAGATACCTCGTTTGTTGATATCGATGCGTTGAGTGTGAAGATATTAATCTCCAAAAGACAAATTTGCCCCCACCTCCAAACCAGAGCTTTGGCGTTTTGGCCTAAGCAAATTCTTGAAGCACAGTGAATAAAATCAACAAAATTTGGACACGACACAACAGATGTGTTTTACAAAATGCAGTTTAATTGAGACCTATCGTCAAGGGAGCTCCGAAATCAGCTTCATTCATCTCAATATCGGCGATTTAGTTACACATACTATTCATCGGTGAAAGTACTCCCTTGAGTATCAACGCTCTTTTGACATCGTCGAATCATTCCTTGATAAGAATTTGCTATCAAATCTCTCAAGATCAGGTTGATCATGACGTATCTTCGAAGCTGCTTTCCCGGGTGGGTCATCAACAAGAGAGAGGACATCTTTTGGCCCCCAAAAGATTTTCAGACCTTTCTGTCTTGTGGGGGGTAAGGCTTGGCGGATCGGCGGATTTCGTTTATTACCAAAAGCGGACTTTGTATCTATCAGTTTGACAGAACGGATTTTCGTATTTTGTTTTCTTAGTGAATCACGTATCTTTCTGATATTCTACAACGTATTTTGGACTCTAAAACTCTTCAACGGATTTTTGGATCCTTGTTGTCCCATGCGCGGAGATTAAATAACTGCGTAGAATGATACTGAGGAGGAGATATTTGTAGCTTTTCAACGTGCCAAAATCAAAATGGTTGCCGACAGTTTCCACTCGATGTGGAAGAGCTGTGAGCATTAATAACAAATACATTTCCTGAATGTAAGTGACCAGTGCTATCACTAACATATTAACTTGACGGATTTTCGTATTTCGTCGAAAAAATTAGCGGATTTTCGTATTTTTTCATAAACAGTAGGCGTATTTTCGTATTTCAATACCCCCTTTCACCCCCCTGTCTTGACTCCCAAGAGATCAGATAACAAATTCTTTTCAAGGAATGATTTGATGGTTCCAAGAGTGTGTTGATGCTCAAGGGAGTACTTTCGCCGATGAATAGTATGTGTAAAATAAATTGTTGATATTGAGATGAATGAAGGTGATTTCAGAGCTCCCTTGACGATAGGTCTCAATTAAATTGTATTTTGTAAAACACATCTGTTGTGCCATCTTCAAATTTTGTTGATTTGATTCACTGTGCTTCAAGAATTTGCCTAGGCCAAAACGCCAAAGCTCTGGTTTGGAGGTGGGGGCAAATGTGTCGTTTGAAGATTGATATCTTCACTCTCAACGCACCGATATCAACAAACGAGGTATCAATGTTCAAGTTAGCTATCGAGGTATTGTTTTGAAAATCATTTCAGACTGATTCACGCTATAATCTTATCGCTAGGGTCGACGAAATCCGAATACCTTTTATTGGGACACCCGGGACAGAGCAGAAACTGCGTAAAATGACGTCATCGACCGATCTAAGATAAGGAAGTGTTTGGACAGATAAAGTTTTTGAAATGATAAATCAAGAGTTTAAGGCCCTAGGAAGAAAATATCAAGTGTTGCCAATTTTGGGATCTGTTGCAGGGAGCTAAGGGGGCTCAAAATTACGAGTTTTCGCGCATGCGTGCGCAGCTTCTGCTCTGTTGACACCCGGTAGTTGGCAGCAGAAAACGACTGAAAGATATAAGTGATGATAGAGTAGCAAAGCCCACTTTCGTAGTAGGCGAGGCGAATGTTTCCATAGTAGAAAATATAAGATAGCTACCTTGGGGTAATTGTTGATAAACATCTGAGCCGGGATGAACAAATTTCAGCAGTGATGGAAAAATTTTCACATGGATTAGAGATGTTACGTTTTTCCAAAAAGTATCTGCCCATTGTTACTGTACAAAAAAAATGTACAGAAGTTTGGTGGAACCATACTTCAGATGCAGCTGCCCGGTATGGGGAGTTGCCGGCATCAATGCTATCAATAGGCTGCAAAAACTCCAAAATAGGGTGGCAAGAATCGTCACAAACAGTGCTCACGATGCTTCTGCCCTACCCATAATCAGAAAACTTGGTTGGTCCACCATCAATGAACTTATCGAATCAGAAACCTTGAAGATGGTGCACAAATCGGTAAACAACCAAGCTCCAATTTACCTTACAGAAATGTTTTCAGGCTGTCCGATGCATGCAAGAGAGAACTTCGCAATATTAAAACAGATTTGGCCGTTCGTCGTCGCAAATCGGCTTTCGGCCAGAAATGCTTTTCATATAAGGTGTGAAATTATGGAACGATCTTTCGGTTGAAGTCAAATTATCAAAATATTATGAAATATTCAAAAAATGTGTCAAAAATGCCAACATCGAATGCTGATTCTCTCTTTCATGTTATAGTTAGCATCATTTTAATTTGTTTTTAAGAAAATTTTGTAAATAGGGTTTTTAGGTATGTATGCTTTCTTAGTTTGTATTTATTTGCACGGCCCACTGTAAATCAGTCCTTTGACTGACGTGGCCACCTTGCCTAAATAATTTAAATCAATTCAAGTCAAATCATTTAGAAAGTTTAACTTTCTATTATTTAGTAATGAAACGGTGACAACTTATGCGTTCTATTTTTGAGCCTTGTCACCATGGTAACCAAGCTTTCATGCCACACTCTGTGAAAGATACTTTGTATCTCTCCTAATCCTGTTTCTCTCCTAATCCTGTATCTCTCCTTATTGGTCCAATTAAGTCTAAACTATGACCTTAACTATACTTGGATCTATACATTTAATTTCTTCATGAAAAGTAAAGTTTCACTACCTTTTAACACACTTTAATTTTTATGATGTCATATGACATCATAATGATAGTCATGCTCTAGCAACAACAACAACAACATCAATAATTAAACTATTGTTTCAAAATTCATAATTTTTTTACAATGAACAGCCCTTGTGCTAAATTAGGCTGCTGTATCTCAAACAACGACAGAGATAAACAGAACAGGGGGGGGGGGCGGAATCCGCCAACCGGTATTAAGCCGGTTTTCCACTAGGCGGATTTTTCCGCGCGCAGCGGAGCGGCTGTTGTATTTGCATTGTTTATTTCTAACAATGGTCGCTTCCAGTCGCTCCGCTACGCTCGTATTTGAAAGTCGGATTGACTTCAACTTTTCCGCCGCGTCCTATGGCGCCAACCAATCAAATCGCTCGAAAGCTCTGACATATGACTTCAGTATTCCACGAGAGGGGAAAAGCCACGGCGATTGACGAAAAACAACTCTCAAAATATTTAAAAAAATTCTTGGTCATTGAATTCTTGGAAATTGAAAATCATTTTTTAGTGCGCGTGCATTGTTTTAGAAACAACAGCCGCTCCGCTCCGCACGGAAAAATCCGCCTAGTGGAAAACCGGCTTTAGGCTGTTTTAGCAAGAAGACGCGAGTCAAGAAGACGCCTGCATAATTCTTTTGTTCGAGGATGCAAATTACAAAGTGAAATCAACTTCCAAAACTTTTGCAGGTCTCGAGAGACTTATTGTACGTTCTATTCTGAAAATGACAACCTGAAAAGTATACTTTTGAAGGCCGCACTGCAAAAATAGGATGTCGAGCAGGGAAGCAAAATGTAATATGAGCACATTCACAAATGATGGAAATGCGAGAATGCTTCTTGGGGAATTTGTCTGTCTGTGAGCAGCTTTCTGGGAGGGAAAGGGCTGGAACATTAGAATGCTGCAAAAAATAAAAACATGGCTACGTTTTCAAAGACGTCCGCGTCTTACTGCTAAAACAGCCTATTGAGTGTTTCAAAGCGCCCAGGTCAGATACGGTCAAAGTAAATTCGAGGCTGTTTCCAACTTTTATTTGCTTACACAGCAGCTGAGAGTTGGCATTATCTCTTTCCAGAAAATGTAAAGTTAGTGTCATGGCGTTCGAGAAGACTTCACATTTGTATGCATTGATTCAACATATGATATATAAACTCTTCCATAGGCTGCAGCAACTTGCTCGCCCATAAAAGCTTTCCTGCTTCTTGCTGGAAAAGCCTTGTTTCATCGGCAGTTACAGCTGATAGTGAAATGATTTTTATTGAACATGAGTAACTAATGTTGTACTTGAAGCCATATAAATTATTGAATATCATGAAGAGCAAGAAATCTTATCCGAAATTGCTTTACCTTCGGGTAATTGTTTTTGGACTATCTGCTGGTATGATCACAAGAAGAATGTCCGTTTGATAATTGTTATTAGAGATGTTTATCTTACCACATCCAAGGAATGCTTGTATTAACACCAGGACACATAACCATGCTGCTAGTTGAATCACAAGAGACATCATTGAACCATACGTCGGTCCAGATACGTTAGGGCAACAGCCTGCTCCCTTCGCTGGTCAATGGAACTGCCTTAATAGTTTGATATAAGTTGGACTTGGTGAAAGCTACCCGTGAAAAGGTACACAGCCATCAGCGATATACACAATCAATGCGAGTACCAGCAATGAGATGTCAATGTGATTGAAAACACTATTTTCCCAATAGCATTTAAATTTGCCATAATAACAGCTTTTCAACATTTCATTTTCCATACGTTTAAAAATGACGAAGTCATGCACTCAGCATAATCATTTGTTCATACATACACACAGGGCGAATCCAGCCGGAAGTTGAAGGGAGGGGGGGGACAATTTGGAGAGTGGGAACCAAAAATACAATAAAAAGTAAACGCGCTAAAGGTTGCGCGAAATTTTTTGGGCTTTCGTTCAAGACAGGTTCTCTGGCTTCTCAACTGAATAACGTCTTAATTTGTATGTTCTCCCACATTCAGAACGAAACCTCGAAAAAAGAGCGCATTTGGGTCAGGATAAGGGACACTCTTCTTGCCGAAAAGGGGATGCCAAGCTGATTTTCCAACATGAAGGGGGGCAGTTGGTTCCATCTGCACCCTCTAAATCCGCAACTACATAAACAATCTACATTATAGAGGTTTATCTCGGTCGTATCAGCAAATAACAACTATGACGATGAAATTAATAGAAATGAGCCACCATAAAGTTATTGTTAAACTAAACTGTTGAGCCAGATCTTATTATAAAAATGGAAATGATTTTTTATAATACTGATACAGAAAATATGAGTAACTAGGAAGTTAAGCGCTCGCTTCGCTCGTGCTTCAACATTTCTGGCCCCTTTAGAGATTTTTCTAACACGATATGTTAACTCACCTTGCATGCACAATAACAGGTTCTATCGGAAAAGGATACATCTTAATGTATAGACTGTAGCTGTTGATAGAATGCCAAAACTCCTCACCATGTACCCATAAAATGCCATAATGCAATGTTTAGTCAGTCTCTTATTTAGCAGGTTCATTATGCATTTTTGTTAAATCAATTTGATGCTGATAAATTGATTCAGAATGCAGCTATATTTTCTTGCTGCATTGCACGTCTGAACTTGTTGTGATTCACCTCAGCTGCCTATCAGCATACATCAATAATGCCAGGTCTGGGTACGTTATTATACTTTGCTGTCTCGAGAGAACTTTTATGAATATTCTTAACTTCTCATTATTTCCTGTCTAAAATTTTGGTATGTCGTTTTCATTTGACTCAAGAATTCCTTCAAAAAGTAAAACACTTCTCAATAAATCTTAAGAATTCTGAGAAATGTAGAGTCAATCCGACAAATGTGCTTGAAGCCCATACTGTAAACTCACACCTCACATCATATTTGTTCATTCTAAGAATGACTCAGATGTAATTGCTTCATAATTGTAAAGATACAAAAAGCGCAATATATTCTTGACTGTGTATCAGTGGTTCAGTTTATCAGCAGAACTTAGCCTCCAAAGGATACTTTTTTCAGGCTGATCCTGAAATAATTGTCATTCACAAGCCTGATTAAATGACAGATTTTACTGAAAAGGCACAATTATTCAATGATTAGTTCATACTTCTGTGCACCACAATTGGCACAGACAGTGAAATTCCAGGAGATAGCTCAGGAACTGCACCTCTGATAAATGATTTTATCATCTCTGAGGACACTACACTAAAAATCATAAGATCACTAAATCCCAACAAAGCACATGGTTGGGATGATCTATCTGTAAGAATGATAAAATTAAGTGATACTGCATTAGTCATTCCATGAAGGATAATATTCACAAACTGTTTGAGAAATGATTTATTTCCCCAAATATGGAAATATGCTAACGTAGTTCCAGTTCATAAGAAAAATGAGAAGAATCTGAAGGGTAACTACTGTCCAATTTCTCTTCTTGCAGTCTTTGGGAAAATATTTGAAAAAATCATATATGACTCGCTATACTCGCATCTTTTGTTATGTGAGCTACTAAACCCGAATCAATCAGGATTTCGTCCCGGTGACTCAACAATCAATCAGTTAATCTCAATAACACATACGATCTTTAAGGCCTTCGACTGCAACCCTCCACTTGATGTTCGTTCTGTATATCTTGATATCTCCAAAGCATTCGACAGGGTGTGGCATGATGGCTTAGTCCACAAATTAAAACGCTTTTGTGTATCAGGACGACTTCTCTCTCTTGTTCAAAGTTTTCTGAAAGATGGAAAACAGCGTACCGTTCTGAATGGGCAGTGCTCTACCTGGGAAGATTTTTATAGTGCCATTCTCCAGGGCTCTATCTTGGGTTCTTTCTTCTTCTTGTGCATAGAAATGATCTAACTACTTTCCATGCAAATCGAAATCTTCAAGAATTGCTTTCAGAAAAGCAGCAGGAGTATCCTTGTCCCTTGAGACAAGAATAACTCAGACACCTAAAGGCTGGTTTTCATTAAATCGTAATTCATCGTCGATCTTTGTCTTAGGCTGCGTTCACATTAAAGGCTTGTTTTTGCTTGAATGCTTTTGCTCGCGTAAACGCGCTTTAGTTTGCGTTTTCCCGTTCAGATTGATATGTCCCTTGGATCCCATATAGCAGGTCGCTTTTTACTTCTGAAATGGAAAGCTCACAATAGATTTCGCTTGCACGCGCGTGTAAGTAATCTGCTTGCTAACCAACAAGCTTTTTCGCATGAGCAAGCTTCTTTCCGCATGCAAATATTTTGCAGTCTAAACACTCTAAGGGCTCAGTATGAGCATAGCGGACAAATCTTTTCTTTTGTCGAAAGATCCCGTGGGGCTCTCATTCACGCTCTGATCAGATCACAGTTTCTCCTAATATTGACCAATCAAGTGCCGTCGCTGTGCTTACTTCCGCGTTTTGCGGCGAAGCTCAGGCCATTTTTGACCGTTTTGACCACCATCCCGAAAAAAACATTGCACGCTCGATTATGAAGATTTTCATCAAAACTTCAACGGGAGAAGATTCGGACCATAAGTGTTTTCGGCATCGCTATGCGATCGCTAAAATTAGCCGATTTGTGGCATTTTGAAAATCATTGCAGCCATTTTTGCGTAACAAATCCAGCAAAAGGCGAGCACAAACTGATAATTTGAAGTCTATAAACCTACCTCAACTGTTTTGAAGACAAATATCCACATCTCTACTGCATTCCACTCCCAGTTGCACCACCAAATCGCTATGCGCCTTTTTCTAGAAACTGTGCCCCAATCCTTTCCTCAACTCCTGCAATGATTACAAGTCTGTTGTAGTAGAAACCAAGATTTCGGAAATTTATGAATCACTTCCAATATATGGAATAGAGGTGACCGTTGAAACGGAAATGTCAATGTAGACTAGAAACTTCACAGAATAGGTTGTATCTTTATGGGAAGTTTTTCGAAGAATTGTCTTTCTCGATAGCAATGCCTCACATCTTGAGTTGAGTCTGGGGTAAAATAGTCAACGAGGATCTCATATAACACTATAACAACTATATGGAAAGTCGAAAGTATCATTTTTGCCTGAATCATCTATGCCAAAATCAAAAGCCTCTTCGTCGTCACCTAAGGTTACCAAAAGGATCTGTAACATCCTCAAGCTATGTTTCTTCAATGCAGTCAATGCTGAGATTGGGAATGCAGTCATTGTTTGTTGAGCTTGCAAGGGTTATCATTGAATATGCATATCGCCAAACCTAAGTTTGAATGATGAATATGCTTTGCAAGGTTGCTTTGAAATGCACCCGTTTTCCGGTGATGAATGTCTGCTTAGGTCGCTTTCAAATACAAGCAACTGCAAGGGTCACATCAAAAAATAATGCAAGCTTTCTAGAGAGGCTTAGTAGTAGAGGAACAGAAGTGCATATTATTTATGACCAGCTGTACAACCTCAATTAGTTCGTCTGCACAATACTTGAAGAAGACAGGCTCAATTCGATGATTGACGCTAGGAGAGTGATTTTTTGAGAAAGAATGGAGCAAAACAACACACAAGCAGATTGATCTCTTCCTCCGCCACGTCAAAGCAAGCTTGCAAAGCATAGTCGACGTTCACACCATATTGCTTAGATTTGGAGAAATACATCCAGAGCAATGACAAATATTGAGAGCCCAATGAATGATAACTGGCTTCCCTATTTCGGCATTGACTAGATTCAGGAAACATACCTTGAAGATGTTACAGATTTTTTTGGTAACATTAGGCAACGACAAAGAGGCCTTTGATTTTACCAAGATGATTCAGACAACAGTGATCTGGACACTGATGTTTAGAGGTACTACAGCTTGCATGCAAGTTACTTTCGACTTTCCATATAGTTGTTATTACAGGAGAGACTGTGCCTAAAAGTAAACAACAAAAGGTACTTCTCTGCCACTACTAAAGCTGTTCTCTCAAGCATTTACGTGAATAAATTTCTTGTTAGTACCATCCATTTCAACAGTAGTTCTCATTGCTCTTGCAGGCGGCCATTTCATTAGCACTACTGTCCCCATTTTTGGGCCTAAAAGTAAGTTTTTGGATCTCATAACTTTTCGTTCAGCAGCTTTGCGTAGTTAGTGTGAACTCCTAATTCCCAAGGAGTATTGCATTAAAATATGAGTCTTTTCTCGCGAAATCGAGCTTCAATGGTATATTCAAATACCTTTTCCAGAACAGTGCACTTTTAAACCTTGTCAGCCTGGGGCAAGTGGTAACAAAACAAAAAATCCCCGTAAGTTCATCCTAAAAAGCTATTCTGTCAAAAATTTCTCTACCATTTGCAAAAAAAATTGTTCAATATGCTTGGTACAGAGATAGAATTTCCTGAGAATGAGATCGAGTGACACTGATACATTCAGCAGGTGATTTTCACGATTTTCAGACTTGCAAAAGCAGCCAAGACATCTGGCACAAAATTGATAAAAATAATGAATAAAGCGTATTTTTTCTAATATTGAGTTTTTCGTTTTACTTTAGTTGATTTTGTGTTTATTTTATGCAAAATGTAAGAAGCTTCTAGTGGAAAGACTTTATTCATCATATATTTTGTTCTGTTACAACTAGCCCCGGTACCTCCTTGCCGTAGTGGTAAGGCGTCGGGCTCACAATCCGCATATGACTTTTTAAAGTTTGAGTGGAGTCTGTTGAGCGAAAATGATAGAAACTGCATGTTTTGTGGATCCTTGTAGAAATCAGAGCATTCTTGGACAGAGGTGGGCAGTGCATTTTGATTCTGGCGTGTTTTGCTGGCAGTCAGAGATGGATGTTTCGGGTTTTTCGGGAGGGGACAACCGCAAAGCAGCAGAAGGCCTACCTAGTCCGTAGTTGATTTTTCTCGTGATTTTTGTGCGTTTTTAAAACATACATTTTTCTCCGATGTAAGCTTCTGCAGATTCATTTTTAGAGTCGAGATGGTGCTTTGGAATGTTTCATGTTAAATATCTGTCATAGTGAAGCAAGGAGTTTTTTAAACATATTCCTTCATGTTCAAGATGCTGCAATTTCGTCATTTTTCGAGATTGAAAGTTTGCTCTTTCTGGAATTGTGCCTTTATCATCGAGAAATGGCAAGCTGCAAAAATGTTTGAAAAATTCGATCACAAATTTTACACGTTTAGCTTTTCGTGAGGGGTGGCAAGCCCTCGCGCTCTCGTCCATTTTTGATATGAGACCTATGTTACCGAGAATCCCATATTCCAGAGATTTTAGCTTAGTCGATTTTCCGTAGGAATGTGAATGAAGGCAGCTGTTCGGTGAATTGATTGAAAGTAGGTTGGGGCATTTTCAGGGGCCTGCAAATATTTTTAATTATTGCATTTTTCAGTTGTAAGGAAGGAATGAAGGAAAGGAGATGCAAGGAAGAATACTGACACTAGGTATCACAATATGACGATAACCAAATAAATCACACACGATTCTATCTATTGGTACGCGTTCTAACTGTTTATAGACCTTTTCACGGAAAGAAAAGCATGCTGGGAAAATGGGGGAGATTTGGAGATTTCGACACCACGCAGCTTCGAATTTCGCCAGGTTTTGCGATCCTTATTTTCGCAACAAACCTCTCTCCCTGAGCACGAACAAAGATATAAGAAATCTTCTGTGCATATCGATAAACTCCTTACACTTCAGAGATAACGAAATAGCAATGTGTTTGTGAGTCGGATTCCTCTAAATCTTTTTATGGGACGAGAAAGAAACCCGGGGCAGCTTCGAGAATCACGGAATCATGCCTAGGCCCTTACGACCAAACGCCACATTTAAGCACATAGTTCTGCGATCAATGGAGGAAATCAACTGAAATTCAAAATGAAAGCACTTCATTTGTGTCTGAAATCGGATATAAATTGGCAGGCTGTTGCCTCAACGCATATGAACAGAGGGAGGTCAGACAGCTCAGATCACGTTGCCCTTCCCAATGAAAAGTTTCGACCAAAGTACCTTTGCAGAAACCGGGTTCAATTTTTTTACAAAGCAAAAGAAACCCTTTTACTGCTGATTTTTTCATCCAGTGATTGTCGACAGATGTATTTTCTACCTTTTAATTGATATTTCTAGCAACCACCAATTTTGAAGTATCATCTTATCAGAAATTTATTTCGGCTTGAAAATCTAGGTCAGGCGTAGGCCTTTTGCTGTCCCTAGACGAAACGATGAAACCTGCAAGCGCCCATCTAAGATATTTTGTGAGTTATTTTGATCATTATCTCTTCATCTGCCGTTCAAGCTAAACAAATATATTTGCTATGATATTTAGGGTTAACGTTTCCTTGAGCTGCATGCCCTTCAGAAGAGGAAGATTAATTCTTGAACTCATTTTGATGCACTTTTTGCTCGCTATTTGTTATCGTCTCGATCTGTTTTCAAAGAGGACTTTTCATTCTGATAGCCTCTGCATTGCTTCTTTGTTTAAATGCAGCAACCGAAACAAGACATGATTCACTTCCAAGAAGTCGAGAATCGGGAATAGATGTAGATAATTAAAGATCTACAAACTTTAACAAACCTTCTTTCTTCCAGTCATTTCTAGGTATGTTTATGAGTTCTTGCACTCCCAAATCAAGACACTGTTTACGGGCTCTGAGAAAAGCCTAACAAATCAGAAACGATGAAAGAATTATTCTGGCCGTTTTCATAAACTCCGTGAACCTGTATCAACAACGACTTGCAGCAGCAAGCTATGCATTCACACGAAGCAGATTTAAAGGAAATGCAGCATTTCATTCTTCGTAAAATATTGTCCTGGCTTCTTGTTGCAACTGTTCAAATCAGAATCGATTTGGAAATAACGTGTAACACAACTCATGTCATGTGACAAATGCACTCCTTCCTGAAGTTTTTGTCTTCTTTTTGAGCGTTGAAATCTATCTTCTCCTACTTGTTTTGGAAAAATATCTATGAAATCGATTAAGGCTGTAGGAAAAGTGTAAGGTGCAAATTTTTTCAGAGGTAGCTTATTGTAGAAAGAAAAGTGTCTGAAGTTTCACTTGATAAGGGTGTTTCTTAAGGGGAGGGGGTGAAAATCTGTCTAAAGCATCCATTGAAACCTTCGCAAGGACGAGATGTCGGCCGAGAATTTGGGTGGAAACCATACAATATTCACGTCCGAGACAAACGATTCATGCAATGAAATGTTGCAATCCCTGTCCCCTCCCCATATAGCTCCAACCCATTTTTCATTATGATCCTAGCCTGCTGAAATTTTATTTGACTCTCTAAGACCCTTTCGTAAACTTTGGATACAGACGATAAAACCGTTATTGGTCTATAGTTCTTCTTGATAAAAGCGTCAAGACTTTTGAAAACACATTGCTATTTCGTTATCTCTGAAGTGTAAGGAGTTTATCGATATGCACAGAAGATTTCTTATATCTTGTTCGTGCTCAGGGAGAGAGGTTTGTTGCGAAAATAAGGATCGCAAAACCTGGCGAAATTCGAAGCTGCGTGGTGTCGAAATCTCCAAATCTCCCCCATTTTCCCAGCATGCTTTTCTTTCCGTGAAAAGGTCTATTCGACCCAAATTTGATAAGAGGAGCCAATTTAATTTTTCTTCAAAATTTCCATCGAAATCTCCTGTAAAAACAATGTATTCCCTTTTCCAAGGAACCAAATACAGAAATTGTTGAGCCTCCTCCCACGTGACGAGTGGTTTTCGCGCCGTTTTATGAAGATGTCAATTTCACTTTCGTCATAAAATTGTTTTGAAGACAACAATAGTAAGTGTTTGGAGTTGAGGCTGCAAGGTGAAGGATTTTATGATTCGTTCGTGTCATTAAATTCGTGTAGCCTGTAAGTCACTTTCGAATCAATTTCGAGCATTTAGGAGTGCAACGCGAGGAGCCAGTGCTCTATGATAGCAGATAGCATTGGAAATGTTGGCCAAAATTCTCAATTGAAAAATTTTTACTCTCCCTTGCGAGGAAACAAATTGTTCCACCTTGCAAATATAAGTCAGAAATTTTCGACCTTGTTCCCACGTGACGAGTTGTTTTCGCGCCCTTTTCGCGCCGTTTTATGAAGATGTCAATTTCATTTCGTCATAAAATTATTTTGAAGACAGGAATAGCAAGTGTTGGGAGTTGAGGCTGCGAGGAGAAGGATTTTATGATTACTTTACTGCATAATTGCTTGTCTGCATTCACTAAACACATGGAGTGTGGATTGATAAGCAGTCGTGGCAGCTCTCGGTAAGTTTTGATTTGCATTCTTCGTAAAACGAACCACAAACCTTGCCTTCATTCCTTGACCAAACTAGGCCAACGTGACTAAGGATTTTTGAAATCGATGACTTGCTGTTCTTGAATGTCAAATTTACTGTTTATCAGCCAAATATTTGCTTCTTCCCATGTTTTAGCCTATGTTTAGACAGTAAAAATGCTTGCATCGATTTCAACATGGCGTAATTTCATGAATATTTGGAATGTCAGGAAAGTTAGCGAGGAAAATGTCCCGGGGGGGGGGCAATCATTTTCGGGATTCCGACTCCGGGACAGGGTATCATTTTTGTCAAAACCGGCTCCATGACATGGTCCATATTTGTCATTTTTGACTCCGAAAGGTCGTTTTAGGCCGCGAATGTGATCCAAATCGCTTGGAAGGCAATATTTCCACATTTTTCGATAGATTTCACACAAATTTCCTTGCAGAGCACAGTTTTGTCTGAAGAAACCAAAGGGCAAGGTATTGTTCAAGAAAATTTTACTCCGGGACAGGGTATCATTTTCAGGAATTTGACTCCAGGACAGGGTAGCTTTTTAGATTTTCCAGCGGCACCTCCCCGTATGTTCGTAGGCCAAGTACCTCCCCCGGGGAAAATGTGCTCACAGGCTTGCTGAACACGTACGAGAAAAAAGATTTCGAAAATTTTGTAACAGATTTTACACCAGGGTTTTTTAGAGGGAAGGGGTAAAAACCGGCCAAAAGGGGCGTTTCTCCAACCTTGATACAACGGCCATTACTCCTGCGTCGATAATGACCCTTGTACGGATTAGGCTAATTCGAGATCTGATTGGCTGTTCAAAACGAGGCTTATAAGTAAAATTACGTCACAATTCGCATAAATTAGCCTCTTCAGGAAGTTTTGATTCGGTCAGGAGCAGCGAGACCTCAGAGAAACTGTTTTCAAACAAATGTCTCAAAAATAACTCTAGCAGAAGAAATTGTTGCAGGAAATTCGCAGGAAAGGAGTGTTACAATTATGCTAGAAATTTAGTGTGGTGAAGTAGAACTGTGAGGAATACATACATAAGAGATTTTAGAGCACTTTAGCTGGGCAAACGGTCAAAGCTAAAGTTGAAGACAAGAATACTGGTTTCTTCTCGCTTCTTCAAAATGCAAAAAATCTAGAGTAACATTTGAGACGCTTGTAAACTACAGTAATTTTTCTGTAAGAATTTAGGCCAGTACTGAAAGTTTCTTAAAATTATCGGATTTTGAGTACTCGGAGTTTCTTACGAGTTTCTTAAAGGTTCTACAACAGTCTTCACGCTCACTTACTGTGCCCTCCTTAACATTTCAAAAACAATGTTTATTGACAACTTTCCGATGTTTAGGCACCACTCAAGTACATTCCAAGTGATAAGATACAGGAAACAAGTGAAATAAAGTAAAATATGTTGAGGATTTCCTTTGTTAAAAATAAACAATTTCTTAAGTTATATCTTCCCCCTACTGTTCAGTTTCTTAAGTTTTTGGCGATCTGAGAGTTGAGTTTCTTACAAGCATTTTTTTTATGAAAGAAGACGTGTAATACTGAAAGGATATTTGCTTTAAATTATCGTACATTTTGTTAAAAAAATGAAACCAATGCGAGGAGGCTACAGAAAAGATTTCCCGGTTTTCGTAAGGTCACAACACAAATATTAACGAAATTTTAACGACGATGGGCATTCCCAGAAATCAAACTTTGTGGCCTATTGTACTGCAATGATCTATATATATAAGGCAGGTAAACGATTATCCAATTAGCTTTCTTCTTTTGTTTTCCATTGTAAATTTAACAATCAACACAATAGGAAGACAAAGGGGGCATTCGATGTAATGATAAAGGAACCATTCGATGTTTGTCCTTGTTTATTCATTTTTTGATTGGTTAAAAAAACAATAGCTTTGGGGCTCACCACGGCTCACGATGTCATGCGCTGCCGTGCTATTGTTTCTTGCACTTGTTCTCAATAGCCATTCTAATTTGCATATTACGTCAGTGAAGTAAATCGTAAATGCGCATGCGATGTGGATCCTTTTGGGGATTCCTGGAAGGTCACCAAAGGTCACAACTTTCCATTTCGTGTCCAGCAAATGACGAGCAAGATGACGGGCAAATGGCTGCCAAGTGCTGCCCAGATGATCACTGCTACTTCGGCCTTTTTAGCAGGCCTTACTCAGATGGGAGCATTATCAGATCAGAAGAAATTCGTAAACATTGCAGATTAAAGGTAATGTTAGCCAACATTTTCATAGCTAGACGCCTCTCAATTCTGAATGATTTGAATCCTCATTCAGCTTAGGCCCCATGCAGCATGCTATCTTATTGCTTGGAGCCTCAGTTTTGATTGTTTTTATGACATGGTGGGGCCTCAAAGTAGTTGTTGCGCCAGGGGAGGGCTAGAGGGAGCTACAGCCCCCCTGTCGGAAGCCATTTAACCCCCTGTCGGAGGAAATTTTAGGTTTCTGTAAGGAGGAAATTTTTGGAAAATGCTGTACAAAAACTGCATTTTTTAGCCATTTCAGCCCCCCTGTCGGAAGCTCCTGCCCTCCGTCGGAAGATTTCTGGCGCCACCCCTGCCTCAAAGTAGAGTTATCCCTAAAATTTCAAGAAGTGTTTACAACACAGGTTGCTCATGAAAATTTCAAACAAAGCTGTATTTGGTATGGTATCATAAAATTGTTCTAAAATTTTTTACCAAAAAAATGCATGTGCAATGGTTGATGAACAAATTGAAGGTGTAAGCTGCAAATAAACTTTTAAAGGCTGTAAGAGTAAACATAGATCCTCTGTTATCAGATGCAAGAACATATTCCTGTAGCTGCAAATGGCAAGCTGCAAAAAGTTGTACACCTCATTAATGGAAGCTTTCCAAGCTGGCCTGGAGTAGCCACAGCAGTATTACAACTTGCCAAATTTTAAGAGTATCTAATTTCTATCCTCTTTGGTTTAACAACCACTTATTAGAAACAGTTGGTTTCATTTTCAACAGATTAAGATGAGATTGTTTGATGAAAAATAGTATTTTGATGGCAAAAGTATTATGTGGGGGTATTGCAAGATTGCAAACATCTTGATTCTAAAAATAGGGTACAGCTGATAAACAAACAGTTATCATTGAGATGGAATGTGTTGTGGCTGAGATCATAGGTCCATTTTCATTATCAATTTCTATATGGGATCTTGGCAGTCTACTGTGAATGCACCATTTGCAGTTTATGCCATAATGTGACAATGTATTGTGCTTCTCGATGATAAGGAAAATTGGTGTCAAAAGTATTGTTCCATACAGTGCTTCCTTTCATTCATTGTTGAAATTTTTGGAACAAATATTTCAAGATCAATCTAACAAAAAACATGCTGCAAAGGTTTACATGCTTTATACCCTGTGTATTTAGGATTTTACTTTCTTCATTTCTTTTAGGTTCCTGGAGACCAGATTGCAATGCTTGCATGATTTGGCCTCAGTGTAGTGGTGAGTGAAAGAAAGTGAAAGATGCAAGTGCAAGTAAAGTTTAAAGGCTGTGAGGGTAAAAATAGATCCTTATCAGATGCAAAGCACCTTTTGTTGTAGCTGCAAGCTGCAAAAGTTGTACACCTTATGAATGCAAGTTTTCAAAGCTGGCCAGCAGAGCAAACCATCTTGCCAAGGGCACCCAATCTTGAGACTCTTTGATAGAAGAAACTTTAAGGAACATTGGGTTCTATTTTTAAAAAGATTTACATGGGAGCATTTAATGCAAAATAAATTATTTTGGTGACAAATGCATTATGTGGGCCTTATTGCTAATTGAATTTAGCAAGATTTTGATATCAAAAAATATCAAAGGTGGAGATGATAAACATAAGCTATTATCACTGAGAAGGGATGTTTCTTGGTCATATGATCATAGCTGGGTGCAGATCTTGGCAATCTGATGGGGGTGCACAACTGCTCTGCATATTGATTGCAGTCATGAGTCAAAAACAATGTACTGTATTTTCCTTTGATCCATTGTTAAAATTTATGTAACAATTATTTCAGGATCAGCCTGACAAAAATATATGCTGTGAAGAAGTTCTACTGATAAACTGAAACATGATACACAGTCAAGAACTCACTGCATTTCTTTTATTGTTACAATATTATGAAACAAATATATTCAGGACAAGAATGAATAAATATGATGTGAGGTGTAAGCTCATAGTACCCGCCACAAGCACATTGATCAAGTTGATTGTCAAAAATTCTTTGAATTCTTAATATTTTTCAAGAATCCTTCACTTTCTGAAGGAATTCTTCAGTCGAATGAGAAAGACATGCTAGAATTTTTAACAGGAATTAACAGGAAATTAAGCATATTCATAAGAATTCTCTCAAGGCAAAAGAATTATGATACTGCGCACCTGCCTATGGTCTTTCTTTTGTAAAATTTAAACAACTGGACACTGTGCATCACAAAGTGGTTTGTTTTATGCCTGGTGCAGCAAAATGAAATCAATTAAAAGTAATCTGTTGTATCACACTGTTCAAACCCAAACAAAAACAAAAGAAAGATGCTATGTAAGGTGATTTTGTTGTGGTTCAGAAAAATTTCTGGCCATGGATATTTTTCTGTCACAATGCAAACAAGGTTCACTTGGCCAAATGCGCAGTCTTTCTATTTTCTTCTTCTTTATACTTACACCACAGAAAGACTGCATGCAGGCTAGCGCAGGCCTGGCTTTGCTGATGTTCATATGCTGATAGGCAGTTGAGATGAATCACAGCCATTTTTGGATGTGAAATGTAGCAAGAAAATATTGTTGCTTTCTGAATGAACTTAACAACATGAAATTAATTTTACAAACAGAAGGGGCTGTAACAATCTACCTGCTCAACGACAAACTGCAGCGTTCCACTTTAGCACTTTGATGGGTGCATAACAAGAAGTTTTAGCATTCTATCCACAACCACAACTACTTATTGTACATTCAAGGTGGATCATCAGATATTCTTTGAAAGCTCTCCGCAGGAGCTAGGAATGTTGAAGCGCGAGCGAAGCGAGCGCTTAACTTCCTAGTCATACAATAAATCATTGAGTTTCTGCAATCCAGACCCAACACCATAGCTGCAATCTTTACGTCAGCACCTTGTCACAAAGCGAAATAAAAAATAACAAACTATCGATATTTGCTGCCTCCAAAATGTCGGTAGCCAACTGTGAGAACGCGGCTAAAAGAAAGACTGAGAACATTGCAACTTTACGCCCAAAATGTTCAAAAGCCACAAAAACACTAAATAGATTCAAGGCCAAGCACAATTAGAAGAGACTAGCTACTGCAGGTGAACCCTCGCAATATGGCTGTATGAAACTTCCACATCAAAGTTAAAACTTCGCAAACCTTCCCTTCAGAAATATTGTGGAAGAAGCAGGTCAAAGCAAATGATTTGCAAAAGAGAATTTCATCTTGTAGCTACCTGACTTGTAAGAAAACTGCACGAAAGTCCAACAGTTGTAAGTGGATCGTTTGAAACCAACCTTCACCTTCCTTTTCGACAATGCGCTTGTCTTTTCGCTAAGATTTGTAAATGTTTTGTGCAGCTTCGCAGCTCTTGAAATTGATTTATTTTGAAATTCTCGCAACTCTCATTACTGAAAGTGCCTTGATAAAATCACGTGACATGCTGTCTGGTTGGATGTGTTTCATTGAGTTCAGTTGGGGAAAGTGGTTATCTCCATGGTAATCACAGCCGGCTGCATAAATTAAAAATCCATAATGGTTGCAAATATTGCCACGAATCGGGAATCCGTACCAGGGCCCAAATCGGTCGACGGTTGAGATTGCGAGAAGACCGTTTGGGGCCTGGGTACGAGGTTGGCGTTTCTCGTCATGTGATCACAAATTCTCGAACGGCATTGGCTTTCAAGGTGTGAAAATTTTGAAGGTGTGTCTGTGCGTCAGCCAATCAAAGATTTGGAACCTTTGCTATTGTGAGCCCAAACGCTAGTGTTGTTAGAACCAATCAAACGTCGGAAAGCTCCGTCATACATAGAATGTTCTTATTGTCTGCCCATTGTCTTCATTGTTAAATTGTAAAGGTACTCTAGGGACCTTCACAAGTGGGTTCGGTTAGAAGGACGTCGACAAAATAAGAACTACACAAAGTTTCGGAGCAGATGAACCAGTTCATCGTCGTATCTTTATAGCGGCAAATATTCGTCTATCACACGGCAAAATCGTCCTCGGCAACAATCGACAATTAAACGGCAAGTTCGACACTAAGTCGACAATCTTCCAAATTCGTCCAGTTCCACACAGGCCCAAAATATTCGACAAAAATCCTAAACAACGAGCTTCTATTCTGCGTCTGGTCTTTGCGACTTGCTTACGACAACTAGCATCAAAGTTCAAGGAAATTATGTAAATAGGCAAGGTTATCATAATGGGCTGTTCATAGTCACACGATACGTGTCACAATATCGGGTATCTGTGCACAATATCGGGTATCTGTCACGAAAGCAACATCTCAATTTCTGTTGTCTAACAAAATGTATGAAAGAGAACTGAAGAACAAAATATAATTGGATAAGGATTCACTGGCTTTACATAGGGCCATTTGTAACCACTGGCATTGGAATACTGGCATCGGCATTGGAATTGGCATTGGCATTGGAATTGGCATCGATATTGCACATGTACAACGAGGCATGCAAAACTGATCCGGGGGGTTATGTGACTGCGCTTTACGCTATTTATTTGCATTCTACTGCAAATTGCATTTGTTCAAAGTAATCTATCAAGCTCAGCCCAATCTTTTCTCTCCTCTGAGGGCATCAGCCTTCTGCATTCGTAAACAAAGTCAACAAATCAAGTCATGGCTAGGGCAAACTGAAGTCGACTCGTAAGGTTAGCCGAGAATAACCTGACGTAAAAAACATGTTTGAAGTACCCAACTTAGAAGCCCATGATCTTTCTGCAACTTTCTAAAAGTTCTCATTATTTGATTACTCAAACTTCGTAAGGATCCCTTAAAGCTTACACAATGCGCCTTGTGTGAAACAATGTGAAATACAGACAGATAAGTTTATAGGTTCCCTTGACTGAAGTAACAAGTTTCTTAAATAATTTTGGCTGCGGGACATTTAATTCCCGAAGGTCTCGTGCACCTTCTGGTAAGATTCCGTTCGTTCTCAAGTAAAGTCCATCAAAAGTCGGTAAAAATCCCTTTGTTTTGAAGAAATGCCCCTCAGTTTCATAGCAGTTATGTATGGCAAGCCGTACCGGCAAAGATTAACTTTTGTGTGTATGTCATATGTACTGTATGGTGTGTATTTCAGTTGTGTTTGAGTACATTTCAGACTTATGTGTGCGCATTTCAAACTTGTGTGTGTATGTCAAACTTGCATGTTCCCAACTGCACGAGACTTTTCGAGAATGTCCCTCGGCCAAAATTATTTAAGAAACTTGTTACTTCAGTCAAGGGAACCTATAAACTTATCTGTCTGTATTTCACATTGTTTCACACAAGGCGCACTGTGTAAACTTTAAGGGATCCTTACAAAGTTTGAGTAATCAAATAATGAGAACTTTTAGAAAGTTGCAGAAAGATCATGGGCTTCTAAGTTGGGTACTTCAAACATGTTTTTTACGTCAGGTTATTCTCGGCTAACCTTACGAGTCGACTTCAGTTTGCCCTAGCCATGACTTGATTTGTTGACTTTGTTTACGAATGCAGAAGGCTGATGCCCTCAGAGGAGAGAAAAGATTGGGCTGAGCTTGATAGATTACTTTGAACAAATGCAATTTGCAGTAGAATGCAAATAGATAGCGTAAAGCGCAGTCACATAACCCCCCGGATCTGTTTTGCATGCCTCGTTGTACATGTGCAATATCGATGCCAATTCCAATGCCAATGCCAATTCCAATGCCGATGCCAGTATTCCAATGCCGGTGTTTGCAAATGGCCCTTTACATAGAAAGATTTATTCTAAGTTGGCGGAAGGCAACAGCGAAGAGCTAATCAAGTTTACTAATCAATTAGTTCATAAATTAGCGCTAATTAACGAGATATACAAGTCTAAATCGTATTATTAAACCGCAGAAAATAAGATTTTAAGCTATTTCAAGCGGGGGGGGGGGCCTTTTTCACCCCTCTCCCGAACTTTCTTTGATAGATCCTAAATGATGATAGCTATTATAGCGGTGAAACTTCTTGACTTTTATTAAAATTTAATTAGCAATCAGAAAATAAAACTTTCAATGCCTATTGTTATACCACGTGACCACCATATTCCTATATTTTGAGCGTGGTCACAAAGAAAATCGTTAGAATAGCTCAAATTTCTTTGTTTTGCGTGAATCTCGTTAATATATACAACGGAAAAGACCAGGATAGGATTTGTAACATTTCCCTCACAGCCAACTATAGGAACATGCACATGCTCTGTTTGCTTTTCCTTGTCCTCATGTGACACGCGATAACTATCCTCGAAGCTCCCCCGCAGCTTCAGTTGATCCAAAGCCGAAAAAGTGGATGTTAGAAATTCGCGTTTTAATGCCTCCAATTTTCAACAAGATAAGTTTATTTTGTACTCTATAGTATTATTATTATTATTTATTATCAATTTATTTAAAGTAGGCGTATAATTGATAGCTATAAAATAAAAGCTAATTCAAGCCTACTACAAAGTAAAACTGTTTCAAAATAAAAGAAAAATACATCTATATATAACATAAGGAATAATTCAATATAATACATATATACAGATATTTACAATGTTTTTATAGCAATTTTCAGTATTTACAATGCAACGCATTTATCCTGTTAAGAACCCAACCTGAGCCACGAAAGGTCTACACAGTCTACAGTTGCACCCCTCTCCTTTCCAGGTTTTTATTCTCCTTTTAAAGGTGGAGAGGGTATCTGATTGTTTCATGTCATTGGGAAGTGCCTGCCATAATCTACTCCCTAGAAACGAGATCGTCTCTAAGCCATAGCACGTAGTGTGCGCTTGTGGCAGCAGTAGATTATGGCAGCTTCTTAACCCGTAAGTACTGTGCTTTTCAACAAAGATCTCCTTCATGAAAGTAGGATTGAGTTCCCATTTTGTTTTATAAATTTCAGTCATCAGCAACTGTAAATTTCTTATGTGGATTGTGACCGCATTGTCTCTGAGTAACATTGTGTCAAAATCTGATCTTATATCTTTGTAAGTTATCCGCAATGCCCGTTCGTGAATACGATTGACTTTGTTATTAAGTGTTCTATTGCAGAACATCCAAACAAGAGGACAGTAGTTGAACTGGGACAAGATGAATGCCCTCATTATTCTCTTTAGTTGTTCTCTGTCAAGAAAGTGAGAGATTCTCGAGAGAGCATGCAGCTTTTGCCCAGCCTTTTTGCAAATGGACCTTACTTGTTGTTTAAAGCATAATGTTTTGTCCAGAATCACTCCTAACAACTTTTCTTCCTTGCTCTCTTTTATCCTCACACTTCCAATATTTAACGAAATATCATTACTCTTATCTCCAAAGATCATCAGATGGCATTTGTCCTCATTCAACTTCATACAGTTGTTCGGAAACCATTCTGCAATTTTAAGGGCATCGCTCTCTAATGTTTCAATGATACTTTCAATATTGTTGTCACAAGCATAGATAGTCGTATCATCTGCATAGTTACATATTTCAGCATCATTCACAAACATGAAGAGATCATTGAGGTATATGTTAAACAGAAGAGGTCCCAAGACCGAACCCTGCGGTACACCTATCTTTGTTTCTCTCCATGTGCTGAAAGACCCATTCACCTTTACACTCTGCTTCCTCTCATCGAGATAGCTATGGATCAACCGCAATGCACTCGTACTGAAACCGTAAGCACTTAATTTTGCAATCAAAAGCTCATGATTTAAGCAATCAAAAGCCTTTGAGAGATCCATGAGCAGTGCTCCAGCAACACCCCCTTTATCTAAGGTCTTTTTGCAGGTTTCTATAAGTCGTAAAAGTGCATGTTGGGTTCCATAGCCCTCTCGAAATCCACACAGAAGAGGAGAGAGGAAGCTAAGGGCATGAGATTTTATTTGACTCTCCAAGACTCTCTCGTAAATTTTGGACACAGACGATAAAACCGTTATAGGTCTATAATTTTTCTTGATAAAAGCATCAAGACTTTTGAACAGGGACGAGACCTCACCAGCTTTCAGTTCCTTTGGAAAATAGCATTCAGACAAATTCGAATTGAAGATTTTCTGGATGAGGACAGCAAAAATATCTGCATTCTGTTTGAGGATCTTAGCTGGAATGCTGTTTAAGGGAGATGCCTTTTTTGCGTTCAGTTTTTGAATCTGTAAAAGTATCTCATTAATAGTCACTGGTTTGAATTCAAATTGACTAGTAGTAGATGAAACAATAGCGATCTCGAATCCACCTGTATGTTTTTGACATCAAGTCCGAGGCTAAAGCAACTGGGAACTTTCAAATCGTAACACATGGCCTACGTACAAATCTCCAATTGCTCGGAGCCAAATTGGAAATTTTCATCTTCACTTTTATGGCTCGAATCTTGAAGAAAGTCATTTGTTTGTGTCTCAGTTCGTCAGAAGAAAGTTGAATTATAGGGACTCACCTGTATATTTTTGAATAATGCGATGGATTTATGCAGAGTGATGGAAACGTGCCATTTTTGGCTCATTTCGGAGGCAGATTTGGCAGACCGCAGTACGCGGCAGTAAGTGCCTAAGCAAAATGTTACAAACCTTTTGGCATGCCATTCGATTTGTTTCGATGAGTACTTTCATTTGACATATAATTTATCTATTTATCATTTCTATGACGTCATAAATCTTTATGACGTCAGATTTCTAATGAATTAGTACTCTTTGCAGGAAAAATCATGTAACGATTTGAAACATTGATTAAAGTACTTGATTTCATCAGATGCATGCGAAATTGATGATGCTTATGAAATCTCAAACTAAGGCAATCAAGTAAGTATTAATGTTAGTTACTACATTCGAAAGAACTTTAGCTTACAGCGAAAGACTGTAACCGAATGAGGATGATAGGCCCAAACGAAACATAAATACACTACTGAGTCACGTGACTACTAAGGGACGGGAATACGGCAGGGGGTTCCTACATTTCCTCCTTCCTAAATAAACGAAATTCTATTAATAAGCGATAACTAAACGCGTAAGGCACCCCAAGGAATGGTGTCTGGTAAGTATCGTTGTTGTCTCTGCCTTCTTGGTCGATCTCTGTTTAAGTCACCATTTTCGACGTCGTCGTCTGAACCGGAATCTGAGTCTGAATACGAATAATCGCTATCTTCTGAGATGTCACCTTTACTGGAATTTGATTCTGCATCTGATGTTGGGTTGATGGGCTCGTTTCGAAATCCATTATCTACAACTGGCGAAAGGCGGTCGTGATCTTCCGCTCCTTGCGAGAATTCTCGATCTGGAAGTTTACACCGTTCGGTAACTTTGAAATTATCTTCCACGGGCCATCTCTACGGGGGGGCCAATTTTCGGTTTTCGCCTGTCTTGTAATGTTTTACCTTCAACCAAACTTGCTAGCCCTCAGAATAATCGATAAAGCGAAGATTTCTATTTTACTGCTGCTGCATTTTCCGCTTACTGATCTCTAAAGTTTCGACTACATGGGAGAAGATATCTTTCATTGATGAGCTTGTCGCGTATTCGAATTCTGCCGGTAGCACCTCATCGTGTTGGTCTGGAGCTGAATTGTCAAAGGCCACATCTTGAGGTAAAATAGCAGCTCTTCCGAAGACCACATTGTACGGAACACAACTAGTTGCCTTGCTCTCACTGGCGTTTAAAGCGAACACCAATCCAGGTAATATGGAACGCCATTTGCTTTGTTGAAGGCGACGATGTAACAAAACAGAACGCAGTAAATCTTTGACGGTACGAATATTTCTCTCGGCGAACCCATTACCTACCTTGGCTATGATACGCCGAAGATCTACGCTTTTCAATTCCGAGTTCATTACAGATCTCTGCAATAACTTCTCCATCTATATTTGAACCTTGATCAGACAAGAGATAAAAAGGGCTGCCATGAATATAAATCCAGTTTCTCAGAAAGGCATCGACGATTTTTGGCGCTGTCTGATCTTTCAAGGGTACAGCATGTACGAATTTCGAGAAAATATCACCAATGAGCAAAAGATATTGGTATCCATTATTATCTTTAGGTAAGTACGCGATATCAATGGATAGGAGTTGCATAGGTGCATTGGGAATGAACATTGGTACAAGAGGCGCTTTTGGTGGAGATGTGGTGCACTTTGTTTTCTGGCAGGCTTCACAACCTTGACTAAACAACTTGATGTAGTTGTACATACTAGGCCAATAATAACGATCTTTTAATAGCGAATAAACTTTGTCTGTTCCAAAATGAGCAATGTTATGATATTCTGTCACAATAAGCTTCCGCAGTGAAGGAGGAATGATAGGGCGGCCTGATTTTGTAAGTATACCATCACAGACATGCAACTGTAACTGAACTCTTTTTAATTTGCCTTTCGAAATTTTTTCTCCATTCAAGACGCATTTTGTGGCATCTGATATCAAGGGATCTTTCGATTGTTTCTCTTTTAATTAAACGCGAAAACCCTCTTTATTGCCGAAAAGGGCATAAATATTTTCTTCAAACTCTGTCGGTGGTTGGATATCACTTGCCGCTTTATTTCTCGATAGGGCATCGGCTTTGATATTGAATTTTCCCGGAATGTATTGGACTGAATAATCGAACTCTTCTAACTCAGTTAACCAGCAAGCAAATTTACCTCGAGGATCCTTCTGTTCGCGGAGATGCGTCAAAGGATTGTGGTCGGAATTTAAAACGAACGTTGTTCCTGCCAAATAAACTTGCCAATGCCTGACTGCACACACAAGAGCAAATGCTTCCTTGGTCGTTGCCGACCACTTCTTTTGTGAAGGCTGTAATGCTGTGGGAAAATACGCAACTGGATGTAAACAATCGTCATTTCCAACTTGCGATAAAACTCCACCAACTGCATGGTTACTAGCATCAACTTCGACGATAAACGGTTCTCCTAATGTAGGGAAGCTTAAAACCGGCTTGGACGACAGTTTCTGTTTTAAAACTGAAAATGCAATTTCACAGGAATCATCCCACTGGAACGGAACATTTTCGCTAGTTAGCTTGTTTAATGGTTGGCAAATTTCGGAGAAATTTTGAAAAAACGATCTGTAAAATCCTGCAAGTCCTAGGAATCCTTTCAATCCTTTTCTAGTTTCTGGGCGTTTGTAGTTATCAATTGCTTCTGTAAGCCGGGCTTGAGGTTTAATTCCTCCTTTAGAAAGCTCAAAACCAAGAAAATTGACTTTGTTGGATGCGAAAACACATTTTGAGAGCTTTAGTGATATTCCTGATGATTGCAATCTTTGGAATACTTGCTCAAGATTGTGGAGGTGCTCTTGAAAGTTTCCACTGAAGATTACCATGTCATCCATATAGGCCAAGACTCCATCCGAAGGAAGACCAGATAAAGTGATATCCATCATCCTCTGATAGGATGCTCCAGCATTGCATAATCCGAATGGAGTGACATTGAATTCAAATTTACCCCTTGGGACCGAGAACGCTGTTTTCTCTTTGTCTTCTTCTGCTACTGGCATCGACCAATATGCTGAGGCAGCATCTAGAGTTGTCCAGAATTGTGCCCCTTCCATTCTGTCAATCACGTCACGAATATGTGGTAGAGGATATGAATCTTTCTTCGTTACGTCATTGAGGCCTAGGAAATCACAGACAAAACGCATAGAGTCATCTTTTTTCTTAATGAGAATAACTGGGGCGTTTCAGGGTGACGAAGATGGTCGAATGATGCCGTTGTCAAGCATCTGTTGCACTTGATCACTAACTTCTTTATTCCAAGCATGAGGAATGCGATATGGTTTCATACGAACTGGTTGCGCATCGTTCGTTATAATACGGTGCGTCATATTCCGTACTGGTGTCTGTTTTCTTGGGTTAGAAGCGAAATTTCCACCATATTTGGAAATTAGTGCACTTAACTGATCTTTTTCGTCATCAGAAATATTGTTTCCATGATTTACATTCGACTGAGGGATTGATAAATTTTCGTCCTCTTGTGAATCAATTTTAGAAACAGTTTCATTGACCATCTTTAGATTACCGACGAATTTCCTAGAATTTACTGTTACCTTGTCATTGTTGACGTTCAACAAGGTTATTTGAAACACGCCATCTAAATCTGGAATTACTCTGCAACGCGTAGCGTACACACCCATTACTCCACCCAAAGGTTTTGGTTCGAAGTCTGCAGTTATCAAAGATAATGAGTTACTGCATTTGACGTTAACGATACCTTCGGAGCGTGGGGCAAGGACACGTTGTTTTGTACTCGGACTGGTTCTTTTGTTTTTGAAGAAACACAGATAAACCATTCTTTACCCAGCTTAACTATATTCGCGACCATGTCGAACTCAATTGTTCCAAAATTTGAAAGGAAATCTCTGTCCAATAATACATGTGTGTATGTTTTTGCATTGAGAGCTTTCAAATTTTGCTTGATGATGATACCACCTAAATTTATCGTTACCATCACAGATCCAATTATATTCATTTCTCTACCAGATGCATCGACTAATTTATGCTCGGTTGTGATAATTTTGTGGTCCTAACCAAGCATTTGGAGGCTTCCTATGTCAATCAAGGAGCGACCAGCCCCAGTGTCAAATAAAGCGTTTATTTTCTTGTTTTCAAACATGACACTGAGTACGGCGGAAAATTCTTCAGCAAAATTACAAGTTTCTTTTTCGTCACCAGTTAGTCATTGATATTTGGGACAGGAAGAATCCCAAGCATCATGACCTTTGTTCCCGCAAGCTTGGCAAAAACGGAGGGGACACTCGCGGAAAAAATGCTCAGGGCTTTCGCAGGTGCGACATTTTCTCCCTCTTTGCGATGTGCGAATATTTCTTGGGTTTCCAGCACTAGGCCGATACGACTTGTTTGGAAAATTACCTCTTCTTCCTCTTCTTTGGTACCCTCGCCATTGATTTCCGACAAAATTTGCTGATGCAGTTTCTTGTTTACCCCCGTCTTCACCCCCGTGACTGCCAATCGATATACCTTTCATTTTTTCAATCACCTTTTCTGCAATCTCGTCAACCATTGAAGGGCCTTCAACACTCATCATGCATTTTTGATTATTCTCTGAGGCAAACGAATCGATTCCGGCCAATTGTAATCTCATTGTCTCTGATGTCAGCTTATCGACATCGGCATCATTGAAACTTGGCAGGGATTTCAGCGCGATCTGCATCTTTGGATGAAGTCCTATCAGATAATAATCCTTGGCGATTGTCTTTCGTGTGTTATCATCAAAAGAAGGGCAAAGCTTGACAAACTCGATTATTTTGTAAGCAAATGTTTGTGGCGATTCATCTGACTTTCGTCTCCTACTGCTTAACTCGACGATTGCTGTCTCTCTGTCTAAATTTCCTCTTTCGAACTCTTTCAGCAACTCTGACTGTATTTTATCGACCTTTTTTCTGTCAGCTGTCGATAATCGCATGTACACATCGAAAGCACGACCCTCAAGTTTGCTTGCCAAATTCTGAGCAGCTTTCTCTCCATCGTACCCCTTTAGTGACGAATGCAGCGAAACTTTCTCGAGAAAAACATCGCCAGTTCCATCGAAGCATTTTACTTTCGTATCCATATTGGAAAGATTCGGTTACAGTAATGTTAGTTACTTTATTCGGAAGAACTTTAGCTTACTGCGAAAGACTGTAACCGAATGAGGATGATAGGCCCAAACAAAACATAAATACACTACTGAGTCGCGTGACTACTAAGGGATGGGAATACGGCAGGGGGTTCCTACAATTAAGATAGTTTTTAGCCTATTCCTGCAAGTTATATAGTAGATTTCCACCCTTCTCGCTAATAGCTCAATTTCGTCAAAATTCACAATGTTCTTGGTTGCCTGGACTTGCGACAAGTCTTCGTTTTTGTCGTCTCGCTGGTCGTTGATGATAATCAATCCGCGCCGAAGGCGAAACGAGTGCAAGTTTCATTGTCGCAGCTATTATAGTTGCGAAGATAATTAGGGGGGGGCAAACACGCACCCCCCGGTAGAAAATCACTTTTTTCATCCGGTTAGAAAAAGGTTGAATAAAACTTCACTCATAAAAATAGCTGCAATCAAACGTTTTGACTGTTATTTTTGAGTGAGACTGAGTGGGCGGTACCAAGTGAATGACAAAGCAAATAAAAATCTTGAGCCATGATATCTTTCTAAATTGCGTGAACGTTATGCAAATGATACTTATGGTGTCAGTGATACATTCTCGTAATCATTCTTGATTCTACATACATGTGATTAAGTAACTTTAAAAGAAAATGCAAGGTTATAACTTATCACCAAAGAAAGTGCAACTCATCTATTCGGATGACTTAGATTCAGTAAGAGCTCTACTAAGTCCCAGGGGGGGGGGGGCTTATTCAATTTTGGACACTCTAGGGGGGGGCAGCCTGTCTCCAGGACCTTTTGTCATATTGGGTCCAAATATGACAAAAGGCCCTGGACGAGGTAGAGAGGGGGCATGCTAGAGATGGGGGCTTATTACACAGGGGACGCCTTATTCACAAAATCAAATGACATGGATATTTATGATATCTTTTCTGTTCTTTTACCCCACGTTTTGTGGACTCAACGTACAATTTTACGAGTCAAAATACATGAATTCAACACGTTCTTCATCCCAAACAATATCAAAACTGCTAACATGCAAACTTGTTTAGCTAAATAAATGCAAATTCTTTGACAATTTCTAGAGCTTGATATAAGAGGGGGGACTTGATAGAGAGGGGGCTTATTTAAAGTTTCAGCTCTGAGGGGAGGGTCTTGTTAGACAGGGAGGACAGGGGGCTTAATAGAGAGGGGGCATAATAGAGCTTTTACGGTATGCAAGTGAGAGGAGGTTGCGGCTGAATTGCATTCATGACATGATGTTGCCCTCTTACTTGCCGTATGCTATCCCTCTAACCCTATCAAGCCTAGGGGGGGGGGGCTGAATCAGCCCCCCCTAGCAGTTTTTTGTCTGTAGATTTTTACCAAGTGCATTTACAACACTGAAACTTTCTGACTTTTAGTTTTTATCTTTGTTACGATGTAAAATTAATTTTTTGAAAAAATCAAATTCATTCCAGGGGGTAAACGCGACCAGTTTTCAAGAGATGTATGTGTAAAATTTTGAATAATTCCTAATAAAATCTACAGCTAAAGTGATAAAATGATGAAAAGATAGGAATACATACTACTTTTGATGCTCTATCCAACAAATTAGCTCATTTTTAATTTGAACATATGGTTTTGCGGATTTTGGCACTACGCATGCGCGCATTCTTTGCATTCCTGTGTGATGACGTCATCACTTTTTGTTAATTTTTCTTCACAGAGCAAATACTATTTGGACATAGAATACAATCAAATTGGACTGATGTCCTTAATGCTTTTTGTTTTCTCACAATTAACGATTGAAAATTTTTAGTACTGAACCCTATTGACTTTGAAAATTGAATAATGTGACGTCATGGAAAGGTCACGTGACATATCTAAAAATAGATTTCATTTTTGGGTTTATCATAAGTTGTTCTATACACATGCAAAGTTTCAAGGCTCTAGGTTGTCCAGAACAGAAGTAAATTAGGGGGGCCGAATCAGCCCCCCCCTAGGCTTCCTAGAGCATCAAATACCCTAGGCCTGATAGGGCTAAATAACTGAACAGCCTCAAATCTACTGCATGTTATCCTTCCAACCACATTATGTTATCCCTCTATCGCACTGAACAGCCTCAATTTTACTGAACAACCCCTACACTACTGCACAGACGTTATCCAGGGTGTTTATGTCTCACTGAAGGAAGTGCGGGCAGTGCTAAATAGATCGCAAAGTGTTTGGTTTCACATTACCCATCAACTTCGTAGTAAATGTAGTCTTCATCGTTGACAAAGCTCTTATGATCATCACATGTTTTCTTCTTCGAGTTCAGTTCACAAGCGTGAGTTGAAGAGCCAACATTTTCTTCCTTCTTATAATTCAATGACAGGCAATACAATGGTTTCATCTTTAAGCATTCCTCAAAACAAGCTTGTAGTGACGTAACTTTGACTGTTTTCGATGTGTAACCAATCAGTCTCTTATCATTCAAGTCGATATTGGAGAAAAAGACAAGCTGTGGAACCAGAGGTTGAACTGACCAAACATTGCCTGTAGAATGCGATCAGTTAGGTGGTTAGGTGATTAGGAGTAAATTAAATAGAAATATGGCTAGCCCGACTAGTACATGACTTGCAGATTTAATGGTGCAGTAGAAAAAGGTCACAAAACGATTAGGACTCGCAAAATGAAAAATTTAATGAGGAGGCATTCCTTGCTGATGTTTCTGGGATGTGTTGGGGGCAAATGCTTAATGAAACTGATGATATCAACTTGCTTGTCAATTATTGGTCTGAGATGTTCTCGTTCATTATAGAAAAACATAGCCCTTTGAGTGAAATGCTGGTCTCTGAAAAATATTGCCCATGGATCGACAAAGATCTTAGGGATTTGATGCGTACAAGAGACAAACTAAAAAAATCAGCAGTCAAAGGTAAATCCCCTATCCTTATGGAATCTTATAGACAGATCCGTAATAAGGTCAATGCCCTTAATCTCCAACTGAAGAAGCAGCATTATACCAATAAGATCGCTGCATGTAAAGGTAATATGAAAGAGTCTTGGAAAACAATTAATGAACTTCTCAACAAGAGATCTAAGTCAAGTAGCATTGATTGTCTCAAAGAATCTGGGACTGAGACTAGGAATGAAAAGGATGTTTCTAATGCAATGAACAACTTCTTTTGCACTATAGGTAGGGATCTAGCGGATAAAACACAACCTGTTGCTAACCCCCTTCTATCAGACGAATATGAAGTGAACAAAGATAAGGCCAAGTTTCACTTCAAGACAATTGGGCTAAAAGATATCAGGGATGCATTTGCCAAGGTTAAAACAGCAAAGAGCTTTGGGATTGACAATATCTCTAGCTACTTTATGAAGCTCGCTTTGCCATATATTGAAAAATCTCTGGCTTTCTTGTTTAACACCTCCATTGAAACTAGCCAGTTCCCAGATTCATGGAAAGTAGCTAGAATTACTCCGATTTTCAAAGATGGAGATAGGGCTGAAAAATCTAATTACCGCCCCATATCAGTCTTGCCTGTCATCTCAAAGCTCTTTGAAAAACTTTTTTTCAACCAGCTGTACCAGTATATGATACAAAATGGTCTCTTTACATCTGATCAATCAGGTTTTTTGCGCCTACATTCCACACTAACTTGCTTGCTTAAAATGAGTGACGACTGGTACAACGGGCTTGATGTCGGTAAGCTCGTTGGATCAGTATTTATTGACCTGAAAAAGGCATTTGATACGGTCGACCACGACATCCTCTGTAAAAAGCTCGAACTTTATGGCGTTCAGCAGCGAGAGCTGTCTTGGTTTAGGTCTTACCTATCTAACCGCAAGCAATTCTGAAGGGTTAACGGTGTTGATTCAGATATTGGGGAAACAGAAGTGGGAGTACCACAGGGCTCATGCCTTGGCCCTCTTCTCTTCTTCATCTATATTAACGATCTTCCTGAGGCTATCCAAAGTTCCTCCGTGACTATGTATGCTGATGATACCAGTCTTTGTCATCAGTCTCACGATTTGACTCAGCTTAATGAGGCTATAAATAGCGATCTCAGGCCTGGCTTCAAGGCAATAAGCTTTCGTTAACCCTATTTTAACCGGGTGAAAAAAAGGGATTTTCTACTGGGGGGCGTTTTTCGCCCCCTAATTATCTTCGCAACTATAATAGCTATGACAATGAAACTTGCACTGTGTCATAATTAAACAAAAGAGAATCCAAAAATAAGGCAACCAAAAGTAGGGCAAATTTTGGCGAAATTGAGCTATTAGGAGAAAAAGGTAGATTTACATTAATTAACTGGCTAAGGGGCCGCAAACATATCGATTTTTTCCCCAACAACGTCGTTTGGACGTTTTGGGGGGAGGGGTTTCGCTCAAGACGTTTTCAAATTGAGACGTTACATCGAAAAAAGGTCAGATAGAAAAAAATCACAACATGTAAAATCTGAACGTTGTCTTTGTTGACTGTCTCTCATTGTCAAAATAAGCCTTCTAATATGCTCGGATCTTAAACTCTTTCATTTTAAAAAATGGCCTACAAAAAAGACACTCAGACCATAACATAAAGATCTTTTTAAATTCAACTCAACAATGATACAAAATCAACTTGTAATTGAACTCAGCAATAGTACGATATCACAACGTCGACATTTATGACTTCCACAATTAGTGTCCAAGTCAGACCCAAAAGAAATTTGCGTAGACCCAGACCAAAAATCTTTAGTTTGACGTAGACCCAGAATATTGAAAGCAGTTTTGTGACAGACCCAGCATTTTACATGATATTTGTAGACCCAAAATTTCAAAATAGAACAGCGGAGTATTTTCTTGGTTAGATATGTTTTAAGTAAAAACAGCCTGTTACAGTGGCGACCTTCAGTGGGCATAATTGATTTTGTGATGATCCAAGTTGCCCGTTCCTTTGTTTAGGAGACGAAGTTCCAAGCTTATGAGTATCAAACTTATCTATATGTGAGGAAGCTATCAGACTTTATCAAGCTACTACTTTTGTAGCCTGTGTTCCAGACCACTTGAAAGAAAAGTCAGTTACTTTCCTTTCAAGTGGTCTGGAACACAGGCTACTACTTTTGATATTATGCATCTCAAAATAATCTATATTGTCGTTATATTAAAGTCCCTTATTTGAAAATTTTCTGGGAAAGGACCCCATCACTCGTGATCATTTGCTTCTTTCATGGCAAATTCTCCAAAAATTGGGCGTTTTCCAAGGATCTTAAGGGCGTGGTTATGAAAAATTTTTTCCGGGGGCAAGCCCCCGGACCCCCAGTTTTCCTTCCTGCGCTCTCACCGACTTTCAACTCCTCTCTATGAATTGTGTTTCTGACGACTCTATCTAGTTTCATGGCTTAAATACGTTCCTACATTCAAGGCATTTTCAGTTACATTTAAGCATTTTCAAGAAACGACGTACTGTTTTATTGATTTGTAATCTTGGGTTCGTTAAAGCTCAAACCCAAACTTGGTCCATCTGTAGACCCAAAATGAAAGAACCTAAATAGTGACAGACCCAAAAAAATTTACTGCAGACCTAAAAATTGATGGTAGACCCAACGTGAAAAGTGCCTTGGGTCTGACTTGGACACCCCGTACAATTATGTAAAAAGGACTTCCCGTCAATAGTATGCAGGGAACATCCCTCAAATTAGGTTCTATAGGAATTACATCTATCTATGTAGTTCCGCAAGAAATGTCAAAGGTTTGTAAGAAAACTTTTCAGTTAGAGGATTCGTTGGTTCAGTTATGTTCGTTAGAGGATTCGTTGGTTCAAGCCTTCATCTCTTCATCACTTGGATGAAAATTCTTTAGGATGCTGTTATTCTTTGATATGCAGAAATTTAATCCTATCGTATATTTTCATTTATAGGTTTTTCCGTGTTTGCTGAATGCTTCTGAGATTTAGCAAGTTTAACTTTCTATCATACAGCATTCAAACTGTAACAATTTTTGTGTTCTATTTTAGCCTTGTCTCCATGGTAACCAAGTTTTCATGCCGCACTCTGTGAAAAATACACATTGTATCTCTCTTAATCCTCTTTAATTGGTCCAATTAAGTCTAAACTATGAATTTACATCTATTTTGATCTATATATTTCATTTCTTTACCATAAGTAAAGCTTTACGACCTTTTAATACACTTCCATTTTTATGACGTCATATGACGTCATAATGTTAATTATGCTCTAGCAATAACAACAACAACGCTAATTAAACTATTGTTTCAAAAATTCATTGTTTACATAATGAACAACCTTTGTGCCAAATTTGGTTGCCATATCTCAAGTAACAACAAAGATAAACAGGGGGTGGAATCCGCCCCCCCCCCCTCCCAGGCAATGAGTGTTTCAAATCACCCAGGTCAGATAGGGTTAAAGTACAGAATGGTTGCGAGTAAGTGTATTTCTCACTTTTCGCAGTTTATTTTGCTGTTGTTAGAATTGTTCTTAGCAATGAAATTTGATATGAGCGCAGGGTCAGTCTCCCCACTAAGCACTGCAAAATCCAGGCCTATAACATGCACAAATTTCGCTTATATCGATATTTAGGTCATGGACGTTTTTTGGGGGGGTAGGGGGGGTCTAAACGAAAACGTCCAAACGACGTTGTTGGGGAGAAAATCGATATGTTTGCCGCCCCTAAATTAGGCTAAAAACTATCCAGATACTTACTTGATAGTCTTAGTTTTGGATTTCATTCAGTTTTATATGAATATTTGTGGTTCGTAATTAATTAACTATATAAATAATGGCAATTCGATTCAATGCAAAATTGTTTCCTCAATAATAATGCTTAAACGTCATCAATTTCGCATAATTTGGGTGAAATTAAATAGTTTTATGAATATTTCAAGTCATTACATGATTTTTCATATAAAAATTGCTAATTAATTAGAACTATGACGTCATAAAGGTTTATGACGTCATAGAAATTATAATTTGCTGACGTCAGCAAATATAGACAAATTATATATCAAATGAAAGTACTCATCGAGACAAATTGAATGGTATATATATATTGATGAGATTTGATACAAAATGAAGAAACTAGAGCAGTTTCCGAGATTTCCTTTGTGACCACTCTCCAAATATGGGCATCTGGTGGTCACGTGGTCTAACAATAGGCATTAAAATTCTTATTTTCTAATTGCCAGTTAAATTTTAGGAAAAGTCAGGAAGTTTCAGTTCCATACCTATCATCGTTTAGGAGCTATTAAACAAAGTTCGGTAGGGGGGGGGGCGAAAAACGCCCCCCCCGGTTAAAATAGGGTTAAATGTAGCAAAAACTCATTCAATGCTCATATCCACCAAGCAGAAACACAATTCTCTAAAAAGTCGTAGTGAAGCCTTGGAACTTAAGATACGCGACAATGAACTCGAAGTGGTTCAAAAGACAAAGTACCTTGGAGTGCAAATCCATTGCTCTTTAGATTGGAAAGAACAAATTAAGGCAGTTTCTGCAAAGGTCTCCAGGGCGATCGGCTTTCTAAGACATGCTAAATCTTTTCTGCCTCTGGCAAGTTTAAAAACTCTTTACACAGGTATTGTTGAGCCCCACTTTCGATACTGTTGTCTGGGGTTGTGCTGGATCTACAGACATCAACCAGTTGCAAAAGTTGCAAAATCGTGCTGCTAGAATCATTACAAATAGCAGCTTCGATACCTCAAGCAAACCATTTATTGCAAAGTTGGGCTGGCAGACCATTGAAGAGCTCATTAGCAATGAGTCTAAACAATGGTCTTCAAGTCGCTCAATGACTTGGCTCCACAATACCTGTGTAACCTCTTCACAAAAAACTCAGCATGCTCCTCCCGCAGCCTCCGGAGCACTGAGACTGATTTGAGGTTGCCAAAGAAAAGGTCAGCTAATGGGCAAGAATGCTTTTCTTTCCGAGGTGCTAAAATATGGAATAACCTTCCTGATGAGTCAAAGACAGCATCCCCAGTGAATAGTTTTAAGAAATTGATAAAGGGTTGATTTTTCACTTCTATTATATATATTGTATAATTGTAAATAGGCTTTTAGATTATGGTTTTTTATTCTAGTCATAGTCATATTTTATTTTAACTGTATATTGTAATTAAGTTTTTACCGGAGGGTCCCTTGAAAAACGGCTTCTGCCGACGGGCTACCCTCCTTAAAAAATTCAAGTATGAAAGTTCAAATATGAAATAATATAAGATTAACAGGGGTCTGCCGCCAGGTTTTTGGAAAGGTACCCTCTTCTAATTTCCAAAACTAGGCGTCATACCCACTCTTATGATGAATTTTGGCGGATAACCATCCCTTTTTGACTATTTTTCGCCAACTTCTGGATAACCCATCCATGTCTAAAGAAAATCTGCCGAAAAAAAGACCCTTGTTTAGAGAATTTTGGACCCAAAAACTCACCGATATGGGTGACACATACCTGAACCCTCAAAATGTTACGTACCCCGCCCCCCCCCCCCCCGGGATGGCTAAAGGGCATTAAGCATATAGAAGTGGCTCAAGCAATTTGCATGGTCACTCTTTGTGACGATCGATTGTGGGGTTATTTCTATCAAAGGCTTTTGTGTGCTTAGATTCCCCTTGACTCTACTCAAATTTATTGAATCAGTTACAACTGCTTTTTCTGGCGAAGGGGGAGGCAGATCGCTTTGACGCAACCGCTATGTAGTGAAATTCGTTACGAATGTTAGCTAAAGCAACAGACCATTACACAATACCGCAAAATTTTATTGAAATACCAACATATCTTCACCGGATCTGACTCTCTTCCTTTCATTCTACTAAGATATGGAGAGTGCAAGGAGTTGCGCTTGAAAGGAAGAGAATAGATCCGTCACTGAGGGAGGAGCGGTGGGTAGATTTTGAGTTCGGTTGCTTGTAGCTCATAAGAACGACTGAATGGCCTACTTGAATTCGTTTAAATAGGTTAACGTCCCTTGCAACGAGAAGATACGGGCATACTCTTACTTTTATTGAAACTCGGAGAGACATCTCCATTGAGAATACTTTGTAGGATTTGAACAAAGTTACCAATTTCAGCCAAGAAAAATTTTGCAAAAAATTAAACATGCTAGCTATTCAGTCAAGTATTGCAGAATGTTATTTTTTATATACTTAAGGAACCTTTCAAGCGACGGGCCATTTTCGACTCACGCGGAAGAATAAAAAAGACTGCGGACAGATTACTTTATTCTTCACATGATCAGAAAATCACGGTCCTCTTTCCTCCGTATCCTTTTCCTTCCGTGTCTACAGGGAAAAAGATTACCTATTCTAAATGTGAAATGCTCGGAGAGCGATCAGACGAAATGCATGTGACTTCACAAAAACCATAGACAATACATGGTCATTTAAAATTGTTTGTACTGTCTTTGCTTTTCGATGTTTAAGCTGGACGTAGTGTATTTTCAAAACGATCTGTTTTAACTCTTTCTCGTCCATATACGCTTCCAACCTACTGTTTACATGTACACGTAAACAAGTTCATAGCAACTTTGGGTAGGGGACTTGGAAAGCATACCCCCTCCAAAAAAGGAAAATTACATAGACATAGTTGGGTATGCCTTTTTGGCTGCGAAATTATGTAAGAAATCAGGTCCTTCGACTTTTTTAGACCTGGCGCCGCAACAGAAAATAAATGGTCCATTCGAGTTATTACATGTCACATGTTTATAGCAGTTGCAACTTTATTTATCAAATATACCGCTGGAGATCTGTATAGAGCTAAGATTATCACAAGTTAGAGTTAGATCAAAGTCATCTCTCATATTCACATTTCTTGAGCTCATCTGCCTTTTGTCAAAAGAAGAATATGCTGGTTAAAAAAACTATCAAAATTTATTCGATATCATTCAGCAATTGCAAGTAAATGGTCCATTCGTGTTATTACATGTAGCATGGTTATCGCAATTGCAACTTTACTTTTTCAATATACCGTTGAAGATCTGTTTAGAGCACTGGTGATATTCCACGGATAGTACGGCACTGTTATTTTATCACTTAGAGATACCAAGCATTCAAAAGACAAAAACTACAGTATATTTCTGCTTACCTGTACAAGTAAATCCGTTGCCAGTGTACCGATGATCACATGTGCAAGAAAATGATCCCTCTGTGTTAGTGCAAGTTGCATTGGCATGACAATTATGAGTACGAAGAGCACACTCGTTGATATCTAAGATTATCACAAAGATAGTTAGAGTTAGATCAAAGTCATCTCTCATATGCACATTTCTAGAGCTCATCTGTTTTTTGTCAAAAGAAAAATATGCTGGTTAAAGACTGTCAAAATTTATTCGATATCATTCAGCAATTGCAAGTAAATGGTCTTTTCGTGTTATTACATGTAGCATGGTTATCGCAATTGCAACTTTACTTTTTCAATATACCGTTGAAGATCTGTGTAGAGCACTGGTTATAGGACGTAGGCCCCGGGTTCCCTCTCGCGTAGGAAATGTAACTCACGCTTGTTTATCACTTTTAATCACTTGTTTGTCTTAGGGTATAAATTACCGTTTAACACTTAATTATTTGCTGAAGATGAACCAAGTATGGTTCGAAACGTTCTACCGATTTTGTCTTTAATTTAATTTTTATCTTAATAACATGGATTTGTCAACTGGATGTGTCTTATAATCATGGACTTGTCAAACTAATTTGGTCTAACTAATGAATGATGAAAAAACTGATAATGATTGTCGTCGCTTGCCTCATTCTTCGATTTCTCGTAAAACTGCGCTTCCCACCTGAAAGCACTGGTTATATTCCACGAATAGTACGGCACTGTTATTTTTATCACTTAGAGATACCAAGCATTCAAAAGACAAAAACTACAGTATATTTCTGCATACCTGTACAAGTAACTCCGTTGCCAGTGTACCGATGATCACATGTGCAAGAAAATGATCCGTCTGTGTTAGTGCAAGTTGCATTGGTATGACAGTTATGAGTATGAAGAGCACACTCGTTGATATCTAAGATTATCACAAAGATAGAGCTAGATCAAAATCGTCTCTCATATGCCCATATTTCTAGAGCTCATCTGCTTTCTGTCAAAAGAAAAATATGATGGTTAAAAAACTGTCAAAATTTCAATCGATGTCAATCAGCAATTGCAAGTAAATGGTCCATTGGTGTTATTACATGTAGTATGGTTATCGCAATTGCAACTTTACTTATTAAATAGACCGTTGAAGATCTGTATAGAGCACTGGTTATATTCCACGAATAGTACGGTACTGTTATTTTTATCACTTAGAGATACCAAGCATTCAAAAGACAAAAACTACAGTATATTTCTGCTTACCTGTACAAGTAACTCCGTTGCCAGTGTACCGATGATCACATGTGCAAGAAAATGATCCGTCTGTGTTAGTGCAAGTTGCATTGGTATGACAGTTGTGAGTACGAAGAGCACACTCGTTGACATCTAAGATTATCACAAAGATAGTTAGAATTAGATCAAAGTCATCTCTCATATGCACATTTCTAGAGCTCATCTGCTTTCTGTCAAAAGAAGAATGTGCTGGTTAAAAACTGTCAAAATTTAATTCGATGTCAATCAGCAATTCTGTTTTAGAGGCAAAGGCTAAGTTACTGGTTGCACACGAGAATAGTATAAATTACTGATCAAAATCTTAAATTTCTATGTTACTCTTACTCCTGCGAAATTTAGATCGTGATTAAAAAGCAAATATTGCAGCAGATAATTCAGGTATGATATTGACAACAGGGTGCATTTTCCTTAAACTCGACCTAGTTTCCGCCAACAACATTGATTAAACATTGGTTGTCATTTTGACATCTAAGATTAAGAAAGCTGTAGCCCTCCAAAGAGTCAACGGTGTAGCTGGAATTTTGGCGTGCAGTGTGCAGTGTGCACGACTGGTGTAATTTACGGAATTCAGAACTGGGGAATTTGGAAAACCGAAATCATGGTACTATGGACTTACGGAATTCGGAGATGCGGTATTACTTGAATTAAAGGGGCAGTTGCACCGTTCTGGTATATTTCTCACAAATTTGCACATCTTTATGGGTTTTCCTTGTGTTGATTGCAAGATAACTTTACAAAATAAAGATTCTTTGCAAGTAAACAAGTATCAGAGAGCTGGCTCCCACCCTCAAAATTTTGCAAAGTTGCTTAGGCCAAGGATCCAAACGCTGTTGGGAAATCGCAGCTCCTTTTGTTTCAGCCTAATTAATCAAGGAAGTTTTTATTCAAATGATGATATTGGCTTGTTTAGCGCTATGTTTGTTTACTTTATAAATCCAGCTAGAAAAAAAACCCTGGAATCTTCTACCACTACCAGCCCAGACGCTAGTTTCTAAGAAAAAGATGAGTTTGTTGTGAATCTTGAATTCCGGATCTAGAATTAGTGTGAATCTTGAATTCCGGATCTTGAATCTTGGATCTTGAATTAGTGACTCACGCCTATGTTATACATAGATATGAAAATATTTGCTTGTTATAAAACAATTTCCAATATGATAAAGGGAATAGTATATTGTCAAAAGACTTCACATTTCGTTTCAAACTGTTGGCATAAAGCCTAATTTCATCTAGGCGGAAAACTCCTGTTGCAAAAATCTTCCTTTGATTACAAGCACGATTCCGATCGAAAGTTGAATGGGTTTCTACTTTTGAGCGACGTCGCTTTTTCGCAAGCCAATCAAATGGCTGGAAAAGATGGCTGCGAGCGGAATGTTCCGCCTAATGGAAATCAGGCCTAAGTGTCCACCTGTGACTGCGCATTTTTCTTGTTTGTGATCAATGTTTGTGTACGATTGTCATAGATAAATAAGAGCACTATTTTATCTTGCTAAGACAGGTTTTCCTAGGGCTCTTTGAGTCCCCCCAAGAGTTCTTTGATTTATTATTTGGTTAAATAGCATGCCAGGCCTGCTTTTTTTATTTTCAATTTTACTCATCTTTGCTTAGAAGCCTTACGTGTTCCAAATGGAAAACAGATCGTTGGGAACGAATAGCACACTAAATGTTACGTGACTTTGTAACAACGCATCCTACTTTTCAAGGTCGATACACATGGTCCTTCTTTTTCGATGTTTACGCTAGAAGTGGTGCATTTCAAAGAGAACTGCTTTTGACTCAACCTCGTTCATGCAAGCTTCATAGCCAGTATTACAGACAGAAGTAGATGGTCCATTCGTGCTTGTACAGTAAATCCCCGCATATAAGAACCTACTTTTTTGAGAGCCAGGCTGAAATAGGTTCTTATTTCAAAGACACTATGCCTAATATCAGGGTATACAGGTTCTTATTTGAAGAATGACTTGTGTGGGTCCTTTCAGAGTCTTAAAAAGATTTTCAGCCCTATTATTGTGTTTGAAGGGTTTTGATGGACCTATACCTAAATGGGGAGGAGCATCAACACTTATCAGCCAACTGGGGCAAAAATTAACTGAGTAACATAAATCAAACAGCAATCTTGCTACCCCTGCAATAAGAACCTGTATTTCATCAGACTGAAACAGGTTCTTAATTGCAAGGTGCATAATTCAGGAAAAAACAGCCTCTAGGTGCTTATTTTGGTAGGTTCTTATATGCAAGGATTTACTGTACGTGTTGCTTTGTCTAGACTGAAATTGTAGATATATCTAATCAGTATAAAGGATCTTCATGGAAAACAGACTGCAAACGATGTGTGAACTAATTCAGCAATTTGTAACATATAAGAATCAACTATACATACCAAACGTGCAAGAGAAAATAACGAATACATCATATTTATGCCTACCTGCACAAGTCACTCCGTTTCCATTGTATCCACTATCACATGCACAAGTAAACGACCCGTTAGTATTGGTGCATATCGCATTGGCATGACAGTTATGAGCACCAAGAGCACACTCGTTGATATCTAAAAATTAGCACAATTAAATCTAAAATTCGGACAAATAAGTTTCAGATAAAAGAATCTTGGAAGCTTGTCACGGAATTTCGGACGTTTTTACCGAAATTTTGGGCGACTTAAAAGCCTTTTTTCAGTTAATTTTTGGGTACACTATTTCATTCTGAAATGTCATAGCTACATTTGTAGATCACGCTTCATTTTAGGGGTCCTTTTGGTCAGCAATTTTCCCAAATGATCATTGCTGCGAACGTTGAGAATGATTGTTAATATCGATTTATTTCAAGAAAACACGAGATTTTTCACTAATTAAATGCTCATCGCATTCAATTTCAATGCAAATGAATTTGTGCCCAAGAAATTAAGCTTTCAGACTGTCCAACTGTTGCGCCGTGTTTTTTCTATGCTGCGAAAAGTTTCTTGCACTAAATATTTTGGACTTGAAAAATTTCTGACATTTAAATTTCCAGGCGCATGACTGAAAATACTACCGTCCAATACTTTTGCTGCTTAATGTTTCTATGAAATTGCTGACCGATAGCATCCTCCCTAGCTAAGGGGGCTGAATCAGCCCCTTTCCCCCTAGTTGCTTTTCTTCTTTGGATTCTTACCAAGTGCACTTGTAACGTTGAGACATTCTGAATTCTATCTTTCTTTCAATCAAAACGAAATATTTCAGAGAAGTCGAACACATTGCATGGGTAGAGTGATCAATTTTTGAGAGATGTCTCTGGAAACGTTCGAATAAATTCTGACAAAATTTACAAATATGAGATAGAATGACGAAAGACGAGGAACATATTTCGGGCTCTTCATCCGACCAACTAGTTTTCTTGCAACTAAAACGTATGATTGTGCCCATTTCGATACAACGCGTGGACAAATTCTTTGAATTCCTGCTCGATGACGTCATCACTTTTTAATAAAGCAAATGTGATTCAACCACATACTAAATACACTAAAACTGGACTTATGTCGTTTCTACTTTCCGCATTCTTTACTGCGAGTAATTGAAGATTTTTAGTACTGAACCGCATTGATTTTGAAAATTCAACATTGTGTCTTCATTAGCAGGTCACGTGATAAAATTAAAAAGGGATTTCATTTTTGGGTTCAGCTCATCATGTACTACAGTAAAAACCCGTGTATAAGAACCTGGTGATTAAGAACCTACAGGCTGAAAATTTTGAAATTAGACCCCCAATATATAGGAACCCATTGAGCCTGAAATTTGAAATAGGTTCTTATTCGTGGAGATTATCAAACTAAATCAAAACTCTAGTTGTTTTGTCATTGAGCCTATAAGTACTGATTCTGCCATATGTGCAAATTGCAAAGAGCTGTAAGGATGCTTTGAAAGCTTTTAATTGTATTCTATAAAAGTTCTCATTCTTCCATGAACTGATGTTTTGAATAAGGCCTCATTAACTCTAAACTGATAGTAAATAATGGGCTTGAAGTTTCAATCTGAACAAAGGAAATACCTGGAAGCCCTGAATGAAATAAGAACCAATTTAAGAACCTGAACAGCCTTATTTCCTACTAAATACTCAATACATAAGAACTTAATCAGGCTGACTTGCAAAATTGTAGGTTCTTATACACAGGTTTTTACTGTAATATATACAGGCCAATTTTCAAGGTTCTAGGTTGTTCATAACAGAAACTATACAGGGGGCTGAAGCATCCCCACGTACCCATCCTAGGGCGTCAGATAGACTTACGACGATGAGTCTCTTGTTTCCCTGTGCTCTTTGACTTGATGATGGCGCTTCAGTCAGCAGAGACTCATAATATTACTCTGAAAAACCTGGCCCTATTTCAGCCCAAACTTCGCAATTCCTAAAGTGCCAATCAGATTTCGACATTTGTAAATTACTATTGTTACGGTGTAAATATGATAGAATTTTCGATTCGATTGAAGAACTGAAAACACTCCAACGTGATTGAAATTCGAAGCCGTGATTCCATCATAATTCCATTGATGATTGAAGAAAATAGGGCCAAGTTTTCACTGTTTCATTATGAGTCCATCTTGAGCAAGGTTTACCGCAGGGATACAAGGGACTCATCGTCATAAGTCCAAGCATTAGATACCTTATGCTTGATAACAAGGGCAGATTGGTTCACACCTAAATTCAAAGCGATTAGCGAATGCAGACAAAAGAAATTCTCTCAAGCAGTAAACCAAAACAAGCAGAACCGCAAAGTTACCCTGGCACAAGTACGGAAAACTCTTGCTTGGTGCGGCCGAAGGGAAATTTTTAAGAGCAGTTAGGTGCTTATAACAAAAGAAGAAGGCTAAATCTAAAGTTCTGTCTCGCGGATTTTGTTTACGTGATTCAGAAGCCAAGCAGAGGCCATTACAAAATTCGTGCATATTTATTGCTCAGTTGTAACCGCGAGACAGAACTTTAGATTTACCTTTCTTCTTCCGTTATAAGCACATACCTTCTCTTAAAAACCTCACTGTGCCCGCACCAAACGAGAGTTCGCCGTACTGGCAGAAATTTAGATTTACCCTTCTTCTTTTGCTATAAGCACCATGAGCGATAGGACACCCAGTGCGTAGCAGTTTAAATTTATATCAGTAGCAAGTACCTTAACTTATTGGTTTTTATGTCTTGAACTCGTTTTTACTTCGAACACAACCACCTTTCAATTTTTCGTAATTTTGAAATTTTCAGTAGTGGGCCACCTTAAGTGAAGATCCACCTTAACTCTTACTACTGACAATTTCGAAATTACGAAACATTGAAAGGTGGTTGTGTTCGAAGTAAAAACAAGTTCAAGACATAAAAAAAACAATAAGTTAAGGTACTTGCTACTGATATAAATTTAAACTGCTACGCACTGGGTGTCCTATCGCTCATGGTGCTTATAGCAAAAGAAGAAGGGTAAATCTAAATTTCTGCCAGTACGGCGAACTCTCGTTTGGTGCGGGCACAGTGAGGTTTTTAAGAGAAGGTATGTGCTCATAACGAAAGAAGAAGGGTAAATCTAAAGTTCTGTCTCGCGGATTTCGTTTATTTGATTCAGGAGCTGAGGAGTGACTGCGTACGTCTGAGCAATAGATGTGCAAAAATTGTAATCTCCCCTGCTCGGTTTCTGAATCAAATAAACCAAATCCGCGAGACAGAACTTTAGATTTACCCCTCTTCTTTCATTATCATTACACATACCTTCTCTTAAAAACCTCCCTTTGCCCGCACCAAACGAGAGTTCGCCGTAATGGTTTCAGGGCAACTTTGCGACTTCGTTTGTTTTGATTTTCTGCTTGAGAGAATTTCTTTTGTCTGCATTCGCTAATAGACGATTACGCTAAAGATGGCGGCAAGGAACTTTTTACCAAGATGCACTGCGCTTCTTAATCAAATTCCTATAGAATTGTTAAAGATTCGCAATTCGAATGCAATGCATCTTGGTAAAAAGTTCCTTGCCGCCATCTTTAGCGTATAGGAGCAACCAATATGAGTGGTCTCCGTTTGGTGTGTTAATCTCGATTTGAACAGTGAATACTGGGACTCATCGCAATCAGTCTACGGATAATCTTAACTTTCAAACAGTACAAGGGAAGAAGAAAATGGAAACTTCCCTGTGATCTTGCTTTCAAATTCATTTCGAATCACCATCATTTTTGTGTCATGTGATTTGGGAAGAAAAAATAGAGCTTTTTGGTAAGACAGATGGCTATCAAAGTTTTGAAAAATACTTATTGCGTGGTCTAGTCATTACTCGCGAGTGGTGTTTCCTTGACATTTTGAAATTGGCGAGACTCATCCCTGGTTGGTGAGCTACTTCGCTGTACAATTATGCAGGGATGTGCGACAGTTTTGGTGTGGCTTTAGCCCGAAAGTTTTGGGTATAGGATATACTTTTTGCAGATGTGTTCTGGGACAGGGGTCAAATATCGGCTAGAAATTCTGGGAATGCTCAGATTTGGGATAAACAACAATTTTACAATTGGTTTAGTTTTGAAAACACTTGTCGGAAACCTCATACCTATTCTGAGATCAAAGGGACTGAGTCCATGTAAATAGTTGAGCGTTAACGCCTACATTAAAGGCGCTGCAGGATAACGTAAGACTCAATCTCGTCCCCAGAGTGAGTTCGTTGCTCTACCTCTACTCTGGGATACAAGAGGCTGTTCGGCAATCTGATTGGCTGTTCGCCATTTTGCACCGTAACTTCGTTTCTCGCGTGGCAAACGGCCGCGGCATGTCAAAATTCAAGGTAAAATGATATCCTTTACCTATTCCGACCATCATTTGCAATTTATTTCCAAAATTCGAAGAATAACAAGCCATTTCATTTTCGAAGGTGCGGTGAAAGTTTCTCGAATTTGCAACTTAGGCCCATTTTCGCTCCAAACAAACCGAGCTTATTTTCGCATTAAACATACTTACCAACCCCAGATTGTTGCTTAAATACCTTCAAAAAGGTTGAAATAAGGTCCTCCAAGTGTCTGTTTTTAGTTTCTCAATTTATCTTCTGCAGAATTTAGTGCTAAAGCAGCGGCCATTTTCCGTTGATTCGTGTTGCCTAGGAACCGCGAAATCCATAATGGCTGCTAATGCACCCAGATTCTGGGCGCATTTGATCGAAGTGTACCAGGGTGTTCATTCGGCTTCGTGATTAGCGTATGACGTAAGAACACCCTGGGAACGAGGTTGCGTAAGACTTTATTATCACCCTACGTATAACCTAAGGTACACATTCTATTTACACTGATCTATGTAAGGTAAAATATCAGATGTTTTCTGCAGAAAACTGAAAAAGTTACTCACATATATGAGTCGTTACTGCAATTTTCCCTGATAAAGTATGTAGCCATCATTAAACAGCTTCGGTTAGGCTATGGTTAGGAGACTTCAGAAAATGTGCTGCGGTAACGTGACTCAACGTGTTACCACGCGTTACTAAAGTGGTTACCACGCGTTACTAACGTGTTACTTTCCGTGTTCCTGTAAACTGCATAGGGAACAAATAAACTTCAACCTGATACCACGTGTTACAACCAAAAATATAAGAATATATAGATTCTATATTTTTCCATTTTTTATGGTAACACGTGGTATCACATCAAGTCTATATAATCCCTATGTATTTTATAGTAACAGCAATAGTAACACGTTAGTGACACGTGGTAACACGTTGAAAATTTTCACTTATATGAAATGTTGAACTTTGAAAGATCATCCAACAGAAACGATGGAATGGTGAAAAAAGATAGCCCAACGAGAAAAACTTATTAAAGCTGAGTCAACATTTACAGTGCTGTTCATAATGCATTCCAGATAGCAATGAAGTGCCGCAATGCAACACTGTTTGATTAATTCAGCTTTGCTGCAAGCATCCCAACACATCACACCACAAATCATTTCAAGTCTGAATTCACCCGTAAACTTTCATATCTTGATAAATGACCCCAACCCTCATATCCTTACCTTTCCCCTCCCCCTGCATGCAATTTTTATGACTTACAAAATATTCTTCAAATAATAGTCAATTTCTTTAACTAAAGTGGCACGGGAACTGAATTTGACAACGCAAGCAAGTTTTCCAAGTCTAACATTTCTTCAGACTGAGGGTATTTGATGCTGAGGGGGAGGGGCTGATTGACCCCCCCCTAATTTTTGTTCCCTTCTGGACAACCAAGAGCCTTGAACATCATGTGTATAGAGCATCATGGGAGGAACCCACGAATTTAAAAATTTTTAGGTATGTCATGTAACTTGCCGTGAAGTCACAATATTCCATTTTCAAAATCAATAGGACTCAGTACTAAAACTTTTCAATCGTTGATTGCGAGAAAACGAAAAGTATTAAGGACATCTGTCCAATTTTAGTTTTTACTAGGTCTAAATAGAATTACTCTGCGAAGAAAGCTTGATAAAATGGTGTGACGTCATCACATAAGCATGCAAAGAATCTGCGCATGCGTAGTGAAAAAAATCGCAAAACCATAAGTTCAAATTAAAGAATACTTAGTTGGTGGATAGAGCATCAAAAGTAGTAAGTATTCCTCTGCTTTCATCGTCTTATCACATTAGCTGCAGATTTTATTAGGAATTATTCAAAATGTTACTTGCACAACTCTCGAAAATTGATCGCATTTACCCCTTGGAATAAATTTGATTATTTTCAAAAAATTAATTTTCCACTCTGAAGGATAAAAACTAAAAGTCGGAAAGTTTCAGCACTGTAAGTGCACTTAAGGGCGACAAACATATCGATTTTCTCCCCAACAACGTCGTTTGGACGTTTTCGTTTAGACCCCCCACAAAACGTCCATGACCTAAATATCGATATAAGCGAAATTTGTGCATGTTATAGGCCTGGCTTTTGCAGTGCTTAATGTGGAGACTGACCCAGCGCTCACTCATATCAAATTTTATTGCTAAGAACAATTCTAACAACAGCAAAATAAACTGCAAAAAGTGAGAAATACACTTACTCGCAGCCATTCTGTACTTTAAATTTCTGCATATCAAAGAATAACAGCATCCTAAAGAACCTTCATCCAAGTGATGAAGAGACGAACGCTCGAACCAACGAATCCTCTAATGAACATAACTGAACCAACGAATCCTCTAACTGAAAAGTTTTCTTACAAGCCTTGACATTTCTTCCGAAACTACATAGATAGATGTAATTCCTATAGAACCTAATTCGAGGGATGTTCCCTGCATACTATTGACGGGAAGTCCTTTTTACATAATTGTGAAAGTCATAAATGTCGACGTTGCCGTACCTTAGCCAATTCAGCTGATATCGTACTATTGCTGAGTTCAATTACAAGTTGATTTCGTATCATTGTTGAGTTGAATTTAAAAAGATCTTTATGTTATGGTCTGAATGTCTTTTTTTAGGCCAACTTTTAAAATGAAAGAGTTTAAGATCCGAGCATATTAGAAGGCTTATTTTGACAATGAGAGACATTCAACAAAGACAACGTTCAGATTTTACAGGTTGTGATTTTTTATCAGACCTTTTTTTCGATATAACGGCTCAATTTGAAAACGTCTTGAGCGAAACCCCTCCCCCCCCCCAAAAACGTCCAAACGACGTTGTTGGGGAAAAAATCGATATGTTTGCGGTCCCTTAGTAGAAAGCTACAGACAAAAAACCGATAGGCTTAAAGGAGAGAAATCAGCTCTATTCTCTGAATGATCAGCACTCAAAGCCAAAGACATGACCTGTGGTATTCCCCAAGGTTCCTGATTAGGCCCTCCTGTTTTTCTTATTCATTTTGATGAGTTAGAAAAGTGTCTTAAATTCTCCGGGACTAGCATCTATGCTAACGATTCCAACATAACGGCTGCATCGAGCGCTGTAGTGAAACTAGTTGAGGACGCATATCAAGAGCTTTCACATCACTCTGAATGGATGAGAGTGAATGAAGTTAGCCCATATCCGAACAAAACCTCATTTATAATCACAGGCGATTCAAGCACAATCAAAATCTTGATTTGCCAGAAGTGCTGCAGCTAAATAACTCTGATATAAAAAGAGCTGATAAGACAAAGTTTTTCGAAGTAACATAGTTAATGAAACTAAAATTGAGATGAACACTTGAAGTGCACCAGAAGCAGATTGAGATGCGGTCTTGCACCTCTATAAATAGAAAAATGTCACTCCACATTAATAACTGTGGAATATATATATCATGCATTAATTGAGAGTCGGCATGCGTTATGCTGTTGTTATCCTGGGTGATCTTTCGAACAGAATTAGCTGCTCTCCAGACATGTTAAATGATAGCAAGCCCAAGAATAAAGGATAGCTGCTTGTTTTCTATGTTAAACGAAGGATAACATATCGGCAAATATCGGAATGTCATAAACTACAATATTACGAAGAGCCATAAAATCCTAAGAGATAAAGATCAACCGAGATCCCTCTACTCGACACAATATGAGGAACTGGAAAGATCTCCAAAACCTTAGCTAAAGGACAGAATTTGCAGAAAAAGCTTTCATTTTGCAGCTCTCAAATGGAATGATAAACCCATCGAAAATTGCGAGCTAGCAACACTAGATGTTTTAAAAGAGTACTAAAAATGCAAGGACAGTGGTGACGGAGAGGAGGAGGGGTTCAGGGGCCATGGCCTCAAATTTTTTGCAAAATATTTCTTCTAAAAATTTGCTAGCACAATCGTCTAAATTCTCTTGAAAATCCCATGCTCGTTTACACTTAAGCAGCAAAATTTCCTTTCAATCATTCGGTTCAACTTCCTTTCTGTCATAAATGAATTTGGTTAGAAACCAACCCGGGGGGAGCACTCAGCACTTGCACATACGGGAGGTAAGTCCGATAGTTTTTGGTCAGAATATTGCCAAAAGTGACATTTTTGGGTCCAAATAAAACTGCACTATGTTCATGATATTTTTTGACACCAAGCATCGCTGAACTGATATTTCTGGGTTTGCAATCCTGACTTCTACTTGCATTGCTTCGGCATCCATTATGCTCATGTACAAGTTCCTAGGTATATGATGAGCTGATATTTTTGGGTAGCAATGAAGCTGAAGTGATATTTTTGCGGGTTGCCTGAAGATTTCTTGGACTAACCCCCCGGATTCTTATGTGCTGATTGTCCCCTCTGGGGAAACCAACTTCATTATTGTGCACGAATCATTGAAGATTTTCTGTTATATCAAAAGCGACACAATCCATCGTGCAATTGATCTCAATACAAACTCATGAATTCAAATCACTATGGACTGAAGAATACTCAACCTAAGGGGACAGCACCAGGACGCAGTTTTTCAATGCAGAATAGCAAAGACCTGATTCGTTTCGACCGCTGTGCAAAGTGCTTTTGCGTCTGCTCAAGCTGCCAAAAACAGCGAGGTGGGAGGGGGTGAAGTTTTTGGGGACTGCACGCAGTTGTGGTGAAATCTATTGTGATCCAGGCAGGGAGCTAAACACGGGAGAGGAATCGCGCATTGAGTTGCATTCTGCGATGTGATATGCGCCTCCTTCGCAGCGGATCGCGCACTTCGCAGTGAAACCAAGATGGAAACTGAAGTTTGGACGGATAAATGCATCGCGTTTTTGGATTGGATTTCTACAACAGTGGTAAGCATTTTAGGCTAATTTAGACATTCATGTGACTTTTAAATGTTTTAGCTTTGGATAGCGAGACTCGTTTAGCCGTTAGAAATCATGAATTAGCTGCAGCGGCTAAGTTTCTTCAGCGGTAGCTTAGGCCACTTCAACCTCTTTGTCACGCTCCAAGCACGCACTCGTAAAAATTTCACTCTGCCCAACCCCGCCCAACTTTGAGCAATCGAAGATGCTTTTGGATGACTATTGGCTATAAATCAAGCGAAAAATTTTTCTGAGATAGTATGAGACTCGCGAGATACCTTAGTTTTCTTTCGCGGTACTTGCACCGGTTCTGCTTTAGGCCCATTCTCGCGCTTCAACGACTTACAGAGACGGCAACCGATTCGAAACTTTCGCAATTTCGAGTTATTCCGATCAATCGAATGGGAGTCGAACGGTGTATGAAATAGTGAGGAAAGTTGAAATCCTGTGAAACCTTAGATGAATATATTTCAAATCCATCTGTGTCTTCTTCTTGGTCGTTTTCCACAGCAAAGATTTCGTTGCTAGGCAAACCTAATTATAATTGCTCCGTTGCTACGTCAATGGAAACGAGGTCGCATATCACATCGCAGACAGCGCCAGCAGGTGTTTCCTTAGCCTGGATCCAGGCCTCTTGAGACGCGGTTTGGGATCAGGCGCATGCGGAAAGTGTTCAGAAGATAAACAAGCATGGCTGAAAAAATCATCGACCCTGGAAAGCTTCGATAAAGATAGATAATTTGACTTTATCTTCTTTGGGATGGAGGCGATATTTATCAAGAAAAATTCAATATGAAAAAAGGATTTTTATGGAAAAATGGCTCGCTGCCGCAAACTGAGCGTTGGTGGATATTATCTGCAGAATATGAGCATCATGTTGAGACAGGTCAGTATTCTTGAAAAATTGGCCTTGTGTTACTTTTTTTGCCATACAGTTTGGTCAGTTTTTAAGGACGAATATATCACTTGTTTGTTTACATGTAAACAGGCAGCTCGTAGGGAGGTCTACAAGAAGAATATTCCCCGGAAATTTTTATGTCAGCCTCGTCAGGGCCTATAATTTCATGAATCGTATTCCGATCATCTATCCTGGGATATCATGTCATCGAAAATTTTTATTTTCTTGTAACAGGTCATTTTCTGAGGGAAAAAACAAAAATTTAGTACCCCTAAACAACTGAAAATTGCAAAAAATCTAGTCGTTGCCGCAAAACGAAACTAACGCCACTGCGTTGGGGACATGTTCAGCTTCAAATTTCTCAAACCCGTTTTGGTCGAAAAATTGGCTAACATTGATTATTTTTGCGTTTTAGTTTGTAAACATCACTTGAGGAAACTGCGACATTCATGCCTAGGCCATTCTATTGTCTTAGCATTCTTGCTGTTGTTGTCCCTTGATGGCCTTTTGTTTTTCTGTTCTGCCTTTTCACAAAGGGTTTCCGGATGTTTTGCTGCCCTGCTGTGTTGTTTCATCATATTTTAGAAGGATTCTTACTTGTCTCTTCAATGCATTGAAATGATATTTAATTGCTATTTTATGGGTTTTATAACTTGTTTTATTACTTTGAGTTCATATTTTGCTACAAAACCAAAATGCAAGAACTTATTTTTGATTGATTGACCTACAAATTGTCCCAAGTTTGATGGCTGCATAGCAAGAAAGCATGTCCATTCATCACATATTTTATCAATGATTCTACAACATTTTGTTTATTATTGCTGTGTGTCCATTGTCATTTTTCTAAGTCTCAATTTCTCCATTATTATTTTCAGATACTGCAACATCAAATCACATAGTTGTTTCAATGTGTTTGGTCCTGACAGCGCTCCTGCAAGTTGCAAATTTTTGGCCGGATGACTACTAATATGTAACCTTACAAGATTTCCAGCACATTCCCACTGAAGAATGGACACTGTTGAATAGGATGAATTCTAGAAAATCTTGAGGGATACAATACATCCATTTAGACTTGCATAAACATTGACAAGTAAACAATTTAAGGAATTTCAGATTGAATTCAGTGGTGGCACAACAGGGGGGACTGTGGGGACTATTCTCCCCCAAATCCCAAAGTTGGCAAAAATTGTCAAAGGCAAATTGCATAAGTTTAGTTAGGTATACCTTTAGATGCAACAATTAATTTGAACAGAGCTGATGCTGCCATTGATTAATTGGTTTCCTGCGCCAAATTTTTGTATGATTCTAAATAATTTGATGATGCTGAATGCATTGTAGACTCTTGAGGCATTTTTTCTTTGACTACACTCTGATTATTGTTGATCTCCTTGTTTGAATTCCTCAACTTACTATGAAATAGTGGGATCTTTTATATCTGGAATAATCAGCCATTTGATGCAAAGGTCCAGAATAGAGAATTACATTCAAGATGGAGGGAAGGAACTTTTTACCAAGATACATTGTATTCCAAGCTTACTGGCTCCCCAAAACAATGGTATTCTTTTGTTGTACAAACAGGCACCATTTGGTACCTCTGAAAAAAATGGTACTGGGTCTACCCCAACAGGATCTCATTGCTTTTAGGAGCCAATCATCTGTATGACAGTGTACTTTGATACAAACCAGTTACAAAATATTTTAAGTCTAAATCAATTGCTGAGGTGGGGTGCCACTGTCCCCATTGAAGAAGAGGACTTGGCTTTTTTCTTGGTGCCCAAACTTTGGCAAAAAGTGCATCCAGAATTGCGATGTTAACCCACTTTTTTAATCTTCTTTGGACCGAAATGAAGGGGAAGCATCAAATAAAAGGATCATTTAGCAAAAATCTAATTTATTTTGCTAGCTCTGGTCAAAAATATTGGTATTCAATTCTTGGCTCTTGAAGTTTGGCTTGCATCCACTACCAGCCTAGATGCCAGCCTAGATGTTTCTGTTTGAGTTTGAAAGGGGCCTTGGATGGAAACTAAAACTGATTGATAACAATTCTTTGCTGGAAATTGTGAAATAAGGGACAAATAATCACTTTAAAATCAGATTTTCATTGCAGTCATTCGCTGCTTATCACATCAGCTGATTTTATTCAGGCTTTCCACTGTCGTGATTATCACGTGATCAGTTCGCCTCGTATCCATGACGCTTCTGCGCGCGCATAAAAAACGAATCTGCCCCTTGCTATGCAGAATACCAAGAATTCAGGTTTTCTGGGCTAAATCACAGGGAAACCAGTATTCTCCTTTCTGTTTCTTGCTTTTTATCTTTTGAACGCTCTCCGGTTCTTTAGTACTGCGCTGCGGTGGTGGAATTGTACATTACATTCTTAGTGAAATGCGAAGGAGGAAAGATATGAAGGATTCGTAGTTCCCCACGCTCGTACAATTCCACCAGAAACTACACACCGTCCAAAAAGATGATCAAAGAATCCTTGGAGACTCTTGGAGCAAGTCTCCGAGCCAAGATTAAGTAGGTACAGTGTTTATCAATAGCATGTAAGCAATAGCGTGCTGTCATATTCGCACTGATAATAACATAGTTCGAAATAAAGCACAAACTCAAAATGAAAGGTGTCCTATTTCCTAGTCTGATAAATTGATCAAAAACGCAAGGTCCAATACTGATACTGCAATTGACATTAACCCTTTTATGGTATGATTGTTTATTAACCTAATTAGTCGATCGAGAGTCCAAACAGCCCTCATAAATATTGGAAAGAATATGGTTCCTTTTTTTCTGCTGCCCATTGCGGCAATTGACGTCATGATTCAAAGGGAAGCAGGGAGCGCCAACTTTACTGTTTTGACAATTCGCGTTCGTTTGGTAACTGACATTTTTCTATGCAAAGTCTACTTTTTTCAGAAGACTTCGCAGGCTTCAGATGCCCAAAAGAATACGCCCATACTGTGATGTCAACTGCTAGAATTACATTTACCTTGTCTGGTTTTTTTGAAGTTGGCAACTTGCACAGCTACATGAGAAGCTACTTCAAGCCAATGAAGTCATTTTATTAAGGTACAGTCTTGGAGAAACTTCTAAGGTGATGTGGATCCTACTTACCTTGGAGCCGCACTTTCATTTCAGAATAATTGACTGTATACAATCCAGTATACCATAATATTCCATTCAAATAGGATCTAGAACAATTTTGAAACGACCAAGCTGTTTTAATCCAAATTGCACAACTACCATCAGAAACATCATCACCCCTGTCTTTTGTACCAAACATCGCGCCATTATAATAACTCAAACCGTCGCTTGCATTCCCAGAATGTCCTGAAATATGTAGCGTGTAGTTGCTTGATTCATCGCCAATCATGAAATTGGGATAATTTGCAAATCCTCTTCTACCAAAAATGTCTGCAACATCGGCCCTAAGCTCGGCCCCCATTCGTGTCAAACTATGGATTGAGTCGAGGCCAAGCCAGAAATTATGTGTAACATTTCCAAAACCATATTTGTACTCGTTCCATCCTCGGTAGAAGTCAGTGCTGTTGTCAATTCTCCTTTGAATTACAATCCAACCTCCTCCATCTATTTTCATATTGCAGTAGACAATTTTTGGAATGGTACCATTAATCCAAATCTTATATTCTCCGCTCTGTGTTGTTCCAGTTAACAACAGCTCTTGGCAACTCTGAGGTTTAGCAATACCTAGAATAGACATAAAGCATCAGATAATTTTGACTTTTGAACTCAGTAAACAAAAAAGCAGAATACCGTCGCCCTGAACCGCCCATCCAATGCTTCATGAAACTTTTAGGCCAGCTTTCAAGCTTGGAGAAATAGTCAAGCGTTGGACTAATGAATAGAAATAAAGTGCCAAAATAAAAATAAAAATGCCGCTTACTCACCATGCTTGCGTAACATTCCTACTAGCTCGTTTTCCGTAACTTCTTAAGATGAACTTTTCCGACGCACCTGAAATATTACATTAAGTGGTCGTTTATTTCTCAATATACCTACGTGATCCTGCAAAGTTTTTGTTTTGATTTATTTACAGCATGAGATCCCAGTGGTGAAGGTCAGATAACTTGTCTCCAGCGTTTTTCGGCCTCTTTGAAAGAACTGTAAGGCCCTCTAGTTTTGCCGGTTTCAAGTTTTGATTACAAAGTTCAACTTTGTAATGTAAGAGGGGTTTCAGGTCAGTAAGTAAGAAAGACAGAAAGTCAGTCACGCTCGTTAGTGCAATTGATTAACGTTTTATCTCTTCTAATTAGCGATGAAATAATGAAAGCGCATAGAAAGCGCATACGATACATAAGTTTTCCGTGATCCCGTAGAAAAGTTTAACGTCGGCTTATTTCATGTTTGTTCACCCCAGACAGAAGATCGAAACTCTAGAGTACCCCCGGGAACCAATCTGAACCAGCAGAAAATACAAACGAAAAATTTGACGCGAATATTGAACTTTAACCAAACAAAACAAAAGAGCGGTAATAAGCGAAATTATCAACGCAATATGGCCTTCAATTCCCTTTGCCAATTCTTCAATTCAGAGGACTGTATACTATCCAGTGAAATCGATACAAATACCACTCCTTAATTCCTATTTTTTTTGTTCAGTAATTCAATCACAAATACCCCCAGCAATCTCCGAAACAATTATACCGAATTTTTGTTGCTGAATCAAAACACCACTTTAATAAAATGCAGTTCTCCCAGCCCCGAAAGTGCATAAGAATATTCTTTGTTAGCCAAGTCTAACTGGATCCAAACCAATTTCATTTAAACAAATCAAAGCAAGACCCAAACAAGAAAATAGTAGACTCATGTCCCTTTATATCCACATTCAACTCAATTCCGCAGTCTTGAACGAAACCCAAACTTTCAAGATCTTTCTCTATGATATTTATATCGTTCTGTTTCTTCCAAACTCTAAAAAAACCATTCGTTTAACGCATCGAACGGTTCTTGTCAAACTTTCAACTCTCCATTTCTTGCAATCTAATTTACAGATAACATAACTTAAACAAAGTTGAAAAGGCCATGGTCTACTGTCAGATTTACATATGTAACAGTGAGTCTATTGTCTAGAATGGACTTCGGGTTAAGCTGATTCCCGTCATCACAGACACCATACGATTGATATATCGCTCTGATAAGAGGAGGTGTTTGGGTTTTACGGTTACGCGGTTTTAGCCATATTTTGGCTCGGTTTTTCGGTTTTGCCTTAAAATTGCACGGTTTTTCGGTTTTGAACATTGGTCCGGTGAACGGTTTTTGGCGTTTTATAAGTCGGTTTTCCGGTTTTTGTTACAAAACTGTATGGCTTTACGGTTTTGGATAGTGTCTCGTTGAACGGTTTTTGGCATTATCTCGGTCACTGTAAATTTTTTCTGTCTTTCGCGATTTGTTTCGCTGCAGAAGTCTGGTGCCAATGCCAGCGATTTGTGCACCACTGATCTGCACTAGCTACAAAAACAACAGCAACGATAACAGCAATAGTTTGGCGGATCTTCATTTGGCTGATTTTCATATTTAGTTGATTATGCAAAAGATAGAATTCTGTTCCCATCACCGAAAAAGGCCCATTAAAGGTTGTGGAATTTGAGGAACACTCCATTTCTGCAAAGTTATATGGGAAGAGAAAGAATGACTTAGTGGAAGTCGCTAGTAGCTTTAGGTTGCATTCAACTGGTACCGTTGCCGCCATTAAGAAGCGAATAGAGTGTCACCTTAAAGAAGTTGAAAAAAGTATCAAGCGTGAAAAATCCCTAAAAAAAGACATTGCATTCCTAGGTAAAGAAGTACAGCCATTCAGTGGCGGATTTAGGGGGCAGGTGGGGCAACTTTCAGCTTTGGCGCCCCCTTTTGGCAACAAAAGCGTCCCTTATCCTGACGCAAATGCACTCTTTTTTCAGTGATTCGTTCTGAATGCGGAGAAACATATAAACTAAGGCGTTATTCAGTAGAAAAACCAGAGAATTTTCTCGAAAAACGCCCAAAGATTTTCGCGCGCCTTCGGCGCGCTCACTTTCCATCGTGTCTTTGGCGCCCCCTTTCCAAGTTGCCCCCCCCTTCAACTTTGGTCTGGACCCGCCCCTGCAGCCATTGTGTTCGTCTATGGCATGTGCGTAGATAGCACGTCAATGTACAGTGCAGATGCAGTTCAGAAGGCTGTGTATTCATTGACATTGGAGAAAAATGGCATTGGATTGCAGTGTGCTAATGTGGAACCTGTGGTTCAATATGGTGAATATTGGAGGGAGGTGAACAGCATGTGTATCCAAGGCGAAAACTTGTCCATTCTCACAATCACGGGATAACTAAGGTAGACCTGGAAAGAAAAGTTTGTATGTTAGTAGTTGAGGTGCCAATAAAAATGAACCTTGTATTCTCGCAAACTTCCATGAAAGCATTCTACTGACAAACCAAAAAAAGACGTTCAGTGTTGCAGTTGAAGGAATCAGGAGATTTGGTTTTGTTTGCTGGCAGTACCGAAGGCAACCAGGATGGACCGAAAACAACCAGGATGGACCAGCTTCAACATGCAGCTTCAAGCAGCCACTTGGTAGTATCAAGCTCCTCACACGTATGGAACATTGTTCCATGCTTTTGAATGCCATTGCTGGGCTGCACAATGCTTTTTCTATGCACAAGAAAGATGCAACTTACATCGTGAAGTCGCTTTCAGAGGCTGTTGCTCTTGTAAGAAATTGCCAGAGTCTTCTGCAAAAGAATGAGCACAGCATTCGCTCGGAGATAAACGAAACTCGAGCCTTAAATGGTCCTCAAAGAAATACTTCAATCAAAACAGTTATCTCCATTGATTTGATTGAGTCTGGGTTAGAGTGCTTGAGAGTCATTCGGGCAAAGTTCAGTTTTCAACTCCTTCAATTTACTGAGCTACATGATCCTAGATGTTGAAAATTGGCACCCAATGGATATTCCAGAGCTCTTGGAACCACCATGAAGGAGAGCATAAAGTTTATATCCCATTGGGCAGCATTCTACCACACCAGCATTAAATCATGGCATCCAAAGTCAGGAAAGTCTCCCCATTTCCTGCAAGCCCCCGTTGTGAAGCTTCTTCCAGCGATACAAATGTCCCAAGACGATTGTGAAATCTTGAGGAACTGGGCAAAGGCCCACGGTACTGCATGCAGACAGAGAATGAATGGTTCGCTAAGAGACCACTATGGCAAACATAGGACATTGCCAGAGTACATGTATCAGCGTTGTAACATAGTGATAGAGCATGTCGATGTGTTCTCTGACAAATATCCTAACATAACCGACGATACTGATGTAAGCGAAGAACGAGTTGAGGAAGAAAGTGTTGAAGAGGAGAATTTAGACGAGGTTGACGAATTTGATTTCAGCAGTGATGAAGAAGAAGATGGCAAAGGATTAGAGCTAGCAAACCACAATGAAATTAGAAAATCACAGACTTTCAAATTGGTGCACGTTCACAATATGGAAGGGCCATTAGATTCAACGATAGGTTGCTGTTTTAGGTATATGTGTTTTCATGACCAGGGAAGCCCAACAGTAAGTCTATTTTGGCATAATTTACTGAAAGTCAATCCAGCTGATGACGCTAAAATTTAATTTTGCATTGTTTTCGGTTTTACGAAATTTTTCGTACGTTTTTCCGATTTTCCATGAAATATCGAGCGGTTTTACGGTTTTTGCAAAAAATTTAGAGCGGTTTTGCGGTTTCCAGACCCCCCCCAATCACCACCTCTGATAACCCTGATAGGATAACAAACAGTAGCTATGATGCAGCTATGATACATGTGCTGATGCTCTTATACAAAAGTTTTGGCGAAATATCACTGAAATCATAAACGAGAGACAGCAATGATTATTACATATCCTTAAATGGCCTTGCATCAACATATCTCTGAAATATCTTTTCAAAGAACTCAACACGGGGCACTATCAAGTTGAGAAACTCTGAGACTGACTTACACATCCCTCTTTTTTTAACGAGTAATGGCCAAAAATCATGCTCATATCGTTGTGCATATTTGTGGAACAGCCTTGAACATGAGGTTAAGCTAGCACCCTCCTTATTTGCTTTTAAACTTCGACTTTAAAGCTTGATCGTGGGTGGTGGGATGCCGCTGAGTTGGACTGGGGTCAGTCGGATTCTTTCGTATTTCAGGGTTGGCGTGGAGTCTGGTTTGCTCTTGTCCGGTCTATTTCTGCCCTGCCTCTCACGGTAATTTGCTTGAGTTTTGTAATTAGGTTATTTATTTTCTTTTGCAGATTATTTACTTGCAAATTTCAGAGTTCAGCTTTTTATCACAGCCCCATAGAGGCCTTTGCCGACGAGGTTACCGTGTTTAAATAATGTAAAATGAAATGAAATGAGCTGACAGATTGGCATTGCAGCCTTGAATATCGGCCCGCAATCTTTGTTCTACAGCTTGCCAAACGTCTAAACTATTTTTACTTCACCTGGAAAAGACATTATAAAATAAAACGATGAAAAACAATCTCACCACTTGCATGTCTCCCACCTCCTAATACGACTAGACATAGCCCTGCTGCAATTATGTGCGTAAGAAACATCTCTGAGCTTCAAATTATTGTCTGTTTGGAGTCAAAATACCTGAAAGCGCCAGTTACCACCAAGAAGCTATTGAGCTGCATTTGCTTTGAAGTAATCTTTTATATAGGAACTACCAGTCGAAAGGGAAACGTACTAATCAATAGCAAATATACGTCTGGTTTCGATTCCAATGTCTCATTCAATACATGTATATGCCTGCAACGGCAACTAAACACGGTCATACCTCTCGATTCTTCTCTCTCATCCGATACGAATATGAGCACAACGGCATATTAACGCAATTAAACAGTAAACCACATTTGGTTTCCAAAGGAAATGTGCGCAAGAAACAGCTCTGAGCTTGAAATTATTGTTTGTTGGGAGTCAAAATACCTGACAGCGTCAGTTACCACCAAGAAACTATCGAACTGCATTTAATTTGAAGTAATCTTCCATATAGGAGCTACCAGTCGAAAGGGAAACGTAGTAATCAATAATGAATATTCGTCCGGTTTTGATTCCAACGTGTCATTCAATACGAGTATACCTGCAGCGGCAACTAAACACGGTCATACCTCTCGATGCTAATGTCTCATTCGATGTGGGTATGAATGCAACGAAAATGAGCACGATCTTACCTTTCGATTACATTGTCCCATTCGACGCTAAAATACCCACAATGGCAAAATATGCGATTAAACAGAATACCATATTTGGTTTCTAAAAAAAATCCAAAAAAAAATTTTTGAGAACATCAAAAACAGAGAAAGATTCAAGATAAATTAGATTCCATTTCTCTGTGTCGGTTTCCAAATTTGATCTTAAAAACTGATTTCTCCACAGATTAGCCCTATCCACACAACCTAGGCTCTGGGACTGGAAGGTCACATGACCATCAAAACACCCTCTCCCTCTCTCTCCGTGCGTGTCACATGTTATAGAAATCGTAATGCATGCAGCAGTTTACGTTCGTTAGGCCACGACTGTGTCAAGTTCTCAGCGGAGTAGAGGAAACAGGATGCTACGAGCAGCTCTGGTTTCTGTCAAGTTTTTTCAAAGATTTGCAATTAGGTGTTGCTCTCGTGTGATCAAAGTTTTTGATAAAACAAAAATGGGTCTGATGTTTTGAACTGGTTCAAATTCTGATCGTGATCACAATGTCTCAGATGTGATCGCCGTCTTGCCAAGTAATTTAGGAACATCCCTCCTGCTTCTGTCCACTTGCTGCCGGATATTCTCCCATCGAATCGAAGTCCACAAGCGACATTGAGCTAGTCATAACATAAATTCCGCAAGTTGTTACTGCATTTGTTCCTGAAACTGTTCCCTTCCAATATTTTCCATTCGGTCACACTTCCAACATACACCGATTGTATTTTAGTAAGAGTGACTTCTGTTCTAAAACGGTGTGAACAAAACTCAATGAAACTACCAATTTAAAATAGCTTCAAATTTGTGAATTGAGAGAAATTTATTTGTTATTTCGACATGACCAAAAATAGTTTCTGTTGTTACTCTAATCCAGCTGGTTCCGCTTTTCCGAAAGTATTCAGTTTGTTATTTAAAGCATAGATACCTGACCACATAATTGATTTATTCAATCCTGTGGAATTCTCCTTGTCAAAATAAATGGATGGAAGAATTATAGCAATATCTTGACAAGTACCGGGTGTCTGAAAAGAGTACCCCTTTTGACTAAACAATGGAACAAAACTATGAAATATCGGAGCCTTTTGAGTTCAAAGGCATATTTGTTGAGTTTTGTTCGCATTTTTGTCTCCTTTTGGCCTAGCAATTGCACCTCTGGCTTCAGCGTAGGAGTCAGCATTGCTTTTAGTTGATTTACAGCTCTACAGCTAAGATACTGATAACGATTAGGTAAATATTACAATATGATTTAGCAATCGAGGGATGACATAGAAATTTGCCTTGGGAGATTGAATAAGCACTTGACGTCACAATTGTTCAAGCTTGTATAAATTTATTTAGGATACCCGGTATATGAGAAGATGGTACCATGTACATTCCATCCTGCCTCTAATATTTCTCCTATTTGCACTCCTCTCCCTGAAATTATCAATTTGAAAACTAAGTAAGTACTCTCAATGTATGCATAGATACTCCTATTTTTAATTGCTTTGGTTCCTCGATTCCCTTTTCACAATATTTGCTTGATTCCTCGTTCGCAATTTCTGGACATGAGTGGAAAGTCTGTCATTTTTATATTTCCAAAATCTGTACAAATCTGTGTACTGAATTTCTGTAGACTTAAACTTGAAGGATGTCAGATGCTTTCATGTATGGCGTCAAGAAGCGTGTATGCAATTCTGATTCATCGCAATGTATCGCAAAGCTGGTTTAGGAACTAGACTCTCTCCTTCTCCTGGCATATCAGGATGTTAAACATATGGCACTGCATCAAATCAGAATAATGAATATCACCATAATTTTTACCCAGGCTTAGATCAATCATTCAGCTATCAAAATGGGTGGTCGTTGAAGACAAGCGCTCTTAAAGCCAAATCAAGAGTAGGCAAAAATAAAGTAAACCAAATCAGGGACTTAAAGCCATCAAGCGCTTTTATTTCACCAGACCATGTGGAAAAGAGCTTGGACAAAAGATAATAGCTTTCACTCACCCGCAACGCCCACTGTTTTGGATAGGCCTCAGCGATCATTTTCAGCAAATTTCTTGCAATTTTCATCTCTTGAGCCAAAATCTTAAATCATTTTTGAAAAGTACACGTTGCTCTGGCACAATAAACTCTTCTTCATTCCGTTAGTCTACTTTTCTTTCCATTTTCTGCAAAATTCGAACTGGCAATTTTGATTTTAAAACTAGAAGTCCTCGGCAATCGTAAGTGCTTCAGTACGGCGTACGTTTCATCGTACAAGCACAGGCCTCAGTATCTGCAATATTGTATCTGCCTCGTACACGATATCAAAAAAGTACACATTGAGGCTAAGAGGGTACACTTGGCGGGTCTTTTGATATGAAAATTGTCATCTTTCCGAGAAAAAAGTAACCGGCATTTTGAGGGTAAAGTTTAGAAATTTTCTCGTAGCGTTTGAGATAAGATTACAAATCGCCCTATCATTGTTCGGCCATCTCATCTAACAACAATGCATCGCTGCGCATATCTCTTTTGCGGAGGACAAAAAAGTAATTAAGCAGGACAATGAAGAAGACAACTCTAAACTTTGAGACTCCTGCCAATTATGCAAATTTGTTTTAATGGTTTATGGCTTTGTGTAACAGGTGTGTGATTAAGGAAGAGGAAGAGTTTTGGATAATCGTCTTGAGAGAAGGTACTCTTGATTTTGGAAAGATCTGAAAGAGACATGTTCGAACTTGAACATATATATATATGTATGTTAAATTCGCCACAAAATAAAAGAAAATTACAATGGTTAAAAGAAAAGGAAAGAGCAAATAAATGAATAAATAAGTAAATAAATAAACTATTTACAATAAAATATATTTCATATAGCAAGTTTAAATACAAGTTAAAAAAAACCCCTATTCAAAGTGGCAGGGATAGCATTAAAAGGTCGAGTTGACCTTATTTCCATAATGGTCCCCTTAGAGGTGATTGCAAGGGAAAAAAGAAATAAAATATATATATTTATATAAACATTTATTGGAATGCGCTTTTGGATACAGCACAATTATGGTAAGGTCGAGACATGAATGAACATCGTTGTTACATTGACATAGCATTGCAGAGATTTTGATCTGACATGCATTATTTTAAGAAAACCTATATTTCATTTTATTAGCTTCGTGTGGCTAAGGACTTGGTTGAGATTTTAAATGAAGTACACAGAATTGACGATTCATGTTGTTATTTTTGTTACACTCGCAATGAGTACACGTACGGGTTCATTGCCATTTTGAGCCATCCATTCGTTTAAGCAGTGAGTCCCAACAGGGCTATCCGTTCAGACCAAATGCGAAAACCAGGATGACATACTAAGCTTAAGGTAGCATCGAAATAATAGCGCTGAAGCAAAATGCCATGAAAACTCTTTCTCGTGTTAAAGATCGTGTTTATTTTCGAAGTAACTAGGATGTCAAAGGAAACTATACTGCTCTAAATTTCATTAACATGCAGAGGGCTTTTATTTATCAAAGTTGGTCAGGAAATCCTTGAATAATCCTAGAACAGTTTGAAGTGGCTTGTCCGACGCATGACTGTCTCACATCATTACAGGGTAAAGAGTGTTGCAAAACAAATGGTGAAAAAGTCATGAATTATGAAGTTCTTCAAAGCTCCGGGCTAGGTTCATTCTTGCTCCTTATTATGAAAACTCTGTGAAAATTCTTCCATGCTGTAAAACTCGGGGCCAGCTTGTTGGACAGTTTAGAAGGATTAGTTGGACAGTTTAGAACGGTTTATAAATTGGCACCTTTCCTGATAACCTTTTAGTAAAAATTATAAACGGCAAGGTGTAAATTTGATAATATTTATTTACTTTTTGGTGAACTTTGAAATGATACTTTGCATTATACAGGATGACTAGAAAAATACATGGGGAGCTTAGCAAGCCATAGTTTTGTGAAAAATACGTCGAACTGGGTGTCTTTTTTGCAGAAGAAAGATTGAACTATTTATGGAAATTTACCTACTACATCTTTTGTTTCTTTCAGAATTTATCTTTATTTGGTGATAGAGCTATTTTTGTGAAAATTTACGTTGGTGTAACAACTTTCTGCGTCCTAACAATGGCATTTAAATTGATGAAACAAATAAATAAATAAAATGAACATGATGAAACAAATAAATAAATAAAATAAAATAAATAAACAAGAATGCAATCTACCAGATGAGTCAAAATAGGCCTGACGTTTGAACAGCCACCGCTCCCTTGATTGTATAGGTAATGATGTTTTGCAATATCTGATTGCAGAGCTAGCATCATCAATTACTTTTAGATTTTCTTTCACCGCAATCAGTCATTCCGTTCAGGCTTTGCAAGGGATTTAGAAAACATTTCCTTCGAGATACCATTAAAAACCTGCTAAAATTGCGAGCAAATTTCCCCAGTATGGACATAATAGCAATGACAAGGGCACCCTTTAGCAAATGCTATTCTCTTGGGCAAATGAACAAGTCCTTGCTCTAGGAAGACTAACCTATTCATGGCGATTCCGTTTCATATTCAGGAAGCAGCATTTTTCAAAACGCTGCCCTTTTTATTGACTCACTCGTATTGAACGCTTTGATTGAAGATAACTCATATCCCTACGTGGAACACCCAAAACCTCTCTATATGTGTTCGTTTCAGCAGTTCTCTTTGTTTGTAATTATGTAATGTAATGTTGATGGGAAACTTGCCTCCAAATAGTCTAATTTGCAATTTACCATGTTTGCTTAACTTTAAACCGACACTTGCAAATTCTGTATTTGGTTGCAAGCTACTTTCACTCGTATCTTATTCGTTTTCCCTTTATATTTGAAAATTCCTTGCTTATGTGAAAGTAGTTACGTGTGGTTTCATGTAGCTTTTAATCATTCTTGGATGGCCGCAAGGGAAATATAGTATTTCGATCCATGTGGCATCTTATCTGTTGTACTGCAGTGTAGTTTGTAGGTATCGTGAATAGTAATATTATTGTAAATTTGAAAAGCTTAGTTAAGACTTATTACCTATGCTCGAATAGACATCTTAAAATAAGCATGACTTTAGAAATCATGTTGACCAAGTTTTTCGCTGCTATTCCCCAGCAAGAATTTGTCGGGCTCTTCATCATCCGACAAATCACACCGGGTGAGTTAAGAAACAATCCCCGTTTGATAAATGTTGATTCTTGAATGTCAAAGCAACAATTTTTTAAAATGTCTTTCTTTGTTGCCATTATCAGGCCCGTAACAGCTATTGGAGCCGGTCGTGCCCGGGCCCCCCAATAATTTCCAAAAGTTGCAATTTTTTCATTCATCATATATAACGTAGAAAATAGATTGAACCAACCATGAAATTACTCTCCAAAAAAGTGTTCCCTTGTGCCCTCCCTCTTTCAGTACTGTCAACGTCCCCCAGGTGAGGTAGGAAGATAAGTATAAACCACTCTAATTGGGAATCTAGAAATGGGAGCTTCTTTCCACTTTCCTTTCCTAATTAAACAGTTCAAACAATCGCCAAGGTGCTTATGAAGTGTGTATTGTGAGTCAAGATCTATCTTAGATCAAAAACAACAAAAGAACTCGTTGTAGACTCCGATGTAAGAAAATATAATTTTAGAAAGTCAGCCAAGTTGACATCAGAAGCCTTTCGTCAAGTGACAAAAAAGTACCAAGACTTTAACAATCTAAATCACACGCATCAAAGGTAGGAAAACTTGCGATGCTTTTTACCAAGTATTCTTGTGTTGTAGTTTAGTTCTAGCAGGCGTGCTTGAAATACATTTGGATTTATAAATTTCCTATTTCACTTGCTTACCTCTGACCATAAAATTACTTTTAAGCATTCACAGAAGGGCGTTGCCAAAAGGAAAAAGAGCATACCTCGAAAATCCCCCCCCCCCCAACAGCTTTCTGCTTTCGCCGCGAATTGGTGCCCCTTCAATCTGTAAAATACTCCTACGGCCCTGCCATTATGTTCAGTTAGGTTTAATAATTTACATTGCCTTAATCAGCCATTCCCTCTCTTGGATATGGGAGATTCTATGCAGAAACCGCTTGCCAAAAATCTGCAAGAACGATGGAAAGCAAGGAGCAAAATTTCCTTGGATTTCCTTCCTTTACTGATGACACTTACATATATTCATTTATTGTGTCCTCTTGGGAGAATGGAATCCCCCACCCCCTTAAAAAGTTATTTCATGGCCGGGGGGAAGACTTGCTCATCCTCTCTAGAGGAAAGCACGTGCTAAAGCTTGCAGAAGTCATTGCTGTAAGGCCAGTGCCAGACAGAAATGTTGGAATAATTTGATCGTGACTTTAGCCATGTTTGGAAGGTTTCTTGAAGCTGCTTTCGGCAGAATATCCTTCATAATCTCAAAACGGACTGTCGGATTTCAGTCCAGAAAATTTTGAGTTAGACTTGAGCATCTATCAGCAAATTATACAATTGCCGAAAAATCATATCGTTTTTATATCCAAGGAGCTTTGGCTTTTTAAACGGGGAATTTTTTATTGACTCACCCGATATCGTGACTGATATCTTCCAAATACATACTTCGGGTGGAGTGTGGAAAGCATTGCTCAAAGAATATAAAAGCCAGAGACAGCCAGAGAATATAAAAGATTAATTGACCTAAACAAGAACCCTGTGGAGTTTACTATTTCGTGAGCTCGCAGATGTATGATTGTTCATTGACTGATTTAAGTCAATTATACGCTTCCTTTATTGCATGTTAATTAAGCATTGCAAACAGGGATATTGACTGATAACAGAAAATACGTGGAAGAAAAGCTAATAATGACAGAAACATAGGATTGGTGATTAAAATTCGGCTTTCACTGCAGGAAATCTAAGAAATAAAACTAATAAAAGGACAGTTTTAACCGAATCGTCAACATAGCCTCGACTGTTCGCATTTCTATTTTTAAAGCCAGTGGATATATTGCCAATTTAAAGAAACACTAGGTATTTAAAGATTTAGTTTTGCTTCAAAGAGATTCACATGACAATAGGCAAAGAATCATTCCTTGTGCTTGAAAAGCTTCCATAAGTGCAAACGAAGACTAGAATCTAGCTGTTTCTTCTCGTTAAAGATGCATGGTGAATCGCACGTTCTTGTCACATGTCTCGTTATCCTAGAGTTTCCTCTTGCTGCTGCCTTAGGTAATGTATTTCTCCCTTTATCTTGTAAAAATGGGGTCACTCGTGGAAATGCTGGCGGAAAGCCGATCTTGTGTGAGGACTAGGCATGGAAAATTGTAAGCAGTGCATATAAAATCGGGATTTTCATAGGTTGATGATTTTCAAACAGATAAATTCTTTGATTTGCTGTTCAAGGGTATTTTTATAACCTATTTAACTATCATTCTCTCCCCATGAATATGAGATAAAAATTCTGGCTGTTTTTCGCTTAAAATAAGTTAGGAGGCTCTGATAGCGGGGATGGTTGCTTCGTTGCTCCTTAGCATGCTTCCTTGCTCCCGTCAAAATTTCCAATAAAAGCAACTAGGAAGTAATAGTTTGGTTCTAGGAACACACTTCTGACATTGTGACCTTTCGTGCACCTTTGAAAGGAGTTTTTTAGAATAACGTAATGTTATAGAACTTATGAGAGGTTAAAATAATTTTCCATCCAATCAAAAAGTAATGAATGTTAATTGGGATGTGACCCTTATGGGATGTGACCCTTGCAAATATCTTTTCTGACAGTGTGCCGAGTGAGCCAGAAAAAGGTTTCCACTTTTAAAAGTTCGTAGCACCAATCTGAATGATTCAAATTCTGAGTACTTCACAAATCTGAATGATTCAAATTCAATTAAAGCTGCGAGATCGAAGTATTTTTGTAATTTTTCTCTCTGTCTTACTGGCACTAGAAGTATCGATAAAGTTTACTTCACAAAGATTTTATGATCGCAAAACTACTTAAAAATGGCCAAAAACGTTGATCAAATTGTAAAGACTCTACTTGCACAAAACAATGCTCAGTTGGCATTTCACCTCTTTCAAGAGCTATACGACATCAATTTTCGAACAGTACAAAAGATCTTCAGTCCAATGACTATAAAACGTACAATGGATATCTCTCACCCACGAACAATTGCACTTTCTTGATCTGTGCGATAAGTCCTTTTTGATTTGATCAAAGTTTTAGGCCCTTTCTCAGTCATTTTGTAACCATGAAATTTTTGTAAAGTTCAGTTTACATACATTTCTAGTGCTCTTGAGACTGCGAAAAAATTACAAAAATACTTTTATCTTTTGGCTGTTAACTGAATTTTGAATTGTTAAATACTCTTAATGCTATGAATTTTCAAAAGTGGGAAATTTTTCTGGCTCACCCTGTAGTAATTTTATTTCGGGATAGCAGATTGAGGTAAAAAGAGGTTGGCGGTTCAGGGCGACTCAACTCACTAGATTTTTTTTACCATTGCTCTTTTGAGTATTGGCTATATTTCAAAGAGTGGACGGATTAAGATGATAAAGCAATGCAATGGTAAAGAACCTTCTGATTGCAAAACATTGTTACAGGTCGCCACATCGCTCATAATAGGCGCTCTATATGAAAGGTGGTGGTTCAGGGCGATGGTACTCTATGGTGCAGCAAAAATATGATGAGGGGGCATTTTGAACCGACTTGAGAAAGTTACAATGCTTTGGAAAGTATTAAATGTGCTCCACAAAATGTGACAAATAGTACTGCCCAGAAAGGTTACTTCAGAGTAACCTGTTAAAGCATATCTTCAGTTTGAGAATTTTCAATGAAGCAAATGTTGGTGTTAAAGGAGATACAAAGGGTTGAAGAAAGACTTTGGATGGTAAGATTGCCGGATTTTCTGATAGATTTCCAGCTAATTTCCAGGGCTGCAAACCATTTTCCTTTCAGGAATTCAAAGACAGGATTTTGTTCTTGAGAATCCTACTCCTGGAAAGGGTATCATTCTCGAGAACTTGACTCCAGGACAAAATGCCTTTTCAGATTTCCTACAGGCACCTCCCTCGATGCTGGAAGACCAAGTACCTCCTAAGCATTACACCACTGCGCCACAACACCTTCCGCGCACCTCACTGCAGTGATTTAGCGTTGAATAGATATTTTTTTCTGTTTTAGCCAGCCAATTCAAAATTGATGCTGCGCTATTCCACAATCAGGAACAAAGAACCTACATATTTCATGGGACAACATTTTCAACTTACGACTACAGACATGGCTTACACATTTTGTCTGGCACGGATTTGTCAATAAAAGATCGTTTCCCTGGAATTCCTTCTAATGTCGATGCTGCATTCTTCAACAAAATGAAGCAAATATTTTTCTTCAAGGTAAAATCATGTCATTTTGGCGATCCGTTTTATTGGTGATATAGAATGATACAATACATCTTACATTCTACCATGCTTTCTTAACTATTATTACCTGTTTGAAGTTTCAAAAACGAGGCAATACAGATTCCCGCCACTCCTATTGGTTAATCGCACATTTCCCGCGAGTTTACCATAGCCTTGTATAATACGATACAAGAACGCGTTCTGTCGCAACAGCAACTACTCTAGGCCTGTGAGATCTACAGTAAACTCAAACGACATGACTGTAACAAAATGCGTTTGATTAAATGATGCGAGTCATGATTAGAAGCTGTCAGGTAATAAAACTCATACTAACCGGTTTTGTCGTTGTACCGGAAAATATAAATCCCTCGGTCTAAATGCACAGACCTCGCAAGCTCGGTCTCTACCTTTAAGACCTCAGGCTTTATATTTTCCTGTACAACACAAAACCGGTTAGTATGCGCATAGAAATAACATCAGTAAGTGAGTGCGGCTATTTGAGCATTGAAAGCAAACTCAGCCAATTTCATGGAAAAAAGTTGAAATAGGCCTTTCTCGATCGGTTTACATTACAATATCCAAAGATAGATACCTGTCTCAATGCCCCGCTTCCCCGTCTCAGGAATTAATTAGCAACTACCGTCATGATTCAATAAAAGTGTGCTTGTTGCGATTGGTACTATAGAAATTAAACGATAATGTTATATTCTTTAGAGGAAGCCTCCCTTGCAGCACCCTAAGTGACCAGATAAAAACACTTCCAAAAGTTGCAGCTTTCAAAAGAGCAATCAAGCACTGGTTGGCTTTGCTTGGTGGATTTGTCAATAGCCGTAGTTTTAAATTTCTATATTTTTCCTTAAAGCTGTCTTTGTAAATAGTTGGTATAAATTGGTAATAGTTGATTGCGCTAAAGATGGTGGCGAGGAATTTTTCTCCGAGATGCACTGCGTTCTTGAATCGAATTTCTATAGAGTTGTTAAAGATTTGTGATTCGAACGCAATTATTCTGGGTAAACATTTCCTTGCCGCCATTTTTAGCACAATCCTCTATTACATTACTATTGTGAATTGACCAACTTTAAAGAAGATATTATCATTACCATTAGCATACTTGGTACCCTAGTTACAAACATGGGAAAGATTTAGGACTATGGTTACGTGGAATAGCCTTTTGTGTTTCACATGAGTTAAATGAAAAAATAGAAAGGGCATATCTATAATTTTGTTTTGAAAGGAAGGGGATTCTTAGAGAAAAGATGTAATTGAGCAGGACTGAACAGAGATTCTCTTTCCCTTCGTAATCGTAATGAAAGAAATGCACGACGGCGGGCCAATGCAGCGCCGTAGGCGATACGGGGCTAGCCTAGTTAGAAGAAATTGATTTAAGCACCAAATGTAAGCGTACGTACATATTCAGAAGATACGACGTTTCGAGCGTATACTCGTTACCAAGTGACTCGAAATCAGTCGAGCCGAGCAAAAGATAAGACAAGATTCGACAGATACGAAAGAATGCGAGATGCGACGTGAGGTAGCCTGAATAAGGAATAGGAAGGACTTAAGAATAGCGATGGGAAATGGCTTATTCCCACTAAGATAAAAAGTTCTTAAGTTAAACATTAAGCGTTTCTCCAAGGTTTTGCGTTTGGTGGAGTCTTGAGGCGCATATTACAAGCCAAGAGTGGACATATCGGCAGTTGAATGATGGGCTGAATTGGAATGTTTGGAAGCATAGAGCTCAAATCTTTAAAAAGACGGGTGTAAAATTGTTTTACATTTTTCTTTGAATCAAAGTGCTTGAAAGGAACTTTGGGCAATTTGCTGTAAATCTGCCGTGGCAATTTTTTGATATCGTGATTAGCTTTAAAATGGCGGCATTTATTGATTTCGGGGTTGTGACGTCATCAAATTTCTAAATCCCTAGCCAGAAGAGCTACAAATTTCTGCTTGCAATCATGTTGTAGACCTTCATAAACTATGGTTTTCTTGAAGATTGTATCAATTTTGCTCAAGTAATTTAGAAGTTACAATGATTTTATTTTTCTCAAAATTTTTGATGGATTTTTACAAAAATAATCAAAATGCCGTCATTTTGAAAATAATCAAGATATTAACGAATTGCCACGGCAGGTTTACGGCAAATGACCTAAAGTTTCTTGGAAGTCATTCAATTCATGGAAAAATTTGATACAATTTCACACCCACCTTTTTTAAGATTTGAAAGATTTGAGCTCTATGCTATGTTTGGATATGTTGCTGTCAGGATCGTTGTCATGGTTTTCTTCGTGGTGGATCATATTTCTTACATTTGTTCTCCAATGGGTTGTTAACTTGTCGGGTAGTTTCGCAGATGTAAAAGGATTGACCTTTGGTGCAGATGATACAATAGATAACACAAGATGAAGAACAGGTAAAGTGGGCTCTGATATTGAAGGAACGGTTTGGTTGGTGGTCGATTGGTTGATGTGGGTGCAGGTCTGACAGAGGCGATGGAGAAGTACCAGGCTGTTGTGAATCAGTTAGGTTGGTTCTAACTAGGGAGTCCTTCAAGTTCTCGTCTCTACGAAAAGCCATATCAGTAGAGATGTGTCGAAGATGTTCTTTGCATTTGTGCCATTGGTGAGAATGTTGAAGTTACTATAAAATATGTCCTTTACGTTGTTGTTAAAAAGGTGATAGGTCAGTATGAAAGGAATGCGTTTGTTGCTAGTTGCATTGCTCGATGGAAGAAGACCGTCATCTTGAGAAAGATCCTTAACTTTATTCAATGCTGCTTGAGTGATGTGTTCAGGATAGCTGTTTTGTTTAAAGTAAGAAGACATTTCCTCTGCTTTTAAATGAGAATCATCATCATTTGAACAAATGCGGCGGAGACAGCGGAGTTAGGAGTAGGGAATGGAGTCTCTGCATTTCTTCGAATGTGATGATTCGTAGTTGAGGAGGCTGTGAGCATCTGTAGGCTTGTACAAGATAGATGTTGAGATTCGGTTTTTTGAGAGTCTAAGGAGGATGTCCAGAAATGGAAAGCTTTCTTCGGTAAAAGAATGGGTAAACTCCAAAACGGTTTGAAGACTGATGATAATCTTGTTCTCGATATTGGAAATGTATCCATTGATGTTGTCAGCAGTGTTAAGTTATAAGGGGGTCACGATAGACTCGAAACTAAAGTTTGACCAACATGTGGCAAAATTATGTCAAAAAGCAAACAACAACATCAGTGCCTCCTCTAGAGTCTCGAGCTATTTAAATAAGAAGCAATCACTTTTTGCTGTTTCACTCTTTCATAATGTCCCAGTTCGATTACTGTCCGTTGATATGGATGTTTTGCTGTGTTATGAGTCCGACAGAGAGAGACGTAGAAAGATTTAGGCCAACGTGTTTTCTTGAACTCGATATCCGTGAACTAAAATCTAACTCAAGATCATATGCCTAAATACATTGCGAAATAATTGCTATTGACTCACAATGGATTCAGCATGCCTGAGAGCAGTTCATTGTTTATCAATTAGTGTCTATAGTTATGAATTAGTTGGCAATGAAGGCGTGTGCAGTTCATGACGTAGATCATTACACCACCTCCCCCCTTAAATCCCAACCCCCTTCAATGAGAGACATATTCCCCAAACCTCAAAGGGGGTCTTATATTCTGCCTCAGGTGTGCCGGTCGTTGGAAGGGCTGAAAGTCAGGACCTTGCCTTCCATCACCAAAGTTTTCTCTGTGGATCCCTAAGTCCCCCTGCATGAGATCTATTTCTGCAGTTTCCCGAACAGGGCAAAAGGGCTCCCCTTTGTCAAAGGGAACAATGCAAGACTTGACATTATTGTGGTGAACAACAATGTCCTTCCCCTCCTTGGACCGAATTTTGTAGTTAACCCCATTACTAGAAATGATTTATACGGACCAACCCACTGTCTCCCAAACTTCCATGTCTTAGGGCGGCGCAGCCAGACAGAGTGACCAATGGGTAGGGGCTTCCAGTCATTTGAGGACAGGCCTTTTCTTGCTTGATTATTTCTGTGGTTGACTAGATGCTGCTGCGCTACTTTCTGTATACTTGAGAGATGCCTCCTAAGTGACTCAGGATATTCAGACTGACTACGTGGATCTTTCAATTGTACGCCCAAGTCCAATTCTAAGGGTGTACTTTTGCATACACTAAGACTTCAGTGCGACCAGGAATGCAAAGGCCAGTACTCAAAGTAACGGGAACTGGCCCCCTGGAGGCAGACTGCACAAGCATACAAGGAAACTTGTCACTCTCATCAGCTGCACAACCCAAAGTCTGGCAAGGAGGCAATGGCGCCATATCGGGAAGATCTGGGGTAAGGGGTGTATCCCCATGAGAACCAACAAGAAAATAGGCCCCTGGACCCTTGCATAAGAGGTTCAACCCATTCGAGGTCAAGAAATCCCATCCCAAAACACATTGCAATGGTTGAAATAAGTGATTGGAAATCAAGAAATTACCTGAGTAGGAGAAAGAGCCATTGCCAGGGAAGGAGAGAGTTGCTTGCATTGTCCCTTCTATTTGAAGTGCCTGACCAGTGATGCCAAAACATCGTTGGTGAGTCGCTTGCACCTTTTGCTTAGGCCTAATCCGATCAAAGACCTCACGAGTTATAAAAGATTTCATGGACCCGGTATCGATTAATGCTTGAACTTTGACACCACTCAGAACACAAAAAATGAGAGGCTGGTTGGACGTAGATGGAAACGAGGTTTCGTTTGATCCAACAGAGAAAACACGGGGGTGACCTTCAGCCCAGCCCTTTACTGAGGCACCCCTTTGAAGTTTAAAGAAGATGTACTCACATTTTGCGAATCCCGGTTAAAATTGTTGGCACACTGCTGTTGAGAATGGCCCCATCCAAAGCACAGCTGGCACTGAGAATCCCATGGGCATGATCTTGCAAAATGCCCAATTTGGTTGCAATTATAGCAGCGTTGAGGCAATTGACTTCTCTGACGGGCATTGTTCCACTTGTCTGCAGAGGATCTGTATCCACCACCTCCACCACCTCTTCTGGCTGGGCTTGGAGCTTTGATTGCAGCACGCAAGTCTTTTTGATCGGAGGCCAGAGCAGCCACAGCAGCGGTTAACTGGGCGATCGAGGCTTGCAGGGGGGTGTCATCAGCTTTAGGTGGGCTTTGGGGCGGCTGGCTTGCTGTCGTAGCATAGGCAACGGAAGGATTTCTGTCGCTGGAATGATGAACGGCTCGAAATCTCTGAACGAAGTTGGTCATCTCGTCTAACGATGGTGTAGGGTTGTGTTCCAAAAGTTTAAGACGAAGATCAGCAGGTAATCCACGCATGAACTGGCGGGAGAGGAGGGCGTCCCGAGCATCGTCCTTCAAAGCAGGATCAGCTTTCGTGAGGGTGTCTGTCAAATCCCAAAGGAAGAGGGAGGGGTCTTCATGAGGGCGTAAAATTCTCTGCTCGAAAGCAGCGAAGTGCTTTTCGCGATCAACGGCCGGGCACAGGGCTTCGCGGAGAGATTTAGTGAGATTAGCGTAGGTATTCTTCTTGTCGTCGGCCAGGGCATGATAGTATGTGGCAGCTGGACCCCGCAAGAAAGCAGGAAGAACTGCAAGCTTTTTGTTCTCATGCCAGTTGTTGGCAGAGGCACAGCACTCAAACTGGCGAAGCCAGGAGACAATGTCCCCAGACTCAAATTTTTCGGGCGTAATAGACGATGCCATAATCTGCAGATCTTTGTCTCAGCTCTGCACCTCTGTCACCAGTGTTATGAGTCCGACAGAGAGAGACGTAGAAAGATTTAGGCCAACGTGTTTTCTTGAACTCGATATCCGTGAACTAAAATCTAACTCAAGATCATATGCCTAAATACATTGCGAAATAATTGCTATTGACTCACAATGGATTCAGCATGCCTGAGAGCAGTTCATTGTTTATCAATTAGTGTCTATAGTTATGAATTAGTTGGCAATGAAGGCGTGTGCAGTTCATGACGTAGATCATTACAGCTGAAAGGTTGCAAATAATAACCTGAATCTCACCCATAAGAGAGCGCTTCGAACTCTCTTCAATGATTATACATCCACCTTCAATGAGTTGTTACACAAAGGAAATGAGTGCAATCAAAAGAACTTGCAAAAATTAATGCTCGAGGTTTATAACAGTTTAACTCAACAAAACCCTTCATTTTTGTGAGATATGTTCAAGGAAATGGATAATAATTATAATTTAAGATAAAAAAATCTGTTGATGTTGCCTCAAACTAATGGCAACTACTTATGGCAACGATAGTTTATCTTTTAGTGGCAGCATATTATTGGATTCCCTACCTAATGACAATAAAACTGCCACCTCCGTCTGTGCCTTCAAATCATGCATAAAAAATGGAATGGAGAGAATTGTCGTTGTAAAATATGTAAATAGGGTATTTTAAGTCTTACGTTGGATATTTGATGAACTGTAATTTATTTTGTTTTTTGTAAATAGTTGGTCTTTATTAGTTCTTATATTAGAGCTTTTTTTGTAAACCAACTTTAAAGAATTTTATAATAATAATAATGATAATAATAATGGATGAAAGGTGTATGTGTAGTTAATGAATCTTTAGAGATTGGCCAAAGGAAGAGAGGTTGCACCAACGATGTCGCCGATTTACCTTTTAATAAGGCAAGGCAAATGACCATCATAAGATTCATGGATTAGTTGTTCTTAATGGCCAACGAAGAGCCAAGCATAACTTGGGCCAAGTTTACTGCCCATGGCAACACCAGATTTTTGGAGATAACATTGACTGTTAAATGAAAAGGCATTAGTTGTTATGAAAGGGCATTAGTTGTTAGGCGATCAAGAGTGGTAGTTGGAGGGCTTTGATGACGTCTTTTATCAAGGAAGAACTTTAGTGCTTGTAGACCATCGTTGTGGGGAATGCATGTGTATAGTGATTTAACATCCATGGTGAAAAGGTACTAGGACCAAAAAAGTATCTCTAATTCTGCCCCAAAAGCGACATAACCAACTTGTCTGGCAAAGTTCCTCCGATTTGGACAATGCCCTCCTCTGACACCTGGTCTATTACTTGTGCGTCATTACGCAGACGCTATTTATTTATGTAAAGTCAGCATGTAGGCAAACGCATATGGTACTACCCGTCAATGAAGGTAAAAAGTTAACTGGATTAAATAAGCTTCCGTGTGTGCCACAATAAGCTATGCACTTTTGAAAGTCTACGATAAATCGTATACAGGACCAAGTGTAAGGATTTATGAGTCAATCATCAGCTAAGATCTTTTGTTAGATGCTAGTGTTTTTTTTACATGTTTTAATCTTCTATCTATGGAGCTATGGACAAGTTTCTTAAAGTTTTCCACTCCGAGAACATCGCAAAACGGTCACAAAAAGTTGATCAAATTTTCTAAAGAACTCAACCGAACTGAACATGAATGGACGAGGAGAAGACTTTTCGCGGTGACTTGGGGATTTAGAAATCTATCCAAACTCCGCTTGTTTGACCTCATCATGTCACTACATTACTGTTTGCCTTTTTACCCCCTCCCGTCCCCCTGGATGCAGGAAAGCATATCCCGGAATCAAATTATGAAGTTAATGAGGTTTCATAAGGAAGTGCATTTCTTTGTACCATTGAAAGTATTTTTGCACTTCATCAGTTGTACTTTGGATTAACCCTATAACCCTATAGTGGTTGGGCTACTTGATAGTCCTATTTTGGTTGTAGGGCAAAAAAGCCCACCTACCTAACTCTTGACTGGTAATAGGTAGGGAAACAAAACTTGGTGTGCTAAAAGCCTCAAGCATGCACTTTTTGTAAATGAAAAAATTAACCTAAAAATAGCCATCATTTTTGCTCACGTCAGCATTTTCCTTTGTGTGGTCAAGAAAAGCGGCAAAATTGGCCAAAATCAGGAAAATCGCGATGAAATTAAGTTTTGAGCGCATTTCCTATTCAAACATGATACTTGTGATAGAATGCATCAAATAGCACTACATTACAAAAGAAATTTGCTAAATATTCCACTTCTGCTCCTTTTTTCGCGATAATTGAGAGTTTAGAAATTGCAATGTTTCCTTGGTCAGTCCCAGAAAATTGTCTCCCAGTCCCTCATTTTTCAAAATATTTCAATAAAACTTTTTGAGAAGTTGCACAATAAGTAGTTACAAAAAGTCAAGAAGTTGCAGGGCTATAAAATTCTTCCTGGCAGAGTTATTTTTTAAAATCTACTAAGGGGGAAATTTGCCCCCCCAACCAAAATATCTGCCCAGAAGTACCCTGAATGAACTATACAAGCTTCATGTGCGACCCCACCTGGATTATGGGGATGTTATCTACCATATTCTAGCCAAAGTATGTGAATTCAGTGGAAGCATCACTTTTCCTAATTTGATGGAAAAGTTAGAGTCTAGCTTTTATCTTCACTGCTTATCTGAATGGAATAAAACTGACCCTGAAATTAGGCTTGCACCATCTGTTGCTGTTTTTAAGGCAAAACTTTTATCAATAATTCACCCTCCTGCAAAATCCGTCTTAGGGATTTACGACCCAGTAGGTTTATCTTATCTTTCCCAAATAAGGGTCGGTCTCAGTAAACTAAATTGTCACAAATTCAAGCATAACTTCAGGGATACCGTAAACCCTATGTGCCCAATGAACGATGGAATTGAAAATACGGAACGCTTCTTGTTGTTCTGCACTGCCTTTGAGATTCAACGTCGAAATCTTCTCGCTGGAATACGACCATTTGTCCAAATCAATAGTCTTTCGAACAACATTCTAGTTGAAATATTGTTGTTGTTGTAATGATAATAATAATAATAATAATAATAATAATAATAATAATAATGATAATAATTATAACAATAATAATAATAATAATAATAATAATAATAATAATAATAATAATAATAATAATAATAATAATAATAATAAATACAAAAGGAATACAAAAGGTCTAAGAGCCAGGAAATGGAAGATGCATGGAGACAGAAGGTGATGCATGGACAGTTTGTGAGGGACAAGGAAGGAGTGAAGTGGGATAAATCATGGCAATGGCTTGCAAAAGGAGATTTGAAGGGATGCACAGAAGCACTGATATGCAGTGCTCAAGAGCAAGCTTTAAGAACGAATTACACAAAGTTCCATATCGATAAGAATGCTGATTCTCCACTGTGCAGAATGTGCGGAGAAAAAGGAGAAACTATTAGTCATCTGGTTAGTGAATGCGGAAAATTAGCTCAAAGGGAGTACAAAAGAAGACATGATAATGTGGCGCGATATGTTCATTGGCAACTTTGCAACAAAGGAGGCTTGGAAAGAGCTGAGAAATGGTATGAACAGCAACCCGAAGCAGTAATTGAAAATGAGAATTTCAAGCTCTTATGGGATTTCACCATTCAGTGTGATAGATTTATTGAGGCAAGGCGACCAGATATTGTGTTAGTAGATAAGAAGAACAAAGAAGCGAAAATAATCGATATTGCTGTGCCAGGAGATTCAAGAGTAGCAGAAAAAGAACTTGAAAAGACTGAAAAGTACCAAATGTTGAGAGAAGAAATAGGTCATGTATGGCAAATGAATAAAGTTACGGTGATACCCGTAGTAATTGGAGCATTGGGAGTCATTTCAAACAAGTTTGAAAGATACATGGAGAAGTTGGATGTGAAGATTGCGATGGAAATTATTCAGAAAACGGCACTGCTTGGAACAGCAAGGATACTGCGAAAAGTTTTGTCTCTTTAGAGAAACAGGAGAAGGAGCTTTGAGACCCCTGGTGACTTGTTGTTACCCGCTCTCAAAGATAAAAGAACAAAAGAACTTACCAGACAAACGTGTCTGAGATTTACATTATGGACAATAATAATAATAATAATCTCTATAACCAATCCTACATCCGAATTATCGTGGCCTGTCAAAAGTGCACAGTTTTTTTTGGCGCACCCAGTGGGATTTACTTACATTTTTTTCTGCTTTACCCAAAAGGATGGCTATGCTTGGGAGTTTTCTGACCAGAGTTCAAAAACAACAGCCTCGAATCTATTTCCTTCGGGAAATTGGTCTAGTATATATCCTTCTAGACCGGATGCAGTTGCTATTCGTCCTGGAAAACGTGCCAAAAGTTTCTTCAAAGGAGATCAATGTTGGACATCAAAAGACAACAGAAAAGAGGTTAAAGCTGGATTTCCAAAGTCAGTTCAGCACATAAACAAAGATGCACCATCGAACATAAATGCTGCGATTGGGATCGGTGATGCTCTATACTTAATCAAGTATCCGTTTTTGTGGAAGTTCCACTATGGTGGTACCAATAATCTACATCAAGGCTTCCCAATGCCTTTCTTCGAAGGCTTGACTGGTAAGAGCAGTTTCCTTGCCATAACCTGTATTCGATTCCCGTAGTTTTTTGACAAGACCGATGGCCAGGGTTTTATGATCTTCGAAATATAAGACCACAGCCCATTTATCTACATATCGCCACAGTACGACTATACCTTGCATGTCTTCTATTTCTTTAAAAATTGCTTGGCTGTACAAATTAAATAAGTCGGGTAAAAACCCACATCCCTGTCGCACACGCACACCTCTTTTGATTTTGGTATTACTAATTCCGTTATCAACTCTCATGCACGTTGTTTGCTCAGGTTGCGCCTGTATCGATTCTGTATCGAATATTATCTTTATGCTCTTATACGCGCGGTTGCATCGATTTGTGTTTGAGCTGCTATCACTATTGTGCATTAGAAATTTCTTCAAATTGTATCAAAATATCATTACTTGAGGCTTCTCGCTTCGCTCAAAATTCATTGGCAGTTCATTTGCAATTAATTCGTGGTTTTAATTACGGGCGAGACTTGTAGCAAATCCAACCTTAGACTAGCCAAAAAGTCTATCACCGTCATTCCTTTGCTCTTGCCAATCCACTCCCCTCATAGAATCTAAAACTCCAAAAATCAAATTTTGCAGCTTTAAACAAGTGTCTCAAAAGCGGAAGACCCCTAGGAAATATCACAGTGGATCGGTTCCTTTTTTCATGTTAATCATTGCTAGCTCCATATTCTTGTACTCATGGCTTCCTGAGGACAGAAAGCACGTTCCCAAATGAAAGCACATATTGATACCTAATGGTTATAAAGTCTCGGAGCATGACAAGAATCGAAATATCATGTGGTACTTTTCATGATATCAAGATACAAACTCAACGTGAATAATATTTGACAACGCAGTTCTTTGGAGTCCTCTTCATCTAGGCCTTCTTTCTCTCTCTCACTGCAACAACAACAACGAATCCAACAGCAGCTACAAGTACAGCTACAACCACGAACAAAAACAAACATGGTGGACATAACTATGGCTTTGAAAGGTTATCTGTCAAATCTGAATCAACTTAAACTGCCGGTGTACAATGCGTAATGGGTCCACAATGCAAATGTGTCCTAGAGTTCAAATAACAACCTGCACTTGCTAACCCAAGAGTTTGTTCTGAAATAGTGTGAAATGCGGGATATTGAATCAATGGGGAAAGTTAAAGCATAGTATGACAAAAGTATCCACAGCATATATTCATAACAGTGAACCGATATGACGGAGCAATGACAGGTGCAATTGTTGGTTAGCATATTGAGATCAGACAGTAGCATTCAATTTGTAGAACTATTTTTTGATGTAACTACATGTGATGAATCTAGTCTCTAGAACTGTATTTAAATACAGATACATATGTTTCTATTATGTTGATACTTATTGCAGAATCGTAGCGTAAACAAAAGATATCATTCTCCCGCAATTATCTCAAGCTTTCAAGCTATTAATGTCCTCATTTGGTTGGCTTTTATAGCAGAGCTCATTATTCTTCAAAAAAGACGAGTCACTTTTCTGGAATAATGTACATCTGGATAATCTTATTATCTATGCAATGTGCAGTCTATGTATCAGGTAACTTGCTTTAGTGAAAAGTGATTAAGCAGGAGCACAGCATCATGGAAGCTGCAGGTCTTCTTTGAAGCCTGCTAACAACAAATCGTACGCAAAAAAGAGACATGGCTTTGTTTAGTGAGAAAATGTGTCCCTCAAAGCAAGTCTTCCGCTAACAGATGTTTTGAATTCCATTGAAATAGGTCCATAATTCGAAAGTCCAACACATCATATGAACTTATTTATAGCTTCCTTGAGGGATCGTTCGTTGTATGGAGATATCACTAAGGATAGGCTCTTTATTCATGCTTCATATTGCTAGCTCTATTTTCCTGTATTCATTTTAGTATTCATGTTAGATGTAATACCTTCAAAGCTGTAATGTATCGTCATGCTCCTTGTTCTGTAGAAATTTTATATCTTAGGGTAATTAATCTATATATATAAGGCAGGTAAACGATTATCCAATTAGCTTTGTTCTTTTGTTTTCCATTGTGAATTGAAGAATTCTCCTTTGTAAATAGCAATAAGCAATTGTATTTGAACAATGAGTCTATTGGATGTATATCCAGGAATTGAATTCTATGGTTTTCCCTGGGTCCCGACTTTGGCCCTGGGGGCTCAGTCCAAAAATCGCAATCCAGCTCTATGTGAAAAAAATTAATTCTAAAATTCTTCCTCCTATTCAATCTCCAATCGAGAATTGCTTCCTCTATGTGAGAACAATAAATTTTCCGCCCATACAATTTGAACATAATGAATTCTAAAGTTTTTCCACCTACTGAATTTTCATTTGAGCACTCCTTCCTGTATGTGATAACAATGAACTTTGGGGGTGGGGTGACTGTCAGGGCCGTTAAGAGCTAGCTCAGGCCCTGGAGTGGTCTATGGGGACGGGCCCTTGGTGGTTTGGGGGCGAAGAACATTGTTTGTGACACGTTCTTTGGTTCCCGGAAAATGGGGGAAACGCCCCTTTTAAGACTAATCATTCTAAAAAATTGCTTCAACATTCCGTGTAAGGGCTATTAAAAAAAATTATCTTATGAATCAAGGACATAGTTTTCTGCTGGTACTACCTTGTTCACACCAGGTCGTTGCAGTCGCTGGAAGTCAACTAGCGGCTCGACGGCCGAACAGATGGAATGTAAGGAAAATCAACGACCCTACGACACCAATGACTGACTCGCTGGGATAGAAGCAGTTTCGACAAATTAGAAATATCCATAGGATGGTTTGGTTTCTGAGATGAAAACTGTCATCAAACTCGACGGTTCTTGCAAATACCCTTTCAAAGAAAATAAATTGCCATAAAGTGCACTGCAGAGATACAAAGTAATAACAACGTTTTTATGGCACAAAATATTTACGGGCCCTAGGGGCCCGGGCCCTGGACCTTTTACCCCATCTACCCCCTCTATCCCCTTCTCGACGGTCCTGGTGCCTCTCATCCTGGGGTGCTCAGTGGAAAAAAAATCGCAATCCTGCCCTGTTGCCCTATGTGAAAAAAATAGATTCTAAAGTTCTTCCTCCTATTCAATTTCCATTTAAGCACTTGCTCCTGTATGTGACAACAATAAATTCTTCCGCCTATAAATTCAATTGAAGGAAGCTCATTGGATAATTGCTGAAATGCAAGCCCTTCATTCATTGCAAACATGTTGTACCGGCGATATCGAGGGGCACTTTATTTATTCGGAGAAGCCTACTAGATTTTCCAAAAAGGATTTCTTCTCACTTTTGATGGATTATTCTAGAAAACAAAAAGATTTTGGCAAAACTTCACCACATTTTCAGGAATGAAATACCCCGAGGGCAAAATGCCCCCCCCACCCAATCTTTTGACATTGACTGCAAACATTTGCCAAATATGATTCACATGAAGGCAACTATCAATGTTCAGAAAGCCAAACGTAGTGCCCTAACTTTATTTGCCACCGCCGTCAAAGGCACACTTCTTGCGGGCTGTAGACAAATCGATTCTTTCCCACAAAAAATCCATCACACTTTCTTGCAAATACCCCCATCACCCACACACATCTCCTAGGTTGGTTGAAGGTAATATCCGTACCTCCCCCCCCATGGAAGAGAAAATCCAGAGGTATGCAAAAATCCCCCAAAATCCAGGGATATGCAGCTGCCGAGCTGCAAAGATTCTGGGGACGTAACAAAATTCTGGAAAAATCCAGACCTTCTATTTGCTGGCCAGCCCTGCAATAAGAAGAACATAGGGGTGAATTGTCTGTAAAATTGAAACTCCGGACATTCCTGTACTTTTAGAGGCAAAATCCGGATCTTCCCATCACATTTTAGGGCCCAGTCATCATTAATACGGGGGAGGGGGCTGGACGTTGTTTTTATCGATGATAAAAAGTTGTCATAACCCCTTCATTTCCTCATTTCAATTTTCAAGGGTCCTAGATTATCTAGCTGTAATTTTTGGTGGCCCCTCTCTTTATAAAATTTGATGGCACACTGCTAAGCAACAAATCACATTTTCTAATCGCAAGTGACGCAAAAAGGACATAGAAAAGCTTTCAAGAGAAGAAAGTGGAATGGCAACTGCAGATCTTATTAAAAATATGATACTTTGAGGAAAATCGCGCAAGGCTTAACACAAATAATAAATGGATAACGTTTGCGTTTCAGATAGCTGAAGTCAGATTTTTTTAGTTTTCATGGCCACTTGTTTTACACTCAAGAATTTCAGTTGCCCCCTCCCACTGCCCTAAAATTCTTGTGGCCCCTCTGAATATCTTCCAGCCCCCTATCAAGCATTGATAATGACTGGTACCTTATCAAGAAAATCCCGGGCCTTCGATTTGATGAGTTATTCTTCCATAGGGGGTACGGATATCGCTTCATACCACCCCGTAACAATATTCCATTGATCGCTAGACTATTCCTCCCACGGACCAAATTATTCACTGCACGTCAGATATGGGAAACGGAGCAATATGGAAAAATGTTGCAAAATAAACTGCAAACATCTTCAGCAATGTTGCAAAATCAATATCTGTCCTCCGCTAGCTAATAGAGATTCCACTGTCCCACTGTTGTTCCGGGTTAGTGAACTGCCTTAAAAGCTCTATATTGCAAAATTAATGTTGGGGCCTTATTTCATTTCGGAAAATCAAATGACATGGATACGAATGATAGCTTTTCAGTTCTTTACTCCATGTGTTCCAGCTTCAACATGGCATTTTTTTATCAAAAGCATAAATTCGGCACAGATATGCCACACGACATCAAACTACTCAAAATGCAACACTGTTTTATCGAAACAAATTGAACATCTTTGGCAATTTCTTTAATACTTGAGGGGGCCATGGGAAAACCAGGTGACGAGCTAAGCAATCCAGAACTTAGGGTTAGGGTTATAGGGGTGCTTCCCTGGAAAACATTTGAGACCACACTCTTCAAATTGGCTTAACAGAACACTAATTTTTGTTTCTCAATAAGGATTGACTTTACAGGTAAATCTACGTTTGGAAGTACACACCTTCCACAAAAGTGAAAAAGCCTAATTTACCAAAGGCCACTTTAGAGTTATTGTGAGAGACAAATTTGTTAGCTTGTAAGTACCCCAAAGAGCTTCCAAGACTAATGAAAGGTAACATTTGAACGAGATAAGCCCGACATAAGAACATGGAGTACCTATCTGATCTAGGGGCATTTCACTCCTAAAAAATCTCGTACACTTTTGGCAAAAATCTTTTCGTTTCCAAGAAAAATCCATCCAAAATCCGTAAAATCCTTTTGTCTTGGAAAATCTCGTACGCTCTTTCGAACGAGTGAAATGCCCCTCCTATCTGATATTATGAAATACCAAAATGATAAAGAATGAAGATTACTGTGGCAACTGCTGAAATATTTTGAGGGGGACCATGGCCCCCATGGAACCCCTTGTATCTCAGTCCTTGGAGGGGGGCTTGATAGAGAGAGGGCTAAATAGATCTTTTACGGTAGGAAGAATTCCCATTTTCATAAACTGATCTCAAGATACGTTTACTGAAAACTACGAAGGCTCAAAGGGAGTTTTCCTATCGGGGCTTAACTGTGGAAGTGTCTTGAAAGAGAAACTAAATTGTCGTCATCCGCAAAAAACATTCAAACAGAAACTATGGACAAAAAAGGGGTACAATTCTTCTTCATTTCTTCCCTTCACAGAAATTTTTTCATTTCTTACCGTGTTAGTATATTGTATAAATATTTTTGGATATGATGAAAATGAAACTACTAACCTCAAACTTGCACTGGCTTCCCATCTTTTTACATTTCTCTTCATTTCAGCCAACTTTTGATTACCACCTTTTCTTTGCATAGAACTTTTAAGTAATGAGAAATTCACAGGAAGACATAACTTTCAAAAGATTTCGCTGCTTTTGAATCTTCAAAATTTGCATATCCAATAAGCTTCCTTCAATTGAATTTTATAGTTGAAGGAATTTATTGTTGTCACATGTAGGAAGAATTACTCAAATGGAAATTCAATAGGAGGAAAAACTTTCCTTCCATAGTTCAATACTTTTTGCTACTACGCAATATTGATTGTTTCGAATTCTAAACTTTTTCCTATTACATCATAACATATGTCTTCTTCATTGATAAACCCCATAAAATGCCAGGGCTGGATCAAGCCTCTTTGGGTGACTACAATATTTCTACGGTAACAACCTTTTATGGCTTTAATTCTCTAAACAGTGAAATCTAACATGTCACTTTTGTAGTGTTTTGGAAAGGAATACAGTCGTCTACCGCATACAAGAAACAACATTTTCAATTTCAGGCTAGGCTTGATGTCTTTCTTATAAAGTGAGATATAAATTTCCAATCAGCGTGAAGTTTCTTAAGTTTCTTATCATGTTGCAAGGCGCAAATCCAACAATCGAAACGTTTATTATCATGCTCTGCAGTCTCCGCATGTCTTTTATTATTTGTACGGCCTTAAAATAAATTTGATTTTATGATTGGAATCAAGGAAAGAACGATATATTTGTGGATTTTTGACATAGATATTTCTCGATTTCATTTTCATTCAGCGAGGGGACAGCATTGTTTACAAGACTGGGTTTCTAATTTCTGGTCCTGTTCTTTGCTCTGTACCTGGGGGGGGGGGTAACTTAACTTGTCCATGGTACGGGGTTGCGCCATTTTTAGGGTACCTTTTTCACGAGGGGCATTTCACTCCCAAAAAATCTCGTACACCTTGGGCAAAAAATCCTTTTCTTTTCAAGAAAAATCCACCAAAAATCCGCAAGAATCCTTTTGTTGTGAAAGAATGTCGTACTCTTTTTCGAAAGAGTGAAATGCCCCTCATTTTTTCATGATAGATTCCGGATTTATGGGTATGGTTTACATCATCGAATTCTGCCTGGCCAGGTAACGTTGACACGCGTCACGTACTGATGTCTTGCGCGTTTACCAATCAACCATAATTCCTGATAAAGACTTGTCAGCTGAAAATATAAACTTAGGTGCAGGGTCGTATGGTCCTATGGCCCCGGGTCCTAGGGTCGTAAGGTCTGCTTTAAAAAACATCCCAACAGAAGTGCCCTGCGTGCAGTTCTGCAGTCACTGCAGAAGAAGAAGAAAGCTTCCTGTTCCTTATTGCTCCTCCACACAGACCGCAGGGCCTTCACGCAGGCCAGGTTTGGCCGTAAGCTACACATTAAAATGACGTAATGGTAGGCCACAAGTCTGAAAATTAGATAGGTGAGGATGTTTAAGAAGGATTGGGTTATAAAATGCTTCAGCTTAGGAGGATTCAAACTCTGAGTTGTTGCAAGTTAGTAGCATATTTTTTCATTTCCCAAACTCGTCCCCATGCCCCTAAATGTGTCTACGAAATTGGCTTTCGGAACCAGGTTCGTTCTATCCATGAGTTCTCTTTTAAATGAGGGCGTTGTCCCTAAAATTTTCTCGGGAGCTCCGTCCCCGGTCCCAAATATCATGCGCCTTTGCATACACGTGTTTTTTATAAGAAAATAAGAATTTGGGCCAGTACTGAAAGTTTCTTAACATGCATAAGAATAATCTCAAGATATAAAGGGCGTGATAATGTGCAGAGGCCTGGTATTGCTCATGTTCATTAGCTGATTGACGGTTAAAGTGAATCACAACCAGTTCCGATGCACAATGTAAGTAGAAAACATTGCTACGTTGTGAATCAACCAGCACAAAAGTGATTTTAAAAACAGAATGGGTATTATAATCATGCTCAATAGCAGATAGAACAAAACTTTGTGCTGTTTGTAGTATTTTATGGGTGCATGACAAGAAGTTTTGGCATTCCGTCCACAACTACATTCTTTAAGTTATGAGATGTCCTTCTCCTATAGCGGTCAGTTACTGTACTTCAACGCGAATTATCATATGTTGTCAGAAAGCTCTCCGCAGGAGCTAGGAATGTTGAAGCACGAGCGAAGCGAGCGCTTAACTTCCTAGTATTTATAGAAAATGTATCATTTTGAGATGAGACACCTGTAGTGAGACCAAAATTGAAGATTATTGTAAGAGCAATTTCCAAACATCAAGGTATTCTTCGATGCTCCAAAGTTTCGTACAGACTCACTAACATTACTCGTCTCCTAATTTTAGGTGGAGGTTGTAGGGTAGGGTGGTACCAACGACCGTAAGACTATTAAATTATTTCGGGAAACGAAGACATGGCTCTAAGTTATGCTAAAAACCGTTATAATGACTTTCCATAATTTGTGCCTATGACGTCGGTTCTATGCGACGCAGACAATCACTTCGTTGTCATTTCATGATCTGCAAAAAAATGCAGCTAATTCCCATGCCTTACATTCATTGGTAACAGAGATAACTTTGTGGAATCCTCTCCAAGTAATAAACATTAGTTTTAGTATCAATATATTTTTTGCTCTATTTTCAAGGGACACAAATTTCCACAGTTCAGACATTAAAACCTCAGCTGGTATTTTTCTCGAATATAAACCTGCATGGGAAAAGGCTTGCTGGTTTCACGTCCAAGACAGTCAACGTTGCATCACTTCAAGCTTGTTTTGAGGAATGCTCAAAAATGAAACCCTTGCATTGCAAGTCGTTGAACTACAAGACAGTGAACAATGGCCATGCATCAACCCATTCTTGCGAACTGAATACGAAGAAGAAGGGACATGATGCTTCCAAGAACTTTAATGTCAATAGAGAATACATCTATTATGAGGTCTTGGCATAATTCAAGAGGCATTTGTCTTTTGTATTTTGCCATTAAAGACCCTGTGCTAACCAGCAGCCTTTGCGCGAAGGAGGGATAAACAGCATTGTACAAGGTGACACGTGCAGGGTAAGTAGGTTGGAATGACTCCTTTGAAATAGGAGAAATAGAAATATCGAATTTGGACTCTACATCTTTTTCTAAGTTAGCAGGCTATTCATTTGAAAAGTTGCTGCAATGATTTGTTTCATTATCAGAAAGAAAAGCTTGTTCTCATGCGTACAGTTAACAGGAAGCAAAGCATTGAAAACAAGTCAGCATGTGGCAAAATAGCAAGTCCCGTGTGGATTCCTATTAGCCTACAAGATGTTGGGATTCCTTTGTTTTCTAGGGGACTGGAAATTATTCACAAAGATCTATGGGATTTTTAGGGTCTCTGAAAATGCATTGTGGGATAGTTGACAACCACAAAGGCCCATGGTTGGCACAGGGTATTTAACCGTATCTGACATCTGACCTGGGCGTTTTGACGTACTAAATACCTGGGATCCCTCCTACTGTTAATATCTTTCGTTGTTTGAGATATGGCAACCTATCTGAGAATCTCATCGAACTTTCTTCGTTTGATTCAATGGACTTTCCTTATTTAGAAATCGTAAGATCGATACTTTAATGATGCGTTTCCCTTGAATGATTGTTACTATAAAACCTCGCACGTGTAACTTTTACTCAGCTGAAGGTGGGACAAGCTCGGCTTGAAACGTTTGACTTGCTGATACAAGAGAGTCTTCTAATCTCGAGGGACTGTCCGACACTCAATCAGCCGAACTCTTCTATGCCGCTGTATCTTTTTCAATAATATCATTGGACTTTCTTTGTTTAATTTCTATTGCAACCTAATTTTGCATGAAGGTTGTTCATTATATAAACAATAAATCTCTGAAAGAATCGTTTAATTAGTGATGTCGTTGCTGTTGCTAAGGCAAGATTATCATTGTGATCTCATATGACGTCATAAGAATGAAAGTGTGTTAAAAGGTCGTAAAACTTCACTTTTCGTAAGGAAATGAAATACGTACATCAAAATTACAACAGCAGTTTTTGTAAAACAACAGCATCAGTTGCTTTGGTCCACACATAAATTCAAAGAGATTAGCGAATGCAGACAAAATAAATTCTTTTAACCAGTAATCAAAACAAGCATAGCCGCAAAGTTTCCCTGAAGCCATTATGGCTAACTCTCCCTTGTTGTGGGCGAAGGGTTGTTCTAAGAGAAATTATGTGCTCATAACAAAAGAAGAAGGGTAAATCTAAAGTTATGTCTCGCGGATTTGTTTATTTGATCCAGGAGTAACTGTTTGCAATTGAGCAATGAAATAAGTGTTGAGGAGTTGTAATGCCCACTGCTCTGCTGTTTCCCTCTCCTTTGCTTTTCCTTCGCAGCGACCTTTTCGTGCTTTAAGCCGCGCAGAGGTAATTATTTTCTTCAATGCTGTTAAAACCACGGAATAGACTTGGAGCAAGTCTAAGTTTGAACATAGTAGATGGTTTGAATGACTCTTACAATGAATTCAAACAACAATCTACAAATGTAACTAGTAATCGATGCAACAGCACACCTCACCAAGAAAAACACTACAACAAATTACAACGAGAAACAATGTAAAGCAAAGCCGGCCTCAGTCAGGTATGATGTGAACAAGGGGCTTCAGGGGTAGGAGCCTTCAAAAATCAACTGAGCCCCCTTCGGCACTTGAATTTTAGAAAATGGGCTCATGTGCTGCAAAATTTATAAGTTCAATCAACCAAAAGCGAAGATATTTGTTTTGAAGTTGGGCCTAAATCAGATCTTCGTTTACATGACCAGTAGGACATGGCACTGGTTTGACAGCAAATCAAAATCGCTTGTATTAGGCTCAGACTTAACCGATCTTTTTCATTTTAGCCTCATTCTGATCCTCTAAATGTGCGCTTCGAAGCAATGTAAAGCATGCTAAATATTTTGCCTTTTGTGACCATTCTTAGACCATTTCATAATGGCACCTTCCTAAGAAACTCTTATCTTCAAAACTCAATTGTAAATTTGAAAGCTAATAACAAAAGATGTGTGTTCCGCTATATGCCCCTCAAAATGATCTCACCAATTAGAACCACCTCTGTAACAAAAGTTAGTACCAAAGGGCTGGCGCCAATTCGAACCCAAAAATCTTTTATGACTATTTTCATCTCACAAGTCGTTTATTTGATTTCCAAGAATTTTACATTTAATAACCAATAACCTTTAACGGACATCCAGTGAAAGGACCAAAGGTGGTTAGGCCTTACCTGCATGTTAACAATATGATGACTAACATTTGACAAACTTTGCAATGCTTTATTTGTTAAAATTCCTGCAAAATTTAAAAATTGTGAATTCTTTTAGAAACAAATGGGTGCAAAACACTATTTTGGGCTTTAAAATGTTTCACTCGAGGCTATAGCAGGCGTAAAGGACAAATAAATGACATACCTTTGGCTCTGCATCGATTTCAAACAAATGGAAAGCTATCCGTTTCACTTTATCTAATTTTTCATCACGAAATGTGTTAAGATGTTAAATTCATGTACAAAACTTGTAAAATTAAGATTGTTGTTAATATTTTTTGGAGGCGAATTGAAATCAACCCTTTGGTAGAAACTTGTTAGAAAGGTGTGTTTCTAAGTGTCGAAATTATTTTGAAGAGCATAGCGAAAGATACATTTTTGTCTTTATCTTTCAATTTTACAATTGATCTTTGAAGACAAGAAATTTTAGAAAAGTACCATTGTGAAATGGTCTAAAAATGGTCATAAAAAGGCAAAATATTTTAGCATGCTTTACATTGCCTCGAGGCACACATTTAGAGGATCAGAATGAGACTAAAATGAAAAAGATGGCTAAAGTCTGAGCCTAAGTAAAAGGAATTTGTAATTTGCTGTCAAAACAATGCCATGCTTCTTCCGGTCATGTAAACAAAGCTCTGACTTACGCCCAACTTTAAAAATCATTATTGACAATGATGAGGATCCGTTGCGTGAACGCCAAAAACAAAGACATTTCAAAACTCTTCCCATCCTTGCCCAGGCTGCTTACTCGTACATCTCTCCGCGAGCCATTCACAAGGAAGTCAAACCCATTAAGATATGGTCAGCCTCTCTCTAGACTCCTTTTTCATTCTCAAAATAGTGTATGGCATTCAGACTCTCAATTGGCACCGTTTTGACAGCTGCCAAGTTGGGAAGGTAGCCTAAAGCCCGGCTTATCTACTTAGTATAATTTTCCTGTTGGACGGAATTTTACGCAATAAAAGGTTTCTCACTCGTAAAATTTTCTTCTAATTCACAGCAATAGTTTTTTGTCGTGAATAAAAGAAATTCATTCCGCTCGGAAAAGTGACTGAATGCGAAAATCAGCCTTATGAGGAAGGCGGCTGAAATCGATGCTGAGGTGTTTTTAGGATTTTATGCCAGAAATAGCACTTTTTGTTTCTATTGATGCAAATAACATTTTGAAGAATTATGCTGACTTATGCTTATTCATAGTCTATTCTAGAATGATATCCACATTTCTCTACTGATTTTTCGTCTTCTTTATCATCTGTTCTTTGTGCTGAAAGTAGAATAAAGTGAATGTTATAACAATGTCAAGTGCCTATGCATCAGAAAATATTGAAGAAATAAGGAGAATTTTGAACATGAATCTGACAAACTTGCGCTTGCACTTAGCCTGTTAACCAAACCCATTCAGTTGTAAGATTGTCGAGGTATTCGGAAAAATTATGTTTTTTCTTTTGGAGCTGTGCCCCTCGCCCGTCCCCCTGTACATTGTCAAAGTTAGTCTGAAAGTTAACAATAGCCAGGTGCCAACAGAAAATTCATGTTTGTTTCAAAGGGGTGCAAACAACCTTATCTTGGACAACCGCTCAACAATTTTCCAGCTCATCGAGGTTTCAGTTTAGATACAAGACTATCTTTTCTCAATAATGCTACTTTTCTGAGAAGGATAGGTAAGCAAAGTATGATTACATTTTCTTAGGACACTTGGGTGCCGTAAGCCATATGATTTCAGCATTTCATTGTCATCTAGAATACTCCAAGAATGATGAATAAAGACAGTCTCTCCCGTATTGTTCTGAGCTTAGTAGCGGTAAAGGACCTGTTTATAGGAGGAAAACATATCACCTGCTAGAGCCGGGGCTGACAGGGGAAGTCGGTTTCGGCCACTCTTTCTATGAGATTTTCCACCTTAACTGTCAGTCCTGGTGCGGAGAGGAGAGATGGACTAAAGTCTCCCTTCCCTGAAATTAGAACGAATGAACCACTTTGAATCAACGAATATGGTGTTTAGTTTATATGGAAAAATTTTGCCTTACACAACATTCCACCTCAGGTGACGTAGGATCTCATTATACCGTTTGTCATATAAACAGGAAATGAGAATGAAAATGATTGGTTCTATGGGAAGCTGGATTTCTGTCTGCAAGGTCTAGGTGTGGCAGATGAGGTGTGCTTCTAGAAACAGGCCCTATCTACTGGAGATAAATCCATACATCACAGAATCTCTGTCAACCCTGACTCTTTTGGATAAAGCTCTCTGGAACATACCGTAGAGATCTTTATCGATTTTATATTCATTCATCAAAGGGACGGACTGCAAAGGTGTGAGTTCAACTTCAACGAGACAATAGGAAAGCAAAATATGCGATACCTTTGAGAACTTACCATTGTTCCAAGGAGAAGATCGAAATGTTAGTAGAGTTTTGACGTATTGGGGATTTTCTGTCAAAGCGTTAGAGATAGGACACCGCAGAGCTGCAAAAAGTTGTTGACCTTCCTCCAAACCTGAAATTTATGCTCTCAACCTTCCTCATTTTAACACGATATATAATTACTGGAAAACAGCAAAACAGCTCGACGGTGTTTTGTAAACCATACAAAAGCATGTAATTAGGGACCTTCCAATATCATTTGTCTGTTTGGGTGCAAGTAGCAGGGCTCTAACCAGGTTTTAATACAAGGGAGGCCACAATCTTAAGGATGCTGTTCATTAATTGAAAGGTATTGGGGCAATGAAGGGGGAACAAAGAGTTCAAGGTGAGAACATCTAAAAGTTACTTGGATGTCCAAAAGTATACTCCTGTTTGCAAAATCACCAAAATTTGATTACGAAAGTTATCATAAAATTTTTTCATCGCTTCTATCAACAACTTCTATCAACAATTCAAATATATCTAATGACGTTGAACTATCTGTTCCCTTACTTAACGGGTATGAAATAATGCAGCGAAAACCTCATTCTAAGCAACACTGTTTAAGCAACATCGCTAATCTTGCCTATAATGACCGTTACATTGAAAATTTTGCAGTATTCTTTAAGTCCACAATAACATTTCACGTTTCATTCTGATATTAATGACCAAACAAGCAACTCAGTATAACAAAAGAAATTACTCAAATAAACATAAGTGCTTTCTTGCAGAAGGCCTCAAAACCAGGCAGCACTTAAAAGAGTTTGATTCACTTAATCAAAAAATAAATCAAAAGATCACCTTTGCCCGCAAAAATATTTTTTTTTTGATCTACTGGAAAGAAAAAGAAATTTGAAGATCTGCCTTACAATAAAATTTTGGTGATTTTGCAAACAGAAGTACTTTTCTGGGACGCTCTTCAAAAATCATTTTTTCCTGACACATATGCATATTTCCTCATAGACGTTCTCTCTTTCATCACATTGTCTGATCAAACCTGATTTTTCTTCTTTGATAGAGTTTTGAAATATAACCTCACCATATGCATACTGTTGACATGATTTTAATGGTCCCATGCATTTATTGATGATTCATTTTCTAAATCTATGCCAACAATATAAAATTTTATTTTGGACAACTAAACCTTCCTCAATTTTTGGCCAAAACCTTCCTCCAAACCAGGTTTGTAGGTTTGCAGTGTTTTTGCGTCTCTGGGACACCGTTGGGTATTAGTGTAAGATTTTTATCAACTTGTGAAAGACCCAGCTTAAAGGCAGTCTGTCCCCAATTGTTCTGACCTTAGCAACGGCTTTATTTACCTTTTTACGCTGGAGCTAAATTCATGCATCATTGAGCTCTTATGACCTTGATTTCTTTGGATAAAGCGAATTAGCACCTCCCTCTCGATTGTACAATAGAGATCTTTATAAAGTTTATTTTCATTCTTCGAACGGGACAGACTGCCTTTAATCTATTTCTTTTCGTACTTTGAATTTAATTTTTACCTCTTACTTAAGCCGGTTTTCCACTACGAGGATGTTTTCCCGCGCAGCGGAGCAGCTCTTATTTCTAAAACAATGCACGCCTACGGAAAAAGATTTTCAATTTCCACTGGAGAAAAAAGGCGCCTAAACGCACATAACGATAAGCCCAGACATCCTTTGAAAATGGACAAACGTCGACGGCTGCTTCTGCTGAAGAAGCCTCAACTTTTAATGCTATTACTCATGGAAGACAAAAAAATCGAATAAAAAGTATAAGGAGTGGTTTATGGTTCGTCAGCTATGTCTAGCAAGGCAAGAAAAGAGATTATTAAATCTGCTGGTCAATGACACGCGACTCTTTGAACAAGAACTTTTACAAATATTTTCAGAACTGTTTTCCGTTGTGCCTTTCCCCTCTCATGGAATACTGATGTCATGTGTCAGAGCTATCGAGCAATTTGATTGGTTGGCGCCATCGGACGCGGCGGAAAAGTTGAAGTCAATCCGAATTTCAAGTACGCGCGCAGCGGAGCGACTAGACGCGACTATTGTTAGAGATAAACAATGCAAATAATCGGCTTTAGCGCGACCTTATCGCTGTTTTTTAGTGATTTTAAAACATTTCAATGGCAAGCCACCTTAAGTGTGCACTGTGCAGATCCACCTTTTGGACTAAGAGCGAAATATTTTCACCTCTTTCCAAGCATATCTATGCAGCTAATCTACTTACATTGAATTTTGCATGCATTCTTTAATAGCTAATGCACTACCTGCAACAACAGTAAACTTAATCAGCATGTCACCTTACTTGAATAACATCCGGCATTGTTTTTACATGGTAGGTTTATCAATTTTCAGGATACAAATTTATACAAGCGCAGCAGCTGGCTAAACAGATATTTTGGCAATGCCAGGGGTAACCGGGATAAACTGATTAAAATAATTCTCATTTTTCGGGTGTCCCAGAAAAAATATTCAGAATTGATTTGTGTCCAGCAATAGACCTTTACAGAAAATCACAGCAATCTATTGATCTACTGAATTACTGATATACTTGCCGGTTTCGCCTCTCTTTGGAATCACCCAACGGCATGCGTCTCTAACGGCAACCCACGAAATTTTGTTTACAATGTTTAGATTTGGAAACAGAGTGCCTTGCTTCCAACAATGAAATGTACTTCATTTTGGGAAAAGCAGGTTTCGCCTCGAATTGAACTTTGCTTTGTGTAAAAGTCTATGCAAATTTAGCTACAATCAATGGCAAATCACTCAAGAAATGCTCCTCGAGAGTTAATTTGAAAATAGATACGTTATGGCATTTGGGAGTAAGAAACATTAATCTTTAAAGGTGACCTGAAGTGAAAATTTTTATTAGTGAAAATAACTGCAATTTTTGACCAATAATGAATCCTATTAAAATCTTTTGACCACTCATTTGGTTTTCAAGTTAGCCAATGACTTTAAGTAACACGTGATACGTCATTTTGTTGCAAATTACATAAGTTCTAAATGGAAATATAGCTGTACCTGATCTTTGAAAGATTACAGTTGTAACACCCCCCCCCCCCGCCCAAGCAACATGCCAGCCGGACATTAAAAATGCAGCAGGAAAGTGATGATTTTATGTATTTTCAGCGGGGATTAAAAATAAATTGACGGGGAAAGAAAATTTTCAAATATACCCATGAAGGAAATTGTATGATTTTTGACGGGGAAGCAAAAATTTCAACTGGGAAACAAGAGAAAAATGGCGAGGAAGGTTTTAATTTCAAAATTCGCGAGGAAGCAAATCTTCTCAACGTGTCTTCCTTCAACCTTGGTGGGACAATGTTTCAGCGGGGTTTTTACTGGGAGATGTGTTGTAGGATGCATTTCGGTTGAAGAGAATAAATGTAATATACATAATCTCATTGATATTACGTCGAGAAAGGCATTTCAGTTGAGGAAAACGTCTTGAGTTGATTTCTCTCTGGAAACATTGTCAACATTGTATACTTTCTTTAATATTTGCAAACAACATGACGTCATCAGCCAAACATACACATCAAGTGATAACTTGCAAATGAAACAAGGCATCAACAATTTTAAATGTCCTTCTTCATTATTCAACAGTGCTATTCATTTGCATCAATGAACACTTTCGCTCAAGGTCTCTTTTAAGCTCAAATTTGTATTCACCTCCAAACCTGAGCTCTGGCCTCTTGCCTAGTAAAAGTCAACAACTCGAAAGGTCGTGGAGGTTGGCCCAAATTTCAGTTTTCAAGTTTAATATTGCTGCACTCGAAGCATCCATATCAACAAACAGAGTATCAATCTTCAACGTAACTATCGAGGGTCATTTTGAAAGAAATTGTACATACTGGTTATCATCTCTATTTCTTATTTTGCACTCAAAGCCTGGTTTTCATTGAATCGTAATTCATCGCCGATCTTTGTCTTACAGCATCAGTGATGATCGGCAATGCTCTGAGACAATGATTGGCCTTTGCAAATCATTAATAGAATTATTATGGGGAGTGCTTCTTCGAATCTCGAATCCCGTGGGAATTTTATCTATTCGTCAATCGAACCAAAATTTGTATCACATTTTCTGTAACCATAGTAATTCACAAATCACGCAGTATGATTGGTACTCTGGGAAGCTCAGAGTTTGGGCCTAAGAAGGGTCAGGTTTTTCAGAGTAACATTATGGGTCTCTTTTGACCTAAGCAAAGTCATCAATTAAAAGGAGCACAGGGAAAAAAGAGAGTCCAGAGGTCTTAAGTCTAGGGATAACCCCCGTTGTTGTAAAAATGCTAACAGGTAAAACTGACTTCTTTGTCCAAATTAATCTCGTAGCAGACAAGACATCGATTGAGAATGATGCCTGCACACAGATTTGCCTCATCGTTTATTTTCTACTGCTTAGTTCATACCTTCTTCTTGCAATACTGCTTCAATGATTCTCTTGCTAGCTACATGGCTGGCCTCCAGACTGAAAATCATGGTACGTTTTATTCTATGCTAATTTCAAGCATGATTTTCCTTTACAGAAGTTCTTCCAGGTGTATCAAGAAATGTCTACAAATTTTGAAATTATCATCATTAGTAGTTTTCAATTGATTGGAATTTTATGAGATTCTGTTAATTTCATCAGAGCTGTAACGGAAGTGAAAATAAAATCTCTGTGCATTTATGTACAGAGTGGTAATTTAAGGTGACTCTGCAGCACTCTTTGATGAGCACGGAAAGCCGGTTTTCAGAAATCCTTCTCTCTAGTATTTTGTTAATTGTTCTTCAACCAATCGGGCAATCGAAATTCTGTAAAAAGTATGAAATTGCTCATACTCTTGGTAATCGAAAGACATATTAAAAAAAACTATTTGTTCTCACGGCTTTGGATAAGGCTCATTTCAAAATATTTTACTAGCTTCAGAAGGACTTCATTTTCCACTCCGCTAACCTAAAGATTTTTATCAAACATTTTTACCAAACACACAATATACTCACAGACACACATGCCAAACTTGAAGTCAACAGCTTGGCCAGTTTTTCCGCAGTAAAACTCTAAAGTTTGGTACCCTACTCGAAAACAAACGCAAGAAAAGTTGGTCAGTCGATTACGATTGGCAACTTTGAAGGAATCAGTGAAGCACTTGCAAGCACGTGTGAAAACAAGTCGGCTGTCTTTCGAGACTGACAGAGCAAATCTATGTTTTTCATACAAATCTTTTGTGCTTGCTCGAGCTATGGAATATCTTGTTTGAGTCCCAAGGCGAAGAAGAAAAAGAAAGAGGTGTGAGACAGAAAATGATCAAAAAATTCCATACTTTGTAATCAAACGCAACATGATGCAATTACAAAAGGTAGAAAAGAGGGTTGATTCCAAAGCGGCTGTTCTTTCCTTTTCTGGTAGCAAGCTTGGAGAAAAGTTCTTCACCGCCATCTTTAGCGTAATCGTCTATCAAATTGAACCTTAGTAAGATAATTGATTTGAAATACTGTATCACAATTTGGCCGCATATACTCTTCTGTACTACCGGGTGTCCCAAAAAAAGTATACAGATTTGGTCGACCCTAGCAATAAGAATATAGCGTGAATCAATCCGAAATAATTTTCAAAACATACCTCGATAGCTAACTTGAACATAGATACCTTGTTTGTTGATATCGGTGCGTTGAGAGTGAAGATATTAATCTTCAAAGGACAAGTTTGCTTTCACCTCGAAACCAAAGCTTTGAAGTGCTGAGAATAAAATCAACAAAATTTGAAGACGGCACAACAGATGTGTTTTACAAAATACAGTTTATGTGAGACCTATCGTCAAAGGAGCTCCGAAATCACACATGCTATTCATCTGTGAAAGTACTCCCTTGAGCTCAACGCGCTTTTGACAACGTCGAATCATTCCTTGAAAAGAATTTCTTATCAGATCTCTCGAGATCAGGTTGATCATGACGTATCTTCGAATCTGCTTTCCCATGTGGATCATCAACGAGATAGGAGACATTTTTTGGTCCCCAAAAGATCTCTTGACCTTCCAGTCTTGACTCCTGAGAGATCTGACAACAAATTCTCTTCAAGGAATGATTCGACAGTTGCATGAGTGTGTTGATGCTCAAGGGAGTTTTTTGGCCGATGTAATAGTAAGAGTAAAATCAATTGTCGATATTGAGATGAATGAAGCTGATTTCGAAGCTCCCTTCACGAAGGTCTGACATAAACTGTATTTTGGAAAACACATCTGTTGTGCCGCCTTCAAATTTTGTTGATTTTGTTCAATGCGCTTCAAGAATTTGCTTAGGCCAAAACGCCAAAGCTCTGGTTTCGCGGTGGAGGCAAATCTGTCCTTTGAAGATTAATATCTTCACTCTCAACGCACCGATATCAACAAACGAGGTATCTATGTTCAAGTTAGTTATCGAGGTATGTTTCGAAAATCATTCCGGATTGATTCACGCTATATTCTAGTCGCAAGGGTCGACCAAATCTGTATACTTTTTTTAGGACACCCGGTATATTTCAAACAAAGCATTCATTTTCTGAATCAAACTGGTAATTAGAAAATCAAAATTTGATTGATTGAATGTTATTGATGAAATTAAGTTACGATTCAAAAGTTATCAATTGAGGTGAAGTTGCAGTTGTATAAACGATCACTTCATTTGACGAGTCAGAATTCTCCAAATTAGTGTCAAAGCTTTCGAAATACAATAGACCTTTTAGCTATTCTACAAAAGAGTCTGGATCGAGCGTTATTTTTATACAGTTTTACACACGAAGTTCGATTGAGTGGCGTCAGAACTTCTATCAGTATTGTGCAAATTCGAAAATTCTACAAAATGTAATGAAATATTGTTCGATCCAGATTCCTTTTCAAAATAGCTAAAAGGTCTATTCTTATGTTTAAACTAGGAAGTTAAGCGCTCTCTTCGCTCGCGCTTCAACATTCCTAGCTTATTCGAAGAGTTTTCGAAGAATATCTGATAATTTACCTTGATTGTATAATAACAGTCTCTATGAGAGAAGGACAGCTCATGATTGTCATGATTTAAGGACAGTGGTTGTAGATAGAATGCCATTTCTTGTCATCCACCCATCAAAATGCTAACGAGTAAAGTTTTGTGCAGCTTTGTATTGATCAGCTCAATTGTGATAGCCAATTCTGTTTTTAAAATTAATTTTGCATGCTCTTAAATTCATTCACAAAACAGTTTGTTTAAATAACTGCTGCAAAGTGAATTAGTGCTGCATTCTGTCTTTTGCAGCCGTTGCCAGTTTAGACACTCCACAAATGGTATCAACTGCTGACAGTGCAGGTAAAAGATTGATTGGACATTCAAAGAAAACAGTGAATGTTGATTCATTGAAAGACTGTTTCAGTGAATGCTTGCTGCTAAAGCCATTGTATTGCTCATCACTGAATTTATCGATTTGGCCTATTTCAAATAAAGGAAATTACATTTGTGAGCTTAACGACAAGACTGTTCTTGATTACCCAGACAATTTTGAAGACGATGCTGACTTTGTGTATTATGACGTTTTCTGATAATGTTGATAAACAAGAGAAATCTACACCATATCTAGATTATGTCGCAAATACACGTACTAAACAACAGTAAAACCCCGCAAACAAGAACATAGCAAAATAAGAACCTGCAGACTGATTTTGTGAAAAAAGACACCCAAAGATAAGAACCAAAACCAGACTGATTTACTCCAATGTTCTTATGAGACAGTATACTTAATCAAGAAATTTCATCATGTCAGTGTAAACAAAAACTCCCAACTATTGACAACTGAATGCCTCTAGCAGTTTTCAGGGATATGCAAATTGTTTTATCAAGCTGTATGATATCAATTGCTTTGTCAACAACAAAATATCATAACCTCAAATATTTAAATGCAATCATTCTACCTTCAAGCTTATCTAACTCATACTGTATAGCTATGTATTCATCATAGTAACAAGTGTCCTTGCGATAAGAGCCACACCTTGAAAAGGTCATAAGTACTACATTTATAAGAACCTAGTCAGTAGACTTATGCCTTTTCGTCCCTTGTTTCCCTGCGTTCTTTGACTTGCTGATATCACTTGGTCAATAGGGACTCATAATATTACGCTTATATAATGGGCCCACTTTTTCAAAATGGCCAAAATAGGTGGGAGTTCTCGTACACTCAACAAAATCGCTTCTAAATCTGGTTCAAAGAGCTCGAACATTGAAAAGCGAAGTTTAAGTACAAAGAATGATGTTGTATTGACCTACAAAGCGCAAAATGCTTACGTTTCAGGCAGTAATCTTCCTCTGTAGAAGCAAAATAGATCCATCGCAGCTGCGAGAACTCCAGGCTGCTTCAACCGTTCTTTAAGAGCAACAACAACAACATTCTGAGCTGATTGGTTAAAAACTGAATTCTAGCGATTTGATTGGTGAATACGGAACCACCCTACGCGGGCCTAAAGTGGGCCCACTTTTTAAGAGTAATGTTATTAGTCCCTCTTGACCAAGGAACGCAGGGAAACAAGGGACGTAAAGGCATCAGTCTACCTAGTCAGTCCGTTTTTAGAAAAGTATGTTCTTGTTTGCGGGGTATTACTGTACTTCATGCGCTGCTTGGAGCAGTGCACGCTTAAGAGATTGATTTCCACATCATACCGAGGAAAAGAATGCTCCTGGCTGTATTTCAAAATAATTGACGTCATTGTGAAAATAACCTGTTGATGGAAAGACAACTTTGACGAAAGCAAAAAGGCTGTACATTATGTGCTTCAATTCTGCATGGAAAAAGTGCTGTCTTTGTTGAGGTAACAGGGAATTTGCATCAAGTCTACCAAGGGGTTTAGTTGCATGTTAGGAGCAGACTGACTATCAATGTAAATCTAGATTATTTTATCAGGAAAACAGTCCTAGGTACTAGTTTGCCTTAAAAATCTCTGAGCTGCGCTCCTTAACGGACAAGTCCAGGGTTGATAAAATTATTGTTAAAGAGCAACCTTACCAACTGCTGAACACCAATCATGAGTACGTTCCAAGTTTTGATGCCTCCAACGTTCATGAGTTGGTTAATGAATCTTCGTAAGTTACGCAAAATATCGTCGCCATTTTCTATGTATTTTGTGCGAGTGTGCCAAGTTGCGATAAGGAGGCTAGCAATGTGAGTGGTGTGATATCAAGACATTTGGCAGCCTCGTTCAGGTCAACCTGAATTGATGTCATAGAAAATGACGTCATTTTGCATTTCTTAGCAGATTGAAATATGTACTTTCGCAGATTAAAACAGAAAAAAATTTAAAAAAAAACTACACACCATTCACAAAAGTGTAATCTCTTGACGGACTTGTCCTTTAAAAGTTTGAGTACCTTTCCAACTGACATTGGGTTCTGTCCGACACTGTATGATTGAATCGTTACAGTACAAAATTTTATTCACAGTTTCTAACTACCAGTGTCAACTACTACTACCGGGCGGCTCAAAAATTGTCCTTCTGCATGAAAATTGTTGCAGACAAAGGAGTTGCACGATAATCACAGGGGTTGGAGGGGTTGCATTTCTTTGTGGCTAAAAGAGAGCATATAGGGCTCAAATCGTTAAAAGGGACTTTGGGTAATTTGCTGTAAATCTGCCATGGCAAAGTGTTCATATCTTGTATCGTTTCAGGTGGCGTTTACTATTTTTGACGCTGTGAGGCATCAAATTTCTTAAACCCTATAGTGGTTGGGCATTTGATAGTACTAATTTGGTTGGGGGGAAGCCCCCCCTACCTTACTCTCGACTGGTAATAGGTAGAGCGACCAAATTTGGTGTGCTAAAAGCCTCAGGCATGTACTTTCTGTAAATATAAAAATTAACCTAAAAATAGCCACCATTTTTGCTTACGTCAGCATTTTCCTTTGTGTGGTCAAGAAAAGCGGCTAAATTGGCCAAAATCAGGAAAATCGAGATAAAATTAACTTTGGAGCATATTTTCCATCCAAACATGATATTTATGATAGAATGCATCAAATAACGCAACATTACAAAAGAAATTTGCAAAATATTCCACTTCTGCTCCTTTTTTCGCGATAATTGAGATTTGAGAATTTGCGATTTTTCCTGGGTCAGTCCCAGAAAATTGTCTCCCGCCCCCTCATTTTTCAAAATATTTCAATGAAACTTTTTGAGAAGTTGCACAATAAGTAGTTGCAAAAAGTTAAGAAGTTTCATGGCTATAAAATTCTTCCTCGCAGAGTTATTCAAAAAATCTACTAGGGGGGCAAATTCCCCCCCAACCAAAATAGGGTTAATCAAAAACCAGGGAAGTTACAGATTTCTGCTTGCAACAACATCGTGGACGCTCATAAATCATGGTTCCCTAGAAGATTATATCAATTTTCCTCCAGTAATTTAGGATCTAAGATGATTCAATTTCATCAATGTTTAAATTTCATCAGTTGTCACGGGATATTTATAGTAGATTACATTACCTAAAGCTCCTTTCTAGTAATTCAGCCCATAGGAAAATGTGATGCAATTTTACACCCGTCAATTGAACGATTTGACAGACTTTAAACGTATGCTATGAAAGACGATAACATTTTACGTATTTTGTAGTAATTTCAAGCCAGTAGTCTCTTGGCAAATCCTGAAAACTTAGAAAAATCATTGTTTCAGAACAGCCGGGAGATTGCCTAAAAAGTGTGATCAAAGCTACTACGTAATTTGAAATCTCTTCAAAATGCTCTCGAGAATTATCATAACTGGTGAACTGATTAACTGACACTGATACGGCAGTTGAATTTGACATCTTACCTAATTCTCTGACAAAGGATCATTGAAAATAGTAAAACTGACAAGTTATGTCTCTCTTTTATTTCCAGGTGCTCCGATGTTGCGTTTTTTGACCATTTTCTGGATTTGTGCATGACTAGATTCTTGAATCTTTTAAATTTACAGTGAGGATACTGACTTGAAAATTACCAATTAACTACAATAGAATACTTCGATCATGTAGCCAACAGGCAAATTAATTTAAGTAATTATAGTGCAAGTTTATTTGCTGCAATGATTTTTGAACAAGGAGAAATTCATTTGAATCACCAGTCATGAATTATGATTTAAGATGTAGAACACTAGACTTTAAGAGTGTTACATGCAGAAAAAGAGATGTCAATAAAGTCTTATCATCATCATCATCATTTGGTACCATCTTCGACACGAAGGTTGGAAACCATGAACTTTCATTTCACTCTGTCTTAAGCTGCTCGTTTCAAAACACCAAAGTTTTTTATTCCTGTCCAATCTTTCAAATCGTCGATCCAGGTTCTACGCTGCCTTCCTCTGTCTCTCTTTCCATGGATGTATCCTTATATAATTTCATGATGCATTGTCCAATTACAGCCTCGTAATACATGACCTGCAAATTCCATTTTTCTTTTAAACATTCCTTTGTAAGACATGGTCCAACTAGTCCCATTCTGCTGAGAACATCCTTATTTGAAACAATATCGGTCTATTTTATCTACAATATTCTTCTGTAGCACCACATTTCGGATGAGTTTAACTGTTTGACGATGGCGGCACAGGATCATTTTCTTTAGCTCCATGCTTATGTTGTATTTTGATAGTTCTTTATGCTTCCAAAAGGAGCTTTTAGCTAACAGTCCCCATTTTCCGTAATCCAACTTCCGATATACTTGTATTCTTTTACCTGCTCTTATCTAATTAGTTCAGCAAAAATTGTTATAACAGGGGATTCCTTTTTCGACGCAACCATCACTTTAGTTTTTTTCGGATTTAATGCCATACATTGTGTTTCACATGTTTTGATAACTTCATTTATCATGTTTTGAAGAGCTGTTTCATTATCTGTCATAAGAAGGGTATCATCTGCGTATCGGAAATCAGTATATCTTTTCCAGCATTCTCTAGTGCTTCTTCGATAAGTACTTCACTGTATAAATCAAACAGGATACTCTTATCAAGTTTACCAAATTCTGATTCTTATTTTAAGGCATTTCAATGTTTCTCTAATATAATTGAAATTTTTAGCGATATCAAATGTATCAAATACTACTCTTCTGTATAGCATCCAAGTGATCAATTTACAAATGATCAATAATCAATTTGCAAAAATTATAACAAGGTTACGAATACAACGAAAGGATTTTCTATGCGTTTTCCCGTTTACACTGGGAATTTCCTATAACTACCAAGTGCTAGGCCCATATAACGATCTTTAAGTAACGAATCCGAACAAGAAGTTAGAAATCTCATGAAAAAGGCACTGGCTCTTTGAAACACTGTCTTCAAGAGCATTCTACATTAAATCTTTCGATTAAGGTCATAATAAAAAGACCTAAACATGTTTCTCAATCGAATATAAAACTTTATCCCTTCGGCATTTCCTCATTTCATCACTTGACAGATCACACCCACTCGACTAGTTCCTAAAAACTTCCGCTACGTGATAACAATAAAGGTTTTGTCATGAGGCCCATGACACACAGTGTCCCAATATTTTTAGTTCAAGTAAACAAAACGACAACAGCAATGCAGCTCCTCACACAAGCAACCTGTCTCGTCTTTGATTTTATGCTTGATTTAACATGAGTGGATCTGGATGATGAAACAAGGGCAGAACTTGTGATACAGTAGCATCGGTTCCTTTAGTTTACACCTCGATTCAAAGCGATTAGTGAATGCAGAAAAAGAAATTCTCTCAACCAGTAATTCAAGACAAACACAGCCGCAAAGTTGCCCTGGAACTAGTATGGTAAACCCTCGCTTGGTGCGGGCGAAGGTAGGTTTTCAAGAGAATTTTGTGCTTATAACGGAAGAAGAAGAGTAAATCTAAAGCACTGTCTGGGGATTTTGTTTATTTGATTCAGGAGCTGAGGAGTACTCTGCTCGGCTTCTGAATCACTTAAGCAAAATCTGCCTGACAGAACTTTAGATTTACCCTTCTTCTTTCGTCTTGAGCGCATAAGTTCTCTTAAAAACCCCCCTTCGCCCGCACCAAATGATGGTTTGCTGTGCTGGTTTCGAGGCAACTTTGCGGCTATATTTGTTTTGAATTACTGGCTGAGAGAATTTCCTTTGTCTGCATTCACTAATTGCTTTGAATCGAGGTGCAAACCAAAGCAACTGATGCTATTGTATTACAAAATCTGCCCTTGCTGGATGATAGGGATTGAAATCAACTTGGATAAATTTTGGATTTTTACCGAACGTGCCAATTTTGATGGCGCTTGTTCGAAAATATAGTAATTGGGTTGCATTTGATCAGATCTTTCGATTGATCTGTAAATTCTTTGATTATGACAAAATAGGAAGAATTTTCACGACATCACCGATCCAGTAATGTCATAAAGTAGCTATTTTGGCATCATTTGATCTCGAATTTTTTTCTTTGATTTTAGTTAAATCGACAGCGTTTATTGCAAATTTGCAGTCGATGAGCAATTAAGATGTACAGAGTTAGGTAGCACTTTAGACCCTCTTGTACTCCCCGTTGTTTGGAGGATTGAGCAATACAGTGGGGATAAGGCATAGCGTACAACGCTATTTCTAGGCATCGAAACAGTTTTTCGACTATAGATTCAGGATCTGCATGGTCAATTTGCCCAATGTAATAGAAAACATTGAGATGAAATGATTTTAAAAAAAGCTCTACTTTAAGGTCATGGGATCGACAGCTTCGTTGAAATGTTTCAAATTTCGTCAAAATCATAAATCAAGGAGACTGTACCAATGATTACAGGAACTGAGTCCATATAAATTGTTGAGCCTTAACGCCATCCAGAAGTTTGCTGACAAACCGCTGACGCCCCATTATCATCGCACAATATTGCAGAAATCATTCTTAGTTGAAACCACACACTTCTAAATCCTTGCATTGTCCTCGTGAATTCTTTTGGCTTAACTTCAATGGTCATTAAATGACGACCTTTGTTTGTAATTGAAAAGAAGTTGGTATTGGTCATGAGCACGCTATTTGCACCGACTCAGTGCTTTTTACATTGCTGTTATTTCTTGCTGTTATTTAAGTCAAAGACATCACATATTACCACAGGCTGTAGGATGAAAAATGAGTGTTTTAGTGTAAATTCGAACACTTGAATGTAGTGTGTACTTGCCTTATGTGATAAACTTGTCTTTTCTTCGTTGTCTATCTTGTTTACGAAAAGTTTCAATATGGCCGCCATGAAGTTGAGTTCACATGTCGACGTTCGACATTAAAATCGCTTCATTGCATTATGCAGCTCGTAAAGGAAATAGAAAACGAAGAAAAGACAAGTTTATCACATAAGGCAAGTACACACTGCATTCAAATATTCCAATTTACACTAAAACACTCATTTTTCATCCTACAGCCCGTGATATTACTCGATCGCTCTTAACTGGAGGAGGATATCGAAGTTAAACCTTGTTTGAGAAGTCAGAAATAGCATTCTTGTGGAGTTAATCATGTGATCGGTTGCTTGGCAACCATTTAAGGAAGTCACATACTCAAAATTATGCATTCCTGGATTCAAACTGCGATTCTCCAAGCAAAGTCATTAATAACACATTCAAAATCTCAATATGCTTAGATTTGTGAGCGAAATTCAAATTAATTTCTCTCAACATGTTTGGACAGTCCTCGAAAAGGATTTTGACTTCATTATCAACCCTCCCGAAAAATATGCATCGATATCTATCCTCCCGAAAAATATGCAAAGTTCGAATCAGGTTTTGAGACTTATAGTCAAAGCAAGAGTAGCGTGAACAGCATAATCCTAAAATGTTTGATTTTCCAAATCATTAATGGATCATTATTCGAATAATAATTCGAATAATGATATGGCATGTGGTGTAAGGCCCTTGTACTGCTAAATGCATGGAATGCCTTGTTTTGTCTTCCTCAAGCACACACTTCGGCTGAACTATTGTCCAACTTACACAGTGTAGGGGCGGTCGGTTGAATGAAACTATTATTATCATTATTTGATTCTTGAAAATCAATATTTGATTATTATACGATTGATAATCGCATAATCAATTTCAATCGGTGACACTACTCTTGCCTCGACTATTATTATGCAAAAGACAAAATATCAATACTCTAATACTCTGTCCACTTCAACTATGTTGGTCCTTACTTGTGATGACTCTTTTCAAAAACCTTTGCTAGCTCCTTATTAACCTCTGCCTCAATATCCTTCATTGATATTGTATCCAAAGTTCCTTTCAACTTTGCTGTTAGTTTCTTCTCGATATCTTTCAAATCTTCCCGGCTACAAAGCCATCCAACCGTCTCTTTTACATTTGCAGTTGCAAAGGAGAAATTCTCAACGGCAGTACTCTTCTGAAATTCACAAATATGTGTCATTACTGTTGTGTTGGGCATGACTAGAGATGGCTCATTACCCTTCTTGAACTGTGAAAGATATTCCAATGATAATTTGATTATTTCATTTGATATCGGGAGATCATTTGTTTCTTCCTCGAAAAACCCAATCAGCTTTTCATCTGTTCCATTGCATTTCCTGTCCTTCAAACACCACTTCATGCAGAGAATTCTTGCTAAAATCGATTTGTAAGCATTTAATGGAAGAGTAAAGATCTTTGCCTCTTCATGGTCATCTCTTATTGAACACATAATGACTTCTTTGCATTTTGCTGCGAAAACTTTGCAAATACTAATAATAAGCTCATTACTGGTACTCTCTGACAGGCCACTATCTTGCATTTTAAATAGGATTTCTTCCAGATGAAGACCATTTAGATAGACATTCGAAAGATATGTAAATGATTGCAGACGCTTCAGCATACTCGTAACTTTCGACAAAATATTCTTCCTCACATCATCCACAAGATCAGCAGCCTTGTCTAGCATCTCTGGTTCTTCATATTGCAGTAGATTGCTTTCTGGTATTATGTAATGAGGCAAGCATCGCTCTTTCAGACATCTCGATAAGCGATCAAGAATCGATAAGAGGGCAAAACCTGAATTCTCCTCACTCCAAAATTCTGAATCTTTCATTTCACATTCCCAAAATAGCATATTCTTCAATTGATATGATGAGATCATCTTTTCAAAATAAAGCTTTTTCAACATTTTTAATAAAACCATGACGTGTCTTTGAACTGGAGAAACACTTGCAGCTAGCTTATTTTCTGCTACGGAAAACGATATTCTCCACTCTGTCTCATCCATACTCATTTCTTTGGCTGCACCAATGGAATCTAAGCTAGGCTGAGCAGCACTGGGGCATTTCACATAATCAAGAGTTGTTAATGGATCTCTAGTGCGAACGCCTCTACCTACTGGAGCAATATGACAACCAGATTCAATGATGTCTTGAATGAGGTCAGGAGATGGCCAGGAACATGATCGAGGTCGCACCAACCACTCCATCGCATGCTCTGGCCAAGCTGTAGGATACGTGAATACATGAGCTTGGTCTTCTTCATGGTTAAGGAACCCTCCTTTTTGAAGCTTGCGTACAGGACCATGTACATCAATGGACCACTCATTTGTACCCTCTTTTTGTGACCTCTCTACCAAAGGGTGGTCTGAAGTTGGAAAAACGAAGGCATGGTTTAAAAACGTACTTGATTTGTACCGTGGGAACTCATCTTTCCATTGTTGTGTCAGTTTCAGCTTCACATACCTAGCATCATCGCTTGCAGTCTCTACAGTAAACATGGTATGCGAAGCACCTTTGTCGTCTTCAAAAATATGACTTTTAACAAACATGAAATCATTATCCGGCTGCCAATGCTCCTTATTCATCAAATTCTCAAAGAAAGGATTTCCTTCTCCTCTTGACAGATATAGTTGTGGTATGCAAAATCCTTCAACTTTGCTACCCGTTTCTACCTTGTGTGCAGGCGATGATGTCAAAGCGGTTGGATCCATTCTCGCTGCATCGTGCACAGCTCTCCACCAGTACCATTCCCCGTAAATATATTCAACTGGAAACATAAAATTTAAGAGGGCTGAAAATGGCTTTAACCAAATGTTCGATGTTTCATCAAATTCATTTGAACTAGCCTGGAAGAGAAGATGATTAAGAGTCAATATAGCTAGTCTTTCTCAATATTATTCTAAAAAATAAATTCAATCTGCGAGTAACTCATAGAAACTTAAAGACAATCTGTCCCCTTGAACTCAAATAAGATGACAGAGATTCCGTACAATTTCGCATTGTATTTACCATAAGTGTATGCAAATATTCTCTATCTTAAGAGATCAAGGTCACAGAGACCCTGCGATACAAGAATTTAGCTCTAACGACGACAAGCAATCCCCTCCGTTCCAAGCTTATTTGCCAATGTTTCTTTGGTCAGTGAATTGTTCATGGGGCGTAGCTACCTTTGATTCAAATTAGATCTCTTCTGATTCGTTTGCTTCGTTCTCCTTGCTTCGTGCCCTTTTCGCTCAAACATGTCAGGGACCCAAAATCGACTTTTTTACTTCGTAAAAAAGAGGTTGGGATCAAGCATCCAAATCTGGTAAATTTGAGAAGGAAAACAAAAGCACAACCCACATTCTTGCTATAAACACAGCCAGCTGTGGCAAGGAGTTACCTTCGATACTTTTTGCAAATCTTTTTCCATTGTCGTACGAAACTTTCATTGGAGACCACTTTGGCACTTTTTGCCTGGTTCTCTTTAGTTAGCCTGGCAGGGGCTAGAGCCAACTACTTTGCAAATTAAATAACAAATAAAATACCAGTAGAATCTGAAATCATGATTTATTCTGCATCTTTAAGGAGTCCTTTGCCATGGCTCAAAAAACCAAGTAGCGTGGTAGCGGCGCTACCAGGAAGATAGCTGAACTGCTAAGATTTCCCATGAAGGAAAATGGGAAAAAGAGATGGAACCAAAAAAACTACACATGTTAGGCGCGTGGAATGATGGCCTACGCTGAGAAGCATCTTTGCCGAGTCAAATATTTATATTTACGAAAAACTTCATTTTTCATATATTATGCCGGTACACATTCATATTTGAATTTTTAAAGGAGGGTAGCCCTTCGGCAGAAGCCGTTTTTCAAGGGGCCCTCCGGTAAAAAAACCTAATTACAATATACAGTTAAAATAAAGTATGACTAGAATAAAAAACCATAATCTAAAAGCCTATTTACAATTATACAATATATACAATAGAAATGAAAAATTAACCCTTTATCAACTTAACTATTCAGGGAGGATGCTGTCTTTGACTCAGTAGGAAGGCTATTCCATATTTGAGCCCAAAAAGAGCATTTTTGCCCATTACCTGACCTTTTTTTGGCAACCTCAAAGCAGTCACAAATTCGAGGCACCAATTTAGGGCACAAATTCGAGTCACACTGTGAGATCTGAATACAAATTGAGGAACAATGATGAATTTACACTCAGGAAAATGTAATTAACCATACTGTGGCGGATTTAGGGGGCAGATGGGGGCAACTGCCCCCTTCACGATGAAAATTCAGCTTTGGCGCCACCCTTTATGGCAAGAAAAGCGCCCCTTATCCTGACCAAATGCACTCTTTTTTCAGGGATTCTTTCTGAATGTGGGGAAACATATAAACTAAGGCGTCATTCAATAGAAAAACCAGAGAATTTTCTCGAATAACGCCCCACAAATTTTCGCGCGCCTTCGGCACGCTCACTTTCCATTGTGTTTTTGGCACCCCCTCCTAAAGTCTCCAGTTTCGTGAGATCTCTATTCATAACCTCATTTAGGAATCATGTCTTTCACCCCCAAGCCTCAAGATTAATCACTTCTGGAAACTTCTGGTGACACAACCCTATAGTGAAGCACGATCCATAAATGTCAGACCTCGTAAGTCTAAGCAAACATACAATACCAAATTGTAAATCTATTGTCTTTTATTTAGTTGACAAAATTTATGTTAAAAAATCAAAAAATTCATGGATGTGTTTGACCAACAACATTTTGTCCAAAATCCATTCATTCAAGGTTTTTGCTCTTTTTGACTCCTCTTTTGAATGAATGGTGCACATTTCGCCACAAAGCCACTATTTGGTGAGAAAAATAATGTTTCTCACAGAACTAATTTTTCGCCAAAAAATCCTACTTTTTCAGTAAATGGCTTAGGTTCTCGACCGAAAGTGGGGTTTTCCGATGCATTTCCCGTGCTATGATAATTGAACCACATAAAATGTAAACATTGATTCATTCAGATTTGAATTTGTCTGACAAGGGTGGAAATTTTTACGGGGGGGGGGGGGGGGGGTGTCATGCCCTGATACTTGGGTAAGCTTGAAAGAAGAATTAATTTGGCTTTCAGGATCTTGAATTTACTATCTTGACACTATTTTGCCCAGTTTGAAATGATTTCTTTAAAGAGCTTTAGTTTGCAAGCATTGATGACACAACCTCTACAAAATTTTGAGGATGTTGAGGGGGAATTTTGACTTGATTTTCAGCCTGAAGGTATGCCCAATGTCATTTTGCTTTAAAAAATTTTACCAACTTTTGGAATCTAGGGAGCACCCCCAACCCACACCCTTTATCATCACTATTGTTTGCAAAACCATGGAATTTTGAGATATTTGCATGTCTAAGCTCCAAAGAAACTGTTGTGGCTGGTAGGTGCAAGATTCAAAGTACAGTGTCTGCAACAGGGGCGGTGCTATGGGGTGGAATGGGGTGGACATGTCCACCACAAACTCGTTTAAATTTGATGAAAAAAGGCGAGAAAGAGGGTCACTTTTTCCTTCTCAAAGATCATTACTCGTTTTCGCTCATTTAAACTACCATATTGGATTTTATTTCTTAGCTCTTTTTAGAACATTCGTCTACATACTAGGTATATTTATATAAATGTGAAGGAAGCTTTAAAGATGAATTTCAAAGTTAACCTCTTTGCTTTCTCGTTTATTGTTTGATTTGAATTAGGGCTTGCAAATCAAGTCTAATATGTTAAACCAGATTTTATCAAATCTTGCAAAAGGGTGTTTTCCGACGTTCTGTGAGCCAGAAGAAAGTTCCCTTGAAGATTCATAACTGCAAAGTATTTCACAGATTTGAATGATCCCAATTTTAGTTGAAAGCCAAAAGGTTGAAGTTTTTTTGTGATTTTCCTCCTTGCCTCACAATCACTACAAATATGGGTAGATTCAACTTTACAAAAATTTCATGGATGTGATGACTGAAAAATGGTCTAAAACATCGATCAAAGTATAAATGACTCCTTAAGAAAAATGAAGGAAATGCAACTTCTCATGGGTGAAAGATATCCTCCGGATATTAATTGCCATGGGATTGAAAATCTTCCGTATTTGTTTGAAAATTGATGTCTTACAACTCTTGAGAGAGGTGAAACGCTCAGTGCCTATTGTTCGGTGTGAATAGAATTGTTACGATGATCAATGTTTTAGATTCTTTTTCCGTCATTTTGCAACCATGAAATTTTTACAAAGTTAGATTTACCAATACTTGTAGTGCTAATAGGACAGCGAGAAAAAATCACAAAATACTTTGATCTTTCGGCTTTTAACTACAATTTGAATGTATCAAATCCGTGAAGTAGTCTTTCGGACCTTTGAGAAAACTGGCTTCAAACTAAAATGCAAAACACATTTTTGCAGTATCATACAATGACGTAGAGAAACTTCCCTTGGGGCCACATAACATGTTATGTTGACGGTAGCGGTACATGCACTTTTTCATAAAAAAATAAGAATTTAGGCCAGTACATGGAGTTATTCAACTCATCTGATCTGTACTTCCTGAAAATATAAAAATAAGGTGTTTTGAAGCCTTTTCAGTGTTTAGAAATTGAAGTAGTTTTAGCATAATATGATACAGGAAACAAAGGGAGAATAAAGAGCAACATGCAGAAGCTTCCTATTAATTTTATTGTCATCTGTGAGCCTGTTTCTTTACCGTTTCTTATAAAGAAATATGTATATGTCCCAATGAGGGTGAAATCGGTGGATTTGGCTGAAATTGGCAAATATAGTTAAAATTGCCTGTGTGCAGACAGTGGTGGCACCACTTAGGGATTGGAGGGGGGGGGGGGATTATTTTGACAAATCCCAAAAGTTGGCAAAAATTGTCAAAGAAAAATACCATAAAATTAGTTGGGTAAATACCTTTAGATGGAAAAATCAAGTCAAATCCATCCCCCCACGCTTCTTTCGGATTTTGCAGAGCTGGTGCTGCCACTGCAAGCAGAGTTTAACCCTATTTTGGTTGGGGGGGCAAATTTGCCCCCCCCCCTAGTAGATTTTTTTGAATAACTCTGCCAAGAACAATGTTATAGCCATCACATTTCTTGACTTTTTGCAACTACTTATTGCGCAACTTTTCAAAAAGTTTCATTGAAATATTTTGAAAAATGAGGGGGCGGGAGACAATTATCTGGGACTGACCTAGGAAAAATCGCAAATTCTCAAATCTCAATTATCGCGAAAAAAGGAGCAGAAGTGGAATATTTTTCAAATTTCCTTAGTAATGTAGTGTTATTTGATGCATTCTATCACAAGTATCATGTTTGGATAGAAAATGTGCTCCAAATTTAATTTTATCACGATTTTCCTGATTTTGGCCAATTTTGCCGCTTTTCTTGACCACACAAAGGAAAATGCTGACGTGAGCAAAAAGGATGGCTATTTTTATGCTAATTTTTACATTTACAGAAAGTACATGCCTGAGGCTTCTAGCACACAAAATTTGGTCGCTCTACCTATTACCTGTCAAGAGTTAGGTAGGGGGGCTTTTTTGCCCCCCCCCAACCAAAATAGGACTATCAAATAGCTCAACCACTATAGGGTTAAGGAAAGTCTGTATAATAAAACTTGATTCTTTGTGTTTTCTTTTCTACAAACGACGTATAGCAGTCTTAATGCACACAATTTACAATCAATCTAAGATGGATTTGGTAGAGTTTGAAAAGTTGTCTCCAAGAAGTGAAAATTCGCGAAATTTGATGCAGCTAAAAGTAGATAGATTCAAGACGGAAGTTGGCAGAAACAGTTTTAGATACAGAGGATCCGTTTTATGGAATGCTTTACCATATGAACTCAAACAAACAAAAGATCAAAATGTCTTCAGGAACAAACTGAAAAGTTACAACAAGCTCATAAATGATTTTAACTTTGCTAAGGGAAACATTACTATATCTAATAAAAAGGATGATTACTTTTATTTTTAAGTCAAATTTTAGATTTCTTTAGTCCATTGTTATTAAGTGTAGCTTTTAATTGCAGGTCCACATCAGCTCCTTAGAGCTGCCGAACTTTCAACCTGCTGAACAAATAAAAAATGTATGTATGTATGTATGTATATGCTTTCTGCCTCCTACTCTTATTGTCCAATGGCTAATGTAAATGTGTTTTACATTTCTCTTACAGGCATGTTCCCAATGGGGCCTCTTCCTGCATCCTGAAAACCATTTTGTTTACCTACCAGCACATGTGCAAATGACTCTGCTGACAATTCAAAATAGCAAATTGTGCGTTATTATGCAGATTTTACTTGTTTCCTGTAAGTCTGCAAGCAGGTCGTTATTCAAAATGGGTAATTTTTTCCATCAGAATTGGTCAAAAAGGAGCTACGAAGACAAGTTTTGGTAATAAGAAGAGAGTACCTTTCTGAAAACCAGGCAGCAGACCCCTACTCCATCTACAGGTCATATACCCCTCTTCCCTGGCGAAAAACTATCAAAGTCACACAGGGCCTATGATGGGATAGATTACATACAGTCTTGCTCAGGTGCACATCTTTACTGGAAAGGAAAAGTGCCCAGAAGCAGCATCATGCCTCTGTTATTATGGCAGAAAGGAGAAAGCAGTCTTCAGAGCATGGCACTTTTTGACGAGATCTCCAGTGTGCAAGAAGAAATTTCTTTCGTTTTGGTCTATTTTGAAGAGTCCATTGAAAATCTCTGGTGATTGTGTGGTGTGCAAGTGCCATGCTCTGCACCCCTGAGGGGAGACACGCCTAGATTTTAGATTAGTGAGGGGTCTGGGTTGCAATGGCAGGAAAAGCCTTGGCATCATATCTTTTTGAACCCCTATTCAAAGTCAAGCAGGCATGCATGACATTGTTGATATCTCGTAGAAAGAAGTGTAACCTTCAAATGGCTATTTGAAAATGTGAAGATTTAGAGACAATTCATCTCAATTCATCCAGATAGTCCAAACTGGTGTAGGAAAATTTGAGCATCCAACACCAAATCAGCAATGCCAATGAATGTTTTTCTGACCGTAATTGGCCTAAAGAGAAAGTGTTGTGTTGGGTGGCTTCGCAGGGCTTTGCCGACTTTCTTCGACTTTTCGACAATTTTCATTCCTAAAGGGGCAGGGGCCAAAAGATGAGGCAGCTACGTTTATACGGAATAAATATTTTACCTGATCTAATGCCATCTTTCGGTCCTCAATCTTTACAAATTGGTTTGCTTCAGACGAAGGAGGAAGTGATTTTGTCTCCACTGCTGCACTGCAAACTTCCTTTTCGGTAAAGGTAAACATAACGCAGACGAGACACAGGGAGACCAATCATGAGATCTACGGACAGCTGCTGCGCAGTTGCGGAAATGTACCATGCACCAGGGAGCAGATTTTGTAATACAACAGCATCAGTTGCTTTGATTCACACCTCAATTCAAAGTGATTAGCGAATGCAGACAAAGTCAGTTCTCTCAACTAGTAATTCAAAACAAGCACAGCCGCAAGGTGCCCAGAGGGAGTGCCTGGCCGAGTGGTTAAGGCGCACGGGGGGGGGGATTCTTCCATAGTAAAGGTGCCTGGGGATGTGTCGCCCACAAGGGCATACTTTTTAGAACCTCTAGTCTAGCCAATAAGGGTATACTTTTTGGCAATTTTAGTCGAGTTTAGTCTAGGCAAGGGTATTTTTGGAAATTTTGGTCTATGGACTGCAAAAGTTCGGTAATTTCTGTTAAAAAACCAAATTCTTAACCAAATTCTGTCCTGAGAATGCGAAAACTTGGCAAGCCTCGTCTAGAAAACGCCCTTTCTGGCCACTTCTAACAGAGAAATTAGTCTAGCAAAGGGTATCATTTTTACAAAAATTGGTCTAGCCAACGGTTCCATTTTGAAACTGCGGGCGGCATACCCCTACCCTAAATTTAGCTGAGAGCCCCCCCCCCCCCGTGTTAGGTCGTCTGACTCGTAAGCCAAAGGTCAGAACGGCCGCAGGTTCAAATCCCGCGCTGGACAGTTTGGTCGCTGTCGGTAACTCTAGCCCGTGGCCCCCCAAGCGATCTGGCGTGATGCGTGATTAGCCGATTTATTGCTCGTGATGGCGTGAAAGCTGCTTTTTCGGCACGTTATGGCGTGATTCACGTTGCTTCCGTGCACGTGAAAACTGATTTTTGAGCACGTGATGACGTGAAGGAGGACAGAAATTTAGTGATGACGTGATGAAAAAATTAGAAAAGAACACAACCAACGGATGGTAGGCCTAACATTACCTGAGAGAAACTGAGATGGAAGGAAAGTGAATCAATAAACCCCGTTAGAGGGTCAACTAAAATCTAAGAACTGTTTCTGTACTGTAACTGCATCATGATATTCTTTATGCTTTTTCAAAAAATTTGAAAACAAGTAATCCACAACAATTAGCATGCTAAAGGATCACTTTTGAAAAATTTTCATATTTTACCTGCCCACCGGGACATCAGTAGCGTAGCCAGGGAGCCAAGGGGGGGGGGGGTAAGCTGCATTTTTCTCCAACGCTTGTGGCAGTGTGGTTTGTCAATGTTATAAAAGAAACATGAATGAAATTCTTGAGCTAATAAATGACATCTTGGCACGATGTAGCAAACTAAAGTATCAAAAATTTTCTGCTCGCTTCGCTCCCACGTCCGCACGTGCGTCACTGTATCATCTTTGTATCACCTGGCCTGCTATCAGGTCCCCGCAAGGCATGCACTTTCATTAGTTTCTTTGAATTCAGCTTAGGCACCCCCTTAATTTGATGTGTGTATGAGCCTATTTGGCACAGAACATAAAATCAAGTTAATCACATCTCTCAAATTTTTCTCGCTTCGCTTGCAATTCAATCAAGACTTATCAAGACTTCCTTCCATGTGTACTTATGCAGCCACTTGTATCCTTGAACGATTTCTACATTGTCCTATGTATCAAGCATTACAAGAATTTATGAATCGAACTTCAACCTTAACTTTAAAGGTCTAATATCACCATTTTCGATAAGTTGTAATGTGGACGTCCTCTCACAGCTGAATTCGATAACATCACTGAAATCGCAATATTTTGCCTACAAGTGTCCCTAAAAGCCCCCCAAAGTTGCGAATTTCCGGAAATTTTTCAAAATTACCGCACAGAGAAAAGAAGACTGGTAACGACCTCTGCAACGTCACGGCAGGAACGCATGAGAGCAACGCAGCACAGGCCTTCATTGAAAACACTACGATGTTGCATCTTGTTTCTCCTGGCAAATCTGTCGTTTCAGCCATGCCCGAGAGATGTATGTTTTATGGTTCCAGCAATTACCTATGACAAAGAGTTGGGTAGCTATTTCAGTCCATAAACTGGCTTCTTCTGAAGTGACAAGCCTGAAGCGAAGAAACGAAGGAAGAGGCGGACGGAACTTACAGAGAGAGAGAAGGCAAAATGAACCGAATAGAAGCACTCCGTCATTTGCTCGTAGCATTTCTCTTTCATACCAGAAGACATCGATCAGCAGGGTGCCTCTGTGCCCGGGATGGAGTTATCATACAGAAGAAGTTTGATATCAGATGAAATCGGGGTTATATTTAGCCTAAAAGTCGTGCTAAAGGTACAGGGTCTTCACATAGGCGAGGTAAAAGCTTTCCCTTCAATAAAAGAACCGTTCCCTAAAGACTTTATCTGGCGGTCCGCAGAGAAGAGGTAATTCTCCGGGGTAACATTGACAGCTGAAGGAAACAATAATCATGTATGAATAGCTCAAAGAATCTTCTTTCGAATGGTGTCAAATGTTAATACATCTTACACTAAAGTTTGCAATTATTATGGGCATGCAGTCAGCAGGTCATGATTTGTTTGCGATCTGGCTTTCGATCATGGACGTTTCTGTTTAAGAGATTTTCAGAGAGAGTTCCCAAGGACAAGAGTGTTGACGATTTATCAATGAAAATTTTTATTGGAATTACAACCAATACATTGAGATTAGTGATGTCTTATCATCTGCAGAAGTGCTTTTTAGGAGGGCAAACCGGAACGTTGGGAAGCGTTGAGGAATTCTTTGCCGTTTCGTAGAGGCATGAATTTTGGCTTGTTCTTTGAGAAGCCGTGGTGAATCTCATTATTTGGCCGCGAACTCAGCATTGTCGCTGTAAACTGAGGTAAGAGCCTCCATATTAAAATCAATTGTTGGTTTCTTCTTATCTTGACACAGATTTTGTATGTGTAAGCCTGGGTCTAAGGATAATGTGAATTTTGTCGTACTACAGTCATCGCTCGCTGTTGCTGCTTCGTCTTCTTCTTCAGCAACACATTCTTCAAGGTTGTAGCAAAATAGCACTCATCTTTCAATTTCCATGATGATTCAGACAATGTTTCCGACATTTTTTTAGATCTAGTTCGTTTGTTCCCACGGTTTATCCGCACGCTTCAAATGCATTGGATACTTGCGCGTGGTGTGGTTCCTGTTGTTACGTCACAAACACTCGACCCAGTCTCTTTCTTTGTCCGGTAATTTTTCACACCACCCCATCTTTCAGGGGCTTTTAGGGGCACCTCTTGTCAAAATATCACGATTTGAATGATGGTATCGAATTCAGCAATGATAAAATGTCCATAATACAAATTTTCAGAAATGGTGATATTAGACCTTTAATTGACAGTGCATCTCTTCTATAGTGATGTGACATTTCAACCATCCAGTGAAATTCAATGGGTGCTTCTAAAAAATGCTCGGCTCGCCTCACTCGAATTCTTTTCATGTTCCGTATACCCCCATCATCTTCGTTGCTCCTTTTGAAGTTTTTATCATTGTTTCAAAACAATTCAAAGTTGAAATTTGTGAACGGTAAAAAAAGAAAAGCTTTCGTCGCTTCCATTTTAAGGGCGGCTTTTTTCCAGTTACGTACCAAAGAAGGAATGTGGCGTCCTAAGAAATTCTGAACAATGTTGGCAGAAGCATTCTAAGCCAAAGTAGAATGCATGTCATCAAAAATTTTCCTGGTGACTAATCTCATCAAATGATGATTTTAAGAATCTGTACGCTGAAGAAGAATTTCTTTTGCAAAAGTTTCTTGCAAAGGATGCTGTAGACTGAAAAGACAATGATAAACAGTTCCTCGAATATCAAGATCGAAGGACCAGCACCAAATCATTTTGCGGTAAAGCTGAGAAGATCCATTTCGTATTTCGTACTTGATATGTAGGAACGCTTGTAATTGCATAAGAATTCTTTTGCTTTCTTAGTAACTTGCTATAATGAGCATAATTCCTTGATCCAAATTGAACAAAACATCCTGCCTATTTTGTGTTCAATGTAGTCATGTTTATGATGCAAAATATAACTGAAAAGGGAGCTTCCATCAATTTCCGAGCATCTCAAGGGCATGGCCCCCAAAAATTTTACCGGGGGTAAGCCCCCGGACCCCATATCTGCTCGCTCCGCTCGCACCTTGCCCCCCCAAAAGCAGGGACCTGGGTACGCCACTGCGGGACATCGGGAAATTTCACGGTTTGCTCTTTCGTTGCCCATGCTTTTTCGAAAGCCTTGTTATTCAAAGAATGGAAAAGATATCATATTTAAAAAGTATGGAGCTTGAGTGAGAGAGACGTTCTCAGCCAAAGTAAAAGTTAGCTTTATCAAAAATTTTCACAAATGAACTGTCACTGAATGTATTGTTCAAGATTCCATTTCAGGCGCAAATAAACATTAGATTGTTATTAGCTTCCAACATAAAGTAGCGGTTGTCGTCTGTTGTAAAAATATCTTGGTTTCCAATATTTTACAGGCAAACATGGGACGAATGGAGGGAGGGTAGGCACATTTCACTGGAGACGCTAATTCATCAGAAACACTCTATCAAAAACTCTATCTTAGCAGCAGCTTAGGATCTGAAGAGCTGCTCTGAGACAAAGCAGTGGACATATCCTCGAATTTTCCCGGGGGCTTCACCCCCAGATTGCCCTCTGATATCCCTGGTCGATTTTCTTGGTGACGCCGCTGATACCTAGTTGTGTTTTCGCCATATATCGCAAAGTTGTTTCGAAGTTGATCGCTTCTCATTCAAAGCTTTTCTGGACCTGTCTCACTACCCCAAAGTGAAGCAATGCGATCGTCAATCAGCTCACTGCCGATTGCCTTACCTGGTACGTTAAATGGCAGCCAGTCCGCCCTCGAGTCCGCCAACAACCATTTCGTCCATGAAGTTTTTTTTTCTTTACGACCACCCTGATATTTGAATCTTTGTAACTCGAAATCTGTATATTTGGTGAGCCTTAGTCGACAAGGAAAACTGAATTTTTGCTAGGTTAAGAAATTCTACAGGGGTCCCAAAAAAAGTTGTGCCCCGTTTGTGAGGCAACTGTGGAGGAGTTTTAGCTTCAATTGTCTTGGTGTTTACACAGCTGCATAGGTCAAGGTTCAACTAAAAGGGTTTGATACCTTGTTTGAGGCAGCGTGGCGAGTGGTTCCATATTTATGCATGATTTATGGGAGAGGAAAAGCAAGGTAAGTGGTTGCTTCAAAAACAGCGCTTTTATTGCTCGCCAACAATTTGCCAAGAAAGAGTTCTAGCGTTGTGTTTGTGGGTTTCCACATCTTGGAAGGGGTTGATAATCTTGTTTATCTATAAGACACTGTCAGCCCTTTTGAAAATGTGTAGAAATTCCAAATACAACGCTAGAACCCTTTCTTTATAACATGATTTGATTTTGGCGATTGCTGGAGAACAACAGAAATATTGTTTTTAAAGTAACCACTTAGTTTGCCTTTCGTCTGCCCAGATTCTATAGACTCTGGTCTGCCAAACAGCTAGCAACTGCCCGACAGATCGACTCATACGAGGTCTCAAACTCTACGTTGGAAGCCTGACCTATAAAACTATGTTAAATCTGAGACCATTGAAGTTTCATCTCCAACACAGTTAGCATAACGGGGCACTAATATTTTGGGACACCACGTTTGTGAATGAGTTTTACTGCAATACTTATGCTCAAATTTCGTTAATGAGAATGAATAGTGATGGTGCATATCAGATCTTGGAAAAGATACTTATACTAAGAAATCGAGGGGCAAATCACTCCTCGAAATAGCGTACGAGATTCCAAGATTCCCGGAATCTCACAAAATTTCTCGAAGATTCCTGGGATTCTTCCAAATTTTGCCAAAGATTCCTAGGATTCCTGATGGGATTCTGAGATTCTTTCAGATCTTGTATTTGCCCTTTTATTGCTTTTTGCAGTCGTATTGTCGATATCCAAGCGCTCTGTTGGCCAACTTCTCTGTTTCAACAATGAGGCAGTGTCAGGATCCCTGATTGGCACACAGTCAAACGAAATTTGGCTACACATCTTAAATATCTTACAGCATATATGCTGCTGCGGAGGAACATTCATTCGCTTCTGCGGAGGTAATATGAAACTTAAGCTGACTCCTCCTCCGCAACAGACAATGTTTTCTTCGGTGGCAATACAGTTGCGACGTCCCGGCACCCATTATATGAACGGTGATTTACCTGCTTTACGTGACCCGTGATTTACGATCAGAAACAGAAAAGTGAATCATCGGTGGTTGCTGTTTCATTGAATTTGATGCAACACTGCCAGTTTCAATGTGAAAATGGCCGAAAATGGTCAACAGCAACAAAACGGTTGAAATTACGGTTGACAAGAATTTTTTCAAATTTACCTTCGTTCATCCATGTTTTTGCATGGAGCATTGTGGACACCTTTACTTTGAACGAAATGCTTATTCGATATTACCACCTTAACTTCTGTCAAATGCCACTACCTTAACTGTGAGCGTCATTGTCATTAGCTACCTCTCCGGAGGAGTGAGCGAGCAAAGTTAGCTGCGCTTGTTCACTCCTCCAGAGAGGTAGCTCACTTCACATCCAGTTAAGGTAGTATCCTTGAAAAACAGTTAAGGTGGTAGTATCGAAGGCACATTTCGTTCACAGTAGTAGCATGTACCATGTACCAGGAGTTTAACAAAAATGTGAAAGACGAATGCGCATAGGCTAGAAACTGTAACCACAACGAGTAAGGTTCACACATTGGATGGTGCGCGTTTTTGCAACTGGGGTGAACATTTCACTATTCTAAAACAATGATTTTTGATAGCGATTTGAGATTCCAGAAACTTCCAACGAATTTTCAAGATTTCCCAAGATTTTGCAAAACTTCTATCAGATTTTCACAGTTTCTTCATAATTACGGAAGATTCAAAGATTCTCAAAGATTCCGTAGGATTCCCGAGGATTCTTGGAAGAGGTGTACGAGATTCCTGAAGTGATTTGCCCCTCGTAAGAAATTATGCACGTGAACGTGATATGGAAAATATTTCGGCGTGATGGCGTGAAACAGCGAAAAAATTGACGTGATGGCGTGATGAGAGGACCCGCTTGGGGGGCCACTAGCCCGGGTCGACCAGAGCCATGTGAGGGAAATCTGGTAGCTGCGGCGGACTGATGGTAAAACGCCCGAGGGGCATTTCACTCAATCGAAAAAGCGTACGAGATTTTTGCAGAACAAAAGGATTTTTACAGATTTTTGATGGATATTTCTTGCAAACAAAAGGATTCTTGCCAAAGGCGTACGAGATTTTTTGGAGTGAAATGTCCCTCGAAAACGCCTGTAGCCCCTGCTGGAAATAAGTCTCTCAGACTTTCGCAGGCGAGCCACGTTAAATAGCGCACGTTAGCCTCCTTTCAAAACAACTGAATGTCGTCGGTACTCAACCTGATATCCAGGTTGTACCATTTGAAATCAATGTCAGAAAACAAAAATGGTTGGTACTCGCCATCTATAAGCCTCCTCAACAAAATTCTAGGTATTTTGTAGAACAAATGTCTAAGTTGTTAGATCAATATTCTAGATATGACAATGTAGTGGTCCTTGGAGACTTCAATTTAGAGCCAGATGACATAGCTTTGTCATCCTTGATTAATGATCATGGTTTATGTAACATGATCAAACATCCAACATGTTTCAAGTCTTCCAGGGGCCGTTGCATTGACTTGATATTTACGAATCGTAAGCACTCCTTTATGCAATCCAAGTCATTTGAAACCGGATTTAGCGATCATCATCACATGATCTACACTATCTTGAAGACAACTTTTATCAAAATCCCCCCAAAAAAGATTATCTATCGAGACTACAAGAACTGGTCTCAAGTGCATTTTGAAGACGAGCTGAGGCAAAACCTTGTCTCGGCTCATCCATCTGTGTATGGAGACTTTGAGTCGATCTTTATGAAAACACTTGAAGCAAATGCCCCCACTAAAACAAAGATAGTGAGGGCTAAAAATAAACCACACGTAAATAAAGAACTACGGAGGGCCATAACTAGAAGATCTACTTTGAAAAACATTGCAAACAGGAGCAAACGAGAGGAAGATGTAAGAAAATATAAGGATCAAAGGAACCTAGTTGTCAAATTGAATGTAAAGGCTAAAAAGCAACATTTAATGTCGATACAGTCGAAAACGATTGACAATGAGAAAAAATTTTGGAAGACTGTTAAGCCTTTGTTCTCAAATAGAAATCCTATGTGTGAGAAGATAACTTTGATTGAAAATGGCAAGATCCTTTCAAATGATGAGGAAATTGCAGAGTGCTTTAATGAGTATTTTACACACATCACAGATAGTCTAGATATTGACCCCCTTTTCAAGGTGGTCCATGAACAACAGACAATAGATGAAATGGTTTTGAGAGCGATAGATAAATATAAGGATCACCCTAGTATTGTGGTGATTAAACAACATGTAACAACGAATTGTGCCATCTTTAAATTCTCTCATGTAAGCCCAACCGAGGTCATGAAGCAGATAGATCTACTTGACAATAATAAATCTAGTAGTGGGAATATTCCAACTAGTATTTTGAAAGCAACGAGGGAAATAGTTTGCCCCTACCTAACTGACTGTATCAATTGTGCTATCTATGATTGTAAGTTTCCAAATGAACTGAAGGAAGCTGATCTTAGCCCTCTTTTCAAAAATGATGATTCAACTTTTAAGGGAAATTTTAGACCTATAAGTGTCTTACTTGCTGTTTCTAAAATCTACGAAAGAATTCTTAAAGAACAAATCAGCTCGTACTTTTATAATAAACTCTCAGAAATCTTATGTGGTTTTAGGGAGGGGTTTAGCACGCAACATGCTTTGATACGATTGATTGAAAAATGGAGGCAATGTCTTGACGCGTCAGGTATAGTGGGGACTATTCTAATGGATTTATCCAAGGCATATGATTGTCTGCCTCATGACCTCCTTATTGCAAAATTGGAAGCTTATGGACTAGATGTAAATAGCCTTCGCTTGATGTACAGTTATCTGGATAGCCGTATTCAAAGGGTAAAAATTGGTTCACATAGAAGTACAGCAAAAGAAATCAAAATTGGGGTCCCACAAGGATCGGTCCTAGGCCCCTTGCTGTTTAATATCTTTATTAATGACCTCTGTCTCATTAACCTAGACTCTGAGATATGCAATTTTGCAGATGATAACACCTTATACTCATGTGGACATGATCTACAAGAAATAGTGACCAATTTGGAGAATGATCTCAGTAAATTACTCGAATGGTTTAAAAGCAATGGAATGGTTGCTAACCCTAAAAAATTCCAGCTAATGTTCCTTGGTTTGCAAGGGGAAAAAAGACTTCGTCTTAACATCGAGGAAAACAAAATACCTACAGCAGGTCACGTTAAACTTCTAGGAGTGGAAATTGACAGCAAATTAACGTTTAGCAAACAAATTGAAACGTTATGTTCCAAAGTCAACAAAAAGGTCAGTGCATTTGCTAGGCTGAATAATTATATCTCTCGAGAGCAGGCATTAACAGTTTGTAATGCGGTAATTTTGTCGAACTTCAATTATTGCCCTTTGATATGGCTATTCTGCAATAAAGGTGCAAATAAAGAAATTGACCGCACTCATAAACGTGCGCTTCGGATCCTCTATGAAGACTACGAATCTTCATTTGAAACATTGCTCGCTCGAAGTGGCAGCAATAGCATGCATATAAAGAATTTGCAGAAACTGATGACAGAAATCTACAAGTCCATGAATCACTTGAACCCTTCAATTGTATGGGAATTTCATGAAAAGAAACCCATAATGTACAATCTAAGAATACAAAACTTGTGTAAGCTGCCAAGAATTAAGACACTTGGCTTTGGACTCGATTCACTGTCTTTTCGAGGTAGTTTCCTATGGAACACTCTTGATGACAGTATCAAACAAGTACCAACTCTGTCACATTTTAAAAAGAGGATCAAAGATTGGACAGCAGATAGATGCACCTGTAAAATATGTCGCTGATTATAAATACTATTTTTTCTATTTTTGTATATACTATGCTTTGTAAATAGTTGGTTTGAATTAGTGTCAGCTTGATACTACTGTAAATACCAACTTTAAATATTGATTTGAAATGAAATGAAAATGAAATGAAATGAAATATAAATATACCTACGTACCAACCTGAAACCAGTACGGCTAACTCTCGCTTGCGGCCGAAGGCAGGGAGGTGTTTCAGAGAAGTTAGGTGCGTATAACAAAAGAAGAACGGCAAATCTAAACTTCAGGCTCGCGGATTTTGTTAATTTGATCCAGGAGCTTAAGAGCAACTGTCTGCAATTGAGCAATGAATGTCGAGGAGTTGTAATGCCCCTGCTCAGCTTCTGAATCACGTACACAAAATCCCCAAGCGCAGCGAGAACTTTAGACTTACCCTTCTTCTCTCTTCTTAAGCACATAACTTCTCTTAAAGACCACCCTTAGCCCGCACCAAGCGAGAGTTTGCCACACAAGATTCAGGGCAACTTTGCGGCTATGTATGTTTTGAACTACTGGTTGAGAGAATTTCGTTTATCTGAAATAGCAAATCGCTTTGAATGGAGGTGTGAATCAAAGCAATAGATGCTATTGTGTTAAAAAATCTGTACTTTTTACCACTGGTAGCTTCTTCTAAACAACCATCGTCGGGTCATCTCGTTTTCTGCAGACATAAAGAAGGGGCCCACGAGTTACTAAGCTTGGGTCTGAGTTGCCAGTAACGGACCGAGGTAATAGATATAGTTGCTTTCTTTGAATACAGAGAGATTCTAATGTTAGCACGTATCGGGTCACGTATCATAATCTTTCCCGAAGAGGAAAAGAACGATGCGTTCAAGCCTGTATGAACCCCTAGTGTGTGTGGGGGGGGGGTACTTAACCTATATTTGTACGGGGGTATGCCCATGAAAAGAAAATTTTGTCTAGCTCCCGAATTTTTTCCTTCAAATGATATAAGAGTCCAGAAAAACTCAATGAAAAGTATGCTCCAAAACACAAAAATTGGACTAAGAATAACAAAATGTGACAAAATTTCCCCTTTTGTTTCACCTGGCTTTGATTTTAAAGGCATTATCTAAAACGGTAATTCAGTCAACATAAACATCTTATCTTTTTATCTTGAAGATAGTAATTAGATACTGAAAACAGTAACAGCATCTTGTAATAAGATACTTCCCGTACCCAGTAACTGTATCTTGTAATGAGATAATAATTTGGCTGAATAATAGTATCTTCTAATAAGATATTTTGCATTATGCAAGGCATTATTGTGGGAACTTGACTGTCCGTGTAAGATATTTTACATAGATATTCATATTTTATATTCATATTTGAATTTTTTAAGGAGGGTAGCCCTTCGGCAGAAGCCGTTTTTCAAGGGGCCCTCCGGTAAAAACTTAATTACAGCATACAGTTAAACTTAAATATGACTAGAATAAAAAAAACCATAACCTAAAAGCCTATTTACAATTATACAATATATACAATAGAAATGAAAAATCAACCCTTTATCAGTTTCTTAAAACTATTCAGGGAGGATGCTGTCTTTGACTCAGCAGGAAGGCTATTCCATATTTTAGCACCTCGGAAAGAAAAGCATTTTTGCCCATTAGCAGACCTTTTCTTTGGCAATCTCAAATCAGTCTCAGTGTTCCGGAGGTTGCGGGAGGAGCATGCTGAGTTTTTTGTGAAGAGGTTACACAGGTATTGTGGAGCCAAGTCATTGAGCGACTTGAAGACCATTGTTTTAGACTCATTGCTAATGAGCTCTTCAATGGTCTGCCAGCCCAACTTTGCAATAAGTGGTCTGCTTGAGGCATCAAAGCTGCTATTTGTAATGATTCTAGCAGCACGATTTTGTAACTTTTGCAGCTGGTCGATGTATGTAGATCCAGCACAACCCCATACAGAACAACAGTATCGAAAGTGGAGCTCAACAATACCTGTGTAAAGAGTTTTCAAACTTGCCAGAGGCAGAAAAGATTTAGCATGTTTTAAAAAGCCGATCGTCTAAAGCCATTCAAACATGAATATTCCAATAAAGCCGCCTAAATCCTACATTATGAACAAAAAATTTATAAGAAATGGAGGCAAAGAAACACGACTTTAAATCAGCACACTTAGGCCTTTCGAACTTATGTTCTCTTCAGAGTGTGACTAACATTTGAAACTGAAATCTATCGTAACGATTTATATACAAACTGTAAACTATTTTTATGTTTCCTGTTCGGCATGTTTTAGCTGTTAAGTAGGCTATGTCCGGCCTTGAATAGTTTGGTCTCTTCACGGAACAGCATTCTTGCATCTGTTAATGCGAAAAAAGCGTAGGCTTTAAAGAAAGGTTGTGTGTGTCATCTTATTTAAAATCGAAATATCTATTAGCTAAAAAATAGCTAGTCTAATTCGATTATTTAGAATATACAAGATCTACAAGATTAATTTCGAAGGCATACATTGCATAGATTAATTTCGCAGGCATACATTGCACCTGCAGGTGGCCCCATCCCAGCTCTTGATTAGCTTTTTGAATTGGACCAGATTTTCGAAAATAGGTTCCCTTAAGTTATTGTTCTTTTTGCCGCATTCGTAAACGTGTTTTGGGAAATTACAAATGACATGCCATTATTAACATAGTGCACCTATAAAGGCCTGGTATCTAAAATGAAACAGGCATCAGTATCTACCCGTAGTCTGTAGTGGTCGTTTATGCGTAGCTATCCGTACCGTAAATGTATATTTAGGTAATTAGGTTGGATATCCCTTGATGATAAGACAACAGGGTAGTCATTGTCTGTTGCTCCTTGTGGTATCGTCCCTGTAGTAAGGTATAGTCGTATAGCACTAGGAAGGCATAGTGGCTTACAACCTTGTATTGTAACATTTTAGATGGATATGAAATAACCATTGATGAGAACAGATGCCAATACATTGGTTTTGGCGAACATCCTTTCTTAAACCATTTCTCTCAGGGGGGGGGGGGACTCTGATATAATCTGGATACGGGTGCTTGGGCTGGGGAGCACACATCATCAACAAAATGTAACTTTTGGAGACAATTTGGACCCAAAATAATTTTCTTACACGATATATCAAGACCTGATAAATTCTCCTCTTTGAAAATATGCCTAGAATTCATGTAAAGCGTACTTCGATCTTAAAGTATTTTGATATTAGTAATGTTCGTTGATTTTAGTTCTGTTTGTAAATCACATTTTGCTTTACATTTTTTTTTACTTTTTCCCACATGCTGAGACCCAAGAAAGTAAGGCAGAATTTCAAGAACCCTCAAAAACTGTAAAAATGACTGTAAAAGTGACCCCCTGGCAGCCCACAGAGCGCAGTTTTTGGTTTCAGTCGATCAGCGGATAGACGGGGGATCCCTGTGTTAAAGCAAAGCTAGGCAGACGAAGACATTCGAAATTCGATCGCCCTGGGACTGTTCCATGGCCCGAGCATTACGAGAATGGAGAATCGAGATTTGACGAGACGCACATAAGTTAGTTGCAAATTGTTGCATGTCAAACATTGCAGAGGAAGAAAAAAAGTATCGGAAAGTATAGTTGAATGATTGAGGAACATTTTGATATGTTGTGTTGCGAATTTGAAGCATGGATCCCGGATTACGAGCGAAGACAAAACAGTTAATTGAATTTGGATGGACGAACTGGACGATAACTTTCACGTTGGAATACCAGCAAGTTATTTCATATCGAATTCTCACATTCGAACAGTTATGCAATGCAGTGCAATGCTTAAGTCAATGCTTAAGTCAAGATACAATACAGCCGTGGAGAAGTGCAACAAATAACACACAAAGGTATTGTGCAATTAACGATTTTAAGATTGTAAACTTATTATAGTTCAGTTAACTGCCTGGGCTTCCTGTGCGTGCAATAAAATATAAACAAGTTCTATAAATGCAATACAGTCTACAATGTAGCATATATCTTCTTTTAGCTAAAGCGTTACATTGTATCAAGGAATAGATAGACAATGGAAAAATACAACTTGGTATAAACGTTTTGGCGTAAGCCATCATCAGCAAAAAACATTCCGAATCCTTGTTCTGTAGGAATCGGAAAGTTTGTTACTGATGAAGGCTGACGTCAAAACGTTGATACCAAGTTGTCTTTATCAAGACTGCGTTCACACGTTGCCAACACGTTTTGAAAACGGTAAAAAATGTGACGGATAGGCCTCCCGTTCACACGAAAATGGCACATTTTTTGTAGGCAGATTTTGAAAACGGTAAATTTTGAAACCGGAACTCTCACCGACGCACTTTGAAAGCAGCATCGTGTGAACACTCAAGAATAATGAAAACGCAACATTTTGCAACACTTTCAAAATGAGGCTATGGGGTTCTCAAGGTGTAGGTACATTTCTTTAGCATCAAATTCTTGGAGAGATTGAACTGAGTTAGTTACTGCCGAACATTCTATCGTTTTCAAATTGTGTCGGCATCGTGTGAATGCTAGCCCAACTTTTGCTATTGTGACATTTTTCACCGATTTCAAAACGTGCCGTCATCGTGTGAACGCTATCAAAGTGTCTACAATACATTATAAACAGGATACACACGATAAAATACGTTACTCAGGAATATCAGTCACAAAACATACTATCATCAATCTTACCGGGTGAGTCGGAAAAAGTAGGGGCGTTTCCGAATTCCTATTGATGCAATTTACTTCACAAATTGTGTTCTTGAAAAATTGATCGTAAAGTTGAAAGGCTAGGAAAGGAAACTGATTCTCTCGAATTTCCTCTTTCCGTTCCATAATTACAATTCCACAATGAAAGTGCAATTCACTCTTAACTAATTCAAAAGCCCAATGTTATTGAACAAACAAACACTTAACCAACATGGAGGGCTCTTCCATAGTAAAGGTACCTGGGGATGTACCGCTGTTAAGGGCATACTATTCGGACTTATAGTCTAGCCAAAATACGTCTCAGCAATATCAGTCTAGGCAAGGGTAAACTTTTTGGCAATTTTGGTCACGGAAATGTAAAATTCTTTTAACTCGGGCCTAGGATTCCTAACTTTCGGCGACTCAGTTTGAGCGAAGGCGAAATTAGCTATGGCAATTTTTCGTTTAGAAAAACACAAAAATCGTCGCGCTTTAGGTAGAGAGTTTAGTGCAGTCATGGGTATCATTTTCATGAAAATTGGTCTAGTAAACGGTATCATTTTAACGATGCTGGCGGCATACCCTTATCTAAAATAAGCAAATGACATCACCGCTTGCTAACCTCTTTAGACAAAATCAGTCGTTGGAGATGAATTCCTTACGAAACGTGAAATAGATGCTAAATCATTGAAGTCATGCGGCTTGCAGTAAATTATTTGAAAAAAATCAAGACCTTACGATGTCGTTTATCTTTCTGTGGAAACACAGCAATTCGCTTTAAACAAGGTAGTTCTATCACACAAATAATGAATACGTCACGAATGTCTTGCATCACAGAACATTGCTGTAGCACAAATGCATACGCTTGAGCTAGACTCTGCTTGAACGCAGCATTTTTTAATTGTTTTCACGCACTTGATTCACTCAATCAATGAAAGCAAACAATACAGCAAAATCTTTTTTAAAGATGAACCAAAAGTAACGTTTTGTTTTCTTAATGTTTTGCACCGATTGAAATCGAAGAAAAGTTTGAAAAGCACGAAAGCCATTAAAAAACCTGTCCAAGCGCATGTATAGACATTTGTCTGTGATGCAAGACTTTTGTAAAATAATGTAATGCTAAAGTTCATCGCTTGTTGTTGTTCATTTATTTTTTAATTTGATATTTACGTAGCTAACAATATATACAATATATACAAAGTTAAATAATCTGAATCGAATGAAATTATAATGTTTAAAAAAAAGAGAAAAATGTATTGTTCAATAAAAGTAAAACTACTGCAGGCACTACAGTTGCATTCTAGGACATTCAATGCTTTATCATACGTTTTAAGTTTTTCAAGTTTTCTGCAGATTTCATTTTGTTTGGTAAACCATTCCATGTTTCACAATTTAGCCTTACTTCAGGTATTGTTTACCTGTCTGGGATAACTGCGGTATTACGGCTCTTCAAAAATTTCAAAAGCTGCAAAACAGAGCAGCCAGGATAGTCAAAAATAGTCCCTATGACACCTCCGCATTACCACTAATTAAACAACTGAGCTGGCTAAATATTCAACAATTGATTGAGTTTGAAACAAAAAAGATTGTTCACAAGTCATTGCACAATGAAGTGAATATTTGCAAGGTCTGTTTACTAGGATCTCTGATAAACAGGGACTTACGCAATTCCAAACTGGATTTGAACCTTCCGCTGTTGAAAATATCCTTTGGAAAAAAGAGCTTTTCATTCAGGGGAGCAAAACTTTGGAACAAATTAGGGTCCAAAGCCAAAACTACGAGTAGCTTTCTGCTTTTAAGAAAGCTGTCACGCAAAATTGATTCTATATTTTCTTGTATTATTTTTATACGTTATCTGCGACATAAAATTGTAAATAGGTTTTTTTTAATAATATTCTCTTTGTTTAGTTGACAGGGCAAGCTGTAAAGCAGTAATTTTATCTACTGAAGCTTTCACCCTATATAAAGAATTAAAAATGAAATAAAATGAAATGAAATGAAAAGATTTGAGGTCCAACGGACTCAAGACTGTTTGAACCGAAGGTTACTTGATTTGGTCTTATATGCTTGTTGTTTGAAGCAGGGAGGCTGTGAAAGAGAAAATAAGTACCGAAGGAAAGTTCTTGCAAGTTACTGCCGAAGTCACACTGACACCTCGTCATTGGTAAGTGAATTATTGAGCTCACGAATTTTACCAGAACTTTTTAAGTGTAATGGAATGGGTTTTAAAAGAAGAAAGGCTTTGGCCCAAATGATTTGTCTGTCAGAAATACATCAGAACTGTTCCAAAGTTTAAGATATGATAGAAGTGAACGAGTTTCGGTTATTTCTCCGGTCAGTATGCATAATTGCTGAGATTCATATCTCTGCATATCTTATTTGCTGCGATTCCTATCGATGTTTCAACGGAGGTCAATATTCTTTCGACCAGAAAATGAACGCAACACCTTCCCAGAACAAGATATGTACCTAATCATGTAAACAACTCTGGACGGATACCTCTGCAATAGATCTGTCAGAAAATAGTTAAAATAACATTTAAAATTTAGCATACATTTCACTGTTGGTAAGGATACCAGGAGTTCATCTCGAACGACTGATTTTATCTTAAAAAGTTAGAAAGTGGCGATGTCATTGCCTGATTTTCGCGAGGTTGAATGATTTCCGCGTGTGAATTACTCTGCAAATACAAATCTGATTTGAACATTCGAGGTCGCAAAATCTGAATTAAGATCCCGTCTATACTATAAATTGAAACAAAAGATTTCAAGGTCAAGGCTCTTTCGCAGGCGTTGTTCAAATGCTTACACATTTCTAGGGCACCCGGTAGAACAGCAGAGCCACTGTTTCTCTTTACTGACACATTCTGATATACTAAACACTATGAAACCGTATTACGTATTGCATAAAAGCATCGGCAAACTTTCTGTGAGAATCTGTGTACTTGAAACAAAGGAGAACTGACCTTTCTCATTTTCTTCTTTTGCAAAAAGTCGGTAGGACTAGCAACCATTCAAATATTGTGCTCTTTGTATTTTCATTATCATCCAATTAAATGCCTGACAGACTGAATTTAAAACATGCCGTTCCACGACTTAACCATCTCCATTCGCTTTAGTATTTTAGTCATATGTTAAAGAAAGCGGCTATGGCTGTACGGGTGGTGTGTTGTATGCTGGATTGTAAGATGGTTGCAGGGCACCGCTCAAAGCTACAAAAGAAGATCAAAGAACAATATAACATTCAATACACTACACAGGGTTTTTTACTTTGAATCCATTGTAATTTGAGCGATCTAAAAACAAAACACCAGCCTGGCTCCGCAGACGATCACACAAAGGCTAATTTCCAGTCAGCGGAAGTTTCCGAGCGAGCGGAATTTTAGACAATCAAAGCTTGCTCAGCCGTCATTTTCTATTCAATTTCAGAGCGACATTTTCTCTCGCAAACAATAGAATTTCCGCCCGCTCGGCAAATTCCGCTGAATGGAAATCAGCCTTAAGATATGGATAGCAAAAGCGCGCAAGGCCTTGTATTGTGGTCAGTTGAGGGTCTTAAAAAGGGCAATGCCATGCCGGTGTTTGTAAGACTAATGCTATAGAAAGCAGACTTAACAACTTTTGAAAACAACTGCTAACTGTTTACTACTCAAATACTACTTAAATATTCTTCAAATTCAGGCCAAACATTGCTTCAATTTGTCACCATCTGTTTTTCCGAATACGATAAAGAGTTGAATCCCCCATGAATCAGATGGCAACAGTGCCACTAAAGGCAATTATGGTGGTGTTCTGGGGGGGGGGGGGGCTTCCGGAACACATAAAACAAATGTATACAACCGGTACTGGGTGGATATAATGTGTTAAAGTAAACATGATTGATGAACGTATAAGTATTAATGAAAGGAAGAAGATAATTCAAATCAAACACCGAAGAGATATTTTCAGTTTCTAGAAAAGAGGTTTGGATCAAGCGACCAAATCTGGTAAAGTCTGAAAGGAAAAACAAAAGCACGACCACCATCCTCAGAAGAAACACACGTCACGATGTATTTTATTGCTAACTTGCTGTTTGTCCAGTTCTGTGGATCAATTCAAAAGTATCCGATTAGAACCGCTGTCAAGCTAGCACCAACGACATCCTGCATTACCCCTATTACATACGAGGCCCACTTTTACTTTTCTAGGGCTGGATCCATCTTGGTTGCACTAAAAGTTATGGCGTACAAGCAAGAACATATCATTAACTTGCAATGACCTTCAACTAACCTGGCGTTGGTACTCCACCTGGGCATTCGCTGGGCAATGGTGCCTTGGTACATTCAGCATAACTAGGAGGAGCCGACGATGCGTCTGGTGCTGTTGCTGTTGGCTGATATCCAATTTGAACGGCAGGCTCACATGAGTATGGTACTGGTTCCCCTGGATGGTATCCCGTTGGTGTGTTAGAATGTGCTGTAGGATACGCATATGTCACAGTAGCAGGCGGTGGAGCTGTAGAACTAGGTGACCTGTAAGCATTTGCCAGCATGCTTCGTCTTCTAACGCGGCATGCAACATACCCAAATACTAATGCAGCCATGATTGCTAGAACAGGCACAATGATCAAAACAAATGTGGAAGCAACTGATGTTGAATGAGAATTGGTATCAGTTGTACCACCAGTACCTAGGAAATAAAGGCTCAAAGTAAGTATAGAACATAAGATCCTTTTGGATGATTACAAAGTCCGTCCTGAGCTAAACAAGCATAAGAATATCTGATTATTGATTTCTTCATAACCCCAAATGATCGTTGATTCTGTTTTTTGCTACAGTGAGAGAGATGAGTGTTGCTGCTAAAGTCGCCTTCAATGGAAAATCGAGCGCCTAGTATAAGGACAAGAATCGCCTCAAGGTCAAAGGCAATATTTTGGTCTTTATGTCAAACGAGAATGATACGCAAAAATCAAAAGTCATTACCCCCAGTTTGCTTATAGTTCGTGCACAAAACCATTGGTGCATCTGTGTCAAATGAGATGTCATGTGAGATTTACGATAACGCAAAATTACTTATGCAGAACCCTACAGAACGTTTCAGTTGTTGCTATTCGCGGGCATCTAATTTGAGACAAGCAGTCACGAAGATTCCTCTGTGCAGAATGATATGCATGAAGATGTTTTGGTTCAGTGTGATCACGTCCCTTCCCCCATTGGCGCCATTGCTTGCTGGGATTCTGCACCTTTCGTCTCAACTTCACCTGCGATGATTGCATCCGTTGCTGTGTAGGAGGGGGGTCCTTCTACCTTTGGTTATGCTGCAAATGCTAGCCTCTGTGCAGGCCGCCGGTTACATCATCCTCTAAAGTTGAGTTATTTGCATAATGAGTACTATCAATAAGTGGCTAATGATTCGTTCGTTGTGGAAAACGATTGTTTTGACATAATTAAGCTGCTAATGAAGTCAAGAACGTGCCAATTCTGGGTGAATTTGTTGCTTTGCCAGGGTAAACATCCTAGTAATTTATCCATCTTATGGTGTCAAATCTGTCTAACATGAAATAAGCCGACGTCAAATTCTGCTATAGGATCGCGGGAAGCTTCTGTGTTGTATGCGCTTTCTGTGCGCTTTCTTTATCTGAGTGCTCATTAGCAGCGGTAAAACGTTTATCAATCCCATTAACGAGCGTGACTTACTTACTTACTTTCTGACTGACATCGAGTGCCCTCTTAGATTACAAAGTTGGACTTTGTAATCAAAAACCATCCATTTCCTTACCTTGAGAATTTGCGTAAACTACTTGCAGGCACAATCAACTCAATTTAATGCAATTCAATTCAATCAATTCAAGTCTGAAGCAAAAACAAGGGATTAGTTCATAATTCTACCGGGTAAGTAACGAAAAGAAAAACTCAAAGAGTTTGACAAACACTCCTCCCTGCATATCAAAACAATAACATTGAACAATGTCTTGTTTCGAGGCTGATAAGTTTGATTAGAATTAAAAAGTTATCTATCGTTTATCAGTCATTCCTTCCTGTGATTATGGGAGTTCTTCTATGAAAATCTCCTTTAAAACCAAAGTGCGACAAGGACCAAATATTCATATCGTTATCTTCTTGAAAGAATGACATCTTCCCAATTAATGTTCATATACTAATGGGAAAGCATGTTCATCTCCCCAAAGGAAAAAATGCTCCAAAGCATTGGCAATTCATTGCTGCAAGGCAGAAGTTGCGTGGGAATTTGGTCTCGAATTTCAGCCACATTGTATTTGAAGGTTTTTGCAGGGGGCTTTCTCGCGAAAATCCCTTACATTTTCAGATCAAAGTGACCTAACTCAACACAGGAAAATTCATAAAACCAATTGAACTGTGCAAGTTATTCAGAAAGAAAATGACAAATATCATTGCTGCAACGATGAGGGTGCAGTAGCATCTAAGACGCCCCTTGTTCTTTCTAACAAACCGGGTATATTTTGCTCATGAAATATTAATCAAATAGCCACACACCTGTTTTGTATATAACAAAGCCTGCGATGAAGCCTCGGTTAGAAGAAGAACGGACTTGTCGCATAAACTTCATAGTGACCCATCTATCCTTTGTTGTATGCGTTACGATGCTTGATGTTCCACAAATAGGACCTTTCAAGTGTGTAGCAGTTTCAAAGGATGTCCTAAATCGGCTTGCACCTGGTTGAAAAAATCAAAGCTGTTTCAATTAAGGTTGGTTTTCATATGTCGCATTTCATCGTATTTCATCGCATTTCATCGGAATTCCGGGTCTACGATCAATTAGGATTAATTCCGATAGATGAAAACCAAGCAAATCATATGAAAACCAGGTATCCTAATTCATCATAATTCGTCGCAATTCGTCGCAATTCGTCGCAATTCGTCGCAATTGATCCCAGCGAATTAAAAAAAATTGTTTTCTACGATGAAACAGGACGAATTGCGATGAATTACGACTGTCAATTTTCATATAATTTGACAATCCCAATTATGGAAATCCGACTAATTACGATGAAATACGATGGAATGCGACATATGAAAACCAGCCTTTAACAGTTGACAGACACATGTTATTACAGAAACTCTATTCAAATACTGAACAATGAAAATCTAACACCCCCCGTCACAATTTTGCAATTCTCGTTTCAAAATTTTCATACTTTGCCGCGTCCAAACTTTATAGGTGGAAAAGCACTAGCATCAAAGGCGAAGGCAGTGGCCCTCGATATGCAGTTTCCTTGCGTCAAACTGAATGAATTCTATTTCGTAGAGCGCATGGGCGATTGGTTAAGGCGTCTGAATCGTAAGCCAAAGGTCAGAACGGCCGTAGGTTCAAATCCCGCGCTGGGCAGTTTGGTCGCTGTCCGTAACTCTAGCCCGGGTCGACCAGAGCCATGTGAGGGAAATCTGGTAGCTGCGGCGGGTAGTTGCAGCGGACTGATGGTAAAACATCCGTAGTCCCTACTGGAAATAAGTCTCTCAGACTTTCGCACGCTAGCCACGTTAAATATAAATACCTATCTACCTACCTACCTACATACGCAGAAATATGATTAGGGACAGATTATGTGAGAGATTTTAGCCCCGCCTGGACTTTCCGGCACAGATTTCCTTAAAAACCGGAAGATACCTATCTGGCAAAGAGAAACCAGCCGTGGCGGAAACGGATGTAATATTTCAAAAGTTATGTGAAGTACTTATTCTAGACACGCTTCGCTTTTTGAGAGGCCATGAATTTGTTGGGAAAGTTTGAATGATTTGGCTTTTCTTTTATTGTAGATATTTATTTTTAGATTGTAATAAGGGTTTTGATAGGGTTTTAGTAGCATGTATATTTCGAATTGTCATTAGGTTAACTTAGTTTTAGATTTTATTTTTATTCATTTATTATTTTTTTATGGAGGGTCCCCTGAAAATCAACATTGTTGAAGGGCTACCCTCCTTTAAACAAGTGAAATAAAAATAATAATAATGATAATAATAATAATAATAATAATAATAATAATAATAATAATAATAATAATAATAATAATAATAATAATAATAATAATAATAATAATAATAATAATGTACAGGGGTCGTTGACAAAACGTTTGCGAAATACATTGAAAAGATACCAGGAAAGATCAATATCTTCGGGGTACAAAGGGTAACATTATTGGGAACGTGCTACGCAGTAAGAAGATTCTTAATGAACTAGTGAAACCATGGAACTAGTGAAGACTGGGACTCAATGCAAACAAACAGTGATACCTTACCCCATTTCTGGGGTGGAAACACTTGAAGACAGAACTCGTTGTAAATAAAAAAGACATGAGAAATAATAATAATAATAATAATATAAAAATAAGACTGTTTTTAAAAGCTAACGTTTCGATTAAAAATCTTCTTCGGAGTAAGACTTCACTGGGACAGCCGAGAATTTATACAAGTTGTTTACAGATTGTTTACAGATAGAAATATACATGACAAGTCTATTTACAAATTAAAAATAGGCCAATTTACGTTGTCCCTTTGTCCCTGATCACTTGAGAATGGATTGGAAGCGTTTGAAAGCTTAACTTATTCCTTTGAGGCTGTCTTGGCCCATCTGGGATTCAGCTGTTGCTAAAAGAAGAGTTAAGCATCATGCGAATATTCGGAGGGTCATTTTAGAGAAAACTGAGTTGCCAGGGCAGCCTCAATGGTATCAAAGAAATCAGAATTAGTATTAGATCTTCTGGGAGTTAGCTGTTGCTAAAAGAAGAGTTAAGCATCATGCGAATCTTTCGGAGGGTCTATTGGGGGTAAATGCAGAGCTGCCAAGACAGCCTCAAAGGAATAAGTTAAGCTTTCAAACGCTTCCAATCCATTCTCAAGTGATCAGGGACAAAGGGACAACGTAAATTGGCATATTTTTAATTTGTAAATAGACTTCTCATGTATATTTTTATCTGTAAACAATCTGTAAACAACTTGTATAAATTCTCGGCTGTCCCAGTGAAGTTTTACTCCGAAGAAGATTTTTAATCGAAACGTTAGCTTTTAAAGACAGTCTTATTTTTATATTTCATTTTCTGTTTTTCCTGAAGGATGGTCTTGTTTTCATAATAATAATAATAATAATAATAATAATAATAATAATAATAATAATAATAATAATAATAATAATAATAATAATAATAAAAATAATAATAATAAAAAAGAAAACACAACTGCTAAAATTCGGACGTTTCGGATCTTCTTCAGCACAAACTTTCCAAAGGACAACCGAGAATTTATAATACATGATAAACAACATAACTTAAAAATAAAATTACAATTACATTTTGTAAAAAAGAACCCCATCCTTAGTAAACATGACTGCTATTGAAATTAAATTCAAGTGGGAGTGAAAAATCACGTTTGAGTTCAAAGTGTTTGAAGCCTGGTGCACACCAGGTCCCCCGGGCCGCCAAGGCCGCCCAGAAGGACCCAACGACAAAGGACCCAAACTCTGAGTCCTTCTCCCCTGAGTCCCCCCGAGCAACCCAACGACCCAAGAGACCCAGCGCGATCCAGGCTCCAAGCGTAAACAAGAAAAAGAAATGTTTGGCTGATCAGCAATTATTTCCCCTTTGAGACCAGATAAATCACAGACCAAACCTCCGAGGAATCCAGCCGGCAACCCCGCAGCCCTCCCATATGACCTTAGGGTATACCCTACAGCCAGGCCTTGCGGATTAGGCGGATTTGTTCTGAGGATCGATTTTTCAATGAGAGGGTAGGGGAACTTAAGGGGTGGCTGGTTAATAGGGGTTATGGTGAGAATGAGGTTCTTGAGCAATTCAGCAAAGTCCGCAATCGCGATCGCTTAAGTCTTTTGGATGGGCAACCTAAAAATAAGGATGACAAGAAAATACCTTTGGTACTTACCTATCATCCAGCTCTCAACAAAGTTTATGAGATTCTAAAAGAAAGTTCAAAAGTCCTTTTGGTAGACGATGAACACAAAGAAGTGTTCCAAAACAAGATTTTTTTGTCATTTCGGAGGGCCAAAAATCTCAAAGATGAACTTGTTAGAGCTAAATTACCGAGTGTTGGTGAGCCTCCGTTGGCTAAGGGTACCTACAGGTGCAATGGCAGGAAGAGTTGCCAGATCTGCAATGTCATAACTGAGGGGGATAGTTTTGAAAATTCCTACGATGATAGATCTTTCAAAAACTTTTCGGGGAGGTATAACTGCAATTCAGAAAACGTTGTGTATTTACTACAATGTGAAATTTGCAACAAAAAATATGTAGGTAGTACCAAAACCAAATTTCGGCAAAGATTCAACGTGTACAAATCGTATTTCAGATCTTACGCACGCAAACATAACGAGGGATCACTCGACAGGGGTAAATTAATCCCACAAGCAAACTTTTTTAGTCATTTCTTTGAGGGGAATCACAATGGGAAATTTGAGGTTAGGGTTAAAATGATCGATGGGGCTGACAATGTCTTTTCGTTGCGACGTAAGGAACTATTTTGGCAATACAGGCTGGGAACTTTTTTACCCAAGGGTTTGAATGAACGGGCGGCAGATGTGGAACTCGATATGTTTGCGTGTGGCATGGCCTAATTCCTGCCATTGAATCTGGTGTCTATGGGGGGTTCGGTTGGCAGTGCTCTGCCGTCTTCCTTTTTGGCTTCATGTTTTTTGCATGTGGCGTTAGGGTGGAATCCCCTATCAAGCCATTCAAGATTCAGCAATTTGCGAATCATTGAAAGGTCATATGGGAGGGCTGCGGGGTTGCCGGCTGGATTCCTCGGAGGTTTGGTCTGTGATTTATCTGGTCTCAAAGGGGAAATAATTGCTGATCAGCCAAACATTTCATTTTCTTGTTTACGCTTGGAGCCTGGATCGCGCTGGGTCTCTTGGGTCGTTGGGTTGCTCGGGGGGACTCAGGGGAGAAGGACTCAGAGTTTGGGTCCTTTGTCGTTGGGTCCTTCTGGGCGGCCTTGGCGGCCCGGGGGACCTGGTGTGCACCAGGCTTCAAACATTTTGAACTCAAACGTGATTTTCACTCCCACTTGAATTTAATTTCAATAGCAGTCATGTTTACTAAGGATGGGGTTCTTTTTTACAAAATGTAATTGTAATTTTATTTTTAAGTTAGGTTGTTTATCATGTATTATAAATTCTCGGTTGTCCTTTGGAAAGTTTGTGCTGAAGAAGATTTTTATCGAAACGTCCGAATTTTAGCAGTTGTGTTTTCTTTTTAATTTTTTCTGTTAATTTTTGATGGTGGTTCCGTTTATTATAATAATAATAATAATAATAATAACAATAATAATAATATTAATAACAATAATAATAATTACTAAAGAAAAGGCAACGATTCAGTTAGAAAGGCAGGAAAGATATAGAAATAAAAGCTTACATGGCAGATTTTTTAAAGCTACAGATGACGTTAGGGATGAGAAAACGTGGCAATGGTTGAGGAAAAGCGGCATAAAGAAAGAGACTGAAGGTTTGTTAATGGCAGCGCAAGAACAGGCGATCAGAACGAAGTACATCAGGAAAGTCATAGACAAAGAGGACATTGATCCAAAGTGCAGGATGTGCGGTGAGCGGGATGAAACTGTGGCTCATATTTTAGCAGAGTGCAAGATGTTGGCACAGTGTCAGGATAAGAACTGGAGACATGATAAAGTGGCACAGGCTCTACATTGGGAAATTTGTAAGAAGTATGGGCTACCAGCAAGTGAGAAATGATATGATCACCACATTGAAACTGTTATGGAAAACGAGGAAGTCACAGTCATGTGGGATATGAAAATCCAGACAGACAAAGAGATTGAACACTGTAGACCTGACATAGTTATCCGATGTAATAAAAGCAGGAAATGTTACATTGTGGACGTCGCTTGCCCATTTGATACGAGGGTACAAGATAAGGAGAGGGAAAAGGTTGAAAAATACCAAGATTTAAAACGGGAATTGAAGAGAATTTGGCAAAGTCAAGAAATAGTCACAATTCCAATCATCATAGGAACGCTAGGCACAGTAAGCAAAAACTTCGAACACTGGTTAAGGAAGTTAGACATCATGGTGAATTTCAGCACATTACAGAAAGCTTGTTTATTGGGATCAGCAAGAGTCATTAGAAAGGTTCTGGATACCTAAGGCCGTGGGAGATGGCTCGGTAATCAGTAGATTCAACCAGCAAAAACATCACATGCTGTGATAACTTCAGACATAATAATAATAATAATAATAATAGAAGAATAACGTCGAGAAAACAAAAGAAGCCAAACCACTGCAACAAACTTTGAACTGAAGAATGGCGGATACTTACAGCTCCGTCTTAGTTGAGCTTCTTTGAAAACTTTCTTTCTGTTTGTGGATGGAATTTTATTCAACAAAAACCAGCAAAAACATAGCAAATGTTGTCAATGGGATATTTCCACGAACTTTTTTGGTTCTAGCTCGGCCAAACGCCCATTTTTCAACAACGAACGCAACATAGTGCTACCCGCCTAAATATGTGTTTACCCTCAAGCAGGCCAACACTCCTCTATATCGGACAGTTTCAGTACCATATTTAACAGTATGTACGATGGGAACTGTGAACGTATTTGCATTTCTTAAATTATAAGCAGCACTTCTTCACTACTGCACTCTTCATCTATAGTTTATGCATAGGCACAAATTTGATTTTTCGACAGTGTCACAATGCAGTGTGACCGCACCAGGTGTCAATGGATCTCTAAGACTTCAAAAATGAAACAAATTGATTTTTGTCACCAAAAAGTACACTTTGATTATTGTGGAATCGCTTGAAACTGAAATTCATAGAAGTATTCAAGGGTCTTTCTTAGAAAATGATTTAGACTTAGAATAAACTAACTTGACACACACAGCGTTAAACAGGAGTCTACCTGTGTAAGGCACATAAGAAGGGATCGATCTCTAAAATGTGGATTTTACCATCAGAAATAAGCTAATGAACATTGCACTTCTAACATGGCCATCGTTGTAGACACAAAAAAATATCTTCAAATACAATGCAGCCCTTTCAGAAGTTATTTAGAATAAGCAATTTGAAAATGCTCGATAGATTTAAAACAGATGTTAGTTAACTATTGCAACGTGACTTTGTGACAGCTGGAACAAAGACACACATTGCAGCACAATAGCATCAGTTGCTTTTGATTGACACTGCAATTCAAGGTGATTAGCGGTTGCAGATAAACGAAATTCTCTCAACCAGTAATTCAAAACAAACAAGGTCACAAAGGTTGCCCTCAAACTGGACTTGTCCAAGTGTCTTCCGCATCAAACACAAAATGATGAACTCTGCGAAGGGGAGGAACAAAGCGGAAAAGACTTGTATTCTTGCCATCTCGGAACGAGGTCACTGAGGTGAGCAGAACTTGACCAATAGCAGTCAAGCATTCAGCTTCAAACAAAGCTATTGTTTTCATTAGACTGGGGTTGCGTAACTTCAAGTCAGTTGAAGCCTCTAAATCTCTTTCAAAATTTGTACTTTCCTGCGTATCATGAAGGCTTGTGCCATGAATGCAAAAGTAGTTTTTTATAAAGAAATTTACCTTGAGTATTGTCATGTGACTAGACTTGAAATGCACAAACAAACCTTCGCGGATTTATTCAATTCGCATAGAAACCACGGGGGCATTGAACCTTGAACAAAAGAAACTGGACCGATAATAGCAATAACAATCAAAAACGGAGATTTCTGGCGTTCTTGGGTTGCTCTTACAATAATCACTTTTGTTATTACTATTTGTATCTCGGCCAGAATTAAACCCCCGTGATCATAATAGCTTCCTATAATTCAGACTACCTCATTAACTATTCATGAGGCAGGGAATATTACAAGTCTCTTCCGCTTCCGTTTTCCTCTCTCCTTCACAGAGGCTTCCCTTATTTCCTACGCACGGGTAACATTCAAATAGCAGTTTTCTCAGAAATAAAAACGGAAGAGACTTGTTCAAGTCAACCCTCAACCACCCTGGCAAACCGGAGCTCCATGCACGCAAAGGGTGGTTTCTAGCGATTTCATAACGAAATAAGGAGAATGAATCTAAGGGCGTATTCTTTTCGGCATCCGAAGTCTGCGAAGTCTTCTGAAAAATAGGCTTCGCAGAGAAAAATTTCAGTTACCAAAAGAATGGGAATTCTGAAAACGGTAGAGTTGGCAGCAAACTTCGCAGAGAAAAATGCACAAAGAATGGGAATGCTGAAAGAGTGAGAATTCGAATGCTGTTGTTCGACCGAGCGAATTAAAGCCATTGCAATACAATGTACTTTTGTTATGCCAATCCCAAGAGGAAGGAATCTGCAAAGTGTCATTGTTTTTCGAATGTTATTGAAAACTTCATTCATGAAAAAATGCTCTCTGCGATCGTTCAAAAGTCTGTCAGCTTCAGGAGCAGATGGTTTCCGAAGCCTCGGATCTCTATCGTTTCCAGAAGAGCCCAAAAGAATACGTCAAAATCTCTCGGATTTCTACCGAAAGCAGAATGGCCAAAAGAATGGGCTTTTATAAAAGGCGATCTGAATTCTGCAAAATCTACCGTTTTCGGTAGAAGGGTACCAAAAGAATAGGATTTAATCTTCTACCAACTTAAACGTTTTCAGAAGATGCCAAAATGAATACGTCCTAAATGCGCCTTAGCGAAGTTTGATCATTTGATTCAGCAGCTGAGTAATAATTTCTTATTTAGTCTAACATAACTACCTCTGAATCAAATACACAAAATCCGGCAGGCAGATCTTTAGATTCATTCTTTGTTGACAGATGGGAGATACCTCGTATTTCAATGTAATCATCTTTATCCTTTTCACAGATTCTAGAAGATGATCGATATCGTAGGTCCAAATCCATGAAAATGATCTTTTTTGTTCCGCTGGCAGAGATTCTCCAGTTGCAATAACGACCCTTCTGATATTCATGGGGCCATCTCGTTGAATAGAAATTAGTAGGCAAAAACATTGTGTCTCTATAAGAAACGAATTGCACTTTATTTATTGCTCTGTGCGAGGAGTGCTTTATGCTTTAATCAATTATTTTAGGCCACGTCATTCATTTTGCAACCATTAAATTTTAGTAAAGTTGAATTTACCTTTATTCCCAATGCTCGTAATAAGGCGAGAAAAATGATAAAAAATACTTATACCTCTTGGCTGCAAGGGGGAGGGGGAGGGTTCTTCCATAGTAAAGGTACCTGGGGATATGCAGCCCGCAAGGGTATACTTTTTCAAAGGTATACTAGTCTAGCCAAGGGTATACTTTTTCAAAGGTATACTAGTCTAGCCAAGGGTATACTTTTTCAAAGGTATACTAGTCTAGCCAAGGGTATACTTTTTCAAAAGTATACTAGTCTAGCCAAGGGTATACTTTTTCAAAGGTATACTAGTCTAGCCAAGGGTATACTTTTTCAAAGGTATACTAGTCTAGCCAAGGGTATACTTTTTCAAAGGTATACTAGTCTAGCCAAGGGTATACTTTTTCAAAGGTATACTAGTCTAGCCAAGGGTATACTTTTTCAAAGGTATACTAGTCTAGCCAAGGGTATACTTTTTCAAAAGTATACTAGTCTAGCCAAGGGTATACTTTTTCAAAGGTATACTAGTCTAGCCAAGGGTATACTTTTTCAAAGGTATACTAGTCTAGCCAAGGGTATACTTTTTCAAAAGTATACTAGTCTAGCCAAGGGTATACTTTTTCAAAGGTATACTAGTCTAGCCAAGGGCATACTTTTTCAAAGGTATACTAGTCTAGCCAAGGGTATACTTTTTCAAAGGTATACTAGTCTAGCCAAGGGTATACTTTTTCAAAGGTATACTAGTCTAGCCAAGGGTATACTTTTTCAAAGGTATACTAGTCTAGCCAAGGGTATACTTTTTCAAAGGTATACTAGTCTAGCCAAGGGTATACTTTTTCAAAGGTATACTAGTCTAGCCAAGGGTATACTTTTTCAAAGGTATACTAGTCTAGCCAAGGGTATACTTTTTCAAAGGTATACTAGTCTAGCCAAGGGTATACTTTTTCAAAGGTATACTAGTCTAGCCAAGGGTATACTTTTTCCCAGTTTTAGTCCATTTAGCCTGGGCAAGGGTAAGCTTTTTGGCAATTTTAGTCAAAGGAATGTCAAATTTCGGTAATTTCCTGTGAAGTAACCCAAACTTTTTCCAATTTTGGTCATGAGAATGCAAAAATTCGGCAAGTTATGGCTAGAAAATGCCAAATCATGGCACTTTGATGTAGAAATTAGTCTAGCCAAGGGCATCATGTTCACAAAAATTGGTCTAGCCAACGGTCCCAGGGGGGGACTTGGTAGTTCAAGGTGACGTATCCGTTGCAAAATGTTGCAAAACCCTAAACCCACAGCGGTAGCAGCTTTTAGCCCAAGTGGTAGTAACTTTTGGCTTCCGTATGCACCAATAACAATAGGTTTATTGCTCCAGAAACAATGCTGCTATTGTATTACAGACATGAGAAAGAAAAAATGTTCTATTTACTTTGAAATAATACAGGTGTAGAAGTAAGGGTAGGATTAGGATGGGAGGACCTTCCCCTAGTGTGAGTATATGACAGTATGGTCAATGCAATGGTCCATCATTTATCAGAAATTTGTTTTAAAAGGTTTGCATAACGTGAGGAGACTGAATAATTGTTGATCTCTGTCGTTACAGAATCTTACAAACAGCAATCTAGTTCATCAAACTTTCTTAAATTTCCATCAACTTATCATATCAATCTTCACAACCCTACGCGGTAGTAAATTTGAAAATTTTTTGACCCTAAGTGGTAGCAAATCGCAGATTTTGAGACCCTAAATTTTGCAACGGGTACGTCACCTTGAATTACCAAGTCCCCCCCTGGGCCAACGGTGCCATTTTGAAACTATGGGCGGCACACCCCTATCTGAAATTTAGCCAATAACCCCCTGTTGCTTGGCTGTCAAGCAAATATTGATTCATTCCCATTGATCTAGTGCTCTTGATGCTGTGAATTTTCAAAAGTGGAAAACTTTTTCTGACTGACCTGTGAGATTTAGTTTGCAGTTTTAAACCTAGACTTGCCCCAAGTCTATTCCGTCAGTCTGTCGAACCGTTCCCTTTGCGGTTGTTCCTGGCTCCGCCATTCCAGCGTTCCGTCAAGGCACGAAGAGGCGTTTCTCTTTTCACACGGAATGGTGGGATGGCGGAGCTGAGAACTACCGCAAATGGAACAGTTCGACGGACGGAAGGGGCAGACTTGGAGCACGTCGCAAGTCTATTTTAAACCTTGTCCTTGCCAGTGGGGAAAATGGCTTTTGGCTTATGGCAAAAGAAATTCGAAAAAGTGATTTTGTTCACAAACAGCCGTTGTTCTCAACAAAGCGCCAAAATCAAGTAAATTTTGAAAGAAAAGACCCTCGCGTTACATCAAAAAATTTAGTTTAACATTGATAAATACTTCTCTTATTATCTCAGTGTTTGCCAAAGTTGTCTTGATTAGGCCAACAATGATGTTTTGATGGACAAATACCGGTTTGGGACACGGAACTATTCTACGGGGTGAGTGGCCGAGTGGCTTATACAGTCTTCGTCAGGTGACTGAAGTTAAGCTTGGTCGAGAGAGGTCAAACTCTGGATGGGTGACCTCGGAGGTCGGACCTCACAACTCACCTCACCGTCCTTCGGAAGGGAAATTAAACGGGGTCCCATGTAGACTGATTACATGTCGTAGTTGCACTCCTTGATAAACTAATAATCGCTATAACTACGACTCATGATCAAGCTATTCGAGAAATCGGCCAGTTGAGGCTAGTTGAGGCCAGCATCGCAATGCTAATTCCGGTTCCGCGGAATACAAATAAAGCGGGTGTTCATGGTCGGCAAATTTTCAAGCATGTCTTTTGATCTGTCTTGTTGTTCTTTTTTTTGCCAGATTTCTCCCAAGTGCTCCCATCTCTTCATAGCATTCTGTCATGCATTCATTATAGGCTCGGAAAACAGAATCATTTGTAGAATCGACTTCTCGTACAGCATAGGTCGCAACGCTGATCCTCTCTCGACGAATCAGATCACAAGTAGAAGGTCCTGCGATCTGATTGGTCGCGCCATTTTTGCGGCGATTTTGGCTGGATTCTTAGTTAGTTTGATTATCAGGCTCAGATAAAGCGCAGTGGCGGCATCCAATTCAATGAACGAAGCGGAAACTGGGACTGAAGGACTGAGGTAGTTAGTCTAGGTCCTATGCCTAGATGCGGCATGCACAGTGGGCCTAAATTAGCTTTCAGTAGCTTGAAATCCTGAAAAGCCCAACCAAAACAAATTGCAAACAAAAAAAACAAAACATCATCGTTGGCCTATAATCCAGACAAAATCTCTTAGGAGCTTAGTGAATCATTGGGGGCTCCTGCTCCCTAAGCCCCCCCCCCGCTAGCGCCATCCTTGAATGATTGTAGCCCTTGCAGCTATGAAACTTAGCAATAGCATACCGGGTGTCCCAGAAAAACTTTCAGGGTGCTGACAGCGAGCGAAGCGAACAAAACTTTTACAGAGCACAACATTTTAGGTTGGCTTAAAATGCAACTACACTCTCTGAAAACATAACAAAAACGTCAAAAAGTTTTCCCGTTTGAACAGTCCAGAAAAGTAACCATTGTCTTGTTTTAAAAGATTTAAACGGAAATATCTTGTTCAAAGGCTGACTTGGATCCACATAATTTGTCCTAATTTTTCTCCGCATCACAAGGCTTCTATAATATGAATTTTCGAAAATTTTATGCTCGTGAAACCCTTGAAAAGATGAAAGGTCTCGAGCGATAAAGATGTGTTCTATTCCTTCCATGTTTTATATCACAGGGGTGAATTTATACAACCGCTTGTCAATTTCACAACTTGGTATATAAACTTGGCAATACGCCAAAGTGCCGTCTACGGGAACTTGTCTTTTCGAACAATGAAGCAAAATTGTGCTTTTTACAGACAAAACAAAAAAATATCATTTTTCTTTCGTCCTTTTATGGTACTGTCGCAGCTTATTCAAAACAGTAGAATTTCCGTTGATTTTGAGGTGTAAGTGCAACGATCTCATTCGAGCAACCGTTTTGGCTCTTTCTTCAAAATTTCATGTATTTGTTTTTCAGGAAAATAATTATAGCAAATTAATGCGTGAAGATACAGAAATGAAACAAATCCTCAGATATAAGTTGGGCATTGTAAATAGATTTCTTTTTTTATTTTTTTATTAAATAACGCACACTTTTACTAAAATGGCAGCTCAAATAGAGAAAGTTTTTTGGGACACCTGGTATAGTTTCTACCTTATCATTCTGCAGGTGAACCATAGAGCTCACTTCAAGCAGAAATGGTCATTCAATAATCCACAAAAAGTATTTGATCGATCCCCATGGGTTTTCTTCAGTTAGCCCTCCAGAAGTTTCTGTTTTTCTGTTCAATAAATGATTACATTTGGACACATTCAAGCAATGCAGGAAATACCCATGCAAGACGCTACCAAATCACATCATAGAATGGGGAACAGATCTATTATGCACTCTTGCAAACAAATGGCTTATTCATCTTTAAAAAAGCCAGCCTTAGTTTGAAAATGAGGCCCTTGAGCTATCTCTCCGGGGTCAAGTCTTGTTAAAAATAAGAACAACAAAGCTGATGAAGCCTTAGTAAGTGAAAAAAAGGATGGTCAAGTTTTCGTTGTAAGACCTCAATCATGACTCGGGATAGATGTATCAACACACTGAGTGACATTATTAAAATGGAGTAACGCTGCTTGGTGTCCCCTCGCATGCCTTACGATTCCAAACAGGACTCTAGGAAAAACTCAAAAAATTAAAAGGCATACATACATGAAACAGTCATTGAATCCAATGTAATTAGTTGCAGCTTTTCTAAGCCTATAACTGAGTGAAAACCCCTTCCCAGTGTGGGAGCCATCTGAATGGAATTTTATCTTTGCATGGCCATCATAGGAATACATGTCAAATATACCAGCACCCCTTTGTTGAACCAAGTTGTTTGAGCAAAATCTCCCAATTGATTTAGAAGAACTGAAAATTGAAAATACAGATTATAAACTGATTGGGTTGGCAACATTTTAGCAGCATTTTGGCATGATAATACCACGTGTAACTGCTCTGCACATTTGTTATTTGTTTGCTCTACACCCACTTTGCATGTGCAATCCAAACATTGATGGTATTTTATGAAATTCTGCATCATTGCGTTGTGACATCACAATAAAATTCATAAGAACACCTTGAAAAAATAGAAGTTTAATCAGCAAGTGAATTGTTCCAGAAGAACATAGCATGAAGCTGCAATTTTCATGACTCAATCAGAATCTCTTGACTCTCATGAAAATTACAGGATTTCGTCTAATTTCCTCTGAGACAATTCGGCCAAGTGAATTCAGCAGAGGTTGCGGAAATGATGGAAACATTTGTTCTGCAAACTTAATGTGCTCAAATGTTATTTACAAATATACGTGCAGTGGTTGCGATGCCACTTACTATGGTAAAACCAAAAGACATTTAATTGTTAGATGTAGAGAGCACCTAGGGATTAACAAAGCAGGTCAAAAGATAAAGTCTAACTCCTCGTCCATAGGGGACCACATTTCTAAATTTGGCCACAAAGCATCTTTTGATGACTTTGAAATTATTAGCAAAACAGACAATCATTTTGACCTTCTTATTCACGAGAGTCTTTTAATAAAACGAGACACGCCCTCTTTGAACTCCCAAACGTCATCTATTCCCATGGTCTTATTCTGATTTTGCCTTATTAGGTCTTGTTTTTCATCTCGCATTTTAGTACTTGTTTTTTTCTTCTTTGTTTTGCTGTTTATTTTGCCTTATTAGGTATCTCTCCTCTCCCGCATGCCGTGTTTCGTTTTAGTTTAAAAGGCCCTCGTGCACATATTTTCTTTGCTGAAGATGACTCTAGCCAGAGTCGAAACGTACTGAATTATGTTATAACAACTGGACTGTCACATTTTCTTTAATTATGGATTTTCTACTGGATTGTCAAATTATTTTGTAATGGATTTTCAACTGGATTGTCAAAAATTATTTCTGTAATGTAACTGGATTGTCAAAGTCTTTTCAAAGTCTCACCACAAAATGTCTTTTCTGATCGTCGTCTTTATCCTGCGATTTAACATTTGTTCTCTTCTAAACAATCGGTCGGACTTTTTTCCGGGTTTCAGGTTTCGGGTTTAGGTCTCGGGTTCAGGGTTTCGGGTTTTCGGGTTCAAGGTTTCAAGTTTCGGATTCAAAGTTATCAGTTTTAGGCAACAGTAACCATTTGTTAAGAACGCTCATATCATTCAAAGAGAGCTCCAATCACTGCGAATCCATGGTTCGTGTTACTCAAACAATAATCACTAAACTTTTTATATATTTAACTATTAGCTGCTTTAGACACAACAAATTGTTAGAATGTGTTTACGCTGCCTTTCCTTTACTCGCATATGTGTCGTCTGGTTGTTATTTCTCGATCTATAAATTACATCATTCTTAAACCGTCTTGAAGCTCTCCAAAGATCTTAATTTCTGCATTTATACCCAAAATCTTTATGTATAACTGCGTGGTCTCAGCTGTGCTGTACATTAATAAGTGAATAAATTTGAAGTAGTACCATGACGAATGGCAACACGACAAATCAACACAAGAGATACATTGTCACACTCGTATTCACGGCATTCGTCAACCCCTCTGTCATGGTCATGGATTTCAAAACAACCAGCATTTTACAAAACCCGAAACCCGAAATCTTGAACCCGAAACCCGAGACCAAAACCCGAAACCCGGAAAAAAAGTCCGACCGCTAAACAATAGCTTCTGCAGATTTCACTTCAGCTGTATGCCTGAAGTGAATTCTGCGGAAAGTTGATATCGTGGAAAGCTTGGTCTGAGGGGCATTTCACTTTTTCGAAAAGCGAACAACATTTATCTGAGCAAACAGATTTATGCAGATTTTTGAAGGCATTTTCTTCCAACAAAAAGTTCTTTCCTGTGCCCCTTCGCGTATTCCCAAATGAAATTCAAATTATGTAAAGTTAACCTCTCCGTCATTACTTTGTCTGAATATCGGTACAGATATATTTGCATAATTCGTTTGACTTCAATTTGCTGGCTTTGACCCAGGGGCATTCACTCCAAAACAATCTTGTACACCTTTCGCAAAATCTTTACGTTTTCAAGAAAAATCAATAAAAAATCCAGGATCCCTTCATTCTGAAAAATCTTGCGCGCTTTTTGAATTCATGGTGAAATGCATGGCTTTGACATTTCAACAAAAAGCAAAAATTTTCTTTGGAATCACCAAAATATATTTCATGGAAGCTATTGTTCAGGAGAAAACAATAGTTTCCGCATCTTCCTTGGTTTCTGTGACGTCCGTGGAATTCACCTGACCAGATAATTCACTTGCTCAATGACGCTACTATAGTTGAGAAAAACCCTGTTAACGCATCGCAAAAAACAGAATGATACAAATCACAGAGTCAATGACAAAATATGCAAAGCAGTGTCTTGCCAAAAATAATTGTCGAAGAGTTTTTGAGAAGCAACAGATGATATGGGAAAAAGGTGTCATTGGCATTTGCCCAGGATGAATTGTGTTTGATGATTGAGCTTAATACTTGTTCATTCCATTAGAATGCAATGCATCATGATAAATGTCTCTCGATACTGTACCATCTTTTCTGTTCCTCAAAACGGATTTAATTTGATACATATATGCATTTCAATCCTGAAACACATGATTCTCAGAATTTGCAATAACAACAAAATTCCAGTCTAAGAAAATTCCCAATAATGATACCACTACATTCCCAGAATTTTCTGGCCAAAACGAGCCACTGCACATCACCATTGCTCTTCATATGGCCAGTTTCAGTTTTAATCAACAAATATACCTACAGTAAGTAAATTTCAATACAATTACTAGACATTATATAGTTACCTAAATTAAAATAAAATACAATAATACACACTACACAACAAGAAAAACATGGACCTACACTAAATAAAGTAACATAATAGGAAACATTGCAAGACATTATGTGCTTAGATTAATCTAAGGAGGAGCTCCCTTGTAGATAAACTCATTGAGAGAGAACCCCCCCCCCAAACTAAAAAGTAAACAAGAAAAACAGAATTTTTTAGCTAAAAACAGAAGAAAAGAAAACCAGAATAGCTCAAAGAACAATTATTTTTGACTGAGTTAGGAAGCGGTCATTGCCATTAATGCAGAATTCCATTAATTTTGGTTTGAAGATATTAAAAGAAACTGACATTTTGATAAAAGTTGGAAAGTATGGTCAAAATCACCCTCTGCAAAAAATCATGCTTGCTGTTTCTTATGAGCTGTTTCTCATAAAAACATACAGTCCTTTTGGATGATTACAAAGTCCATCCTGAGCTAAGCAATCAAGAATATCTGAACATTGATTTATTCATGCAGTGACACCAAATGATTTTAGCCGTAAATCAGAGAGATGAGTGCAGCTGCCAAAGCTACTGTAGCTAGAACCCGGGGGGGGGGGGTACATGACTTGCGGATGGACGGGGGTCTGCCACCCGATTTTCAAAAAGGTACCCTCTTCTAATTACCGAGAGTTACCATCATACCCACTTATATGATTAATTTTGGCGGAAAACCACCCATTTTTTGCTATTTTTCGCCAATTTCTGGATAACCCACCCTTGTTTATGGAAAATCTGCCGAAAAAGGGACCCTTGTTTAGAGAATTTGGGGCCCAAAAACCCACCCATATGGGCGGCACATACCCATACCCTCAACATGTTATGTACCCCCCCCCCCCCGGGGAGCTAGAAGCATCCTTCTACCTTGTGAATTCAAGGATAATTGAGTAGATCATGGGACAGGACATCAAAAAACAATGCTAGCATAGACGTCGCCAAAAAATGCTAATGAAAGAAATATACTGCTCAATTTTCAACCTGCTCTAAACATTTTAATTAATAATCAAGTTGCTAAATAGGTCAAGAGAGTGCCAATTCTGGCAAATTTGTTGTTCTATCAGGGTAAACATCAAAAGCAATATAGATGTCAGTCTTATGGTGTCAAATCTGTTTGATATGAAGTAGGCCAACATCAAACTTGCTTTAGAATCACAGGAGCCCATGTATTTCGTATGCACTAGCACGTGGCCGAGTGGTTAAGGGATCTGACTCGTAAGCCAAAGGTCAGAATGGTCATAGGTTCAAATCCCACGCTGGACAGTTTGGTCACTGTACGTAACTCTAGCCCGGGTCAACCAGAGCCATGTGAGGGAAATATGGTAGCTGGGGCGGGTAGCTGCGGTGGGTAGCTGTGGCTGATGGTAAAACATCCGTGGCCCCTGCAGGAAATAGGTCTCTCAGACTTTCGCAGGCTAGCCACGTTTAAATATAAATACCTAACTACCTGCATTGTCATCATTATTTCATTGCTAATGGTATGGTACCTGTGTTTTTGATGAAAAATTTTAGTTTCTTTCGGGGGCCTCTCTGTCTCCCTTGATTTACCTGTCATTTTCCATTCTATGCCATTTTCCCTCAGCCGACTGTTGGGATTTTGGGCCTCCAGTCCCCCTGTGGCGCTGCCATTGCCGCAAGCTTCTTCATTTCAAAATATCAAATTTCTAAGGGATTCATTTCTGCATCCCTGGTCCCTGCAATGGGTGGCTCCAGCTGATATCCATACCCGCCCCCCCATGGAAGAGAAAATCCGGAGGTATGCAAAAAATCGCCCAAAATCCTGGGGCATTCAGCTGCCAAGATGCAAATATCCTGGGGCAGTGACAAAAATTAGGAAAAATCCAGAAGACCTTCAAGTCAAGTTGCTGGCAAACTCTCATAGGGGCAAAATAGGGGTTGCCTGTAAAACTGAAAAGTCTGGACACCAGTTAGTTAGTGCTTCTAGAGGCAAAATCCGCATCTTTTCCGCCACACATCATCAAAAATCTGGGCCCTTCGATTTGATGCGTTTTTCCTCCATGGGGGGAGGGGTACGGAGGATACTGCAACCACAACCACTCACTCATCGGAAGGCAGAGAGTGTTCACATCACCACAAAGGCAATTTCAACGTCCATGCATCGGGCATGCATCACACTAACCTGGTTAAGAACACTTCTACATAATCATTTTTACAATTTGGCATAGTTCCTTTGATATCAAATACATCTTTCCATGTGATTTCTAAATAGTAGTTGTTCTTTGGGCCGAACTCATACTGCCAGCTGGGTTTTATAGTGTAGGTGCAGTCCTCGAAATTGCTGTAATCTTTGTGAGAAATCTGCTCCTCGCTCGTCATTGCCAGGCGTGTAGAAAATTTGCAATCACATTTGACTGATGGCAACGTAAGTGATACGCAAACAAGAAACACAATTATACGTGAAATATGTCCATCTAACATGACTGCGAAATGGCAAGGTTCCTTTTTCCAGCGGTTGACTTCTTCTGGCAAGCAGTCAGGCCATAACGAGCGGCATTGACACTGGCAGAGCAGCTGGTGTTGTATTTGGATCAGGCCAGGTCTAAAACGCGGACCTTAATTTCGCGGACTTTTTCCAATGTCCACGAGATTTTTTTCCGTGTTACAGAATTTCGCTGTGGGGTGAAATTCTAAAACTTTCTCGTTGGTCCGCGGAATTTGGTCCTCGTTTTAGAATTTTGCTACAGAGCGAAATTCTAAAGCACGGACCTAATTTCGCGGACTCGTTCAGAGCTTTTCTGCTGCATGTTTTAAACGGTTTCCACTACAATTTCTATAAAATCAGTCATCGTTAGTCGATCAACTCAACGCCCATCGAATTTTATGGGCCCATTGGGTTTCGATAGGGGTACAAGACCCGCAATAATCGAAGGGAATGTTGTTTATTTTGAATGGGTCTGGAACCGCATGTAGGCTTTCCCAAGCACGTAAAGGCTGAGCTGGGACTGAAAATTTCTTGAATGTATCAGATGGTCGGCATTCTGAGTTTCTTGCAGTTTCTTGGACGCTCCATACCTACCTTAACTTAACCAGGACATTAGCTTAACTGAATCTATCAAAAACTCCCTAGATAACAAACATTTTGGCTGTGGAATTTTTATTGATCTTCAAAAAGCTTTTGATACAGTCAACCATGAGATTCTCCTTAAGAAACTTGAACATTATGGTATTAGAGGTACAGCTCTCTCATGGTTCAGCTCTTATCTTAGCAATAGAAGTCAATATGTATCCGTGAATGGCCACAACTCTAGTCATCTTAATGTTACTTGTGGTGTTCCCCAGGGCTCTGTCCTTGGTCCACTTCTCTTTCTCATCTATATAAATGATCTTCCAAAGTCATCTAACAAGCTATCTTTTTATCTCTTTGCTGATGACACTAACATTTACTTTGAATCTGACAATCTCAATCACCTGGAAAAAGTGGTAAACAAAGAACTTAAGCATGTTAAAAAGTGGCTTGATGCTAATAAACTTGCATTAAACATTGACAAAACAAATTTCATCATCTTCCATTCTCCTCAAAATTCTTTAGATAGAACTGTCAGCATTAAGATTGGTAGGGAGCATGTTAATCAGGCTAGATATGTTAAGTTTCTTGGTCTCCTCTTGGATGAAAATCTCAACTGGAGGTATCACTTAAGTGAACTATCAAAGAAACTAGCGAGAACTTGTGGTATCTTCTTTAAGATAAGGCATCTTCTACCAACTAATGTTTTAGTTTCTTTATATTACTCTTTATTTGCTTCTTTTCTTCAGTATGGAATCATTGTCTGGGGTCTTGCTTGTGACACCCATACTAAGCCAATTTACCTTCTGCAAAAGAAAGTTGTTAGAGCTATTGCCTTCAAGAATTTCACATCTCCATCTACACCTATTTTCTCTGAATTAAAAATTCTTAAATTATATGATTTATCTAATCTCAAGCTACTTACCTTTGTGTATGAATCTGTTAACTTAATTTCTCCTATCTTCTTCCACAATTTTTTTGAAACTTTGCCATCTGTTCATCAGTATGATACCAGGCAGGCTCGTAGGGGTGATATTTTTATGATGTGTAAGAATACACTGAGGTATGGCTTAAGATCCATCAGATATGCTGGTGCTAAATCCTGGAACGACATCCCATTAAAGATCAAACAGTCCCCTTCAGTAATGATTTTCCGTCGCGAAATGAAACTTCATCTTTTCTCCACAAAGTACCAGTCCTGAATATCGTGTTAGTTCAACTTTCTTTCCCTTTGATGGATCATAGCAAGTAAAAATGTTGCAAATTGGAAAATAGGTCTTCAAGACAGGGGGTGCTCTCTCCTCGATTAGTTTATCTATTGAGAGAGCTCCTCCTTAAGAAATTCCTCCCCATACAAAATTCTATATAATTATGTTGTAAATTTATTATTGTTTGTTTTCTTTATTAGTATTGACAAGGGGTCTCCTGTGGCTGTCTGGTGGCCGGTCTGGCCTATGGTTTTGTGCTTGATCTGTGCTTGGTCGGACGTGGGATTGGGGTTGGGCCTGGGTGTGTTTTGGGTGTTGGCTGGGGGTGTCGCTCGTGGTGGTGTGGCGGCTGTCATTTCTGGGGCTGGTCTCGCCGGGGCTCTTTGTGCTTTGGTCTGGCGTGTTTGGGGTGCTGGGGCTGGACAGCAGATGCTGTCTCGCTTTAGTGCTTTCTGGCGCGTTGGACGGGGCTTGGGGGGTTGTGGCGGGATTGGCTCTGGGGGTGGCTGTTGTTGCATCATCGGGGGTGGCTCCTCTGGTCGGGATTCCGGATGTATCCGGGTCTGGTCTTGGTTGCTGCGGTTGGCTTGGTGCGGGTCGGGCATGGGGCTGGGGGCTGGGCGGGTTGCTGGGTGGTTGCAGGAGGTTGCCTGTCTATTATATTCTATTTAGTTAATTGTATGTATTACTGTAATTTATGTCATAGTTTATTTTAGATGTTTTTATGTTCATTGAATTTTGTATGTTGTGGAATTTTAAAATGAAACTGAACTGAACTGAACTGAACTGAACTGAACTGAACTGAACTGAACTGAACTGAACTGAACTGAACTGAACTGAACTGAACTGAACTGAACTGAACTGAACTGAACTGAACTGAACTGAACTGAACTGAACTGAACTGAACTGAACTGAACTGAACTGAACTGAACTGAACTGAACTGAACTGAACTGAACTGAACTGAACTGAACCTTCTTTTTCGCTACCTATGCCCTCGTGAACACTTCAAAACAAAGTTTTGAAGCCTTTCCGGTGTTTAGCCCTTTAGGCATTATTCAAGTACCTTCCGAGTAATATCATAAAGCAGAAAATTGAAAATGAAGTCATTAATTTCTTTTAGTAAAGTAGATAGTTTCTCGAGTTATACTTTTCCGGGAGTTTCTAATAACCTGCTCCTTGTGCAAGGACAACCTTTTGTTTTTCTTTATGACTAGTCTGGCTTCTGATTGTGAATTTTAGACTAACAATCTACAATCAGAGATCATGAAATTAAAGTGTGTGAAAAAGTCTGACAAGGAACTCTATTACACGGCTAAAAAGCTTTGCTCTTTGAAGCCATGCGACATAACAGAAAGTCCTTGAAGCCATGCAACATTTTCTGAAAATAAAAAGGGCACTTGAAAGGGTCCCTTGAAAAACAACTTTGGTTGAAGGGCAACCCTCTCTAAACAAATCAAATATGAAAATATATGAACATATAAAATACATAATACCTATTTGTTTATTGCAAAACCTTGGGGAGCAAGTGCCCCCAGTGCCCTCCCGATTCCTATGTCTAAAAAGTAGGGATTGGATCTTACCTAAAGATATTGGGGTAAATCATTGCTTTCACATCAGAGTCCTTTATGAAAAGGATTTTCTGTGTTGGAAGCATTCTACACAGACTAATTGCTGCTGTCTCTTGACCCGAACTGGACGACGTAAGATGACGTGACAATAATTTCGTGATTTCAAAGTTCAGGTATAATGACATCAATTTGACACGGAGAATTCGTCTCCTTGCATAGTTGTCGCGCAATAACTTTCTAAAGGGGACGAGACCAGACAAGACAAAACCTTTTTGCAGAAAGTTGACGCGAGTTCATAGTGCAAACCAATATCATCAATCTTTGTCAGAGTTGTAAGGTCAGAGCTGTAAGAATGTTTGCATTGTGTCTGGAGACATTGTATTACCTAAGAGAAGCAACTATCCTCCGATAGCCATTGGTTGAAACAAACTTCCCGTTGATAAATACTGGGTCTAAAAATTGCTAAAACAGCAGTATAAACTTCATGGAACAAGATACTTACGTATGTTTTCTCTACGTTAATGCTATTTCTCGTTACTTCTAATGGTTTGATTTTAAATGAGATTTTATTTCGAGATGCTAAGTTTCAAAATGTACTAAGAAGTCCGCGAAATTAGGTCCGTGCTTTAGAATTTCGCCCTATAGCAAAATTCTAAAACGAGGACCAAATTTCGCGGTAAACCTTGACTCCTAAAACGTCCTAAAACGAGGACCAAAAACGCGGTAAACCAAATTGCTGTAAACCCTATGTGCCCTTCGAGTGATGGCATTGAAGATGCGGAACACTTCTTGTTGCTTTGCTCTTCTTTTGATGCTCAACGACGAGATCTTCTCGCTGAAGTCTATGATGTATTACGACCTTTTGGACATAGTAATCTTTCAAATAAAGTCCTAACTCATCTTTTACTATATGGCGATGAAAAATTCTCCTACGACCTCAATAGAACTATTTTCAACCTGACTATACAGTTCATCCGCGAAACTGGTCGGTTTGAGTAAGGTCGCTTCTAACGAAAGATGTACACCTCGTAACCACTAAGTCCCTGTCCATTTATTTATTTATTTATTTTTGTCTCTTTACGTTTGAAAGTCTGTTGCATATTGGTCGGCAGGTGCATAGTGGTTTATTCTCTTACTTAAAAAAAAATACATATATGGAAAAAAAAGACTTCCAATATAAGTTTTTCTCCATCATTACTTTTCCTCACCATCACATGGATCTGACTTCTAATATGCAGCAGACTTAGGCCCCGTCCACACGTATCCAGATATTTTTGAAAACGCATCTTTTTTTATCCGCTTTCAAAAAGATTTGCGTCCACACGAGGAGCGTTTTCGAAAATATCCCCGTCCACACGAAGACGCTGCTACATTCAAACTTCGCTGTTCGAACTTCGACAAAAGAAAACAGACAATCAAAATGCCCTTTTGTTGTCCCCAAAGATCCGTGCGCATGCTCTGATACGTCGTAAATCGATGCCTTGACGTCAGCGTTTTCGAAAAGCTCCGTTTTCACCCGTCCACACGACAACATGAAAACGGCGTTTTCAAAAAGATCCACTCTGGAGAGCGTTTTCGAAAAGCTTCGTTTTCGGTGACTGAAAACGCCGTCTCCGTGTGGACGGGAACCAAAAACGGATAAAAAAAGATGCGTTTTCAAAAATATCCGGATACGTGTGGACGGGGCCTTAGTGTCAAATCGTTCTTATTATCCGTCCGCATGTATTGTTTTTAGTAGTGTTGTTTAAGTTTAAGTAGTTTTCTTTCTTTTATCTATGTTCATTCCCTTGGGGTAGACACAGCCTCTTGCTCCCTGGGGGTTTTTGTCCCAGTAGTATCGTAAAGTAATTCTTGTAAGTAGTGTAGACCGTAATATGTATTGTAAAATTTTAATGACATGTATAAAAAAAAATTCGCGGACCTACAAGAAAGTCCGCGAGATGAAGGTCCGCGTTTTAGAATTTCACCCCATAGCGAAATTCTATAACGCGGACACATGCCATGCTCATTTCCACAAAACCGAAGCATAAAACTTTAATGAATCAAGGTGAATCTTTGAAGTTAAAAATTCGGAATGATGAACTTGAAGTTGTGCAAAAAACAAAATATCTTGGAGTGCAGATTGACAACAAGTTGGATTGGAAGGAACACATTAAAGCCGGATCTCCACTAGGCGGAAAAATGTCGAGCCGCGAAAAGTAGAACGCGTTCCTACTATTCGAGGCTCGACATTTTTCCGCGGCGACAATTCGATCAGCCAATCAGATTGCCGGAAATTTTTCCGCCGCGACATTTTTCCGCCTAGTGGAGATCCGGCTTAAGACAGTTTCCTCAAAGGTCTCAAGAGCAATTGGCTTTTTGAAACATGCAAAATCATTTCTGCCAGAAAAGACTCTGAGAACTATGTACACTGGTATTGTGGAGCCGCATTTTCGCTATTGTTGTTCTGTTTGGGTCTGTTGTGGTCTGACTGAGATTAACCATTTGCAAAAATTACAAAACCGGGCTGCACGCATTATAACTGGCAGTGGCTATGATGCGCCGGGCTTGCCACTTGTAAAAAGACTTGGCTGGAAGACCATTGATGAGCTAATCAGTAGTGAGTCTAATATCATGGTCTTCAAATCCCTTCATGGTCTTGCTCCACAATACATGTCCAATCTATTCACAAAGACATCCCAGCTAACCTCAAGGAATCTTAGGAATTCAGCAACAGATCTAAGAGTACCAAAGAAAAAGTCAGCAAATGGGCAGAAATGCTTCTCTTTTAGGGGTGCTAAATCTTGGAATGGCCTCTCAGCTGAGCATAAGAATGCTTCCACAATTTACCAATTCAAACGTGTCGACAATCAGTAGGTGTATATATGTATTTGGATTTCTTTTTATTGTAAATATTCATTTTAGATCTTAGGCTATTTTATTAGTATTTTGTGAAATTGTAATAAGGTTAATTTAGTTTTTTTTCCAATATATTCTAATTTGTATGTATTTGAGTGGAGGGCCCCTTGTAAATCATCATTGTTATTGATGAAGGGCTACCCTCCTTAAAAATTTGAAATGAAATGAATGAAATGAAATGATAAAATCTTGCCGACATTGGAAAAAGTCCGCGAAATTAAGGTCCGCGTTTTAGAATTTCGCTCTATAGGAAAATTCTAAAACGCGGACCACATTTCGCGGACCTGAAAGTCATGTTTCTCGAGAAGGTCCGCGGGGTCCGCGTGGTCCGCGAGGTCCGCGTTATAGACCTGGCCTGTTGTTCAACACCAGAGCGTCAGAAAATTTTTTATTTCCTGCGGACGAAAGCCTTTTGCTATAAAATTTCCTGTCAGTTCTCCATCACAACAACTGAATCGATCAAAATGAAAAACAATCAGACATTGGATCAAAAGCCTGGATGAAAATTTTTAGACGAACTTTTGCAATTATACCGGGTGAGCCAGAAAAAGTTCCCACTTTTGAAAATTCATAGAACAAAGATTACTTCACCGATTTGAATCAATAAAATTCTAGTTAAAAGCCGAAAGATCGAAGTATCTTTCTGATTTTTCTTGCTGCCTTAGCAGCACTAGAAGTATAGGTAAATTCAAGTATATAAGAATTTCATGTTTGCACAATGACTGAAATAAAGGGGCCTAAAACATCGATCAAATCATGAAGAACTCATCGCACAGAACAACAAAGAAAATGCCATTTCCCAAGGATGACAGCTATCCTTGGTAAATCCACAGGAAGCCCAGGCAGTTAGTTAACTGAACAATGATAAGTTTATGATCGTAAAATTGTTAATTGTATACTTCCTTTGTGTGTTATTTGTTGCACTTCTCCACTGCTGTACTCCTGCACTGTACTGCATAATTGTTCGAATGCGAGAGTTCGATACAAAATTTCTTGCTGGTATGAACCTATATAAGAATACCAGCAAGAAATTTTGTATCGAACTCTCGCATTCGAACAATTATGCAGTGCAGTGCAGAAGTACAGCAGTGGAGAAGTGCAACAAATAACACACATACGATCATAAACTTATCATTGTTCAGTTAACTAACTGCCTGGGCTTCCTGTGGTAGATCATGAAAGAAATCACTTCATATTTTTTCAACCTGTCAAAAATTCGGGCGGGAAAGCTCATTGTTGCACCCCCTTTGTAAATTTAGTTACTTTTAACAGTATTTAATTAGTTTAATGTATTCTTGTTTTGTTTTGTTACTCTGCTTAAACTTTGCTGTTTGTAGGTTTTTACCTTTATATACATGTATGTTTAAGAAGATTGAAAAAAAATTATTGCCATTGGATTGAGAAAATATTCAGTATTTGCTTGAAAATAAATGTCTTAAAGCTCTCGAGAAAGGTGACACGCCCATTTCTTGTTGTTCTGTGTGAGGAGAATCCTTATGATTTGATAAATGTTTTAGGCCCTATTTTAGCCATTTTGCAGCCATAAAATTTTTGCAAAATTGATTTTTCTCTTATTTCTAGTCCTGGTAAGAAGGCGAGAAAATTCACAAAAATGCTTCAGTCTTTAAAAGCTTTTAACTGAATTTTGAATCATTCAAATCCCTAGCTATGAATTTTCATGATGCTATGAATTTTCTTGATGCTCTGAATGTTCAAAAGTGGGAACATTTTTCTGGCTCACCCAGTCTATTTTGACAAAACAGAGAAATTTCCCAACCATTTGGCAATTCCGCTGGTCAAAGCCTCTGTTGACGGAAAAGTGCGTAAATCTGCAATAAAAGTGACGCTTTCCATTAATTTAGAGTGAGAAATCATGCAGGCACGGGGCCCCTTAGTCATTTTATCATAGCAACAGCACCAGCTTTACAGTAAAACGACAAAGCAATTTTTGTTGCTGGGGGTCTCTTCGGGGCCTTTAGAGGTCGGGGGCCCGTAGTTTTTGAACTAAAGGTAACTTTAGTCAGTTACACCACTGCTATCAGTACGCAAGCTTCAAAACTTTCCAGGGTAATCACCACAAAGGTAAAAATGTGTAAGTTACAGATAATGAATTTCCTGTGAGTTTGTCGAAATACAAAATTTCCTGCGGACATTGTCCGAGCGTCCGAAGGCATTCTGACGTAGCCATGTCCACAAGTTGCTCGAAATTTCTCGAAAAGTTGCTCAAAATTTCCTGAAAAGTTGCTCAAAAAGTTGCCACTTTTTCAAAAAGTTGCCCAAAAGTTGCTCATTTATTGTCATTTTTTAAGGTCATATGCTATGAATTTATGAATAACTGAGATCTATGCATAAGATTAGCGGCACCAAGGATGCTCTTTGTTTCAATTACAGCAGTTTCTTAGAAGTTTGAGCCTTTCACTCTAATATTATTGGGCCCATCTGACAAATATTCAGAATTTTAGCAAGAATTATCTGTAGATCATAAAAACAACAACATCAACAACAACAATAATAATTGACGAATAATAATAAGCATCATAACCATAATCATTATAATCATTATGATCATCATCGTAATCATCATCATCACCATCATCATCATCATCATCATCATCGTCATCATAGTCAGAAATCGCTAATTTCAAAGACCAGCTCTTCACAAATCAAGGTGTTGAATCCCAGCCTGACTAGAAAGCAGATGATGCTTTACATGTCTTATTGTCATTACTGTTACAAAGAATAAACAAAACATCATTGAAATTCTTGTGATAATGCTAAATTAAGGAAAAGTTGCTCGATGTTGCAAAAGTTGCCGAAATTCCTAGAAGTTGCCCAAAAGACTGCAAGTTGCCCGAAAGTTGCCGAGCAACTTGTGGGCAGGGCTATTCTGACGCTCTGTTCAACACATTGAATCCTTTTTCCCCCCGGGGGGGGGGGGTACATGACTTGCGGATGGAAGGGGGTCTGCCACCCGGTTTTCAGAAACGTGCCCTCTTCTAATTACCGAAAGTTGCCGTCATACCCACCTTTATGATGAATTTTGGCAGAAAGCCCCCCATTTTTTGCTATTTTTCGCCAATTTCTAAATAATCGACCTTTGTTTATGGAAAATCTGCCAAAAAAGGGATCCTTGTTTAGAGAATTTGTCCGGGCTTTTTTCGTGCTTGGAAACTTGCTCCCGTTCTTTAATTTGAAGTCTGAATATTTTTTAGAATATTTACTTTCCTCTCTTTTGCGTGTAATTTCAACCTGTCGGCGGGAAATTTGGGTCTACAGTAGAAACCCGCATAAAAGAACCTAGGTTTTTCTTTGGCAGCCTAAATAGGTTCTTAATTAAGTGGCTGCTGGCTGTTATCATAAATTCCAGCCTGCAAGGTTCTTAAAGAGGTGCTTACATACGGTGCTCACCTTGCACACATTAATACTGTTTTCAACACAAGAAATCAAGAGATTTTTTGAGAATTCCTTGAGAATTCTTCAGAACATTTTTAGGTTAGAGTCATTGTTGAAAATCTAATCTCACTTCTTATTAACACTTCTTATAGTCTTTTGTACCATTGAAGGATGCTGATCTGAATGTTAAGAATTCCTTAGAGTTCTTGTGAATTCTAAAGACATGAAACCTGTTATTTAAGAGCCTCCCCCAGTTTCAGCCTCTGAGATGTTCTTATATAGGGGGTTTAAAATATTGAATTTCAGCCTCAAGGTTCTTATAAAAGTAGGTTCTTTTATGTGGGTTTCTACTGTATTCGAGAAGAACGGGATCTACTGTATTTATCTACTTAGTCAGGAGTATTGCAAATTCACAAAAATAAGATTTTAGAATGCTTCTATGGATAACTGTGATTGAATTTTCAGGGTTTCGCAGCAAAAGACTTGAAAACTTGCACAGAGAAAATTGAAAATAAATCGTACCAACATCGGCGCATACTTGGACCCATTCTTGAACACCCCCCAGTAACGACCCCGCTGAAATGCTGCTCCGCCAAGTTTAATGCCATTCGTTTACTGATTCATTTGGTATATAACACTTCTTAATCTAAGCAATCTTTCCATTGAAATCATCAAACAAAATGATTTTTTCCGCTGCCTCCCCCCCCCCCATGTTAAAGGGAATTGAAACGGTTTCGTTGGTCTTATGCTTCTGTTCATTTTATCGGTCCAGTCCAATAATACCCCATTCATGCTGACACAGTTAAACCTGCTTTATCTAAGCCAGGTTAAATTTCAGCTAATCAAATGCACTCGATTAGTCGGATTGTCCAATCAGAAAGCTCCATCCGATAACCTTGCAAGTGTGAATGGGGTATAAGATGGCGTATAGAAAGCGAGGTGTAGTCAGATGGCGTATCGTCTCTTCTTTGCCTATTTTAACTCGAGTGTCTTACCACCCAAATAAGACATCCTTGTAAACTTTATTTGAACAAATCCTCCCAAAAGGGGTGCATCGTTACAGCCACTATGCTATGCAGAGCAAACGGGGATTTTAGCATTTTTGGGTATTACTTACAACAATCACTATCAGACTTAGACTTAATTAGACTGGCACCTTCAATGGCCGTTTTTAAGAGAAAATTGCTCTCCAAAATCCGCCCCCTTCCAAAATCAATCTTTGGTATTTATGACCCAAAAGGATTATCGTATCTTACACAACTTAGGGTTGGTCTTAGCAAATTGAACTTTCACAAATTCAAGCACAATTTTAGGGATACTATGAACCCAATGTGCCTCTCAAACGATGGTATTGAGGATACGGAACATTTTTTGTTGCTCTGTCCATCTTTTGACACCCAACGACGAGATCTTCTCGCTGGAGTTCTTGCATTAATTCGACCGTTTGGACTCACTAACCCTTCAAACGAGGTTTTAACACAACTGTTAATGTATGGTAATAAGGACTTCCCAGATGAAATCAATAGAAATATCCTTGAGCTAACTCTACAGTTTATCCATGAAACTGGTTGATTTGATTGAATTCGTCCAAATTTTTTGCCATTCGTCGAGCAGCCGCCAAGTCCCCTTTTTTAGTGAATTTTCTTTTCGAGTATTGTTCTATGTAGTCTTGCCTTTTCTCTTTTTTTTCTTCTTCCTAAAGCCACGGGGTAGACATGATATCTTGCTCCTCGTGGTATTGTATTTGTAGTATCGTAGAGTATTTTGTAAGTAGTGTAGTGAGTATCTTGTATTTGTAAATCTTTTAATTGATGACATATAAAAAACAATCACTATTGTTATTACTATTGTCTCTCCGCCAGACCTAAACCCCCGGCATCATAAGAGCTTCCTTGGATTCAGATTACCTCATTAATTATTCATGAGACAGGGCATAATACAAGTCTCTCCCGCTTTCATCTTCCTCTCTTCTTCGCAGAGGCTCCCATTCTCTCCTGCGCACGATTAACTTTTAAGTGGAAGTGGCAGTTTTTGTTGAAATAAACACGGGAGAGACTTAGGCAAGTCCAGAACTTTTCTGGACTTGCCCAAGTCGTCCCCGAAGAAAGGGATTTCTTTTTATATGAGGACATGGGCAAGTCAATAACTTTTTTAAAAAATGACTATATTTCCTTTGTTTTCAAACAGCCAATCACATTGCAGAACGGGCTCTGACATCCAAGAGTAGAGGAAGAGCAAATAAAGAGGTAGAGCAATTGTGTGTCATGTAATTTAAGATAGCCTTCATCATTCTCAGATAACACATTGAAAACAACGATAAAAGACACGTGAAGGCACGGGGAAGGGGGTTCTTCCATAGTAAAGCTACCTGGGAATTTGTCCCCCACAAGGTAAGGGCAGCGCCACGCGCTGGACTGGGGTGGGCATAAACGCTTTAAAAATTGTTAGGTACACCTTTTGGCCATCAATTCTATCTCTTTTCCACCCTACTTTTTCAGGGCTGGCGCCGCCCCTGCACAAAGGTATACTTTTTCGAGCTTCTAGTCTGGCCAAGGGTATACTTTGTGACAATTTTGGTAAAAAGGGTAAAATTTTGCTAATTCCTGCATATAAACTCAAAATCTTGGTGATTTTGGTCTAGAGAAGGCAAAATAAAATTGCAATTTTATTCTAGAAAATGCCAATTCATGGCACTTTTGACGTAGAATTTAGTCTCGCCAAGGGTATCATTTCCACAAAAATTGGGCTAGCAAACGGCACTATTTCGAAACTGTGGGCGGCACACCCCTACCTGAAATTTAACTGAGAACCCCCCCCCCTCTCCTGTGTGTGAATGATTCTACGAATTGTCCTTTATACTAGTAATACATATATTACACAATCAATAAAATGATATAAAGGTAAATATGTCAACAACGAGCCAAAATCAATTCACCAAGCAACAAATCAGAAAATCTTAACCAGAACTCGTTAAGACGCAGGTTATAGTGCTGTTCAAGGGGCTGTACAACCCGTCCTCTCCGCGTGGCCCTGCGTGTCAAATCATCGAATGCGTAGCTAAAGACACTGACCACAGCCAATGATGATCTTCTACAGAGAATAGCAATGCAAAATATCCGTTGTAATCTCGGAAATCAAAGCTTTGGTTGAGGATTTGTTAAATTTTCTAATGCCTAATATTTGAAAGTTTTCGTAGATATCAAAAGTTCTATCATATCAAACAGGCATAGGCAAGAAACAAATGCAGTGAAACTTGCGTAAATGCTGCGATGAAACTGGCCGCCATTAAATCCGAAGGCATTACACACATGCATGGGTTGTCCCGTACTTTCCTACTGTTTACATAAATTCTGTACAGCCCCTTTACGGTACAAATACTTTTGGTAAACTACGGTGAATATTTACGGATTAAATTAAATATCACACGTATGGATGCTTCGTCACTTAATAGGATATGACGTTAAATATTGTTCCGTAAGAGTAATTAAAAACTATCTGAGTTTTAACTATTCCCTTCTTCATAAGATTAGTGTCTCTACCCTCGAGTACTGAATAAATGGGGACTGAGAATGATTAGGGGATCGGAAATGGTACGATAGGATGATAATTGGGGATTAGAGCAATCGACGGAGGTTGGAAAAATTGAAAATAGTTATTTTCGTAAACATACAGGGTGTCTCAAAAAATTGTTCTACGTTTGATTAAATACTAAAAAATAACGATACGCTGAATGGGCACATGGTCAAGTGACCCTTTTCCTGAGACTTGAAATTAATTTTTGACACACGAAGCTTGCAAATCCGCCAAAAATTGATGGAGTTACAAGCCTTTGAAGTTGACGTTTGTGCGAAAACTGAAACCATATGCCTCGAAATGGCATTTTTGGTAAAAATCTCATCGAGCATCGTTTGTGCTATTTCTCAATTGTTTCAGGGCGAACCAAATGGGATTTGAACAGGTTTTCTATAACCTAACTTTCAAGCACATGCATGCTTTGAGGAAACAGATTCAATCTCTCGTTAATTAAGTTTTGAACCACTGTTTTTGGACATATGCACTGTTAAGCCAATTTTGACAATGATCGCAAGAATTAAATTACTTTGGAAGCCCTATTTGGTTTGCTCTGATATCAACGAGAGGTATGACATTAGAAAAGCCCCTTTTACCTCGTCTTCGAGGTTTTTTGCATTACAAGTAAAATGGGGGTGTCTGGTTTCAGCTATCAATCACATATTTCTTATCTTTGAAAGCTCGCAACTGAAAGAATTTTCAACTGATTTGCTAGATTGTCTCTAAAATTATAAATAATCCTAGGGACAGGGTTATCTTCCCATGCGTCTGTTCATGTTGTCGTTATTGTTTTATATTCAACAAAACGCCGAACAATTTTTTTGAGACAACCTGTACATGCAAACATGCATCACGTAAACAACCATGTAAACACGCGTCTTATACTCACCAAAAAGTATGTTCACTGTGTATTAAATTTTTCAAAATCAATGCAAATGAGATTGGAACAACACTTAAGGGTTGAAAATTTCGCAAAAATTAACAAACTGTGGGAGAGGGGCCAACTTTTCACTACTCGAAATCACAAGTAACTTTAAACGATTACACAAAAATTTACCTACTGTTTTTAAAAAAAATCGACCATATGCACGTCCAATAAAAATGATAACATTAGCTGCCTCATGGTTCCCATTAATGTGAATTCATGCCTTCAAAACATTTGATCCTTATTACAAAGACACAAATAAAAATTCAAAGATCGATTAACCTGATAAAGATTGATGAAATAGTCAAATTTTGGTGAGCTGCTGCCACAATGATTCGTGGGCTATCATTGATAAATAGTTCGTTGTTGCGAAATAAATGGAGAATAGCACACAAATATTTCATTTACCGAGTGAGCAAGAAAAAGGTCCCACATTTGAAAATTTATTTCACCAAGAGTACTTCAAAGATTTGACTGATTCAAATCCTAATCAAAAGCCAAAAGATCGAAGTATTTTTGTGATTTTTCTCGCTGTCTTACCAGCACTAGAAGCATAAGTAAATTCAACTTTGTAAAACTTCATAGTTGCAAAAAGACTGAAAAGGGGCCTAAACATTGATCAGAGCGTAATGACTCTCAACAAACAGCTCAATACGCAATGAGTGTTTCACCTCTCTCAAGAGTTATAAGTCTGATTTTAGAACAAATGCTAAAGATTTTTAATCCCATCGCAATAGATGTGCAGAGGATATCTCTAACACATGAGATATTGTATTTTCTTTATCGTTCTGTGCGAGGAGTCCTTTATGATTTGATCAACGCTTTCTGCCCTGTTTGAGTGAGTCATTTTGCAACCATGAAATGCTTTAAAGTTAAATTTACTTGTATTTCCAGTGCTCGTACGATAGGGAGAAAAATCATAAAAATACTTCAATCTATCGACTATTAACTAAGGTTCTAATCATTCAAATATGTGAAGTACTCTCGAAACTATTATTTTTATGAAGTAGGACCGTTTTTCTGGCACACCTAGTATGTGTCCTATACTTCCAAAACCTCTATTGCTGACTAAAGACGAAAAAAAGGAAAAATATTGATTAAGATAACCCGGCTCGAGGTGACACCCCTCTCTGGAGCAAACAGTAAGTCAATGGCTTTTACATTTGGGTCCACCAGCAAAAATTACGATTTAAATTTGCATTGCCAGTTATAAGTAGTCAAACTTGCATAAACCGGATCTCTTCGGATCGAGAGAAAAAATCCGACGCATAAGGCACGCATAAGGCAGATTTTGTACCTAGGGATGGGTCCAAGACCTTGGAACCAACCCTCCGAAGATAGAATATTAACATCAATTGCCCTTCAGTCTGAGCTTTTCACACACTGCCTATCAAAGTGAATCAAGAATTTTGGCAAATATTAGCTATTGTGAAACCCTGATCGAAGCGATCTTATTTACTCATCGGAAATCCCAAAAAAGTCTGACAAAGGCGAATTTCCGACTTATAAAACCTATAAAATCCGGGTTGGGTGAAGACATTTCAGGCATTCATGCCCATGAGGCAGGGACTGGTACTTTCTGCATAACTAAAACAAGCAAAATATATGCGCGTCCAACTGATGAAAATTTGACTATACTTGAATAAAGAGGGATCCAAATTGATTCCGTAAATCACATCACACAGTTGGTATTTCTTCACTATGAGTTGTACTTCGAGCTGGAGATGACTCAGATGAGTGATTTGGACTTTGACCAGGCGTATCAGGCATTGCATCATCAACTTGATAGTTATGGATAACATGACTTGTGCCAGACCTTGATCTTGATCGAAGAGCCAACTTCAAAGAGTAATGAAATTACGTAAATAAACATCACATCGTACATTAAATAAAATTTACCAACAACGTGAAAGTAAGCTTAGGTGTCAGTACCAAGTTAACAATACACCTTACTGTATTTGGTAAAATTTGACACTTGCCGTTACATTGTGTAGCAAAAGAAACAATGGGTACGTGTAGGCATTTCTTTACCCTATTCATAGCGGCCACTCAACATAGTTATGTGTATCAACAAGGGTAGACTCTGTGATACAAGAGCAACAGCTGATTTAATGGAAACATCAGTTCAAAACAAACACAGCAGCAAAAGATGCCAACAACCAGTGGGGAAAGCTCTCGCCTTGTGAAAGTAACAGGTAATTCAAAAAAAGTTTTGCGCTTATAACAAAAGAAGAAGGATAAATCTAAAGTTATGTCTTGCAGATTTTGTTTATTTGATTCAGGAGCTGTGCGGTGATTATTTCATTTAAGCCCTAAATAAAATACCCGAGAATTATAATGCCTCCTGCTCGGCTTCTGAATCAAATAAACAAAATCTGCGAGACAGAACTTTAGATTTACCCTTCTCCAATTGCCATAAGCACATAACTTCTTTTTACAACCACATTCCGCTAGCACAAGACGAGAGTTTGTCCTATTGGTTTCGAGGCAACTTTTGCGGCCGTGGTTGTTTGACTTACCGGTTGAGAAAATTTCCTTGGTCTGCATTCAGCAATCGCTTTAAATTGAGGTTTCAATGAAAGCAACTGTTGCTATTGTATTATAAAATCTGTCCTCGTTATATATATTCCTTTTAGATGGTTGCAGTCCAAGCAGTCAAAAATCGCTTTTCCAGCGTTATTCTACAGAAATGTACAAGATGCGTCAGAAAAACTCGGAAAACTAATGCACTGTCTGAAAGCTTGCATTTTTCAGGATAGTGTAAACTCTCTCTAAATCACAATGGAAAAGACGTTGACCTGATTGGTTGGCTAGCAAATGATATGAGCGAAGTACTTTGGAGCATGCGCGAATTCACAAAGGCAAATGAAGGGCGGAAAATTACCCTCAGATCGCTAAAGCGCAGACTCCAAAGCACTTAGACGGGGTCCTGGTTCTTTCCGGAGAAAATCATGAAGACTTTCACCTATGCTATCCCGAACAATGTATGGGATAAGCTATGCGACCAATTTGTAACATTTCAATTCCACTATCTTACTGAACCTTGAAATTAATTTTCGAGAGTTCTATCGTAATCTTATGTGCACTATTTTATTTTGGAATTAGGACCTAGCCATAAGTCCTGCTTCTCAATTTACCAAAAAAGCAGCCAAAATTGGGTCGTTCACTATAGTGCAAAGTTTGAATTTGGATACTCAGTATTGACGAGAGAGCATAATTACAATTCAACTCTTTAGGGAACGACTGAGCTTAGAAAAACAGCGTTCTAACTGCATTGGCTGAAAAGTGGATTGAATTGAGCAACGGACCCTATTTATAGCTTTAGCCGAAGCCCATGGGTGCCAGCTTTTGGAAGTTCCTAATTTGAAGTTCCTTTCTTCCTTCTCTCGTTTCCTCTTACCAATTTCCTTTCATTTAAATTTTGAGGCTCTGGTACCCAGGGTAAATCTGAGATTAAGATTGCGAGCTGCGAATAGACCTAATCGGCCACGGCATGTTTTATCCATTTCAATTTATGTGAGTACTATTCCAAGTTTTCCACTCATGGTACAACTTTGCATGGCAGTGAATATGTTAAAGAGTTCAAAACAAGTTTCATCATGAGATTGATCACCTGACTTGAAATGGGTGTAAACAAGCTGTAGCCGATTTCTTCTATTGTAAAAAATTCTCAAAATTAAATCAAGCCCTAAGCCAGCAAATGGAGCTGTAATTCTTCAAAATATTAAAGAAATTTTCTTTGTACGATTTTCCAAACGGTGTAATGTCTTTCTGACTCATGTGGTACACTGGGATTCCTCTTGACGTTCAAAACACAATTCTGAACTGACGCAGCGAAATAAGAAAGTTCTGGTTTTAAATAAACCTTCCATTCCTTGCAGTTAAAAAAAACCCGAATAAAAGACCTGTAATTTTTTGTAACAAGCTGAAACTGTTCTTATATGTAGGATGCGTTATGAGATAACAGCCTCAATAGATTCTTAAACAATTGTCATTTTATGTACTGACTGGACAACAAGATTAAAAAGTTTACATTGCCGAAATTGGTTTAAAGTGACTTGACCGTTCATACTCTATAACAGTGGATGTGTGTCAATTATCTAATCTAACACATACACCTGGACTTGCATACGTATTTTAAGCTTCCTTCAAGTATTTGTATAAGAACTCGTTTCATTTGCCAGGCTGAAGTGGCTCTAATGTATAAGGTACTCAGTTGGCCAAAACTCAGCTTGGCGATTCTGTATCCACATTTCTTTTGTGCCGGTTTTACTGTATTAATTACTTGCCAGGAATCTTAAAACTCGGAAGGAATCTTAAAACTCGGAAGGAATCTTAAAACTCGGAAGGAATCTTAAAACTCGGAAGGAATCTTAAAACTTGGAAGGAATCTTAAAACTCGGAAGGAATCTTAAAACTCGGAAGGAATCTTAAAACTCGGAAGGAATCTTAAAACTCGGAAGGAATCTTAAAACTCGGAAGGAATCTTAAAACTCGTAAGGAATCTTAAAACTCGGAAGGAATCTTAAAACTCGGAAGGAATCTTAAAACTCGGAAGGAATCTTAAAACTCGGAAGGAATCTTAAAACTCGGAAGGAATCTTAAAACTTGGAAGGAATCTTAAAACTCGGAAGGAATCTTAAAACTCGGAAGGAATCTTAAAACTCGGAAGGAATTTTAAAACTCGGAAGGGTATCTTGACCTATCATCTTACAGGGGCGTGTCATTTTACCCAAGGATTGCTGCTCTTACTTCTAAAAGATCTTAAAGATTTTAGGGTGATAATTCTACAAATCTAAAGAAAGGGTTACCTTCATTTCAGTCCAGTTGAGTCTGCGAAATGTCTCTCTGTCCATGGCAAAAGCAATTGCATTGCATGCTCCTGAAAGTATGAAACTTAAAATTTGACCTGGTTCTTAGTGGTGAGAAACTTATCACAATGTATTTCTGCTTGAAAGCTAAGGTGCAAAGCAATATGCTTGAAGAATTCATTTCTCTAATATGTCATTAAAATGTGGCACAGTAAGAAAGTACATCAAAAGCCAAACATTTATACAGTGTTGGAACTTTTTGTAGTAAACCACTTGCACAGTTTGGAACGTAAATATCTTACTAATAAAACATTTCGCATGAAAAAGAATGGGATAAGAATGTTGCTCAGTTAATAAATGTCACAGCATATATGTCTGTGACATTTTTTTTTTTAATCTTTGTAGTGTAGTTATTTGTTTGTATTATTAGGATAAATTGTATGCAGTGAATTTAAATAAAATGAAAACTGAAACTGAAACGGAATAATATTCTTCAGCTGAATTCATATTAGCAATGCTCTCATCGTCCTCAACAACAATCATTTGTGAAAATTTCTAATCAAGAATCCTCAAAATGAAGCACATTCTAGAAGACTGTGACATCTTTGGGAAGAAAACAGGAAACTAAGCCAAAATTTTATAGCTTTAATAGCCACGAGAAATTTCTGTAAAACGCGCAAAATTCCGTGAAAAGCATCCGAAAATTCTTTCCGAAATTGATCGTCCAAAAGTTTTGGCTTGCCAGGTACGCTCACTCAATAATGATATAAATGTCCGCTTAAGAACTACGAATGGAAGGAATATTTCAAATACATATGTCCACAGATATGACAGCATATACGTCCAGTCATCCAAAATCCAGCAAATTCTCGGCAAGTGATTGGCGGACATTTAAACCATCACATGAAGAGAGGAGGGTGCTGCAAGCAACTTTTCGTGATCACACAGCCAGGGGATGTCACAGGTATGGGAATAAGCCTTCTGAATCAGTCTCTTTTCTGTACAATGTCTGCTAGATTTCAATAGCAGTCGCAAAGCAACTCTTCATGCGTGATTGAAAAAATGTTATTGATTACATGCCTTCCTCTTGGAGGCCCAATGGTATGGATACATTGCCTGCAATGTTTCACGAAGCGAATAAGCAAACTGATTGTTGGGAAAACCCCACCCTTGCACCATCATGCACCTGCTAAAGCATCGCAGTAGAATAGCAAAGTAGTTGTTTAGACTATGTTCGTTAATTCTTTTTCACCACTTTCAGTGCTTCATGTTCTTTCTTCTCTCGCCTTATTTTATAACCAAGATGGACTGACTTTCCATGGTTCCTCCTGCGTTTATACCCAAAAAAATGCCAGCTAAAAACGTTACCGCTGAGTAGGAGAGAAGGGAAAGCTCCTGCCATTGAGGGGAGAAAAAGCTTTTCCACTTTTCTATCATCTCCTACGTTGCGGTAACTATTTGGTATACTGGTTTCTTGGACGCGGAAGAGACTTGGGCAATGGTAGAACTATAGCAAAGGACGTTTTTCCAAAACCAATCAGTTAAAAAACAGGTCATAGAGTTTTACGCCACCCTTTTTGAAATATTTGGACCAAATCTTTCTTCCGCTTGTCACACGCAAAAAGTTATGTCGAGCAACGTTTTGTGAGATGGCCAAACGGAGAACAGAATGTTGAATGGTGTGTTGCTTGTCAACCAAATCTCAAATCTTGGCAATCATTGTTGGCATTTTGGCCACGAGGGATCGAGAAACTTCCAAAAAATTATCGACTTAGTACAAACCTTGTAATGGACCTGACATCACCATGAGGATCAAGAGTGGATAATTGGCCAACTCCTCCCTATGCACTGCATTGTGGATTCTGGGAAACAATATTCATACATTACAAAGGAGAAAAACTTGAATAGAGCCCCTTAAGATCTGGGCCTGATTCCTTGGGTCTTTCATTTGGGGGTGGGATTTCTTCTCTTTTGCACGAGGTGAAATTTCAGCTTCCCTCTTGGGTGTATGAAATGTACATTACTTGCACCGATTACGTTGAAAATTTTGAGCCATGGGCTGAAATCCAACCATAGCTGGAACGTCAACCTTCGTTGCTCTGCCAGGGACGAAACTTTAATCCTCACCTAAACATGGCTTATTATCGGTACCGTCGCGCATTTGACATGCGGCAGCAAATTTTAGCCCTAGTTTAAAGAATCCTACATAATTGATGATACTTTCATCTAGGGCAGAATGGCTGAAATCCCAGCTCTGTGATGAAATTTTCCACGTAAATTGGCCCTAATGTACGGCTAATTGCCTTCGAACAAACTTTGCAATGACAAATCATCAACATCTAATCACACAACCGATCATGGAACTTTCCATACTGGCATTTTCATCGAGGACCAAATCTATGTTAGACTTGTTGCATAGTGTTGACACAATTTCAATTTATGAGACCACAGGGTGTCCCAAAATAATTGTGCACCATGTATGGCTGGTGTGGAGGAGGCATATGCTCCTATTGTCCCATTCTTGATACAGTGGCATAGGCTAGGCTTCACCTTAGAGTTTGAGACCTCATTTTAGGCAACCATGCAAGCGGTTGCTGATTCATATCAACACCAAAGTCAAGAAAGTGATTGCTTCAAAAACCGCTCTTTTATTGCTCTCCAGCAATGTCAAAATCACGTTAGCTTGACCAAAATGGTTCTAGCACTTTATTCAAATTTCTTCAACATTTATAAACGGGTATGGCGAGATTCTTGTACTGCCTGTCGCTTTCGAAACTTCAATCAGGCCACATATATGGTAATGCCTGCGCTTATTACGTAACAATTCAGCTTCAAAAACGTTAGCCCTTCGAATATGTCGAACAACAACAACAATTCGAAAAGCAATAAGTGGCTTCATCTGCAATGACTTCATGCTAGACCAAGGATCATTTTGTCTTTAAAAGGATGGTCTATTTTTAAAAAGCGAAGGCCTAATAGACCTGGGGACGGTCTAAACTTAGCCCTGGCTAACGGGTACGAATCTCCATAATAACTCTTTTCTTAACTCTCACTTTTAAAGCAAATGAACAGAGATATAGCGACACAATCTAAAATATAGCACAAAGGAACGGCAGGCGCCAGTTATCTTCTTTTAGTTTTTATCCATCAAAAACATCATATACAATAGGTTATATTTAGATGGATCCAGTCACCCTGGCTAAGTTGTTTTTAACCCCATTGGTTTACTTTAATTGGGCCGCCAAGCAAACAACCAAGCTAATTCGCATGAATATGTGCTTACTAACAAACATGATTCTTATCAATAGACCTTTTAGGTATTCTGAAAAAGAATCTCAATCGAACGATACTTTGCTACAATAGACCTTTTAGCTATTCTGAAGACGAATCTGGATCGAACGATATTTCATTACATTTAGTAGAATTTTCGAATGTGCACAGTTGCGATCGAAGCTCTAACGCCACTCAATCGAACCTCGCGTATAAAATTGTATAAAAATATCGCTCGATCCAGGTTCTTTTCTAGAATAGCTAAAAGGTCTATTTGTATAATTTTCGAATGTGCACAATAGCGATAGAAGCTCTGACGCCACTAGATCGAATCTCGTGTGTAAAAATGTATAAAAATAACGCTCGATCCAGGCTCTTGTGCTGAATAACTAAAAGATCTATTGAAGCAGAAGCAAATAAAGAAATATTTTACCTGTAGATTAGTGGGAATATGTTTAAGATGAGGTAAATGACTGGGTATGCCAATAATGTCTTCACCTCTTCTTTCAATCTTTTCTACGACATCAAGCAAGGTACCATTACATGATCACGATAAGAATAATAAACATAGCTGTCACAAAGAAGGGTCTTCAAGTATGTATACATCCTATTGCCAGAATGTATCTGAAACAGCCAACACTTAGAAGCACGTCAATACACCTTTTCAATTAACGGCCTAGTATTGGAAATTTTGAAAATGTCTTCATACGAATTTCTGGCCACGGACTTGGACTCAGCACCCAAATTTTAGTCTAATGGCAAATTTCCATTTTCCTAGAGTTTGTGGTTTTGATTTTATGACAAAAATAGATTTAAAATTTTGTAAGGGATTTGACCGCCAAAGTCATTCGGGGTGTAACCTTAGACCCTTAGTCAGTGATAAGTGATAAGTGATAGATAATTCACTTAATGCATGCATCCTGGATATCACTGGAAAGAAGATAGCTTGCGCTTTCAGATGGTATCCGTCTTATTGATTCAATTGTCATCATTTTCTGAAGGATCTGGAAGGAAGTTGCCAAGTTGGGCTGCATTTTTGCTGAAAAATTTTGGATAATATCTAGCGTACGGTTGTCAAAGACCGATTAATACTGCATCAAGTTACCATATCAGTTTCATGTTCTTGACTGAATGTGCCTTCCCACTCACCAGCCTGTTTTTGAGAGAGAAGAGAATTATACGTAAATGAAGAACAGCAAACTACATGATGCAATATTTGCACAAAATATTGATAGGATTGGTCAAACCTGAATGTAATCCCTGCAGACTATTCTGGAGAATTGCGAAAGTGCATAGAAGTCCACCGAGCTATAGCATCATCAATCGATCCGCTTACAGAACTTACAATAAGACGATTACGCTAAAGATGGCCACAAAGAACTGTTCGAAAAGATGCAATTTGTTCTACGCACGAATCTGTAACTACTCTAGAGGCAGGCCTTCACTGCAGCAGTTTAGGTCTCCAGTATGGAATCATTGTTAGGGGCTTACATATGATAAACTAAGCCAATCTTATACTTCAAAAGCAATAGTAAAAGCTATGTTTTTGTACTTGAAAACTTCTTAAAATGCATCATATTTCTCAGCTTAAGCTTCTTGCTGTTGATTGTAAATCTTTCAAAAACATTTCTCCACTTTGCTTTCATAATTTTTTCCCTGCTACAACAAATATTAATCATTTCTGCACAAGGCAGGCTACCAAAGGTGACATTTTTCTTGGAAAAAGAATACTTTGCAATATGGGCTAATGTCGCGTTCAATTCCTACCCTGACCATCCCCCCCGGGACACCCCCGGGCATTTGCACAGAAAATATTCCCGGCCCCCGGGCATTTGACAGTCAATCTTTTCCCGGCCCCCGGGCATTTGACAAACCCAGGGATATTCAAAATGTGTACAGTATTTACTGTATAGGAGCATGAAACTTTCATTACAGTAGTTTCGGCTTTCAGGTTTCGCTATTTTTGGGAAAACACTTCTGAATTCGAACACGGGAGATCTCCGCATTTTTGGTTTCCAATTTCGGCATCGAAACATGGTCTTCGGAAGCTTACTTGATATCCTGAATGATACAGGGTTTAGGAGCCGTTAATGTTTGTTGAACGATATCCCAGACTTCAGATTGCGTCTAAGGTAGTATTTGGAATGCAATAGGCTACTGTACGTCGTTTTCTAGATATTGAGGAAGGCTGAGGAAGAGCCTTGCAGTCGCAAGAACATTCTTTTGAATTACCCAGTTGTATTGAACAAGAAGTTCAGTTTTGTTCTTTTGGAAGTTTCTTTAATTGTTACAGTTCTGTTCCAGTTGTTATACCCTGTGAGTTTATTTCTCTGAAACACATTCTTGACAAATTTAGATTGTATTATATTTCTGAATGTGGATCTTCTATTGCGTCGTTTGAATCAGCAATATTTTAGAAAGTGTTAAAAGTATCAGAAATCCTTCGTGTTCCTCCAGAATACCGAATATTAAAACAATTAACAACATCGCTGACTATAACTTTTATATTTCAATGGACGGGTTGATAGCAAAATTGCCCACCCCCGGGCATTTGACAGTCAATTTTTTCCCGGCCCCCGGGCATTTGACAGTCAATTTTTTCCCGGCCCCCGGGCATTTGTGCGCAAAAATTTTGTTGACCCCCGGGATGCCCGGGGGGGGGGGGATGGTCAGGGTAAGAATTGAACGAGACATAAGGCCTGTTCGCTTTGCTGGAACCAAATCCAAGAACATCTCGCCTGCCATAAGAGAGTCTCTCTCTTGCAAGCTTCTACAGCAAACAAAAGATTCATCTTTTGTCATCGTATCTTGCATCATATCGTGTCTTTGTCATCGTGTCATCGAAATCTTGCAGGATGCTAACACCAGAGACACCATGGGTCTTATTTTTTTGGCACGATGGAGTATTTCTTTGGCTTTGTGGCTGGTTATTTCGCGCAAAGGTAGTTTCTTGTTTGGTTTTGCGACGTCCCCAAATTAGCGAAGATCGCAATATGGTGGCTTGCCTGAAACTCTCTGGCGTCTTTGAAATCAAATAAGCCCCCTGACGGCTTAATAGTGCTTTTACGGTAAAGTAAGCAGATACGACAAACATAAATATGCATAACGTAAGACAGTGCCGTTATCGATCAAAAATCCTTTTCTCATTGAGGAAAATAACGAAGGAATGGATAAATACAAACATGCATTGAATTAAACTCTTACTCTGGTGTAAACTTTCCAGACAATGTATGAATTCACAATTGCCATTCCAAAAATGAGGATGAATAGCGGTATGTACCATCTATGGAAATAAAAGTATCTCATTAAGAAGTTCTCTTATCTTATCTTATCTCTCTTATCTTATCTCATCTTATCTTATCTTATCTTATCTTATCTTATCTTATCTTATCTTATCTTATCTTGATAAAAATGATGACAAATGTGAGGAAGAGCAATGTTTCTAGACTTATGACAATGAGTCTCTTGTTTCCCTGTGCTCTTTGACTTAATGTGACTCTGTTTTCCACTCTGATGAGCACAGAAAGTCGGTTTTCAGAAATCCTCCTCTCTAGAAACTTGTTAATTGCTCTGCAACCAATCGGGCTATCGAAATTCTGTAAAATGTATGGGATTGCTCATATTCTTAGCAATCGAAAGATATTCAAAACAAAATTGTTTACTTTCACGGCTTTCGAGAAGGCTCATTTCAAAATATTTTACTAGCTTCAGAAGAACTTCATTTTCTACTCCGCAAATGTAAAAATTTTGATCAAACTTTTTTACCAAACACATGATATGTTCACGAACACACACTCCAAATTTGAAGTCAAAAGCTTGGCCAGTTTTTTTCTGTGATAAAATTCGTAAGTTTGGTAGCAGACTCGACAACAAATGAAAGAAAAGCTGGTCAGTCGATTAAGATTGGCAACAGCGAAAGAGTCAGTGAAGCGCTTGCAAGCACGTGTAAGACAAGTCAGCATTCTTTTGAGACTGACAGTGTAGTGCAAATCTACAGGGTGTCTCAAAAATTGTTCGACGTTTGATTAAATATTGGAAAATAACGATAACATGAACAAACTCTTTAGAAGGTAACCCTGTTCTTATGAATATGAAATAATGTTAGACACCAGAATCTTGCAAATCGATTGAAAATTCACTTAGGTGCGACCTTTCAAAAGATAAAAAAATATGCGATAGCTGAAACCAGAGCCCCCAGATTAGTTGCAATGCAAAAAATCTCAAAGACCGAGGTCAAAGAAGCTTGTCTAATGTAATACCTCCAATTGATATCAGAGCCAGTTGATCCCCATACAGGTGCGAAATCTCATTGGAACATTTTGAATAAGCTCATTGACAAAAAGAAATTTACGAATATACCACCAATTTTAGAAAATGGTCTTTTTGTTACTAATCTGAAAGCTAAGGCAAGTTTATTTAATGATTATTTTGTGGAGCAATTAAGTGCTATAGCAACAGGTAGTGCCCTTCCTGCCTTTCGACCTGGGTGTCCTTAATTATTACAGAGCGTGCATGTAGATAGAGAAAAGATCCTTAACATCATTCGGTCTCTTGATACAAAAAAGGCACATGGTTGTGATGATATTTCGATCTCAATGATTAAGATATGTGATAGTGCAATTGTAGAGCCTCTGTGTTTGATTTTTGAAAAGTGCTTAGAAACAGGCTTGTACCCCACTTCGTGGAAGAGAGCGAACATAATTCCTGTCCACAAGAAGAACAGCAGACAGAGCAAAAATAACTATCACCCAATCTCCCTGTTGCCAAATATTTGAAAAACTTTTATTCGATACGATTTATAAGCATTTATGTGATCATAGCCTTATAACTCCAAACCAATCTGGTTTTCACCCGGGTGACTCAACTATTAATCAACTGTTGTCAATAATGCATACAATCTATACTGCCTTTGAAGACGTACCCAGTAGGGAAACTCGAGCTGTTTTTCTAGACTTGTCCAAGGCATTTGATAAGATATGGCACGAAGGTCTATTATATAAACTGGAATGTAATGGAATAGGTGGTGATCTTCTTGGAATTATCAAGGACTTCTTACATGATGGCAAACAACGTGTTGTATTAAACGGGAAATCTTCTGATTGGTCCACTGTATCAGCTGGTGTACCTCAGGGGTCAGTCCTTGGTCCATTATTCTTTCTTGTATACATCAATGATCTTCCACAAAATGTATCATGCAGTGTGAAGCTATTTGCAGATGATACGTCTCTCTTTTCCGTTGTAAACAACGAGTACGACACCGGCTTAGCTATGAACCGCGACCTTGAAAAGATCCAAATGTGGGCATGGCAATGGAAAATGTTATTCAATGCTGATAAAACAGAGGAAGTTATCTTCTCTTGGAAAAGGACAACACCATCCCATTCCCAAATTAGGGAATGAAGTAGTTAATACAACTTCGGAGCATAAGCACCTCGAAATGATCTTGGATCTTGGATTACAGTGATAAAATCTACCATAGATTTGACCCTGAAATGCATCTTGAAATCACAAAAAAGTTGGAGCAGGTACAATATTCAGCGGCTTTAGCAGTGACTGGAACATGGAGAGGTACAAATAGACAGAAGCTTTATGAGGAACTGGGTTGGGAGACCTTATATCACAGAAGATGGTACCGTAGATTGACTCATTTCTTTTGTTTAAGAAGGTCCAAATCACCTGAATATCTTTCAACGAAATACCACAGGGGCGTCAATTAACGTACAGCTCGCGAAATTCAAGTGCATGTGAGCAAACAGCGGCAAGAACAGTTCCTTTTTCCAATACTTATTTTTGAACTGCTCTAATGGAATTCACTTGACAGCGAGATTAAGAATGCTACTACAATTGTGCAATTTAAAAAGAAATTGCTCTCAATCATTCGACCAGTTAAAAATTCTACATATCGCGTATCTGATATCACAGGTATAAGATTATTAACTAGGCTCCGTTTTCAATTTAGTGCCTTGAATGAGCATCCCTTTAGATATGCCTTTGACTGCCCCTCTCCAGTCTGTAATTGTGGTTTAGCCAATGAGGATAACAAACATTTCCTCCTACTGTCCACAGTATTACACACTTCTTTTGGATCTCTTTGGCCAGCTCTCTAACATCTCAGGAATCGATCTCACTCGCCTCGATGATAGATCCCAGTGTAATCTTCTTCTATATGGAAGCCCCCGTTGTAGCGAGATAGAAAATAGAATTATTCTCGAGTCTACCGGGTGAGTCAGAAAAAACGCCCGGCGTTTGAAAGACTACTGCTCACTGAATATATAAGCAACGATATTTTGCAATATCTGAGTAAATAGCTAACATGTTCAATTATTTTTAGAAATTTTCTCGACTAAAATCGGTCACTCTGTCTAGATTCTGTTGGCAATTTTCCAAATTGAGTCTCTTTGAGAAACCTTAAAAAACGTGCTAAAATTGCAAGCAAAAGTCCCTAATGTGTTTACCTCACAGCGATGACTTTCAGCATGCTTTAGCACGTGCTTTCGTTTTGGATGGTTGAAAAGTCTTCCCCCTGGTATGAATAAGTTATTCAGGGGGATTCCATTCTCCCATGAGGACAAAATACATGAGCACATCCAGGAGTCATTATTGCTAGGAAGGAGAACAAAGGGAAATTTTGCTTGCTGTTTTCGCTCGTTTTTGCAGGTTCTCGAAAGGGACTTTCTGCAGAAAATCTCCTATTTGAATAGGAAGGAATGACCGATTAAAGCCGAGTAAATTACTGAACCTAATTTGACATATCGAGGATAAAACAAAACAGATTTCAACATCATTGCTTTGATATTCAAGGAGCAGGACTTTTTCAAACGCCGGGCGTTTTTATTGACTCACCCGGTACAATATCCAACATCAAAGATACGGGCCGTTTTGATTAGGGATATATTATCCTAAACAGCAGCAGCTATTACTTTTCTTTTTACATTTCTTTCTTAGATGTCTGTCTCAGGATAAATGCTGGAGAAATCTGCAGGAATTATTTTCGACCATATCTTTTAATAATTATATCCCTAGCTCCGTAGAAACTCCTGGCATTTATCTTGAGATACACTTGTTGACCCTTTTGTTTTGTTTAATTCTTTATTTATTTTTCTTTCTTTCTTCTTTGAATAGTAACAACCTGAAATTGTAAGTACCATTCATAGCCAGAACTCGGTGACCTTGTGTCTTTTTTGGCTATGGATGGTACATTAGTTGTATTTGAAATATTGAGTTGATTTTTAAGATGTATATAAAAAAAAGATATCAGAGCAAACCAAATAGAACTTCCAAAGTAATTTAATCCTTGTGATCATTGTCAAAATTTGCTTACATTACATATGTCCAAAAACAGTGGTTCAAAACATAATTAACGAGAGACTTTTTTTTATATCAATATAAAATATTACAATATATGGTACATTCTATCATACTTTAACTACTATGCAACACCACAAGGACGATGCCAAGAGGAGCAAAAGACAATGTCTACCTCATGGCCAACACATGAAAATACACAACTAAATCGACAACTAAATAAACACCAACAAAATGGTACACATACGATACGATACTGATGGATACTTCAATCTGTTTCGCATTGGCGTGCAAGGTCATCGACGGAGGCGCCAGATGCCGAACAATACTGTTCAAGACATTGCGCCTTTAAGTTGTCAGGGTTTATGGATCTCAATATCGTACATGTTAAAAGTTTGAACTTATGTGTAGATGAATTTCAAACCTTAAATCCAATGCGAAACAGACTTAAACAACGGGAAAGAACAAATAAAAGGAGAAAAAGAGACTTTGCGATCAGGGAGGGGGGAGGGTATGGCAGCTGCTTCAAGCAACTTCAATTGAACCGGCCTGTTTTGTGAATGAAATTTAGGGTTAATTTGAGTACGTTTTTATTAACATCAATAGAAAAGTCTATATCACCATACAATAAAATTTGGATCAGCGCGTTATTTGGAAGGCTGTTTATTCGAACATATGGTCGCAATAATTCCGAAACTCCAGCGAGAAGATCTCGTCGTTGAATGTCAAATGAAGGGCAGAGCAATAAAAAGTGCTCTGTACGAGAGACTGAATCTGCTTTCTCAAAGCATCCATGTGCTTGAAAGTTAGGTTATCGAAAACCTGCTCCAATCCCATTTGGCTCGTCCTGAAACAATTGAGCAATAGCAGAAACGATGGTCTATGAGATTTTTACCAAAAATGCCATTTTGAGGCTTCTGGTTTCAGTTTTCCCACAAACTTAACTTCAAAGGCATGTAACTCCATGATTTTTTAGCGGATCTGCAAGATTCTTGTGTCAAAGATTAATTTAAAATCTCAGGAAAAGGGTCATTTGACCAAGTGTCCACTCAGCGTATCATTATTATCTATCAATAGTATTTAATCAAACGTCGACAAATTTTTTGAGACTCCCTGTATCTTTTTTCATACAAATCTGTTTTGCTTGCACGAGCTATGGAATATCATGTTTGGGTACAAAGGTGAAGTTGTTGGGGAGACGAGATCGCTTTGTCCGAAGAAACTAACGTGTCCCCCCGTGCAGTGGGTTAAAGCTCATGCGCCCGTCAGAGCTTCGACTCCAAAACGCTACTGCGCATGAGCTTTAACCCACTGCACGGGGGGACACATAAGTTTCCTCGGAAAAAGCATATCTCGTCTCCCCAACAAGAAGAAAAAGAAAGAGGTTTGCATGGCAGTGCGTGACAGAAAATGATCGAAAAATTCCGTACATTGTAGTCAAATGCAACATGATACAGTCACAAAGGTAGGACGGTCAGTTGATTCCAAAGCGGCAGTACTTTCACAAGAGTCTGAAATTTCTTATCATTTTCTGTCAAACACTGTCGCTACCGTTTTTAGAAAAAAAAAACAGATCAAAGGCCAAATCATTTGTTAATGAATAACTGATCTTGTGATTGGCTTTCAACTCGGTTAAAATGAAGCTCACTTTAGGGCTGCCTGGTTTAGAAGCAAACTGCAAAAGAGCGCTGATGGTGACCAGCAAATCAATCTTTTTTTGTTTTTACCGAAGTTTCTACTTTGGTTATAAATGTTGGAAAGAAATGCAACCCAATACAGTATTACCCCGACACTTAAAAACTGACTTATAAGAAACTGTAGCCTGCCAGATGGCCCAACATCTACCCTGATATATGAAACCAATCAGCCGGAAATTTTAAATTTGGTTTCTTAAAAATACTTTTGACCGGAAAATGGTATTTTACAAGCACTTCATAATACAAAACTTATCATGTGTCTAACAAAACAAAACAATCTGACAATTTGCTTTTAAAATTAAAAACATATCACATGGCCAGTAACTAATGTAGTTAAATTTTTCTGCTGTTTTTATTTTACATAGGAGGGAATTGTCAATTAAAGGTTACAGTAACTGAATTTTAATAGCCATTGTCCAACATTTGGTTTAATGTAACCCACATAATAACAAATTTCATGGTTTCTTTTGATGCATATTTAGTGAGTTTCTTGCTGTAATTATAAGAAATTATTCAGCCTGTTTTATCTTTTTGTCTCCATTTATAAGAAACCAAGCAGCCTGGTTTAAAAAATGAGTTTCTAATTGGCGGGCTAATACTGTAGTGTGGATTTGAAAGAAAATGAAAAATCTAAATCCAATCGCTCGTAGGTAAGATCAACAATGCTGCTTAAAAAGCATCACTCAGAACGAGGTTCCTTAATCCTTTATGTCATGCCATTTAACTAACAAAAATAAACAGCTTAAAAAATATATTTGAATCATTGACAAAAGACATCAAAAAGAAAATTTTATGATAGGCTTGATAACCGAATTTTGGCAATCTTCTAAACTTGAGCACTTTTTTTAGACACCCTGTATTTTTGTAAAACTGATCTCAAGGAATGTATCAAATTTCGCAACAGCAACTGTGTATTATCACAGCTTGGAGAAGTCGACTAAGAACCCTATTTGCAGGCATGGGTTTCTAAGCCATCGCATCCCTAAAGTAGTCCCAAAAGGCTAGCTCTTTGTAAAACTTATCTGAAGGAATGTACCAAACTTTGCAAGAGCAACTGTGTCTTTGTTCAATGTAGAATATTATCACAGTTTTGAGAAATTTTCGAGCTCCCAACAAGTCACATGTGGGATACCGCAGGGATCCTGTCTAGGCCCATTATTATTCATCCTGTAACTTAATAACTTTGAATCTTGCCTAAAATTCTCCAAGGCTAATCTCTATGCAGATGATACAGAAGTTTCATTGTCGTCGAACGAATTGAGTGATGTGACGAGGAACTTCCAGGCTGAACTGAAAAACATTTCTGAGTGGATGAGAATGAATAAGCTAAGCATACACCCCGAGAAAGCCGAGTTCATGGTTATTGACCACCCTCGAAGGCAAAACAAATTACCAGAGCAACAACCGTTTTATCTGGATAATACCAGAATAAAGCAGGTTTTGTACACTGGTCCAAAAGCCTGGAACAGTATCCCACAGCTCATCAGAAACACCGAATCCGTTCTACGATTCACAAAAGATCTGAAATCTCACCTTTTGAGCAGATAGAAAATAGGTTTGCACGAATCCATGGAAGATCAGTCCGCGGGGGGAGGGAGCGGGTGAAACATATTTTGAGCTTATATGTAAACTTTCAATTTTCTTTTGGTATCGCATTTAACTTAATGGATGTTGTGCTTAAATAAGATTAAATGAAAAATGAAAGGAATGAAAATCGATTCTAAACTCTATTTTAAGGCATGGTGTTCTAAACAATCGCATCCCTAAAGTAGTCCCAAACAACTAGCTCTTTGTAAAACGTATCTCAAGAAATGCATCACATTTCGCAATAGCAACTGTGTCTTTTTCCGTATATTATCACAGTTTTTGAGATATCGATTATGAACTCCTTTTTCAGGCAAGGTTATATAAACCAATGCATCGCCAAAGTAGTCACAACAAACTAGCTTTATTGTAGAACTTATCTCAAGAAATGCATCACATTTCGTAATAGCAACTGTGTCTTTTTTCCGTATATTATCATAGTTTTGAGATATCGATTATGAACTCTAATCTCAGGCATGGTTATATAAACCAATGCATCGCCAAAGAAGTCACAACAAATTACCGGTTTGGAGGACTTATCTCAAGAAATGCATTACATTTTGCAATAGCAACTGTGTGTTTTCTGAATGTAGAAGATTAGCATAGCTGTGAGAAATAGACTAAGAACTCTATTTTCAGGCATCGCTTCGAAGCCATCGCATCCCTAAAGTACTTCCAAAATTTACATGGAACAACATGTTGTAGCAATAAAGTTTGCACTTCTCACGAAAACATTGTCAAATCGGTATCAATAGACGATTGCACTAAAGGTGGCGGCAAGAAATTTTTTATCAAGATGCATCCTTAACGATTCTATAAGAATTCGATTATAAAACGCAGTGCATTCCTGTTCCAGTATCAAGATGCATAGCGTTCGAATCGCAAATCCTTAAAGATTCTATAGGAATTCGATTATAAAACGCAGTCCTGAATACTTAAAGAGAATAGCCATCCACACTAGGTGTTGAAATTCGCGTTTATCGCTCAAAACAATTCGAAAAGAAGAAAAAAGTTCCGATATCATTGGAAGTGTGGAAATATGGCAATCCAGCAATCTGACAATTTCTCTAAACAACCTACAGTAATCACACAATGACGAAAACGTCAGAGGTGATGTCAACACAGCCTTCTTAATCTGTCCCTTATTATATGGAATGAATGCGTAATTGTCTGATTTTGTTATGGTCTTGAGATGGAGGTGGGGAAATGGACATTGAGTTCATAATGTAATGCCAACAGAACTGAATTGACTGCAAGAATGAGTGGTTGCGACAGAGGGGGGAGGACAAAGGCATCTTGTAACATTAACGGAACCAGAAAGACCAATTATTTACACTTATTCGATTCCATATGTTTGTACAGTTTGTTTCCATTTCCGAAAATGTCGCACTCACTAACTAAAGTTACTGTTAGTATATGAGCTCCGTAAATGGCTTGTTGTATCTGTTAAATGTGAAAGAAACAAAATTGAGAAACGATGTAGCTAGGAGATGCTAATGAAAAAGGTAACTGATACTAACATTCCAAATCTCCAAGCGTAACTCTTGTTATCCACCCAGCTAAAAACAAATGAGAGCATCTAATCATGAGCTAGTACGGTTAATTCAATTCATTCTCTAAGGTTCAAAGGTGCAAAACCAAGTTTCCCAACAAATTGAATTCGTATTGTTTTCAGAGTGCCCAACATACAAAGGCGTGAATATTTTCCAGATTTCGCTACAAGCTCGCTTCATGTCGCCTAGTCAGTTCTTATAAACAGAACAATTATGATTAATTTCCGGCCAAAGCTATTTAATTCGACGCATTGGTTGGAGAGAGAATCTCTCTTTTCCTACGATGGTTATTGTTATTATTCTGAGAAGTTGGCCTAGCCAAACGAGACATGAAAACAACTCACCCGCATTAAAAAAAACTCAACTTAGAACCCAAAACTTGACATGGTAAAAAACTTGTCTACACATGCAAAGTCCATGAGTATCTATGAGTTCAATGTCTCCATGGGGCTTTGGGGCTAGTCTATTCGACACTTTTTAACATTAACACAAAAAAACATCGCACTTGCAGGTCATAGAACATCTTTTGCTAACTTTTTGTTATTTTCATTCACCGTGAGATTAAAACTAACAGGCTTAGAGCTCAATTTGCTATCAATAAAAGGCTTAATGGCAGCATTTTACCAGCTTTTTGAACGTTATTTACCGGAAAAGTATTGCTATCCCAAGAATCATTTCTAAATATCGAAACGGTCTGTTCTGGTTATTCCTCTGCGATAGAACATTCCCTAACCAAGTGTAACGGCATTACTTGCGCTGCATCTCGGTACAAAACTGGGAATTGTTTACGAGAAAAAGTAGTGCTACCGCTCAGTTCCTTCAACGGGTTGCAGTGGAAATGTAACAACTGCCGTTCAATTTTAAAAATATTTGGCTGATTTTTCACGCATAAACAAAGGCCCTTGCAATCCAAATATTCTACGCAAACAGTAACCTTGCATTTGACTACAGAATGGTCTGTTCAACGGCGAACCAAGAAGTGATTTGAAATCCTCAAGAAAGATGTCGTCCTGCAGGTAGTTTGATAGCAAAAGCATGTTCTCAAGTTCTTTATTGGGGATTCAAGCAGACTAAGTAGTGAGCCTCAAGACATCCCAAAAATGGGCTCAAGATAGCATGCGCAGCAGTAACATTTACTTATATGCTGTAGTATACAAACTAGGGTTGACCGTTGAGAATAAGAGAAGAGACAACAACAATGATGCACATGACATCGTGCACCCCAATGTTGATTCGCCCACAACTAAGCGGAAACACAACGCGTTAACAATGCTTATGCGTAGCAGCAATGCGAAGTCACAATGTTTCATAAACATTGGCACCGGAGAATACCCTCTAGCAGCCAAAGACATGAGTTACTTTAGAAGCACGTGATCTCTCCGCGAAATTTCTTCATTTTCATCCGCAGCCCCGAGGTCAGTGATTCCAAAGTCCTTTATTTCAAAGGTAAGCTCTGGGAGGAGAGCACAGCATCTCGTGACATTCTGCAAAACTAGAAATAGGAGGAATAATCCACTGATTCGCTAAAGCTAGAGTAACGAATATGAAAAAACCAAGGAAGCAACATACCACCAAACACCAGCTGGGCCGTAATGATCTCCAACGAAAGGCAGAGCAGCCCAGAGCAGAGGCACTCCCCAGGAAATGATATGATACCATCTGTTGAGATAAAGAAACATACAGGCTATCACGATTATATTAAAGGCAATCAGCATAGCTAAAAGCTGGCCAGTGCCAAGATAAAGATTCAATCTGGGACATGTACGGTCTCAGTGTGTGCATATGGTGTGTAGACGTTTCTTTTTCCTACTGAGAGTGGCTACGAGATATAGCTACATCTATTCTCTTGAAGCTTGTCGAGGTGTTATTAGAAAATGCTGTACTTTGATTCACAACCCAACAAAATCATATGGAAAATTTTTATCTCACTTACACATTGACACCGTTAAACCAGCTTCATCTAAACCAGGTAATATTTCAACCAATCAAATGAATTTCATGTTCTGGACTGACCAATAAAGCAAAAAATGTAGACAACTTTGTTTAGTTTTACCGGGTTGCCATTGCGCAGTGTGAATGGGGTAAATTCGATAGCTGGTAACATTCAAACACAAAGTGCGTGGAAAATGACTATTTTAAATGGGATCATTGATGATATTTGCAATGCAATTTGGTAGCATTTTCCATTTAAACAAGCGAGCATTTGCTCGCAGTCTCCGTCCTTGTTCCAAGATCTTTTATAAAAACCCGTTTTATCATAAACAAACAATTTTCAATCCACTTTAAATTTTCTATCATCCAGTAAGTCTTTTATGACAAAAATCTCAAAGCTTCTCTTAAACGTATCAAAAATTTGGCAAATACACCACAGCTCTATTCTAAGCCTTACACACACTGGCGATGTCGGTCATCAGCGATTGCGACTTTAGTCGTAGGCAACGAAAATCAATGTTTGCAGGAGAAAGAACTGAAAATTCTTGTCGCCTACGATGCAAACAAACATCTAGCATGCTGTGGACAGCATTAGGTAACAGCCATTATGTGCAGGGATTTAAACCAGAACAAGAACAGAAGCTTTCTCAAAAAACTCATACTTCTCGAACTCTATCTTGTTCATCTTTTTGATCACCAACAACCATAAATTGAATGTAATGCAGCAAACCCAACACAGAACAGCCCAGTCTGAAAAATGTATATGGTAAGATAGCACATCAAAATTTCATGATCTAAACAGGATCATCACTGCAACCTACAAATACTTACCAATGAGCCAAAAGATTCACAACGAACACCGTCATTTGAAACCCTTGCACAGGCTTTCCGACCAGCCCGACATAATGCAACATCCCCCATCCGAAACAATGCCTTACATCAAGCCATGGAACGTTCTTCATGCATCTGAGGATTATTATCATGCACTACCGGCTTGTCTCTACCGGGTGACCCAAAAGAAACTTCACGAGCGAGATCATGACTGGCTCCCTGAAATCAAAAGCTATTGCAAAATGTTTTCGATCATTGTTTAGTTGAAAGGCCTAGCTATTTTTGGAGATGTTGCATGGTCATTTTGAGCAATGATTACTATCGGAAAACCAGATTCAATGAAAATTTTGAATTCAGGATTCTTTATTTTGAGTGAAATAATCGCCATCATTTTCTAGTAAACATTCTGTGAAAACTCGATATAGCGATGCATTAGAAGTTGTGTGGGGAAATTTTTTGTTTGCAAAATGAGTGACCTGAATTCCTCATTAAAATTTCATGCTCCAAAGCAAAGTTTGAATTCAGGTTTTGTCACACTTTCCAAAAAATGAACAGGAAAGCGAGGGAATGGTCCAAGAATTGAGTGAATTTCCATATTTTTGAAGCTGTTTTTTCGGACAGTACACATATCTTCAACTGACCAAGCAACATCTCAAAAGATAGCGAAGCCTTTCAGCTACGTGCTGACACCTTGTTTGTCTTCATAACGTTTGCTGTCAAGGAGATATAGGCGATCTAGCTCATGAAGTTTTTTTTTGGGTCACCCGGTACAATTTCTACCCCCAGCCTGCGGCCTGCGACGAAAAATAGGGAGCTTACGAAACCACGACGGCAACGGCGACTGCAACGCAAAGTTGCTTTTGTTTCAAATGTTTTGATTCAAAAGATTCCTTGCTTTACGTTCGAATTTGCTTCCCATGAGAGAATCTGAAGTTGTCCTCTTCAATTTCACAACTTGGAAACCGCATTTTTGGCGTTCTGTACTGCAGCTCTAGGCCTGCGAACTAAGACTCAGTCGTTTTAAATGTTTTTCCTCAAAGTAAAAATATCGTTTTCAGGCATCTCTGAGTCATAGGGGGCCTTATATTGGCCTTTCAGATGATATATTAAAGGTAGCGTTGGGAAACAAGACTTGATATGCAGAATTTCAGATGACGTTCTGGTTGGCGTTGCCGTCCTGGTTTCGTAAACTCTCTAATGTCTCTTATGACGATTTAGCTTTGAAACTCTTACGACTGGCTTGGTATAATCTGATTTCAATGAGTGCTTGCGGTGTACGCCAAAGTTGTAACTACAAATGGGTTCTTGACACAAGACCTTACTTTACATCAAAGGGAAATCATTTGTCTAGCATAGTTTTCAAAGACAAATCAAAACAACGAACATTCACTCTTAAAGGTAAATTCCGACCAAAACAACCATCGCGTTCCTTTGTTAAAACTGAGTCTCAGTCTCATAAAATAAACATGTGTGCCATATCTAATTGTTGGTTCTCCATAAGAACTCCTTCAAAAAAGTGTACGAAAGAATTCCAAGCTACGCGTCTTAAGTCTGCTTCCCCTTTACTGAACCAACTTAGTATGAAAAGGATCACTCTTCACAAAGCAAGATCATTGAATTGTAAATCTAAAAAGGGGAGCTTCTTCATTGGCAATAATCAATCTATTTACTTGTTCAGCATTGCACAGAATATCATAAGCTTTTCCGCAGCTGAAGACGGTGGCCCGGACAATAGAAGCCAAGGAAAGCAAACTTCGTCTCTTCCTTTCATTCCTACGAGGTTTAGGCTCATCAAGAATTTCATCAGATACATTTAGAATGCAGCACATTTTTTCATGATATCACGATTCCAGCTACGTCCTAGTTCAGTGACAAGGTTTGTTATTTCATGAATAGAAGAACTAAAATACATTTTCAACTGGTTACATTACAAAAGCTAGGACTGTAACGGTCTTATCCAGAAAGCACAGTAAAATCAAGGTTCCTCCACATTACCCGTTCCAAAAAATGGTCAATAATTTGACACTAGTTATAACAAAAGAATCCAAAATAATGCAAGATTCTCTAAATACAAGTATAAAACGATACTAACCAAAATATGACATGAGAAATGCTTGAGCATCACATAACTTGCCTTCTGGATAAATGTCACCCTACCAAAGAAAGGTGTTGATTCTTCACACCAAATGAAACAGTGTTCTAAAATGTTGAAACCGGATGCTGCTTCCAACAAAAGCGGGAATATTCAATGCTTCACAAAAACTTTAGTTACCATCTACTTTGTAAGATATCTTTGTGTGCATGTAAACTTACACCAAAGTAGTTAATTTTGGCTGTCGTGCATTTTCCTTTCATTTTTCATGACCACTTACGTCGATTGTAGAGTACAGTAGAGATAAGAAATCTACTGGGTGCCCCAAAATGACGTATTATCGCTTAAATGTCCATAACCAAGGAAGCGATTTTCAACTATTGTGTTTTATTCCATTTCCGAAGAGCTAAATTGTTTTTTGAGAATGTTGGTTGTGGATTTACGACAATTTTTTCATGTCGAAAAGGAGAACGATAAACCTGCTCAGATTCATGCCTTAGATTCATTCAGTTTCATGAGAAAGAAATTGCCAACTTTTCCAGTTAGCCTTATCAGTCACAGGGAATCTTTGTTTGATTTGATAAATAAACCAAACCCTTAAAGGTGATATGAAGCGAAACTTTTTATTGATTCAAATTAACGGCACTGTCGAATGATACGGACTCCTGTTTAAATTTCTTTGATATATCACTTCGTTTTCAAGTTATTCACTGATATAAAGTTTCAGGTGATGACGTCATTTTGTTTGCAAATTACTCGGATAATGTATAGAAAGATAGGTGCATCTGATCTTTGAAAGGTTACAGTTGTCGTAGACATTTAAAATTGAGCTGAATAAATGGAATAGAAATTGTCTCATGAACTGATATGATGTTTAGAACGGCATGCCAGTTTAAGGAAAGTTCTTGGAGTAAATTTCCTTTGGGAAACATAGTCAGCCACGTACATTTTCTATACTTTTTGCAAACAAAATGACGTCATCAGCCAATCATACAAAATAGTGTATAATTCAAAAATGAAACAAGATATCACAAGATTATAGAAGACATTCTTTATCATTCAAAAATGCTATCCATTTGCATCAATAAAAATTTTCGCTTCAGATCACCTTTAAATGACTATTCATATAACATCTATCGGGATCTGTCTACAAATAAACAGCTAATGCCAAATGATTCCATCTACATGTATATGGCTCTGATGAAGGCATATAATATCGAAACACGACAAATTAAACAAAAAAATGGCTTCTGTGGTGGCGTAGGGCCGGGGTTCTGAGCCCAGGTGGTAACTCGAGTCTTGCGATGTTTATATCAATTTTTAAGGATTTTAGGGGGCCAAAGCCTCAAATTTCTCCAGCATTTCATTGCGCTGGAGTGGTGCAGTGGAATGTTGTAGCGCGTTTTGACACGTAGACCCCAGGTCCTATCCCAGGCAGGGGCACATCTTATTTCTCCAATTGTGGTAGCCCACTCATGACAATCTATTTTACCGTGTAAATTAATGCCAAATGGTATGCAGATAAACAGTATGCAGAAAATGCCTTGCTTATGTATAACATTGGGTGATAAAACGATACGCAATAAAGATACACGTTTGTTGAATGAACTCCCCCCTCAAACTAAAGATATCTCAAACCCTTATACCTTCTATAAGAAATTAAAGAAAAGCTTCATTGACAAATATTTTCATTTCATTGCATTCATTTGCATTTATTTCAAAAGGGTAAATACATTCAGTTACTATAGATATTTACTGATTTACAATGTGCCCTGCTTTAAAACCTAACTTACTTAATTACATGAATTATTATCGGCATTAAAATCCAATATGTAAAAAAGAAAATAGAACATAAGAAAAGAAAGGGTACTCTGACGTCAAAAATATGTGGCTAAGGTTAATTGGATCAATCAACCTCTTTGATCTTTCAAAAAAGATTTTAATTTCGTTTTGAAAGCAGCTAGCGAAGGAGCAGTTTTGATTTCAAGGCATAATTGGTTCCAAACAGTAACTCCTCGATACGAAAAGCTCCGCTGCCCATTTGAGGTTTTACACAAAGGAATCCTGAGGTCAGTGTTGGTATTACGTAAAGTCCGATTATAAGACTCGGACAATTTATGAAACATCGATTTCATATAAGGAGGTGCAAGCCCATGCAAGGCTTTATATACCATGCAGGCTGTCTCGATTAGCTAAAAAAGTGCAAATCCAATATCAATAATCATATAACCCACTTCATTACTCAAGATATACGATTACGTGCTTACTTTGATTTTCATTTTTATCATTTCATTCCTATTCTAACGTTTTTAAATTTACTTTCACGCCACAAGCAAGATAAGCAATGCTTTACCTAGGTGCGTAGAATACAACTACTGTTTTATAAATTCATCGTGCACTGTGATTGTCACCACAGCCAAATTAGAAACTTTGCTTCAATAGTCACAAAATTTAGTTCCTTCGATTGGGCCCAATTACTGGTGGGGAAATTTTTCCTTAGTGGTGGGGAAGGAGGAGGGCCTAGTGGGGCAAATGCCCCACCAGTACATATGTCAAAATATGCCTTGCTGTGACAACTGGTATTTTATTAATAAAACTGAATTGAATTGAATTGAATTGAATTGAATTATGTTTTCCCATGAGCTCTTTAAGGAAAATCTTGGGAAAATAAGGTCAACAATTTCAGCGTATTCTATACAGAAATACTGAGAAAGCATTGTTTACTTACCATGATATAAGAGACACTGTCGAGTAATGCAGCCACTCCCAAAAATAAAATCATTCTCTGAAGAAGAAATGGTTGGTTCTCAAAATAAGTAACTGCTACAAGGTGTGTCAAAACATGGCTACCGGCTAAAACTTCAAATTTCCCTGGAACGAAATGTCCGATATGAATGAAATACCGATTTTTTTAATCCTGGGTCCTGTGCTTTCATTCGGTGCATAGTTTTTGCAAAATAAGTCTCTAGGGAAATTGTAGAAGAAAGTAACCATTTGCCAAATAAGATAGCGATTCTTTTTGAGGTCGTACTTATTGTATCGTTAGATGTAAGTTGGACCTTTTGTTCTTTCATTATGCATTAGTTAGGTGATCAATGAGTTGAAAAACAGCTGGTGAACTAGATAATTTTGGGAAGAGCAGCTCTTTATCGGAATCTCTGACAAACATCCAAATGTTTATCCTTTACGATTTCCTTTGAAAATTATGGTGCAGCTGAAGTTAACACAGATGTTTCGCTATCTAAAAGCTTTTGTCAACAACAGCATTGACTTCTCGATATAATAGAATTTGTAAATGTTACTGTGCAAGCTTCTTGCACTGATTATAAAATAAAAAAAGGTAAAGAATTTGCAACTTTAGCTTCTTAATCCAACAAGCATGCTGTCATAACATTATCAAAAATGTGATACCTAGTTCTGACATATCAAATTTCAAAATAGTGACAATTAGTTCCTCCCTGCAAATTCCCTAGAGAGCCATGTTACAAACCATAGTGCATTAAATGAAAGCATGTGAGTCAGCCTTCAGAAAGTCACTGTCCTGTTGATGCCAGGCCTTTCGTTTTAGGGAAAATCTCATTTTGAACAGTAGCCCTTTTTGATAAACCCTGTATATTGAAAGCTAGCCTTGACTAATGAAATGTTTGGAGGCACATCCATAAATAAAAATGACCGGCAATAAATGATCAAATTCTGGCTTTTAAATCGTAATTTATAGGTATACGATGTGAATGCTATTGAAGAAACTAATGAAGAAAACTGAAGTGCCCAAAAAAGCACATAACTGCTGTTGGTACTACATTTTCAAATTTTTCCTTTGCAGGTACAGTAGATTATTCAAATATCCAGTTGGGTTATCCTCCCTAGATCCACCTAGGAAAGGTAATTGAAGACAAATATGGCATTAAAAATGATGCTACAGAATATTTTTACCACAATCTGTTGTGTTCCTTTCTTACACCCAAATTAAATGCTGCACTTCTGCTGTGTTGACCTGAATTATAATCCATGCAAGAAAAATTGCGGCAAAACTGCCGCTAATCTTTAAACTTCGCAAATTATGTTGCTGCTTCAGAACCTGTAGCGAGAATCCCCGATGTTGTTTCTCTGTGCGAGTTAATTATGGAGCACCCAATTAATTTAATCTGACATGGCAATGAAGTGACCCTCTAAAGTAAGTTCCACTCTTGCCGAAACAAGTGGCAGAGCCGGTGAGCTATCGTCAGACTTGATAGACCTTTTTACTTCTTAAAAAAGAGGTTTGGATCGAGCATACAAATCTGATAGATTTGTGAACGAAAATAAAAGCATGACCTCCGTTCTCGGCATAACGATGCTCGCTGTGGCGAGAAGTTACTGCCTACTTCAGAACACTTTCAAGAGAGTTAATCACGTATAACTTTACTAAAAGCGTGTTAGGAATGCCTTAGTTCATACATGAGAAGTTTTATCTGCCTTCTGGCCTCGTTCCTCGTTGTTTTCGTTCATTGTTAGCGGATTTTGTGGTGTAACAGTTACAGCTGCAAAAAGCGAGCAGCAAGGGCTTCATTTTGCGAGTTGCAAATTGAAGTTTGATGCTTTCAACTGTTGCTATTCAAATGGAAAGAAAAGTCAGCTAAAGTCAATGAAAATAACGAGAAACAAAGCAAAAAAACACTAAAATTGGTCTCTGTGAAAACTGAACCGTTGCTAACTTACTTTGTGCAAATATGTCGATCCCCAGCTAGTAGTGTTTATACCGAGAAAGGACGTCTTTTGTTTTCCTCCACAAATTTACCAGATTTGGACACTTGATCCAAACCTCCCTTTTGCGACCGATGATTGAAACGTCACAAATCGACACATAGTTTTGCAAAAGAATTATTTAATTCGATGTGGCAGAAATACACCATCTAAATTTAAACAGTCCAACCAGACCATAATCAAAATTCTTTCAGATTCATAGAATCATGGGTAAAAAAAGTCCTGGCATCGCCTTATGCCAGTCGTCCTATTACTAAACATACCTGAACAAAGAACTTGTACTTCTGAAACAGCCATATAATGAAAATAAGAAACAAGCTACAAAATAAAAAAAGTTCAAAATTAATTCCCTGAGGAAGAAATAGGGTAGGTTGGGGTAATGTGGGTCTAAATTAAGCAAAATCTCAAAATAAGTGGGTGGTAAAAGAGCAATATTGTACAAACACGTTCACACTTTTCGTCTAATTGGCATTCATGGCTTCTTGCTTCCTGCCAAAAAATCTCAGCTCTGATAAAGGCAGATAAACATTTTTAAAAGATTTCTAATTGGGAAAAGTGGCTCTGTATTCAAAACTTGAATAATATGAGATTTTGAGAAAGTAAATGAATAAAAGAGTAATGGAGTCATATTTCCCTACTATTCTCTATTCGATAAAATTCCAATCTTTGCCTTTTATCGCATGAAATCCCGCTTCTGCGACGAAAGTGAAACTACCATCCTCATGCAGTGATTCGCCTTCATCCCGACTTCGAAGGCAATCATCGAATTGACAGTATCGATCAAATTAAATCTTCGCATTTTCTTTACTCCCATTTACTGGTTTGAAGACAGCAACCACGGTGACAGCAAAGCTTTTTTCGCGTTTTAGACACAAAACAACGTGGCAGGATAAATATAAAACTATAAGTGCGAAACTTTTTAGCAATTGACAACGTCGTTAAAGTGGAGTTATGGCTGAATGCTCAGAGGCCCAATTTAACCCACCTGATACAAAAATCAAGATAAAAGAAACATCGCCTCAATGACTTTCAAATAAACGTCATTTCATTTGTAAAAGGCAAAACTTCCACTTCATGTTCACCTAATGGTCCGGAAAGCCAAAACAACGGTGACATGACAAAGTTTCTCTACGACTTGAAATTCTTCCACAGTGGGTCGTTCAGCAGAATAATTCTTTAAAATTAATCAAGATAAATCTGAAACGAATGTTTCATGTCTGAGGCAGCTTATTATGTAGACATTATGATAAAAATAGCCAGCCTTTCTTCGATCTGACGAGGAAGGATATTTCTTGCAAAAACCTCAACAGACCGACTATACCCCATAGACCCACATTACTCCAACCCTACCCTACTATACATAAAATGTACAGACAAGCAAAATTTTATAAAGAGATGGAATGTCGAGGCAAATTTTTTTGGTAATCATACAGTAAAAACTGGCACAAAAGAAACTTCCAACTAAGAACTCCAAGGCTGATTTCTGGTCAATGAAGCACCTTCCCTAGGGGGGGGGGTACATAATATGTTGAGGGCACAAGTATGTGCCATCCATATGAGTGGGTTTCTGGATCCAAAATTCTCGAAACAAGGGTCACTTTTCAGCAGATTTTCCTTCAACATCGGTGGGTTTGGCAGAAATTGATAAAAACAATAAAATTAAGTCTAGTTTACCACCAAAATTCATCATAAAGCTGGGTATGATGGCAACTTTTGGTATGTAGAACCGGGTAGCTATCTGGATACCGGATGGCAGGCCAACATCCATCCGCAAGTCATATACTCCCCCCCCCATTGGGGGGGGGGCACTTTCTATGAACCAACTATATGCACAGCATATAAATTTGTAGGAAAGATTTCAGCCTGTTAAAGAAAAGCAAAAGGCTCCTTTGTACAGATTTTTACAGTATGCAAATAGAATCAATTGGCTTTATTATAGTTAGCTGATTCATGATAGATTTTCTGATTCATGATAGATTTTATGGTCTGGGCGTTATACTCTACAGGAAACTTGAAACATATACATAGTTATACAATATGATATTTTTCTTAGGAAATTTTACTGATCTGCTGTTGTTTCCAAATAATTTTCTACAAAACATATAGTACATACCAGCCAATAAGTGACAATGATGCAGATGTTCTTTTAACTGCTAAGACAGTATTCTAGAAAAAACAGTTACCAAAATAAGGCAAAAGTGACAATTATAACAATTCTCATTAAAGAAAATTAATACAAAGTTTTCTGTCTTTCAGTATCACTTTTGACCCTGTCTTTACTTTTGTAAACATAGTAAAATCCTTTTGGATGATTACAAAGTCCAGCCTGGGCTAAGCAGGCATAGAGTGTATGAATATTAATTCATTCATGAACCCCTTATGATGGTTGATGCTGTCTTAGCTGTAAATCATGGAGACATGAGTGTTACTGCCAAAAACAGCTTTCAATAGAGAATCAACTGGCTTTGTCACATTTTTTCTTCTGCAAAATGAGGGTGATACACAGAATATCAACAGTCGTTAGCCTTAGTGTGTATATTTGAGGCCTTAATTCTTGCATGAAATTGTTCATGGCACCTTGCTGAGATTCTGTAACTCCAAGTGTGATGTTTGCATCTGTATACTGTAGTTGCATTGAAGGGATCCTTCTACCTTTATTGCTGCTGCAAGCACCAACCCTTGTGCAGTGCGGTTACATCATCCTCTAAATTTGGCTTATTCCCTTTGGTGAATGGCTAATGATGAGTTCATTGCGTTATGGGCAATAATGCACTGTGGTTGTAGCTTACAGTAGAAACCAAACACCACCACCCCAATACCACCTGTGCATCTGAATTGTTAGGGAGATGTAAAGCTCCTACACAGCATTCAACCTCATTTCAAACTTCCTCGAAAAGTATGATCTCTAAAAAGTACGTTGAAAAACATATCCCTTGATTGATAACAATGATAAGAAGGATGAGCAATCTTTTTGCATGTGTGCTGTGCAATGTGTCATACAGTAGATAGGATAAACAGGCATACCTAGAGTACCATCGCCCTAGGTTAGACCACTATCGATTCAGTGTTGTACAACGGCCTTGAATAAAACATTAAAATGAACGGGAAATTGGGCCTAAGTTTTCCAAAAAGTGCACAAAGCTGTTTGCTGATGTCAGCTCTTTGATATTTCTTCACATTTGCTGTTTGGTATTGCAAAGAAGAATCACAATAAAGTATTGAAGCTTTACACAACTGCAATGAAAGTGTAAGTACAATCCCAATTTTCTTTTATGTTTCTACACACCATGTCTATTTTGAGTCATTTCTCACTATGCCTTTCAGTTCAAAAAGAATAGTCTTCAGGGATAATTCCTCCCATCTCTTCTGTTTTCATATCAAAAGAATTTTTTTGAAAATCGCACACAAATTGTGAGACCTAAGGCTCATCTTGGAAGAGCACTGTAACCTGACATTATGTCCCACAGTGTGTCCACAGTGCGTAAAACCGTTTAGTTCTTTGTGGACTATTTACGCATTGTGCTGTTAGAGTTGACTAAAGCCGGATCTCCATTAGGGGGAAAATGTTGAACTGCAAAGAGTAGAACACATTCCTGCTATTCACTGCTCAACAAGTTTCCGTGGCGACAATTCAATCAGCAATTAGATTGCCGGAAATTTTTCCGCCTTGCATATTTCCACCTGATGGAGATCCAGCTTAAGGTCAAGGATAAGAGAGTTAAAAGCAGGAGCAGTGACATTATAAAGAATATCTTGAATAAATCTCAATAGAATTTTCCATGTAACTTTCTGGCTTTCTTGGAAATTAAAAAATAGTTTGGTGATCAGAGGATGGCCTTGATAAGTTTTTAATGTGCTAAATTCATTGTTCTTCTGCCATGGTCTGACCAGGGCCCAACTGGAAAGTTTGTACAAGGAACGTACACAGTTTTCAACCTGGGCCGCACAGTTGGCAATAAACAGAGGATCTATTGCTTTAACCTACATTGTTTTCAACCCTCTCAACCGTGAATTGTCTACACAGCCTTACTTCGGCCAGCTCAACTTGTTCACGCAAGATAACTTTTTCCAGTCTGGACTAGGGCAATATGGCCTAATCTACAGGTGTTTGAGAGACCTGTCTGTATTTTGTTGTGTGGTTCCAGCATGACAACAAGGAAACGGATGGAATAGATCTCACTTTGAGGCTTGTACCAAGAGTTGAGAAGTGTATTCAAGGTGAGTACCTTTGGGGTTAGGTAGTCTTTTGGAGAACAGGGTGTGATAGAAAGCTTATCATGCTCTGGAAACGATAAAGGAGAAGAGGGAATTTACAGAAAGAAGGGTTCTTCCTTACGCAACGTTTTGGATGATTCGGAAACAACGGGCACGGCAAACTATAATTTGCAAACGTCATCTTTTACTTTGGGCTTTGCCTTCTTCCTTCTCGTTGTGCTGTGTTGTTGTGTTGGGTTGTCTGTGATGGGCAGATGCTGCGAGATCTGCAGTCAATGATCTTTGGATCAGCTCTTCTGGTCTTTAGCTAGTAGCTTTTTTCCTGAATAATCAGCAAATATGTTTGCGAAGTAAAAGCATAACACAGCAAATCTTAAACCATTTCGCATTTTCTCTGCAACATTTTACATCCGCTCTCCGTTCTGCTCTTATTTGGCTTTGTTTTTGATTGGCTTCGTTGTTGCTGTTGCTCTCACAGAAGATCTTCGTGCAGATCAACAACCAACATAACAGGACATTGCATGCAGACAGAATGAGTTCTGGTCCAGTGCTGCCAGTGCTGCTACTTTGATGCCAACAATCGTGCAGACATTTCTTTGCCTGGATTAATACTGTCTGGTTTTATGTATCGTGTCGCAGATCAATGTCACTATTAGGTGTCTCTCAGTCAGAATTTAAATCATGTGTCTGGCTCATGCTCAATGTCTGCCTGCCCTTTCGTGAAGTTTCTTCAGGCCTGCTGACGAATTCGTGCAAATTTTATCACAGAGTTTGACCAAGATGGATCTGAGTTGGAAGCTGACCACTGCTCTCATCTGCTGTTACGGCTTTTTCAAAGAGATGAAACCTTCAGAGCCATTCTTAACACCCTACCTGAACAGCACATACAAGCATTTGAGTTTAGAAGATCTGTCAAGTGAAGTCTACCCCATTTGGACATACTCTTATTTGGTGTGTTTATTCGTAGTTTTCTTGGTGACTGATGCATTAAGATACAAGCCTTTGATCATAACTGAAGGGTTAGCATATCTCAGCACAAGAATTATACTTATTTGGGCCAATGGTGTTCTTGCTATGCAGTTTATGCAGTTCGCTTATGGAGTTGCCACTGCAACTGAAGTGGCCTATTACTCATACATATATGCACTGGTACCAAAAGAATATTATCAGAAAGTGACAAGCTATCTGAGAGGAGTGGTGCTTATTGGGCGGTTCATGGCTGGGTGTCTTGGACAACTTCTGATCTCTTTCAAAGTGACAAATTACCTTGTTTTGAATTACATCTCAATGGCATCAGTTATCATAGCATTTGTGCTATGTCTGTTCCTGCCCATGCCAAAATCTGAAAATGGGAATGTTTTTATTATGAATGCAATCAACGATCCTGCTGATACTGATGCTAGAGAAATGACTTGTTATGCAAAGTGGAAATCATCACTGAAGACCCTGTTCAAAGCATTCAAGGAATCATATTCTAATTTGACACTCCTCCAATGGTCTGTCTGGTGGGCTCTTGCCACTTGTGGCTATCTACAGATTGGAAATTATGTCCAAAACCTTTGGGAAGAGATTCAAGGCCCAGATCAAAACAAATCATTGAATGGTGGTGTTGAGGCTGCAGGTACCCTTGGAGGAGCCATTGTGGCATTGATACTGTCCTTTGTGCATGTTAGATGGGGAGTTGTTGGTGAACTCTTGCTTGGAGGCCTGTCCATGGTGGATGCTGTGCTGTTGTTCATCATGGCAAAGACAGGAAATTTGTGGATTGCATACATCACATATGTTTGTTACAGAATGTCATATACATTTTTGATCACCATTGCAAGGTAAATTATGTGTATATATTTGGTTTACCATGTCCATGAATGGAATTCTTCAAGCAGGCATATTTACAACCCCCATTCATGCTCATTTACTACCAGCTAATTGAACTAAATTTGAAGAAAAAACAGTTCCATTGAAAAAATCAACCTTTCAATACCTTTCCTCAGAACCCCATGAACAGGCAACCTGCTGAAATCTTTACCAGACTGTTGACCAGTCAGTAAAATCCTGTTACATGAGACAGCCTTGGAAGAAATGGACAAACTGTTTTTCATGTGAAAATCAATAGAGATCTGATACTGTAAAAGTCTCACATTGCAAGGGTCTAGGTAATCTATATTAGCACATTGTCTATGAAAACCTTGAACAATGTGGAAATTGTGTACTAGAGACCATAAGCATGCAGTACAGGTCTTTCTTTGCCTTATTTATAGATCATTCCATTTGGCTCCGTTTTTTATTCCAAAAAAGTTTACAGTATATATATCACCAAAAATGCTTGCAATAAACATGAGACAAAATAATTTTTGACAAGATCCTCTACGATTTGAAAAATAGGCCAGCCCTACGAAATAGGACAATTTTATCTGAAAGTTAAAGGAAATTTTGCAAAAATTGTTACTTATAGACTCCACAGTCCTTAGTGCCTTGAAAGAAGTTCAAATCTGTACAACAATCCCAGCAACTCCAGACTCTTGCTGCAGTTTTAATCTATTGTACTGCAGCACACACTGTATTTGTGTAACAATTTGATGTATCTGCAGTAGTGCTCTGTTGTAATTTGTTATATCACCTATTGTATTTTTGGCAGCTTTCAGGTAGCATTACATGTTGGTGAGCATGCATTTGCTTTGATATTTGGATGGAACATGTTTGTTGCGCTTGCACTTCAATCAATCATGACTTTGGTTGTTACAGACAAAAGGGGCTTGGATCTTGAGATTCACACTCAGGTATTGTCTGCCTCACATACTGCATAACCATATGTCAACTGCACTTGTCCTTCCTTTTGAAAGCCTACTTTATGACCTCTCCCCAATGTTCTTCCTTCAGCAGCCTATAGTTCTACTTATCCCCTTCAGTTTCTCTTGTTTAGTTCTTATACGTGGCTTCCTAAAGCTGGACTTCACTGCAATGATACTCATCAAGGCTATTAGAAGTATCTTAGACTTGGAGGGGCATGCCACTCCTGGTATTTCCAAAGGTAGTAAGAAAAATTTAGTAAAAATAACAAAGTAATGAACATACCTTGATGAAGGAATGTGCTACATTGATGGTTTTAAAATTTGTTATTTATGACGCCATGTCATCGATTACATCATTCATTTTGCTTGAATTCTATCAAAATGCAGAAAGTTATACATCATTTGAAAGCTCTTTGAACACTCTTTTCAACTATGCAAATTCCATGTCAATACAATTCATCTGTCAAAAGTTATTCAAGCATTTAGGAACTTTCGGCCCTTCCCTGTCACCATCAATCAAGTGACATTTGAAAACTTTTAATAGTGGCACATTGTCTTAAATTAATCACAATCGTCACTTCTAACCATAAAAACCTTTAAAACTGCCGTTGGGCACTTGGTTAGATATTTAGCCTATTTCCCCTGCCCACAAGCAGGGCTTAAATTTGGAATACTGTGAAATCAAATGTATTATTGCATAATTCTTTTATATAACTGAATAGATCAAAAGAAACTTTAGGTTGTTTGCCAGGTTTCCAGAAAGAGCACTTTTCATATCATCATTATTGCTGGAATTACAGCATTTTAAATTCTATGAAAAGTTGTACTGAAGCTTTTTGACAAACAGCAAAAGCTCCATGAAATCTTAACGAATTGAGGAAAGTCAAGATGAGTTATGCAAGAAATCTTAATTTTCAAAGATCTACAAAATGGTAGCAAGGGAAGTCTGTTGCTTTTATGGTTTACAATTTAAAAGTTTGATGATGTCACAACTTAAAAACTAGAAGAAATCCTAAAAATGCTGTAACACATGAAATGATGTAGCCTGAGATCAGGTTCTTGAGGAAAACATAAGAGGAGAGGAAAACAAAACCATTTTTTCTATTTTTCCTTTCATGTTTTTGTTTTCATCTTCAATTTGTTGCTTAGTAAGTGAGCCTGATCTCAGGCTAAAATTGATTATGGTTTGTCAAAAGTTCACTTTCTGGAATTATGTCTCATTCTGACCTGGGGCCCATAAATCCTCTCCTTGGCCCTGGCAGTAAGATCATAAGGTCAGCCCACTTAGGACTCTCATATCTTTGGCCTGTGCACCTTTCAATGATTTGATCTAATCGTTATTCTTTATTGCAGTTTCTCGTATATGGTGGTTACTTTCTCGCCATTGCTGCTATATACTTGACGATGCCTCTGATTCGATTGATAATGAAGGTACATTTGTTGTGTGTGCGTTGCTGTCAGAAGAAGGATATCGAAAACGAATTCTTGGCAGATCCACTTGATACCGTTGATAGTGAAGAGACTCAAGATGACCTGAGATAAGTTTATCTTTTTTCCCTTCACTTTTGGCTTGGCCAGTGCATAGTTACTGCTTATTACGTCAGAGGCACTTTCTATTTCAGGTTGAATTAAAAAGTTGCGATTTCCAGATGTCGAAATTCAAGCCAGCCTTGATTATGCCTCAAAACGAGTCTTTCCGCTACAAGACTGCAGCGGGGTGAAACGAAGTTGTTTCCAACATTAATTGTCTAATGTTACTTCACCGTGTGCACTGAATGATGTTATTTCTAGTTAATAAAATATACTCATTTTTGGGCAAAAAGCAAGGAATTCGGAAAATAATTCACAACAAAGGTGCCTAGATCTCTACATTTGCTTGCTGTACCAGGTGAGTGGTATAAATATCAACATTATTTGAAATGATAAATATGTCAATGGTTGGTACGTGTGGCTATGATATCACGATTACACGAAGATTTAAATATAAATAATGCACATAGCCTTGAATGTTACAATAAGACGTTTCGGGCATGACCCTTCATCAGTAATAACGAAGTAGAGAACGATCAGGTCGTTAGAATAGAAAAAGAACGATAGATAGAACAGGTAATAAGTAGAATGTAAGTAGAATGCAGCAAAGAATGCGACGCAAGTATGCGACGCAAGAGGAGGATTCGAAAAGAGATCCTACTATTATTTGAAATGTACAATCATCGATTATGCACCAATTTCAATAAATAATATTGGATCAGTCAGACAGAACCCCACCATTTGAAAGACTACATTCATATCGAAAGCTTTCGGACCGAAAAGTTTCGGAAAAACAACTTCAGACAAAAACTTCCGGACTTTTTTTCGGGAATTTCTGAAAAAATATTTTCGGACAAAGACGACATCAAAAACAAGCATGATACAAAAATATATGTTGAAACTACTCATGATTCCATCCCGAATATCAACCCATAGCACGTGCATGAGGATCATCAAATCAATGAGAACATCTGAATGAACTTTTCACTGCATTTGAAAAATGGTGAATTCAGCTGTAAACCAAACTAAAAGGTGCTTCCATGCTAGACTTATTACATGAGCCCTTGTTTTCGCTCCATTTACCCCAACGATACCCCAACAATACCCATTCCGCTTCAACGAAAGCGCTTCCTCTTCAAGTTTTGGCGGAATGACTATAACAGTAAATAAAAATTCAATTCAATGGAGCAAAACTTAGCCGAAAGTCATCAGTCTACTTCCATGCGTAAACTATTTTCAAGGAAACAAACTTTTAGGTAAAAAAATTCAAGAAACTACAGCACTACTGGCAAATCATTGATGTTTAAAACCTGCACAAGAAAAAAGCTTTCCGAAATCACCAGATTTCGGACAATTAAGCTTTCAAACAAAATTTTGTTCGAAAGTTTGATGGTCCGAAGGTGTTCGATTTTAATGTACTCAACTGCATAGATATCGAAGCAACAGGATTTGTGACATCTGATTGAAAAGCCTTCACGACATGTTAACTTATTTTGAGAACTTTTCCTGCCTGAAATCGATCACTCCGTTCACATTTAACCAATGATTTACCCAAGAAATTCGCTGTGGGAAACCTTCAAAAACGTATTCATCTCACGAACAAATTCCCAAATATTTCTACCTTTTAGCAATGACTTGAGCACACTTTTGCAAGTCATATACCGGGTGTCTCAAAAAAATTGACTGAAAATTGACTCCGAGTGGACAGCTAGATTTATCAATCTTCAACTTAGATCCACATACCTCGCATTTGAAAATTGGCCACCAAACACTGGAGATACAAGCTTGCAAAGTCAAAATTTACGGTGCACCCGAAACCAGAGGTTTTGTAAAAGGGCCTGGCCATGATATGCTATCACAGGCATGTTGCACAGGAATTTCGACTTTGACCTTCGACTTTCTCCATTGAAACGACTTATACCTTGAAATGCTCAATAGACCCCTTTCACAATAACCTTCAATTCGAGGCAAAAGATGTGATTCCCAGTGCAGCAAGAAATCTGCATCATATCATTATGTTGCAACTACACGTACAAAACAATTTCATGCGCTGCTAAGAGCAATGCACGCTTTTGAGATTTCGATCAACACTAAATCGAGGCAAGTGATGCTCCTGGAAGAATTTCAAAAGAATTGACGTCATTGTGAAAGGGGTCTATTGTTCTACAAATAGTTATTCCTTTGAGGAATCAATCCGTGCATTGCATTCCACTCCAAGTGTCAAAGAAGAAGAAAAGGAACACATGCATGCTCATTTGGGAGATGTTGCACGACTTTATCATTCTTACCACATTTTTGTTATATTTGTTTAATCAGGGCGATTTCCACGAGTCTTTTTTATTCTTTTCAAACGCGAAAAACTGAAAGTTAAAGTTTACAGGTGCTTTGGAAAAGATCCATAATACAAATCATGGCTAGGCCCTTTTACAAAACCTCTGGTTTTGGGTCACTGTAAATTTTGTCTTTGTAAGATTGTATCTCTGGTGTTTGGTGGTATGTGAATCTAAGTTGAAGATTGATAAATTTAGCTAACTACTCGGAGAGTAATGATATCTTATCGCTTCGTTCCTATTTCCAGTCAAAAGGGGGTACTTTTTTGAGACACCCGGTAGTTTGTTTTGGGGGCTTTAGCATTAATTGCCCTATAACGAGGACGTACTGCCGTTAAAAGCCTCCCGTCTAAAGGATTCCACTACAGCCACTAAACACATAATTCACCAGAACCCTAAATAAGATATGTCCCATGTTACTGTAATTCTTAGTACTTCGTTATTGCTGGTTACATTCGTTTCTTGTTTTGGTTCTTCAAAGTTTTGGTAGTTTTTTCCACCTTTTTTGTACCTGACAATGCACAAACTCGTATTGCGTCATGCAATACTATTATTGTATAAAGTATCCAAACATTTCAAGAGATTGTACTTTTTGTATTGTTTAGGCAGCCGCATTGATGAAATGCTTAGCTTTCGTCGTTAGCTGTTCACTTCTAACGAAGCTATACTACTAGATCTTGATATCAATGACCGATTCTACTTGCTGTTTAGGCTTAGCAATTACAACGTACATTGTGAACTGATTTTATATGTAATTTGAAGCGAGTTTTAGATAGAAATAATTCAAATCAATCAAATTTTACAATTTTAACTGCATCGTCATTGGTTTTTCATTGGTTGAATTGTTGGCGCATTTGATTGTATTTTCTTGAAGCTCCTCTCGACTTATTACTACAGTAGTCCTTAATGGCAGTGTGCAAATAAATGTCTCCGCATGAGTAGGAATTGTGCTTTCAAATACTGGATTAAGAAAAGACGATTACTCTAAAGATGGCGGGAGGAACTTTTTACCATGATGCATTGCGTTCGATTACGAATCTTTAACGATTCTATAGGAATTCAATCAAAGAACGCGGTGCATCTTCGTAAAAAGTTGCTTACCGCCATCCTTAGCGTAATGGTTTATTGACATTTTATCTTCAAATTTTCATGATTCATCAAATCATTTCAAACAGAGATGAATCTAAAGGCTGGAGCAAACAGGGAAAAATGTTACAGAAAATCTATTGTCAGTGTTGCTGGCGATTTTCCGCGGGCGAGCACGCAGAGATGCTAAACGTTTTGCCTTGCTGTATCCCCTCACAAACAGGAAAGCACTCTTGAAGGACGCAATGACGCATGCGCTACTTTAGCTGAGCATGTGCTGAGCTGCCCTTAGAATAGACAACATTATTATCAAGGCTGCAAACGAGGAAATATTATTGTCATAGCAAAATCGCGTCCAAGAAGCAAACAATGCTTTTCAAGAAAAATCGAAAACATTTATTACTTCCCAGGCGTGTTTGGAACATTTGTCGTGTTGATGAACACACGAAGAGGTATTCACGAAATAATCAAAGCTAGTGAATGTTTTTCCACAACAATGTTTCATTTTTTTCTGGCCGTAAAGATCGGAGCGGAGCTTTTATTGTTAAAGTATTTCAAGTTCTATTCCCTCACAATTCTGGCGCCTCGAATGAAATCATTTTTATATTTACTAAACTTCATACTTTGTTTTTCTTAATATTTAGTTCGAATTTTTTGTATTTATGTTAATTTCATGCATCGTTAACGAGGGATATTTAAATCATTCGAAAAGCGTACGAGATTTCTTTAGAAAATAAGGACTTTCGCGGATTTTTGATGGATTTTTCTTGAAAAGAAAAGTATTCTCCCCAAGGATGTACGAGATGTTTTGAGAGTGAACCCTTTGCGGTTTCCATATTCTCCGATTCCCCGGTTACCTTGGACTTGCCCAAGTCGTCCTTGCCATGACGACATGGGCAAGTCCACGGTTTCCTCGTTCTCCCATCCCTATTTTAGTAACAACCTTGTTACCTGTCTTGGCTTGTTTACCTGTCTTTTGATTCTCCGTCTCTTTCATTTTGCGAAATGAATCGAAACTAGTAATTGTAAATTGTTCGACCAACCTAAAGTGTAACATTTCACACCGTTCTGAATGTTGATCACCATGAAATTTTGTTTGGGATTTTGACGTGGTGATAGCAACGGTCATAAAAATCAAATGAACTTGTTTTTAATCTGTACCCGAATTTGAGTTTTCCTTCGCTTGACTGGGCGTAACGACGTGTAAGAGCTACCAAAAGCGGATTTTTTTCACAGCTGCAACTGTCAAGCAACTGAGATTTTCGCTTGATGAAAGGAATTTTGAAGATTAGAAAATCAGTTCTGTAAATGCCTGCTACAGGACAGCTTTACTTCATCTTGTGAAGAAGCGAAATATTTCGAACGACGTAAGCAAGACATGAAAGACAAAGAGTTGTCAAAACTAGAGCAACGCTATTGTTTGTATTCCGGTGACTTGCAGGTTAGTTTCGATTTGTTTTACGAATGTTTTACTGCTTGGCTCAGAAAATTGTTTAGCTAAATTGTCTGTTAGAAACTATGCTCTCAGATCGCCAAAAATTATGGAAGTCCAGTACCAGAAAATAAGAGTCCATTTATCTTTATAAATCCTTCGCATAATTTTACTCAGTTTTCTGTTGTTTCCCATACCCTGTATCAGATCGCTGGAGATATCACTCGGAAGATACTAAATAATCATAATCATAATCATAAACTTATTTACAGTTGGTTTGTTAGTAGCTAACAACAGCTAATTTACACCAACTATCTACAAAATATACAGTATAGCAGAATATATAAAACCCTAAATTAAGTGCAAATGTAGCACGTGCAGATGTTGCCATCCCAGCAACGTATTTCTTGTTTGAATTTCACGAGAGAAGTTGTCAATTTTAGGTCATCACTAAGAGCATTCCACAACAGTCTCCCTCTAAAGGACAGGGAATTTATTCCGTAGCGTTGAGAACTCACCGAGGGGAGCTTGCATAGTTCCTTAGTCCGAAGGTTATAGGGAACATCTTTCTTGACAAAAAAATCCCACATGTACTCAGGATTGAGATGGTTCATTGATTTGTAGATCTCCACCATGAGGTTTTGTAGATTCTTTTTTATGTGTTGTCTTTGTATCACCCCTATCTAAAAGTTCCTCAAACGTGGATTCATAGTCTCTATATAAAGTTCTCAGTGCGCGTTTGTGGGTCCTATTGATTTCATTGTTTGCAACTTTGCTACAAAATAACCAGATCAGAGGGCAATATCGAAAAGACTCCAAAAAGACTTTTTTTTAATTGCCCATGAGGACGAGCTAGGGGTGTATCGTTCTTCGGATATAGCATGCATGATTTTTTGAAACAATAGGATTTTTAGGGAGCAGTCATTTTTAATCCTGGGTACCGGGGCGGAGGATTTTTGGCAGGGATTTAAAAATTTTTTCCATCATTTGTGGGGATATACCCTGGGTACCAGAGCCAAAAAATTTCCTTTCGTTTAAATTTTGAGGCTCTGGTACCCAGGGTAGTGGGGATACGACCATTTTAAGAGCAATCCTTATCGGGCACACAACTATTTTGTTTGAAATAATTTCGGATGAAGTCCATCTGGAAATGGTGAATCATTTGACCAGTATGAAAATCGCCTGGGACAACCTTATCCGTCCATATATCTATGTTTTATAGACAAAGACTTCTGGATGGGGTACTAAACGATTTTGCTGAAAGGCGATGGGTAACAAAAACTTCTTCTATGTTCAAGATGGGGATATGAAGTTTTCTGTACTTTAGCGAATGTATCCTCCCCTGGTACCCAGAATTAAAAATGACCGCTCCCTTAGTGATTTTTGCCAGATTTTTCTTGAAAGCAAAAGGATTTTTGGCAAAGAAGTGCGAGAATTTTACAGAGTGATAAAGGTGATACGCCCCTCGCATAAGGGCACAGGTACAGTTAAGCCCGTAATCATTCATATTCATGCCACATTTGTAGTATCTTAGATTGTTATATTTGCAAATCAATTCACAAGATATTCTTTTTCTTCAACTGTCTCTTAATGTGCTCATCGTGAGCCTTCTAGAATATTCTTACGAAACTTCAGCCACTGTGAAATTGGTCCTAAAGTCGAGTGATACAAAGTACTCAGAATTTTGTATGGATATGAATAATTTCTGGCTTAACTGTATGCAGTAGACATGAAGATTTTTATGGAACCTTCAAGTTAAGCCCCGGCCAAACGACTCAACAAAGTTGAGTCAACAAAGTTGAGTGAAATGTTGAGTGAAAAGTTGAGTCGTTTGGCCACCTTGTTGAGCGTTGTTGAGCGATGTTGAGCGTTGTTGAGCGAAGTTTGATCTTGGTCAAAAATGTTGAGTGAACAGGATTAAATTTCCATTGTTCTAACCTGTTGTTGAGCGATGTTGAGTCGTTTGGCCAGGCACTCAACAAAGTTGAATGCGCGCAAGCGCAGAAACGCTTGACCTTTGCCGCCAAAAGCACTGGCAGTGAGCTTGACCTTCATTAGTGAGCTCTTTGATAGCTTGGATGGCAGCTATTTTACGTTCGCTGGTACCATGATTCCCAGGTAAAGCCATTTTCTCTGTATGCTTTCCACGCTTGCCTTAGGCCCAAAAGCAAAGTGGCAGAATTTAATTTCGATTTGCAAACTGCATTCCAGACTCCTGATTGCGGCCAGCCTGAGTTCCAGACCCTTGGTTCCAAGCCCCGACCTCATTCGCACTTCAAGATGTTGAGTCAAATGTTGAGTGAAAAGTTCAGTCGTTTTCCCACCCCCCACTCAACAACGCTCGACAACACTCAACATGACTCAACATTGTTCAGTGAAATGTTGAGTGAAAAGTTGAGTCGTTTGGCCAGGCCTTAAGAAACTCTCGGTGACACAAAACCTGATAGTTTTAAGAAACTTCAGTTCTGGCTCAAATTTTTAGTTTCGTACAAAACAGACACATGCATAGATTCGAGGGGCAAATCACTTGTCAAAATAGCGTACGTGACTTTTGTGATTTTAAATCACATGATTTTCTTCTGTGATTTCTTAAAAATTTTAATGATTTTTTGTGATGTTTTGTGCGATGTTTCAGTAATTTCTCTGTGATTTGTGATTTTTTGTTCTTTTTGCAATTGATTCATTTCTGCTTCTGTGATCTTTGTACACGTTTTTTTTTTATAAGAAACTGGTTTATAAGAAACTAGTACTAAGATGACCAAAATTTTAAGAAACTCTAGTACTATGTCTGAGAAGTACTAAGAAACTTTTCAAAGTTAAAAGCATGAATTTTATAGCAAATAGATCGTTGAACCTTTATTATTGGGCAATATTATCTAACCATTTGTGTTTTCGACATAACAGAACACTGTTTATTCCTATATGATGTTTTGAATATCAAGAAACATACTTGCAGCAGTGTTAGCGACCACATTGACAATTCATGCATTCAAAAAATAAGAAACCAATTAAGAAACTTTTAGTACTATGGCCTGATCCTAGTTTCTTATAAAAAAAGTGTATGTGATTTTTTTGTTATTTCAAGAAAGGTGTACGACAAAAAAATCAGTGATTTGCCCCTCGCATAGATTAAATTCCTTTAAACGGGTAAAATTTTATTTTTGCTGTAACATGGTTTGGCCCCGATGCAGGTTACACGTCACCTGATTTAAAAATGCTCCATCGCAAGATTCTGCAAAACAGTATTGGAAATCGTTGACCAAATTCCTTCCACAGCTATAAAAATCTGAGACATTTCATTGCCAAAAATCTCGTACCACCTTTGGCAAAAACTCCGTTTGTTCTCAAGAAAATTCTATTGCAATAACGATCTCTTTGTTCTGAAAATACGGAACGGGGAAACCGGGATTCGGAGAGTTTGGAAAAACGATTAAAGATATCGGTAAGGGGTCTTTGGTATCTTCAGCAATCACTATATACAAGTCTGCTGCATAAAACTCAAGAAAGTCATGCATGGGATCTAGCCAGGATTCTCTGTCAAAAGTATACTTTCTGAAGAATTGCTAAAATGGGAGATATGGAGATTGGGGCTCACATAGTAGCAGCCGATATCAGCATAGTCGTATTCACACTGACGCAGTTAAACTCGAGAAACTAGCGTTACCAGTGGCGCCGCCAGGATATTTTATTGGAGGGGCAAAGGAGGATGGGGGTCTGGGGCGGAGCCCCAGAAAAATTTTTCCTTGGCCACACCCTCTACTTTGGCTGTAAATGCGACCAGTGCCCCTTTTATGGATTGACAATGAGATGAATGATTTTGTTAAATAGCACGAGTAGGGAACCGCAATTAGAAAATGACGTCCAACCGGAGCGTCCAACCTTTTTGCGACCAATCCAACACTTGCCACTCGATAATGGAATTGTAAAAGAGTTATCATGTACTCTCAGATCCAGAAATATGAAGTACATATGGTTCATGAAAAGAGGGCATTGGGTTTAGAAAAAACTTGAAAGTCAAGAATACAGCGAAGCCCCCAGGAAAATTTTCGTGAAAATGCTCTTTACTTTGGCTTAGAACACTTCTACCTATCACATTTTAACCTGTGCTGCATTGAAATTTTTGATCACTTTGCAACATTTATCTAAATTAGCATCTCCGGTAAATATTCTTTGGCTTAGAATGACTATCCTGCGTGCCATCTATACCAAGACCAAAAGGAAAACTTTCACAATTTTGTAACTATCTTCAATGAATCACATCCGAAGGAAATATTTGTGCAAACACTGGCAAACACACTCTACCTTGTTAGAGAACGGTCCTCACAATCCAATTTCCATGGCCTCAAAACTATAAGTCTTGGACAATTCTACAATAGTTTGTCTAGAAAAGTTTTCATAAACCCAACTTAACTCCTAGCAACCTTCCAGCATTTCACCAAAAAGTTCTTACCAAAGAATTCGAGTCAGTGCTGTACAGATCGTGGGAAAATGCAATTAAAATGGCAAGATTGTAGAAACCTATACTCATACACAGTGTAATTGCCAAGAGCATCAGCCTTACCCCCCCCCCAGCAATTTTTATGCCGGAATTAGAAGAATTAGAAAAGTGATCCTGGAGAATATTGGAGGGGCGGCCGCCCCCCCTTGCCCCCCCTTCCCGGCGCTTCAGGCGTTACCTAGACCAGGTTAATTTTCAACCAATCAAATGTGATTGATTTGTGTGATCGACAAATTAGGTAGTCCAGTTCAATAACCTGGTTTAGGCTAAAGTTGGTAAATTTGCTTGTTTGAATGGAGTATAAACCTGCCTCGGAAATTTTGCCTCCTTAAGTGATTGCTCTGCGACTACACAGCAGAGCAGCCCTAGCCCCACAAATTGATAAGTTGAGATCTTACTAACTATTTATCAATTATACTTTTTTGGGACATCCGGTATATGCTTTAATTTGTAGACCACAACAAGGGCAGATTTTGTAATACAATAGCATCAGTCGCTTCTGTTCACACCTCAATTCAAAGCGATTAGCGAATGAAGACAAAAAGAAATTCTCTCAAGCAGAATTTCAAAACAAACGAAGCCGCAAAGTTGCCCTGAAACCAGTAAGGCAAACTCTCGTTTGGTGCGGGCGAAGGGAGGTTTTTAAGAGAAGGTATGTGCTTATACCGACAGAAGAAGGGTAAATCTAAAATTCGGTCTCGCGGATTTTGTTTATTTGATTCAGGAGCTGAGGAGTGATTGCGTACATCTGAGCAATAAATATGCAAAAATTGCAATGCCCTCTGCTCGGCTTCTGATTCAAATAAACAAAATCCGCGAGGCAGAACCTTAGAGTTACCCTTCTTCATTTACCTTCTCATACCATACCTTCTCTTAAAAACCAAACCATACCATACCTTCTCTTAAGCACATACCTTCTCTTAAAAACCTCCCTTCGCCCGCACCAAACGAGAGTTCGCCGTACTGGTTTCAGGGCAACTTTGCGGCTCCGTTTGTTTTGAATTTCTGCTTGAGAGAATTTCTTTTGTCTGCATTCGCCAATCGCTTTGAATTGAGGTGTGAACCAAAGCAACTGATGCTATTGTATTAGAAAATCTGCCCTTGTTGTAGACCACATCGACTTGAGGCTGATTTCCACTTAGTAGAAGTTTCTGGGGGGGACTGAAATTTGCACAATAAATTTTTCATCGTGCGTAATGCGTAACGTTTTATTCAACAATTCCTAAGCAACGTTTCCTCTCATAAACAAAATATTTCAAGTCCGATGGGAAAATTAGTTTGAGTGGAAATCAGCCTTTACCTCCTTTACATACAATTGCTAAAATCGCTGCCAGAAGAAACTACCGAGGGAACTGAAAGTCACGAATGTTTTTGTCTTGAATTTACAACATTCAATGTTTACAAGAACATTTTTCATAACAATATATTGTTTTTGCAGTTAAACTGAGACACGGAGCACTGTAAAATTTTCCAAAGTCGCGACAATCCATACACTCAACTTGCTAAAATTTCCCCGTTCACATCTTTGATCTTTGTAACTTTCAGTTTCATTTTCCCGAGAAGTTCTTCAGCGTTTTTGCAACGTTTTCTTTCTGCGACTATCTGAAACAAAATTGCAGCTAGAGCATACCAATACTTGTATACAGTTCTGTTTTTTCACACTCTTTACGCAGCTGACCACAGAAAGCCCAACGTATCGTAGTGAAGGGGCCCTCGAATATACTAACGCATGACTTACCAAGATCTTTTCTTTCTTCAGATAGAATATCTCCTTGCAACTGCTTGCAAATCAGATTTTCTTGTCTGTGTCTCATATGACATTCATTTCGTTTTTGTTTTTCATCCTTGTCGTCGATCAATCCAATACATTGCCTCGGAGAAGGCTAGCTATCAAGGCGTAATGATAATCAACATGCCGTTCGTTTTGATTTGCGTTAGTGTTTCACTGTCGTATCTAAGCATAGTTATACGTAAAGGAACACAATACAAGTTGTTTCCAAACTGATCAGCAACAACTGTTTTCTTTGCAATGAATGTCATATGAGACACAGACAAGAAAATCTGATTTGTAAGCAGTTTCAAGGAGATGTTCTATCTGAAGAAAGAGAATATCTTGGTAAGTCATGCGTTGGAATATTCGAGGGCCCCTTGCTACAATACGTTGGGCTTCCTGTGAGCTGACCATAGTGTGTTACTTTTGATTGAGTCAACAAATGATTTGTGGTGTAATATTTTGCCTTAAATAACGGGTTCATCATACCAAACCCATAGACGGTTCATTCATAATCCAATAATACAAACTATACGACGTATAAAACTACACGACAAAGATAAACGATATTCCAGTAAATTGATACAATGATACTCCAGTAAATTGATACAATGATACAGAAAGTTAATACAATAAAAAACAAATACAGAGACACAACAAAAATACTGTAATCTGTAGAAAGAAGACTGTTAACTATTGGTCCACAACTGCCACGGCAAAATCAATTGCTCACGGCAAAATTTCAGTTTCCACAACTGCCACCAAATCAATTTTCACGGCTTAAGATACAATTGTTCACGAAGCAAAATCACTCTTCTACGGCACAAACACTTTTTCATGGCGAAATCTCAGGTCAAGCTCAAATGCACTAATCCTGAAACAATGCTCTTGCATCAGGAATGGGCCTACGAGGATAGACGTTGAAGGTCAACGCGAGATTGAGTTGATAAGATATCATTTACCAAGGGTTTGAGGAGATAGCTATGCTATGCTGATGTTTGAGAACATGATGTGAGGATGTTATGTTAGTGCGGGCGCTCATGAAAGCAACATATCCAAAAGGGCTGATCCCACGAGAGGATAAGTAAGAAATGAGTGTGATTTTGCCGTGAAAAAGGGTTTGTGCCGTGAGAAAGTGTTTCTTCGGTGAATGGTTTTGTGCCTTGAGAAAGTGTTCGTGCCATGGAAGAGTGATTTTGCTTCGTGAAAACTTGTATTTTATGCCGTGAAAATTGATTTGCTGGCAGTTGTGGAAACTGAAATTTTGCCGTAAACAATTGATTTTGCCGTGGCAGTTGTGGGCCACCGTAGTTAACTCCTGTAAAAGAACAACAACCAAATAAGCCTGCAACTAGAGAGAAACCTGTTGAAACCTGCGATAGAAAAACGAATTAATCTCATCATCTGAAAGGAAATAAATAAGTTAGTAACTCACCATTAACTGCAATAAAGAGCAGCGGTTGATAACCAGAAACGCGTTTCATCACACACTCGTCAGTTTGGTTCATGCGAAAAATATCAATGATACAAAGAAGCCACTTTATTACCAAACAAACAACAGAAATTTGAAAGTCATGTCTCCATGTGCACTCAGATTTGAAATCTGTCCTTCAGAAAAGCAAGTCGCTTTGTTTTTTTCGGAAACCTGAATCCAATGTAAAAAATTGCCCTTTCTCAGGAGAAGTTGGTGGCCATGAGAGGAGGGTTTCCTCCATAGTAAAGGTACTGGGGGGGGGGGGGTAAACTTTTTCGGACTTCCAGGCTAGTCAACGGTAACGGTATACTTTTTTGCAGTTTTGCTCCAGGTACTGTCTAGCCAAGGGTATCATGTTTTACAAATTGGTCTAGTAGACAGTCATGTTATATGCTAAAGCAGTTTTGGCGATCTCGAAAAAGAATTTGAAAGATTGAATCTAGCCGAGGGTATCGTTTGTTCAAAAATCATTTTTGTAGAGTCTAGGCAAGGGTACCTTTTTCGACAAAATTATTTAAACCAGCGGTATCACTTTGAATATTCTCACGGCAGAACCCTACCCAAACTTTTACCAAGAACCTCCTTCCCTGTGATCCAAGGTATCAAAAGTCCATCCAAAAATAGGCCCTGAATAAAAATGTCAATTCAGTAGCCTGTGCTCCAGAAACAAAGGCAAAGTCTTGAGCTTTATCGTTTTCACTCTAGGCAGAGGCTGACCGCGGATGGACAGTTATACAAATGTGTTATTTAGCTTAAATCCATATGTTGAATTTGTTGCTATGCAAAATGTCGGAATATATTCTTAGAAATATCAAAATCAATGTAACAGATTTCATCTACTGGTTGTAAAGCAAACAGAATAAGATGCATACATAACTGTAGCAGATCAATGTATATCAATAAATCAAATATAATGGCTTGCTTACATAATGTGCGATTATCCTTGTGAAGATTTCAATTATCTTTACCAACACCTTACGTAAACTAGAGAAACAACGGCCTAAAACCGAGATAAAAGATTTCTGTTTGATAAACAGAACAAAGACAAGACAGTTAGTGATGTTCACCTGCCAAAGTGCTGAATCAACAAGAAGGTTTCTTTCGCTGGCATTTCATGCGGGCCTTTCATAGCAAAGCGGACTGTCTATGTATCCGAATGTAAATGCTTGGATTAGCTTAATTTTAGCCTGACCGACGTCAGCTTCCTGCCTGTTGGGAAAAGAGTAGAAATAGCGTGTGTATGGGATTGTGATTGGTAGGATGTGCATGGCTGTAAGGTGGCTGTGAACGATGGTGAACGTGAATGTAGATGGGAGAACACGCAATTGTCATCAGTGCAAAGACCAGGTAACAAGAAGAACGGTAGAAAGAAAATTGATGAATGTTAAAGTTACAAAATGAATGCTCACAGGAAGCTGCATGCAGAGTTAACAGTAACAGTACGCAGCTGCAAAAAGGAATGAAGATTGGCGACAAAATAGAGTTATACGTTCAAATTCAAACATTGTTTAAGTCAGAAAACAAACAATAACAGTCAAACAAACACAAACGAAACGATAGTCGTTCAGCTTTCAGATGCTATACATGCCTAACTAAGCATTCAAACCAAACTGCTATTGAAGCTTGCAGATACTTGGATACAGATATAAAAAAGGTCCTTGAGTGGTTTTATGCGAGACTTTTAATGTGATTTTCAGTGTGTAGATTCTTGAGTTATGAATGCAGCTGCCGAAGTTCACGCATTAAGAATGCAAATCTTGAAAACGATCTGACATCGTTGTTAAGTGCAGTGTGCGCAGCTGGTCGATGGAATCAAATACACGGATGCCAGTTTAATTTTTACAGGAAAAATGAGCAAGATAAAGAAGGGTTTACGAGAAAGTTTTAGTCGTGATGTAAGTATTTATTATTATGCAATATTTAGTATCGTTTTCTTGAAACTAACCATAGTTACAAAATCTGTGAAGTCGATGAATTCAAGCTTGGGATTTTTGAAAGTATCTGCCTTGTAAAACATTTATGTGGTTCTTATATGAAACATTTGCTAGCATATATCAGAAAGGTTTAGGTAGGCTGATTCTTTCCAAGACTCATTGTTTATAAAAGTTAGTTTCACAGTTCATCTTGGTTCATTGAACACCGCTAATATATCTTCTTGAGCCCTGAGGATTACCACTTTTCCCCGTACCGCCGGCTGTCTCGAATAGGATGTGATGCTGCGGTACCATAGCAACTTGGAAATGCTGAGCTCTAACGGCATCAGCATATAGATGAAATCTTTCAAATCTTTAGAAAGGCGGGCGTAAAATTTTATCACATTTTCCACGATTGAATGACTAAAAAGAAACTTTTAGTATTTCGGTAAATGGATATAACTTGATTATTTTCAATATGGCGGCATTTTGATTAATTTGGAGAAATTCATCGAAAATTTTGAAAAAATCAAAATCATCATAAATCTCAAACTACCAGAGAAAATTGATACAGGAAACCTTTCTACAAGAAAACCTTTGTTTATGAATGTTTACAATATGGTGGCAAGCAGACATCTTTAGGATCTACTGGTTAAGGATTTAGAAATTTGATGATGTCGAAGCCTCAAAATTAATGAATGCCTCCATTTTGAGACAAATCAAAATGCCAAATAATTGCCACGGCAGGTTTATAGCAAGTTACCTAAAATTTCTTTCATGCACATTAATGCGAAGAAAAATATGATATGATTTTGCATCCGCCCCTTTAATGGATTGAGTCCTATGCTTACAGCATCTTCATGTTATCTTGGGCAGCTTAGGCACGATGCTTGCGGCATTAGATTTAGACGCTTCCATGTAAGTAGTCTTGCCCCAGGTTTATTTCGTCAAAGAAAAATTGGAAAGGGAAAAGCGAAATTTTCGAAGTTTAAAGACAGTTTCGTCTTTAACTTTCAGGTAGACTTACTACAGATGACGAAATAGACTTGGAGCAATGTTGACTAAACTGAAATTTCTTTTTTTTTTGACGCTACCAAAGCAAACCACGTGTTTCTTTGGTAAGTTTGACTAATGAATAGGTCAAATATGCACTAGCTCCAACCAACAACTGTTTCACGTTCGAGGGTAAACTTCGTGAGAATTTCCCACAACAAGACTTTCGAATTATTTTTGTCAAATTCTGATTTCTGCACAGTTGTTTTATACAATTTGTCTTAATCCAACCACAGTGTCATTGCACCACTTCGATAAAAGCAGTATTCAAGAACTGTTGTTGACCGAGGGGACAGTGGATTCCCTTCAACACCCACTCTCCATTTTCTATAGTTTATTTTGAATTGTCTTCTTTGCTTTTAAAAGAATGATAAGGCTCTTATTCGAAACTGGAACTGTCAACATTAATTCAGTAGATGACTAGCAGAGTTTACATAGTCTATCAAAATATTGACTTCGGTCACTATGAGAACATCTGCTTCACACAACATGATTGCAAAAACTTTCCTTCTTTACAAAAAAGGGATATAAAATGCTTATCCAGAATTGCTATGAAACATTATCAAGTGTCAGCCATATTTTTTGCATAATGTCACTTTTTGATTGCACGACCACCTGCGAAACTCCAACAAAAAGTGGTCTTGAACTTTCGGTGTTAACTAAGTTCCTTGGTTTTAATACATGTTTCAAATGGTCTTGAAACTGTCCGTTATTAAAAGCTACCCGATGCGTACCAATGCCAATCTTGTTATGAAGGAGTATCGTGTTGACATGCAGACTAAATGAAAACTTTAGGCCACATGAAAAGAACCACCACCTTTTGAGCTAAGGTTCTTAATTCTACAGTGCGAGGTTTTGAAAATACTTGAATTTAGAGGGCATAATCCAATAAAAAATAATGTCAATAAACAATCTTTGCAACTCTTTAGCTCTGAAACATCTTTCTTTCTATGTTTCAACGCAACCTTCCCAACAATGTTAAGACAGTTTAGCGAAAAAAGTTCTTGAAGGCTGTTGTTCTTTTAAGCTGTTGCCATTCTACTGTATGCAAGGATTTTTTCCGGTACCTACTCATGAGCACAAAGATAGAAAAATGCTAAAGCCAATCTTTGACGAAATTGAAATTCAGAAGAAATGTCTTAATTGTAAAGTTACACCGGGTGAGTCAATTAAAACCCCCGGCGTTTGAAAAATCCTGATTCCTGAATGTCAAAGCAATGATGTTGAAAACTGTCTTGTTTTATCCCCGATATATCAAATCAGGTTCAGCAATTTACCCGGCTTTAATCGGTCATTCCTTCCCGTCGAAACAGGAGATTTTCTGCAGAACGCCCCTTTCGAAAGCCTGCAAAAGCAAGCGAAAACAGCAAGCAAACTTTCCCTTTGTTCTCCTGCCTAGCAACAATGATTCTTGGATGTGCTCATGCATTTTGTCCTCATGAGAGAATGGAATCCTCCTGAATAAGTTATTCACATCAGGGGGGAAGACTTTTCAACCCGCCAAAACGAAAAGCTCGTGCTAAAGCATGCTGAAAGTCATCGCTGTGAAGTAAACACATCAGGGATTTTTGCTTTGCACGTTTTCTAAGGTTTCTCAAAGGGATTCATTTTAGAAAATTGCCTACAGAATCTGAACGGAGAGACCGATTTTAGCCAGGAAAATTTGTAAAAATAATGGAACATGTTAGCTACTAATCAGATATTGCAAAATATCACTGATTATATATATTCAGGGAGCAGTAGCCTTTCAAACGCCGGGCGGTTTTTCAAACTCAGCCGGTAGAATTTCTTTGAAACACGATCCGTTGATGCTAAAATTCAGTACAAAGTGTTCCATTGGGAGAAGCTTCAACTTTCTGCTTCAACAATCAAAAGTTTGCAAAAAAGACGTAAACTTCGATTTCGAAACCAAGTGAAAGGCAAATCCCAAATAAAACGCAGAATACTTTCATTGGTAAACGTAAGATTCAATAAGCATGCCATCATTAGCAAGGACGTCAGATGTGTTTGACTTGCAAATTTTGTTGAAGAATCAATTTTTTATGTCTCTTGTTTGAAAAATGATGCATCTTTTTATTTCAATCAATAGGATACGACGTATTCAAATGGATTTGGAAACTCAATAACGCAGCTTCGAAACAAGCTTAATCAAGTAAGGCATAACTTCAGCTTCCTATCCATGAATAGGCCTCCTCCAACCAGCATGAATGACAAGTGCCATCTCTTTGTTGACTTTTGTTGTCACAATTTTCGTAAGCCATGAAAAACAAAGAAATGACACGCGCGAAGCATGCTGGTTGAAACAGACTTCTTGAAGATAACTTCAACAGTTCGTTATTTGAAGATATCTCTGAATTGTTTGTTTTCGAGTCTTTTCCATCGGCATCTTTGACTACACTGCAGGCAATGGTTTGATTTCAATATGTGGACGAACATTCAGTCTCGTCCCCAGAGTGAGTTCGTTGCTCTACCTCTACTCTTGCATACAAGAGGCGGTGCGGCGATTTGATTGGTTGTAACTCCGTTTTGCTCCG